>OX376202.1:1449160-2890821 GCA_947363905.1 Lithophane semibrunnea | reverse complement strand
CATATAAAGGAATCATTGACGCGTCAATGACGAGTTTGCGTCAGAACAAATTAAGACCGGATAAGTCGTTACCGCGATCAAACCAATCGGTGCGCAAGGAAATGACGTATCGCTGTTCATTTGAGAAGGGAAATCGTAAACCGTCGAACGGAAGTTTCGTTCGTTCGCGCCAATTAGGGGCGTTGAGCTACTGCGATTGTGGTGATAACAGTGAGGCTGTGGCTTTATAAACGTTCTAGGAAAGATCAGAAAATTCGGAAAAATGCTTCAGTGCTTTATTCTACGAGGATTAACTCAAAATTACAAACTCATGCAATAAAATAAGCTCATATCACAATATTCAAGGGATCATTCTTATGAACAAAACTCATTTGATTCCAGAAAATTCACTTGACCAGAGCCGGCCAATTTCTAGGTCAAAGAATCA
The DNA here is from genome assembly GCA_947363905.1 of Lithophane semibrunnea. Classification (NCBI taxonomy): domain Eukaryota; kingdom Metazoa; phylum Arthropoda; class Insecta; order Lepidoptera; family Noctuidae; genus Lithophane; species Lithophane semibrunnea. Next base: position 2,890,394 of record OX376202.1, on the reverse strand, counting down.
GCGTTGACATCCATCGTGGCAATGTTGCCAGCCTTTTGGGCTTTTTTCCCACTGACAGCGATGCGGAAGAATTTTTTGATGCGCTATGAGCTCTTCCTTTATATTTTACTATCTTCTACCCGCGGCTTCGCCCGCGTGGTATATCGATAAAAAGTAGTCCTTCCCCAGGATGCCATCTATCTCCTTGCTAAATTTTGTCGAAATCCGTTCAGTGGTTTAGGCGTGAAAAGGTAACATACAGACAGACAGAGTTACTTTCGAATTTATAATATTAGTATGGATTTTTTCCCTTTGTACATATATGTTAGTGTTAGGTTGTATATTTTTTTTAAATTGTAAATTAAATTCACAAAATAAAATAAAAAATCCAGTAAATAACAAAAATAAAGATAGCGTTGATAACCATAGAGTAAATATTTTGACTGGAATGGATTCTAGAAAATCTAAGGATCAGCTACATGTAAGATCAGTGCCTATGATGTATACCCACATAATGTGCAGTTATGTCTTGCTTGCTCTTGAATAACACTGGGTTCAACTATGGGAGTAAGTTTAGTAAAAACTCTTTGATGAACAAAATCCCGGACAAAACAAATTTAATTTCAATTCCAAGTCCAAAATATCAGTATTTTGTACCAATCAGATAAAATACAATAGACGCAGAGATATTTAGTAACCTACTATTCTTCAAGAGTTATAAAAAACCGTGTAAGAAATCGACACGTGTTTCACCTCTCAACGAGGCATCGTCAGGATGACGATTGACCAGTCGCAAACCAGAACACGACGTGTTGCCACACCGAGCGCCTGGATCAATTAACTATCAATTAGATTATAACACAACTGTACCAAATCAACCTATTCACAGACAGTCCACTTGAATATGACCAGTAAATTCACAAAATTACAGATAATCGGATAGGTATCACATACCTACATAGGTAGGTATTCGATTGGTAACAAATAGCGTTAAGCTAATGATATTAACACCGACACATGTCTGACGTGTCACTACACTTAATATTAAATGCTACAGGTATTTCTCTATTTGAGTGTTAAATTCAGGTTCTGTTAAGCAAAACAGACGTATTTTTGAAGGTAGTATAGTTTTACCCTTTTTTTTATGTTGACCGGTTTTTTTTTATTGTTGCCCTATTTGTTTTCGTATGAAAGGGCTTAATTAGTACATTTCAAAAATTTATATATACCGCAAAAATAATTAATTAAATAAAAAAAGAAGTTATACAACTAGAACCTAACTACGTCAAAAAAGGTATAAACAATACATCACAGACAGACAAATTAAAAATCCGGAGTCACACGTAATCTGTTCGATTTATGCCCTAACACGTGTGACTCCGGATTTTTAATTTGTCTGTCTGTGATGTGTTGTTTATACCTTTTTAGTCGACTATTTATTTTGTATGAGATTTTGTAATAAACGGAACACTTATAGGGTTTTATGTAAAAAGGTTCAGTGGATTCAGAAAAACTGATAATGATAATTTTGCATAAGGATTAGAAATATTCTGGGGGCCAACCACAACCGCTTACAGCAGTATTATTTTAATATCATTTCAGTGTAGGAAAGAGATGAAGCTCTACAGGACGTATAGCTCCATCTCTTTCCCCCACTGAAGTACGACTTGTACTTCGTAGCTGACTGCAGGCAGCAGCGACGTGTCGCCGCGACAATACTAAAGCTACAAATTGGCATCCGCATGTAAGTTTTCTGACTCGTTTGTTTACATTTCTATAAAATGCTTTTGAAACACAGTATAGTTATTTGGTCAGTATGGTTTCGTTGGTCTCGTGGTCGCAAGCGCGACTGCAGAGCGTGGGGTCCTGGGTTCGATTCCTGGGTCGGGCAAAGTGTTATTGGATTTTCCCATTAGGAATTTCGTAGTAACAGCCCGGAGTTTGGAAGTTGGCGGTGTGATACCCCCGTGCCTGGGAAAGCACGTTAAGCCGTTGGTCCTACGCCTGATCTCTCTCCGGTCGTGTCGGATTGCGGTCCCATCGGACTATGAGAGTGAGGGAAGAGAGAGTGCACTTATGTCTGCGCAAACACTTGTGCACTATAATATCTCCCGCGCCGATGGCTAGTCTCCGTTGAGATTGGCCGCCGTGGCCGAAAATACGGTCTGGAGGACTATTATTATTATTATAGTTATTTTGCGCAAGCCTGCTTGAGCGACTTATTCGAATAATTTCATAATAATTACCTACATCATTCTTATTCATTCGACAGGGTCCGTAGTGATCTTTTTACTAATTGTACCATATATGTAACACTAAAGCAATAAAAAATTGAGTATTGAGCGTGTGTATGATGATTTTGTGGACAAACAGAACTCATAATACTAATATTCAAGCATTACGTATGTAGCAACCTAATCAAAAGCCATATGTGCAACCTTATGGAAAGAGGTCTTTGAAATTCAGAGCCTACTCTGGTACTCTGATGATTACTTATAAGTATTGTTTTATTGTGAATGTGAGGACTATGTGGATATTTATTTTTCGTTCTGTTAGTTTTAGGGAAGGTCTGGCAATTTGAGAACTTTATGCGACCTACCCAAACGTCCTTTCTTTGGTATTGTTCGTCGAGTCGTTGAGCTCCTTAAGTTCTGAGTTGAGCTCCACTATTACTGACAAATGCTTGCACTGACTGGACAGGTCCACTCAAATCTGTGTGGTTCTTTCCTCAAAAGACCATTTCAGACTCTTATCTACATGGTCCTCATATGGCCTGACCAAGATTATGTCTGGACTTTAAAGGAGACGGTGACCTCTGAGTTTGTTTCGGCCTTTCTTCTCAGAGTAGTCAGATAGGAAACGCCGACCTCATCTAGCTTATTTTTACAACTTTTTAATATGACGTGTAAAAGTGATTCCAATATCCTATTTACAGAATAAACAATTTCATTTCAATTCATTTCACTGCACGATCATATTTGCATTCTACGCAAAATATTTTATATGAATAATATTTTTTCAAAAAAATGTGATTATTTTTAAGATAAGCTTCTCAGTCACGCGTTCAGTCACGTAAACTTCGAATAGCTCAAACACTAATACATCAAACAAACACAGTTTCTTTGAATTTTTTCACACAATATTTGCATAATACTATGTCTCTTGAAAACTGAATAAGGTTTAGTTTATTTTAACTTAAAAATTCTGAAGTAAACATGGTTAATAGCATGTAATGTTATTTAAGTTTACAAAAAACAATGTATTCACGTGTATAGTATGTAAATCTTAAATACAGTATAACTATCGGCAAACTTAAACTATAAACATAACAAACGGAACGGCTGAACGGATTTGGATGAAATTTAGCACACGGGCAGACCACGAACTTGGATTACGATTACGAGCAAAGCCCACTTGCAACCACGAGGACCAAAGAGGCAGCCATATTATTTATATATTCCAAATATTACAATTATCATCTACTGAAATTAATTACCACACGGAAAAAATACTACATGTAAAATGAGATTTTATTGATATTTCTAATGTTATTTAAAAAAAAAAAAAAAATGAATATGATTTGCATGCCTTTCTGACGGCAAAACATGGAGAACTTACTTATGACAACACCTATGTACAAACCGTGTTTGCAAAGCAATAAATGATTTGATTTTATTTACATTAAAAAAATGGGTTGTCTAATAAGCCAAACGACATACCCCATTAATCCACTCCACAAATTCCTATCACAATAAGCAGCCATTCCCGGGATGTACACAAATAATCAAGTACACTAGAGATTGGAACAGCGAGCAATTTTCAATTCGCTCGGCACCCTTCATCTGTGCGCCAGGTTCGGGGAACTCGCCTCCCATGGCTCTTCACTTTCGCCGAGAATCCGGCTCGACTGTTTTGAACCGTTCATTCATAGCTATATGTATGGTGTAGTACTAGTATTTTGGTACTTTGGCAGAATATGAAAATATTATGAATCATCGTAAAATGTCACAAACTGACAATTCATAGACCTAATTATGATCTGCGTGTAATTCATATTACGAAATCATTCAAAATCAAAGTCAAAGTCAAATAATTTAATTCAAATAGGCACATTAAAGGCACTTTCGAACGTCAAAAACAAAGAAATAGAACTGATTCTAGTTGCCCCTTCCAAAAGGTAGTTTTTCGTACGGAGAAGAATGGGCAAGAAACTCCACCGTTACTCTTTTAAAAATAATGTTTTACAATATTTTGCATACATCAATTATAATATAATTACATGTGATTTGATTGGAGATTCGTAAAATGGTCTTCAAATTATGAATTGCTTTTATGTCAAATTAGAAGAATTGCTAATGACAGCTGGTATTCAGGAAAACTGCTTTTAGAGGAATTGCTAATGTGGCCGGTTTAGGCCCCCTGTTTATGGAGTGGATTGGCTGGTAGATTAGAAGCCTTTGGTGGAATGAAGGTTAGATATATTCAGCGACAGGCTTCCCGGATGTAGAAAGAAAATCACGCTATCCTTGCCAAGTTGTTTTTTTTTTTTTTTGTTTCCTATTACTTACTTTAGTCTATTTTAGTTTAAGTTTAGTATAGTAAACTGCAAGGCAGCAATTTATTGTCTATTCAATGCTATAAATAGTCCTTTATTTATTAAGATTATTTCTATCATAAGATTAATATATGTGATGTGGCTGTGGTTTTTTTTAAATATATTATAAACGTTAATAATATTAATATTTCTGGGTTTAGAAGAAAGGATAAAGGTGATGAAGTCTTTTGGTTTTGAAGACAGTATTATAAATTGTAGGAGGAAAATTCAATCCGAATTGACTATTTTATTTTAATATATTACCGTGAAGTTTAAGGTTTTTAAAATATGTTTTTGCTTCAAGTGTGAATTATGCAGTTTTTTAATTCAAGTAAGTGACACATGTAAACTTGAATCAGACTATTTGCATTCGTCTCCTTCTTTGCAGACGTAGCTGATACAAAATTATGCACATTTTTAACAAAAAATACATAAATAATTTATAAGCTTACATACAAAATGAAAAAAAAATACATTTCACTGTCAAATTACAATTTAAACAGACGCGTGTCTACAGCGTAGACTATCCGTAGCACCCTACGTAGCGCGTAGCAATTTCGTAGAAGTGCTACGACACTCGTAGCTCGTAGCCACTCGTTATCGCGGTTGCAACAAAAATTGCATTTACATTTATGGATGTCGTAAATGGCGCTTTGAGGTAACTTTGTAATATTAATGGAGGTATATCTTCGCAATATTATAGGTAAATTCTGAAGGAACTGTCCTATAATATTGCCATAAATTATGTCATAAAATTGTTATGGTATTGCAATTTGGATACGCAATTGTCAAGGATAAATTGCTCATACATTTGTCAGTCAGCATTTTTATAGACTTCATAATCAAATTAATGTTGATTATTTTGTTTAGACATACCTTCATGTTTATAAGCCAATGAATAATCAACAGAATATATTGGAAATACATGTCATATTAATTGATAGATGAAATTGATATCATGAATGTGTCGATAATTTGCACACTGGCAGTATCATAATTATGTGCTGCAATTATCATGATAGATGTAATTAGTCCTGACGATTCACTACATAGCAGAAGGTATATCTACAGCAGATTTATCTATACATATTATAAATTAAAGTCACTTTTCGTGTTTGTCTGTATGTCCGCTTTGTTCTTCTAAGTCTGTGAAAAAAATCTTGTAAAAAATCTTCTCAATTCTATTTTCTTGTATGTTTGACGTTCAAAGGCTTTTTTGTGCAAGAAATAACAAACCCATACTAATATTACAAATGCGAAAGTAATTCTGTCTGTCTGTCGACCTATCTCTCTGTTGACTTTGAAGAGATTTTGATGAAATTTGGCCCACAGGTAGACCATGGCCAGGTTAAGGACATTGAATTTATCGCAGTAGATAATTTTCGAACTTCGCGCGGGAGAAACCCCGGGTAAAAGTTATAGCTGCTGCCCGCGGAGTACTCTATATTTAAAACATATCGATCTGTGTCGCTTTTCTAAACTAGAACTGTTTAGCACAGAAACGTCTATGTTCAGCACTGGGGCACCGAAGCGGCTCAACTAAGTAGGTAAATCAACATTGACTAACAGCTGACTGATTTAAACTGAATATGAACTAATTTTACTTCAGAATTTACATAAAACAACCCAAATTATTGTCGAATGTTGAATTTTGAATGCGTGTATGTGTCTCTCGTTCATTCTTGTAAAATTTGTGACTCTTTGAGCATTAAAAATACAGATAAAAAAGGGATTATCATAGAATCATCAAGTCAAGTCGTATCGCTCTTTTCATGAGCGGACACAGTATGGGGTCGTTTTGACACCGCCCTTTTTACGAACGCTCACATTTGAGAGGTATATTGTGGAAATGTGAGATGTATTTTTGTATAGTTACTTACTAGGTTTTTACCGCGTCTGTGGTCTAGGGGTTAGACCAGACCCAAAGGTCGTGGGTTCAATTCCCAGTGAGGATGAAATTTTCTACTCGGTTTGGTTAATGGTAAGTCTACTGCCTGGCTAGTTACCACCATCTTATCTAAGTCTGGCGCCATAACAACAATTTTAACAGCATTGTTGTGTCTCGGCAGTTAGAGATAAGATAATAATATAGATAGTTTCCTCTGTGGTTGAGTATTTTTTGAGCCAATAACTGTTTTGGATGTATATCAAACTGTAAATAGCCGATAAATTCTGTAAAAATCTTACCATGAAAACTAAGGTCAAGGGAGTTTGCCATATTTATTCTTTAGATAAAAATTATCTAAGGCTTGAAAAAATCAACCCTAAAATAAATAATGTGTATACTGAAATATCTGACTACAAACTATATAGGTACTTATCTAAATGAACGAATGAAGAACGAAGAAGCCAAGTGTGTAGTGACTGTGGTTTCGGTCGATAAGTTGCTTAGTAGGTGTTACACCCTGCCTTCTACCACTGCGTGTAGATAATGCAGTGTAAACATTATTTGCACTATGAACTAAGTGTATTATTATTTTAGAACGATTTGTTTGAGATAATTTACAAGAAAAAAAAAATCTATTCCAAAAAGGAGTTCACTAAAAATCATTTTCATGCTTACACATTATCTTACTATTCGCAGAGGTGGTATTTTTAAAGAAAACATTATTTTTTAAGTAACATGTTTAAAAAAAGGTACTTAAATCGATTATTTCGTTAGATTGTAACATTTATTTTATAGACAGGTTGTTCCACATGCGATTGTTTTAAAATAGAAAAATAGGTAGACATAAGAAAATATTTTTCCACAAAACTAAACAGGCAATTTATAAATTATTACGATCCAAAAGGAGAACGTCCCAAGTCGAAAAACAACGTTTCATCACAAACATTTTCTCGATAAGCCAAATGAAATGCGAAGGAAAAACTCGTTGTCACAACACTAAAGGGGGGGTTCCGATCGTTTGGGGTAAAGGGGGTATGATTTAATAAATATTCAAATAAAGGAAGAGGTCCATTGGGCTCCAACGACGGACGCAAGCCCTGAACTCTGTATTATGTGTCGATCTGCGGTGAACGGCGAACAGGCGAAAATACAACGTAATTGAATAATAATAAGGCTGGTTTTCTAACGCTTGTTGAAAGGTTTTGTAACTAAAAATCGGCCGTTCATTATTTTTTTACGTAACTTTAGCTTTCAAGTAAACAAAATAAAAAAATAGTATCCGTATTGATTGGCGTTTGTAGACCGTTGAGTGTCTTGGTTTTTGTTGGTAACACTGTTGAGTTGATTATTATTTTTCTAATAAACTGCTTAAAAATATTAGGTTTTTAAAAACTCTTCAAATTCTTTTATTGTGATTATATTTCACTTTCAAATCATAACTGAACAAAATAGATTTAAAAAGTTGGGTATTTTGTTTACTCGATACAATAACTCAATCAATCTTCAAAGAAAAGCCTACCTTTTCTCGAAAAACAAACTAAAAACACAAAGTAACAAAATGAGACGAGAAAATTCCCCAACGTTATGGATATTCCTCCATCAAGTCTTAACAAGTGTGCATCCTGTAGTCCCCCGGACAATAAACGTTACCCGCTGACTAAACAATATCCCGGAGATAAAAACCCTTGAAAAAACTTCATATTTGATACTTTGGCGACGGCGACGCAATAACTGCCTCTTAACGATAACATGATAAGCTTCCGCTTAACTGATTTTAAATTGTGATGCAGGGGCGTTGGTCTACCGTTTAGATTTCGTGTCAGTTTTATACTTTAAGTCTCGTGATATCTCGGTTTCTTGACGATAGTATGGTGAACACTAAAAGAATGAAGATGATTTTGGGGGCTATTTTTTATATTCTAACATAACATAACATCACGCCTTGTTTTCCCGAAGGGTTGGGCAGAGGTGTACCTTTAATACATCCACATTTCGCCAGTTATGTTTAAGTCCCATGTAATCTCATGCAATAGGCTCGCGCCCTAGGGCGAGCCTATTGCATCAACCGAGAACAAAATCAGACTCCGGGCTGCTACCGAGCAATTCCATATATAAAAACCCAATATCACTTTGCCCAATCTGGGAATCGAACCCCAGGACCTCATGCTCAGTAGTACCGCCTGCGACCACTACACCAACGAGGTAGTCTAAATTTTCTTTTCATTCAAAAACTTGTGTGTATCTCAACGGACTAAAATCGCATATAAATAGTTGACTGTCATAATACAACAAAAAATACAATGAATTTACTGATCATAATATTTTTAGTTTACATATGTACAGTTTTTGATTTCAGGCATGATACTCATATTCTAGCGTTTCATTCTAGTCTAGCTTACAGTAGTGAATCGGCGTATCGTATAAGTCGAGAAATAATCAACTAAAGGCGATTTCGACCAAAATTTTATATAAAATTATGTACCCAGTATAATGTCACATCCTGCGAATAAATTCTGACAGTGTTTCCATACAAAAATTGTCAGTCGTCAAATTTCTACCAAGAATAAAATATTTTGATAGAATCAGCCCCTAAACCTACATAGGATACAGTCGCCCAAACCATTTTTATAATTTCCCTAGAACTCTAGCAGCTAATACTATCACCAGTCTTGGTAAACCGTATAATTTTCGTCCACTTTGGTACTTAATAAGCCATTGACATCATCTTTCGCCTAAAGAATCATTTCGTCGAGAAGGTTCTCAGTCAAACAGTCCTTAGGGATGATGGGTTTCAGCATTTTTGAGATAAGGTTACGTCGCACCGAAAATATTTATGAATAATGGAGAGTAATAGGATTTTACGCATTTTCGGATATCGTTAACGTTTACGTTTTTTGAGTTTTTTTAAGCAAGCCTCTTGAATTTGATATTTTGCTTAGTATAAAAAAACAATTCACATATTTTTGAAATAGAAAATTACAACGAATAAGTGAACAATGGTTCCGATTCCGTTGTTCACAAACTAAACTAAATTTAAGTTCAGTGCATCTTTTTCTTTCCATTTCATTAAGAAAAGGACAGAAGATAAATTTTAGTTTAGTCCTGTCAAATGAATCAGCACCTGTCACTACTATACAAGATTAGGCGTGATTAAAAACTTGCCTACAAAAATTACGTCAATTTACGTCAGGCGCTGATTAATTTGATTTGTTTTTTGAATCGGTCCTTTTCTTAATGAAATAGAAAGAAAAAGATGCACTGAACTTAGTTCAGTTTGTGAACAACAGAATCGGCACCAATATCAGTTTATTACATACTCCATTTCTACGTATTGTTAGACAGAGGTGTACCTATGTTAGTACACCCTTATATCGCCAGCTATGTAGAAGTCTCATATAATAGTGGGCGAGCATTATAATTTTATTAAAATAATTCAATTATTAAAAGCCAAATAAAATATTGGGCAAATGATAAATACTGAAAACCTTACCAGTTCCGTAAATTCAGAATGATCTTGATTTCCCTAAGGCAATGGTAACGAATCGGTAGCTACTTTGACATTGATGCCACATTACTCTGACTGAAGCTGTAATTAATGAAAATGGTAAAAATAAATTACTTTTTGACTTAAATTCAGTTAGTACTTATGTATTAACACTCGGTAAAGCACCACATTATTTCAACATCGCTGCTTTCAAAACGGTGAGGGAAATTATCGAAACCGGCATGTCCTAGAACCAAAAAATCGAAGACATGTGACATCTACCAACCCGCACTGGGCCCGCGTGGTGGATTACGGCCCACTCTCTCTCACAGAGAGGAGGCCAGTGTCCCAGCAGTGGGAACGTTACAGGCTGATTATGCTTATGCTAAAGGACAACAAAACGGGAACAAAATTGAAATCAATGGCATTAAGTTTTTGTTAGGAATGATCAGTGAATTTTTATTTACTGTTGACATTTGTAATTTACTAAAGTTTGCTAAATTAATGATAATGACTTGACTACCTAATCAAAATTATTCATATTTGCACGCCATAATATGTGGCAAACATGCCTGAACCTGTATTTCTTAAATGTTAACCTGCATGAAAATGTCAAAATTCAATCTGTCTATGCATCTTACGTGTTAGATATGAGGATGAAGATTACAAATGTATGTATTACATACCGACTTCCACTCCGAACAGGTCAAATTACCAGTCATCCTGTTAATATTCATCTTGTTGACATCACATGCCATTAGGTGTATTTACCTCACGTAGGTTACCTTGCAACCATTCTCTGTGTTACATTATTCATAGAATTATCCTCCATTCCCTAACTTGAATAATTGATATTATGGCAAATTCTTATATTCCGCAATCAGACTACAATGTTTATATTCCTTTTATCCGAACAGTTTTAATTACTTATCAAACGATTTGCAATCAAACAAGATAAGCGTTTTAATAAAAGGTACAATCTTTAACATTTTATCACATAATGTGAACAAAAAATTGCCCTCGGATCGTTGGAATAGCCATTTTATTCATAAGGCATCATTTATAGCTTTTTGTTATTGTGTTTAACAGCTATAAGTAACTATAATAATACTAAAGAGCTTTTTTTGTTTTTTTGTTTGAACGCGCTAATCTCTAGAACTACGAGTTGGATTTGAGAAGTTATTTTTGGTAGGGTAAAGTTATTTAACATTACGCTATGATCCCAAGGGGACGGGCAAAAAGAAAAAAGTAAAAAAGAACGCTAAGGGAAACCAAAGTAAGCGCAGGCGGGCGATGCGATGCGATGTGACAGGGTGGGACGGGGGAAAAGATATTTTACGCGGATGAAGACGCGAGCAGAAGCTAGTATTGTTGTAACAGTGTGAATAACAACAAATTTTATTAAGTTTATTCTGATAGACTTTAACTTAAAACGTTTTGGTTTTTGCGAGACTTACAGAGAATTTTCTAGATTTACAGCTATTTATTAGATCTTGGAACATCTTCGTATAAAAAAAAAATACCTTGAAATGGGAGTAATTTGACAGTTTGACAGAAAACCAAATAAATAAAGAAATAATGTCAGTGTTAAACTATAGTACCGGTTGATATTGATCTCTGTTACCACATATCACGATTACCGGACTGTTTTCCGTAAACAACATTTTCTCTATTCACTCTTTTTTCCTCAAATTATTTATTTTTACCCCTTTTGATGTAAAACCACGATATTTTCCTTCTCAACACTTAGTTACGGCAGCAGAGGTAAATGGGGTAGCACAAATAAGGGGCCCGCGTTCTATTCATGACTAAAACTTTTACAAGTGTGTATACAACTGTATCTGTATAAGTCTGTATCTATGCAGATACATTATCGTAGCCAATGACATTTGATGTAAAATTTATTATGACATTTTCTATTCTATTGTAATTTAAATGATTTGACTTTAATTTGTAAATTTTTTAAAATGAATTTATTAATATTTCTAATGTTAATTTAAAATAATATTTAATTGAATAAGATTTGCATGCCCACTTGACGGCAAAACATGGAGAACTTACTTTATGACAACACCTATGTACATAACCCATGTTTGCAAGGAATAAATGATTTGATTTGATTTGATTTGACATTAGTATACACTGAAACTTAAATATTCTTAAGATTTGGGACTTACGTTACTATAGACAAAGCTAACATGAAGTTACAACATTTTATGTTGCACGTACATTAATTTATGGTGACTAATTTTATACCCATTTATATTACAATTATAGCTAATTTATTTTGGTATATTAGATGCTTCGTAATTGAAGCTTTTATATTGATAAAAGGTAATTAAAGAGAACCAGTCGTTTCATAAGTAATTATAAAAGCATTGAGTGCGTGGGAGTGTCATTTTATTACATTGAAATGTACTGAAAGTTATCGAACGATCTTAATTTAGATCAGAGTATAATTTGGTCTATTTCTTCTTTAAACATTGCTATTTCCATACAGCCTCTGTATGGAAATACCAATGTCTAGACAAAGTGACATTCTATCAGCGATAACGATGATGAAAAAGGCAAAAATGTATTGGACTGACATTAGCTATCGAAAAGCTTATGTCAATCCTGTTGAAAGTCGTTGTAGAAATACGAAACTCTTTCGAAGCAATTGTCACTTGTCTAGGCCCTCAGGACTTAAGTACCAAAAGACAAAATATTTTTATGTGTGACGCATATTTTCCCCCAACTTTTTATTTTCGTATATTTTTCATTTCTTAGCGTCATGTTTGCCGCAAATAAACGTATTTTCTTCTTCTTTTTTGTACTAAAATCCGAATTCGTCACGTTGCATAGAATTTTCTACTGTTGAAATGCAATACGCTGAAAATATTTCAAGCACTTAGCGTAAACTTTTAGCTGTTGGATTCCCGTAGTAACAAAAGGGCTAAAACGGTGCACGGCTCTGGCCCTCAACGACATAGAGAAAGTAAGTGCTCTCCAATCCGCGGAATTGAATTTCAATCACGACTCTGATTGGCTGAACTAAGTTTATGTGTTTTAGTGTTTTATTGAGTTTGGAACTTTTTATCTGATATTATAAGATAATTATTACTGAAAAATTGGGACTTGGGAAAAATGTTATTGAAGTTAAGCGTCAATAAACATAATTTTAAAAAAACATTTTCCTCTTATCTTTTCACATTTTAATCAATCTAATAATCAAAAGCGTGGTATAATTCAGTCTCAAATGTATTTTCACGCAGATCTTAAACATTTCCCACAGAAATCTCATCACCATAACTTAAAACGAGCATCCAGTCCAACTTTAGAGAAATTCGCAATTTTTGACTTAACCTACTTTCGGTTTGAGACGGCAAATTGCAACAACCGTACGCACGAAATTTATGTACGACGTCTGTACAAGTTACGTCGGTACGTAATCGTAAATATACGCCAGGAGTACGGCAATGGGGAATAAAGTTATGGGTCATTTTGAGAGAATGGCTAATAGTGGCTGGTGTCAGCCACGTAAATAGCAGTACAGGGATTATTTTTAGCAGGCATAAAAGTACGAAGTGTATGTGAGCACCACTTCGCGTGGTTGATGCGTCGGTTTCAGCAGATTATGTGGATGTACGAGTTTATCAATTGGTTGTGGTCAGTGAAAATGATAAGGCTTATTCTAATGTTAGATGATGAGTCAGTAAGGTGAGCCGACTATTCAGCCAGACTGCATGTTTTTGCGCACGACCCGCGCGCACTGAAATCACCAGTCCACCTGCCAAATGCGGTGATTATGGCAAAAATGTGAAAAAATGGTTATTTTGTGGTATTTGTTTATTTTTTTAATGGAAATGCTTATTTTTAATGGTACTTACAGTGTAGCGCAAGGGGGGCACATAGCCGAGAGCGCACGAGTGCTCGCCCGCCGCTCGGCCGCGCCGCCGCGCTACCGCATGGCGCCGGCACGCCAGAACCGCGCGATGAGCTGCCCGCGCGCGACAAATCCGCGCGTCCAACGCCCGCGCGACCACGACAACCAGTCCACGACTCCCCACCAACAGTCCGACTGCCGACAATTCACAACATCGTCACTATGCTCAGACAGCTACACCGCCGCCACCAGCCGCCGCGTCGACTGTACATCACACTCGCACGTTAATAATGTATGAAAACTTTTTCGTAACCCAACATTGTCGCAATGCAGAAAAACCGCTCCAAAACGCTCCGAGACATTAACTACGCTTTGTCTTCTTGTACGACTTTACATGCTAGCTTATTTATTCACGGGGAAAATTGCGTGCTCGCGTGGACGCGACGTGGTGTCTGCGGCCGTTAAAATTGATCGGGTTTGTGTATACTCACATTAGCATGCCAGCGTCGGCCTCCCGGTTATCAACTATCGTTAACGTAAACAATTGAACACACAATCATTTTGTCGAATGGCGCGGCGCGATATCACATGCCGGTGGGCCGCGGATCGAAGGAGCCCGGACGAGACCCCGGCTCGTCAGAGCATGGGCCCCGGGGCTCGGCGCCGCAGGGCTGCCACGCCACCACACCGTATGCGGCGTTTGCTAGCTAAATGAGCGGATTAGGTGCGCGGGGCGGAAGTGTCGGAGGCGACACGCGCGTCGTTGCCACTGCAGGCCGCCACTGAGGCGGGGCGGCCCGGGAAAGCCTCCCCGCGCCCTTCCTTCCCCCCGCGGCCGCCCCCCCGCGCCACCCCGCCCGCCATGTGCCCGGAGCGCGCTCAGCCTCTCGCCTCGCAAAGGGTTGTCGGCAAAGGGAAATTGCTACTATCGTCTTTTTGTCGTGACGACAATTGGCCGTGCTTTAGGCGGCGCTTTCTCTTTGACCGGGGGTCCAGAGCGGGTCGTTTATTGTATAAAAGAAGCTATTTTATTTAGTTTTTGATCGGGTGAATAATATTTGAATTGTTTTCAGTCATGTATCGGGGTCGGCGCGTTATGTAACGCCGTGCGGCTGCCATGGCCGTCCCGCAGACGCAGCGCGCCTGTCGGAATACCCCTAACGCAGCCCTTAAATTTCTAGTGAAACGTTACGAGCGGGCGCGAAGTTTGCCGAGTTCGACCGAGCGGCAGGCCCGAGAGCGGCCGAACGCGCGCGACCGGCGCCGCCCAGTCAATAAGGCCGTCTCCACTCGCCGAACAAAGACACTAACCTATAATAATTACATTTAATTAAGGATAACTGGACTATTTTGTATAATAAGCATATCGCGCTGCAGCGTTAGCATCCAGATTTCACACTTGATAAAGGATAATTATTTTATACGTGTAGTCGTTTAGGTTATTGCGCACGTGTACCGTATTACTAATAATAGGTTAGTGATGAACCTCTGATAATAATCACAACTAATACTGGAAAAACCCGCAAAACATTAAAAAAATATTCTACACTCACATTTTCCCAATAATTTTGTTCGGGTAATATAATTGCTATTTGTTTATTATTGTCGGGTAGTCGGTGGTCGGTCAGCCCACCTGTGCAGTGCTCGAGTCCTTGTGCAGTATTGTGCGATGACTCGTCTCCATAGATACGCGTATGTTGTGAAACTCTATGCTTTATGTATGCATTTTATTATTCGTTTCTTTTGCGTTTTAATTCGTATTGAAGCATTTTTTTATTTGCTTGTGAAAGATAGGTGTCGTAATTACATTTAATTGGTTCCGCTTTGCGGCTTAAGGTTTTCTTTCCAGTTTATGTTTGAGTTTTTTGTTTTTTATTGTTTTAATAATTTGTATTGGTGTTTTTGTTTGTGGCATGATATTCTTTTGTTATATGACTTTATTGGGAGGTATTTTGTCTTCGTGTCTGGATGGAAGGACCAAAAATACGTTTTGATTTTAAAAAAATGCTACTAATGTTTAGGGTTTTGCAATTATAGTTCAACATCTACGTTATGAATATTATTATATGTTGTACAGCAGTTTTTCTTGCCATGATGAGTGGTTTTTATCGTGAGATAGAAGTTAAGACAGAATCATGACCGAACCAAAAAGTTTCATTTTTAATTCATATATGCGGATAAAAGGTTTGATAAGATAAATTCAAATTATTTTTTATTGCTCAACACAGTACATATAAACATACATTTCTAGATGTCAAATGAATGTACCATCCCCTGTGTTGCACCAATTTCAGGCATGCAAAATTATCATTAAACAACCATGTAATAAATTCCAATACTACTTATTAGCACAGACTAAAAGGCACCCATTAAAAGATATTAATGAAAGAAAGATAATATAAGGTAAATGGGAGAAAAATCTTGTTCGAATGGGCAATGTTTCTATAAGTTTAAGTAACAGGAACATAACGAGTATTACACCTACATTTCGCCAGTTATGTTTACGTATCAAGTGTATTACAGGTACCTACACCTCTGTCGGCCCTTCGGGGATTACAGGCGTGATGTAATGTTTATTACTTATCGAAGAATGGTTTAACAGGCCATTTCTAAACATTTTCTGATAATCAATTTGAAGCAGATTTCAATTTCTACTTTTCAATCCTCTATAACCAGCACGCTATATTTCGAACCGGGAAAGCTTTGAGAATACAACAATAAGCCAACAACTCACCGATGATGGATCGGACCGGGTCGCAAAGTCAACTGTGCGACAGTCCATATAAAACAGATGGAAACGATTGCATACGGATTTTTGCTGTGCGTTGTGTTGCAATCTCGTTCAGAATTCTAGAATAATCTGTAGTTATCGTAGATCTAGAATTGTAAAGATGTTGTGATTTTCTTTGATGTTTTAGAAGAACTGTATCATACTACAGGGGCTCCCTGTATTTTTGTAGCTGCCTGTATTTTTAAGAAAGATCGCGTCCTCCTCTTTCAAAAATTGTATGAAATTTTGACATTGATTGTCGCTTAGATAAGGTTGCGACTATTGAATATTTTTAATATTTTTAGCCGACTTCCAAAAAGGGGTAGGTTCTATGTTCATAGCATATATATTTTTTTAATGTATTTCCATCGATATTTTCGGTGTTTCGTAATTTCGGAAGTCGACTTCCAAAATTAACGATATTATTCATTTTTTTGGTTTTTTTTTGGAAGTCAGTTGTTTTCCAGCAGGCTATGTCAATCCATTAATTAAAAGTAGAGAAAGAAAGAAAGAAAGAAAATACAGCCATATGACACACAACATAATATACAGCAGTTAACAAAATAAAGATCAAATAAAAAGTGTAAAGCATAATATGCACAAATATGTAAAAAGTTGGCAGAATCATTGCGGCGCTGATTTGCTGGACTTGTTTTCTCCTTTACCTATCGTTATTTCTCCTGACAAAGTTTATTCTGTATAAAATTATGTATGTAAGTATGTATGTCTTACTATTTACTATTTTCCGAGTTATCTATCCCGTATCTTATACCTGCCATGTTTGTCTCTGCATCATCCTAAGGTTGACGGGTAGAAAATGCCTCATACATTTTTAATACTTATGCATAAAGTTTTAATAAATAAAGCGCAATGCAAGAAATCCAAAAAGCCTTAGTTAAGCAAAAATCACAGACAACCTTTAAGTGCCTGACAAACAAACAATACAATACATTTTTGACTTACCATCATCGTTATTGCTATATTTTGTCTACGATTATTGCTGATTGAATGTCACTTTGTCTAGGTCTTCTATGCCTTTCCCTCAGCCAAGAGTTGTAGTAGTCAAGATCTCGTGAGAGAAGTGGCAGTCATTGGTGGCTCATTTCCAGCTGACAACACCATGTGCTGGTAATGTAGGGACCACAAGATAGGCCCTTCTTATAATAAACACATTACTCTCCTTTGCGTCACGCAGTTCGTGAAAAGAACGACACTTCCCATACCTAAACACGTTAAAAATCTATCGCATATCAGCGAACAATTTCACAAATGTTGGTAAATTAGAGGTATTTTTTACATGTTTTTGTTAGTTAATTGATTCAGGCGTGATTTTGCGGAAATCCATTATAAAATACAAGCGCGTTGCGTCCAGCGCTCGGTGTGGTAATACGACGCGTTCTGGTTTGCAATTGGTCAATCGTCATCCAAAAGATGCCTCGTTGAGAGGTGAAACACGTGTCGATTTCTTACAGGGTTTTTATGACTCTTGAAGAATGGTCAAGCGGAATAGGTTACTAAATATATCTGCGTCTATTGTATTTTATGTTTTTGTTGATGTGTGATTTTCTGTACTAACTATATCACGAGCTGGGATTCCTTCAACACCTTTGAGAATAATAAAAACACAACTTTAAGTTAAACCCTCATAATAATTCTGATCTGTACTCAGAAAAAGTACAAGTTTTCTTTACAATTTAAATAATAACAGTACAAACGACGTCGTAGATATTTTTGAAAACGTGCTCAAACTAGTTGTGAAGTTTATAATAAGTTCATTTTAATTGAGCTGCACAATTTGTTCTTTAGAACTGTTATAAAGATGTTTCAATCATTCATCTTGAATATACAAATATTTCTTCTAGATACTAATTGATAGGAATAAAGTTTAATATTGTTTTAGCTGCGTTCGGAAAAAAGGTTTCTAGATGTGATCGTTTTTTTAAACAGATATAAAAATCTAAAGAAATATATTGTAAGAAGGGAGTTTGCTGCTTCTTTTTTTATTAGACTAACTGTTTTGAATGAAAGAAACACTTTAACCTAATGCACACAACTACATTGTCAAACAAGTGAACGACTTGTTTTAAGGCAAACTCAGTCCTAAACCAAGCAAATTAGCTCAGTTTGAAGGGAAGACAAAACAATTAGCATAAGTGTATTTTTTTACATATTTATAAATATCAAGATTTATTTATCATTGGATGAAAACTTGCTGTACTAATCCAAAACAACTGATGACACTGAAAGAATTACACGAGATTCTCGTCAGGCATTTTTGTAACATTCTTCATCCTCGTAGATTTGTTATAAATGTTGTAAATATAGATAAACTTAGGTTGTCTGAGACTGGCTTAGGCCTAAGCGAAGGCGTCCACTGAATCAGAATAAGATTATGAAAGTTTTTTCAAGAAAATTCTACTTCTTTCCAAGTTCATTTCTTCGGAATAGTGGCGTAATTAGTTTTAGTTTTGATATTTTGGCAGAGAGTCATTATTATAATGCCTTTGTAGGCAGAGGTATATTCTGGTACCTACCTACACATTAATTTTTTGATGCCCTTTGATAATTTTCCCTTGTACATAATAATTCTTATTATTCATTATATGACTTTATAATAAGTAAGTAAATAAGTAGTTGTAAATGTCTGATTAAATAAATTACTCCGTGTAATAAATCAATTAAATGAACTTACACATTAGAATATAATTTGACTATTTTGGAACAATTGTAATAAGCTCTAAAATAATTACTAATATTTTTCTTTCTTATTTACTACCTTTTCTGAAGGAGAAAGCATCCTCAATTTAAGTATATTACTAGGAAACTATGAGATCACAAGACGTCAAAGGATTTTTCTATACGGCAATTAGTTTTCGTTAAATTCTAAATAAATAGGTATAATAAAATTTTTTCTTTCATCTATGTGTAGAAGAAGCATGGCGACGCTCACAATAGCATCAACGACTTAGATTAATATAATATACGAGTACCAGGATTATAGGAGCGTGTAGGATAATCGCTCATAATTTATCTTTAAGGGCGATGTGTTTTGTTTCTTCTTCATTCAAGAGGTATTTTTGAAAGATTCCGATTATTGGTGACAAGCCGTGTGCCCGTTTAGATTTCAGTCATCGGCAAAACAGGCAAACTTTAATTCCCTACTTAACCCTATTAAGCGGATGACTTTTCAAAAATCCTTCCTTAATGCTTACTTTCACTGTATGTAGCTCTAGTACAAAATGTCATGTTTCTAGACCCAGCGGTTTAGGTTGTGTTGTCAGTCAGCGAATGAATGAAAGAATTTAAGATTATTAATTAATAAGCAGATTTTTGAGAACGAACACACAAAAATAGAATTACAATTTAAACAGAATTTCAGCCAGAATTAACATCGCCATTCTGTGGATCGATTCATCATTTCGGTGGAATTTAAAATTAATCTTAAATATCTCGTATGTTTCTTACGATATTTTGATCCCATCTAACATACATTCATTAAAATAGACTGTAGGATAATTTAAACCAAATAATATAATCTTGAAATAAAAAAGAAACACCGAAATGACGAAAAATCGCGCCATGTTGAAATTGACCCAAGTTAAAGTTAAGCGAAAGTAAAATAAAGACAATTATCTTGGATGGAGCAGAAACAAAACGTGCTTATAGGGTTGATACTCCTACAATATGAAAGAAGAACTCAAAGGCATGTAGGTACCAGCAAACCGCAAAACGTATGGCGCGTAAATTGCTATTAAATTCCTACGTTAATCCCATGAATTTAATGGGATATCGACTCGGTTTGAACCACTACACTTGCTTGGATTAGGAAGGGCGATGAAAATTGCCAAAGCTTTTAGCGGTTATCGGGAGTTTTGCACGTATACCTATGACTGTGTTGATTCTTGTATAAAATGTTGTACTGACGATAGTCTCTTTTTTTGCAATTTTCAACGATATGGGGGAAAAAAATGCCGTTACAAGCTTGATAATAGTGCAGTTTGAGGCTCCTCATCAAAAAAACTCGAGGGAACTACGCTCTGTTGTATTGCTGCTGTGGTCTGGTTAAAACAACAAGGTTTTACACAGATTACAGTTTTACTACTAGCAATAACTAGCTCTGACATGATTCGTTTCTAAAACTGTCTTGTGAACATAATTTGGATTTACTCTATTGTTTCATGCATTTGTTGGTGAAAAGCTTCATCACGAAAAAAATACTGTTTGCGTCTATATTCTGTTTATAAATCTCGTGGACTAATTTGACATTTAAAGTGAATATTATTTGTTTTTTCAATTTAGAGTTTGACACTTGCTCCTATCAAATTAGTCCACGGGATTAAAAAAAACAGACTTTAAACGATTATTGGTTTGTATTAATCGATCGTGTACATTTATTTATGATAAAGGTACACGATGGTACCGAACTTTTTCGGACATATTTTTGTTTTTTAGCGAAAACTTGTAAATAGCCTTCAATTTCATATTTTTGAAGAACACCGTTTTATTTTATTTAATAAATACAGTTACAAAATGAGAGTTCGCATGATGGGCGTATGAAAAATATCCATGCTAATTGACCAATATGCGAATTGGTAGCCAACGAGTAACAAATTTTGCAATAGAGATTTACGAGCAGATAAAATAATGCTGAAAATCTAGCCAGCTTTTCTGGCTTATTGGTGATTCGCACGAATTTAGTCGCCTAAAACGGGGGAATCAACACTTTTAAATAATGTAATTTTTTTCTTGTTGCGATTCGCATGAAGTTAATTTATTTGTAGGCGAATCGATAACACTAGAAATCGATTTACCTACAAATAAATTAACTCAAGATAAAATAATATTATTTAAAAGTGTCGATTCGCCCGTTTCGAGCAAGTAAATTCGTGCGAATCACCAATAAGCCGATGCGCCCTTTACCACAATATAAATATGCGCAAAAAATTACAGATGTCACAAATACGAAAACGTCTTTTTTTCTATACTTTAGATGAACCAAGCAGTCAAGTTTTCCCTAAACATATTATTCTTGAATTCCCAGACCGACACCAGTTTATCGAAATACCGCTTCCAAGTAGAGTTTCTATGCATCCATTTAATTCTTGTAAAACGTTTTTAAAACGACCAGAGCCGTGCGATCACATTGTACCGTTTGCCTTTGGGATTGAAAACGCATCAGTGAAAGACTATTTTAAATGTAACGGTGCATCAATAACAGATCGCGCTTGACGACAAGCTGGTTCTTACAGGAAACGAAGATTAATGTAAGTAGTTTTATAGATCGTTTTGTTGTTTTAAGCATTTTTTTTTTTCCTTCTGAATGCTTCGATAGTTTTGCATGTTGACAGAGAATAGTACAGAAAGCGCACTCCGCATTTTAGATACGTTTGAAGGTACAAGTACGCGGTGGCAGGTGAATACAGTAGGTAATTAGCGTCGTTCGACGTGAATTGAACTTTATTGTGTGGTAGCAAGAGTCGCTTTTTATTTAAATGATTTTGCGGAGTGAAGCATCTGTATTGAAGTGAATGGATGCAATTACCAAATACCGAATTTTAAGTCAATTCACTAACTTGAACCTAACATAACTTAGCATAACACCACTACTGGATTCCCTACAGGGATCCATGGAAGGGTATAGTTACACCCGCAATTCTCCATTCATGTTTACATCCCAGTTATAGGGGCCGAGCCTATTGCCATCAAGCGGGGCCCAATCCAGACTGCAGCTGGGAAAATTACCCATATAGTACCTACGTCAAACCACAAATCCTGCATCGCGCAATTAGAGTTTACCGCGCGACAAGCACATAAATATACAAAGTCCCGACATCAATCGTCGGGCAGTGGCCGCCCACCTGACACGACACCCGTCTGGTCAGAGGATTCTCCCTTTTCTATGGAGGATGACTGAACTTTACACCCTGTTCATCATACCTAAAAGACCACCAGACCAACGAGTCAACTCAACTCAACGTGGACCGACGACCTTCAAAAAGTGGCTGGAACAGATTAGATCCGGAAGGCGGAGGACAGGTTTTTGTGGCGAAGCCTGGAAGAGGCCTATATCCACCAGTGGACTGCGATAGGCTGAGTTGATTGGTTGTACTACTAAGAAAGTTTGTGAATTCTCAAAACTCTAATTGAGACAAAACTAGGTATACCAACTTTCTTGAAAGCCATAGAAGACCTATTGTTTTTATTAAGTAAGTAATTTATTTATTTCTCTGAAAAAGGTACAGATTTGGTACATGTTTAGGTTACAGACAAATTCAAACCTTTGTGAGAGCTGGAGCCTATACTGGGTTCGAGACTTGTATGACAGATGACCAGGTACGTACTACAACATTGTAAAAGCTCCAAGTACTGAGAGGAAGGGAAAGTAGTACAAAACAAAAGGTGATGTGCTATGTGTGGCATTACGTTGGACATAACAATCAGTTCGCTTAGGCACGCAATTTAAGTCTTGGAACAGAAAGGAAGCTCCCAACATAAGTTTCGAGTAACATTCGAGTATCTGGGCATGCGATTGCACATTCGTCTACTTCGAAATGTTGGCTAACGGAACAATCTTGCTGGCTACAACAAATTGAATGTGTGGGAGCTCACTTATTGTAAATCACAGAACAACTAAAAGACTTACAACAGTGCCAATGTAATACACGACTAGTGAGCCGAGTACTTATAATAATGATGTAACACCTTCTGAATTCTGATCTCTGGTATATAAAGGGCGCGATTACAATACATAACTGTACCGGGGTACAGGGCCCAGCTATCTAATTGTGCAAATTACTTTTGTTACCGATTACGACTAATGAGAGGAGTTCGTGGCTAAGTAATAACAGCCGCACGGGTCGATCCATCAGGTTAAGCTACGCTTGCCGGGGTTGGTCCGTGGATGGGTGACGAAATAGAAGAAAGAAAGAATATTTTTGGATCTTTGACAGTCGTTACGGGTCGTCAGAAGCCCGAAAGTCTGATAACCAGTCTTGCCAAGGGGTATCCTATAACCCAGTGACTGGGTTGTGGAGGTCAGATTGGCAGTCGCTCCATGTAAAATACTGGTATTCAGCTGCATCCGGTTAGACTGGAAGTCGACCTCAACATAGTTGGGAAAAGGCTAGGCAGATTGATTTGAACCGATTAAGACTAATCCGTTTCATTTTGACAGTTCAACAACATTCAATGCGTTATTTACGTTGTTGAGCAGATTTTATTTTCCAACTTATGAAGCAATGGATTAGTAATTTGTTTCAAACCGATTAAGATTGTGATTGATTGTGTATTACGCAATTGGGATGCTGAAAAGTCCAAAAGGGATACCGGGGCCCTTGGCAACAGGCAACTGAAGGAACACAGGTGGGTTTTAGCCAGTAAAAGTCTGACACGCCCTCCCGCTCCGCCCAGAGCGGGAGAAGTCATTTGATGATTTCCCAAGCACAAAAAAAAGGTGTTCCCTTGTTTCGCAGACAGAAATTTCATAGAATTTCGTTTCGCAGAAAATGTTACCCATAATATTTGGTCCTTGTATTTTTATTTCGAATATTATTGTTTTAACGACTATTTATTTGAATGAAATATACTTCACAGAAATACAATTCAATGGATTTTATAATCTCATTTTTTTATTTAACAAATTTTTCAAACAGTAGAATTATTTTTTAACGAATATTGTTTGTCCGAAAATCATTATCCATAACACGTTTGGTATAAACCTCAGTAACCATAATGTTCATAAATTCGGAATTTATTTTTACATAATTATCTTTACTTTTAAAACTATTCTGTCATAATATTGAGTAATAAAATAATTTAATCTCCTAATTTTGCATGAACTGTTGTTAGTCCTAAAACATTTGCTAAAATTAGGTTTTAGTGACACAAACGAATCGCTGTAAATCTGACTCCACGCAGTCTTGTATGCCCTACCCTGCCCTACCCCTATGCGCAGTCTTGTATGGCTGGGTCGCCCTTGGCCAACGGTGGCGCGTTCCGAGGGCCATGAAAACACATGACCTCGGACTTGTGCAAGGCCACCTCGAGTCCCAGCTGCCGGATTCTATCGACGATTGTCGCAACCCCGCGTGTCGCTAGTTCGGCCGCCGCCTGGTGCGACCTCCCCTGTGCCAGGACCAGCGTGTCGTCAGCGTAGCAAACTACACTGACGCCACTGGGGAGGTCGGCGCGCAGCACCCAGTCGTAACCGATGTCCCACAGATGCGGCCCCAGGACCGATCCCTGTGGGACACCGCACGACATCTCTCGCCGGTTCCACACTCCCTGGTGACCGGGGTAAATGACGGCCCTGTCCGTCAGATAGGCCTCGACCACACGACAGAGGTAGGTCGGCATCCGGTGGTACCGGAGTGCCTCCCTTATGCAACTCCAGGGCAGGGTGTTGAAGGCGTTGGCGATGTCGAGAGACACCGCCAAGACGACCCCACCCCGGGCCACAGCATCCCCCGTCGTGAGGGCCCGTACGCGCATGATGGCGTCCACCGTAGAGCGCCCTCTGCGGAAACCAAACTGGCTCTCCGCCAAGTCCGGCCCCACCCGCACCAGCCGCCCGACGAGGCGGTTTGCAATTACTCTTTCAAAGAGCTTGCCCACCTCGTCGAGCAGCACGATGGGCCGATAAGCGGACGGAGAGTCCGCAGGGCGCCCCGGCTTCTTTATGAGGACCAGTTTCCCCGTCTTCCAACGAAGTGGAAACTGGCCCCTCTCCATGCATGCGCTTAGGAGACCCCTTAGTCGAGGCCCGAGAGCCTCCATGGCCAGGACCCAGGCCTTCCCAGGTAGGCCGTCAGGTCCTGGGGCGGTGTTTTTGGCATTCAGCCTTCGCACCGCCACTCTCATTTCTACCTCGGTCACCTCCGGAGCATCGTCGTCTTCGTCGGTGTTGTGGTCCGCATCAAGCACCGCAGTAGGCGGAGCCATGAGCGGGGAGGTATGTTCCCCTCTCGAAGGGAACAGAGCGCTCACCACGTCCTCCACAAGCTGAGGCCGGAGACTCTGCGTCAGCGGGGGAGCCCATGGGCGGAGTTTCTCCCGCACCATCTTGTATGGGCGTCCCCACGGATCTCTGTTCAGAGTCTCCAGCATCTCCTCGCGGTCCACTGCCCTGGCCCGCAGGATCTCCGCCTGGAGGGCGGTCTTCGCCGCTCTGTACCCCTCATACAGCTCCGCCTCAATGGCTTCCGTATCCGGAGGGCGGATACGGAGCCTGCGGTGCCTGTTGTACTGGTGTCGCGCAGCAACACACGCATGGCGCAAACCCGTCAGCTGCTGCGACCACCAGCTCACCTGGCGCGAAGAACGTCCGGGCTGGGCCCGGGGCATTGCCACGTCACAAATATTGGACATGGCCTCCCGGAACCACTCCGCCTCGTCGTTGATGTCGGCAGGCCTGTCCGGTGATGACACCCAGGCCTGCACGATCGAGGCTTCCAGGAGGAGCTCCCGGTCCAGCTGCTTCAGCGCCCACCGCGGACCACTCGGGGCCTGTCGGACCGGCGCGCTCGAGGACTGGGCGGAGACGTCAAACCGGATATACCGGTGGTCGGAATACGTCTCCACCCCCTCCATGACGCGCCAGTCAGTGACACGCGGTGACAGAGCGGGGCTGGCGAACGAGATGTCCACCACCGACTCACCCCGCATCCGCACACACGTGGGGACAGAACCCCGGTTTAGGACGACCAGGCCTGTCTCCAGAGCCCAGTCCTCCACCATCCTGCCCCGTGTGTCCGTATACCGGGAACCCCAAGCCACATTCTTGGCGTTGAAGTCCCCGAGGACGAGCACGGGGAGGGAACGGAACCCGACGACGACGACTTTCAACTCCGGTATGCCCTACCCCTAGAGTGTAATTTAAAATCGCGCAGGCGCGGAGGGGCGAGGCGGCGAGTTGAGGAGCAGGTGGTTCTAATGCTCGCCGCCGCGGCTGAGGCTGGCCGGCTTAGCCGGCCAGCAAGACGAAGCTGCGGTGGTGAGCGTTAAACCATCTGCGACGATAAGCTCGCATGGGACCGCCGGAGCCCCGCAGTGCCGGAGCCGTGACAGAAACCATGCCTGATGCCTGTTGCATGCTCGCTTGTATGCTGCATGCTTGCTTGCATGCTCGCTTGTATGCTGCATGCTTGCTTGCATGCTGCATGCTCGCTTGAACGCTGCATGTTTGCTTGCATGATGCATGCTTGCTTGCATGCTGCATGCTCGATTGAATGCTTCTTATAGGAAAAAAAACACATGTTCACAATCAACTGTTTTTTATTCAATAATAATTATTAAATCATAATCTTATAATAATCTAGTAATATAACTATTAGGGCACTTCGACCAATTAGGTTAGGTTAGGTTTGAACTGGGACCAACTACGCGCGAGCCGAGCGAGCGAAGAGAGCGGTGCCGCGGCAGAAGCCGGCGAGCGCTACGTCGAAATTTTTCGCAGTAACAAAATTAGGGCACTCCGACAGTTACAAACCGCTTACCTAAAACTTTACTACGGTATATAGTGTTACCAATTATAAAATAGAAAGTGACACTCGATGTAATGTTTTTCTTGGTAATATGTTTTATATAAACTAAACAATATGAGGATAAAGAATATTTGATTTGTCATTCTATGAAATGAATAAATAAACATTAAATTTTCTTTGTAACAAAAAACATTGATTTAAATTTATTCAAAGTAAATATTCTGCGTATTGATTATTCTATGAAATGAAAATATAAGAAACATTTTATGTGAAACGAAATTCGATGAAAATGTTGTCTATAAAACAACGTACAACCCAAAAAAAAGGATGCTGAATAGGCTTTGAGTAATAAATAAAAACATCACATTCAAGTTGCTATTTGAGAATGATTTTTAAAACCAGTCTGATATGCAAGATAGTACTAATTAACTTCGCAAAAACTTCACTAATAGGTACCGGTAAGAAATATTAATTTGACTGAAGAATCTTGTTGTTCAATCATTCTCAATTTAAACTTAATTGTGAATCAAATTCGCATTGGGAAACAAACACTTGAGATAAATCGTTATGTCTTAGCAGAAATAAGCAAATTGGTTTCGCTGAGGCGGGGTTGCCAGCCGGTGGGGTAGGTAGGTAGGTAGCCAGGTACTTGTGTTTTGAAAGTTGATTCTGTTTTTGACAGCCATCTTAGATCATCAACTTGAGTTGTTTTATTATTCTACTGGCTGCGTCTCACGGTTTTACCCGCATAAGTCTCGATCCAGTGGGAATATAGGGATAAAAATTATCATATGTCCTATTCCAGGTCACTGTCTACCCATGTACCAAATTTGATCCAAATCCATTCAGCCGTTTTAGCGTGAAAGCGTGACCCGAAAAGTCCCACAATAGCCCACTCTTCACCACTTGCCAAGGGGTATCGTATTACCCAGTAACTGGGTTATGGAGGTCAGATAGGCAGTCACTCCATGTAAAATACTGGTATTCAGCTGCATCCGGTTAGACCGGAAGCCGAACCCAATATAGTTGGAAAAAGGCTAGGCAGATTATGTCAGCTAGCACATGCTAATATACCAAACAACACTATTGGTAAAATATAACTAGTGGACATAGGAACCAAGACATACGATGTATGTTAGGATCAGTCTCAAGGTAAAGCATCTCACTTTCCTATTAAAAATTCTTCAACACATACTCTGATATTTTCCTACAAAACCTCTGTAAACCTGTAAATGAGATTATTTCTTATTGCGACTCCATAAAGCTTATATTCCGTCACTTTGCAGACGTATTCAGAGCTCGTTAACGTCACCGATACATTGTCAAACATTAGCCGGTTACTTGGTAGTAGAGAGACCATGATTTTAACGCACTTAGTTGATATTTAATAGGACTTAATTTTTATAGTAAAATTGGTGTGGTTGAGGATTCCGGGTGAAGCTCGCTTCCTCCTTCGGCCTGATTATCACTTACCATCAGGTGAGAGATAGGCCGAGAGCGTAGTGGTTAAAACGATCTGACTAGGTAGACGAAGTACTAAATTAACAGCGCAATATTAGAAATATTAAATCATAACATCAAGGCAGTATTCGCTAAGGGTTGGCCAGCAGTGTTTCAAACAGTTAGCTACATCATCATCTGCCTAGCCTTTTCCCAACAATGTTGGGGTCGGCTTCCAGTCTAACTAGATGCAGCTGAATACCAGTATTTTACATGGAGCGACTGCCTATCTGACCTGGAACAGTAACTGGGTAATACGATACCCTTTGGTAAGACTGGTTGTCAGACTTTCGGGCTTCTGACGACCCGTAACGACCATCAAAGATCCAAACAACTAGCCACATCTTTGCGCAATTATTCTGTGACAGTAAATTGAAGATTTTAATATGGTAATTGGGATTTAAGGATGAACACATCAAAAAGTGTCTAAGAGGTACTCCAGAACTCATTGCCACCATACTCCTAACTGGCGTACTCACAGATTGGATTCCGTCAACCAACGCTTTTATAGCTAAGCATCTCATCTTGGAACGTTACAAGTATAAAATATCTTACAGCGTGTTATTATTCAATAGTTTATTATTGATATTGACACTGACAGTCTCCGGGGAAGCGTCAGCTCGAACTGAGAAGACGCTGGTGGTTTACCGAAGCACACAATATTGAAATATGTGATGTGACATTCATGTAATAGAACAATAGTTAGGACTTTAGTGTTTTGTTCAACATAAATATATGGAAGACATGTGGGTGATTGTTTTATTTTATATTGTTTTTTAGGGTTCCGTATCCCAAAAGGAAAAAACGGAACCCTTATAGGACAAATAAAGAAAGAAAAAACATTTATTTAGCACAGACAGAGCACACAACACAATGTAACTACAAGTAAAAAAAGGAAACAATTTCAAAGTGTACCTAGGAAATTAAGAAAGAAACAAATGTGCCTCGCGGCTGCGCCAGATAGGCCCAGAGGCCCTAGACAGAGTGACATTCTATCAGCGATAACGATGATGGAAAAGGCAAAAATCTATAGGACTGACATAAACTATCGAAAAGCTTATGTCAATCCTGTTGAAACTCGTTGTAGAAATACGAAACGCTTTCGAAGCGATTGTCACTTGTCTAGACCCTCAGTTCAGCAAAAATGCCAGACAACTAGTGCCTGACGCTGGTTTTCAACTAGACCTGAAAGGAGGATCACTCGTGTGTTAGTCTGTCTGTCTATCTGTGTGTCCGTCTATCAACCAATTTACTCCAAATCCAATGGACCGATTAATTTGAAATTTGGTACACATAATATGTATTTCTGTGACCCAAAGACGGACGTGTAAAAATTGTAAATTTACGATAATTTAATAAAAATTGTAAAAACGAAATTGTAAAAATAATAACATTTTCACAAACATCGCATTTTACAGAATCTCCTGTACCCTAATTGCATAATGCATGATCGGTCGGAATTGGAATTGTTTTGAAAGAAATGTCTAACCCAATCTTACGAACTTTTGAAGCAAAGGATTAAACATTTGTTTCGAACCGATTCCAATAGGGAATATGCATGTATTTTATATAATAGTAAAAAAAATCTACGGAAAAAAAGCAATTTAAAGTACTTAAAAAATATGTTAAAAACATCCAACCGATCGGGGCAAAAAATGTCAATGTCAAGTCAATCAACAACTGTCAAGTCAATGTCAAACACTCCTTTTTGTAGGAGTGTTTGACATTGACTTGACACTTGTTGATTGACTTGACATTGAAATTTTGATTGTTGTGCTAGATTGTTAAATCACATCCGCTCTTAGCTTTTCAAGTATTTGAATTACCCGCAGTTTTTTGGCACGTGTAAAAAAATAATTTCTAGCTCAAAAAAAAAAATATTCAAAAATATTGATGGAGGCATAATTCTGAAGTAATATAGTTTATAAAAAAAAAATACTTGACCCTTATTTGAATCACATGCATATTCCCTATTCTGATTGGTTGTGTATTACGCAATTAACAGGATCGAGTCGCATTTTCACATATTTTGGATTTCTACCCCATGTTCAAAATACGTCAAATACAATGTAACAACAGATTCCTTAGATTCTGATCTAACCAAGGGGTATCGTAACTCAGTTACTGGGTTGTGGAAGTCAGATACGGAGTCGCTCCAAGTAAAATAGTGATATTCAGCTACTGGAAGCCGACCCAACACGGCTAGACAAACACACACACGCAACTATTTTATACTATTTTAATAGTAAGGGCACTACAGACCCGTTTATATGTCTGCCCAGTACCTCAAAAGAACAGTCGTGACAATACTGTTGTTTACTACAGAGGTAGCTCGAAGGCTGCGCGGCAGTTATTTGATTTGTGAAATCAATTCGTCTCCATTCCAAGCGGTAACTTGATATTTCCATTACCGTTTTTATACAAAAAAAAAATCTTCCGTTGGCAAGTGGAGTAGGTACGTAGCGGCTTTCGATTGTAACCCTGTTTTTAAGTTACTAATAAGTTTTGGATGATTATAATGCTTTCGAATTCAATTAAAAATAAACACCTACATTGGCACTTATGCAACGATACATGGACGCTTTTTTAAAATATATCTAGCCCTTTATTCAAAACAAACCACCAGTGGTCAACATTAGCCCGCTAAGTCGAAAGAGCTGGAAGTCTTGGGGAGAGGCTTTTGCCCACCAGTGGGTTGACGCGGGCTATCAGTAACAGTAACCCATTTTAAAGTGTGACAGGATTTTTCCATATAGATTTTCTTGGTAGCGGATACCCGACGGTTCCTATTACACGAGACTAAAATGTAACTGTTGTTTATTTGTTTTTTGCAGGTACATCTGCCAACCCATTAGGAGCAGGCACAGTATAAATAAGTAACAGTATTTTATCTTGATAGAAAACGGCCGAAACGACGCGCTTCGAAATCTGTGTTTATCAGTACCTACGCAATATTATTGAGTGTGCGGCAGTTACGCACGGACGTGGAAGGTCTATCTATCAAATATCTAATTCAATTCTATGTTTATTAATGTAATTGGTGTTGTGCCGTTTTAATTAACTATAAATAAATAAATAAATAAATCTACCGAACGGCCGTAGGTAATTATCTCAAGGTCAGTGCCGAGACATAATACTGCTACTTTATTATACAGTGCTACAGGTGTGATGCTATAAAGTCTGAAATTAAAAGTTATGCAATTGCGTTATGGTAGGTCGGTTGCAATAGTTTAATGGACTGAACACAACAGTTAAGGTTAGCAAAAGCTAACCTTAACTGTTGTGTGAAGAAACCGTTGTGTGTTGTTGTGGGTAAAAACCCAACTACGGCGAATGAAAAAAGAAGGTTATGATTTTGACCGTTACGTATGTTCATCTGTTCCCTCATATCTTCTAAACGACTCATCACAATTTGACAAAAAAAAGTATCGTTGGAAGCGTCTTGATCGTCTCTGGCTATGTAACATCACAGAAAAGATTTGACCTAAAAAAAAAATATCTCACCATGTTGGTTATCAAATGAAAGGGCTTAATTAGCACATTTTAAAAATATTTATATTATAACCCCAAAAAAATTTAAGTAGGTAGTAAAAACTCAAACCCAACTACGACAAAAAAGTCAATCAACTAAAAAGGTATAAACAAGACATCACAGACAGACAAATAAAAAATCCGGAGTCACACGGGGCATAAATTGAACAGATTACGTGTGACTCCGTTTTTTTTTTTTTTTTAAATCTGATAATGCAGATAAAGGCTGGGCCGATAAAAAAAAGTACCCGCACAATTTATATTTGCAGAACTACTTACCTACATCTCCTGTATAAAACTTCTCGAATATTGGAGAACCTAAGTCCAAGACTATAAAAAAGCTAATCAACTTTCTTACTAAATACAAAGTACTCATTTTGTATTTTCACTTTTACCTTATAAGCTAATATCAGCAAAGTTTGTAAGCAACAAAATTCAAGATTCAAAAAAATCCATTTAGCAATTTCGAGTTTTCCAATCTGGCTCGTGCAAGCTTGTCAATATTGATACTTACTTGTATTTACCTAGGTTACATTTAAAACATATATTTAAAAACAATATAAAAGCATTGTTACTAAAAAAAGCATATTACTCTGTCCAATGATATTATATTAATATAATATCATTGACATTATATTATATTATATATATATTATATTAATATAATTATAATTATATTGATATTATATTAATATAATATCATTGACTCTGTCACTGTATATCTACAGGACAGATTTATATAATGTTACTCGATACGATATTTTAAATAATGTCTTTTAACAATAAAATTGTAAAATTGCATTTTCAAATGGGCATGCAAAATTAGAAATACACATACCTGTGTATTTGTAATTTTGCATGCCTTATGGTAGGAAATGGCTAATGGAGTGTCCATTATTTTTATAAGACCTTTTCTTTTTGTACCCATTTATTCGCATATTAATAAATGATTATGATTATGATACATTCAGGAGATCCAAGGTAACCGACATAGCCCGAAGAATTGCCAAACTTAAGGGGGATGCGGTAAGCTGATGGAGCTAAGATGGGGGTAGCCCGCGAAATTCAAATTTGCTTACGATTTTTGAAATTTGCAGGTCAGTATCAGGTGGTATCTTAATCTAAATATGATTGGCGGCCGTAAAAAATATGGATTTATAGAATTATAAACATTAGAATCAGCAATACAACTCTCAAGTTCATATAAGTGTATTGAATGACTATTTCATGAAATGTAGATATTTGGCAATGAACTTAAGGAGTTGTATTGCTGATTTCGCGGGCTACCATAGCGCATCCCCCTTAAGTGGCAATGGGCAGGGCACATTGCTGGCAGAACAGATGGCTAATAGGGCTGAAAAGTTCTAGAGTGGCGACCGCGTACCGGAGGACGCAGCGTTGGAAGGCCTCCCACAAGGTGGACTGATTACCTTGTGAAGGCCGCAGGAATCCACTGGATGTGAGGAGCACAGAAACGGTCGAAATGGCGGTGCTTCGGGGAGGCCTCTGTTCGGCAGTGGATGTCTTTCGGCTGAAATGATGATGATGATGAGGTATCTGCAGTTATTAGGGACCTCATCATATTCAAGTGTTTTTCCCATTAAGAATCAAGGACCGTTGATCGAAACGCATACAAATTACGGGTTGTACTTCAGATCAATAAATCCGAGCACCTTCTCACTATATTCTCTTCAGTAACTAATGTCAAAAATTAACAAAAAATTGAACCTAATTTTGTCATAAAAAATTCAAACATTAAAACATCGCAGGATTTGCTAGAGTACCCTTTAAAATATTTTCCACTTCTCTGGCATATAACTAGTTTAAATTCAATTTAAAAACCGGCCAAGTGCGAGTCGGGCTCACACGTGTAGGGTTCCGTACCGTTATATAAGTATTCCCTTTTCCCTTTAATTATTAACTTTATTTAAATTTTATTATATTTTGTTTTTATAGCAGCAATAGAAATACAGTATCCGCGAAAATTTAAACTGTCTAACTATAACTGTATACCTGTTCATGAGATACAGCCCGCTGACAGACAGACAGACGGATTGACAGCTTAGGCTTAGTTATAGAGTTCCGTTTGGCACCTTTTGGGTACGGAACCATAAAAAGCAGTAAGAGCAATACCATTAACGCGCCCAAAAATAGCCCAAACCTTGTCAAAAACCTCTAAACTCAACAGTCCGAGAAAAAAAAAAAAAAATAGTCCCTACAATTTTTAAAACGACACGAAACTAGCCAACAGATGTCGCCACCTTCCATTGCTAGTTCTCTGCACCAAAGTAAAAGAAATGCATTAGTGTACTGTAGGTATAAGGAAACTGACATAGGAATCCTACACCGGTCATACGGTTCGGCGATGCTGTAACTTAATTGAGAAGCTTCTAGTATTTGTTAGTAAAGGCGGCGGGCGAAGAGTTTCAAGTTTTAAAAAGCCTGTCTCTTGGAATATTTTTTCACTTTCAAAGTGGTCTGTTTTGTATAGCTGTAGATGAAAACTGGCTAGTTTGTGTAATGTGAAACATCTATCGTTGTTTTAAAAGCAATAATTTTGTGAACAATATTATTAAATGACATGTACTGAGCTAAACGGTTGTGGACTAGCGGCCTTCCTCCTGCTGTCCCTACCTGATATCACTCCCACTGCCAATATAAATATCTGGCTTAGTTAGATGTGTTAAAAATAACATTGACAATGGTCAACCCTCATTCAAATTCAAATATTCTAACATAAAATGTAAAGTCTTGCGTTCAAACCTGTTGGTCTAATCTTATCAAATGCTAAAAGATAATGATATAATTATACCTACTAAGAATAAAAACTGAGCTGCATGTTGATCTCCACAAAACTAGGTACCTAACCAAACAGAGGGGCAATTCGTAATTTTTAAAAACGTTCGCATTCGCAATCTGTCAAAATTACAATCAATTTACCAAAATTTTTGACAAGTTTGACAGATTGCGACTTGAATGTAAACGTTTTATAAGCATGAGAATTAGCTGCCTTCAGTTTGCTGCCAAAAAGAAAAACAAATGAATACATGTTTACTGTTCACGCCTCTGTTCCCCGGAGACTAAGAGGCCAGTCATTGTGATGAAGGCACGGCATGCGATATATCCACGTCGGGGGCACCGGAGCATGACCGTCTTACTGAACAGTTTCAATTTTGGTGGACTAAGAGTGAGTCACATCGGGAGTTTTGAGTAACCTAGCCGCTTGAGGCTTAGAAATAAAAGAAACAATGTCACAGAAACACGTGCATACAAAAAGATAACAGTACTTGTCTTAATCATCCATACTAATATTATAAATTCGAAAGTAACTCTGTCTGTCTGTCTGTCCGTATGTTACCTTTTCACGCCTAAACCACTGAACGAATTTCGATAAAATTTGGCAAGGAGATAGATGGGATCCCGGGGAGGGACATAGGCTACTTTTTATCGACATACCACGCGGGCGAAGCCGCGGGTGGAAGCTAGTAATAAATAAATCATAGAAATATGAGATGAGGAGTAGCTTAATAATTTTTTTTAATATGTGTTCAAATATGCATAGATCGTTTTCTATACTCTGATATACTATCTATAAGATAAATATTTTGACAACCGGTTACCTCAAATTAAAATCAATCTGCCTGCCTTTTCCCAACTATGTTGGGGTCGGCTACCAGTCTAACCGGATGCTGCATAATACCAGTATTTTAAATGGAGCGTCTGCCTATCTGACTTCCACAACCCAGTAACTGGGTAATACGCCTTGGTAAGACTGGTTGTCAGACTTTCGGGCTTCTGACGACCCGTAACGACTGTCAAAGATCCACGAATGACAGCCGGGACCAACGGCTTAACGTGCTTTCCGAGGCACGGAGGAGACTCGGTATGTAAAGATGGTCACCCATCCACGGACCAACCCCGGCAAGCGTAGCTTAACCTGATGGATCGACCCGTGCGGCTGTTGCATGCCTCAAATTAATTATTGCCTAAACCTTCAGATTTAATAGTTGTGAGTTTTGTGTCGTAAAAACAATTCAGTTGTTCGTCATCATTCGTCACAATATTAGCTTTTTGAATCATAATGCCGTGATCCGACGGTGCGCCATATTGCGGACGGACACAGACGAGCCCGCACGACGCACCGTGGGAAGGTGTACGTGCGGGGTATCGCAGACATCGGAATTTCCTCGGTGCGCGGTGCGTGGCGGTCTGTGGTCGTCTGCCGTGCGTGTCCGTCCGCAAAATCGCGGATCGTCGGATCTCGGCACTTTAGATATTTTTTATGGCTGCTTTAATAGACCTTTTCATGTTTATCAGAAAACTTACAACTTACGTAATACCAGTTTTACGTGCAAGCACTCACACAGTTAAATATTCGTTTTATTTCATCCACTATCTTTGAGCCATAATAATAAAAAATAAAACTAGTTAACTAACCCGAAATCGCTCGCCCAAA
Organism: Lithophane semibrunnea; assembly: GCA_947363905.1. NCBI lineage: Eukaryota > Metazoa > Arthropoda > Insecta > Lepidoptera > Noctuidae > Lithophane > Lithophane semibrunnea. The sequence goes on along the minus strand of OX376202.1, from coordinate 2,853,846 downwards.
ACCAAATCGGCCTCTGGTCTCAAATAAATCGAAGTTCGTCGCCAGAAAATTTAAGTCCGATACGAAATATTGGACGAAATGGAACTCAACCGATTGCTTTTTATTTCGTAGGATATCCGATGCTATTATATTTATTGGTTTTAGAAAAGTGGCCTCCGGGCGGTAATATCGGGGAGAGAATTAAGACGTACTGATGGTTTTGTTGCTTTTCCGATATGAGACTGTGGTAGAAACTTACGTAACTTTAGATAGAATGTTGGATCTTGTAATTTAATTTCGTAGGGTTAATCTGTATGTGGATTTAGTGAATGTAATTGGATCACTTCGCGATAACACTTAACGATATTGCTTCGAAGTTGTTTGTTTATTAAGTTTGTAAAATTTGGTTACGGGCCTCCAAAAAAAAAAAGTTAGAAAACGGGAAGTAATCAACGAGTTTTTGTTTGTAATAAACATAAGTAAATACCCTAAACACAAGAAGTTATTGAAGTATATTATATATTCAGTTTTTTTTTATGTCTAGACATAGTTTTTTGACTTTACCATAGCTATTTTAAGCCAAAACACAACTACTAAATTGTAACTAACCTTACTATAAACCAAAACATACATATTTGAGTAATAAAATTTATTTTTAATATGTATAAAAATGTACCAGGGTCGCATGAACCGCGAACAGATTTCACTGGCCGAGAGCCAATGGCAGGAGGTTGGGCTGCCAAGCCAGTTCTCTGCACGGTAATGCGGGTAGCGCTGTAGATACAGACCAGAGGATAAAGTACTGAGTTTTTAAACAGTTTCGTTTGATTGGTTAGTGAGAAGGGAGTGGTTTGGGGGTTTGAAATAATTAAATAGTTTCAAAGCACAATTTTACTTGAATAGTAAACGAAGATTGCAGCAAAGTTTCTTAGTGAAACATACTTATGAGTAAGACCCGATTCTGCATCATAACAGCCAGCACTCAATGTAAGTAGGTATGATCTAGTCAATGAAAAATACAGTCGTCGCAAGCTTGACATACTCTGAGAAAACGCTTAGTCAGGAAGTCATTAATTAATGACAAATATCTTACCCCTAGAGATAAATAAATCCCATCTCTAGGTTCGGGGAATACAGGTGCAAGTTTTATCACCTAAAAAAAACAAAAAAATACTTCAGCACAGCCCTATCATCGTCATAGCACAAGATTTGCAACTGGCATCCACACCACAGTAACAGATAGGGTTGACCCAACTTATATTTTAACTTCGCCGATATACGAGCATCGTTCATAATGTATGAGCTGGAATCGACCGCCCACCATTACTGAAATTTGGTTGGTCATTAAAATTGTAAAGCAGCAGCTTAGATACAGGAAATACTGGGTTATATTTACTTAACGTATGGCTTCTGATATTTGTATTGGTTTAAGATTTTTTTATGAATCACTGTCATCATACGAGTTGCTGGATTTAAAAACAGATTTTGAAATGTCACTTTTCTCTAATTTATAAAAATAGTTGGCATTTAGGCAGTTCTTCAAAAGTGTATACCTTTAGGCCTCGTGCAGGGATGAGCCCATTTACGGCTTATTCAATTTTTAAGGCAAGATTTTAAAAGTTTGAATCATAATCCGCGCATTGTGTCACTCTAAATATAATTTCTACATTTAGATCTGTAATTCGTATAGTACGTGTATTACATAACAAAGAGATTCTATTCTATTCTGTTCTCAAAGATATTTTATATGTCAAGATAGAAAGTCAAACCAGTGAACTCGTCTACAAAAATAGCGTCCAACGATTAGCCACTAAATGAATGCACACTGAGTGCATTCATTGCACAAATGAGTGTAGAACGTAGCTTTTTTTTTTTGAGATTGAGAAATCATCCATTGACTTCTCCCGCTCTGGGCGGAGCTGAAGGGCGTGTCAGACTTTTACTGACTAAAACCCACCCGTGTTCCTTCAGTTGCCTGTTGCCAAGGTCCCGGTATCCCTTTCGGACTTTCCCGCAACCCTGCCAGGCGTGTAAGACGTAGCTGGCACGCACACTAGCATAAAAAAAGATAGCTTGTTTGTTTTAGTTCTTTTGAAGCGCTCTAATCTAGACCTAAAAAAAATCCAAATCTCTTTTATTCTAATCCTGTAATTATAAACGTACGTACGAAGTATTCTTAAATGTATAATTTCAGTTTTATTCAAGTAACATTAGTTAGCATACGGTGTACAATGTTATGCCTTTTCTGGTTTAGAACAAACCGGCAGTGACACAATGACAGGCTGACATTAGTACCCGAAGGGAACACACCCAGAAAGATAGATAGTTTTACAATCTCTGGGGGAAATAATGACTGATTACTTCCAAACATAAACCGTCCCCATCTCTTAAAACTTACTACTTGAAAATTCCATCCAGAAAACAGTTTTTGACATCTAAGAAATATGGTTTCTCTCTTAGGACATAGCTTATTCAAAGTGTTATGAAACAACCTGAGTAAGTAGTTATCAGGTTCAGACAGCAAAGTTGCATGTTTTCTTGCGTTGTGGCCCAAAGTTGAGTGTAAACTGTTTAGCGACATGGCTGAGGCGTTCTCAGTAAATTGTGTTAGCAGAGCATCTTGCGCCAACAGCTTGGAAACGTCAAAAATTTTCACGAGCTACAGATTGGTGAGGTAGGAAAGTGTAGAATGAGGGTTACGTACCTAATTGGGAGGAGGTTCAAGAAATCTTAGATTTTTGAGTTCTTATAAATTGGCAAACAAATTAAAAGCTAACTACATACTTATGCAGCATTACGGGGATCGCCGCGATACGACCTGGAGAGACAAAGTATTTAAATGTTCCAAGTGGCTGATGATGGCCATTCTTTTCAAACGGGAATACCTACCTCACTGTAGTTCAAATATGGAGGTAATAACTAAACTTTTGAGTCCAACCTTTCGGTTTACCAGGAAAAACAGCAGAAATATCAAAAAGAACGCCCGGCCCGGCGCGGGGTCTCTGCGTCTGGCGCCCGACGTGGCAACACGTCGTGTTCGGGTTCTCGACTGGTCAATCGTCATCCTGAGGATTCCTCGTTGAGTGGTAAAACACGTGTCGAATTCTTACAGGGTTTTTTATGAGTCTTTAGGAATAGTTAAGCGAAAAAGGTTATATCAAAAAGAACCTTTTTGACTTCCAAATTCCATACTGTACCTCACCACAAAAAAATCACCGGTAAAAGATCACTCTAAAAACTGTATCTTTAATAACTGCCAGTTAAAATACAATTTTGGTCAAAGGCAAGCCTCGGTCTATTGACATGACATGGTGCATGCTGTAAATGCATTTCAACACGAAGTGCCGGAAAATTTTCAGTGCAAAGTGCTCCGGGTTTATTTTTTCATTTTATTGGGTTATCATCATCGATAAAGCCTGTTAAATTCCAGTGTTGGAAGTTGGGTGACGTCGTTAACTGCTTTGTAACAAATAATTTCCAAACTTGGCGAACTGATTCTTTAGGGTTAAATTAAATTAGCTAGCGAAACTCTGCCGTGTTAGGTATCGATGTTTAAATATGATAATCAAAAATAAAAATGATTTGGTGATAGAATTTTGTTGGGGTCAACGATCGTTGATACTGTAGTTAGGTACTTGAACTATGAGTTGAGAAAATCCGTTTTTTTGTTCTTGTTTTATCGTGTGAAGGTTACGACACTGGTCACGTCTGTAAAGTTTACACTACACAAAATAAACAGACTATTCAAGTAACGACACAAAACTAGAACCCAATGAACTCCAAAAAAAAAATCTCCTTTTTTTATCATTTTTTAATTCCCGTCTGCGGAGTTTCCCTAAATAGTTTAATTTGACCCTAATCTTGTATAGTGCAGACCCCGTAGTTGGGAACAGGCTAGACAGATGATGATGAGTAGCTATAACGAGTAGGGTTACAGAGCGACCCGTCAGTATCTCATTTACTGAGCAGCCTGTCGATTTACTGAGCAATTGAGATAAAGATGCTTGATTTTCTTAAACACCCGTGAACAATACTAGAGTATCATTTATTTACAAATCTCTGTAATCGTTCGTGTACACGCCAAATAAATAAAAAGGATCTCAAATCTCTACTCATACTTTATTAAAATAGGTACGTCAGCCTTGTCGCGCTCTTGTTGACAAAATACAACTCCCTTGCTTGAATACAAAGATAACGCTAACAGCTATAAGTACCTTAAACAGTATATAATAAAGTACATTTTGCAATGAGTAGACGGTAAAGCTATGTTGGTGAAGGCTTATTCGAATTACAACGCCCTACGTTCAAGAGATCAATAATGCGTTCAAAAAGTTGATTTGATCCACAAGTAGTACATAGCTTTGGGTTGAATTACAGACAGACAAACGTAATATGTGGAGCCAATATTGGAATTGGTGTTGGCAAGGTGAGTATATAAACGTTATGGCTTCGAGGACACCAGGCAAGTCAAGAGAGAGAACTTTGATGAAGCAAATTTATACTATCTGAACATTTCATGAAATTTACATTTTTCATCCATACATACATAACATAACATAATCAGCCTATAATGTTCCCACTGCTGGGACACAGGCCTCCTCTCTGTGAGAGGGAGTGGGCCGTAATCCACCACGCGTGCCCAGTGCGGGGTGGTAAATGTCAGATGTCTTCAAATTTTTAGTTCTAGGACATGCCGGTTTCCTCACGATGTCTTCCTTCACCGTTTTGAGAGCAGTGGTGACGAAATAATTTACACAAAGTAAAGCACCTGGCTGGGTTCGAACCCACGACCTTAACTCGTAAGTCGCGTTTTTCATCCAAATTCGTGTCAATTATGGGAAACCAAGAGAAATCCTTTATAGCTTACCAATGATGGACAGCCATTTAGGTGACTAAAATATATCGACATAGTTATAACAAAGTACCAGTTACGTTTTCATAATAACGTTTTTAAAGTGAAACAAAAACTGCTTTAAGAAATGGGCACCAATTTCAAGCTCACATAGCTTTTTGTTTTGAGAATTTCTTGCTGTCAAAAAGTTTCTTGTGTTTGTTAATCTCGCTCCCATCAAATTCTACTATTCGCTTCAGAATACACAATAGCAATGGTGTTAAGAAAAAATCATGTATGATGCTAGAACAGTCAGTCTGAAAAGACGCATAGATCGACAAGAATTCATCAATTTGTGTGCGCTTTACTTAGGTAATAATTTTAGCCCGGATTTTGGAAGTTGGCGGTGTGATACCCCCGTGCATCTAAAAGCACGTCAAGCCGTTGGTCTTGCGCCTGATCTCTCTCCGGTCGTGTTGGATTGCCGTCCCATCGGACTGCAATCCAACACGACCGGAGAGTGAGGGAAGAGAGAGTGCACTTGTGTCTGCGCACAAACTTGTGCACTATAATTTCTCTGGCGCCGAAGGCTACCCTCCGATGAGATTGGCCGCCATGGCCGAAATACAGTCTGGAAGACTATAATAATTATAGCTAAACATTGACACCATAATTATGGAATACAGATTGCAGACAATCAAATTAATTCTTGTCGATATAAATACCTTTTGACGCTGACTACTGAACCTTCTTGTCCTCATCATTTCAGCCAAAAGACGTCCACTGCTGGACATAGTCCTCCTCCAAGCACCCAAGCACCGCCACTACAACCGGTTCTGTGCTTATCGCATCCAGCAAATTCCTGCGGCCTTCGCCAGGTCATCGGTCCACCTTGCGGGGCGCCTTCCGACGCTACGTCTTCCGGTACGCAGTCGCCACTCCAGAACCTTTTGGCCCCATCGGCCATCTGTTCTGCGAGCAATGTGGTCCTTGTACAAACTCTTTATTTGTTACAAATAAAACATCATTAAAAAATTTATAGAAATATGTCATATTGGTCGTTTTGTCACTAGAAACGGTCAGCTCTATCTTCCAACATTATCTAATGCTAATAAGCAACTATTCAATAACAATTGCAATGTAAATAAAAGTAATTCAATTTTCTCTTACGTAAGTTTATTGTATTATGTACTTGTCTAGGAATAGACAATGGCGTCTCGATATACTCCAGAGAATTGCACTATGCATATTGTAACAAGGTGAAACACCTTTAAAGAATCTTATTTTGCTTGAACCTAGACAGTAGGTAGTTATAACGTCTAGGTGTTTGTCTGCAGTTACGCTGTATAATTTTCAGTACCCTGAGCGACCGAGCTCTGAAAGCCAATTCTTTACTTATAAAACGTTCACACTGAAGTCGCAATCTGTCAAACTTGTCAAAAATGTTGATAAATTGATTGTATTTTTGACAGATTGCGAATGAGATGCGAATGCGAACGTTCTTAAAAATTACGGGTGCCCCTGCTCTGGTGAAAATAGAGAATGCCGATCATAGTCCATACTAATTCCATGTGTCCATTCCACTTACTGTGAAAATAAATTTAGTTTAACAGAGTAACAACAAAGACTTTTGAAAAAAAAAAGTATTCTTGCGAAAATCGATGGTATTTTTTAAACGTTTTCGTAAAAAAACTGTTTTATTTAAACGGTAAAATAAAGTAAGTTTACACTGGCAACTGTAAGTGATGATGTGATGCGTGTATGCTGGACATTTATGCAGATATTAAACTTGTGCATCTAAAGAGGTGGAAATGTTTTGTTAAGGGGTAGCTTCTTCTAAAATATCGATTTTATTTGTTCATAATTTGACAAAACTCTGACTCATTTAGATAATTCTGAAATGAAGGTTCATCGCATCCTGTTTTTAGCGTTATATTACTGCTTAACCTATCCAGACTTTTTTTTAAATAACTTATCGTCAAGTCTTTATTTCCTGAAGGGGTTCACCAGTTATTTTTAAGTCCTATATAATAGAAATAATGCCCTAATGCCGTCAGCCGGGCACAAATCCAGACTCCGGGCTGCTACTAAGAAATTCCTTATGGAAATCCCCAACACTCCCTACCCGGGAATCGAACCCAGGAGTAGCGCTTGTGACCACTAGACCAGTCTATGTAATAATTATTATTTGAGAGCAGTGGTGGCTTAGTGGTAATGACCGCGACTTAGGAGTTGTAGGTCGTAGGATCGAACCCTGACAGGCGCTTTACTTTGTGTAAATTATTTCATCACCACTGCTGTCACAACATCGTGAGGAAACCGGCATGTCCTAGAACCAAAAAAATCGATGACATGTGACATCTACCAACCCGCACTGGGCCCGCGTGGTGGATTACGAACCACTCCCTCTCATTAAAAGGAGGCCTGTGTCCCAGATGGGAACATTATAGGCTGATTAATATTACTTCCATCCTAAAACGTTCTAGTACGTATCAAAAACCCATTCTTTTGAGAAAAAACCGTCTTCGCGTTTACAAAGAGTAAACTAGTTAAATAAAAGACACCAGTAAATAGTTAGGTCTTTTTCAAGGGAATTCCTGTTAGCTAGTTCGCTTTTACAGTGAAGGAGCAAGCACTTAGGGCACTCGGGCGAGAGAGAACCAACTATCTCAGTAGGTACCTACCTATGTCCCTTTTAAGGGTTCTGGAAAAAATCTTCGATATAGCCTTTGCATTGAAGTATGGACACAGGAATTTAAGTTTAGAATAGTCTAAATGTTACGGCAGGATACACTATTACATTTTTTTTAAAGCACTGTACACATGGCTACACGTCAAGCTATAAATTTCCAGTATAAGCTGACATTGCATTGTACGGAAATCCTATACAATGCGATATCAGCATAAACTGGACATGTACAGCTTGATGTGTAGCCGTGTGTACAAAAAGGTGGACGTCTTGGTTTTGTAACACACTAGTATAGCTTTTAAGTATTTTTTGTACCTAACTAACTAACCTGGATCATTATTGTCTAGCAAATAAATAAATCAATTAGTTTAGGATGCACTGGATAAACTTCTTATACTAAATTAACTAACAAATTATAAAAATATAATAACCTAACCTAACTAAAACTTTTTATTAACAAACTAAAATATGGCGTCGAAAAATTCTTCCTCATCACTGTCGACTGGTAATGTACCCAAGAGACTGGCGGCATTGCCACGTTGTATGGCAATGCTTAGTCTATGGCCAAGGTAAAAGCCAGCCCTTGGGTCACGGAAAGTTTCCGATCAGTCGGCGAGTTTCCTTAAAAATAAGACTCGATTATTAATAGGTTCTAAATTCAAACTTTTCAATTTCGAGTTACTAACTTATCTAATCAAAATTACATTGATCCCCTAAACTAGCTTGAAAATTACTTCGATTTATCTCCAATTAGACGTATCGTTTTACAGTTAGTTCAAAGTTGTGGAATCGAATCAAATAACTAAAGTAGCCACACAGACCTAAATTCTAAATATCTATTAGCAAACGATAGCTGATTATTTGTAAGTACTCGACCTTAAATACAAATTCGTCTAGCCAGCTACCCCTTAACTTGCAATATCTATTACAGGGAGCCCGTCATTCACCCCTGGTGTACACCGTACGGACTCGTTAACGCAAAGGTTGGCCCCATTGATTGCGATGTAGCCCATGGGTGGCGCCCATCCGTGTGTGAACCAAGCTTTATGCACTGAGTAATGCGGAATTGTAAGGGTTATTGGAAAAATGAGGGGTGAAATGTAGGGGTTAAGTGGGGGATTTAATGAATTATTCAAATTGAGGATGAAAAAGTTTTTTGTAAAGGAAACAAAATGATTAACGCAGGTCTGGTGGTTAAATAAAAGAACTGAAATTACTACATTAATTTTTGAGTGTTCAAACTATAAAGTAAGTAATGAGGCATCTTATATGAGAAAGGATCACTTTGTTACTTTTAAACAATAAAAAAGATCATGACATAACATCACGGCTCTAATCCCCGAAAGGTTAGGCAGAGGTGTATATAGCACAACCACGTTTCGCCAGTTATGTTTAAGTCCGATGTAATAGGCGAGCGAGCCTATTGCCATCAATCGAGCACAAACTCAGACTCCGGACTGCTACTCAGAAATTCCAGATGGAAAACCCAATATCACTTTGCCCTACCCGGGAATAAAACCAGAGACCTCATGCAAAAAAAAGATCATGAAGCACTAAAATGCAATTTTCAACTCAATAACATAGACATACTAAACCAACATTGTATAATATGATTTGGTTTATTGCCATAAACCAAAGGTTATCGACCTGTCATTCGCTTACCATGTCTATAAAAAAAAATGTATTTCACTCACAAAACTATCAACAGATTTGCCGCAGCTAGAGTTTTGACAGATTTAAGCTAACTGTCCACTGGAGTGTAAAAATATGCTGTAGCTTGAAAACCTACTAAAATAGACATGCGAATGATGGAAATAGTGGAATGGTCTTCATATCTTGAAAGGGGAACCCCCTATTGACATAAAATTTTAAGGCATAATATTGTTTGGCATAACGTTTTCGCATAACACAGGCATATTTGCTTAAAAGGAGGCTCCATTACCATAATAATACAGTGGCATAATAATTCTTTGGCATAATGCAAAGGTTGGCATAATTTGGAGTTGGATAAATTTTTAAGGCATAATATTTATTCGTTTATTAATCATGAATATAAACATTATTTTATTATAATTTGAGAATTACTCTATTGGATTAGGTTAAGGTGCGGCGAGGGTGGCCCTTGGGTCACATGTTTGTTTTTATATGAGTTCTAGTAGGGTTTATAATTTTTTCTCAAACATGCTTAGAAATAGCATTACATTGTTTCCACATTAGTCTCAACATGGCTGACCAAATAACCAGAGACATTGTTGTATAAAATTGATATAAAAGAGTGACCATGGAGTGTTTTGCCCGTTCTTTTGCATAGGAATCTATACTTTTGACGCCAAGCTTTATCTTTTGGATTAACTGATCGACTTTTTGACGGTTAAATTAAAGATTCTGTACGTAAATATTTTGCCTCTGCCTAGCATAAGGCTGTGATTGAAACGCACCCACTTTCATTCAATATCCTCAAAGAATTCATCGCTCAAACTCTTCAATACCCGCAAAAGGTTCACCAAAAATGCCTCCACAGTGTACAGCAAATACAAACTAGTCATCTCAAACGATTTTTGAATGCATCGTGTGCACGACTGTACCAATTACTCGTGCGGCCGGCCTCCGCGGAATATTCCAGACTGACCCAACTCAGAGCGATTTTAAATTGAATTTTTGAGAATTACGACGACAATTTTCGGAGTAACGTGGATTGTATGGGTACGTGTTGTGGACGGGGCAGCTGCGACTATAAGATTTATTGGAAGGTAAATTCAGAAGGGACCGATATCCTAACCTAAATATAAATATATATATACTAACTATTCTAATCCTAACTAATATTATTAATGCAAAAGTCTGTTTGTTTATTTGTTTGTTACGCTTTCAGGTAACTTTTATTCTGGATCGCAGACGAAGTCGCGGGCAACATCTAATTTAATGATAAATCTTTTATAATGTAGTAGATACGTGATTATTCTCCGGACATAGCAAAACTCTAAAAGTACCTATTGTATTGGACATGAGTATTCTTAGGGCTCATGTAGATTCATTAATGGCCGCCATGACAATAGGTAGACCGCCAACTCCAATAGACTACTACGTCATGACCGTGAAATTGAAAAAAACACACATTTAGCAGCAGATTATACGCTGAATAGATAGATAATGACGTGTTTCACAAAATACAGTGTATGCTGAAACTTGAAAATCAAATTATGTAAGTCGCTACAAGCGTCGCCTCTCAAACTTAGCCCCCGTATGTTTTACTTTATCCACCTCCAATTTTCAGAGTAAGGAATACATACGTACATTTTTGAAATTACTGTGCCGTCGATTCTGTGTTTGGAAAATGGCTTTAGAGATGCAGTTTTCATGGCTATGTTTACGTTTCTGCATTTTTGGAGTATCACCATTTATCAACATCGTAAAGTCATGGATATCGTGCATTTTGTCCTGAGATTGTCTTGTACCGAATAAGATTACTTTACATACATGAGGAGCTCGTGGCTAAGTAATAACAGCCACACGGCTCGATCCATCGGGTTAAGCCACGCTTGCCTGGATTAGTCCGTGGATGGGTGACCATCTTTACATACCGAGTCTCCTCCGTGCCTCGGAAAGCACGTTAAGCCGTTGGTCTCGGCTGTCGTTAGTGGATCTTTGACAGTCGTTACGGGTCGTTAGAAGCCCGAAAGTCTGACAACCAGTCTTGCCAAGGGGTATCGTATTACCCAGTTACTGGGTTGTGGAGGTCAGATAGGCAGTCGCTCCATGTAAAATTCTGGTATTCAGCTGCATCTAGTTTGACTGGAAGCCGACCCCAAAATAGTTGGGAAAAGGCTAGGCAGATGATGTACAGTCATGGATATCGTGAATTTTGTCCTGAAATTGTCTTGTATCGAAGAGGATTACCTACCACACTTGATCGGTGCACGTTGGATATTTCAGACTATTAGGGTATGTCTAGATTTCTGTTCGATGTTTTCCTTCATCGTATGTTAGTGGTGTCACATATTTTTTCAGTGCCTTTTTTGTGTGTTTTTCAGTGTGTGAAGAGTCCTTTGCTTTATCATAGTAAGTATGTCTTAAAGAACTGCTGGACAGTCTTAAATAACTGTTGCGCCACTTCTTCTTCCCAGCTAAAGCACTAGGAAGTGGTGAAGGGTGGACGTTTTGGGGGACTGTCTTATGTAATTTTGACGTTCGAAAATTGCTGATTCTCAGCCTAGTTAGAATGAATGACTTTTTTATTTTATTATTGTTTTACTGCGAAGCTTTTAAGTTCTTTGTATTGCTTTGATTCAAGTGACCACACATTTCTAAAACAATTCCAATTATGTTCTCAGATTCACACCTCGATACCGTATTTTAAGTTATTTTTATTAATATTTAGTTAATTGATTCAAGCGTGACTGCAGAAATCCAATACAAAATACAATAGACGTTGATATGTTTAGTAATCTATTCCGCTTATCTAATCTCCAAGAGTCATAAAAACCCTGTAATAAATCGACACGTGTTTCACCTCTCAACGAGGCATCCTCAGGATGACGATTGACCAGTCGCAAACCAAAACACGACGTGTTGCGTCCGGCGCTCGGTGTGGCAACACGTCGTGTTCTGGTTTAATTCTGAAAATAACAGAGAATAATTCTGATTAAATCCGGTAGAGCCTAGCGCAGTCGAGGAATGTTCACAAGCAGCTTACACTGGAACATAACCACGTAACATTTTAGTTTTGAAATATAATATTTATTTATTATGTGCTCCTGGTAGTGTGCGGAAGGGAGGCAGCTTTTCTCCTGATTGGTTTTCTTCTTTTCCAGCAATCTCTATCATAATCTATACATATAATAAAATCGTAAACGGTCCGTATCTGTACATTAAAGATTTTTGCAAAAAAAATACTGGAAGCCGCGAGAAATAAGTAATAGAAAGTAAAAAAATATTTTTTGAAATTTTTGTCTGTTTGTTTGTTCGTTTGTGAGCGCATCACGTAAAAGCCACTCATTGGATTCCAAATAGAATTACTGAACAATAAGAAGCTTTATTGTGAGTAACATTTAGTCTTTATTTCATCAAAATCGACCTGCAGAATCAAAAGATATATGGATTTAACACTTATGAATTTTTTTTTATCGGGGTATTACGTGCAGCGCTTGACGGTATTCTGTTCACAAGAAATTGTGCAGTTTCCGAGCTGTAACCTTACAGAAAGTACTAGGCTTGCATGAATTCACGATAGTATTAACTAATAGGATATCAAATAATTATAACTGACAAAAAGTACTAGGCTTGCATGAATTCACGTTTAGATTATTTTAAGTACATCACTCACTTTTTTGTTCTATTCGTATCTGCAATACTATATATCGTATATTTGTATTTGTATGAAAAATGTTTTTTGTTAATCCACCGGAAAAGTCGGAATTACACCCGGGCAACGCCGGGCACGAACAGCTAGTATGAACTAAATACGTATATAGATTGTTTTACAAGGCCTTTACCTAAATAGTATAATAATGACATATTCACCACACTTGGAAGGTGTATTTGTTAGGCTATAATCTATTTCCATACTAATATTATAAATTCGAAAGTAACTCTGTCTGTCTGTCTGTTTGTTACACTTTCACGCTAAAACGGCTAAACGGATTTCGATAAAGTTTGGCAAGGAGGTAGATGGCATCCCGGGAAAGGAAGTTAGTCTAACTATATATCTATACTAGCTGTGCCCCGTGGTTTCACCCACGAAAGTCTCAGATCCCATGGGAATATCGGGATAAAAAGTATCATATGTACTATTCCTGGTCATGGTTTACCCCTGTGCCAAATTTCGTCCAAATCCGTTTAGCCGTTTTAGCGTTCACGCTAAAACGGCTAAAGTGTAACAAACAAACAAACTCACTTTCGTTTTTTATAATATTAGTTAGGATGTCACAGATAGATTGCTTAATGGAATGCAAGTGTACTTTCACTTAGTTCTTCTAAACGGGTCCCTAGTTGTATGTAAATTGAAAAAAAAATCACAATTTATAGATTACTTCGCAAAAAAAACATTATAGTGCACAAAGATTTTTTCTAAGAGTGAATACAATATCTGAGAAAGCATTTTGACTAATCTTTTCTTCGCAAGACCCAGAGCGCCTGTTACCAGGCTCACATAAGCTTGAAGAACTGTATAAATATAAAACTACAAACACAAACAGTAAGCCTCACCGCAAAGCAACAGAGTATCGAATAAAATGGAATTCTTCATCGTTAATTTTCTCTTTGTTTTTCTCAAACGGAACACGAAATAGTTGACCAACTTCCTCTTGATTGTAAATATATAAAAGTAAATTTCCAAGAGTATTTTGTTGAGAATTTATACAAAGCTTTTTGAGGTTACTTGGTAGTGTTGTGGTTTCGTCTTCTGTGAACGGTTTATTATTATATTTTTGTGCTTTGAGAGCCAATATTTCAAGACTCCGGTTGCTAAATAACTTCTAGCTTGCATATATGAGGGCCTAGACAAGTGATAATCGCTTCGAAAGCGTTTCGTATTTCTACAACGACTTTCAACAGAATTGACATAAGCTTTTCGATAGCTTATGTCAGTCCTATACATTTTTGCCTTTTCCATCATCGATAACGCTGATAGAATGTCACTTTGTCTAGGGCCTCTGATTGGTTGGAGAAAAAACCATTCGATCTTACGAACAAAGTAGTGTGGGTAAAATTGTTAAAACATGACGTCGTGTACGCCTACGCAGCGAGACTACGCTGGTGCTACGACGTAGCTAATGCTACGAAAAGTTAAAGATCCGCTACGAGTTGAATCGATTTGTCTTGGAACATTTTTGTGCCCCATTATGTTACACATACGTGACGGATTATTGCCACAGTTCCTTATCCTTACTAATATTATAAATGCAAAAGTGAGTTTGTTTGTTTATTTATTTGCTTGTTATACTTTTCATCCTGGATCGCGGATGAAGTCGCGGGAAACAACTAGTTAATTATAAAATCGATCTCGTTGCGTAAATTTTTATGACTTTCAGGGTTATTTTTGGAATCCTCATAATTTTTATCACATCATATCATCAAAAAACGTTCAACAAAAATAATTTTATACTCATCATAGAAAGGTAATACAATCGGAGGCCTAGTAACCTTTGTTACCTTCCATATCCCGCCGTCCCCATAATATATAAATTTACGGACATCCCCGGGCAATAAACTCCTTTCTTACAACGTTTTAAAGCATAAAATAGCCGAAATATTATCTAAAGGAGCTATATTTTGACCTTTACGATGTTAATTCATTGGATGATTCTTCTTATCGTGTTAATAAATTGAGGAGAACGTTTGATTGGGTCTATGTAATTATAATTAACAACTTTATCTATCGCCGTTAAATCTTATGATCAATTTAATATTTAACTGAGGGTTTAATTGGTTTGTTAACTAATCATGAACAAGGTTTTAGTATCGGCTGTCATTCTGTCAGGACCATCTACGTATATACAAAACAAATCTAACTTTGAGAGATGTTTTATTGGTTCTGATGATTATGATTCTCTAAATACATATTTTTCATCATTGGTCGCGAATCATATTATTTTGATCATGATACAACCTGACACTAACCTGCAAATTGCAAAGTTATAAAATCGTAATGATGAGTTTCTGTCCGTTGGTTTGTTTGTCTGGATGCATGTTCCAGATTGACGCAAAAACGGCTAAACGGATTTGGAAGAAATTTGGCACACGGATAGTTTATAACCTGGACTAACCCATAGGGTACTTATAATCCCGGTAGTACATTCCTGTGGGATATTTTCCGCAATCGACGCGAGCTAGGCCGCTGGTCAAAGTTAGTATAGTATAACGTTATTTCATCATCAATATGATCAACTATAACAGCTAACAATTACAGTTTCAAAGAATAACATAACATAGCCTGTACTCCCCAAAGGGTTAGGCAGAAGTGTACCTAGTACACCCACATTTCGCCAGTCAAAGAATATTCATAGGTACAATCATCACACTGCGCCCTGAGGGCCTAGACAAAGTGACATTCTATCAGCGACAACGATGATAGAAAAGGCAAAAATATATAGGACTGACATAAGCTATCGAAAAGCTTATGTCAATCCTGTTGAAAGTTGTTGTAGAAATACGAAACGCTTTGGAAGCGATTGTCACTTGTCTAGGCCCTCTGATTGGTCGTAGTTAGTCAGGAAGATATGTCTTCCAGATATATGGCCAACTATGGTTGGCCATATATCTGGACGTAATCCCTTGGACATTTTTAAAAGCTATCGGAAGACCTATTATTTTTAAAGCCAGTAACTGCACAACATTTTACGAGAGAACATTGCAGCAAGTGCTCCTGATCTGTTATATTTTACTACGTCATCTCTGACGTCACCCCCGGGAAGCGAGCCGGCAACCGTTTCTAAACTCAAAGCGACACGGTTTTACAACTCCTATAAAAATAATATAAACAATTTTTCTAACTTCGAACATTACCGTTTTAATACACTGCGGGCCAATACAGAGAGCAATAACTCAATTCACACGCACTAACTTCTGAGGGCATTAACGAACGAAGTACTGATCGAGCGCTTAAACTTCTCACTCACAAGTTCGCATATATTTTCGTGCAATAACAACCTTTGTCTGAGATCATTTCAATAATATCCCAAGTTTAATAGCAATGCTCCACAGGCTCGAGGCAGTAATAAAATTTAACGTGTCGTTGCCGAGTTTTGTGACTTTACCTAAATTTATTGCTGAAACTTTTTCACGCGATCCATTTGTTAATCTCGGGCGTTGCGTATTCACATTTGAAAAATACGACAAGCGATATGTTCCGCTTTTTTGGGCTAAAGCGTGTCGGGTCGCGAGAACTTGTGTGTGTAGTTTTTTGTGGCCCCAATTGTAACGTTGAATGCTCCCAATTCAATGTTTTTTAAAGTGATTTATGGAATCGTTAATTTTGACAAAATGGGACCATGATCCGATACTTGTTAATATTTATTGGGTACGTATAGAACAATATTTTAGCAGATAAATATCGGCTAGCCATACAATCGAACGACGATACCATATTTTTTTTTTTTTGAGGATGGGAAATCTTCAAATGACTTCTCCCGCTCTGGGTGGAGCGGAAGGGCGTGTCAGACTTTGACTGACTAAAACCCAACCATGCTCCCTCAGTTGCCTGTTGCCAAGGGTCCCGGTATCCCGTATAAACGATTTGATTTGATTTGATTTGATCCCTTTCGGACTTTCCCGCAACCCTGGGAGCTCCCGCAACCCTGGCAGGGAACGACTTTACCTACTCTTACTTCAAAATATAACAGAAAAACAAATTAAAACACAATTTACAGCGATGTAATACCTCACAGCCGCCATTACTTTTATAGAACCTTTTAACACCTCATTATTATATACATCTACGTATTTAATGGCAAATCCAATCTATTTACCTGATTACCATAAAACGCGAATGTAACTCACGCACAAAGCTCAACTTTGACGAGTTGTGAAGTTTCAAGTAGATAAGTGCTTATGTGAAGTTAAAACACGGGCTGTGGCGGGTGACTGTTTATATATGGGCAAACTGTATTTATGGGATTTATTCTATCTCATTTAAATAGGCTGAGATGTCATCTGCATAAACTTGGACGATGTATAAATGTTTTACAATTATTTATTTAATTATTTATACAGGCTGTAAGGGTAAACACTCTTGTCATTCAAACCATGGGTTGACTCAAATATAAAAATAAATGACCGAACACAACAAAAAAAAAAACGTTATTTTCATTAAAAGATTTTAAAAAGTTTCTATCCGACACCGTGCTCTCTAGCGAAACAGCTGACTGACTGAGAGGGGGGTCGCGTTTGCGGCCGGTCAGGTCAGATCTCGCACCCCCGCCCGTGTTGAGACGCAAGTTCATTGCCCTAGTGCATAGGGCAACGAACTTGTGTCTCTTGTGGTAAAATGTAGATTTTAAAAAAAGAAAAAAAAAGTTGTAATTTTCCATTGATTTTACGTTCTATAAATGAAACCAAACCACTTGTTGCAAGGATAACGGTGTTTACCCTAACAGCCTGTATACACACAGTAAAATACATAAACTCAATACTCAATAAAGTTACGATATAACGAAAAAATGGAAAAAGAAACATATAAAATGTTAAAAATAAAAAATAAATTGATGGAAATGATTCAATATTCTACCATTAACTCTATGTAATATCATCTACTATGGCGAATTACGCCTCCTTAAGACCTAGGCCAAATTATTTTAGATAAAGCGGATAGCTCATGCCAAAACAGGTGCCATAAAGAATATGAATTAAAAATCTCGACTAATTAAAAAGTTATGCAACAACGCGAAATTTTACGGGTATTCTGGTGGCACAACATCACGCCTGTATTCTCCGAAGGGTTGGGCAGAGGTGCACTATAGTACACCCACATTTCGCTACAAACCGGGCAAAAATCCAGCATCCGGGCTTCTACTGAGAAATTCCAGATGAAAAAACCCAATAACACTCCCCCTACCCGGGAATCGAACCAAGAACCTCATGCTCAGCAGTAGCGCTTGAGACCACTAGACCAACGAGTCAGTCCCACTTAAGCATCTTGTGTTTATCTCAAACTTTAAATTCACAAATTCAACACAACATAAATAGTTGCGTCTGTATTTTGAGTCAACGTCGAGACTGCGAGGAAAGTTTTTATCCTAGAAAATATATTGTACCCATGAGATAATGGAAAACCCAAGTTTTGCGAGAGTAAATCGTGAGGCCTTGGTACTTATTTATTTTTACAGTCTTTTATATAAAAAGGTTAGGAAAAGTTTGAGGAATTGATACTAGATCTGTCTTGTATAGAAACTTTTAAAAACACAATCAATCTACCTAGCCTTTTCCCAAATATGTTGGGCTCGGCTGACCTCCACAACCCAGTAACTGGGTTATACCCCTTGGTAAGACTGGTTACCAAGTTCCAGTTGGTAACCAGTTCAAGTTCGTGCTTCTGACGACCCGTAACGACTGTCAAAGATCCACAAATGACAGCCGGGACCCCAAGGCATGGAGGAATCTCGGTATGTAAAGATGGTCACCCATACACGGACTAACCCCGCCAAGCGTAGCTTAACCTGATGGATCGACCTGTGCGGCTGTTATTACGTAGCCGCGACCTCCTCAATTAATATCTATTATTAATTAATAAAAAGAAATCAAGACGTATAACAATTTTACAGCACGGTTTTCTTTCTCCTGAAAAGTTACTTCTTTTACACGTACGAGTTTTTCACTCTAAGGTGCCGAAATGTCAAATATACCCTACCTTTATACATTAATTCATCCAAACAGTCAATAACAGGTGCCTTCACCCTTCTCGGATGTTGTGTATGTGAATTAAATGAAACTGTCAGCGCCAAATAACAAAGATACGAACTTTTGAAACAATCTCAATCAATGGCGGTAGGATTTTAAATAATATCGATCTGCAAAATGGAGCCTTACATTACATTATAGAAAATTGAGGAAACTCGTTACCATTTTCCGGAAAAATATTTCTAGGAATTGAAAACGTGTTGTTTTATAATACATGTCTTCATCTGCCTAGTGATTTCCCAACTTTATTAGGGCGGGTTACACTCTTACCAATTAACAATGTATCTTATAAAGTTAAATAACATGGAGCAATAACATAGATGGTTAATAACATGGAGCGACTGCCTATCTGACCTCCACAACTCAGTTACTAGGTAATATTATACCCCTTGGTAAGACTGGTTGTCAGACTTTCGGGCTTCTGACGACCCGTAACGACTGTTAAAGATCCAACGTACTTTCCGAGGCACGGAGGAGTCTCGGTATGTAAAGATGGTCACCCATCTACTGACCAATCCAGACAAGCGTATCTTAACCTGATGGATCGACCAGTGAGGCTGTTATTACTTAGCCACGAGCTCCTGGCGACGCGCGTGGCGTCATCATCATCATCATCATTAGCAGCCTTCGGCCCTAGACAAAGTGTCATTCTATCAGCGATAACGATGATGGAAAGGGCAAAAATGTATAGGACGGATATAAGCTATCAAAAAGCCTAGTCACCCTGTTGAAAGTCGTTGTAGAAATACGAAACGCTTTCGAAGCGATTGTCACTTGTCTAGGGACCTCTGGTTCCACCCACCTATAGGCCTCCTCCTCCTTTTGTGCCATGCTTGCCTGGTTGTACGAACCTCATCAACACGTGGAGTAATCGTGGCCTATCAACACCAAGTACCAACACAAATACAACAAATGACTGAAAATATGCGAAAGTATTAAGACCAAATTACGAACATATCCAAGAACATCTATTTAAACTCGCACACAAAATTTAACAAGCCTAGCTTTGACAAATGAAGCCAAATTACGCCTCCATCATTTTAAGCCGTCATGAATAAGTTTAGATATAAAATATTACATTCTGCTGTATTTGTTCGTAGTAATGTTCCTTGAGGAGATAGCTGACAGAGGCTTAACTTTATGCAACGCGCCGCTAACGTATGACTGCCTCGTTGGTCTAAATAACCGAAAGTCGAATAGCCCTGGGTCCTATTGCTAGGTAGGACAGTCTTATTGGGTTTATTATCAGGAATTTCTTAGTAGTAGCCTTAAGTCTCGATTTCTGATCAGTCGGCAATATATAGCATTACGGTTGTACGTTGTTTTATAGACAACATTTTCATAGAATTTCGTTTCACATAAAATGTTTCTTATATTTTCATTTCATAGAATAATCAATACGCAGAATGTTTACTTTGAATAAATACGCAAAAACGCGGAGGCACATGTATATTGTGTCAAAAGGGTTATGTAAGTACTGAACTAGGTTTTACAAAGGATCTTGTAGCGGAGAAACATTTTGAAATATGCGGTGTAAAAATTGAACAAATCAAATTGATTGTGTATACAGAACACCAAATTCTGACATAAATATATTTTTTCAAAATTTCATTAAAACATTACTGAAACTTCAACATAAAAAATACAAGATAATAATTTGTGGTGATTTTAATATAGACTTACTAATAACTGATAAAAACAGTTCTAAATTCAAAGAAATATTACTTAATTATGGAATGCAATACTATATAAATGAGCCTACAAGGCTTAAGACATGTATAGACAATATAATTGGTAATGTAACGAATGCAATAGGAGAAACATATGATTGTTTCCTGTCTGATCATAATACAGCTCAAATCGTTACAATTGATCAACAAATTAACAGCAAAACTGATTTCTTTTTTGTAGCTATTAATGATTTAAATAAACATAATGTTGGTAAGTTCATTGAGTGCATATGTTGCTTAAGTTTTAGTGAAATTTATGATATTTCAGATGCTAATGCAGCCTTTGATGTATTTCATGATCTTTTAACTTTGATCTACAATCTTTGCTTCCCATGTATAAAAATTAAAAGAAAATATAACACGAATAAACAAAAATGGATAAAAAAAGGTATTAAAAAAAGCTGCAGTACTAAGAGGTCATTAAGAAATCAATATTATTTGAATAAAAATAATGAAAATAAAAACAAATTTAAAACATATTCCAAATTATTAAGAAGTTGTATAAATAACCTGCAATCCCTATGTAACCAAAAGCACATTACTTATTCGCAAAACAAAATCAAAGCTACATGGGATATTGTAAAGCGCAATACGGGCACTAAGCCGTCTAGAGATTGCATTAGTAAAATCGATGACAATTGTATAACACTAACCTCCGGATCTGACATCGCTAATAAATTCAATAATCACTTCATTGACATTGCCATTAATCATTCCTCTAATTTTAATAATGATCATAATGACAGACACAATATAGAAAATCATGATGATAGTATATTTCTAGAACCAACAAATGCTTCTGAAATTGAAAGTATAATAAAGTGCTTAAGAAATACTAAATCAGCAGGCTATGATAATATCACAACTCAACTTCTTAAAAGTATTTCAAAATATATATCAACGCCTTTAGCATACATTATTAACCTATCCTTGGAACAGGGCTGTTTTCCTGACAGATTGAAACTGTCCTTAATTAAGCCATTACATAAAAAGGGCTCCCAATCTAACGTTGACAACTATAGACCTATAGCACTAACTCCCATACTTTCAAAAATATTTGAAAAAGTGATGTACAGGCGGTTATTAAGGTTCCTAGATAAATATAACATTCTAGTCAGTCAGCAATATGGATTTAGACAAAATAAATCCACTACCGTAGCAATTTATACGTTAATAAAACAAATCATGAATAATATCAATAAAAGAATCCCTTCCTGTGCATTATTTTTAGATTTAAGCAAGGCGTTTGACCTCGTTGACCATGTTAGGCTATTGGATAAAATGGAAAGATACGGAATAAGGGGTCCCGCTATAAAATGGTTTCAGTCATATTTAAGTAACAGGAAGCAGATAACAAGAATAGCAAAGTTGAACCATATGGCAAATAGTATGGATAATTTCGAATCCGAACCAAGAATTAACCTTTGCGGTGTCCCTCAGGGAAGCATTCTCGGGCCGTTATTGTTCCTTCTCTATATAAACGACTTACCAAAATCATTAAAACATCAGTGTGTTCTGTTTGCTGATGACATCACAATTATTATTAAATGTAAAGATGAGCAAAACTATGACAGTGAAATTAATCAAGCATTGAACGATATTATAAAATGGTTAGATATTAATAAACTAAAATTAAATATTGCCAAAACGAACGTACTCCATTTTAAAACATGGAAAAGTAAACCTGTCCATCTTCATGTCGCGTATGATAATATAAGCGTAAAGCAGGTACATAACACAAGGTTTCTAGGGGTAACACTTGATGAGCACTTAACTTGGAAGAATCATATCGAGATACTCTGCAAGAAAATTAACCAATTTGTATTTGCGCTAAAAAAGGTCAAAAATGTAACGTCGAGAGAAACATCCATAATGGTGTACCATGCCTATGTCTGTTCAGTAATTCGCTACGGCATAGTTGTGTGGGGAAACTCCTCAGAAATAGATCGAATTTTCATTGGTCAAAAAAAGTGTATCCGCGCAATTTTTAATATGGTTTGGTCTGATTCGTGTAAGCCTATATTTAAGTCACATAACCTTTTGACTGTACCCTGCATATATATTTTCGAAGTTGCCAAGTTTGTGAGATCGAATCTTGCATTATTTGAACGAAGGGATAATACAAATAAAAGGAAAGCTGCACATCTAGATTTCGAGATACCTGTTCCTAAGTTGCAACTCTTCCGAAAGAGTTGTGTCTACATGGCTCCCCTAATTTATAATGCTTTGCCGAATACAATTACCCAACTACCCTTCCAAAAATTTTGTTCGGCACTACGAAAGTGGCTGTTGCAGGAATGTTTTTACTCAATTCACGAGTTTTTTGTAAAATGTCCCTGTAAATTTTTTTCTCTTGATCTGGTATCAAAATACAGGCATAAGTAAAGTAATTATTTAAGTTAAGTGTTATTATGTTAAATTTATTGTTTTATTTAATGTCATGTCAAAAATAGAAGTGTGTAGTTTATGTATTATAATAATTGAAATAATGATTAAAATTTTAATATTAATCTAATGTAAATAATTGTAACTAAAAATGAATGTACTTCAACAATTGTATGTAATAATAATTGTAATAATAATTGTAACTTGATTTGCATACCGTTAAAACGGTGAGACATGTAGCACTATGCAATAATACGAACACCTTTTGTAAACATACCACGTTTCTGGCAAATAAATATTCTATTCTATTCTATTCTATTCTATTCTATTCTATTCTATTCTATTCTATTCTAAATTTAAATCAATGATTTTTGTTACAAAGAAAATTTAATATTTATCTAGTCATTTCATAGAATGACAAATCAAATATTCTTTATCCTCATATTGTTTAGTTTATATAAAACATATTACCAAGAAAAACATAACATCGAGTGTCACTTTCTATTTTATCATTGGTAACACTATATACCGTAGTATAGTTTTAGGTAAGCGGTTCATAACTGTCGGAGTGCCCTAATTTTGTTACTGCCACCAATTTTGACGTAGCGCTCGCCGGCTGCTGCCACGGCATCGGCACCGCTCTATTCGCTCGCTCGGCTCGCGCGTAGTAGTTCAAACCTAACCTAACCTAATTGGTCGAAGTGCCCTTATAGTTATATTACTAGATTATTATAAAATTATGATTTAATAATTATTATTAAATTAAAAACAGTTGATTGTGAACATGTGGTTTTGTTTTCCTGTAAGAAGCATGAAAAAAAGCATACACCATGCATGTAGCAAGAATGCAGCATACAAGCGAGCATGCAAGCAAGCATGCAGCATTCAAGCGAGCATGCAGCATGCAAGCAAGCATGCAGCATTCAAGCGAGCATGCAAGCAAGCATGCAGCATACAAGAGAGCATGCAACAGGCAGCAGGCATGGTTTCTGTCACGGCTCCGGCTCTGCGGGGCTCCGGCGGTCCCACGCGAGGTTATCGTCGCAGATGGTTTAACGCTCACCACCGCAGCTTCGTCTTGCCTCAGCCGCGGCGGCGAGCATTACAACCACCTGCTCCTCAACTCGAGGGCCGCCTCGCCCCTCCGCGCCTACGCGATTTTAAATTACACTCTAGGGGTAGGGCATACAAGACTGCGTGGAGTCGGATTTACAGCGATTCGTTTGTGTCACTAAAACCTAATTTTAGCAAATGTTTTATAACTAACAATTTTAGTATAAATTAACATTCGGAATAATACACCTTATATAATAAAATACTTAGGACATATGACTTCTGTTCATTCAAAATTAGGAGATTAAATTATTTTATTACTCAATATTATGACAAAATAGTTTTAGAAGTAAAGATAATTATGTAAAACTAAATTCCGAATTTTTGAACATTATGGTTACTGAGGTTTATACCAAACGTGTTATGGATAATGATTTTCGGACAAACAATATTCGTTAAAAAATAATTCTACGGTTTGAAAAAATTGTTAAATAAAAAAATGTGATTATAAAATTCATTGAATTGTGTTTCTGTGAAGTATGTTTAATTCAAGTAAATAGTCGATAAAACAATAATATTCGAAATAAAAATACAAGGACCAAATATTATAGGAAACATTTTCTGCGAAACGAAATGCTATGAAATTTCTGTCTGCGAAACAAGGGAACACCATAGCATTACACGGGGTCTACCCTTTATAGCAGAACTTTTTATGTCATAATATTATTTTGCATAACAGCGCATAGCATAAACTTCATTTCGCAGAAAATCGTTTGGCATACACTCATTTATAATACATTAAAAACGCATAATTTTGTAATTCAGAATCATCTTTAGGCATAAATTTCATATCCATAGTAATTAAAAAGTAGAACCATCATATTGCAGAAAGTTCACTGTCAGAATCGTCTTTTGGCATACATTTCATATCGATAATCATTAAAAGGTAGAACTATCATATCTCAGAAAGTTTACAGTTAGAATCATCTTTTGGCATACTTTTCATATCCATAATAATTGAAAGACTCATCTATCACATTACGAAAAATGCATACTTAGAATAATTTTGTATTTCTTACCATTGATAAGTTCGTAAGTCCGTGGCGAAAAAATAATAGTGTTCAACTATTTTTTTTTCGCCACGGACTTACGACGATAATGGTTATTGCTAGATCTTTCCGATCAGGCGTTAATCAAATTATTTTTACTTTTGCTATAGTAGGAGGTAGTTGTCATATCGTTTTATTGCGTTGAGCAAAATCAAGCTAAAGTATATTGAATATGGAAAATTCTGCAGAAAGTAATGTAAAAGTGTTTAAATCAAGCAAAGGTGGAATTAAGTTAGAAATGGATGGATTTATTTACGAAAAAAATAAAGTGCAAAGTGACAAATACTATTGGTTGTGTGAAATGAGACGGAACAAAAAATATAATTGTAACGTAAGAATAATCACCATATATAACAGTGAAAGTAATATGCATACATTGAAAACCAAAAAAATACTTAACCATAATCATGACCCTGATGTTATAAAGTCAAAGGTCGCTAATATTGTAAATTTGATTAAAGAAGAATCCATTCATATCGATGGGAAAAAACCAAGTCAGATAATAAACGATTGCTTATCTACAACATCAGACGAAATTTCAGCACATTTACCAACAATCAAAAATTTAAAGCAAATTATATATAGAAATAAAAAAAAAGGGAAACAGGCGATTACTGAACCAGAATCAATAGATTTTCAACTCGATATGAATAAGTTACATTGTGACTATTTGGAGAATGATTTGATTATAAAGGATCAATCAAAGAACGGACGTCGGATAATTATGTACACAACAAATAAATTATTACATCATCTAAGCCGATCCAAATATTGGCTTGCAGACGGCACATTCAAAATTGTACCAAAAATATTCCATCAACTGTATGTGATACATGGATCTGTATATCATAATGTAACATTTCCGATGGTACTTGCACTAATGACTAATAAGGATAAGGCTAGCTATGATACATTTATTGAAATGTTATTGGAATGTTGTGCATCCGCTGATATAGTCCTATCACCCCGTTATATAATAATGGACTTTGAACAAGCACCCCAAATTACTTTTAAAAATTATTTCGATAGTGTTATAATCAAAGGATGCAATTTCCATTTAGGGAAAATAATATACCGGAAAATACAGAAAAGTGGCTTCCAAAAACTATACGGTAATGATGCTAAATTTAACATGGAAATGAAATGTTTATTTGCTCTTTCTTACTTATCGCCTAGTGATATACCAAAGTATTTTGATGAATGGCGCAAAAATATATCCCCTGAGGCGGACATTATTACACAATGGTTTAGCGATAATTATATTTGGGGATCAAGTTCTTCAACACCAAAATATCAGCCTAGCCACTGGAGTACAAAAGATTTAATCGACCAGGATATCCCTAGAACACAAAATTATGCTGAATCGTGGCATCACAGGATAAATACCATAGTGAGCGCAAATCATGTGGGATTCTATAATATATCAAATCAATTAATCAAAGAAATAAAATACTCAATCATAGAAATTGATAAACTAGGTACAGGCGCCCCAGTACCAGCAAAAAGAAAAAAAGTGTTGGATAAAAAGTGTCGCATAGAAATTATATTAAATAATCAGTCAGATTACACTGAAACTGGGTTTTTGAAGGCAATAGGAACTAATTTGAGATTAGTTTAACGAAAATTGTCTTTAAATTTAACCGACTTCAAAAAGGAGGAGGTTCTCAATTCGACTGTATGTTGCTTTTTTTTGTATGTTTGTTACGCGATTACTCCGCCAATTATAAATTGATTTTGAAGATTCTTTTTTTGTTCGTTAGGTCATTCTTCCAAAAAAGAAACTACAAAGTAAAAAATAACTTTAATTTTGGAAGATGGTGGCAAACAACGAAATTTAAAAACCAAAAATACCAACTTCCGAAATTAAAATTGTTTTTGAGTTTTTAATGTCTTCTTTGGAAATCGGTTGTTTTTTTTTTGTAAAAAGTTTTTTTGTTTAAATGCTTAATTAATTATCTTTCTGCATGTATTACTTTGTATTACTTACTGAACTCAATTAAACAGTTGATTTTGAACATTTATGTGGTTCTTATTTAGAGGGAACCCCTTTTTAAAATGCCAACTTTCAAGTACCTACAAATTATATACAGGTAGTTATTGTTATTAATATTTTTTTACTTTATCTTTGATGGACCTAACGAAACTGTTTCCTTTTACAAAAGCGATTCGCTTCTGGCACTTCGCCGGCCGCTGCCGCGGCACCGCTCGCTTCGCTCGCTCGGCTCGTGCGTAGTTTGTCATACTCTAACCTAACCTAACCTATCGTAACCTCGTTGTTTGTCATACTCTAACCTAACCTAACCTATCGTAACCTAAGATACATACAAAAATTTGCTAATCGTTAGTTGTCAAAGGGAAACATTGGCGAAACGTTGGTTGGCAAGTGATAATCTGCCAAACAATTTTCGGCGAAAAGGCAGGATACCACATTTTATAGAAATGACAATAATTATGCCTAATAATATTATTCCAAATGAAATTCTGCCATCTTCTTAATATGCCAAGTGAAATTATTCCAAATAATCGTCGCTCTAAATAAACGTTATGTGCAACAAAATTATGCGAAATTAAGCTTTGCCAAAAGTAATTATGCCAAATAAAATTCTGCCATCTTAAAAGTATGCCTTTGTAAATTCGGACATATGAACATTCGGCTAAACAATAATTATATTAAATGATTTTTATGCCATATATATATTCGTTTAAAGAAGATTATGCCAAGTGTGTTATGCCAAATAAATTTCGGAGCATCAAAATTCTGCCAGATAGAGGGAACCCCATTACACGCACTATCACTTATCAGCGCAATTGAGGTGTATTACGGGACCCCTTTTTTTCGCATAATGTTTTTTTCCCTAATATTCTTTGACATAACGATTCTGGCATATTTTTTTTTGGTCTAATAATTATTTGCCATAATTTGTTTTTGCCATACAATTTTTATCTTGTTGTATAATTTGTTTTACCATAATTTTAATTCGCATAATGTTACTAGGCGTAATAACTTTTAGCATAATAGTGTTAGGATAAACAAAAGTATGCCATGTTATAATATGTCTTAAAATGTTATGCAAATGGATAGGGAACCGTATTATACACACCTCCCTGCTGTGGCTATCCCCTTCGGGAAAACAGGTGTGACGCACGCGCTGTGGCGTGGTGTACCTATTGTTACACACACATTCACTTGACATGCAGTAAACCTTTCGCAGCGACATTGTGGAATAAACGTCCACCCATAACTAAATCCCAAATGGATGTTAAGTCGTTACCCCACTATCATAATCTCTAACTGACTATTATTACCATATATTTACAGTATTTCAAGGATTAGGGAAATAAGATGAAACACCAAGATATTTCGTCAGTTATTTATATTTCTTTGCCAACATCGAATTCAATATTCTACACCATACCATCACATCTCGTATTCCCCACATAATATCACTATTTATTTAATATTCCAATATTTAAGATAAAACTAACAGGTTACCTTAATTGACAGTAAATCTCCAAGCATTCCATGCCAATCCATATTTTAAACTGACACAGCCACTAACACGTCCTACCGACATGAGCGCCCGACCCAGAAGACCGTTGTCGCGCCATCTTACCATATTGAATCTTTCGGTGTTGCCAGTACAATATCCAACAATTATCAATTAATAAATCGAAACCTAACAATTGCAACCTCGGTCTCTGTCGCATATCTACTCATAGCAATAAAAGACACTTTACAAAAGGAATTACACGCTTTAGATATCAGAATTAATGAGCTAATACTCCCAGTTTAAAACTTGGAATAACTCTGAGATATGTACATAATAATGACTTCATATTCTGAAGTTCTTGTGTGGATCAAATCTGTTTGTTCGTAAATATGAGTGCTACCTACCTTAATTTTGAAGTAATTTGTTTGAAGATTGTGGTTCTTTTAAGTGCTGTGCTCCTGGTATTATGGTTGATGAATTTGAGAAATACCTTGAAGAGAAAAAATATATTATGCGTAACTTTAGCTTTGGTGAAAGTAAGAAATTATAAAGTAGACCACTACATATTTTATTTACCACCTATAAATATATACCACCTATAATACCATACTATTTAGAAAATAGTATATCAAAGTATATCAAGAAAACCGGCCAAGTGCGAGTCGGACTCGCGCACGAAGGGTTACGTATAAAAATCAGTTTGTTGTATGGGAGCCCCCCTTAAACATTTGTTTTATTCTTTTTTTTAAGTATTTGTTGTTTTAGCGGCAACAGAAATACATCATCTGTGAAAATTTCAATTGTCTTACTATCACGGTTCATGAGATACAGCCTAGTGACAGACGGACCGACAGACAGACAGACAAACCTTAGTAGCCTTAGTAATAGCGTCCCGTTTTACCCTTTGGGTACGGAATCCTAAAAAAGGATTAGATAGCGTTCATGAAGTGTATAAAGAACTAAACCCACCCATGATATGATTACTACTTTCCACGCTGAAGTATTTACACGAAGGCTTTTTTTTTTTGAGGGTGGGAAATCATCAAATGACTTCTCCCGCTCTGGGCGGAGCGGGAGGGCGTGTCAGACTTTTACTGACTAAAACCCACTCGTGTTCCTTCAGTTGCCTGTTGCCAAGGGTTCGGTATCCCTTTCGGACTTTCCCGCAACCCTGGCAGTTGCACGAAGGCTGCGCTGTCGTTCATACTCGGGGTCACTAGCATAGAGGTATGAGAAACAGGGTGTAAAGTTCGGGGTGCGTGGACAGGAAACCTCCCCGTATGCCCGGGGGCTGGAGTTCCCTTACGGATACGTCCGTGGGGAAGGCCAGTTTCTGGGACGGTGCACCCTGGGGTGCGGGCAATGTTTCTCCAATGGGTGCTGTGTGTTAGACACACAGTACCTAGTGGAGAGGCATTGCCCGTATGCCAATATCCTGTCGGTGGGACGCTCTAATGTGTACTCGGAGGAGTACACGTTTAGTAGCGTCTTGAGCGGGCTCGGCGTGCACTAACCCTGCCGTCGGGCAGGCAGGAGGAAGTCCTTCCTTCTGCCACCGTTGGTCTCGTAGCCCCGAAGAGTGTCAAGGTCATGTCTCTGGCATTTGACGGGGGTCGAGGGTCTTGGCTTAACCGCCCGGGCCGCGAGGAAGAAATCCTCTATAAAAAATTACCCCAAACCTCCAAGCGGCGGCGCACCGTGAGGGAGGTTGATAGCTTGGCTGATGGGTAGCTATGGAATCAGTCGCTAGTGCGAACCACTATATATTTGAGCAAGTAAAATATGAAATATACTCGTGGGAACAAAAATGGAAAGAAATTTAAACACCCAAAACGATGAGAGACAGGGAGAGAGAAAGGGAGAGGAAGGAGGTGATGCGCGGTCGGAGTCCGACGCGGCATCGAGTTTTAGCTCATGCACGAGCCTGGAGCGCGAAGTGGTGGTCGTGGGGCCTTCCGGGAGAAAGTTCTTCCGGAAGCGCCCCAAGACGGGGTCATCCTCGGACGAGGGGACCACGAGCCGGAGGAAGATCCACTCCGGCCGCAGGGGCGGAACCCGCGTGAAGGGGGTGGGTAGAGGGCTCGCCACCAAGGAGAAGGAGGCCGGAGATGCGAACCTAGACAGCCCAGCCGAGCCGGCTCAGCGAGCTGTGAGTCCCAGGGAGGTGACAGGGAGTGAGCTGGGCACCGCTGTTGGCCCCAATACGCAGGGCTCAGCTAGGTTCGCAGAGATCGTGGTCTCTGCCATAAACAATGTGGCCTTGAAGAGGTTGAAGACCTCTAAAAACAAGGCCATAGCAGAGGCCACGGCCTCCATAGTGGCGGCAGCGGAGGCCTCCCGCAGGGGGACCCCGTCGGACGGAGTGTCCGAGATGCGGGCGGAGGTCGCACGCCTGACGGCCGCGATGGAACTTCTCCGAAAGGAGAACGCGGAGCTCCGCGCGGACCTGGCAAGGCTCCGAGGAGCCGGCCCTCGGGCGGTTGTGCAGGGGGGGAAGCAGCAGGGGCAGGGTCAGCCCGTGCCTGCTGTTGCTGAGGACCGGGTTCTGAGCCTGGTGCGGCAGGAGATGGCCGAAATGCGGAGACGATTCTCCGCCCTAGAAGCCATCGTCCTGCGCCCCCCCTTGACGGCAAGCCAGTCGGCCCCCGGCCAGCGGAAGGAGGCGACGACATATGCCGCCGTCGCCGTCGAATCTGCCGTGGCCAATCCAGCCTCGCCGGGGCAGAATAAGGGCGGGGCGGCTAAAAAGGCCGGAGCCGCCAAAAAGGCGGCGAGGGCCCCGGCCCCGGTGGCTAAACGACCGCCCCCACCTCCGACTGCACCCGCACCTTCCCTACCTCCCCAAGCCGATGCTGAATGACAAGTGGCCGGGGAGAAGAGGAAGGCGGCTAGGAAGGCAAGGGCGGCCAAGAAGAAAAAGGCGAGGCGGCAGCGACGCAAGGGGAGAAGCGTCGCGGATAGGCTCCACGCCCCGAAATCCGCAGCTGTAGTGATCACACTACAGCCAGAAGCGGCAAAGAAGGGCGTGTCCTTTAAGGACGTGCTGGCAAGGGTGACAGAGGTGGTGGATCTCGAGGAGCTCGGTGCCGCCAGTGGCATCAGGCTGAGGATCGCTGCCACTGGGGCTCGGATGCTTGAGTTCCCCGGTCCGGCTGGTGGCTCGGCCGCTGACGCCCTGGCTGAAAAGCTCAGGGTGTCCCTAAAGGCGGACGAGGCCCGGGTGTCCAGGCCCACTAAGTGCGCCGAAGTGCGCATCCAGGGCCTGGACGATTCTGTGACGCAGGCACAGGTAGTGGCCGCCGTGGTCAGGACTGGGGGGTGCTCTGCCGAGCAGGTTAAGGCTGGCACCATCGGTCCCGACTACAGGGGCATGCAAGCTGTTACAGTGAGCTGCCCCGTAGCGGCGGCCAAGAAAATAGCCGGGGAGGGCCAGAAGCTTTTGGTGGGCTGGGTTTCCGCGCAGGTAAAACTGCTGGAACCCAGACCTCGGAGGTGCTTCCGCTGCCATGTGGGCGACCACGTGGGAGCTAGGTGCCTCCAAGGTTGACCGCAGCGATGCCTGCTACCGCTGCGGGCAGCCCGGTCACAAGGCCGGCACTTGCAAGGCCACGCCGCACTGCGTCGTATGTGCGGCGGCTGGCAAGCCGGCCGACCACCGGATTGGGGGTAGGGCCTGCGCTCCACCCGCCAAAGCCAGGGGCAAGGTAAGACCCTCCGCCACCATCACCACCACCGTCGTCACTCCCGCAGCTGCCGCCACTGCCACCGCCGCTGCCGCCTCCACAACCGCCGTCGTCACTGCCGCAGCCGCTGCGGCAGGGCCCTCACATGGGTCTCGGGAGGGGGTTGAAATGGAGTGCCAATAATGGTCCCATTTCGCCTCCTCCAGGCGAACATCAACCACTGCGCCGCCGCTCAAGATCTGTTGCTCCAGAGTATGGCGCAGTGGTCGATTAATATCGCCGTGGTCGCTGAGCCGTACTTTGTCCCGCCCAGGGATGACTGGGTGGAGGACCTGAGCGGCTCAGTGACCCTTACTTCGTCGGCCGCCGCCGGTACCCCGTCCCTCGAGGCTGTCAAGAGAGGACGGGGTTGCGTGGCAGCACGGTTCGGGGAGATTGTCGTGGTAGGGGTGTACTTCTCCCCGAACCGAACTCTCGCCGAGTTCCACAACTCCCTTGCGGAGTTGAAAGTCGTCGTCGTCGGGTTCCGTTCCCTCCTCGTGCTCGTCCTCGGGGACTTCAACGCCAAGAATGTGGCTTGGGGTTCCCGGTATACGGACACACGGGGCAGGATGGTGGAGGACTGGGCTCTGGAGACAGGCCTGGTCGTCCTAAACCGGGGTTCTGTCCCCACGTGTGTGCGGATGCGGGGTGAGTCGGTGGTGGTCATCTCGTTCGCCAGCCCCGCTCTGTCACCGCGTGTCAATGACTGGTGCGTCATGGAGGGGGTGGAGACGTATTCCGACCACCGGTATATCCGGTTTGACGTCTCCGCCCAGTCCTCGAGCGCGCCGGTCCGACAGGCCCCGAGTGGTCCGCGGTGGGCGCTGAAGCAGCTGGACCGGGAGCTCCTCCTGGAAGCCTCGATCGTGCAGGCCTGGGTGTCATCACCGGACAGGCCTGCCGACATCAACGACGAGGCGGAGTGGTTCCGGGTGGCCATGTCCAATATTTGTGACGTGGCAATGCCCCGGGCCCAGCCCGGACGTGCTTCGCGCCAGGTGAGCTGGTGGTCGCAGCAGCTGACGGCTTTGCGTCATGCGTGTGTTGCTGCGCGACACCAGTACACCAGGCACCGCAGGCTCCGTATCCGCCCTCCGGATACGGAAGCCATTGAGGCGGAGCTGTATGAGGGGTACAGAGCGGCGAAGACCGCCCTCCAAGCGGAGATCCTGCGGGCCAGGGCAGTGGACCGCGAGGAGATGTTGGAGACTCTGAACAGAGATCCGTGGGGACGCCCGATACAAGATGGTGCGGGAGAAACTCCGCCCATGGGCTCCCCCGCTGACGCAGAGTCTCCGGCCTCAGCTTGTGGAGGACGTGGTGAGCGCTCTGTTCCCTTCGAGAGGGGAACATACCTCCCCGCTCATGGCTCCGCCTACTGCGGTGCTTGATGCGGACCACAACACCGACGAAGACGACGATGCTCCGGAGGTGACCGAGGTAGAAATGAGAGTGGCGGTGCGAAGGCTGAATGCCAAAAACACCGCCCCAGGACCTGACGGCCTACCCGGGAAGGCCTGGGTCCTGGCCATGGAGGCTCTCGGGCCTCGACTAAGGGGTCTCCTAAGCGCATGCATGGAGAGGGGCCAGTTTCCACTTCGTTGGAAGACGGGGAAACTGGTCCTCATAAAGAAGCCGGGGCGCCCTGCGGACTCTCCGTCCGCTTATCGGCCCATCGTGCTGCTCGACGAGGTGGGCAAGCTCTTTGAAAGAGTAATTGCAAACCGCCTCGTCGGGCGGCTGGTGCGGGTGGGGCCGGACTTGGCGGAGAGCCAGTTTGGTTTCCGCAGAGGGCGCTCTACGGTGGACGCCATCATGCGCGTACGGGCCCTCACGACGGGGGATGCTGTGGCCCGGGGTGGGGTCGTCTTGGCGGTGTCTCTCGACATCGCCAACGCCTTCAACACCCTGCCCTGGAGTTGCATAAGGGAGGCACTCCGGTACCACCGGATGCCGACTTACCTCTGTCGTGTGGTCGAGGCCTATCTGACGGACAGGGCCGTCATTTACCCCGGTCACCAGGGAGTGTGGAACCGGCGAGAGATGTCGTGCGGTGTCCCACAGGGATCGGTCCTGGGGCCGCATCTGTGGGACATCGGTTACGACTGGGTGCTGCGCGCCGACCTCCCCAGTGGCGTCAGTGTAGTTTGCTACGCTGATGACACGCTGGTCCTGGCACAGGGGAGGTCGCAGCAGGCGGCGGCCGAACTAGCGATACGCGGGGTTGCGACAATCGTCGATAGAATCCGGCAGCTGGGACTCGAGGTGGCCTTGCACAAGTCCGAGGTCATGTGTTTTCATGGCCCTCGGAACGCGCCACCGTCGGGTTCCCAAATTACGGTAGGAGGGGTTCACATCGGCGTCGAGTCGACGATGAAGTACCTAGGACTCGTCCTCGACAGCCGGTGGAACTTCGTTGAGCATTTCCGACGTTTGGCTCCCAGGCTGGACCGGGCTGGAGCTGCCTTGGGGCGTCTCCTGCCCAATCTGGGGGGTCCAAACGCCTCCTGCCGGAGGCACTACGCGGGGGTCGTGCGGTCCATGGCCCTTTACGGGACACCGGTGTGGGCGCGTTCCCTTAGGCTGCGGCCAGCCCTCCGGTTGAACGCGTCCCAAAGGGTCATGGCCATTCGGCTGGCCCGGGGATACCGCACGGTCTCCCGCGAGGCGGCGAGCCTCGAAGGTCCTCGCGCACATCTGGGAGTGGCGCGAGGAGATGAAGCGCCGGGGCGTAACTCCGCTGCCGCGAGAAATCGCGGCTCAGCGGACAGAGCTCCGGCAGGATCTCATGGCGGCATGGAGAGTGCGATTGTCGCAACCCAGTGCTGGGCACGCCACAATTGCGGCGATAAGTCCCCTCTTTGAGGAGTGGCTAGAGAGGCGCCACGGCGTCCTCACCTTCCGCCTGACGCAGGTCCTCACCGGACACGGTTGCTTCGGGAGGTTCCTGTTTCGTATAAGGCGGGAGGAAACGCCCGGGTGTCACCACTGTGTGGATCGCCCGGAGGACACGGTGGAGCATACGGTGGAGGTCTGCCCCGCTTGGGCGGAGCCCCGCCGTGTCCTCTTGGAGGCGATTGGCGGCGGTGACCTCTCGCGTCCGGCTCTGGTCCAGGCCATGGTACGGAGCGAGAGGGCATGGGAAGCAGTCACCTCCTTCTGCGAAGCAGTAATGCTCGCGAAGGAGGAGGCGGAACGCGTGAGGGAGAGGCAAAGTTTGCGCCCTCACGCCCCTAACCGCCGCCGCCGCTGGAGACGCCCTGGGCGTCGGGAATCCCAGGCGGATTCCCGGCCACCATAGGCGCGGGCTTGCGGACGGCGAGCAATGGGTAGCTCGCCGTCCGATCAGGACCAGGCCCGGGTCGATGGCGCGTCGTGTTCCACGCGCGCCTCAAAGAGATGTCAGCACAATTGGCGGGGTCCGCTAGGACCGATGCCTGCCAGGGTTGCGGGTTAGTCCGAAAGGGATACCGGGACCTTGGCAACAGGCAACTGAAGGAACACGGGTGGGTTTTAGTCAGTAAAAGTCTGACACGCCCTTCCGCTCCACCCAGAGCGGGAGAAGTCATTGGATGATTTCCCACCCTCAAAAAAAAAAAAAAAAAGGTGTAAAGTTCACTCATCCTCTATAAAAAAGGATCCTCCAACACCCGCCTGGATGTTGTGTCTGGTAGACAACTGCCCGACGATTGATGTCGGGACGTTGTATATACTCGGGCGGTAAACCCTGCTTGCTCGATGTTCGATTTTGACGATTTTTTCGTGACATCCTTTAGATCCGTTGTTCGCATGTGGCGTTGTAGATGTCGCTTGTACTTTAAGAATACTCACTCATTCATTAATGCGAATAACAATTCACTAAAAAAAGGGTAATTCACAAAACTATGGTAGCAAAGTAAATACTTTAACGTCTTCACGGTTAAATATAAGCGAACTAACTTTATAATAACATGGTATTTTCATATTTCCCGTACTAACAACGCGGAATGATGCCACTGGTACAAAGTATGAAGTCTCGGACTTGGATACACTTGGGATATGGCCTGAGTCATAAGCGACAGCGATTTTGAGAGGTTATATAATTATTTAACTTATTATCATGCCTTTAATAAGCAGTCAATATCCATATTCATGTAATCTAAGCTAAGGTAGCTTTATCATAGCAATCTTCTTGAGTATATTTTTATTTTTATAACTGCATAAACTTTATTCAGGAAAAATAAGAGTTTCTGTACCTACAATCGACCGAATTACACAACAAAACGATAATGAGATGTTGTCAGTTTGCATCACAGTTTTAAATAAATTCCACAAGTAGTCCACTACTGCCTATAAGACATTTCCAAGACCTTCAACCTTGTATAGTCTAACTCATAATTGCTTTATCACCCGAACGTTAAATGTCACTTGCTCGATAAAAAACTAGTGTTTTCATTATATCTTGTCCCGTGACGCGATTGATAGCGCTGTTCTGTCAATCGCTATTTTGAACTCTATACGTATTAAAACTAAGCTTGACAAGCAATGGTGCCAAGGGAAAAGTTATAGTGAACGGTCTGTGCAAGGTCTAATTGTCTGTAGAGAATATTTAAAAACTTGTATGTCTGTTTTAAAACGCATTGATAAATCAAAATCAAACGTCATTATTCAAACTAGACTGAGAATCAGCACTTTTCGAACGTCAAAATTACATAAGACAGTCTCCCAAAACGCCCAACCTTCACCACTTCCTGGTGCTTTAGCTGGGAAGAAGAAGTGGCGCAACAAACTCCCCAGTAGCACAGCTGTCTGTTCAGTTAGAAAAAAAAAATAGTTTGGCGTACCTATGAAAAAGTGTAGATTATAAATATAGTATAAATGTTATATAAAAGAAGCAACTTCTACCACCAAACCTCTTTACAAGATAATATCATAAATCTCTGCCAAACTGTTATAAAAATGCTTGGAAGACCTACTGGGCCCTTAAAGAACATATGAAAGGAAATCTCCCCATATCCTTGAAAAGAAAACTCATCGATATGTGCATCCTGCCCGTCGTAACCTATGATGCACAAAGTTGGTCACTTACTGAACAACAGAAGTCTAAACTCAAGATTTGCCAGCGGGGAATGGAGCGCAGCATATTAGGTGTCAAGCGAACAGACCACGTTAGGAACACCACCCTGCGCTCCATAACTCAAGTAGCGGATGTTGGAGAAAAAACAGCCAGGCTGAAGTGGGAGTGGGCCGGCCACGTCACACGAATGCACCCGGAGAGATGGGCAAAGATCGTCACTCACTGGACGCCTGAACGAGGACATCGCCGTCGAGGTAGACCGCAGCGAAGGTGGTGTGACGATCTAATAATGTTTGCGGGGCCAACATGGCCAGAAATCGCACAAAATAGAGAGCTTTGGAAGGAAAAAGGGGAGGCTTTTGCCCAGCAGTGGGACACACAATAGGCTGTTAAAAAAAAAAAAAAAAAATTCTTTGAACTTTTGCATTTTAATTTTTCATTACAAGGTATTAAATTAAATTAAAAATTTAAAAA
This sequence comes from Lithophane semibrunnea, assembly GCA_947363905.1. Classification (NCBI taxonomy): domain Eukaryota; kingdom Metazoa; phylum Arthropoda; class Insecta; order Lepidoptera; family Noctuidae; genus Lithophane; species Lithophane semibrunnea. The sequence goes on along the minus strand of OX376202.1, from coordinate 2,815,933 downwards.
AACCCCCACAAAAAAAAGCATCCAATAAACGTTTTTTTTTATAATATATATCAAATAACACTCTCGATCAAGTCACCTTTCAAACAAAACCAAAAAAATCAAAATCCCTTCAGCCGTTTGGCAGCTACGATGCCGCAAACAGACACACAGATACACACGTTAAACTTATAACACCCCTTGTTTTTTGTCGGGGGTTAAAAATACCTGTTTCCCGCTCCCTCTCATAACTCACACTACATTGTTAACAAAGTTACGCGGTGTATTCATACCAGTTTACTGGCAACTTTTAACTGGCCAGATGTGGCTCAGCCTCCCGGGTATGAATCTGATTTGCCTGCAGATTAATACGAGAGGCAAAACTTTTTTTTATTTAACTACAGATGAATGTTCCAAGTGTTCTTACAGCTTCAAGAGGAGATGGTTCCAAAGTTTTACATTTAGGGGAGATATTTTTGTTTTTAATTTAGTAATAAATCTAATTAAAATACTGTTACTTGCGCTCGCGTTACCTAATTCAAGATGGCGGCGTTTGAGAAAGTTCGGCCTGTATTTCGTGTAGGATTAAGGGGCTTTCTTGTCACATTTTGTGAGAAATAAGGCGACGTATTTAAATATCGCTTGCTTTCCTACATTTTGATTGTTTGTTATTTATTTCTGCAATGTGTCTATATTGTTTATCTATTGACTTTTCAATTTCATGGCCCTAATAGAGATGGAAGGCCAGCCAATAGAGTTACCGATAATGATGACACGACGTTTGTGCCCGTCAATGAATGTCTATCCAATGTCCATTACTGAAATAGGGCATTTTCAGACGCTTTAGTGTTCAACATCTAGTGTTTATATTTATCTTTAGGTATCTAGGTATCTTAGACTGCCCCGTTGGTCTCGTGGTCACAAGCGCGACAGCTGAGCGTGGGGTCCTGGGTTCGCTTCCCGGGCAAAGTGTTATTGGGTTTTACCATTAGGAATTTCGTAGTAACAGCCCGGAATTTGGATGTTGGCGGTGTGTTACCCCCGTGCCTCGGAAAGCACGTTAAGCCGTTGGTGCTGCTCGTGATCTCTCTCCGGTCGTGTCAGATTGCCATCCCATCGGACTATGAGAGTGAGGGAAGAGAGAGTGCACCTGTGTCTCGCACACTTGTGCACTATAATATCTCCCGCGCTGAAGACTTGTCTCCGTTGAGATTGGGCGCCGTGGCCAAATTACGGTCTGGAGGACTATTATTATCTTAGGTTCCTTTAGGTAATCACTTATCAACCTAAAACAATAATCCTTAAAGATACTTTCCTCAGCTTTATTTCTTATTGACTCATGAAGTTACTAGAAACTTTGTTCTCTGTATGTGGAGTAGAGACCTCTGGGGGCTGACTGTGAAGTATTAATGCCATCATTATTCCACTGCAAAAAAACGATGGTGCTAGCGGCCTTGTATAGCTCCTTCTCTCACTAACACTGGAAAAATGATGGCATTAATACGTCGTGGTATAGGTGCTGTTCTAACTGAAAATCACAGCCTCAAGTTATCATAATCAAATTTAAATTATAAACGTACCGAAAACTTCAAAATATTCGCATAAACAAATCCATAATAATTCTAATACTTCGTACAGATAAACATGATATTCAACAACTTTCCCTGAGTGATCCCGTTAAAACTCTTCGAGACGGGATTCGCGCGAAATCGCCGAGTTTATACGAAGGCATCGATTCTATGAGCATACAACTCTGGAGACGTAACGAGAGGTACCTATGTGAGGTGACCATCGTTTTGTGATAATAATAGAATGCTTATCGGAATACGAATGCCAGCTTTGCATTGCATTCGTAGGTTTCGTACCTACGAAGCTTCTAGGGTTATGTTAAGGCATCACTTTGTTTTCAAGTTCATTGGCAAACATAGTTCGGGACACGATCCAGCTAGGTGGAGAACAGCTGGTGTACACCATAAAAAATACAGACATAAATGTGGAAATTTTAAATAGGGTAATTCTGGCCAAATCACCTTATCAAGTCTCAACATAATCCAGCATATTTTACCATAAACTTAATAGCTTGAACAAATAAAAGTCTTGAATATTCTCCACGTAAACATTTAAATAATAATAAAAAATATTATTGGTATAGTTCGTTAGTCCTTTTAGTTAATTTAGTATAGTAAGTTACACTATGTATATATTTTATCATAATATTAATAAAATGTCAGCAAAAATATATCCACAAAATCTGGAACGCCTCAGTAAATGCAGTTTCCGTCAGTTGCATCTAATTAAACATAACCAGAGTCTTGTTTCTCTTAGTAGACGCCTTTCACTAGTTCTATGAGAAAACACTAATGAAGGGGCGAAATTGTGCTACATTTCAAGTATCACCGGTTAAAAGCTGAAAAGTTATTTTAAGTAAACTCCTAAGATTTATTGAGACGGTTTTGTTGATATTAATAAAAATAACAAGAAAATAAATTAATATTATTTTGTATACGGGATTAGTTTAACTTTTCGCTGGTATAACTTCAGATAAACTTATTAATTAAAGTATTGAATTAGAAATAACCATTATTAGGTCCATAGACAATGGCTCATGTCCAATCTTGCCCAGCTTGTCCTGTCACCTGCACACGTGAGGACCTAATGTACTCCTGATCTCATATGTTTTTTTTATTTTTATTTTTTATTGTATTTAGATCTATTTTGGTTAAAATTGCTGATCTTTTTGTATGCACGTGTTTCTGTGACAAATAAACCTATTTTTCTTTCTTTCTTTCTTTCTAATGGCTGCGTCAGCGAACGGTATTCGCGTGGCTGAGTTTTGGGCCAAACAAATTTAACAACACTCGATTTTTTGCCATCGACACACTAAGAAGAAGAAGATTATTTAGGTGTCTGTAATTTTCATCTAATCAATGTAACTTCCTTTGCATAGCTTTAAAGTAAAATTGCGAGCTAGTGACGATTTGGTGAGTAATCTGAGGAAACCTTGATGTTGCTGTAGATGGCCTTGAGTAAAACAAATATCATAATACACCCCAATACTTTAAAACAAGTCCCCAACACCACCTAATTTCCTTCTTGCCGCCCAATTCTCCTCTTTCTCCATTCCCCCGTCACCCAAAATAACTTAGAAAGAAATTTGTAAACACACTAGTAACAGCTAAAACCAATATCTAAAGCGTAACGTTTGAAACCAGTCTCAAGATATATGAACTAAAACCGAAAGGTACCTAATGACCTGCCCGGAGCAAGTGCCAACAATACCCACTGCCGCCCGCCGCCATAATGTATGTAACATGCCCAGTCTGGCTACAGTTCAGTCCATAATTTTGGGTAAACTGACATTAGAATTGATCGTGATGGATGGTGGCAATGGTGTGGCAATTATACTGTCAGTAACATATCAGAGTGACAATTCCCGTAATTTTTAAGAACGTTCGCATTCGCCTCTCATTCGCAATCTGTCAAAAATACAATCAATTTACCAACATTTTTGACAAGTTTGATTGATTGCGACTTGAATGTTAACAATTTTTAAGTACGAGAAAATTTTAAAAATTATTGTAGTTATTATTGTCTTTTTCTTTACAAGGCACTTTCCTTATACTTTTTTTATTTATAAAATTGCGTAACTGTGAACAGTTTAAATCATAATAATTATTTTACTGTAATAAAACGGATGTTCCCATGTTTGTGGTTTAAATAATTAACGTCAGAATTTTTGGGTTGTACTTTGAATATAGTTTTGTTCCCAATTTATAAATTAAATGTTGCACCTATTTTTTTTTTGTTCTTCTATAAGCTGTGTCATCACAGATATTATCCTGGTATTGCATTGTCAGTCAATATTTCAAGCCGTCAATGTCTATACTATGAGATACTATAATTATTATTATAACACAATAACAAGCCAACCCTTATTGTAATTTAATAATAATCAACGAGGGTTAAAAACGTTTAGAGTTTCATCGACAATCGTCTCAGATTTCCACGTAATAAGATTGGGTAGTACCGTAAAACCCCGTATAACTAATAAGTGTTCCTCATTGTACCCTCTTCACGAAAGGGTACAGGAATATAGTTTCAGGGTTACAGGCTTCGTAGAGGCATGAGGTACACCCGCAGTTTGGTAATCACTCAGAAAGATGGCAAGACTAATCAGTGTCATGAATATGAACTTTGATCCATCAATGTACTCGTGTTCCATGGTAGCCTGGGACCTGTATCTATAAAAATAAAAATCAATTGCCGCGTGTATGACAGATCATCACTTGAAAATGGCTCGACCGATATGGTAGATTTTTTTTCGTAATTTACAGGATAAGGTATTTATGAAAGTTTTTTTTTTATAATCCACTTGAAATCTCGGATATTTGGATGAAGCTCTTTTTTTTAAATAATAATAAAAAAAAAATACCGGAATTAGAGACATGAAATGCAACCCGGACGACGCCGCCGGGCACGAACAGCTAGTTTAAATAAAGTTAAGGAAGCTAATTGTAAACAAGTCTCAAAAAGAAATCGATCCCTAAAAAACCTTTCATCATAGTCACATGAGACCCAGCTAGTGGCACATCCTCAGAAGTGCGTTCCGAATCTTCATACATAATACATGCGACGCTACGAACCCAATAATATCGTGTATTGTTTGACAGAAGCGCTGTATTGCCAGAAATTATGATAAACAGGACCTTCCGAGCGGACCGGCGGCATACATTATAGGCTTTAGGTGTGACGTACTTTTAGAGAGGTGGAGGTATACAAAATAGGTGATAAGTAAACGTTTTTTTTTCGGAACCGGAAGCTGCTGGATAAAATCCAACCTAATTCAGAAACAGTTCACCATTAAACATAGGTATTGCAGGCGACGCGTTATCGTATTGATATTTTAAATTTTTGTTTTAATTTGTTAAGTATGCACATACCTAAATTTATGTTGATATAATAAATCCAGGGTTCGTAAAGGCGCGGGAAACACGCGCGCGCTTAACGGCGCTGCGATTTTCAAAACTTTTTTTGATTCATGATTTTTCCGACAGTGATAATTACTGACTACAATCCTATAACTATAAAAATGTCGCTACTCTAAACCCAAGGATACAGGCAAACGCCTAGTTTAGGCAGATTCAGAGCGGAATGGCAGAAGCCGGCAGCGGCCGGCCGCGGCGTGATGAGGCCAGCCGCGAGCAGTACCGCTGACAAGATGCGCGTGGCCGCGAGGCTGAGGCGAGCGGCCGCGCGACCTTTTCGAGCTATTCAAGCGATACTGTTCTTTTAATTATAACACACTGAAAGGCTGATTTCCTGGTGTGAATTGAGCCTAACTGATCTTGTATAGGTATGTACAAATTAATTATGAATTAAATTTTTGACATAACTGTTTCTTGTTCACTGATTTTTACCAAAGTTGCCTCCTTAAAACACTCGTGGGAATAGACAGTGCTTACAACCGCGCTACAAAGACAGTATTACCTATGTCATACAAAAACTAACATCCTTAGGTTACCAAACAAGCGAGATATAGATACAAACATACAAATTACAAACCGTATCTTCACAGACCAATTGCAGCTTCACAACGCATACATTAAAACGGGATGGAATTACGTGAATTACGCGAATTTCTCAAGATCCCAGATTATGTCGTCGCAAACAGAGGCTGAAGCATTGGGACCGAAGCCTCAGGGCCGCAGGGCTCCGTCTGAGAGATAAATTATCCTTAAGGACGATTTAACCTACAGCGTAAGTGAGCACAATATTTATTGCGTTTGTTAGAGTTGGTAGGTTTTTCGGTATTGGTCATGGGGCTTTTTATGGGATTTAGGAACATGTACGATAGATATTAAAGTGCCTGATACATTATGGGAAAACCAGGCTTCAGCAGTAAGTCCTTTGAGCTTCCGGTGATACGTAGGTACACTAATGTTTCCATCAAAGTAATCTCCGGAACCACAGATTCTATTTCAAAAAATCTTTCACCATTTGAAATTAAGGGTCATAATTCCAGATGGACCGACTTAATAATACTAATGTATTATGATACTAATGTTAAAATTAATAATACTAATGTATTATGAAGTACTTCTTTTTGTGTATATTATTTAAATATATATCCTAATCCTGACTTCCTAACTAATATTATAAAGTGAGTTTGTTTGTTTATTACGCTTTCACGCTAAAATGGCTGAACGGATTTTGATGAAATTTGGCACAGGGGATTTTGCGGGAAAGTCCGAAAGGGATACCGGTACCTTGGCAACAGGAAACTGAAGGAACACGGGTGGGTTTTAGTCAGTAAAAGTCTGACATGCCCTGCCGCTCCGCCCAGAGCGGGAGAAGTCATTTGAAGATTTCCTACCATCAAAAAAAAAGAAAAACGGGTAGGTCATGACCTGGATTAGGACATAGGATACTTTTTATCCCGATAATCCCAGTGGATCGAGACTTATGCGGGTGAAACCGCGGGGCGCAGCTAGTATCTTATAAACTTAGTGAAGAAATACTTTTATGAATTAAGGGCGGGTTGGAAGCAAAATTGCCTGTCTTCAATTTGATTTTTCATGAAATTGATAAGACTTAGGTGTAAAATAAAAATAGTATGAGTAACTACATGATATTTCCAAACTTTTTGTGTAACAGAAACACAAAATATTAAAATTTTCTCGATAAAAAAATATCACGAAGTTACCTCTAATTTTCACGTATTTTCGATTTGTACTTAAAATGCTAATGCCTATTATGATAAAAATTAGATGATTATATGTATTAAAACAAGGCAAAAAAAATTGTGTAGGCTTTTTTTTTTATTCCTTTTATTTTTGGTTTTATTACGAATCAAAGCTTGTAGGACTTACGACGTTCTTAGTTCGTGGAAGAAGCCATCTTCCGTCGCACATTACGGGAACTTCAAGCATATTTTTGTTTCACAAATCAGTCGGCGTCGCTCTGTCGAGACGAGAGGACTACGCTCAAATTTTTAGCTGCGCTGATATATTATTTATTTTCGTAAATAATATTTTCGTAATTTATCACATTCCACAAAAGAAACTGAGACATAGAAAACATGAAAAAAACACTAAAACCACTTCCAAAACGAATATTACAAGTGTTATTGATTGATCAATAAATAAATACCGAGTCTAAATAAACATATAAAATTCAATGTTGATATTTTAAAACTCAAGATGACATACATTTTATTTGACAGATTTTTGACTGGTATAGTAGCACGGAGTATAGAAAGAAGTAGGTAAAACTAGCGCCATTGCTCTATATTGCGGTGAATTTTCTTGCGGAAAAAATTTACAACATAGCCAACGAGCCCATTCCACGTTCATTTGAAAGTTCGCACTGGAGATTAAATCTTATTGCGATATACTCAGGATCCAAATTCGTTTACTCCCACTTTTTTTGACAAACTTCTTGTAAGGTGACCCTTAGACGAACAATTGGAGCGACTGACCGCCCCTACATAAAACTTGTTTAGAATAATACCTTTATTCTTCGGTTATTGGTATAACGAACGAACTCGAACAGATTCCGTATGACTCCGGATTTTTAATTTGTCTGTCCGTGATGTCTTGTTTATATCTCTTTAGTTGACTTTTTTGTCGTAGTTGGGTTTTAGTTTTTACCTGACTACGGCGAAGCAAAAAGGAGGGTTATAATTTTGACCGGTTTCTATGTATTTATCTATGTCTGTTCCCACATATTATCTTCTAAAAGACTCATCACAATTTGACAAATGAGGTATAAAGAAAGAAGAAAGAAAGAAAGAAAGAAAATGCATTTATTTAGCACAGTCAGGGCACACAACACACTGTAACTACATGTAAACGAATAAAAAAAATAAAAATAAAAGAAACAATTTCAAAGTGTAGGTACCTAGAGAAAAAAAAGAAAAAACAAGTGTGCCTCGCGTATCGTTGAAAGCTTCATGATCGTCCGCTAGTCATAGGCTATATGAAGACACATTAAATTGAAAATGGCGCCCTCTAGGTGACATATCATGAACAACAAAAAATATTTTTTAATCATACCATGTTGGGTATCAAATGAAAGGTTTTAATTAGCACATTTCAAAAATATATATTATAACCCCAAAAAAAACCGCGACAATCAAGACGTATATTGCCATATGTTTATGTTAACGCGTGGGATGATAACTGCCGCTTCACGCGCCGCCGCACCGTAAACAGAAAAAACGTCAGACGCGCCGCGTGACGCCACACTGCACGCGACGCGCCACGCCCCGCGTCTCCGTAAATGAGGCCTAAAGTTATAATGCAACTTGGCATGTTTTTAAAGCTACAATTTCAACAGTTACAAAGAGGGACCATACTAAACTTTCTACTAAGGGACTAGTTATAACAAGCGCCCGAGACGCGCATTTTGTACGCTGCGTTTCGGGCGCTCAATAAAATTGTATTAATTCCTATGTAACGAATTATATCAAGCGCTGCAGTCTAAGCGAGCGCCCATGCCGGGCGCCGTTAGGCTTGCACATGTCGCAACTTGCCACTCTCAACTTGCATCTCCGTTGTGCGATTTACAAATAAGACTGGGAGAAGGTATGCCGCGGGCATTGCTGCTACGTGCGCCGCCGTGATGAAACGCCGCGTGGGACGCGGCTATGCCATTCGCGGGCTCCGCCGCAAAAAACGCTCCATTTCAAACAAACGCGTGTAAAATCGCGTCTCCGTAAACGCACTCATACAACGCCATATGTTTGAACTCAGTGCGAGCCGCGCCGCCCAAAGCCACGCGCGACTCCTCGCGTCTCCGTAAATGAAGCCTAACCGTGCCCTTGACGCTTGGACGCGAGTTCCTTTTTCACTATTTTTCCTTGTCATTTTCTCCGCATTAGTAATAAACTTAAAAGAAACACGGTTCAAAAGTTACAACAAAATGTGGAAATCTTGTTGCGTTTGACGAGCGTCCAAAACGCGCCGGGCGCGCGCCCAAAACACAGCGCCGGTACTGAGCGCGTCACTCGGGCCCTTGTTATAGTTAGTCCCTTTGGTACTTTGGCACCCATTTACATAGATGATTAGATGTCAATTCTTTTAGTGGTGAAGCCGACAATCCTACATTTATTTCTTTTGTACAGAACTCGGCCTCTTTTTCACATGTTTCAAATGTTTTCGAAGGGGATTGTTCGCGTTTGGCGCAGGAAAGGTTTTCATGACACATGCCATATTCGTTGCACAATACAGTGCAAAATTCATTATACGAATATTATTTTTTACTTGGGTATCACTTTGCACGATCCTCCAAAGAGAGAAATCCACGATACAGCATTATATTTATTACTTGGTAACACAGTTTTCCACAAAGACGTCATTAGGTACAAATTGTACAAGGTCCTAAATAAAATTTGGTAACATTTATATTTGAACTTTTTCACGTCTACATTGAGTTTCTAGTTCCAAAACATGAACATGATCTATAGCTCTGAATTCAAGCTTAGCGTATCGTATAAGCAAAATAAACTACAGAAGATTGAAATTCGAATTCTATAAACGCCAGACGAAAAGTTTCTGCTGGCGGGAAGGCATTGTGTTTTGTTTTCGTCGTGTTTAATGAGAGGGGTAGGTAAGGGTTGCGCGGGTGAAATATGATTTTTTGCTGTCAAACTACTCCCCCTTAATTCAAATTCAAATCTTTATTTCAGACCAAGAGATCCATATAGTGTTAGTATGAACTTAGCCTATGTTAGTACAACATAATAACTTAAAGATATGATATATGTAACTTATAAACTAGTTGGCTACATGAACATGTGCACGCACATGTCTGCCAGCCCAGAGCCTGATAAATGGTCCATTGACCTTGTCCGCCAGTGTAGCTAAAATGTTTTTAAAGCTACCTCTGAATCGCCGCAACATCAAAGCACACCGTTTGCGCGTGATGGCATGAAAGTCATCTACTCGCGCTTCCGCAAACATGCCCGATGCACTGCAAAACCGAGGCAGCCCCAACAAAATCCTCAGCGCATTATTATACTGAACGCGCAGAGCGTTGTAAGCCTATACCTAACCCACAAGCTCCACGAGTAAAACGACTGACGCTCTTCTACCTCACCAGTGCACCGCGCACCCGCAACCTGCGGGCAAGCATATTGCATCGGGCTGCCAACGCCCTGCGCTCCCTATCTATATCCTGGTCATCTGTGAGAGAATCCGTGACCACATGACCGAGGTATTTAAATTGACTGACAACTTTCAAAGGTGTTCCTTGTAACATCACCGGTGGTATGTTCGTGGGTGTATTATTGCGTACTTTAAAAACCACCACCTCACTTTTAGTGGCATTATACCTCAAGCCATGAGCCTCCGCATACCTCTCACATATGGCCAACATCTTCCTTAGTCCACAGATTGATGGGCTGAGCAGCACCATGTCATCAGCATAACTAATGTTGTAACCTAACAAAAAGTACTAGGGTCGCATGAATTCACGTTTAGATTATTTTACACCGGGAAAGTCAGAATTACACCCGGGCGACGCCGGGCACGAACAGCTAGTAATTAATAATATTAAACTTTATTTATGATAATCTTTATTCCACTATAATGTACTCGGTTTCACTACATTATTATTTTCCTACACAGCCTGCCACAAGTTAAGGAAAGCCTACTTATTCTAGTTTTTACTTCCACTCCTAGATAAGCATGACTTGGCTTGATTTAAAATTCCGAGTGTGTATCGGGGGCGGTTAGTATAAATCCTCATTTTGAAGACTTGGGCAAACCCCTAAATACGGGATATTTTTATAGCTTACGTCCAGGCCGACGGACGATGACTAGAAAACTTGGTGGCGTCATAAATAACGCTAAGTTATACATAATATGTGTAGCTATCTTCATCAGAATCGGCCATGTCTTCAATAAATGGTAATTTGGGTAGGAACTAACAAAGAATCACTAGAGTCACAATCGAAAGTTATTTAATCACACAAACAGAATTTCACTAAAATCTATTCACTAGTAATTAGGAAATATCTTAATCAATCGGTTTTAATTATTGTTTGAAACAAAAAGGGACAAGATTACTCGGAACAAAAGCGATTCGTCGGATACGTGGTGCGCTCGCCCTTGACGTTCGAAAAGCAGACGTTCAACATGGCCGAGCTGACCATCGCCTCGACGCTCCACCAGACTGACAGTTGTCAAATCTAGTTCCGACGTATATCTTAACAGATGGCGTTAGCAATGCGCCGTCATGTTTTTAAGTCTAAGAAACTTAGGTCCGTATTACAGAACGTTCCTCAAGTCCAGTTTGATCTGCAATCAGTTGATCACTGTTTGAGTATAGAATCAGTACTTGAGCATCGGTCTTATTCCAGAACGGCAATCAATCTATACTCAGCTGAATCGAGACTCAAATCGAGCCTCAAGCAGAGATGTGTATTGTCTATGCATCAGCCTGTTTTCGTTTACGATTTATTATAATAACCGACTTTGATCCGATCTTCACTGGATTAGGAATATTAAAATACACCATAGAACCCCAGTTATTTAGGAAATCAGCGTTATTATTTCATTCCTGAATAGTAAAATGCCCCATTTATTGAAGAACGAAAGGTCTTTGAAGTGAAGTATAGTAATCTTGTAAGCAAAATTGTCAAGCTTAAAAAAGTTGTATTTGTGGCCTTAAATAAGTATGCTATTTAAAATGTCAGTATGTCAAAACATCAGTGTGAAAAACATTAGTTTGTTGTTTGTCTATTTTAATTATTTGCTTAGCTGATTTTATTCATATTAAACACTTTTAAAATGGACGGAAGAAAAATTTTAGTACTTTGGAAAAAGTTCAACCTTATAATAGAATTATCGTTAATTATGTTATTATAATTATCTACCTCTTCAAATATATCGATTATGATTTTGATAGTAGGTACCTAATTCTTAAAAATATCAACAGAACTCGACAATGCACTATTGGAACAGAAGAAATATTGACAATTTGACATGACAATCTATGCTCAAGCGCGGTCTCGACCATACTTGGGTGATTACAGATTTGATCACTGCTTGGGTTCGATTGAGTAACTGAGTAGCTCTAAAATAAAGCTAACCTCAGTTGAACAATCAATGAATCTTTGCTTGAGCAACGTTCTAAAATTAAAAGCGGACTTAAAACTAGTTTTAAACAGAGATCAATACTTGAGTTTCCTTCTGTAATACGGACCTTAGAAGCGCAGGTTTGCTTGGAGAAAAGTGGTGTGAAAATTTTAACTCAGGAACTATTCATTTGCATCTACGTAAATGCATAATCAGCCTAATCAGAAATGAATAAATCCGCAGGAGAACCAAGGTGACCGACATGGCCCGAAGAATAGCCAAACTTAAGTGGCAATGGGCTGGGCATATTGCTTGCAGAACAAAATATGGCCGACGGGGCAGAAAGTTTCTAGAGTGGCGATGGCGACCGCGTACCGGAAGACGTAGCTAAAAATCTGTAACTTCAAACTATTCCAAATTACCGATAACACAAAATCAATTGTAATGACAGATTAAAATTCAATTGACGAGAAAACACACAAAGTCAACGGTCACTAATTGATTACAGCCCCTCCGCTGCGCTGGCACTCGCAAATCAAATAGATAGCGGCAGATTAGCATAAAATTAAACTATAGTGTGGTAAACTAGAAGATAGTGCCGAAGGCTCAAAGTATACAAACTGAAAAGCGTGAAAACTGACATAGCAAGCCTCGTTTTTAGGGTTCCGTACCTAAGGGATAAAACGGAACCCTTTTATAGGAACACTTCGTTGTCCGTCCGTCCGTCTGTCTGTCTGTCAAGACCCTTTTTCTCAGGAACGCGTGGAGGTATTAAGATGAAATTCTATCAAATATCTAGGTTGACGGTCACTTGGAGCTCTAAAAAATTCTTCTCAGCTTCTAAGTCATCGTAATAAAAAAAAACATCCACTGATTTGTCCCTGTCACGAAAAATACCTAATACAATAGACGTAGATATATTTGCGCTGGACACAAAGACGCGCTCTGCCTCCAGCGCTCGGTGTGGCAGCACGTCGTGTTCTGGTTTGCAATTGGTCAATCGTCATCCTGAGGATGCCTACGTGAAACACGTGTCGATTTCTTACAGGGTATTTTGAAGACCTGAAGAATAGCTAAGCGCAATAGGTTACTAAGTATATCTACGTCTATTGTTTTTCGTTTGTGGTGTTCCATAACGCCGCAATTATTAAATCTGTGTGGAAAAAAACCTTCTGTACTTTCTCGCAACGTGTCGTTGGTGTTTAGCTAGTGTCTAATTGTTGCTGTTAAGTGTGATAAATGGGGATCAGGTTGATGTTTTAGCTGCTGTAGTTTTTGGTTAATCTGGTTCCATACACAGTGCTGGCGCCGATAATACCGGCTTTGTCTGTGAGAATGTGTGCTAATTAATAGGAGCAAGCGGTGTAGTTTTTTCAGGACACGTCGGTTACAATTTCCTTCATCGTTTTTAGAGCAGTGGTGATACAATAATTTACACATAGAGCACTCGTTTGAACCGAAGTTCGAACCTACTTTTAGCATATTTCTTTCTAAGTATAATTATGTAAGTTCCTAGAATTTGTATATTATGTAAATAAAACACATTTCACGTTTAAAAACACTTATTAACTTTCAATCCATTTTTAAAACTAAAACGAATTAGGTAACTTAAAAACCTTTACCATATCCTGAGTGTTTCCTGGCTTTGACAACCTTAGACCCGCCTATATAGCTGCATGAAATCTGCCTCGAAAGCGCTATTACACAACCTACACTACCTAGTTTCAAATCTATATAATATAAAAATCAATTGCCGTGCGTTAGTCTCGAAAATGATTCGATCGATTTGTTTTTTTTTTTTGTTCGCCTCACGCATACTGGGGTGGTTTAGAAAAAATTCAAAGGAACAGCCGAAAAATCGATAATATCAAAATTTTGTATGGGAATGTGGCCAATATTATCGATCTCACGTGGTACGAAATTCACCGGATCATCTAGTTTCAAATAAAAACGATTTTATGTATAAGTTTATGTATTATAAATCACTAAGGAATACATAATTATAACATCATTTGTCATTGTCTCAGTCAACTTCAAACGATTGACTGAAAGTTTTTTCAATTATCATCATCGTCAAAAGCCCTTATTCCAAATTATTCGGAGTTGACGCAGCGTGTTTTTCCTTTCCGTATCTAAAGGTCCTAAATAGACCTAATGATAAAAAAAGTCGTTTTTTATTTCATCAAAACACTTGAGCAAAACGTCCTATATCATTCTACGAACAAATAATGCTAAAACAAAATATGTTTTTCTTCTTTTATAACCCGTCATTTAAGTTCTCACTCTTTCCATAATCGTCGTAATTTTTATTTACCCTGCCGCCCCACTTCTGAGCATAGGCCTCCCCCAAATTCATCTAGGTACCTATCCTTTTCCACAGCCAATCCAAACCTAAACCGTAGTAAAAAAAAAAAATCTCCCTTTACAAAACTAAGTAAGAAATCCGTCAAGATTGTAAATATTTCAGTTATTTCTCGAAACTGCGGTGCAGGTTGCAGGTGCATCCCGCCTGCCTCGGAAGTGTCATTACGCGGCCCACCGACTCCTATCCTTAACAAATTGAATTACTTTCAATCCAAGATGTCTCTTGATATTTGTTGCTATGATTTTTCTGTTTGACTAATAACGTTTTATTGGAGAGAGACTGTTATTTTTTGTAGAGTAAATACTGAAACAGTGAAATTGGTATTTCCCTTATGTTATGGTTATCGCACTTAAATTATTTTGGCATCCGTTTATAATATGTGCAATTGTGCATATGGGATGTCACCGCACTGACTAAAATGTTTGCTAAGTGTAGTGATTACTCCAATATGGCAATAGTTTTTGAAGATAAACGAGGATGCCTAAATTCAGGAGCTCGGATTTACCAGAAATATTTGTAAAACATTGACGCTTGTAGACGGGATTGGTCCATATTGGCTCAGGATTGGTCAGTTGGATCAGTTGAGTCTTTAGTAGGAAATAATCAAAATCATAACCCTCCTTTTTGTTAAGCCGTAGTCGGGTAAAAAGGAAGGTAGGCCTCTATCTTGCAGTGGGACAACACAGGCTGCTTATTATTAGCATTTGAAAAAAATACTGAATATCTAGAAGGAGGAGCTCGTGGCTAACTAATAACAGCCGCACGGGTCTATCAGGGTGGATGGGTGACCATCTTTACACCGAGACTCCTCCGTACCTCAGAAAGCACGTT
Organism: Lithophane semibrunnea; assembly: GCA_947363905.1. NCBI lineage: Eukaryota > Metazoa > Arthropoda > Insecta > Lepidoptera > Noctuidae > Lithophane > Lithophane semibrunnea. The sequence continues at coordinate 2,800,681 of OX376202.1, read as the reverse complement.
AAGCCGTTGGTCCCGGTTGTCATTCGTGGATCTTTGACAGTCGTTACGGGTCGTCAAAGTCCCGAAAGTCTGACAACCAATCTTACCAAGGGTAGCGTATTACCCAGTTACTGGGTTGTGGAGGTCAGATAGGCAGTCGCGCCATGTAAAATTCTAGTATTCAACTACATCCGGTTAGACTGGAAGCCGACCCTAACATAGTTGGGAAAAGGCAAGCAGATTGATTGATTATCTAGAAGACTAGTGATGGAAGATCAACATTCTCAAGTTATATTTAAAGTTTCAGTAATCATTTTAGATCCAGAGGCTAATTCTCGCGATTTCACTCGTACATGTCATTTCTTGTAACTCCATTTACCTGCAAGAAATAGGAACAATTGACATGACAACAAACCAATCAGTTTAATGGAGAACGAAATAATTGCATGTCTTTACTAATATCGATAAGGGGAAGTCTCGTTGACTTTTCTATGGTTCATAAATATAATCTCGCCCCTCCAACTATTTCCATATATCATTCAGCGCGGAAGCTGAAGATAAATTATATATTGTGGGCTGGTTATAAGGGAAATGTGTACTGTGGGGTAGAGCAAATAATGAAAAGTAGGGAAAGAATATGCCAGACCATTAGCGCTCGTTTCCGGCCTGGAATAGTTTTAAACAGTATATTGGCAACAAATACATCATCCTACAAATGTCCATCTATCTATCAAATATCCATCCATCAACCTAGCCTTTTCCCAACTATGTTGGGGTCGGCTTCCAGTCTAACCGGATCAAACTGAATACCAGTATTTTACATGGAGCGACTACCTATCTGACCTCCACAACCCAATCACTGGGTAATACTGTACCCCTTGGTAAGGCTGGTTATCAGACTTTCGGGCTTCTAACGACCCGTAACGACTGTCAAAGATCCACAAATGACAGCCCGGACCAACGTCTTAACGTGCTTTCCGAGGCACGGAGGAGTCAAGGTATGTAAAGATGGTCACCCATCCATGGACCAACTCCGGCAAGCGTAGGTTAACCTGATGGATCGACCCGTGCGGCTGTTATTACGTAGCCATGCTGTAGCATAGCTGGCAACAAATACATACACTACATTAAAATATATCGTTATTTTACTGGATGTTCTTTTAAAGTGAAAATTATAGTCCTCCCAGCCACCAGCCAAATACTCCGACCGTCGAGAGAATGCATTCTTGACACCAGTCTGTTTCATACTAAAGAATATGGAGTTTTGTGAATTTGATCTTTATTGCTTCTAGAAATTGTCCAACTGACAAGTTTCAGGAACGCAGTCTCTCAACGGCCGGACTGTATATAAAATAAAAATGATTGTAAAGCATGTTATTCAGGTCTTTTTAGTATGCCTCTGCAAATATAACATACAGTTTCTGCTCCCTATCAAAATTACGCATCTGTCCAAAGGGTGTTTCTTTTTTCTTTTTATAGAGTTTTATTTTCTAGCTCTTCACATTATTTTTCATAAAGCTATTTACGAGGGCAAACTTGAATATGCTAAAATGTTGTATATACTGATTTTCAAATTAATGTGATATAATTATGCTAGAAACTTCTAAAGTTCCTCAACAGCCGATAAACATTGTCAGCTGCTTATCCGACGAGAAGTTGGTTAAGAAAGGGATCTCAACTATGTTTGGGGTGTAGAACTTACGTTACATAAACGTTGAGGCCGGAAAACAGGACAGTGTAGGAGTTACAGTTTGGTGGAGAGAAGGTTCTATATTATTAGGAATATAGGAGACTAAAGCTTAACATCTGTTTTCATTTAAAAAGTATTTATCAGTAGTGAGTGCAACGTTTGGAAATCAAATTCCGAAAGCTTATCCTAGTCTAGCCTAGTCTACGGGATTAAAAAACGAACATTTTTTAATCCCGTAGACTAATTTGACAGGTGCAAATGTCAAACTCCAAATTGAAAAAACGAACAAAATTCATTGTTTTAAATTAGTCTACGGGATTAAAAAACGAACTAAGGTCCATAAAATCTGTCTGTCGAATGAATCAATCAGTTTCAATATTTAAGAATGGCGAAGAAATCTGAGGCCCTAGACAAAGTGACATTTTATCAGCGATAACGATCGATGATGGAAAAGGCAAAAATGTATAGGACTGACATAAGCTATCGAAAATCTTATGTCAATCCTGTTGAAATTCGTTGTACAAATACGAAACGCTTTGGAAGCGATTGTCATTTGTCTAGGCCCTCTGGTGTGAAACCATTAGTTTGGAAGATAGAAACACTTTCATGTTTGATGAAATAGCCTGAATTATTACCCTTTTACTAAAAACTGTAAGAGTAAAATCTACTTCTGAAAGGTTTCGAGTTAGGTCAACAAGAAAACACCCAAGATAGACAACAACAATTTTCTACATTACCATAGACAAGAAACTTACACTCCGCTGTCTGCTTCCTCAAACAAAATTCATACTACCTTTAAGAACGTTTATTCTGAAAGTGGGCAACGTCGCAAAAAGATGTCAAATATTTTGCTGCTTTGATTAATTTGGCAATATTGCTGTAAGGAAATATGAAATATGGCTAGCTAGTGAACGAAAATATTGAATATGAAATGCAATAATTAATTCGTTTTAGATGTAAAAGATACTTTTCAAATGCCTTTTTAACACTGATACGGTTAAAACATCAAATTCAGTGTTATAATTGCAATTCTAGTTCACTAGTTAACGCTTCCGTTGACAAAACCTGTTTCTATGGTTGTTACGCGACGTGCAGATTGTGCATTTTATGGAGCAGCATTTTTTTTTTGAGGTTAAATCATGCTATGACGTCTCCCGCTCTGGGCGGAGAGGATTCATTGTACAGTAATATTGCCAAATTAATCAAAACAGGTAAATATTTGACAGCTATTTGCGACGTTGCCAACTTTTAGAATCAACGCTCCACGAACACCAGAAACAGTGTCGGTCTCCTTTACCAACCAGATGCAGCTCCCCACAACCGCGACGAAACAAACAAACCAACCAACCAGCTCCTATAAATAGTCAAAAATCCATGTACCGAGCATAAATCAGCGAAAACATCTCGCATAGCGAGTTTTAAGTACGGCAGACCCGCATTGCGGTCTCACGGCTTAAAATGCAAACATAACGTGTCAGTAGTAGCACTGCATATATATTATCATCAAGAGAATGCAACTAACTGCTGTGACATACGTGAGGTAAGAATGAGTAACAAAGGAACAAGGGAAAGAATTTTTTTTAATACTTTTTGTAACTCTCCGTAACTTTCACTTGTTTTTTTGGGTAATATGAACCCGCTTAAAATGTATATAATATGTTCAGTTATCTTCAACATATACAAGGGTCATCATGTTCTTGCCTTTATCCCATATTACTTGGTCGGCGTACCATTCTCCCTTGCCAACCGTCAAGCTAATATTAACTCATTTTTTTCATAACACTCCTCACACAGTCCATCCATCTTTTCATCACATAGATACATAAGTGAGTAAGTGTAGTGACTAAAACTGGTATAATGCAAAAAAAAAATATGACCACCAAATTGGTACACTGTTGGAAGATTTTTAGAAGGATCAAAAAGCATAAAATCAAAATCAAAAGTCATTTATTCAAATTTGGCTGAGAATCAGCGCTTTTCAAACTGCAAAATTACATAAGACAGTCTCCCAAAACGCCCGCCCTTCACCAAGCACCAGGATGCTTTAGCTGTGAAGACAAAGTGGCTCAACAAACTCCACAGTATACAGCTTTCTGTTCAGCTAGAAAACTGGATTCTATAAATACTAAAAATATACATACTCGAGCTACTGGAGCTCGTGACTAAGTAAAAACAACCGCATGGATCGATCCAACAGGTTAAGCTACGCTTGCCGGGGTTGGTCCGTGAATGGGTGACCATCTTTACATATCGAGACTCCTCCGTGTCTCGGAAAGCATGTTAAGCCGCTGGTCCCGGCTGTGATTTGTGGATCTTTGACAGTCGTTACGGGTCGTCAAAAGCCCGAAAGTCTGACAACCAGTCTTACCAAGGGGTATCGTATTACCCAGTTACTGGGTTGTGAAGGTCAGATAGGCAGTCGCTCCATGTAAAATACTGGTATTCAGCTGCATCCGGTTAGACTGGAAGCCGACCCCAACATAGTTGGGAAAAGCCTAGTCAGATGATGATGATACATACTCGATTACATGATACTATTATGTTTCACTCACGAGAAATTAAGATAAAGAAGAATGAAAGTAAACAAATATACGCAAAAAAACTAAAAAACAATAAAAGAAAACACTTGTTTCAATTATAAAGTTCGCTGCTCACCGCAACTTTACGTCACAAAAACTTTAAACAGCATTTTGAAATTATTCACCACAGCCCTCGGCTTTTTAATTTCATTTTCTAGCGGCAAAATCCAAGCTCGAATGGTATTAAAATTAACCACAGGATTCGTTCATGGGTTTGATGGAATATGTGTGATTTATTCAGCATATAAAATATATTCCGTTGCTGCGAGTCATGCAAAGGATTTTATGCGAGCGAAACTGCTATCATAGAGATTTTAACCGCATCTTTTGATGTTGTGCTTTTTCTGTGTATTTCAATTGTTCAGTACTGACCAAATTGCCCCCGAATCCTGTCGAAAATAATGAATGCTTCAGGGGGATGCGCTAAGGTAGCCCGCAAAATTCACGTTCTTCCGTTCATTCTTACGTTTTTTTCAAAGCAGTGTCAGGTTGTATGTTGATTAAAATATGATCCGCGACCGTAACAAATATGGCTTTACAGTATTACAATTATCAGAATCAGCAATAAGACTCATCCTCACATGTCATGGTTTCATGAAACCACAGACACAAACACATACCACGATACACTATCAATCACATACTCACATATACTAACGCAAATTTAAAATTTATAGCGTAATTTACTTAATAATCAGCAACCTTATGTACAAACAGTTTTGTGTACCTCTTGCTGCGACTGTACACTGTCTCCCAAGATACAGGCTCCTGGCCTAGTTTGGGATTCAGTATCAGTACACATATATTGTTACAAACATCCTAAGACTGTTCATACTTAAGTACCATTGTTGTAATTTTTTGTGTCAATAAACAATTTTTAATTTATTTTTTAAATGAAATAGTCATTCAATAGGATTATATGAACTTAGAGAGCTGTATTGCTGATTCTAATGTTTATAATTCTGTAAATCAGTAATAAAAATCAATAATTAAGGCATAATTTTATATTTTTTGTGGATAACCGTATCTTCCGAGTACCTGCCTTATCCACTGTATATTTACTAGAATACTAGATGCTAAACCTAATCATCTAAACAATCAATTACATTAATTAGGTTTACACCAGTACAGACACAATCATGTTATTCGTTAAATAACTAATTATCTTTGTCGCAATTAATAATTGATGTACGTTTCAGCGGGTCGAGCAAATTTATCTAGTTGACAGGTCGCCTAATGCAATATGTAATTACTTGATATACGGTTAATCCTGTCAATTATATTAGCTGGCTGTTATTGGCTGGGTGGATTCTGTTGGAGGTAACATACTTATTATTTTTGTTTATTATCTTGTTATTTTGTTGATCTTTTTGATGTCCTGTTTAGGTCTCTGGTCCTTCTGTATCTCGTTTTATCTCTCGTTCTGTATCTCGTTCTGTCTCTCGTACTGTCTTTAGTTCTGTCTCTCGATCTATCTCTGGTTCTGTCTCTCCATCTGTCTCTCATACTGTCTCTCGATCTGTCTCTCGTACTGTCTCTCGATCTGTCTCTCGGACTGTCTCTGGATCTGTGTCTCGATCTGTCTTTCGATCTGTCTCTCGTACTGTCTCTAGTTTCTTCTCTCGATCTGTCTCTCGTTCTGTATCTCGTGCTATCTCTCGTTCTGTATCTCGATGTCTCTAGTTCTGTTTTTCGTTCTGTCTCCCATTCGGCCTCTTTGTTCCTTTGTGTCATTGCCTTGTGTTTGAGACAATTGGATAATTTATTTTTTTAGAGGTACCTACTGACGCTATGACATTAGAGATTTAGTAATCGAATGCAGTTCTTTTTATACTGGTTTGTCAACTATCTCACTGAGATAGATTTCATCTATAACCTTTCATTCCTAACACAAACAACGATCATGCTAGGGAAACTTATTAGGTTCAGTCACTCAGTTTTAAAAAGTATAGTTGGCCCTAGTCAGTCTGTTAATTTAATGCAGGTAATAATTAACTAGTTTAATTATTTACTTTATGCCTTAATTTAACACAAAAACTTAAGTGCCGACTACTAACGAACTCAGCAAAGTTCTGATCGGCACTAGTAAAACTAAAAGAAACTACTTGGCGATCGAGCGCTACATCACTCACCCAAATACATGCACCAACTACCAATAAAACGGTAACACACGAAGTGAACTCAGCAAACATCCTTAAATACACTGGCGTGCAAAAGTTTCGGCCAATTACCAACTCGGGAATTTTGCGAAACTCGATTCTACAAGTCGAAGATCGAACCGCTCCTTATTCGTAATTAGGCAAACGCTAAAGACTGGCACAAACACAGCGTTTGACGCTATTTGAGTATCAAACTTTACTGCAACGGGGAACTTGGGATTACAGGCTTGCTTGTATATTGAATTAATTACTCATGAAATGCATTAAACGCTGCTTGTGGTACAGTTTGAACAAGAATCAAAGTTATTTCGAGTACTGTTCATGTGTATAGAAAGTAATAGTCAATATGCGAAGCTTGAAATATTATCTTATTGTATTTGAACGTGGAACTAATTAATCGTTGGAAACCAACGTTATTTTTTTATGAAATCGAAACACTCTTGTTGCGTCTTTAAATTTTTCCCTTAGCAATTACAAATCGTTAAGGTCCTGTACGGTCTCATGCGATACGGCAACACTATCACTATCCAAGGATCGCTGTTAGATCAATATCGTAATTACACCTAGTCACAGTCACACCGCCACACCTATTTAAAAGCCAACCACACACAGTCCACAGCAATTACAAAACCAACGAGCTATCACCATCCATTCAAACGCATTCCATTCTTCACCAGCCACGTATGAACAAGTCCTTAGCTCCTTAACAGAGTCGTGTGTTATTCATGAGCCAGGTGCCTTCTATGCTACACTTTTTGTATGTATAATTTTATTTTACGCCTGCTCGCGAGTGTAATTTCGCCGTATTTAAATGAGAGTATATTTTGTTTAGTATATTTTGGATTCATTATAATTTCGTGTTTATATTCGCTAGTTTGAAGTTTTTGGTTGCTGTCTTTTATTGTAGTTCTGGAGATGTTTAGAAATAATGTTTTTAAGATCTTCTACTAGCATTTGATGCGGAGAAATGACAATGTCGATATCGTGACGTGTTCATTCAGAAAGTGGGTGACTAGAATGTCGATGTATGTATGTAGGTGTAGAAGAAACCATGCTATGCCGAGTTCAAATTAGCTGGGATTGGGGCAATAGTGTAATGTATAGTGTATGTGTATAAAAATTTATATTATTGAATTATTATATTAGGATGATTATCTTGTTATTGGTATGCGGTCTAGTTCTTTACATACATAGGTATTGTTTATATTTTATTGTGTCTGCTTAGCGGATAGTTAACGTGTTAATTGCCCAAAAATCTCTGCTACCTCTGTGTCACGATCTGATAGCCGCAAGCGCTACGGCCGAGCATGGAGTCTTAGGTTCGATTCCCGGGTCGGACGAAATGTTATTGGATTTTTCCATCTGAAATTTCTCAGTAGCTGCCCGGAGTCTGAATTTGTGTCTGAAATGTAGATGTAGTATAGGTACACCTCTATTTTGGGATTCCATAAACCTAGTTTGGGAGCCAGGGAACCTGTTACTGTGTATAATGTATGTTATGTAATGAATCAATTATTATGAATAAATTATAATATAATTACCTCTACCTAAAACTTCGGTAAATACAGTCGTCATGATGTTATACTCAAAAATCGAACAACCATTAAACAAACATAGCAAAAATACCCGATCTTCCAAGATCGTTCAACATCATTTTAATACCAAATGCTTGAAAAGGTTTCGCTCAACATAATGTAAATATATCGATACAAGTACAGCGTTTATTACAACGCTCTTTCATGCATAAAACAGTAGCCGAAAACTAATAAGAGTAGTAGGCACCTTGACAACGGCGCCTGATATTATGATAAATAGAGAACCCTCGTCAGGGGCTTGAAACGAAACAAGTTATACGAATCGTGTGTATTGGATACGGTAGAATGGGAGGTATTTTGAATTAAAAGGCAATATTAGGTAAAAGTAAAGAGCTCGTAAGCTCGTCGTGTAAGTAGTGAGGAGCTCGTGGCTAATTAATAACAGCCGCATGGATCGATCCATCAGGTTAAGCTACGCTTGCCGGGGTTGGTCCATGGATGGGTGACCATCTTTACATATCGAGACTCCTCCGTGCCTCGGAAAGCACGTTAAGCCGTTGGTCCCGGCTGTCATTTGTGGATCTTTGACAGTCGTTACGGGTCGTCAGAAGCCCGAAAGTCTGACAACCAGTCTTACCAAGGGGTATCGTATTATCCAGTTACTGGGTTGTGGAGGTCAGATAGGCAGTCACTCCATGTAAAATACTGGTATTCAGCTGCATCCGGTTAGACTGGAAGCCGACTCCAACATAGTTGGGAAAAGGCTAGGCAGATGATGATTAGGTAAAAGTAAAGCTGATGTTATGTGTGATTGTGTCAATGATGACAAACGGCAGAAAGCCCCACATATTATTAAATCTAATACAAGAGATTTAGCAGATAATGAGCTCAAAAACAAAGGCGTATCAGCCTTCCCTTTAATGATCACTAAAAAAACTGACAAATAAAAATCATACAATAGAACCTGCCACTCATAAGCAATACGGATTCCACCGTAGATTATGAAAATCACTTTTAGTTTCGTCAAAAGGTATCATCTACTTATAGCGTAGTTAATTGATTCAGACGTGACTTTGCGGAAATCCATTGTAAATTACAATAGACGTAGATACATTTAGTAACCTATTCCACTTAACTATTCTTCAGGAATCATAAAAAAATAAGAAAGCCCTGTAAGAAATCGACACGTGTTTCACCGAGACTCTCAACGAGGCATCCTCCGGATGACGATTGACCAGTCGCAAATCAGAACACGACGCTCATAGTGGCGATTTATAAAAGGGTTTTTTTATGATTTTTGAAGAATAGTTAAGCGGAATAAGTTACTAAATATATCTACGTCTATTGTAATTTACTTATAACATGCATTTAATAAAAATAACGTCTTAGAGATGTAGAAAGCGAAATGGATGAAAAAGAGTTTAAAAGACATTTTGCCCCATATCAAGAAAAGAGACAGTGTTAAAACAACAGCTATTACTAAACAGACAGTAATGAGTTCCTTTAAAACCTTTTTTGGAGAAAAACTAAATGGGAGAAGAAAGCCTTAATTCCCCAACGGCACATAAAAAGTTTCTTCTCAAAATAAATTCAAGCGAAACTTATTAGAATATTCGTTGCTCTTAGACCAACCTACGTTTGCAGAGAAACTATCGTGGGCGAAGATTAAAACTTGAATAATATATAGCGAAACGTTCGTGAATGAATTGGAGGAAGACATAAATAAAAATATTGACGTGCTGTCATCTCTTCAAGATATTGGCGTTTGGTGGGAGGGATAAGCAGAACAACCGGTGGATGCTGAACTGGAATCTTGTTGAATGGTTTTGAATAATGAGTAACATATTTTTGAATAAGAGGGGCTTGTGGCTAAGAAATAACAGCCGCACGGGTCGAGCAATCAGGTTAAGCTACGCTTGCCACGGTTGGTCCGTGGATGGGTGACCATCTTTACATACCAAGACCCCTCCGTGCCTCGGAAAGCACGTTAAGCCATTGGTCCCGGGTGTCATTCGTAGATCTTTGACAGTTGTAACGGGTCGTCAGAAGCCCTCTGACAATCAGTCTGACCAAGGGGTATCATGTTACCCAGTTTCTGGGTTGTGGAGGTCAGATAGGCAGCCGCTCACTGTAAAACACTGGTATTCAGCTGCATCTGGTTAGACTGGAAGCCAACCCCAACATACTTGGGAAAAGGCTAGGCAGATGATGATATTTTTGAATATGCGTGAGGGTTTACCTACTCATTTTTGGGTAAAACTAGAGGGATAAAAAAAAGAGTTTCCTACATTATTCGAGATGATTAAATACTAGACGAGAAACCAAGGTCCGATGCTGCATTAGTATTTAAAGTATTTGGAGCACAGAAAATCACGATGAAACGCTTTATCTTTTTAAAAAGGTTGACAATATTATACTTATAATAGGTAGCTCAGTGCTGACTGAACTTAAACTAAATAATACATCTGCAGATCGTTTATAAACGCCATCCGTACCTAATATATTTCGATTTTTCACGACTCCATTATTGCTTCTATTTTGAGAATCTTCAGTGGCAGTCATGTCACTCCCGAACACGCAATTTCGTTTTCCATTTTAAGCATTCCAGTGCAGTTTTATTTTGTGCCAGTCAGACACAGTGTTGACACTGATGACGTTGGTGGTGTAGAAATGTGGAAATAGGTTTATAAAATATGAACTGGAACGGGTAAAAATAATGAAGAGATTATGAAAAAAATATATGGCTATGTAGGGGGTGACTACCGAGAAGACGACTTATAGAGAATTATTGAAAAAAAAGAAAGTGCCGCCGCCCACAAATAAATGGAGATAAGAACAAGAAAATGATGATGGTTGGTGTTTTGTGGTCACAATATATGTAAAGAATGCTTGTCGATATTATCATACGAATGAAATGTTAAACATAACCACAATGTAATAAAATCAATTGGGAGTGCACATGAGATTCAATGAATGAAAATGAATGATAAATGATTCACGACAGATTAAATTAGAATTTAATTTAAGCTGAGTTTTCTGCACCATGTCCAGCTGTTATGACATTAGTAATTTTTAGCATGATTATCACCTGGCACCTACAACACAACACAACACAACTTACATCTTTAAAGTGCAGTCACACCGCCAAAATTCTATTCCGAAAATTCCCAACCACAAAATTCAAAAAGTGTACTACTTAAAATATCAAAAGACGATCTCGTTGATAGTATCGTGTATCCAGCAAGTGTAGGGAAAAGTTACAACACGATACTCACAGAGGGAGCCAAATCGCTCTGAAATATTAAACCCTGGACAGAGAACAAAAATGTGTAGAAGTGAAAGCCAAGAAAGCTTCGAAATGCCCACAGTTTCGTCTTGTAAAGATGTTTCTCAAGCTATTCGATCGGACTTGATAAGTCTGGGTAATCGGCCGTGTCTCGTCCGAGATACGGTACGTTATCGAAATAATTGAATAATCGGAAAAAAACCGATCGAGGTGAAGCACCTTTTAAATGCGTTCAACCCAGTATCGACGCTTGCAGCATATGAAAGAAAGAAAGAAGGAAAATACGTTTATTTGCGTTAAAAATGACGTAAAAAAAGAAAATAAACACAAAGAAAAAATAAGAAAAGGTTGTGGGAAACATGCGTCGCATCCTCGCTAAACGGCTATCGCTCAGCATTATGCTGCGACCCTATGCAAGATAGAGCCCCAGCGCTGGTTTTTAGCGACTGATGTGCTCCGTTCTCAATCATCAACAAAATTGACTAGAGATAATAATAATAATTTTGCTCCGTAATTTTGCTCCGTACATTCCACTTTTCACATAATTCTTAGTTTCTTAGATCTGCTCGACGTCCGTATGTCACTGCAGGGATCCAGCAGAATATCAGCGTTAGTTATATTCGCCTGACACATGCTGAGTTGGACTCCCATTTGGTGCAACGTTGAGACGCACACCGCACTTTGTATGTTTCGTTTTTTTTTTTTTTTTAATGTGTGTCACAGACAATATTGTCATCACCGTATCAAGTTTTCTTTTAATGTTTCAATTTTTTTTTGTATAATGGCACCCAGCTGTTTATTAATGTACCTAATTAGTTATAATTTAACCGTGTTTTTGTATGTTGTGCTGTCTTTTGTGTGCACCAAATAAACGTTTTATCTATCTATCTAGATAGGTACCTTGTTTTAACTTGGGCGTGTATCGATAGTAGCTTGGTGTATCAGCTAACACTCCACGTGTTAGCTGATTATTTCACTGTTCACACAAAATAATACAGTACATTTCCCGGTTGTAAATATAGCATATCGAATTTTGGAAAAGCTTAAGTTTCGTAGAGCGTCATCTGTGTCACACATAGCAGTGTGGGAGCCTCTTTTTACCCGACTACGGCGAAGAAAAAAGGAGGGTTATGATTTTGACCGGTATGTATGTATGTATGTTCATCTGTTCCCCCCTATCTTCCAAACCACTTATCACAATTTGACAATGAGGTATCGTTAGAAGCGTCGTGATTGTCCGCTAGTTATAGGCTATGTGAAGTCACATTAAATTAACAATGGCGCCCTCTAGAGGACATAAAGTGAGGAACTTAAAAAAAAAATGGTTTAATCGTACCATGTTGGGTATAAAATGAAAGGGCTTAATGAGCACATTTCAAATATATATATATTATGAACCCAAAAGAATTTTAAAAAAAATCGTGTATTGATAAAAAATCAAGTAATAAAAACTAAAACCCAACTACGATTTAAAAGGTATAAGCAAGACACCACAGACAGACAAATTAAAAATCCGGAGTCACACGTAATCTGTTCGATTTATGCCCTAACACGTGTGACTCCGGATTTTAGTTTTTATTACTTGATTTTTTTTTCAATACACGATGTGTCATCGTGTATTGAAAAAAAAATCAAGTTCAAGAAAAGTTCAAGAAAAAAAACAATTTAACGCCAGGTACAAGTAGTGTATCTACATAAGTTTCACTTCTGTACCGTTTCTTATTCTATGCCTAAGGTCAGGGAGACGGATAGTAATAAAAATGTGCTTTATTTTTGTACTTTGATGCTTTTAGGTAGGACCCTGTTCAATGATTAAGGTACGTAAGGTTGAGACTGACCGGAATAATACACAGGTTTGCTATCAATGCGTAATAGCTTACCTACTACGTACGGTTACTATGTCAGTGTCAGCGAACGAAGCGTTTACGTTTTCTAAAACTGACTTGTTGCCGAAGTCTAATCATAACTACCTATGTTGGCAACTAGATTTTTATTTATAAAGACAACCGACTTCCAAAAAAATACTAAAAAAGTGAAAAATAATTTAGATTTCGGCGGTGTCTTTGCTTTTCAATTTTCGATTTTTGCCACCAACTTCCGAAATTAAAGTAATTTTTCACTTTTTTAGTGTTTTTTTTGGAAGTCGCTTGTTTTTTTTTTGTAAAAAATTCATGATGAAACATTGAAAAATCTTCAAAGAATTTAAAACAAAGATTTCCTTACTTGCCTACTCTCACCCGAACCCAACCATATCGCATTGCATTAAATACATTCAGCTCATTAACAAACAGAGTCTGGTGTTGTGGACCCAGGAGACCGAACGCGAAATGTCGCAACTGCTTGTTTCTAAACTATTTAGGTACATTAACGAAATATAAACTTTTCTGAGACTCCTGGTTTTTAGGCAAGGCGTAAGAATGGACATGTTTAAAATTAAGTTATAGGGAATTTAAGATCCACCAAACTATTGAAGACTTTTAAAGCAATCAAAGATCGTTCTCTCAATAATGGTTTCCAAATCACAAAAGAATTTACTGCCACTGTCACATTCATCTTGCTACTACAATTTCTACCTAAGAAAATAAAAATAAACTTTAAGGGCGCACCCGTCACAAATTGCTTAGCATGATCCTCTGTTATGCCGAAAATACTGCAGCATTAATTTTGAAATAAATTTATGTTAAAGTTGAGATTTGATGCTAGGTCTTATGTGAGGCGAAAACACGATTACATAAAATGTTCTCGATAATCAAAAATTCCAAAGTTACCTCTGCACAGAATTATAAGCCGCTGGTATTCAAAAAATACTTCAAATTAGATCATGAAACTTTGCATGATAACTGAACGAACTATAGAGCAGGTCTTATGTGTGTATTTTTCTTTTAATTACCATTATTTTCAACGTAAAAAGCAATTACCTTAACTTTTCGTCGCTTTAAAGCCGCTAGCGCCGCACTCCGTCTCGTTCTCACTCAGGTCGCGAGTAGTATGGTGCGAGCAGGATAAAATCTGAGGTAGGGTGCGCCCTTAACTTCGACTCCAATACAAAAAACTGAACGAAATGTTGTTTCAAAACTAGTGATTCCACATAAATTATCTACCATCTTAGCAATTATAAACCGGACCTGCACCTTATACTACGACGTATTAATGCCATCATTTTTCCAGTGTTAGTGTGAGACGGAGCTATACAAGGCCGCTTGCACCATCCTTTTTTCGCAGTGGAATAAAGATGGCATTAATACTTCATGGTCAGCCCCCTGATCTGTTTTAGTTTTTAAGCACTAACACAGGATAAGAAGTAACCTACAGAAGATCGCGGGGAACGCCTCTAATGAGACTCGCACAGACCAGGGAAGCATGGCACAAAAGGCAGGAGGCCTATACTCAGCGCGGGGAACAAAGCGCCCGTATTGTTAATGAAGATATACGCTGTTACTTTCTTACTAAGGCTGATTTTAGAGTCACGCTGAGCGTCGCTGAGCGTCGGCGCTGACGGCCCAATATGTATGATTATATATCATCATCCTGCTCAGCGCTGACGGCCGTGCCGTGCAATAATCATACATATGGGGCCGTCAGCGCCGACACTCAGCGACGCTCAGCGTGACTCTAAAATCAGCCTAACACTGTGGACCTCATTGTAGTTTGATTAAATAATAGTAGATTGCTGCATCGAGCGCCAAGTGAGTTATTGATGCACGAGGGTTATGTTGGTACCTGAGCGTATGCGAGGGCACTAAATTAACACGAGGGCATCAATTACTCACTCTAGCAAGGTGCGTAATCTACTTTTCTTTCAACTACCAATTTAGTCAACTCATGTCAGGTCAAGTCAGGTCAAGTCAGGTCAAGTCAGGTCAAGTCAGGTCAAGTCAGGTCAAGTCAGGTCAAGTCAGGTCAAGTCAGGTCAAGTCAGGTCAAGTCAGGTCAAGTCAGGTCAAGTCAGGTCAAGTCAGGTCAAGTCAGGTCAAGTCAGGTCAAGTCAGGTCAAGTCAGGTCAAGTCAGGTCAAGTCAGGTCAAGTCAGGTCAAGTCAGGTCAAGTCAGGTCAAGTCAGGTCAAGTCAGGTCAAGTCAGGTCAAGTCAGGTCAAGTCAGGTCAAGTCAGGTCAAGTCAGGTCAAGTCAGGTCAAGTCAGGTCAAGTCAGGTCAAGTCAGGTCAAGTCAGGTCAAGTCAGGTCAAGTCAGGTCAAGTCAGGTCAAGTCAGGTCAAGTCAGGTCAAGTCAGGTCAAGTCAGGTCAAGTCAGGTCAAGTCAGGTCAAGTCAGGTCAAGTCAGGTCAACTCGAGTCAACTCAAGTCAACTCAACTCAAACAGAGCCGGAGAGACGAGCCCTAGTAACAGGGTAAAACGGGAGTTTTACCCTTTTGGTATGGAACCCAAAAAACAGTGCAGTAAAGTTGTATGAAATTTACTGCACTGTTTTGGTTCTAAGCAAAAAATACGTCCTTTGGAATCGGTTTTGTAGTGATTAATGATAATATTACTATGTAGTTGAAAGAAAAGGTAATTAGTATCTCACCTTATTTTCTCGCCAGTACGAAAACTACCAGGGAAGAAGAACTCCAAAGAAACAACACACGATGGTCCCAAAGTTCCTACTTATATTCCAAACTCAAATAACTGCAACTGTCACAATTCCTGGCTCACAATAGGATATACATAATTCAAAATGTACGTAAGAACAGATACTGGTACCGCAATGCAGCACCTACCCTGAAACTTTGGTATAATGCTGCCTACCCACGGGAACCATTGTTGTAATTGATTCTAGCTTGGAGTAAATTTTAAGAAGGAAATTTATTTTTTATTAATTATTTTAAGAGTGGGTGAGTTAATTTATTTGGTGTGTAAAAGTGTAGGTAATTTAATGAGTTGGTTTTTTTTATTTTCTACTTTAATTATGTTTTGATTTTTCCATTCTTGGGCTCTGGATTTTGGGCACGCTATTTTAAGTCCTCAGTTGTCTTTTGTGATCAACTGATTCAGTTCATTTTATCCAAATTGGCATAAGCAATATCCAAATTGGCATTTTAGATATCTCCGTTTGTGTCAAATGTTTTGTTATGAATTCTTAAAAAGAACTTAGATTTTGTATCTTTGGCAGGTTTTACGTTTATAAAGTGACAACTGGGTAAGCGTTTGAAAACAAAACACAATAAATATTACTTATAATCGTATTTTTTCGAGATTTATGGGGATAAACTGTCAAATACAAAATAAATGCTCGAAGGGCCGCCGCCTTTGCCTCAATCCCGGTCTCCACAACAAATAAAAATAAATCCTATATTTTACTACACAATCAAAACATAATCTCGAAATTCGAAAACACACTAAACCCCGCAAGTCTATAAAGTCGACACTGTCGAGTCAATTTCAACGCGACAAAAACGTAACGACAATTCTACATTTGAAAAATGCGAAAACTTTTTCGTTTAAGTTTGGAAAGTCCCGCGTTTTATGTTCACATTACCGACAAACCTTTTTGGTGCTCAAAACCCGGTATGTACTTCAGGCGATCTCACTTTCAGTCACTACGTATTTTATACGGTTGGACTATAAAATTTCTAATTTTGAGGGCGACTGGCTCGTTTTTAGATCGCCTCTTCAATAGACAGTGAAGTGAAGTAATTACCTACTAGATGCCTTGTTTGGTTAGGGTTTCGTTTAAACCACCATGCTTTTTAAATATTCAACCTTGTCGGTTTTCTAGCCAGTAATTTTTAAACTAACCTGGACTTATCCCACTTCCCAGTAGGAACCTACCGACATTCATGAATACGTTTGCAATGTTCGTATATTCGTGTCAAGAGCTCCACTAAGTCATTCAATGCCACGTACTTCCCCCTGAAAGGCCTACATTTATTACAGCTGCGTAACTTCCGTCATGCCGGCCTATCTAAACACGCAGGCCGTCGTAACATTTGAAATTTAATTGGTCGCAGCGCCATCTATTATTACTAGCGAGGCACTAAACATGTACAAGGTATGAATGGACGAGCACGCATGCGTACTACGCATCGATCCGGGATACCAACTTTGTAAATAATCTATTCCGCGACAAAAATTCGCGGGCCTGTAATATTGCTCAAATCTACCTAGATCATAAAATTCCAAATTAAATCCTTCGAAAGTTCTGGAATAAAATATAATGAAGCTAGGAGATCATAAATAAAGTGGAATTCCTTAGCGATGGAACGTATAAAAACAGAAATTTAAACTTTGTAGCTGATATTACAAAGAAAATTTTATTATTAAACGTCGATGAGCCGTCGTTTTGGCGATACCGAATATTTCATTCCTCCAATAAATTTTTATTTGGAGTCGGCGCAGTGACGCCATGTTTACACCGTTTTCCCGCCAGTAGGGGCGCCACGATCGCTGCAGCCTCTCGGGCGTAGCTGTCAAAATTACGTTTACGAAAAAAACGCTTTTCTTTCACATATCGGCGGTAACCAATCGTTAAAATCGAAATAATTGAAAAACAATGATCAAGTTTGAGTTGTAAATAGTTCGATTCAGTATTTGTATCTCGTTTAAAACCTAACCTATTTAGCTTCGGTAAGCATCCGTGGTATATGGTGACAATAATTTTGAGTGTTATTGCGAAATGTCCCGGACATTTCTTCTTATCTTTTTGTTTATTTTCGGCGTTTGTTATTGTAATCCTGATGCGAAACGCCTTTACGACGATCTTCTGAGTAACTACAATAGGTTGATACGTCCTGTAGATAAAAACAACAATACTGTACTGGTGAAACTTGGCCTGAGGCTGTCACAGCTGATTGATTTGGTAAGTACTTCAAGTTATTTTTTGTATAAACCTCAAATCTTTGAAACATCGAAGTAAAACAAAACCTCGTGACAAAGTTCGAGGTGTCTGATTACGTTCACTCGTAAGTAAATTGTGAGAAAGTAGGATGATGAATTATTATTGGGAGATGAGAGGAATACTTAGGGCATTTTTTTTTTGTGTACGCTCAATAGATGGTGTGTTTTTAGCTTGTCTCGATCTGTGTAAATCTATTTATTTTTGAACAACAGGTGCATGTGCTTTATAGAGATTAATCATCAAAAAAATTATACAACTAATTTATATGACCACGATTGCACTTAAGTAAGTAAAACATAAAGGTATTATTTAATATTCTTACTTTTAATTACAAGCAAAAATAATCTTTCACACTATTATAACAATCGATTTACTTATACCCTGATGACAAAAAAATATGATACGATATTTCACTAGGACCTATTCCAGTTTTTCTAATTGCGCATGACAAGTAACTAGTAGAATACTACCTTTTGAATTATATTTGTACTAGTTGTTGTCTGCGACTTCGACTGCAATCCAGGATGAAAAGTAGCTTATGAAAAACAAACAAACAAACTCACTTTCGCATTTATAATATTACTAGCAGCTGTGCCCCACAGTTTCACCCACATAAGTCTCGATTCCTTGGGAATATCGGAATAAAAAGTATCAATCCTATTTCAAGTCGTGGTCTAGCCATGTGCCAAATTTCATCTAAATCCGTTCAGCCGTTTTAGCGTGAAAGCGTAACAAACAAACTCACTTTCGTATTTTAATTAAATATTATTTACAATTAATTATTTACATTTAATATTATATAAACTGTATGCTAAAAGCTATTAAATTATACAAGCAGTACAACTTTTTACTACAAAACTCGTAGCGTATACCAAATGGACACTATACGGTACTAATGAAAAGTTTATGGGGTGTGTGCGAGGGAGCAACACAACATCCTGTGACCCCTAACGCTGTACCTGCACTTATACACACACACACACACAATTTATTATGGCGTGGTTGTAAATTGCTACACCTAACTTATACTTTAGGATGATTATAAAGTAGATGTGGAGCAGTAGTACATTATTATTAGTGTATTAGTATTAGTGTATTAGTATTCGTTTATTAGAGCAGTAATAGGCTTTTTTTTTGGGAGGGAATTTATCAATTATATTCTTCCGCTTTGGGCGGAGCGGGAGCGCGTGTCAGACTCTTGCTGACTAAAGTGCGTGAGATAGACGTGCGTACTTAAAGTACGCGGTTTTCAGGTTCGCGACCTTACTCGGCTCGCCGGTGACACACGTGAAGCTTGATCAAAATTTCATGGTTGAATCACCGACGAACTTACTCGGCGGTTGTAAAGTCCGCGTACTTAGCATGACACACGGGCGAGTAAGCTCGCCGTGCCATAAGTACGCGAACTTGCTCGCACGTCTATCACCCATTTTAAACCCACCGTGTTCCTTCAGTTGCCTGTAAGTTGCCAGAGGCCACGGTATCCCTTTAGAAACCCGCGACCCCGGCAGGCATCGGCCCTAGCGGACCCCCTTCTGTTGAGGCGCGCGTGGAACACAACGTGCCGTCGAGCTGGGTCTGGTCCTTATCGGACGGCGAGCTACCTATTGCTCACCGTCCACAAGCCCGCGCCTACGGTGGCCGGGAATCCGCCTGAGATTCCCGACGCGGGAGTGATAGCCTAGTGGTGTGACCGGTTTAGGCGCAGAATGCCCAACTCTCAAAATGGCAACTGAGTCTTTAATGGACTAATTCTCATAATGGCTAATTCTATAAATACCTAATTCGGATAATGGCCAATTATTGGGGAAAATTTGGCGAAATGCTACCCATGAAATAAAGGAGCATATTAGACGCTTATATCGGAATAAAGTTGGGATGTTATCGTTATTTGTCAACTGTTAATAAACTACAAAACGTTTGCTATTTTTCTCGAGTTATTTTCAATTTAAAGATATCTGTAGGTTGACAGATTGCCAAGCGGCTAACTAATAACAGCCGCACGTTAAGCTTCGCTTGCTGAAGTCGGTCAGTGGATGGATGACCATTTAAAACTTATCGAGTCCCTCCATGCCTCGGAAGGCACGATAAGCCGTGTTGGTCCCAGCTGTCATTCGTAGATCTCTGACAGTCGTTACGGTTAGTCAGAAGCCCGAAAGTCTTACAACCAGTCTTACCAAGGGTATCGTGTTACCCAGTAACTGAGTCGTAGAGGTCATACAGTCGCTTCAAGTAAAATACTGGTATTCAGCTGCATGCGGCAAGCCCCAACATAGTTGGGAAAAGGCTAGGCAGATTGACTTGAGTGTAGGTAACTCCATTAAATTGCATGATCGACATAATTATAAAATACATAACCCTTCCTTGACAGTTCGGGTAAAAAGGCGCACAATTTGCTTTGTTACTAACTCTTAAATGGAAAAATCCTCACAATCTCCTACGTCCGTTTTAACGCACAAAAATCTATTCATCCATGACTGGAAAATGGCGCGAATGTCTATGGTATATTGATTACCGCAAACAACCTTACCTGCGGTTACCATGGCAACCGGAGGGTTCCACAGGTGCGATCTGGACTGCCCTCATGGGCCTACTCAAATATTTAGTAAATATCTTCAAATAATAATGTATGGGCATGTAGTAAAATTGGTTTTGTACAGATATAGCTTGTACGTATATGTTTTAGTTCGTTTGGGTTGAGAAATCAGCTTTTTTTTATAAAATGGAATCTCCTGGCCTTCAAGTCAGCTGAGGGTAAGTGATGATCAGGCCGGAGGTGGAAGCAAGACTCACCCGGAATCCTCAACCACAGAGGAACTGGCTATCTTACCTCTAACTGCTGAAACACATCAATACTGTTAACATTGTTGTTATGGCGGTAGACTTAGATAAGATTGTGGTAGCTAGCCAGGCGGGATTTTCTTCACGGTTACGATTAAAATATTCAATCATCATCATCAGCCTATAGCAGTCCACTGCTGGACATAGGCAATCCATTTGCACGCCATTCAGCTCAATTCTCGGGAGCTCTCATCCAGCTGCTACCACCCTGCGAAGATCGTCGCTCCATCTAGCCTGAGGGCGTCCTACCTAAATGTTCAATTACCATTTACAAGTTCCAAGACGATTATTTTCTGTTATACTGACCTTTTGCTTGACTGCTTGACAGTTAAAAAGTGTTGGCCAATTTTTCATTCCTGAAACCACTTTTATCGGGGGTTCAAGCTTTTGTCTCGAAAATATAAATATATTAGCTGCGCTCGGCGGTTTCACCCGCAAAAGTCACGATCCCGTGCGAATATCGGGAAAAAAAGAATCCTTGTCCTTTTCAAGGTCCTGGTCTACCCATGTGCCAAATTTCATCGAAATCCATTCAGCTGTTTTAGCGCGAAAGCATAACAAACAAAATCGCTTTCTAATTTATAACATTAGTTTGGATTTAATATGAAGAATGTTCAGATTAAATTATCTGACAATTGTAAAATTAGCCCGAAATACAATGAAATTGTCTTCGAATGTGGGCTTCTTCTAAATCCTCTTGAAGTAATGAAGGTTGGAGTTAGCTTTGCATATTTTATGGCGACACCCCAGCAATTATAGTAATAGGATAGGTAGTGTTAAATCTCCTTGTGAGACATTTCGACGAAGTTCAACCACCGTAGTTATGTATTTCAGTAAGTTGCCAATGAAAGTTGTATGTGTCAGTTTGAAGGATACAGGTACCTCTGAAGTTACTTGTAAATTGAACTTCCCTACTTTGTCTCTTGGTTACTTGTGGAATGTAATAAGATGTCAGGCACTTCTCCGAACTGTAATCAATTCTCGACACTATTGTTGAACCGCGTAGAGCGATAATTATGAGCGAGACAACCCCCGGCTTGTCAAACACTATGATATTAATCGGCTAGCAAATCTGATGTTTGTGGTAGAGAAATTGACAACAACTAGATGAACTTGAGGTGCTTATAAGATAGGCAAATTTTATTAGTAGGTACGGTCTAAGGTATTCCAAAAATTTTAATGTGAATATTACAATTTCTTCGTCTTTTTTTAACCGACCTCCAAAAGGAGGGGGTTCTAGGTTCGTACAGACGATAAATACATACAGATGTATTTTAATTGTGTGTATTCATCGACATTTTCGCCAATTGTGAACCGATTTAAAAATGTTTACTACTCTCGACGAGCAAGCAAAGTTAATAAAACTTATATGGGACCACCCATATAAGTTTTATTAACTTTGCTTGCGTAGTTTTTGAGTTAGCTTCAATATTACGTATTTCTCCCACTTAGTATATACCACATGTAATAAGTGCCAACTTAGTACGTCGTGTTCGGGTTCGTGACTGGTCAATCGTCGAGATGCTTCGTTGAGAGGTGAAACACGTGTCGATTTCTTACAGGGTGTTTTACGACTCTTGAGGAATAGTTAAGCGACATAAGTTACTAAATATGTTTACGTGTATTGTATTGTCTCCTATAAACATTATCAATTAATACATTCTAATTTCCTATGCAAACAACTCGGCACTGATAGCTAGTAACCATGGCAACAACAGTCCTACAGGTGCTCCGAATATAGATAACCCTCACGGGCCTACTTAAACATTTGAAAAGGGATTAACCGCACAAACAGACGAATTTAAGAATCTTGTTTGTTTGGGATTTAACCGGTTCAATCCGCTTCAGATTTAAGAAAATAGTTTTAAGTGTTGGCGGTCCTTTGTGGGATTTCGGAATATTTTTATATATTTGCGATATACAGACTGTTTTGAATGGTAACGTCTGAAAGAAAAGTCGGTCGAATTGAAATTCTTGCCACACGAAATACCTAGAAGGCTTTTTGGAAACTGACTTATTGATAAGTAATACATGGTAGTATGTAGTAATAAATATTATCATAACTAATATTATAAACGCAAAAGTTTGTAAGTATGGATGGATGGGTGGCTGGATAGATGGATGGATGGATGGATGTTTGTTACTCTTTCACGTAAAAACTACTGAATTAATTTGGATGAAATTTGGCAAATTGATAGTTTATAACCTGGATTAACACATAGGATACCTACTTTTTATCCCGATATTCCCACGGGATCGAGACTTACGCGGGTGAAACCGCGGGGCGCAGCTAGTGTTAACATAAAATGTAACTATCTCAGTTTCTAGAAATAATTATCTTGTTTATTCCATAAACAGACATTTTATTAACACATACACAGGTACAGTAGGCTCCCGAGGAGTACAGTACATTAGCTTGTCGTAGTTTAGTGGGTAACGACTAACAACCCAATTTTAAACAGTTTCCAATTATAGCACCCACTGCGCTTTACGACTCGGTTTGTGTCAAAAACATGGCGGAATGCTTATCTTTATTTTCCTTCATATAACCTTCTAGATACCTTTAATTACCGTATGTGAGGCTAGTGAAGAATGGAAATGACCATAATTAGCAACATTTTTGAAACAGAAACAAAGTATCTACGAAGAATTACGATTGCAACTTTGAAATAAGACCTATTTCATAGTAGCAATGAAATGAAATGAATTGAAATTGTTTATTCTGTAAATAGGATATTGGAATCACTTTTACACGTCATATTAAAAAGTTGTAAAAATAAGCTAGATGAGGTCGGCGTTTCCTATCTGACTACTCTGAGAAGAAAGGCCGAAACAAACTCAGAGGTCACCGTCTCCTTTAAAGTCCAGACATAATCTTGGTCAGGCCATATGAGGACCATGTAGATAAAAGTCTGAAATGGTCTTTTGAGGAAAGAACCACACAGATTTGAGTGGACCTGTCCAGTCAGTGCAAGCATTTGTCAGTAATAGTAGAGCTCAACTCAGAACTTAAGGAGCTCAACGACTCGACGAACAATACCAAAGAAAGGACATTTGGGTAGGTCGCATAAAGTTCTCAAATTGCCAGACCTTCGCTAAAACGAACAGAACGAAAAATAAATATCCACATAGTCCTCACATTCACAACAGCAGGTATGAGTTCCAAAATACTGGCTACTAAATCCTAAAAGTCTATACCTACATACAAAAACGAGCAAAAGAAAAAAAAACATGTTTTTGTATGGCCCCCATAGACTTTATTTCATTATTTACAAAATATATATTTAAATGTTAGAATAAAAATAAAAAAATAATATCACTTTTACATCAGACAGACGGCTTAGTAAAAACTTTTTTTTAACATTTTCATGTTTGTCAAGAATGACATTTCGATATAGGTACTCCACGCAAACCTAAACCACGTACTTACTTGTAAATACTAAGAACTTCCTTACATCTTTTATAATTAAATAACCACTTATTTTGGCACTCATTTCATACAGAAATGTAAGCCAAGGAATTCTGAAACGCATCCATTGTCTTGTTCTCAAGTTGAGTTCGCGCATATTTATTACAGTAATAAATTGCGAAAGTTCCAACATAATCTTAAAGATTACACCGCATTGTAGGTCTGTAGGGGTTACTAGGTTTTTAATTGGTTAGATTAGGTTGGTTTCCAACTTAAAAACTACGGATTGGTGAATAGATAAACTTTAATTTGTAAAAAGACTTTATTTTTATACTAGCTTTTGCCTAAGGCTGGGCGAAGCCCAAAATCAAAGTTATAGTCAAATAACTTATTTCAATTAAGCACATAAAGGGCACTTTTTAAACGTCAAAAACAAAGAAATAGAACTGATTCTAGTTGCCCCTTCCAAAAGGTAGTTTTCGTATGGAGAAGAATAGGCAAGAACTCCACCGTTACTCTTTTAAAAATGTTTTACAATATTTTGGATTCATCAATTATATAATTAATTAAATTTCAAAATCAAAATCATTTTTTTTTATTTCGTTGGCACCATGCGTACTTAAAAAATGTTCAAATCTTATTTCGAACTACATTTGTTATCAACGTCGTTGTCAAATCGATACTCCATATATAAATTGTGTCGATACTATTTTATGTCAAAAATATCCCCAAGTTTTTAATTAACCTGTTCATAATCAATTTTCCCAGTACCGCAGCGCCGTGTATGTTCACAAGTATTCAGTGTCAGTTCGTTAGCAGGTCAAACAAGTAAGGCAAGTTTAATTACCTACGTGTAACGAACGAATAGAGAGTTACAGCCTCCTTGCTCAGTTACCTGGTTTCTCTTTTATTATGTTCAGCCAGTGTGTGTTAAAGTTTTTTCTTTCTTTATTTAACTTGAGTTTTATGTCTGGTGAGATTTGAGAGCGGTTCTGGTATAGTGGACATTTAAAAGCCACGACTTAATGAGTTGTAGGTCGTAGTTTCAAAACCTGGCAGCCCCTGAATTTTCTGTAAATTATTTCATCACCACTACACTCAAAAAGTTTTATCGAGAGGAAACCAGCATGCCTTAGAACCAAAAATTTGAAGACATGTCTGGACTTCCAGCAACCTCCACTGGCTCCGCGTGATGTATTTCTGCCCACTCCCTCTCACAGAGTCCTGTGTCCCAACAGCGGGAACATTATAGACTGTGTATGTCTATGCTTTCGTGACTATGAATATCTCGGATAGATAACCCTTTTACTTTGTTACCTACTGCGTGTCGAGTGATATTATGCTCACTGACAATGTCTTCACCAAACATAATGTATTGCAGTTTGATCTTTAAAGGGGTTGTTTTAAAGATCCAAGACAGAATAGAAGAAAAGAAAAGAATTTGGAAAGAATAAAAAGTATATGTGTGTCTAAAATGCGTTTGTGAGAAACTGTTCACACCTCAAGTACTTCATATAAACCATCCTTTATGTTCACAAAATTCATCTGCTACATTCAAACATTCCAAAAAATGAAAAACGATTTCTATAATGTTCACACAAAAATTTACTAAACTCTAATTACAATTAAAAAAACATTTAAACGTCTCATTAAAAATGTGTTCCAAAGAATGAAGGTATAACAGGATAAAAGGTAAGGACCGAACTATTATCATTTAAAATACGTAGAAAGTTAGTGAGCGGGCGAATTCCTGGCGTGGCCTTACAGTTAGTTCGCTAGTGGAATGTTAACTATGGGTACAAAGAGACTCTGACGATGTATTGTTTATTTTTAGTGCTTGAAAATTTGTCGTATGTAGTCTTTGTTTAAACAATTTTAGGTCTGGAATCCTTGATTATACAAATATGTCTTTACACCGCCGTACCGAATAGGAAATCCCTTTTGTTGGCAAATTCCATTTTCGAAATTGCCAGATTACTAATAGTTATACTCGACTTAGTTTACTGCGGACCCCATAGCCGACCCCAATATCGTTGGGATAGGGCAGATTGATTTTTGACTACCAACTGGTAGTCAAAAATCAATCTGCCCTATCCCAACGATGTTGGGGTCGGCTTCCAGTCTTACTGAATGCAGCTGAATACCAGTATTTTACATGGAGCGACCTGATCGCTACAACCCAGTTATAGATAGTGCCATCCTCGAAGACGCGCCCCACTCCGCTCCGCTCCGTACTAAATTACACTTTACAGTATTCGCGGAGTGGGGCGCGTCTTCATGGATGGCAGTATCTATACTGGGTATCACGATATCTTGGTAGGACTGGTTGTCAGACTTTTGGGCTTCTGACTACCTGAAACGACTTTCAAAGATCTACGAATGACAGCCGGGACCAACGGCTTAACGTGCTTTTCGAGGCACGGAGAGGTCTCGATTATGTAATGGATGCTCACCCATCCACAAACTAACCGAGACAAGCGTAGCTTATCCTTTGACCAACCCGTGTGGCTGTTATTATTTAGCCACGAGCCCCTTTGCGGAGTAGGTAGTCATTCCGTGTAAAATCTTTTAAACATCTCTTTTCTACATCTTTTAAAGATAAACTCACCTGAGAAGATTATACAGAGCGAAACTATGGGATCAACCATAAAATCGCGGAAAAAAAATCAGCTGTTCCCTACATTTACCTATTATTCGCATAGCTCGTCAAAATGTAGGAAATGTTTTTCGTGGACGGACGCCGTCAGTTGTGACTGCTCATCTCTTAGCTGCCATGGCTTATTTGAATTGTTTTTATGTTATAATTGCGGACGCTTTTAACGTGCTTTCTACATTGTTCTCACATGTATAATTTCAACATGAATAATGTAACCCATATATTGTAACAATATTATGATTTAAAAGAACGGGCAAGAAACTCCACGGGTGTCCGTGGAGTTTCTTACCCGTTCTTCTCCATAGGTACCTACTAGCTTCATATTTCTGACTGACCGACTCCTTGACAATTCAAAAGTGCCTGTAATTGGTTTAATTGAAATAAATGCTTTGAGTTGGAGTTGTTCATAATAATGAGTACAATGACCCCTTAAGAGGATTAAAACGAATAAAATGTCACCCTGTATAGACGTCAATCAGTCCAAAATCCTTGGTGGGTGGTTTACTAAATGTTGGTTTCGTCAATTAGATATAATGACGATCGAAATCTTATCAGCTCATGAATATTGCAGAAATAACTCATCTCCCAAAAGCTTTAGAACTTGGTTACCTAGACGAATATAATCGAAATAAAACAGAACTATTCGAAACCAGAACTGATTGCAAAAAAATGCATGTTTCTAAATAAACCCTTTCCAATCCGGAATTACAAACAGCGAGCTGGTGCAGAGAAAATTTTATTTGCGCATAACCTAGTCGCTAACGACTTCAGTTGTAAAGGGTCCTTAATTGAAATAAAATTGACGTTTACAGTCTGCGCGGGGGACTCTTAATTGCTATGCAGTCGGCCACGTAAGCTGTTCTCGATCGGTCTGCATGGTCCTCGGCTGTCCTCGGCAATCCTCGGCAGCTCTCGGGTCATCTCGGCTCGTGGCCGGTTTTGAACCGGTTTTATGTCGTTTTTATGACTCAGCCATTCAAAGCCAGAGTTTGCGTGCCTGAAATGTTTTCGAAATTGGTTTGATCTCCTCGTTCGGAGTATTTTTGGTTTTCGTGAAAGTTTAATACGTGCGAGAATGTTGTGTACTGGATGGAATAACGTGGATAAACGCTGCTGTGAATGTTCAGTTGTGGGTTTTCAAAGTAGCAAATAAACTGGTAGTACTTGTTTATTCTGTGTACAGGCATTCTTTCTGGTTTTATATTTCTAGTTTCGTTTTTCGAGAGAATCTTAAAGTAGGCACACTCAAAGTAAAACTTACTTGGAGAAAACTTACACTACTAGGAGTTACAGTTACTAGGAGAAAGAAAGCGACCTTGACACAGCAAAGTTTTTCACCAAAACAATTTACTTACTAAAAATCGAAAGAAGTGTAGTAAAATATTGTTTTTTTTAAGAATGGATATATTGAAGGGCGCACCCTACCTTTTATCCTGCTCGCACCATACTACTTGCGACCTGAGTGAGAACGAGACGGAGTGGGGCGCTAGCGGTTCTAAAGCGTCAAAAAGTATAGGTAAAAAAAATGACACACATAAGACCTGCTTTATAGTTAGTTCAATTATCATGCAAGGTTTCATGATCTAATTTGAAGTATTTTTTTAATACCAGCGGTTTATAATTCTGTGCAGAGGTAACATTGGATTTTTTCTATCGAGAAAATTGTATGTAATCGTGTTTTCGCCTCACATAAGACCTAGGCATCAATCCTCAACTTTAACATATATTTATTTCAAAATTAATGCTGCAGTATTTTTGGCATAACAGAGGATCATGCTAAGCACTTTGTGCTTGGGTGCACCCTTAAAAACCGTTAGCTCATGAATAATTCATAACAAAAGCAATAAAAATAACCCCAAATACGGTTAACCTCAAAGGTGGCCCAACAAAGCTCAAAAAAGGCGTACGTACACTTGATACTGTGTTCACAATAAAAAACGATACTATAATAAGCACTCTCCATCCACAACTTGATATCCTCGCTGACGTCACAGCTATCGTATTTTCGTCGTCGCAATACAAAACAGACGAAATTGCTGAAAATACAAAAGTCTTGTACAATTTTGTGTAAGCGAAACACGTTTTACAGAAATGACAACAGTAAAACGTTAAACGATGTCTGGATGTCATGTTGTAAAATACCTAGTTACAGACAAATCACCTCGGAGCCTTATGGGGCGTTCACACTGATCACGATTGATTCGATGACATTGGCAGTTTGTTACTTAAGAGCATAGCCAGGTGGGTGACAACGACTGACAGAAGATCGCGGAAACTAACACAGACTAGGAAAGCATAGCACAAAAAGGAGGAGGCTTATACTCAGCAGTAAGCCTCCTCCTTTTTGTACTATGCTTTCCTGGTCTGTGTGACCTACTGTAGGTGAAACAACGCTGCCAATGATGATCATGATGATGAACAATAGAGAGAACTAACAAAACTTGAAGAAAAACTTTGTAACTAGACTCTCATGAACCCCAGTGAGAAAAGAATTTATTTAGTTAGTTACTTACACTGTTAGGTACTTCTATTTATTGGTATTGGACTCAAAAGTGGAGACTGAGCATGAAAATATTTAATTAATTGTTTAGCTGTATCTACCACAGCATCATTATTAAAGGTCCGTCAATATTTATTTCACGTCCGAGAAAAGTTGCGTCGGGTCACTGTTCCGCCATTTTTGTTTCTAGACTGTCACACTTTCTGCACTGTTTTAGGATTACAAATAAGTTTATGAAATAAAAAATAGATGTCGCTATATGAAAATTTCGAGATAGTCGACTATTCGAATTTGCGCAACTATCCGATATACGGTGCCTTTCCCCTATCTATCTATCTATCATAACATAACAGCATTCTTGAAGTTAGGCTTTTGTATCATCAATTTTAAATTACAAGGCTCCTTGCTAGCACCATTTCCTCCAATACTTTAATGTTCCTCGAGTAAAGTAACTTCCAAACTGATGAAAATAACTACTGAAAATATTTTTTCTTCGGCAGTTTTCTCTGGCTCACTGCCAGAGTGCTTAGCTTAGAGGCAAAGCTCATTAGTGACTGCAGAAACAGTTTCTTCAACCATCCATATTATATGGTTTAGGTTCTGATTTTTAATGACTTACTTTACATTGAGTATTAGTATCATAATATTATTAGTGATAACAGCCTTAAAAATATTATACAACATTAGTTTTTGTTTATGCTAAACCCGAACAGGGGTCATTGCACTCATCATTTTGAACAATTTTTTCTATGGGACCAACGGCAGTTTTTCAAAAAAAATCCATACATTTGTGTTCATTTAAATCGACAAAATGTATGGAACGGCTGATTTTTTTTCGCGGTCCCATAGAAAAAGTTGTTCAAAATGACCCCTTTTCGGGTTAGCATAAACAAAAGCTAATGTTGTACACTTACGACCCGCGGCCGCTGCTGCTTCGCACGAGTACAATAGCGAAATGTCAAAATATAAAGATTTCTAAGTCGAGTGCTAAAGTGCATAAACCTTGAACCTTGAATGATGGTGAAAACTGCATCATCATCCATTGTATAGTTAAGAAGATCTAAAAGACCACCCAGAATATCCAAAAGGGACTTTGTTTTTTTACTATGTATTGATTTCAAGATAGTCAGTTCGGAAGGCTCATCTTCTTTCTTGTTGATTTTTTTGGATTTTTTTAACACACTGTCTACTTTATTAATTTCACGCGTCATCAATATTATCTTATGCTGTTTTCTAAGCTGATTCTAGTATTTCAGCTATGGATAGATCCAGGTACATCTCTAATAGCCGAACTGCTAAGATTTTGTCGGCTCTTCCCTTTCCGTCAATTTCCACACGTCCTAAGAGATTTTCTAGTTCCAAATGCATTCGAAGCTCAATTATCCCTAACGTACGGTTTATCTTGTACATAAAACCCAAAAGCCAATCGTAAATTACGTCCCCTTTTGAAAACATACGACCAATGCTGTTAGCAGCATTATTGCATTTTGTGCGATTTTAGAAATCGAGAAATAAATCGGTACAGCTTCTAGCTCCGTTATTTCCCGAGGGGACAGACCAGTAGCCGAAACTTCTTCAAAACATGATGCTACATTTTCAACCTTGTAAACAACATGTTTGTTTTAAAATGAAACATTAGGTCAATATGAAATGGAATTCTCGTTCTCTTTTATTATGAAGAAAACTGGAACAAAATGCTTTTAACGTCAGTGCTACAAACGATCAGCAGTAATGAGGATTTAAAGCTTGCTGCTACTAATGTGTGCTGACTATTGTTGCCTTTGCTTCTCTTATATTTTTATCATCTCCAATTATACTTACTTCTTCATACCTATTATGTTCTGCAGATTTGTTTTAAATGGCATCCTTTCTTTATTTTCCATCAACAGCTTTTCTATTCGTCAAATAAACTTGTGAGACTTGATCTATTCTCACTGCATCATATTCCGTTTTTCTTTCTGTATCTTGGTTACCAAAATCATCATTATTGCCATTCTCACAAACTAAACACTCTAAGGGAATACCAATATTCTAAATGTAAATCTTACTCCCAGAAATTGCAATTCCGTCTCATAAACGGTACAATTATATACGATAGCTCACAATTATACCCAGACCTGTCTATGATAGTTGATAGTAGCGATAGTGGCGATAGTAGCGATAGTGGCTTAGCTACCGGTGATTACAAGTGAGATCTTAATTACCGGTGCGGTAACAAGCCAACAGCTGGTTGCATACATACACTACAGAGGTACGTTTCCTTTAATTAAGTCTAAGACCTTGTGTTAGTCTATCGTTGTCAACTTTGTATTCGAAGATTGAAATGTCTTTTCTTATTATTTGTGGCTTCTTTTATTTATTATCATAGTGCAGACATTTTAATACCTACATACATTATTTCTAAGATTCATATTGTATTTCACCAACGTTTTTTTTTATTGTTATTAAAAACGTTACTCTTTACTAGAGGTTGGTGGTTTTACATCATCAACATCTGGCTAGCCTTGTTCCTATAGTAGGAACAAGGCTTTGGGATTGGGGTCGGCTTTCAGTCTAACCAGATGCAGCTGAGTACCAGTATTTTACATGGAACGACTGGCTATCTGACCTACACAACTCAGTTACTGGGGAACATGATAGCCCTTAGTAAGACTGGTTGTCAGACTTTCGAGCTTTTGGCGACCCGTAAAAACTGTCAAACTGTTTGTTTATGTTTACAAGGGTGCGATTATAAATTTATCTAATTCAGTTGATATTCTTGGCCATGACATGTTTTGAGTGTTGAAAGTAAAAAATACGAGTATGTTTTACTAAAATCTAGCTCATGGATCTTTTGACCGCTTCTACTTTTCGCCTAGGTTTTGATTTTCTGCTTTAAATATAATTTTGACATCTCGGCGGATAAAATGAAGACCACACGAGCATGTAAATCTCAAATTAGGTCACACTCACTCGTGCCAAATCATTATTTTATTGCCAGGTCCATCACCGAACAAACAAATAAATTTACCACACACTGGGTAACACTCAAGTGACAAATACGTATAATAAAATTACACAAATGCTTCCCAACTTTCCTCTTTAACCAGCACCGCAAAATCAACTTTATTTCTTGATGATAAAGTTCATTATTACCTAGCAGGTTTATAGGGGAGATTACTCAACTTGTATTGAGTCTTGTCCATTCCACTTCATGCATGATTCCGCGCTTGATCTGTGTGTCATCTCCTTAGTTTCGGATGCTGTGGAATATTCATTGAGCAATTTAACTGGCGGAGACGTCGTGTAAGGATTGACTTCGGTGTAATGAGCAATATTCAGGGTAATATTGCCTGGGTTATGAGATGGTTGATTGAGTTTCAGGAATGAATTGATTAAGTCATTTTAATGTATTGACTGCGAGCAGAATTTTAAAAAAAGGCTAATGAAGTATAATAAGTTCTTTGAGTGACAAAGGAGGTCAGTTAGGTACATATAAACACTCGCTGTTGTGCTCATATTTTCTCACTTCATCTTTCTACGCAGAAAAAGAATAATAAAATAACATATTATCACGATTGCCTCGTTGGTCCCAGTGGTCGCAAGCGCTACTGCTGAGTATGAGGTTCTAGGTTCAATTCCCGGGTCAAGCAAATAGGGAATATGCATGTGATTCAAATATTTGTCAAATATTTTTTTTTATAAACTATGTTACTTCAGAATTATGCCTCCATCAATATTTTTGAATAAAATTTCTTTTTGAGCGAGAAATTAATTTTTTAAAAGTCCCAAAAAACTGTGGGTAATTCAAATACTTGAAAAGGCTAAGAGCGGATGTGACGTAACAATCCGGGATAACAATCAAAATGTCAATGTCAAGTCAATCAACAAGTGTCAAGTCAATATCAAATGCTCATAGAAAAAGGAGTGTTTGACGTTGACTTGACAGTTGCTTGTCTGTTTTTACGGACGGTGACGTCACCACACCAAGCGCGCCAAATGGAGGGCGTTTAAATAGCCTGGATCGGTTGGATATTTTTAAACATTTTTTTAACAACTATAAATTGCTTTTTTGTCGTCGAATTTTTTAAAACTATTATTGACGATGTAAACTATCGAATAAAAAGATTAAAAAAATACATGCATATTCCCTATTGTTATTGGGTTTTTTCTAGAATTTTTCACTAGTCTGAGTTTGTACCCGGTTGATGGCAATAGGCTTGCCCCCCCCCTATTACATGGGACGTAAACTTAGCTGGTTAAATGTTGTACTAATAGGTACACCTCTGCCCAACCCTTCGGGGAATACAGGCATGATGTTATGTTAAAAAGTCTCATGTTTATTAACTAAAACAAATAAATAAACTAACAAATAAACAAAGGCTAACACTGTATTCCAAACAAAAGCCAAACGAATCGTGACATCAATAATTGAGAAGCAATACAATACAATTTATTTCAAATGTTTATTGTGGCCATATTTACGAACTGTTCAATAATTGCCTACATAATTATTTTGTAATTGGTGGGCTATTAAAGTTAATAAAGTACTCCATTTAATTAATAGGTTGTTACAATTAAGCTCTACTTGCTTAAATTCATATGTGTATGTCACTTGATTCTAGAACATTACGGTGTTAAGACGCCCATTTCAGCTAATTCCATTTAGTAAATGGCATACGTTAATAGGAATTGGGCTTTATTACATAGCCGTATAATTGCTCAGAAAACTAATGTTACATTTTGTTACAGTACCACACAATTTAGATGTAGCATCGGCAAAATTCCTAAAACCGATCACCATCCGAACTGAGCGCGCCTTTAAAATCACCAATCTATAATACTGCTTTAGGTGAAAATAATCTTTACGCAAACGCAATAAATTGTAAAGTCATATAACCAAATACATGCGTAAAATTGAAATTAATGAATGCCAATTTTCAAATGTATGCTACATGTAAGTTGCACTGCTCAAATCAGTTTTACAACATACTTTGGATAAGCAATACTGACTTTGGAGTCCTGTGTCCCAGCAGTGGGAACATTATGATTATACTTATACACATTTGATGAGCAGAACTCTTGGTGAACTCATTTGAACATGTGATTAGTAATAGTTTGTGGAGAATCAAACAATCACCAAAGCCCGATGTATCTTCATGTAAAAATATTGTACGTACTGAATTCCACCAATGAAGGCCCTGTTTCATCAAAAGTTACAAGTCTACACGTTCACAAGTCACCTAGAATGTTAATTTTCGTTAAATTCATAGCTCATCTCCATATTCATAATCAGCCTTAATGTTTCCACTGCTGGGACACGGGCATCAGGTCATCTCTCTCGTTTGACAACATTTAAAAAAAGAAAATCGAATTTAAATATTTATTGCGGTACTAAGCACGATACTTGTAAACTTGTAAGACGGAATGGAGAGTCGCCGGACACTCTCAGGATTTGTTATGATTTTCTACAAGTTTTAACTTACAAATATTTTTTTTTTTAACAAAATCACGAATAAAAGTATAAAAATATAAGTACTTGTGAACTAAATAATGACATTTGGTAATACAAGGCTTGTAAGTTTTGTTAAACAGGGCACAACACACATAAACTGCGTTCAAGACCTGTCAGTGTCATTATTGGAATATTGACACTGACAGCTTTTCAAAGGAGTTTAGATGTGCTAATCGCGTTCAGTGCACCAATATTTTAAACGATTTAAAAATATTTTTAATGTTTTAATAAACATTTAAAATATACACGATTTTTTTAACAACGCTGTTTATTTTTAATTTTGGTTTGACCTCATAAAAGCAAAGATCATTTCATCCCCAAACAACTAAGGTCACACAAATCTTACCTTGCCTCATTCCCTAAGCCCTAACATCGGGTCCCTTAGTAGAATAACATTCATAACGATTACCTAAAGCTGGATATGTGCGCACGGCTTTAGGACGCTATGCCGAGATTTAGATCTTGAAATATTAGCTAAATTCGGTATAGGGATCATTTTGTGAGAAGTGCGAATTTCCGGGAATTTCCTTACCTATTATGAGGACGATCGAATTTTTGAATGGAAGGCACTGAAGAAAATATTGAAGACTTGAATTTTAAAATGAACATCGTTGGTTTTCTTGATTTATTTTGTACTAGCCCCCTGATTCGTACGGTTTTTATGTCTTGACAAAATATCGAGATTTTATTGCATAATTCATACGCAATTTTTTTTTTTTTTCAATTTCTATGTCCGTCTCTCCGTTGATTCTTCAAATCCGTCTTCTCAACCACTTATAGTAAGCTGCAATAAATAATTGAGCTGCCTTTTGTGTCCAATTTTGTCTTGTTTTCATTGAAGCGTCTTACTGGAAAGTGTTTATTTTTTAACGGGCTGGTCATCAGGTTTTGGCGAATACCAGCATTCAACCAACTGATATTGTGACCCAGGATTAAACGCGCACACTGCACTTGGTTCAAAAATACAGCATTACGAAACACCCTCTGACCTGCAGTTGTGTACACAAATTAATGTTTGTGGTATTGACACGTTCGAATAGTTTGGCTTTGGCTGGCCGTCAACTTGGACTGTTCAGGATAAGGCCGGCTATGCTAGTATACACACATTGATATATTTAAAATGTGTATATATCGATCTAGAGGAGTTGCTAAATGAATTTCTAATATAGCATTCTAAGACATGCCAAGCATCTTACGAAAAGCATTTTGGTAAACATATAAACATTTTTAATCAAACCTATGCTTTACTATTATTTGCAATATACACGTAAATAAACTCGGTTTAACCAACACTTCAAAAAGCCAACCCAATTTCAAAACAGTTTCAAACTTTAATGACATTCACCCACAAACGGTCACACAAAAAATTCTAACCCAAACAAAATAGCCTGTATCACATAGCCATGAATCAGGGCCTAAACGGTGCAAAGTTGGTATTCCAATGTAGCACCGTGAGCTATTCAGTTTGATGGCCGCGGCGTTGGCAGAGGGCCAACTTACGACAATCGATTTACATAACTTGTACAAAGGATCAAAAATCTATTTATACTGTGTGATTTCGTTTTTGCGTGGCTACGTCGTGTTTATGGGCTCCTGGTGCATTTTAGTGTGGTAGTCGCGTTTTTATGGAGGATTATCTAGAAATTATATTCTGTGGTAACCGTAAAGGACAATAATGTATTTTTTGACAACAGTGTAGTGTTTTTAGGCCTAGTTAATTATAAGTTTTCAAAGCATTAAGTCATGTGGATCAATATTGTGATTATCAAATAATCACCATCAAGGGTACCAATCCGTCTACCTATTAGTGAGGATATGTTTGTACACTTTTTGGCCGGTCAATGTAACGTTTTTCTGTTGCCTTCAAGAATTGACGTAAAGTAGCTGATAATGATGAAGAAAATGGTGTTATCTGTAAAAAGTTAGCGGGTTATGCAAGATTCATAACTTCACAAGTTAAATAACACGTGATTTAATATTGCATACAACGTGTGTTTAATTATCTTCTTTGGCTCCTATTTCATCTGCCAATACTCTTACGTACTATTGGCTAAATAACACTTGATTTGATATTGCATACAACGTGTGTTTAATTATCTTCTTTGGCTCCTATTTCATCTGCCAATACTGTTACGTACTTAGTTCAAAAGTTTGCTTTTCTGCTTGTTACAGAATCTCAAAGATCAGATTCTAACGACCAACGTGTGGCTGGAACACGTGAGTAAATTTGTATTAAATTATTTAGATGCATGCAAATTCTTGACGGACTGCATGCGCCACGCTGCAGAACTAACGAAGTGACATAATTTGCGAGGGGCCTGTGTTCAGAAATGGATTGCTGAAACAGGAAGTCTAATAATAATTTGATATTGCTTTTATTTTTATTTAAGGGGGATGCGCTAGGGTGGCCCGCGAAATTCAAATTTTCTTACGTTTTTTGCAATTTGCAGATCAGTATCAGGTTGTATGTTGATCTAAATATTATTAGCGCTCGTAACAAATATGGATTTACAGAATTATAAACATTAAAATCAGCAATACAACTCTCTAAGCTCATGTAAGTGCATTGAATGACTATTTCATGAAATCATGACATTTGGCACTTTCATGAACTTAGAGAGTTGTATTGCTGATTCTAATTTTTAGGTTGTTATTTTTCAATTTACAGCATTAGCTATAAATTGAAAAATAACAACCTAAAAATTAACAAGAAAAATATAAATGATTCAGACCTAACCTAAATAATTTGTGCCAAACAGGACACTGTGTTTTCGTATTAATCTGTGTTTAATATTTAGGAATGGGAAGACCACAAGTTCAAATGGGACCCCTTGGAGTATGGTGGGGTTAAAGAGCTGTATGTACCATCGGAACACATCTGGTTGCCTGATATAGTGCTTTATAACAAGTAAGTACAAATGCAATATAATCAATCAACTCAGCCTATCGCAGGCTACTGCTGCACATAGGCCTCTCCCAGGCTGCGTCACAATACCTACTCTGTCCTCTGTTTCCGCGTCCAGTCTGTCCTAGCCACCTTTTTATGGTCTTCGGCCTAGATAGGCCGCTACACTACGCTCCTAGATAGGAGCGTAGTGTGGGAACACTACGCTTGCCCAATACGCGGTCTTCACAATATAAAATAAAACACAATCAAAAAGATTAAGCCGATTGTTACATAGTCCCAGTAGCGTCCACTGCTAGGCATGGATCAACCATTATGTTAGGATGTGATGCACATAAACGGGAATGTCCACCCACTGAAAATCAGACAGTGCAGATAGGAAATTGAGTCGAGGCAATAGTAAACAGCGAGAACACAATACTATTTAGACTCCATTTAAATTCCACTTCAAATATAAAACAACATGAATCAACAACAACACTCGAAACTCGCATTACAGAACTCATAGGTGCCCTAACTACACAACAAGCGACATCCGATACGCTTCGTACGAATACGTTTAGCAAATTAATTTCACAGCGCGAACTTGCACGTCCAACATTCGGACATTAGCTTGCACCAAATTGCATTATTGTACCACCGAACTTGTCTGTAGATGCCATAATTGCAGAGGCTTTATGCTCGTGCTCGCTGATTAAAATATTTCGCTTTGTTGTAATTCAGGAGTTGCGTGTGAGTTATTAATTCGAAGGGATTTTTTGTAGTGTTGATTTTGAGATGGGATTTTAAATTGTGCAGGGTACTCGTGATTGTAGATCCTACGGTCGTACACTCATTTACAAAGCAGAATGGGGTGCTTATGGGGTTCCGCCCTGAAGCCCAATAAAAATAAGATATATACCAATGGAATAAGCTTTTTAGGGGGAACCTTTCCTACTAACACGACTTTTGCCAATTGTTAGTCAGTACGGAGCAAATGACCTAAATGGGTGTGAATACTTGGGCATCGAAGTAACGTGTAAGGGCCTTACCACAAAAACTTAGACACTTATGTTTAATGTCAGTTTTATGTCAAACTCCATACAGAAATGTCATGTTTAAAAGGTGTTTAGGCTAAACAACTGATACGGTTTTATGGTAATAAGATAAGTGTTTAACATGTAATATTTATGCTCGATTTTGAATTTTTTGTTACTTCGTTCCTATCACAGCTAGACTATATAGCAAGGTAGGTCACACAGCTAGTTTACTAGTCGGTGTCTTGGTCGGCAGCATTTCACAGGATTATGCGTAAAACGTGCAGTACAAACGATGCTTTGTGTTGAATATTCAATGCACTCTCGAGTCACAAAACACCACCATCTTAACAATCTCAACGCAACAAAAACTATAGGACCCCATAAAATCAGCGAAGCAAACCTCCCAAATCGGGGAAACGCAGAGATTTAACGAGTTAGTTGTTATGGATAGTACATTCCCATCCCATGATGCATGGTGTTCTGGCGCCTTGGTACCAGGAGAACATAAATCATGCGGTTCATGCGTTCCACTTAGATACAGGGATCTTGATAGCTTCTTGCCATAGCGTTTGTTTTGCGATGGGAGTGCCAAAAGGAGTTGGCGTCATGTTTGAAATTATTAGTAGTCTGAGGAAGTGAATTATAACTTTTTATCAATATTAAATAATAAGAATAATGGACCACAACAATAATAAAGTTCTGAAAGGACAGAAAACGCACAATCAATCTCTGGTTTTATATTAAACAACTCTTTAACAAAATTTGACAGCCAAAATAAACAGAACCACGAAAGTAAACATCAAGTTTGTGTCCACAAGTCGCGACTTCTAACAAAGAAAGCAATGTATCCTTAACCTAATTGATTGCACGAACTATCGACAAGAAAGCGTTCGCGAATGATACATCATGGTGTGTCAAAACAGGCCGGCAAACGATTAATCATGGCCGGCGAATGAGAGACGCACGTGCGACTAATCTTACGCTGTGTCGACCCTGTGTAAGCGGCTTAAGTCATGAGAGAATAGAGGCAATACTTGCGGTAGATGAGCAAATAGAGCTTCGGAGGTGGAGGGACGAGGTGATGTTCCTCCCTTGAAGAGTGAGTATTACGTGACGTCAGTGGGTAGTGGACTGTTATGATTTTTGAGTAGTTTAGGCCTGGCTGATTGATAAATTCTACAAAGTGTTGAAGAATGGTGAAGTAAATGATAAATAAAAGATGAAACAAGAATAGGCAGTTTGAATAAAAAAAAATATTATTAAACCCGCACTGTTTGTGAATAAGAACGAAAATAGATTCATTTGTCACAGAAATACGTGCATACAAAAAGATAGATTTATTTTTAGAAAAAATAAACAAAATAGATCTGAAATCAAGAGCATAAAAAAAAATTGTCGGCAGCTGCACGTCATGATTGTGACAAGAATTTCAGACTCAGCATGATGCTGTGCTATGGGGGACACAAAGCACAAAGCATGGTAGAGCACAACGAGCTAATATTCTTGTATATTCTTTAAAAATGTCTTCATGGTACCATTGTTTTAAGTTGTGATAGTTAATACTACTTTTGCAACTTTAACATATCGGGTGGGTATAAAAATCCGCTGATTTATTCAGAAAACTTCTATCATGACAGATTTACATTTCCTCTCTGAGTTGCTTCCCTAGTACAAGTATGTATAATTCGAGAATGCGAATTCGTTTCATGAACGACATGCCAAGTTGCTGTATCATTTTTGCTACTTTATAATCCCCGCTGATCTCCCATACCTTGTCCCTTATCTTCTTCGGACCGTACCGTCCCTTCACGTATCAGCTGCCTTTTGATAGGTTTATGGTGGCTGTCATAAATTGGGCAACGCACTACACTGGAGTATAATGTGCTATAATATATGAATATGTGAACGTTGCAGAGTATGTACGTTTAATAGATGGGTGTTTTGTTTACTTGATGATTATAAGGAAAGCTAAATCCATTGACTTCCGCTAAATTTTTGTATAGCATCAATGTTATCAAGGTCTGCTTCATCGTGTACGCCAGTTGTATAGAATCGTTTTTTTCTCACTGAACAGACAGCTGTGCTACTGGGGTTTGTTGCGCCAATTCTTCTTCCCAGCTAAAGCACTAGGAAGTGGTGAAGGGTGGAAATTTTGGGGGACTGTCTTATGTAATTTTGACGTTTGAAAAGTGCTGATTCTCAGTCTAGTTTGAATAAATTACTTTTGATTTTGTAGTAGCCGACCAGCCCGCCCACTGATTGTATGGACTGTTTTCAGTTTCATGTGTACTGAATCCGTTCATCTCTAAATGAATGTTACTTGTCTACTGTTTAAGTTTCATATAGTAACAGGGAATAAGTTAAAATTCCATAATGCTTCTCTTTTTTCTTATAACGAACCTCTCAGTAAAACAAATTCGTAGTTAATACATTAATGATAGCTTATTTTATCAAGAAAAAATTATTCAAAACGATCTTATCGTTGAAAGTCAATCGCGCGATACGTCTAGACATACAAGTATTTACATATAACTGCTTTCAATACATTGATCCCTTTGATTTCTTTATCTCGCGTCAATACACGATTATTGTGAACAAAGCATAAAGAAAAATACGCGATACACAGGCAGTTAATTGCGCAATTCCTGTCAGTTGTGGGCAATATGACGTGTTTCACAACATCGAGCAATTAACGTCAACTCTGGTATTGTATATCATGTTCACAATGGCGCAATTTTAGTTGGCACTCCATTAATGACTTTCTATTCCACCAGTGCTGATGGCGAATACGTAGTGACAACAATGACAAAGGCAGTCCTGCATCACACCGGGAAGGTCCTGTGGACACCTCCAGCCATCTTCAAGTCTTCGTGTGAGATCGACGTGCGATACTTCCCGTTTGACCAACAGACTTGCTTTTTGAAGTTTGGGTCTTGGAGTTATGATGGTGACCAGGTAAGACCTCTGTGAAATAATATTCATAATCATCATCAGCCTATAGCAGTCCACTGCTGGATATAGGCCTCTCCAATAGCACGCCATTAAGCTCGATTCTCGGCAGCGGAGGTGTCCACTCAAGAACACGTCTACCCCAACGGTTAGGGTCTACCCTTTATAGCAGAACTTTTTATGTCATAATATTATTTTGCATAACAGCGCATAGCATAAACTTCATTTCGCAGAAAATCGTTTGGCATACACTCATTTATAATACATTAAAAACGCATAATTTTGTAATTCAGAATCATCTTTAGGCATAAATTTCATATCCATAATAATTAAAAAGTAGAACCATCATATTGCAGAAAGTTCACTGTCAGAATCGTCTTTTGGCATACATTTCATATCGATAATCATTAAAAGGTAGAACTATCATATCTCAGAAAGTTTACAGTTAGAATCATCTTT
Source organism: Lithophane semibrunnea (assembly GCA_947363905.1). Lineage (NCBI taxonomy): Eukaryota > Metazoa > Arthropoda > Insecta > Lepidoptera > Noctuidae > Lithophane > Lithophane semibrunnea. The sequence goes on along the minus strand of OX376202.1, from coordinate 2,758,388 downwards.
TGGCATACTTTTCATATCCATAATAATTGAAAGACTCATCTATCACATTACGAAAAATTCATAGTTAGAATAATTTTGTATTTCTTACCATTGATAAGTTCGTAAGTCCGTGGCGAAAAAATAATAGTTTTCAACTATTTTTTTTTCGCCACGGACTTACGAACTTACGGACTTACGACGACGATAATGGTTATTGCTAGATCTTTCCGATCAGGCGTTAATCAAATTATTTTTACTTTTGCTATAGTAGGAGGTAGTTACCAACCAACCCACACACCATGCATGTATGCATCAAGTATGTAGAATGCAAACATGCAAAAAAGCACACACCATGCATGCAGCATGCAAGCAAACATGCAGCATGCAAGCAAGCATGCAGCATGGCAGCGGCAAAGCCGGCCAGCTTCAGCCGCGGCGGCGAGCGTTAAAACCACCTGCTCCTCAGCTCGCGGGCCGCCTCGCCCCTCCGCGCCTACGCGGGCTTAAATTACACTCTAGGGGTAGGGCAGACAAGACTACGTGCAGTCGGTTTTGCAGCGATTCGGTTCTGTCACTTCACTAACTTTTGTAGTACACATTTAAGGTTAAGAATATGATTAAATTTTATAGAAATGACAATAATTATGCCTAATAAAATTATTCCAAATGAAATTCTGCCATCTTCTTAATATGCCAAGTGAAATTATTCCAAATAATCGTCGCTCTAAATAAACGTTATGTGAAACGAAATTATGCGAAATTAAGCTTTGCCAAAAGTAATTATGCCAAATAAAATTCTGTCATCTTAAAAGTATGCCTTTGTAAATTCGGACATATAAACATTCGGCCAAACAATAATTATATTAAATGATTTTTATGCCATATATATATTCGTTTAAAGAAGATTATGCCAAGTGTGTTATGCCAAATAAATTTCGGAGCATCAAAATTCTGCCAGATAGAGGGAACCCCAACGGTTATTGGTTCTATGGCTAATATGGCCGGCCCATTGCCACTTCAGCTTGCTTATTCTGTGAGCTATGTCAACAACTTTGGTGCTCTGCCGGATAATATTGATCATGCGTAATTCTCCTCGATAGACTTCCTAATATGGCAGAGCAGTAAGCCTATAATTATGTATTTCCTTCTTTCGGGTGTTAATTATTTTTAACAAATTGATAATTAGAAAACTTTACGTCCGTAATTCTACTGTACCAGAAGTGGAGTTGCGAGTATCAAAATAATGGCCGTATTTTTTATTGCGTTGACTTAGAAGCTTGATTTTTATAGAGCTCCAAGGGTCCGTGGTCTTACGAATTTGTTTATTTAAATTCAACTTTATATCTCAACGCGATCCCAAGAAAAAGGTCTTGACTTGACAGACTGACAGAAAGACAACGAATTGATCCTATAAGGGTTCCATTTTTTTACTTTTGAGGTACGGAACCTAAAATATTACATGCTTTTCATAAACCGAAATATTTTTTTATAGAGACAACATTTTGATTGTTTAAGCTTCCTAATGTAAATTAGCCTCACGCAATTAGCTAATTGGGATTAGAATTTAGGTCAAATCAAAGGAAAACGGTGATCCCTTTTCGTATGGGTTTGTCAGAAAGAACTCTATTCTTATTGATGAATTGTTGAGTTGTGAAAACATAATTTCAGTAACGTTATAAATAATATGTTTATTTATTTATTTATTCATTTAAATCAGATACATTGATCCATATTTTTGTTAGTAGGTGTACTTAAGAATTATGTTAGTAACCAATCATACTATTATAACTAAAAAAATAAATATCATAAATTATAAATTATCAATATCATTATAAAAACAGGAATTCATTAAAATATTTAAATTCATTACAATAACATTACAAATAATAATAATACTTAAATAATACATAAAAAAAAAAACAATCAAATGAATAAATATCTTATCAGTTGCTGTTCTTTTTGACATGCAACTGTACGCAATGCCACAGTATTGGGCAGTCAATTCTGCCTGCCACAACACTAAGAATGCTGTTGCCACTGCCGCGGGCACGATTTAGCAACGATGCAGCTCTCTTCCTGAGTATGGCATGGAAGCCATCAATACGCGCATCGGCAAACATGCCTGACGCGCTGCAGTGCCTCGGCAGCTGCATCAACACTCTAAAGGCATTATTGTACTGTACGCGCAGGGCGTTGATTGCCTTCTGCGTATAATTGACCCATAGACTGCACGTATAAAAAGATTGGCAAAACGCTCGAAACAGTGTACCTTTATATTTTTAAGTCTTGATTTGTGTGCTGATCAACACTGAATTCTAGAAAGAATTACCTACAGGCGTAATTTTATGTTATGATATTTTTGTTCGTCTATCTAATTTGTCCTGAGACCGATTATAGTAAAGTGTCAAAGTCACCTTAGTTCCAGTTTGAAAGAAAAACAGGTATTTATGAGGCGAAATAGCACAATCCTTTTGATGAAATGTATTAATGACAATTTCGTCACTGACCTGTACGAGGTCATAGCTTGAACCCCTTGTCTGTCGGCCATGTTATTTTATTTTTTATCGAATCCGGGGAGTCTGTCACGAGTACTTCCGGGTTACTTCTGGATGAGATTATGATGATGATAACTCTAAAGTTTTGTATGCGAGCTGAATATAAAACGTATGTAATTGGAATCGTTATAAAATAAGAAAACTTTATTGCAATGAATAAGTACAGTTTAGCCTTGTAATATATTGTTAATTTTAATGTAAAGTCAGGGGAAGGGTGGTATTCCCAATTATCCGTCAAAAAACAAAAAAAAAAAAAAAACTTTTTTCGAAAGGTTTTTATCTTAAAGATACACTATTTAACACTAAGCATTAAAAAAACCACACCTCCCAATACATTTTTTGCAAACAACCAGCGAAACAATAATGAACAAAGTTATGACGTCATCTGGGCGACCCGACACCGTGAACAAAGAAATGTTTATACCTGCGTTTTTTTTTGTCAACACTTACCCACAAAGTGCCATGAGATCATAGCTTATCTATTGTTTGAACCACATGGTTAACACAAACACAGTTTGAACTGTTAAAATTGTTTATTTGAAAATTGTTTATTTCCCATAATGACACCTCAAGTTTCTCCTACAGATTGACTTGAAGCACATCAATCAGAAGAAGGGTGACATGGTGGATGTGGGCATTGACCTGCGAGAGTACTATCCTTCAGTGGAGTGGGACATCCTCGGAGTACCAGCGGAGAGACACGAGAGGTACTACCCTTGCTGCCAAGAACCGTATCCTGGTGAGTTGAAGACCGATTCTGTGTAATTATCTTTTCCTGAAATGTATCAAAAAAAATTGTCCACTTCAAAGCATATTTTGGGAAAATATGTCCTAAAAATAGAATCTCTGAAAAAAATTCTAAGATTTCTTCAAGGGTAACTCTTCAAGTTTGAAAAGAAATTGTGTATCCTTTGAATGCTTATAAAGGATGTAAGGGTAAACACTCTTGTCATTCAAACCATGGGTAGTTGACTTAAATATAAAAATAAATGACCGAACACAACAAAAAAAAAACGTTATTTTCATTAAAAGATTTTAAAAAGTTTCTATCTGACACCGTGCTTGCTAGCGAAACAGCTGACTGACTAAGGGAGGGATCGCGCTCGCTGCCGGTCAGGTCACATCCCGTACCCCCCGCCCGTGTTGAGACGCAAGTTCGTTGCCCTAGCGCATAGAGCAACGAACTTGCGTCGCTTGTGGTAAAATTTAGATCTAAAAATTTTTTTAAAAAAATGTTGTAATTTTCCATTGATTATCCGTTCTATAAATGAAACCAAACCACTGATTGCAAGGATAACGGTGTTTACCCTAACACCCTGTATAGGTACAAGGATCAAATACAGTATGTTAACTAACAAAGGGCGTTCCCGTTAACCTGCAATAGTATAGCGTGTATACATGCTAAAAAAAAAAAATTTTTTTTTTCATATGTGTCATGAAATGTTCACAAAACGATTAAATTTAAACGTAAAAGAAACACTCTGTACATGCACACTTGTATTTCAACGTAGAAAAACAAGTGTGGTAAGTGGGCGTGTACACACGGCTACACATCAAGCTATACATTTCCAGTATAAGCTGACCTTGTATTGTACGGAAATTCTATACAATGCAAGATCAGCATAAAATGGAAATGTATAGCTTGATGTGTAGCCGTGTGTACAGAGAGTTTATTTTCCGTAACAATTTAATATTTTTTGTGTACATTTTACTATACAAAAACAAAAAAAAACATTTCTTTTTAAATGGTAATATTTTTTTTGGAATGTATAGACGCTATACTATTGCAGGTTAACGGGAACGCCTTTTGTTAGTTAACTTACTGTATCTAGAAGTTTTATGATAATTTAAAAAATCTTCAGTATTTAGATAATTTACACATTATTTTATTATAGTATACATACATACATTAATTCTCATGCTTTCTTCAAATGGGGGTAGGCAGAAACTGCAGAACGACAACTGCTACAACCCAGTAACTGGGTAATACGATACCCCTTAGTTAGACTGGTTGTCAGACTTTCGTGCTTCTGGCGACTCGTAACGACTGTCAAAGATCCACAAATGACAGTCTGGGTAATAATACCTAGCACGTTCAGTACCACGGTGGGTTGACCCAATAAAAAGTATAATAGAATATCGTTTTTCCCAGAAAATACGAGAGCACTAACTTTCCCAAAACCTGTTGCTACAAAGCTCTATAAAAAATAAGCTAAAACAAATATCCAAAAGGATTTAAAACAACGACGCTTCAATATAAATCTAATCAAAGTTTTGAACTAAACAAATTACTTGTTTCAAAGTTTGATTGGATAATATGCTTACAAACTCGCAAATATGGGTTACCAACTTCAGTAAAGTGTTGTTTCTCCTATGAATAGAAACTTCTTGAGAAAATATAGCAAATATTTGTATTAAATCTTGTGAGTTAATCTTTGTTGATACAAGAGATTCTGTATGGTTTGAACTAGTTTATAGTCTGAAAGGTCACTGTATGAATCAATTCAAACTTTTTGACGTATAATTAGAATATGGGGAGCCCTTATCCAAATGTGGTTCTACTAACAAGTAGAATTCTTACGATAAAACTTCCTTCATAAAGCAAAACATTTGCAAGGGATGGGTGACCATGACCATCCATTACATATCAGGACCCCTCCGTGACTCAGAAAACACGTCAAGCCATTGGTCCCGGCTGTCATTCGTAGATCTTTGACAGTCGTTCCGGGTAGTCAGAAGCCAAAAAGTCTAACAACAAATCTTATCAAGGGGTATCGTGTTACCCAGTAACTTGGTTATGGAACTTATGGACAGTCGCTCCATGTATAATACTAGTATTCTGCTGCATACGGTTAGACTGGGAACCGACCCCAATAAGTGAAAAGGCTAGGCAGATTGATTGAGTCAGAGACACTTTCTGGGATTCAATGACTTGGCGATTTTCTGTTTGAATTCGTCAGTGTAGATTCTGGGTCACAGTGGTTGAGAGTAGTGTGGCTGGCTTGTCCCAAAACAAAAGCCCTTATAATCAAAAAACATAAAAGCAATAAAAACCAAGACATTCTTATCAACCCGAATCAAGATCTTGGCATACAAACCCACAAAATCTTGACTAAAACCGCCATCTTTTCAGACAATCCTTTTATTTCCACGAGAGATGTCGCACGACGCTAATCTGGGAACGTTGTAAATTACCGTAGAACGGCGAAAACTCTTATCTATGCAAAATTAGTGAGTTTTACTGCTGCCATGTCTCCTTGAACAGGTTAAACGGTTGTTTTGGTAATGTCCTTGAGTACGGGCACTGAATGCAGATCAGCGCTTGATGTTTCTCATTTATCATGTTAAGTGGTATCGCTGTGTACTTATTGTGTTTTGGGAGGAGGGAGATTGATAGTGTATTGATATAGAACTTTGGAGATATTTTAGGACCTAGCATCTGAATGGCATAGCAATACGAACATGATACTGTTCGTCGATTCTGTAAAATTCAAACAACAACTCGCATCTCACATCGCTATTCACTCTCACTTTGCAGGTTCAAGTGCGAAGTGAGCGTCAAAGTGACAAGGGAATTAATTTACTGAACGCCACATAATTTAACTGTCAAAATCTCACGGTCAATTTAGTTCACCTCACTGACACACTTGCAAGAGTAGCACTAGCGTATCAACCGAGTTTTTAGAATGCCAATCAAGAAACTCACGGCGGATTCAGATTCGAAATTTAGCATGAGGCCGTACAGAATCGCACTGCTGAACATGACACTCTTAATAAATAAACAGCTAGCAGTTTCTGCAAATATTGGTATTCAGCTGCATCCAGTTGGACTGGAATTCGACCAACATAGTGTGTAAAAGATTAGGCAGATAATGATGACTATAAATCAAATCTGATAACCATCAAGCTAAGCAGCCTTTGTTTTCACTTTGATATAGACCCTCAGGAAATTAAACCAAAATTGAAACGAAAACTCAAAAGTCTATACACAATAATATATATTCAATAACATCATACACAACTGATTATGCTATACACCAACAAGATAAACAAAACTCATTAAAAAAAAGCCTCAAGTGTCAGAATCATGAGAGATATAAAGGCGCTTGTACGTACAAAAGGCTTTCGAGAAGACCACTTGATGCCTATAGAAACCCGTCTTTATGCACTTACAGTCAATTGTTAGAGAATCAAGCAGTTTACCGAGCCACGAGCCACTTATGTGAAGAAAATACACTGACACTTCAACAAGAAAAACTTCGCTAAAGTAAATGTTTTTTTAACTTATTCTATGGTGTAAAGGGAATAAACTTTGATGAAATTCTTTATGAGTGTTTTTATAGAAGATTTTATCGACACCTTTGGTTTAATATTCTCAAAAAGCATAGAAATTATAAAGTTTAGTCAAACAAATTACTTATAATTGTTATGTTGGGAGACAGGGACACAGCATTGAAATACGGTGGTCGAACAAAGACTGATTATTCTACTTCATTCACATCAATTTAGAATGCCCACCTTCACATGCATTATTATCGTTGGAAAGTTTAACCATCATTCAAAATAATTCACTCATAACTAAAGAATCAGGATTGCCATTCAACGTGGCAATGCTGCCAGCGTTTTGGGCAGTTTTCCCATTGACAGAGATGCGCACGAATTTTTTTATGCCCAATGAGCTCTTCCCCTTTTTTTAATATAATTATATATAATATTTCTTTCTAAGTATTTATGTAAGTTCCTAGAATTTGTATATTATGTAAATAAACCATGTACCAACCAACCATGTAACCATTATGTGATACCTACAATACTGACTTACATATCGACTGTAATTGCTGGCCATCTTATTTTCTGTTATTAATATACTCTACAGAGGTAAACGTAAACAGCCAAAGATATGTACACCAACCATTATCATCATTTCAGTCAAAAGACACACAAATATGCACACCAACCATTATCATCATTTCAGTCAAAAGACGTCCACTGCTGGACATAGGCCTCACATTCACCAACCATAGGGTGCACCAAAATGCAAAATGAGAGCCATCTTCTTAACTGACAGATGTCCTCAAATTACAAAGATCACTTTATATATACCCAAAGGGCCCGACATATTTTTCTCCTCCACTTTCGCAGTCCTTATACATCTCAACGATTTAACAGCCCATATTTTCTGGGTCCAGTCATTGTTATTCACGTGTCACAGATGCCCATCCGTCGGATGATGACACGCCCGTCCTTACACAGCATACGTAATTTCGCTTACGAAGCTTGCCATTTAACAACCGTATATTTCACGTTTAGATAAACACATTTGGAAGTTCATAATGACACCCCTTTCATTTCAGCTTAACGGCACTCTGGAGATTTTCAACCTTTTTTTCGTTGATACATTTTTACGGTCCACACCTTTCGCGGCTTGTTTGATTAATTTTTTTATTATGAGGTCAAATGGTTTTAATTTTGAAGAGTAATGGTTACGATCAACGCTTTAACGGATTGCTATTAATAAGAGGTATTTTTTATTTATTTTCGATACAATTATGTACATCCTGTGTTATATTTTACAAACCACGATCTCATTCTTCTATTCTCTCTCAAAACAAAAATCCAACAGAATTTTGCCAAAAACTATCTAGAATTACACAATTGTAATCATAGAATTATGACCCAACAATTCCCAACTTAATTGTAACATCTTCAATGACTAGTTAAATCTAAGCAATTTGCTCGGAGTAGTCTGTAATTACTACCGGCTCTTCGGAGGACTTACTGCTGTCAAATTAGAAATCCCCTTTCGATTCTTTGATGATAATTGTTGGTGTTTTACTGGGAAACTGATGTTTATAGACAAGACGGTTTCGGAGAATTTCTCTTTGTGATCAGCCTATTTCTCGTAATGAAGTTGGAACGTCTAATGATATAATTACATTTTGAATTCTAAAGTTTACTATCGTTGCAAACTTTGACAGGTGTGTCTAACCGAGTCCAAAAAATCATTTATACTGATTAACTTTACGATGTATTTTTATTATTTATAGATACAAAATAGACACGTATTTACATAATTTTAAAAGCTTACAGACTTTATATAGATAGAATAGATCACAATATAGTTGATGACATGGAATAAGACAAGGCGAATGATAAACATCTTTTTTTACTTTCGTAACTCTAATGTTGCATCGTACACTTTCATCTTTGAATCTAATAAAACTATACAAGTCTTGCATATACAAAAAACATTTTTTCTCTTAGAAAAAGAATAACAAAGAACGAATATACTCTGCGGTAGAAACTTGGTAAAACTTTATCATTTAATACCATTTAATCTATTAAGCTTAGCATTAAAGATAAATCCTAGATCCTGTGAAACTTGGAGAACGGGAACAAACAAATCGGTCAGCTGGAGGAGTTTATCTTTCTGTATCTTTCTGTAACACTGGATATTCCTAGAGAAAACCTCATTCAGTACAGTAACCGACCGTAACATGTACTAGTCTAGACAATAAGATTCTTCACAAAGACTGAAATTAAATCCTTTGTCTGTTTCTATGTCTTTTGGACTTTACAAATAGAGGTTTTTATTAAGACATTTTGTTGTTGTAAATCTTTAGGTTTGTATTAAAATATTGTTGATTCATATTATATGTGACTTCTACTACTTACTTTTTATATTTCAGTTGGTGATGGTTCGGATATAATTAGTCCTCATTCGGCATCATTGATTTGACTGTTATACGCTAATTAGCATTTATTAAAGCTAAAAATTACAAAAGTCATAGAAAACAAAGTCATCAAAATCCATTATCATCACATTATTTCGGTACTGATAATGTCGTTAAAAACGCCATTATTATATTGTTTTTTTATGGTATGCCTTCCTTGTATATCGTTGATGGCAGCCAAATGGATATAAAGACACCACCGACTTGAAATATGTTAGATTAAGGACTGTTTACTTCCAAATATTGCGATTCTTGACCGTTACGCAATCCTATTAGAATTTAAGACAAAATAATGTGCATAGATTCTAATTTGTCACATTTATTGCTTAAGAATCGGTGCTTTATTTTCTTTGATTCTTTATAATATACATGAAAAAAGCTTTTAGTTGTTTTTTTTCTTTGATCTCAAGATCACAATAACAATGAGCTGTTCGACAGAATTCGTCTTTTTGTATTTCAACTGCCTCACGTTTTAACTTTAGGTTTTATCATCTTTTGATATACCTGAATAATAATAATGATAATGCTTTATGTGTGTATGTATTTATTGTATATGTTAACGATACACCACTGACTACCTGCAGTACTGTCTCTCCTTCTTACTTTAATCCATCCAAAGGTTGTCTGTAAAAGATCGCTTTCAGCGATACCGCCCATTGTGTCACACTATGTAAAATTTCTAATTTATGTCTGTAATTTTTATGGTGTACATAATAAATAGTATTCTATCTTTCTATCTATTTATCTGAATTTATATTTGTATTTGACAAAGCCCTTTGTTTCAGATATATTCTTCAACATCACGCTAAGAAGAAAAACCCTGTTTTACACGGTGAACCTAATCGTTCCATGTGTCGGCATTTCATACCTCTCAGTCCTAGTATTCTACCTCCCTGCTGATTCAGGAGAGAAGATAGCTTTAAGCATTTCCATATTACTATCCCAAACCATGTTCTTCTTACTAATTTCCGAAATTATACCTTCTACCTCACTTGCATTACCTTTGTTGGGAAAGTACTTACTATTTACTATGTTACTGGTAGGATTGTCAGTAGTGATCACTATAATAATATTGAATGTTCACTATCGAAAGCCTAGTACGCACAAGATGGCACCTTGGGTTCGGAAATTCTTTATAACGAAGCTTCCAAAGTTATTACTGATGAGGGTGCCAAAAGACTTGTTGAGAGACTTAGCAGCACAGAAAATAGCTGGGAGAAGTATGAAAAATAAGAATAAATTCAAAGATGCTTTAGCAGCTGCTGAACAGACGAATTCGAATGCATCTAGCCCTGATTCGCTACGTCATCATCTCCCAGGGGGATGTAATGGGTTACACTCAACTACAGCTACTAACAGGTTAGTAAAATGAGTTAATATTTGAAATCTTCAGCATTCAAATCCATGTCTAATAACCCTACCACCTAATTTACTTATATTCTTTCACTAACATTATTTGATCCGTGATTCTAATCAAAGGAAATTATCAGACTGACCCAGTTCTATTATCATTCACAACATCAAGATTGGAAGGCCAAGATTCCATAATATCCATACAATATTTTTTTAATAGGTTTAGCGGCCTTGTCGGTGCTCTCGGCAGCCTCGGTGCTGGCTACAACGGTCTTCCATCAGTGATGTCTGGGCTTGACGACTCTTTGAGCGACGTGGCTCCTCGGAAGAAGTACCCATTTGAACTGGAAAAGGCAATCCATAACGTTATGTTTATACAGCACCACATGCAGAGGCAGGATGAGTTCAATGCTGTGAGTATAGCTTTTGTCAAACTGGTGAATTTTCTAAACTTATATGTTAAATCATGGTGTTTTCCAGCTTCATAAGACAGCAGGTTAATTATATTCTGTACTTTTCATCACTATAAAATATTATCAATACACATCTCTCAGACTTTGTTCAATTTCAAAGCTTCTTCTTTTGTTTTCTCAAACAGGAAGATCAAGACTGGGGCTTCGTCGCCATGGTGCTCGACCGTCTTTTCCTCTGGATCTTCACCATCGCTTCCATCGTTGGTACTTTTGCCATCCTTTGCGAAGCACCATCGCTCTATGATGACACTAAACCTATTGATATGATGCTGTCTTCGGTCGCCCAGCAGCAATTCTTACCTGTTGACAGTGGAGATCCCTAGATGTAGATATAAAGCTGGCAAAGGATTTCATCAGGAAACCTGATGAAGGCTATCATCAGGACAAAGAAGGTTTGTGTAAAGCTGCGTGAGATTATAGGAGCTAGCGAAAGCTGAGTGTTATGGGAGTTGGAGCGATATAATCAATGGTTGTTTTGATAAAATTTCTCGTAAATTGTTGGTTATTTAGGTAGAGTTGACTTGATACAGCAGTACTATGTCTGCCTTCTGGGATTTTTAATATACCTATCAAGAAATTTAATTTGATAATTCTATCGAATCCTTGCCTTTCAAAATAAATCGAATTAACTTTGCTGTTAATTATTTTAGAACTAATATTATTAAAAAAAGAATCTAAAGGAACGAAAGAGTTTGTAATCTTTACTGAAACTCCTTAAATTACAGTGACAGATCTGTCGACAATCTCCAAAAATATCTTAGTAATAAAATAAGACTTTTTCTCTTATATATTCATTGTACTAATTAGACGTTGTAAAGCCAAAATAGGCTGTGAATTGTATCGTAACGTTGTAATGTAAGTAACATAAGGTTTCAACTAAAAAAATAGTGTTTAAGAAGAAGTAGGAGGGTTATAAATTGTTCTTTCCCTCAGTTTCAGTACACTAATAAATAATTGTCTTATCTTTTTTTTTCTCGCTTTTAGATAACATTTTAAAAGGAAAGGAACGGTAATTGAGGAAGATTTTGAATCGATAGATAGGGATGCTGAATTATTCAAAGAAGAAATTTTATTGATTTTCAACAACAAAAAACGTCTTATATCCGTACTATTAAAATACAAAAGTATTTAGCTGTCTGTTACTTTCACGCCTTCACTGCTGAACGGATTTCTTTGCGCCACGGATAGACCATGAAGTGAACATAGGATAATTTTTGTCAAGGTTGTACGTTCTCGTGCTATAATGTCCGATCCCGATCTCTACGCGGGCAATGCCTTGGGCAAAAGCTAGATATAACATAAATGTTTCCTTAATTAGTAAAGATTTAACTGCCATTTTAATGTAAAAACTAATGCTGAATTGGAAAGTACCAGACATTGTTCTAATGGTCCCAAAACAGCACCCTTAGGGACACCGCTAGAGAAGCTCCTAAAAAGACTTTAGTAAAGTGATATAAGTAATGTAATAATAGTTTTCGTTGCCAAAGAGGGTAGAAATGGGAGGAATATTACTGAATGTTTTGGAAGTAAACATTTTCTTTGACAAAACATGGCTGTGTTAGTGATATTTAAATATTTGTAGTAATGAGGAATCATTATGCTCATCGTTGTTAGGGTTGTTAGATATTAATAATGCGCATTGCATTTTTATTAAGTGAAAACTTTTAAGCGCGTTTAGCGATTTTTAGTAGGGGATATTTTATTCGCGTCACCGAAATGCTCGTGTTGTTATATTTTTTAATGTCTTTCAAATTGGAGATTGTAATGCAGGGGTATTAAAAGTAAGTTTATGATTTATCTACTTTCCTTTATTTTTAAATAAATTTTTATTTCAATTTCGTGACTCGCGTTTGATTTCAAATTTTTTTGCTTAATTTGATTCTAATGTGTTATGTAATACATTATTTTGTTAACTTGTAGTTTTATCGTAAAAGTATTAAACGTTTTGTTATCAGAATCTCTGCTCGTACTTAAAAATACATACACATAATCCATATTATCTTGTAATAAGAATGTATTAAACTGTCATAATAATACTGTTGTATGCCGTAATACCCATAATTGAATGACACTGACAACATGTAAATCCTATTAGATATTGCGAAATAGATTTTACTGTTATATTTCGTTGTTAGTATATACAAAAACTACATTACCCAGCTTTGACGGGGCTCTCAAAATCACAAAAACCTTAAATTATTCTACAAACAATTTTTTAAAAATAACAAATCAATAAAGTTAATTTCAAAGCCCAAACAAAGTGGGTTGTAGTTAATTTAAATTTTTAATCACATTCCCTTATCAAACAGTAATTTATTTTGTAATATCAAATTGGGACTATCTGCAGTGTACCACTATACCCAGTTTGCCAAAATCAACAACCTAGTGAAATTAGTCTTAAGCTCATGTAAGTTTAGTTTAACGGACTTTGTAGCTATTAGCGTTAAACCCGTGTTTATAATGTACACTTTGACTTAATAAATTGGCGAAGTATGTTTTTATTTGTTTTAATTACTTTCCTGTTAGTATTACAATATTTAATCTGTATTTGAAAACCTTTCTGAAGAATTATTTCTGCTCCGTAGAATCGTTTACGTTATTATAAACTCAAATTTCAGTGATTATAAACTCTTTTTATAAGTGCAGAAACACACTATTAACTGCAGGCCATACAAAATTGAAGTGGCTATAGTAACATAATCTGGTAGAACCAGGCTTTAATTTTAATTTTTTAACACCCTGTCCTCTGCCTTCCTCATCCAATCTGTCCCAGCCACCTTTTTAAGGTCATCAGTCTATACAGCTGGGGGGTGTCCCACACAACGAGTCTCCACTCCAGGACTGGTCTGCTCACGTTGGATGTCTGTCTACCCAACGGTTTTCTATCTACAGCTTTCAGATTTATAGTACCGTCACTAAGTACCTGCCAGCACTCGATATCTCTTTAAATGTGGTGTTAGTGACGATTATAATATAAGCAACTCTGTAACATAATATTCCAAAAAAATATATAGAAATATGTTCTGGTTAGCTATGTCCAGAAAATAACGATATTCTCAAACAGTTTGGTATTCGATGTATGCTAATAGCGGCGATAGATCATGCTGAAAGCGAGGCGGACGGGAACCTATCGACGCTTTGGTACGACGTGGCTCGGCATGATATTACATGTAGTACAGTTTCGTTGCTTTTATGTTAAGGCGTCAGGGTTGCCCGCGAAATTCAAATTTTCTTACGTTTTTTGCGATTAGCAGGTCAGTATCAGGTTGTATGTTGATCTAAATATGATTCGAGGCCGTATCAAATTTATTTTATAGAATTATAATCATAAAAATCGTCAATACTCTCTGAGTTCAGGTAATCCTGTTTATTTTTATTGAATGATTTTATTTCACTTTTTCATTTGAGGATTATTCTAACTTAAGGAACATATATTACCGATTCTAATTATTATTATTCTGTAAAACCATATTTGTTACGGTCGTGAATCATATTTTAATCAACATACAACCTGACAATGACCTGCAAATTACAAACAACTTAAGTGAATTTTGCGGGCTACCGTAGCCCGCAAAATTCACTTCAGTTCATTCGCATCCCTCTTAAAAGATGAGAACTAGGAGCTTTTCCAAAGCGAAATTATAAAAGAACAAGCCATGTGCCGGTTACCCATCATTCGAATTTACGTTACCTACGTTTGCTCCATAAGCACCTACTTGTGTTCGTGCTACATTACATAAAAAGTTACCATAACAGACAAATCAATACCAACAAACTTCCTATTTCTATTTATTCTCGCCTCCATATCGACATACGAAACTAAAAATACTAGCAAATGCTTCTTCGCTCTCCGAACTACAAAATTTCATCGACGTTTTTCCACTCCACCGACATTAGCCCCCGAGTTTAGTAGCTATTTACTCTTTGCTGAATTATTCATAGGTACTGACCGATCACCGTTCGATTCTGGCTCGCTTCGACTTCCCAATAAGTAATTTAGCAATTCAATTAGCTACGAGTTTTATAAAAGTCTCTGGAATTACAGCTTTTGAAGTGTTTCGAGACTCGCGTTTATCTGGTCGTAAAATTAACATTTAAGATGGGCTGTAAAGGGGATGGCGCGACTTATGTCGTTGTTGTTACTTGTGTAAGCGTAGTGAAAAGCACTGCATTAGACTTAACGTATAATTTTTTTATTTTGTATTTCGGCCGAACAGTTTTATCCCGCTTATTGATTGTTGCACCACTTCTTCTAAGCGTTTAGATGGCAATCTATATTAAGGCGAGCCAAAATTCAGCAACGAATTTGGCGCGTTCAGGCCCTACCCTACCTCAAAATTTATCTCGACCATACTACTCGCGGCCTGAGTGAGAGCGAGGCGGAATGGGGTGCTGGCGGCGTTCAAGCCTTGAATAGTTTAGGTTTTACGGTAAAATAATGGAAGTAAAAAATAAAAAAAACGTAAGACTTGCTTAATAGTTAGTTCAGTTACTATGCAAAGTTTTATGATCTCATTTGAAGTATTTTTTTGAATACTAACAGTTTATAGTTCGGTTTAGAAGTAAGTTTGGATTTTTTGTTCTATTGATAAAATTTTATGTAATCGTGTTTTCGCCAAACATAGGACCTAGCATGAATCCTCAACTTTTTCATATATTTATTTCAACATTCATGCTGCAGTATTTTCGGCATAAAGTAGGATCATGCTAAGTACTTTGAGGTAAGGTAGGGCCTTCGGTAGCGTCCAACAATCATTCCTGTAGCGTAAAAGCATCAGAGTAGCACAACACGATATTAGGTGTTCCATCGTTTTTGGAACAGTACTGTATTGGGTACTTTTGCCTAAATATTTACTTTCAAACAGACTTTTGCAAAGTGTTTAAAGTAATCTCCTTTATTTAAAACTGCAGCAACGTAATGACCGAAATAATTTAGGAAAATTTCGGTGAAAATCACCTTTTCTGTATCTTTGTACAAGTTCAATAATGACGGTCCCTAAGTTGCATGCAGTGACCTAAAATTGTTACAAAATTTGATCAACCAGAGTGCATTTTACCATAAAGATGACATTAAAACTGGGACATAGAGCTTCAGTAAATATGGAATTATTCCACAAAAGAGAACTTTTGAGGTAAGCGTAATCTCCACGTTTTGCAAATGCAATGGCGATGGCCTAATTAATATTATTAATTTAAACAATAACAATTTAATCTAATACAATTTTCCGAGTTTTGTTTTCTCAGTTTCATCTCAGAGAGTGGATTGAATCCTAAATAACCTTTTCTGTTAAAATCTTGGTATTCAACATGTAAAGAAATTCATACTAATGACTTCGCAATGGGACTGTGGCTTTGTTTAAGACAGAATAATCTGTTAAAGACCTTTTAACAGATAGCCGATTGGGATTAGCCATTGAGGAGAGATATACGGTTAGACTCGCGGCAATTTAATAAGTCCGTTTAGTAAGTTTTGACAGCTATAAAAATGATTTGTGTAGCGATAAAAAAAAATGGTTTCTTATAAACTGATTCTCGAGACATATCGATTGATTATACTTAGAGAGTTTGTAATCGACGACTTATCTACATTGCGTAAACCTGATTCTCAAGGCATAACGTTTTATTACATGTACGTGAACGAAACTTCAAAACAGACTTCTTAGATTGTCGCGAGTGTAGGTATGTTATAAAGGTATATATCTAAAAGATAATTATGAAGCTTTTACAAAATACCTGCTTTCTATGTTGAAAACTTCCAAAGTATAGAGATGTTTGGCAACAACATGTGTAGTTAGTCAAAAGGTTCCTAAAATGTGAACTTTGCGGACCAGAATTGTCACTTTCTTCTTCCATTTGCTACTGTTTCCGTAACTTTATGTTGTAGAAACTTTTCAACTAGCTAAAGTAGTGTACAAAACGCAATTTCCTTCGTGTATCAAGTTAAATACTTTTAGCCTCTTCTAAAACCCCTCAAAAACCCTAATTATTTACAACCCCAAACCCTCACAGCGTACGTACGAAATCTAAACAGAAATATTTTTCAAAGTCAGCCCGTCAGTAGCAGTGGTGATTAAAAACACGGCGGCCCGGCTATGTGCTCCTAGTACATGAGACTGGCTGCGTTCCAAACTGACACCGACTGTTCCATGGTTTTTGCACATTCCACTCATAGGATTTTAATTCTAATAGCTTTGTTAACGTTTCACGTAATCTTGTTAGATGGAAATGGAGTTTCTTATCAGATTTGGAACGAAAAAGGAAAATGTGAGAGAGGAATCTCGAATATACTTATATATCAAAGACGGGAAAATGGTTTAACTATAAAAGTTTTTGGAATATTTTTCCTTGTGGGGGAGAGAAGAGTAGTGATTTTTCATGTAAATTATCATCGAATTGCCGTAATCTTTTTTTGGCATAGCCAGTCATTATTTGTTCCGCCTACTCCAAAATACAAACTGATTGGCACTGTTTCCTTATTTTCTAACTACATGTTACTAATGCCATTAATGTTAAGAAAAAACAATGCCCATTCCATTTTCTATTTTATATCTTAGTTCCTTGTTTTTATATTTCATTTTAGCATGAACATAAACTAGGCAAAAGGAGGTATGTAAGGATCATAGTAGGTGACGCCTTCCCCCATAAGGAAAAAAGGCATGAGTTTATGTATGTATGACCCATTTCTCTTGCATTGCCATCAGATCGGAAAAAAATAAGTACTTACCCCTAATTGTAAAAGCAAATGGAGCGAGAATTTGCACCGCAGCGACCATACTTGTCTTTGCGGGATTTTTAAAATGGCGGCCCATCGGGCTGCGGGTCGCGGGCCGCGAGCCGCGTCTAGTGCAAACACTGAGACTCCATTAATATCTCCTCGGAACGTGTGCTGAATCGTAAGTTGGGATCTAAATATTTTTAAATGTACAATTGTCGAAAGAGATTGTACAGGAATCACGTAACGCATTTGTTATGGATGTTTAACCATCAATGGGGAGAAAATGTCTTGGGGATGCATGCAAATGTTGCGATATATTGCGTGAGGAAGGAATCCGGAAGAAATTAATAAAATAACATAACATCACGCCTGTAATAATCCCCGAAGAGTTAGGCAGAGGTGTACCTATTTCATCCCCATTTCACCAGTTGTGTTTTAGTCCCATGTAATATCGAGCCTATTACCATCAACAGGGCACAAATCCAGACTCCGGGCTGTTAGTGTAAAATGAGATGGAAAACCCAATAACACAACCCAGGACCTCATGCGTAGGAACACGGGTGAGTTTTAGTCAGTAGGACCTCATGCTCAACAGTGGCACTTGCGACCAGCGACGCTCTTTTATTTCCGAAGTTATTTGAAAGTAAAACAATATTTATTTACGATTGTGTAGGATATTAAACTTATGTAAGTGGTTCAGTCTATACTAATAGGTTTGTATTTTTGTTTGTAATGATTAAACTCAAAAACTAGAGGGCCGATATTTTTTTTTCACAAGTTTAATGCTCTATTATCACTGAGTAACAAGGGCATCATTTATAAAGATATCACGCGGGCGAAGCCGCTGGCGGAAGCTAGTGAAGTTTTGGGTCTCAATTTGGCACTTTTCTTTTCTCACTTAGATAAACAACCTACTTAATTCTTGTTTTGGAAAACTGGCAGGCACGAATCTACCGTAGATTTATAGACTACGAGTACAAAATCTACGACTCCAACTCTACCTCTATTTTAATGGTTAATCAAAATCTAATCTCAACCGATACCGGTTCTATATTTCTTTAAACTAACTGAACTAAAACTCCCAGGGGATCATAGCACGCTAGTAGGCGAGGTTCGATTCTATGTACTTCATTACTTGTTATTAAATTTGTCAGTCCAAGCGCGAATTAGCTGCCAGGCCACTTGACGTTAATAAACATTGCAGAGGTACCAGCAAGCTCTGAGCTCCCAGTCCTTGCCATTAATCTGCTAACTCCTTCAAAATTCAGGGATCGGGAGGAGATGAAGCAGGTCTACTTACACCGGTGGCAATTTTCCACTAGTTTCTAGAGTACGATCATCTTGAAAGTTTTATCTTTGCAATGCGAGAACTTCGGAAGACTAGCGCGAGTTTGGCGTAAATGTAATTTGACAAATCTATGTGTAATATCAGTTCTGAATAATATATTCGCTTAGTAAAGTTTCCTTGAAAGTTGTGTTACAAATTCATAAAGCTCAAAGTTGTGGGTCGAACGCTTTTGTTGCTATTGTTTTTGTGGGTGACCGTGACTGTTCACGTTGAAATGATAACAAAGAGCTGTATGAATATGTTATTGACGTAGCTTGTTTGGTATGATTAATGCATGTTGTATTTAATTTGGTCATCAATTATCACTACTTTACAAAGTTACGAAAATGGTAAGTATTATGAATATTATTTCTAGGTTTTCATTTAATTTGTATGCCTATTGTGTACGTTTACAAGTCGTGCACACAATCAAGATCATATTTCTCTTACATTGTTAGCAAAATTGGCAAGAATCAGATCGTAAATAATATCAATATCAGAAAGTGTCGTACATGGTTCGGATTGCTACACCGCGGCACCCACCGTCTGCTACTTTTTTCAAAAGCTTAGTACTCTTAGGGTTCCGTACCCAAATGGTAAAACGGGATCCTATTACTAAGACTCCGCTGTCCGTCCGTCAACAGGCTGTATGTCATGAACCGTGATAGTTAGACAGTTGAAATTTTCACAGATGATGTATTTCTGTTGCCGCTATAACAACAAACTATACTAAAAAACAGATTAAAAAAATAAAATTTTAAATTTAAAAAACCCCCGACAAAAACAAAGCGTCTAAAAAGTAAAAAAATAATATCATAAAAGTTGTAGGTAATATTTTGATCCAAGCGTCGTCGTGTCGGGGGACGGCTAATGCAAACGCCAACACATACTAGGCATAATGAATGTATGCTGTTGTAGAAAGGATAGCTGCTGTTAACTTCCTATTTTCATTAGCCGTCCCCCGACACGACGACGCTTGGATCAAAATATTACCTACAACTTTTATGATATAATTTTTTTACTTTTTAGACGCTTTGTTTTTGTCGGGGGTTTTTTAAATTTTAAATTTTATTTTATTTCCAGCTTTTTAAATTTTATATTATATCACTAGTAGAAACGCTACGATCAAGACGCAGCTCGCCGAAATCTGCGTAGCTGTACGTTTTTTGCCACAGTGAAGCTTGTTACCTACTAATTCACTCTCATTTATCTTTCCTACTCCATCATCAGACTTTGATCACCATCTATCTGTAACCTATTTGTTGAGACCTTTTCAATGAGTACAAACACGATACCTCTGCTGTAAGTTCTTGAGGGAGTTGGGTATCCTGCAAATTCCAGGTGATGCTGCAGCATCAGCTCAAGGTTACTACATATATTCTTTTCATATCATTGAAATAAGAGAATTCTAAATTTCCAATCGATTAGACCTGTGGAAGATCACATCCATTCATCAACTAGAAAAGAGCTGATAATTTTCAAACGGCTGAACCGATTTTCTTGAATCATAGCTAAGAACACTCTCGATTAAGTCACCTTTCAAACAAAACCAAAAAAATCAAAATCGGTTCAGCCGTTTGGCAGCTACGATGGCACAGACAGACACACAGATACACAGATACACACGTTAAACTTATAACACCCCTCTTTTTCCGTCGGGGGTTAATTTTTTACTTTTTAGACGCTTTGTTTTTGTCGGGGGTTTTTTAAATTTTTAATTTAATTTTTATTTCCAGCTTTTTAAATTTTATATTATATCACTAGTAGAAACGCTACGACCAAGACGCAGCTCGCCGAAATCTGCGTAGCTGTACGTTTTTTGCCACAGTGAAGCTTGTTACCTACTAATTCACTCTCATTTATCTTTCCTACTCCATCATCAGACTTTGATCACCATCTATCTGTAACCTATTTGTTGAGACCTTTCCAATGAGTACAAACACGATACCTCTGCTGTAAGTTCTTGAGGGAGTTGGGTATCCTGCAAATTCCAGGTGATGCTGCAGCATCAGCTCAAGGTTACTACATATATTCTTTTCATATCATTGAAATAAGAGAATTCTAAATTTCCAATCGATTAGACCTGTGGAAGATGCTCACATCCATTCATCAACTAGAAAAGAGCTGATAATTTTCAAACGGCTGAACCGATTTTCTTGAATCATAGCTAAGAACACTCTCGATTAAGTCACCTTTCAAACAAAACCAAAAATATCAAAATCGGTTCAGCCGTTTGGCAGCTACGATGGCGCAGACAGACACACAGATACACAGATACACACGTTAAACTTATAACACCCCTCTTTTTCCGTCGGGGGTTAATAAATATTTAAGGGGGCTCCCATACAATACAAACATCCCATACAAAGCAGTTTTTATAGAGAATGGTACGGAACTATTCGTGCGCGAGTCGGACTCGCACTTGACCGGTTTTTCATTCTGGTCTTGCTCTTGCTGTAATTTGGTTAATTAATATCCTTCTATCTTTTTTGTCTAGACGGTATGATCATAAGCCACTTGAGTTAGTTTATCCAGTTATCGTTACTGAATAAAAAACCGTAAAAAAGTCAACCCCCAAAACAAAATATTTACGACAGCAAAATATTATCGTTATAAAACTACTAGGAGTACATAAGCGACAACGGCTGGTCTCCAACCCACTATCGCTAAGTTAGCGATAAAGTGCGAATAACTCGAGCGCCAGCTTCGCAAACTTGCTCGAGTGACAGACACGGCCGAGAATAATCTCTTAAGTTTTAGTTCATCGCCAACCATAGACTCAGTTGTGACGTATAGACGCCGTAAATTGTCGAAAGCAACTGATAAAACTCGACAATTGTTACTATTACATGAAATATTACTGCGATTTCAGATTAATGTGTCTCTGTGAATAAGTACTTGGTATAAGAAAATATAAGTATAATATGTAGTCACGCTATTGGTTAACTTACCTTCATTACTAAACTTACTCTATTTATTATTTATCAGCTTTATTTTTTCGTTATTATCAGTATGTCAAGTAAATTTCCTTTGCTCATATTTAAATACACCTCTCGATAGTCGTTATGGACCTTAAAGTTCCTGCTTCAACCTATCTATAGAGTAAGAGTAAGCAATTAGTCTACTATCAACGTACGATGCGGCAGGCCTCCGCCAAACCATACAATTTGTCTAAGAAGGCCTGAAACACGATGTATGTGCACCCTTAAGTAATCGTAAGGTGGTTCATTAGGGTTAATCGATCTTTGAGTACGACATCATGGTCTTACTCAGTAAGACTGAACAAGATAAGGAAAATTTTGAGTTTATATTCATCGTATAACAACAAGCCAGGATTATGATACTGCTACACTTAAGGCCCAAGTACCAGGCGAAAATAAAACCCAGGAGCCTACAGACTACCACTCCAATTAGTCCTATAGTTTCTATGTTCAAACATCGAAGGGCAAAAATTATAACGGATTAACTAGGGGCCCGGTGGCGTCGCAAACATGGTAACCACATCTGCAATTCAATTAAATTCCAAGTTAAATTGCTTCTAGCTTTGTAGTGGCAACATTGAATTATTTGCCAGCTGTTATAAACTGCCCATAAACCATATTAAACGACAGATTTATTTATGCATAAATTCCTCGGTTCGGTTCCGAATTGTGTATTTATTTTGTGATAGTTCCTTACCCGGTTGGAGTGTTCGACTCAATAAACCTTGTATTAAGTGTTATTTGTTAACGATTAGTTGTATTTATATTACTTCTGTATCACTTATTGTAACCAAAATATTTACAGATTTTTTATTAGAAAATATTACAACAAAAACTTATAGTTATAGGTAGGTATTTATGAGCTAAGTATTTACAACTTAATAACCGCAGTTGTGAAGACAAACCTCAAACGGCGAAAATACTCCAATCTCATTGGGACTTATATGTTCAAGCCGTTTGGGGTTTAAACACTAGGGCCATGGGGTCCGAGTGCTCACTTAGTCTATCAAGACATCACCAAGCGGTTGGTCGACTCTTCATGTGACCATAGGGCTGGCCTACTTTTCGGCCAAAGAATCAGCATTGCCATACAACGTAGCAAAGCTGCCAACCCTATGGGCACTTTTCCTGCTGACAGCGATGCGGACGAATTTTTTGATACAGTATAATTTCTATATGCAATATATTTCCCTCTCTTTTTTATATAATTGTACGTATTATTATTATTTTAGTGATGTATATTATTGAATGATTGTATTAAGTGAACATAAAAGAAAATATACATTATTATAGTCAGTATATTCCAATAAGGTGTCCCAAAAAGTTATTAATTAACGCTAAACGTAAAAACGAGGACATTATCCCTACACGAGACATGTTTACAAGGTCTTTTGATACCACAATAACAAACCCAAGTGCGCCTGAAACCAGGATTAAATCCCAAGACTAATAAATATGCCAATGATTTGCCATCCAATTCGGCCGACTACAAAATCTTTCCGATGGGAGCTGTGCATTAGCATATAACCCGAACAACTTAGATCTTGCCTTGCTAAACTCAACTGCTTTGGAAAATCGCTCCTTATCTCTTCTGAACTCTTGAGCTCCTGGTATTTTTTTTCCGGCAATATAGAATTTGTTAAGGTTATTTCTGAAGTTGAATAAACAGTTGGAACAATCCCTCAAAAGAGCTCACCTCTTTCAATGAAACTTGTCAGGGGAAAGTTTGTTTTAACTCCTCTTAATTTATGCGTTTTGGGTTTAATTTTGTTCCAGGTCCGGACGGGACGAATTTGATTTTCAATAGAAGACAATGCGGTGTCCTGTATAAACGGGCGATAGATGGTTTACTTTCGAGCTGTTTTCGCACGAGTACCTACATTGTTTAATTAAATGGTAATTGGCCCATCCAATCCTGTTTTCAAAAGCCATATTAGGTTCTTCTGAACTCTTCTTCATCATTTTACTCAATGCTTTTCGTAATACAATCAAAGCAGTAACCAAAAATATCATTTGTCATGAGCTATCTATAATATTCGAATACATTTATCATTCTTCCGCATTTTAAATAACACATTTATCATGGATATTCGCATTTTCTCTCGTCATGCACCCCTCTCCCGACTACTGAAACCTTGTTTGAACCATCGCCGTCAGTCATTTACAACTTGGAACAAACTGATGACGACAAATATATTTCATTTTCATCTTCAAGTTCATGTGCTGGACTTTTATTGGTCCAAAATGTTTGGTATAACTTATTTCTACTCTTATTTGGGGATGAAGTCCTAGTATCTAATTGACAGCTTATTATGATAACCTGCAGCAAAGCACAGAGTGGCTACAGTGGCTGGAAGATCAAAACCGGCAGATTCCTTATCTATGTGTGCCCAACCAGACTACAATATTTGCTGATGGTGATGTATACATTATAATCAATGTTCTATGCATGCATGCAGTAATGTGCATAAAACTTTTCTCCGAGTCAAAACGTTAAACATTTTTAAACACAAGCCTATCTTTCCAAATAAACAAAACTGCCAAATGCGTTCAGCTATTTCGAACCGGAATAAAAATACAAAACTTTGGATCTATTCAATGTGAAAAATACTGTACTGAATTGTTAGGATATTGTTGTTTTTTTTTTAAATCCGTTGATAATGGAAACGACTAGACATCCAATCCAATAATATACAGAATATACTGTATTATGCTATCACGATTCCAGTATTAATGCTATCACGATTCCAGTCCGAAAAAGGGATGTTGCTATCGGTCAGGTATAGTTCCGTCTCTCTCTCGCACTGAAATTTGCATGTTATTTAAACGTCATAAATAAGAAGCTTTGACAAGTCTTTAGTCAGGAGTAGGACAATTTTTCATCAGATTGTAGACTACTTTGATTTTTTGTTGCGTGTAGCTCACTGTTATCGTTTTCACTGTAGCGATAACTAAAGACTGTCTTGGCTCAGGACTACCTATAGCCTAAGTTTTTAGGAAATACATCTTCTTAAATGAACCCTGTACCAACAACATTTTTATATAATAATGCTATGTACTTAACAAAATATTCACTGTGGAGCCGTGCCCGAAAATGTCGCCCCAACAACAATATATCAAACGGGCAAAGTTGCGAGCTCCTCGACTATTTCTTTGATGTGAACGCACCACGAATTTTCAGAATGCCTTGAATTTTAGAGCAAATTATGTTGGAATAGTTGCTTTAGCTACTATTATTGTCTTGACGTGGTTTGGAACGCTATAGCAAGTGTGGCCATGATCTTGGTTTACATCGGGATAGTTCTCCCAAAGCATGGAATAAAAACGTCACGTGCATCGAATGCACGTGACGTTTTTATTCCGATACGACGATCGTTTTTGGTTAGGACGCAGGGTTCCGTAGCCCTTCGCTTGCTCCCGCCAAAATTGGTGATAACTATAAGTGTGTTCGTAATAGGTAATCAAGTAAAATAAACTGTTCTCGTGCAATGAACCTTACGTCTGTCAAATGAAATTAACCCAGGTATTTAAGTGCAAGACCTACCTATTTCAGAATTTATTGTTTTTTTTTAACAAAGTACTATAAGCCCAATAAGTCATCAAGCAGTGAAATGAACATGTTTTCATGTCGTAGACTCATAGTGACTTGCAACAAATCTGATACACTCTCACCACCAGCGTACTTATCACTCTCGCAATCTAGAATGACAAGAGTAAAGCTTAACTCCGCATGTTCTTGCTACTCTGGTACACATGACAAGAAGACCATGAAACAACGACGAGTCGTGGCTTGATCGACAGATTCGTTAGCAATGCTCAGTCGTGTCAACAGTTCACAACTAGTGCGGACGAGGATATAGCGAAACTGAAAATCATTCGTGTGTGCCTTGGCGATTAAACTGTCCATTCGACTTAGGAGAACAAAGCTAGGTTAATCGAGGAAGTGTCGCGTTGCTAACTCGCTATTGATTTGAATACAAAATTAGACACTTGATTTTTTTTAATAAGAGTAAAATACTATTAAAGTTTCGTATCCATTACTAGCTCGAATAAATTACACTTGTACAGTCATCAAAACACTACGGGTGTGTGAAATTTCAATTCTATTGGATTACGGAAGTGGATAACATATACAACACATATTTGACGGAAAATTCATAATCTACCAACTGTTATAGTTAGTAGTTTATGTCCGTAAATCCTAACTAATATTATAAATGCGAAAGTGAGTTTGTTTGTTTATTTGTTTGATAGGCTTTTACGCTAAAACGGCTGAACGGATTTGGATGAAATTTGGCACAAGGGTAGACCATGATCTGGAATAGGACATAGAATATTTTTTATCCCCATATTCCCACGGGATCGAGACTTACGCGGGCAGTTAATAATAATTCTAAAGCCTGTTAAATAAATTTTTTACTAACTTTATTTAACAGGCTTTAGCTAAAACGACCCTCAGTTAAAACTATGTCTGGTTCCTAGGACTCAAAAAAAATTCCGTGTTAGGTTCCGTGGCCAAACATTTTTTTGTTCGTCTCCTCTTTTCCATATTCACAGACACACGACCGACAAGCAAGACCTATTGTTGACTATCCTTACCTACTGCTCCTTTTCATTAAAGATAAGTGACGCATGTGTATTTAGCTCTTTATCTTTTATGATTATCATGTTTGGAGCAATTATCCCTTACGGTGTAAACAACCTTTTAAGCCCTGCTAATGTAATTTCTCAAAAGGGTAGGTAAGGCACCACAGCTATCTAAACCTTGGCGTTTCTAAATTTGCCAAAGATGTAAACAACAATTATAGTCGCTCGACATTTTGTATTCTTTTATTTGGTTGTATTTCAGGGTTATGTTGTATTTCAGGGTTATCGATGTTACACTTAAAATTGTATTATTTCCGCGCATAGAGTAGATTATATGATTTGAATTTTGATAATTTTCGTTTGTTTTTAATTACTAAATATTTACTCCCTATTAGTAGTCTTATTGATAGATCACTTTATAATAAAATATTTTATGAAAAGAAAATTGCATTTGTACGCCAAAGGCTTCTTCTCCGCCCTTCTAATATACTCTGTTTTTTCCAGACGCTATTTATACACCTGCGGCATTATATTTTTTTCTATAAATGAGAATTAAATAATCTTTGTACATTATTGTCGATAAATCATCATAATAGTTGATTGAAAAAATGAACTTCGACGAGACAAAAAAGCTAGTCGTTTGACATTTTGAATGTATTCAAAAATAGTCCTAGATTTTCGCTTTTATTGATGAACTAGGTGAAGCCCGCGACTTCGCTCGCGTGGATGTCGGTTATTATATACCTTCCTCGAGAACCGCTCTATCCATTGGTGAAAATAGCATAAAAATTGGTGCAGTCGTTTTTGAGTTTATCGCGAACAGACAGACAGACGTTGCGGAGGACTTTGTTTTATAATATGTAGTGATATCTCGCCTCTTTGCTTCAATAACGTGATAGTATATTTGATAGTTTTCTGGTGATTGTTATATTAAGTGTGTGCCTTATGAATCAGTGACACGCAGATACTTGTAGAGGCAAGGCTTCTATTTCTAGGCAAGTTCAATGTTATTGGTTTTGGTTCTTGGGCACCACCTTTTCTATAAGTCGCGGACAGATTGTATGACTCGTCATTTTACAAACGGCGCCGTCCGTTTACAAACGCTCGCGGTTATGCAAAATGCCTAAGGCTCCATTGTTTATTGGACGGATCTAAAAAGATTTCCTTTTTTCCAAGTTCTACAGAACAGCTGTTTCGTTTACCACAATTTAAAATACTTGATTATATTGTTGTACTACATAATATATTCAAGTGTTTTCGTTTGTGGTAATTTCAGGCACCTTCAGGCATAGTCCCTAGTTTGAGCCTAGACATTGAATTTCACCAGTCAGTGTCATTATTTTCTGTGAAATATTGACACTTGAACGCGGTTTAGATGTGCTGATCGCGTAACCTAACTTAATAATATTATAAATGCGAAAGTGATTTTGTTTGTCACGCTAAAACAGCTAAACAGATTTGGATGAAATTTGGCACAAGAGTAGACCATGACCTGGAATAGGACATAGGATACTTTTTATCCCGATATTCCCACGGGATCGAGACTTACGCGGGTGAAACCGCGGGGCGCAGCTAGTAAAATATAAATTCGCCCTTATAGCTAAACCAAGTTCGTGTAACGTTACCATTATACCAGGACTGCATAAAACCGAAGGAGGTACACACATTCTCTATCAGCGCCTACGTGATGTAATCACACGATATTCGTATTCATACCGGCTTCGCCTGAAATGACGACAGAGTCCTTCGATTAGGAAACCGATTCACTGCCTCTTTCATATTAAGCACACGTAAAATTCCTTTTATAAGGATACAATCGAAACACATGGTTTGAATGGGCCTCTTGGGTTGGTTTGATATTCTGATTTCTATGGATAACTGTATGATTTTTTGAATGAGGATAAATTGGATTTAAATTCACGTTAAAGCTTTCTAACTCTCATTTTTATAATAAAATTATGAGAGAATTTTAATGGCTTGTTGTCTGAATGGAGCTTTATCTATTGTTATTTATCTGTATGGTATGTATTCTAAAATAACGTGTTCCAGTCTTGTATGACAAGTAACATAAGACGTGTTTTTTTTTTTAAATGTTTTAATTTAAGAAGTTGAACGTTTTTTCAAGTTTAATTTTCCCTCCATGTATGTAGATTAATCGACCTCGTAATTTCTTTACCACACTAAGGTTGAATGTCACTTGCATTTTTTTTTGCTTTTAGACCAATTTGACAGTTCGATAGTTTCAACCTTATTGAAGTTTCAATTTACTGGGAATTTTCGTCAAAAGTGGTCAATCAATTTCGAGGTTGACTACACCACCGTAATTATTTATGACGTTCCAAATTTTCCATATACCGTAAAGGATGGTGGGCGAGAGTGGTCCCAGCACGGCCAGCCACTACATGTAAATTACTTAAAAGAGCAGATAAAACTGAACATTTTTTATTATGACACCATCACAATCTGTCCCGGAGGAACCGAGCTACTTGCATCTAAATTATTTTTCTCTGTCCGCGACTAAGCTCAAACACTGTTAGTACTAGACAGCTGTTATCTGGCATGGATAGACTAATTAATCACGCTGACAAAGCGCTAGTATAAAATCAAGAAAATCACCTTTTTTTAGGGTACAAGTAAAGTGGGGATGGTGTTTTTTTTTCTCCTCTATTCCATGGTGTGGGGTGTAGTTGGAAAGGTCGTTTGAAAATATTGTGAGTCTGTGAAAACCATTTTTAGTTTCAGGGGTCCGTTTACGAAATATTAAGCTTTTAAGTGCTGTCTCAGTGGGCGAGAGTGGTCCCAGCACGGCCAGCCACCACGTGTGAATTACATAAAAGGGCAGATAACACTGAATATTTTTTACTATGACACCAATAAAATCTTTCCCGGAGGAAACGAGCTACGTGCATCTTAAGTATTTTTCATATCATTCATATCTCACCTAACCTAACTTCGTCGGAACTGAATAACCCTAGGACAGATGAGATGATAACCCTTGGCCTAACTAAAGAGAGAAGTTTTCAAAACTACAGTAGTTTTATCTGTGGCCGTCGCCGCGTCGTGGGTCCAGCTCCCATATATTCTTGCCCACCATCCTTTACATAAAATCCAATTCGAAATGACGTCAGAAGTCTCTCTCTAGTTATAATCCGACAATTTATATTTTCTTCATTATAAACAGTTCGCCTAGAGCGGTTTCATAAAGGGCATGTAGCGGCGTCTCCCTTTGTATCACAAGCGTTCAGTTATTACGCTTCGGTTACCGGTTTTTACCGCCTTTTACCGGTTTTGTGTACGTCAATGACGTTATTTTTTTGTGATATTTATGTATATTGTTGTTAAGTATATTAGGGCAGTAATATTTTTATGTAAAAATATATGACAAGCGCCATTGAAATATTGAAAATAACATAACATGAACAACATCACTTTTTATCATCTTTTCTCATGACAAACGAGTTCTCCGAATCCGACAAAGCGTTATCCAATCGGCAATGTTTTGATGGCATATCAATGAAATATACAATGATTTGCAACAAGAGTAATGCTACGGCTACATTGTTGCGATAACACGAACTACAGCATTGCTATTCTGTAATCATCTCACCGTGAAAACATAGGTGAAGTGAGCGTGGAGTGAACTCGTTGGGGCGCATAAGGTCAAAAGCGCGAAATGACAAGTGGGTTGCAAATTGTCAAAAGCACAGAATGTCAAAGGCTCTTTCTTTTTTTCTCTCTCAATTTCTTTTTTATGAAATACAGGGATTGTGATCGAGTTCCGTTTCAATTGTTTCAAGTAGCAATTATATTTTCTATCAAATTGGATGTCACAATGCCGTCTTTTTTGTTTTGTTTTCAACAGCGCAGCTAAAGCAATTATGACTTCTAAGTAGAATTTTTGTCATTGTGCTCTTTTGACATTCTAAGCTTTTGACATTCTGCGCTTTAGACTATGTGAGCCTTTGAATTTCTACGCTTTGACATTCTGCTCTTTTGACAATTTGCAACCCACTTGTCATTTCGCGTTTTTGACCTTATGCACCCCAACGGAGTGAACTCTCATGGTCATCGATACCTTCTGATGCTAAAGGCAGTTCACTTCAAGCTCACTTCACCTAAGTTTTCACGGTGAGATAATACAGAATAGCACAACTGTTTGCACACTCTCTATTGTACAGCGAGACATCAAGCTGTGTGCGAAAGATAGTTCGCCTAATCACGATAATGTAGCCGTAGCATCATATATATTCATGTTTTACTTCGCTACACTCACTGGGACTACTTCCCATTATTATTATTGTCATCCACGCACCTTCTATTTTCCACTGACACCTAAAAAACTTCGATCTACCTAAAACAACGTCGGTACCAGGCAAACATGCTACCCACAGAGTAACCCACACGTTACAGCATAATATACTTATTATCAGCGGAGAAAAACCGCCACTAATCAGCCGCGGGCTATACCCCGCAATGACGTCTAGCTGCTTTATCAGGAACAACTAATGAGCTCAATGTATAAAGAAAAGTATCGGTTGCGTTACGAAACTAGAGAGAATATTCCTATTTGTGTTTGGGAGGAGCTCGTGGCTTAGTAATAACAGCCGCACGGGTCGATCCAATAGGTTAAGCTACGCTTGCCTGGGTTGGTCTGTGAATGGGTGACCATCTTTACATACCGAGACTCCTCCGTGCCTCGGAAAGCACGTTAAGCCGTTGGTCCCGGCTGTCATTTGTAGATCTTTGACAGTCGTTACGTGTCGTCAGAAGCCCGAAAGTCTGACAACCAGTCTTACCAAGGGGTATCGTGTTACCCAGTAACTGGGTTGTGGAGGTCAGATAGGCAGTCGCTCCATGTAAAATACTGGTATTCAGCTGCATCCGGTTAGACTGGAAGCCGACCCCAACATTGTTGGGAAAAGGCTAGGCAGATGATGATGTTTGGTACCGATATTTTGCACGTGTCGTAGGATGTCTTGATTATTCGAATTTTTCGCGAAAACCCTAGGGATATTGCAAAAACACGAATAATTATACAATGGTGAAAACATTTCTGCGACCAACTCCGCCGCGTAAAGTACCTACTAGTATTCTGTTTCATCCGGTTAGACTGGAAGTTGACCTTAAGATAGTAGAAGAGGTTAGGCAAATGATGATGGGCAACCAATAAATGCCATCTCTAAAACATGATTTCAAAAGACAAATGGAAGCCTCTTGAAAAAAGAACAGAATTTTTTTGAAAAAAATATCACATAACACATAATTACCTTCCGGCGCATTGAAAATGACTTTATTTTATTAAGGCACTTAAAAATCAGAGGAGTTAAAGAGGTAAACATCTACCCTTAATTATAATCCTATCGATGTATACAAAATATTCTAAAACATTTTTAAAAGAGTAACGGTGGTGTTTCTTCTCCATACGAAAACTACCTTTTGGACTAGAATCAGTTCTATTTCTTTGTTTTTGACGTTCAAAAGTGCCTTTTATGAGTCTAATTGAAATAAAATTGACTTTGACTTATCGAAACCAAAATAATTGCCAAAAAAAAAAGCCCTTTCAATTCTACAGGTGTTTTTTTTTATTTTTTCAATAGGAACCTCTTTTCGTTTTTGAGGAGTTTAACATTATTTGAAAAAGAATCGGTAACAAATTGACGACATTTTAATTTAAAAAAAAAAAAAAAAAAAAAATTACAAACATTTTTTTTGCATTATTATAGACCTTTTAGTAATGCATCTCTTGCTACCATTTTCATTTCTCTATCTTAATAACTGAAGACGCTAGCCCTAGTTGCACTTTTCTTGAAAACGGGTACCCTGCTGGAGCGATCGAAAAAGCATTTTCTATGCTAAAAATCCTATAAGCGAAGAAAAGCCGAATCCTAAACCTATTCAAAAAATGCTTATTGGAGAGGATTGTCTCCGAATGTTACAAAAGGCCATAAAACCTCATACTACCGATATATTGTCATAAAATAAAGATATGACAATTAATCACTGCTTCAGGGGCTGTTTCTTAGATATAGACATAAATCTAGACTCAACTCGACGTGCTAGAGATGAATAGTGCGGCATAGATTTTCAAACGGTTTTGATTTACTATGATAACTCGATCGTTTCGCGAACACTTTTTGTTTTTCTTATATTCTGTACTTATATTATTGGGCTACTTATAATGATTGTTATTCTTATATCCATATTGACGTTGGTTTCCCAAAAACAGCGAAATAAATGATAAATGTTGAAATGAAGTTGCAAAAGGGAGAAGAAGGATAAAAACATTTTTTATTCAAACTCAAACTCAAACTCAAAGCATTTATTTCAAATAAACCAATTACAGGCACTTTTGAATTGTCAAAGGGTCGGTCAGTCAGAAAATATGAAGGTAGTTGCCCATTCCAAAGCGTAGTAGGTTCCTATGGAGAAGAACGGGCAAGAAACTCCACGGACACTCTTTTAAATCAGAATATTGTTACAATATGTTGTTTACATCATTCAATGGAATGGATTAATGGAATCATACATGTGAGTACAATGTAGAAAAACGTGCAGGTTAAAAGAGTCCGTAAATAAAAGATAAAATGATACAAAACAATTCAAAAATTAAAATAAATCAAAATAAGCCGTGGCAGCTAATAGATGACCAGTCCCTACTGATGGCGCCCGTTCACGAACATGACGCATGGATCAGCACCATTCAGCTCAACCATTTTGAAGGGAACTTAATGATCCAACACACACGCCACCACCAGCGAGACATTAAAGTGAGCATGACATGCTTTCAGCCGCCAGGGCACATTCAAGTCAATGAAAGACGTCCCTAGTAAATGGTAGCTTTAACGTACTTAGGTAAGTACATAGTGCTCACACACATGTGCTATGCAGTTATACAATACTAGGAGATTGAATTTATACAATGTAAAGATAGTTTTTACAATCTTCAGCAGCTCCAACAATATTTTCGTATGCTAATCAATTAGTTGTTGCGCCCTGTGGAGCTGGACCAGCGCTGAGCCAAGCATTTTTGTCAGTGATGTAATCCCCCAATTTATAATATGCTTGGCGGCATAGTGTGCGTTTTATACAAGATTTAAATTTTGTTTCATTCAGTTGGAGTATGTGGGGAGGTATTTTATTGTAACATTTTAAACAGTACCCCATGAAGGATGAGTCTACTTTAGCCATTCTGAAGCCCGGTTGAACTAATTGGTCCATTGTATTCCATTTGATATTACAAGTGATTGTTGTTTGTTTTTTCAATTTGGAGTTTGACATTTGCACCTGTTAAATAAATCTACGAAATTAAAAAACAGACTTTAGCTTAACCACAGTTTGCTTTATCTTTTTTGACAACAAAAGGGATACCGTTCTTTCGTTCGATCCTATTATGAAACCCTAACGACTGTCTTATTATTAATATCGAAAATTAGCGACTTATTAAATTATACCATTAATTTTAGAAAATTGGCACATTTTTCCATTGCAAAAACCCTTGACAAAAAAAATGCTTATGCTCTAATAGAAAAGTTTTAAAAAACATCTGATTTTCAGCCTATCACATAATAACCATGCACGCTTGGGGTATACTAACCTATCCTATTTTGAACAAAAGATTTCCGTTTTTTTTCCTCTCGCCGTTTTAAACTCGCCCCCCACCATTCCATAGTAGGCTCTGAACCTGACTAGAGGCTGATGGTAGCTCATAAAATTGATGGCAGGATTTGTCCGGCACTCTTTGTATGACGCATCGAGATGTTAGTGACGCCATAACTTATAGTAATCGCACTTTTAGTTTAAGAGTTGGGTAAACGTATTGGGGACCTGTTTTGTAAGGCTTTTTGGTCTCTTTCGACAATGGTAGTTTGTTGTAGATCAAGTCATTGAAGACATATTTTTATGATCTTTATAAAGCAACTGATAAAATTGTTTAGTTTTCTTTAATAAGTCGGTAAATGACTTTAACCGTCTACTTGTTGATTAACAAATCTTACCGGAATTAATATTGTGTAGCACTGTAGCTCATTTTGTAGCATCATCATCATCATGAGCAGCCTTGATCCACCACATGATACATATAAGCCTCCTACCTGTTGTGCTATGCTTCCCTAGTCTGTGCGAGTCTCATCCAGGTCTTCCCCGCGATTATTTGTAACATTATAGAAGAAAAAATATAATCGCCTATGATATTAAAATGCTTACTTGTCATGGGGTAGTTAAAGAGAACTATTTTTAATCTAACTCCTAAAAGTATATATCAATGACCTTAGCAACAGCTCATAACAATAATAATTATTGTTGCTACTCCATTTCTCAAACCTATTGTCTACTGACCTCTAAACAAATCTGATACCCTGGTAGACATCTTAATTGCACCTCAACTGTCAAACAACACAAAAGCTTTTCAGATCTAAGATTAATTTGTTAAGTTAACAATAGTGGGGACTGGTAGTCTCACTAATAGTATAGTCAATTAAGCTCCCTTCATTATCCAACAGATTTTGCAGAAGGTCCACTAGCGAACTCGTAATCTCATAAATCCTTAAGACTAAGCTCTTCAATGAGTGCGTCCTGCCTGTTATGACTATTGGAGCGGGAACGTGGACACTCACGGTACGGCTGGTTCATAAATTCAAGGTAGCTCAGCGAACCCGGAACGAGATGATTATCGGATAAAACCAAAGTTGTCGATATAGCTCACAGAATATGCAAACTGAAGTGATAATGGGCCGGCCATACAAGCCGTAGAACCAATGGCCGTTGGGGTAGACGGTTTCTTGAGTGGAGACCGCGAACCGGCAAACTAAAGGTAGGACGATCTTCGCAGGGTGACTGGTAGCAACTGGATGAGAGGTGCCAAAATTGAGCTGAATGGCGTGCAATTGGAGAAGCCTATTTAAAGTTTTAGTAGAAGTAGCTACTCGTACTCATGCACAGCAGTAGCTTGCATGTTATTATGACGTTTGCCAATCAGAAGTGGTTATGGCACAATGGCACGCGAGTAACTTGCATTCGTTTTTGCAAGTTACTGACATGTGTAAGGTAGTTTTGTTCATGCACTGTATAAAGTAGGACTTCTGTATTACTTTATGATAATCTCAACTATTACTTACGAGTGATTTTAGTTCCGAACAGCGCCTTAATGACTCGCTAAGTTCGGCGCGTAAGCCCGGCTGCCGGCTGCCGGACGCTGGCTAGCCTAACAAGTACTTAAGATTAATTTTTACTCACGCACGAGTACAAGTACGAGTACCTACTTTTAGAACAAAGTCCACAACAAAGAGGGTGGCTGTTTGTTATGGGACTGCAGGGTAATCACTTAGACTACGAGCCATTAGCTTGATTTTTAAGACAACTACAACTTAACTGCGTAAAATAATCCACTTATAACGTTTCTACAGTTAGGACACAGGCCTCCTCTATGTGAGAGGGAGTGGCCCACGCGGGCCCAGTGCGGGTTGGCAGATCTCACATGCCTTCGAATTTTGAGAAACTGCACACTAACCTAGCTATGAAATCTAATCAAATAATGTGTGAGGATACGTACTGAATAATTATAAATAACTTTCATCTTTATAGTGAATTAGACTAGTTTTCATAATCTCTTCAGTATATACTACTTTACCTAAGTATGCCGAAGTAATAAATAAGTAGTCACTAAAACAATAGTGTACTTTGAAAGGTAAGATTTGAAATGATAAAACACTTAATAGCAATTTCGGGTACCTACCCAAAAGCTCTGAAAACCTGAAGTTTCAGCTTTACCTATCGAAATCAAGAAGTTTGGGGTATTTAAAGTAATATTTGAATGAGGACTTTTCATTCAAATATTACTTTAAATACCCCAAACTTCTTCGTTGACCCAGATTACCCTATTATCAAAACTATAAAACTTTTGAGTCTTTTCAATAGTTTTAAATCAACGCTATTTCAATCAATCATTACTTTCGAAAATCATAACAAAAGCTCGAACCACAATTTCTAACTTACTATCCAAAGTTACACCAATACTAAGTCCCACTTAGAACTTGTCCACACGCGTCAAGTGAACACGAATGCAAATAAGTTGACATCAGGTACGCTTGAAACTTACCTCACTTACTCCTGCTGTGTGAACAAGTCTTCAAACTTTTCCTAACTGACAAATGGCGGACGCTCGCTTTGTATTTTTCGCAAAAGGTGTTATCATAAACTGTTACTTGGTAACAATGGAAGGTTGATTGTAAGTGGTTTTTATTTTAAAAGATCTGTCTTAATTATAACGCTAACGTTTTCACTAATTATGAATGCTATAATTAGGAAATTAGGTAGTAGAGTGTAAAGTCCACCACTTTACACTCAACTTGTGTCCATCACTTGGTTATGGCGACACTGGCATGCAAGCTACTTGCATTCGTTTGTGCAAGTTCTTGGCACGTGTACGACACAAGTACAGTGTAAAGTGGTAGATACAGCAAGACATATACTTACGAGAGTATTTATGTACCTACATAGTTTAATATTATGCCGTTACACTTCTATCTAATAACAAAGGACAATCAACCAATCCACTACCAAACGTGATAATCAATTCGTAATTAGTAATAAGTAGACTGGTCAGTGGTCGGACAAAATTTTAATCATCGACATGAGAACAAGAAGGCAAATTCAATAATGTTGCATTTCCACTTATGATTATTTGAGTCAAACTATCTGCATATCTAATAGACTAGAAGGGTAAATACTTGGCTATAAGTTCGTGTTTACTTCTGAATGCATCTCATATTATGAACTTACTTGTTGTTCGTTATATCTTTGCAAAGTCCGCTGAACTCGAAACTTTTCTTGTTAAGGCCCGACGACTGCCAGAGTGGACTTTTAACAGGACCTCCGCCTTATCATGGTACCCTAGTACCTCTGAAAAGTGTTAATGGAGATTTTATATATTTAAAGTAAAGTAAAAAAGTTTGGATATCAACATTAAAACTGCGCAAGGTTAAGAAAACAAAGTTTATCCCATTTTGTTTAAATTAAACTGGTAATTACTCACTTTTATCTGTTAATTTTACTGTTTTACGCAATTAGGCTGCAGTTGGAGCCCTACGGGATCAAAAGAAATACAACCATAAGTTTCAATGATAATAATTATTTTAAAGTCACCTAGAAAAATAAGAGTGAAAATGTTGTTGTCAAACAGCATGTTTATTCTTGAAAAGTTGCGGATATCCGCATCTGCAACTGCGGAGCTTCTGCATCGATTTGGATATCTAAATACGCATCCGCATCCGCAATAATTAATGCGGATGTAGCACAGTAGGAGCGTAAATTTCGTTCGGTGAAAACATTGTTTCTCGGAAATTAGTCATAACGTGTTTAGTTGCGCGTATTGAACATTTCCGTTTTAGAGAGTTATTGTGAAATTGTGATTATACAGTGAGCATTGCGTGTTAAGCGAGATTTCTTGCAGGTGATAGATTATTTAAAAAGTGAATTTACAATGCCAGCACCGGGCGGCGCTTAGTGAAATTTGGAAATAATATCTTAACATCCGCATCCGCATCCGTGGATGGTGAGCCTTTAAATATCCGCATCCGCGGATGTGAAAAAATCTGCATCCGCAACATCTGGCACGAAACTAACAATAAAGCCGATAAAAATAAGCCTCACACTTGCATATCGCCTTTTACCAAAAATAATCACAATAAAAGCAAAAATCCATCAGCGTAGTTGCATTGGTTCGTTGTCGGTCGTCACAATCCGAGGCGATTATAGAGATTTCCACTTTGTGCGAAACTTGAAAATCTCAACAAAAACCCGTAGCAGCGTTATCTTTCCTACATCTCGAATTGTTTTCGCTCGCGGCTTATCTACGTCCTTTGTGTTGGTTATAAATTCGTTTTCTTTGCTTTCCACGGAGAGCCCACAATGCCATTTCTGTAGATTACCTCGCTTTTTATTCGGGATATCAATTTTGGATGGCCCTTTTTCTAGAGAATCGCGTGTTGACTTTGTGATAATGGTTTATCTGCGCCCTTTGCGAGTGATAAGTTTAATGTTAATTACGAGGTAAATGTTCTGTGGTGAGCTAAACTGTTTTGTGATGCTATGGAAAAAAGGAGCTACTTACTCATTACTACATAAATTATAAAACAAAAAACCTCCGCCGCATCTGTCTGTCTGTTCGCGACAAACGCAAAAACTACTGCACCGATTTTTATGCTGTTTTCACCAATGGATAGAGTGGTTCTCGAGGAAGGTTTTAGTATATAATAACTGAAAACCACGCGCGTGAAGTCGCGCATCAGCTAGTAATAAATAAAATAAACTACTTTAGACCTGTCATTTCAAAGATGGTTTCCGGTTTTCTCTTCAAAACATCACAACAAAATTCTCATTAATTCTACACAAAACATAGCTAACTTAATCCACAAATCCAAAACACACATCAAGCCCAAAAATTTACATTCTTAATTGCAAAATTACAACGTATTCGGAACGTTAATATTCGAAATCCGCGATCATTGTATATCAGCACAATAGCGAAATCAGCCACCATTGCCAATAACGGCACCTTCTGAATGGGCTCGGTGGTCAGAATCCTAATGTAACAGAATGTTGCGTGCATAAACAAGGGAATAAACAATGTTGGACGTTTAGTGCATGCTTTGGTACAATATTTTGTGGTTTTAATGGTGTTTTGTGATTTTGGGAGAGACTTTTTTACGTACAGGTAAGTTTACAACCGACTTCCAAAAAAAAGTGAAAAATAACTTTAATTTCGGAAGTCGGTGTCTTTGCTTTTCAATTTTCGTTTTTTGCCACCGACTTCCGAAATTAAAGTTATTTTTCACTTTTTTTTGGAAGTCGGTTGTTTTTTTTTTTGTAAAAAGTTTTTATTTTTCACTTTTTAGTTGTGGTAACTACCCCACACAAATTCGTATACCGTTGTCTGCTATGTGACGGAGTCAATTAACATGTCATCAACATCGCAAAGTGGGAAAACTACGTAATTATTGAAGCTAACTCAAAAACTACGCAAGCAAAATTAATAAAATTTATATGGGACCACCTCTGAAGCATGACCTACCAAACAAAAAAAGAATCATCAAAATCGATTCATAATTGGCGGAGTAATCGGGTAACATACACACAAAAAAAAAAAAAAAAAAAAAAAAAAAAAAAACATACAGACGAATTGAGAACCTCCTCCTTTTTGAAGAAGTCGGTTAAAAATCAGCCCGTTCTGCGCGATACCTAGTTGATTTGGGGATCCGCGTTACAGATGGATGCCTTTAACTAGATCTCTCTTGACTAAACACATTATAGATTGACCAGACCTTTTTGCACAGAAATATGATAATAAGTACGGTGGTCATGACATAGGCAAAATAAATAGGACTATGAATTGGATTATAGGCTTGGCTGGTTCAATATTAATACCGAATGTATCAAGTATGTAGTATTTTATTATATTCTAAAAAACTTCCACGTCTACTTCCGAGACCTCTGTCTGCAGCACATACCTTGAGATTTCAAGAGTCCAGTTGAAGTTTGAACAAGATCTTCATCAGGTTTCGCCTCCTCTTCCCAAGTTGATACTGAATTTGCCTCTCTCATGCGTTTCCATTCTTCTGTAGTGAATTAAAGAAGCAAGCAGAAGCAGAGTCATGATGACACAATCATTTGTCAAATTCTAAAGGCTCCCGCAGACAGGCGCGACGTGATACCTCGACGCTAATCTAGTGGAAAAATTTCTATAAAAACTTCTTGGAAATGATTCTACCAGAATCGCATCGTATCTTTGCGTCGCGCCTGTCCGCGGGAGCCTTAAAACAGCTTTCAATTTCTGATATCTACTTTCTGTACTACTAATATCACGTGACTATCGCCACATTTCCAGTCAACGTAGCACTTGTTTCAATCGAGTGCAGTGCAAACGCCTGCGGCGTCGGGACGCGACAGTTGTGCCAACTGCCAACTGTGCCTCGAACTGTTCCAACAATAATGAAAATATTATCACTCTGTATCTATGTAAGTAGGTGCAGTTAAAAGTTGTACAATCGCTGCACAAATCTGTCGATCAGTTTTGGACTTTGACACATTAAAACTAGTTTCTTATTTTCATTGATGATCAATGTTTATTATATATATATACATAGTTTTAATAGGTTTACGTATTTAAATAATATTTATTCCACAATTTTCGCTATTGCACCTACCACTGCTTGTCTCTGCATCACCCAAAGGTTGACTGGTAGAAAATGCCTATGGCATTAAGTCCGCCTCTGTACATTTGTGTGCTTAAAGTATTAAATAAATAAATGTTTTCATTTCAAAGTTTTCAATCAAAGTTCCTCTGTTATGTAAACATAATATAACATCACGCCTGTAGTCCCTGAAGGGTAGGGTAGAGAACCTACCTATAGTACACCCTCATTTCGCCAATTATGCCATGCTTAAGTCCCATTTAATAGGATAGGGAGCGACCCTATTGTCATCAACCGAGCACAAATCCAGACTCCGGGCTGCTACTGAGAAGTTCCAGGTGGAAAAACCCAATTAAAACTTTACCCGACCCGGGAATCGAACCAAGGACCTCATGCTCTGCAGTGGCGCTTGCGACCGCTGGACGCACAAATAGGTAGGTAAAATGCATACGAAGATATTTAAAAATACTTATAGAACCGTCTAACGAGGGAATTATCCCACTACTCGGTAAGTATATCCAAACTAACTCAGGAAGAGCTCAAGGCTAAGTAATAACAGCCGCACCGGTCGATCCAATAGGTTAAGCTACGTTTGCTGGGGTTGGTCCATGGATGGGTGACCATCTTTAACTAACATCTCTAACTTTTTCTTTCTTTGCCTCGGAAAGCACGTTAAACCGTTGGTCCCGGATGTCATTTGTGGATCTTTGACAGTCGTTACGGGTCGTCAGAAGCCCGGAATTCTGAACACCAGTCTTGCCAAGGGGTATCTTATTACCCAGTTACTGGGTTGTGGAGACCAGATAGGCAGTCGCTCTATGTAAAATACTGGTATTCAGCTGCATCCGATTAGACTGGAAGCCGACCCCAATATATTTGGGAAAAGGCGAGGCAGATTGATTGGTAAATATAGCCAAACATACAAGAAATTACTCACAAACACATCCTAGTTTTGGATTAGTTGTTGCCAGTGAGTCGAGCTGGTTGACGTCTAACTTATAATCGTTGCCGCGAATTTGGTAGTTATAATATCCGAAACTTAACGTACGGTTACACATAGCTGTACGAAATAATGGATAAGTACAAAATGTAACAGCAAAAGAAACTTTTCAGAATAAATGCGACCTCTAAACTAAAACTGTCATTTATTCGTTATCTGACGATTGAAAAATTTGCCCATAACTAAATACTTTTAGTTTATTTAATGTTTCTTTATACGATGTAGCTAATAAATAATATAAGCAGTAACGAAACCAGAATACCTCTTCGGGGGTTCTGGGTTCGAACCTACGACCTTACAACTCGTAAGTTGCAGCTGTTATCACTGGGCCACTACTGCTCCACTGGACCACCATTGCTCCGTGTTCTCACTGTTTTCTACCGTGTGATAAACCGGTATTAGGCAATTAGGGTGCACATTTCCGTAAGATGCAAGTTATAAGAAAACGCAATGAGTGTTTTCTTATAACTTGCATCTTACATTTTCGAGGGCTCAAAAAGGCTGCAAATATTTTGTTAATCCAGTGGTATTGTACTAGGCAAGCATAAATAGCTTACCTGATCCAATAGTACCCGCATCCTGTGCAAGACAGTGTTGCCATAGTTCCGCAGTTATCTCACGCCGCATTGTGACGTTAGTTTTAGTTCAGCCGACTCTATAAGGCACGAGTTAGGCTGCCACTTCCCGTCTTAAATAAACAATGGATACAGATAAAATTATTTGTTAGGTAGGTCCTACAAAGGGATGTTTAGAAGTACTGTATTCAAGGAAAACGTAATCAAATATAGTGTATATTTAAACGCATCTGAAAAGTTCATACGGAACATAAAAACAACACCATATTTCACAGTAATCCCAAATTTCAAACAAGCTTATTAAAATAAATCCATTAAAATTTAAATAATATTAAATCGCTTCGTTACATAAGTATGCAAATGAGATAAACCGTAATAAATGCTACGTTTTCGATGCACAATATTGACATAGCAGAATCCAATTCGTAACGATTCAAGCGAGTGATTCATTTTAATCGGATGAATATACATTCATTTATATATTAATGCGGAAGTTGATCATCATCATCTTTCTCCTACACATATGCCGATTTATTTGGATTCGTCACCTCATAGGCCCCCTTTTCTGGCCACACCTTTATTTCCTGCTAAAACAGCTGAACGGATTCGGATGTGACCTGGAGAAGCACTTAGGCTACTTTTCATCCTGAATCGTGGAAGAAGTCATGGGCAACCGCTAGTCGACAAAACAAGAGCTTCTAGTTCACTTTCATCTAGAAAGCTATCAGATTGCATCCTTACATATGTTTATTTACAGTTTTAAATAAAATATACAATCTAATTCTAACATTATATACAAAGGGAAAAAATTATATATAAAGGAAGGGCTCATAGGGCGTCAAAAAATTCTTCCGCATCGCTGCCAGTAGGAAAAGTGCCCAAAAGGCTGGCAGCATTGCCACGTTGGATGGAAAATTATTTTTACGGATAAAATTATGCATTTAAACCACTAACCCCTGCTTTCTGGAAAACTAATCAATTCTAATCAGCCGTCGAACCTTATGTCAATTTTTTATGATTGATCGTTGACATTTTAGCTGAATATGAAAATGTAGGCCATGTTGACTTCGACCATGTCATACTTTTCCACCTACAGCTTCCAGGTTCATTATTCTTCATTACTATCGCCGTAATTCAGATAAAAGACGTCCACTCCTGGACATTGGCATCCCCCAAGTATCGCCACCATGATTGGTCCAGTGCTTCCCACATGCAACGAATTCCTTCGACCTTTACCAGGTTGTCTTTCTTAATGACTGACACTACTGAACCTTTCGATTTCAAAATTCATTCCGGTTCAAGAGTATCTTGAAAGTTACATCCTAACTCGAGGACTAGGAATGTAGGTTTAAAACCCATACAAACTGAAGAGAACTAGCCGTAATGGTATTAGCCACACTTTTGTCTAGTAAATTAGAAAAAAGATGAAAATATATTTGTACCTTTTCATTGAGGTGCATGAATACGCCAATCAGTTTCGGGAAGACTCCAATCAGCGCCTTTCAAAGTCTTGTTGATATCACTAAATAAACATCGTTGCGAATGAAACCCGGGATAAAGTGATGCGGAATAAGCGGGATAGGCATTCCCCGTCCACTCGCGGTGGGATTATCCCCTGGGATTTTAAATCCCGCGGCAGCTAAATCCCCGTTGCCCACATGAAATACGGTTTCAACGAGTTTCCAATAAATGATTGGTCATAATTGGAGAGCTCATTACTTTGCAGTCCGTGTGTCAATAGTTATGCACTTTGTAGATTTTTATCCTCTCGGTAGCGTGGAAGATCCTGCAACTGCTATTGGTCTGTACCGAACTGAACTTTATGTTGCATCAAACCATAAGTTTCCAGTCGGGTTTAAAAAAAAAAATAGTTTGAACGTGTATATACAAGTTAATCCATAATTATTTCACAATACATATAAACATTATTATGCGTTTTACTGCAGGGACCGGTTATTTTAATAATTAATGTAAATTAATAATTTGTTTGTAATCATTTATTTCCCATAATTGGTCACATAAGTTATTGACAGGATACAATTTCAGAATCTGTTTATTTATCACGTCAAGTGACAACAAATTAATAATGTCAAAATAGCTTATTACTATGAACTTATGCTGATATATTAAAAACATTCGGGAGAATCAAGATAAACCTATATGCATTTATTTCGAAATTAATTAAAAATTATAGTTTGTTACCACAGTTAACTTTAAAATTCGATCACTTCGAAACTTAGATTTCTAACATTCCTAATGCATTGATTAAATCGTAGGTACCAGGGCGTCAGGTTCTCAAAGAACTAACTCCAGCACATTGCCTGCATTATGAAAGCTTTACAAGCCAAGTTCCACACTTAACTCGGTCCACTCAGTTTCATGGGCGCGCAACAAGTGCTTTCCATAATTGAACACACCTGCTCTGCTGTTTTTATGTACCTCTGTACTTGGATG
This sequence comes from Lithophane semibrunnea, assembly GCA_947363905.1. Classification (NCBI taxonomy): domain Eukaryota; kingdom Metazoa; phylum Arthropoda; class Insecta; order Lepidoptera; family Noctuidae; genus Lithophane; species Lithophane semibrunnea. The sequence continues at coordinate 2,713,469 of OX376202.1, read as the reverse complement.
TATTGTTCTTATGATTTTTCTATTAAATAGTCCATCAATGTTGCATTATTTGATTGGAAACTCTGAAAACAAGTGGCTCGAAACATTAAGATGCTTTTTACATACAATGGATTGCTAGCCACAACAGACATTTAAATATACAGCATTTCATCGTACACTTCACCATTTTGTAAGCGAAACTTTGATGCAATATTCATTGAAAATTGTTCCAAAATTGTTTAAGCGTGGATGTCCATATTATTCGAGACCATATATTAGATGTATTCTAATCGACCAAGCAGACGACAAGGGGGTCTTAAAATCCCGATTGTATGATGTTAAAGGCAGGAGGGAATTCAAAACTAACCGACTGCTAAAAATCTTAAAAGAACTCTCAAAAGGAACTCAGGAACAATTTAATCACGCAACATTACCGACTCTTACTAGAAATTTTTAGTAATCTCTCTTTGTTACAGCTATATCCGTATATAACCGGGGACTTGATAGGATATCGAACAAATGTTCAGTCGCTACCCGGACAAATTGCCCAGCTTACCCGGCCCGAGTGGATCTATTATGTGATGTTTTGCTGTGGCGTTTATCACGGCTAGTGATATTATTTAGTTAAAAGACTGTGGCGATCAATTTGGGGATATAAATAGAGGAAATTTATGGACAAGCGTTTATCCGTTTTGGTTAGTGAATGAAAAGATTAATCCTTATTATGTGGCTGGTTGACAACAACGTTTGCTTTGCTTCGCGTAAATTCTGTAATATGCCTTCGTAGCAACTATGAAAGAATAAAGTCGACAGCCGGACAAAAGCTTCCACAAGTAGAACAGTACCCGGTTCTTAGATAACCTTCTACAGCTAGTCTATTCCGGAAACCAGTACCCGATCAAAACCTTTTTATGTAAAAGAACATCAACATCATCATCTGTATAACCTTTTCCCAACTATGCTGGGGTCGGTTTCCAGTACTACCAGATTCAGCTGCAAACCAGTATTTTACATGGAGCGACTTCCTATCTGACCTCCACAACTCAATTACTGGGTAACAATATACCCATTGGTAAAAAACATTTTCATGAGCTAAACAAATTTATTTCTCTCTGTCGAAGATGTTTCTAAAGTATCATCACTTGTAAATGCTCTTCAAATGCATCCAAGAGAAAATACGACCAGTGTTTGACTAACACCTCTATTCAGATTCAATCGAAGCTTCCAGAAAATCAATTCAAAAAACCGTTTCCCTCAGCCGTAGAAAATCCTCATTTTTCCTAACACTCATGAAGCGAAAAAGCTTAAAACCGATATCTAAATAAAAAAAATCCTCGAGGACGTCGGCAAAGTGGATAGCGTGGCTTCGACTCAATTCGTATTACTTCGGCACACATCGGTGCCCTTCGGAGAGCTTCGTCGAGCTTCGGTATTCCATTTACTGTGAAGGGGATTTGTGCTAATCTGCCTTCGATGGGGCAATTTGTATCGCCCATTGCATTACTCAACAAATGGCTTGCATTCAAAGTATGTGATCTGTTTCTTGTAATTTGATATTGTTCTGTTTTTATTTATTTTTGCAAGGTTTAAATTGAAAAAGAAATGATGACGCTACAGTTATCTGTCCTCGTTTATTCATCCTATTCTGATAACGAGATACATACACCAATGATCTTTATCCAGAGTACCTATATTTATGATTCTCTCCGATTCAAGACGAACAGTCTTTATTGCGCGAGTGTTAAGGGTATATTCAAAAATTAAAATAAACATTCTTTTTTCATATCAACTGATTTTTTTGGCGCCAAAATTGATGTTTTCTAAAAAAATCTCGCAAACCTATCGAGTGGGGTATCAAAATGAAGGCTTTTAAAAAAGTGATTGTTTGCTTAAAAATTATACTTTACTGCTTAACTGTGTAAAGTCAAACTAACCAATCAAAAACCTAACCTCAAAAAACTCATATTATTCCAAAATTAAACTTCCGAAGCCAACAACCCGAAACAATACGGTAAGCGCAAATCGCCATGATCTATGTAAACAGATAAACACCCATTTTTTCCCAAAAAAGTTTCCCAAGTTGCCTCTACCCGGAATTTATGACCCCATAAAAAATTACTTCCAACTACCAAAGGTAGACATTAAGGTGTGAAATGAGACATATCGCGAGATAACTACACCGCAAATAAAGCTGGCTCAGTCCCCGCGAGACTTAGTGGCACAATGAAGAGAGATACAGAAGGTTAAATCCTATGAAAAAAACACTGAGCCTTACCACAAAAACATAGAATTTTTTTTTTTGTCGTCGTCTCTTACGATTTCGATGAAAGTTGCAATATAGGGACTACGGGGGCGAAAAATCGATCTAGGTATAGTATAGCATCATAACTGGGAAAATTCGTTTTCTCTATTTTCACCCGAGCAGAGCTCGATTAAACAGGTACTTAGATTTTAACCTTAACCGTACAGTTTTAGTGAACATAGGTACTAATAAGGTTAATGATAAATGATATTTTATTTTTTGTAAATTAGTTCAAAAAACATACACGTAACAAATAAATTATGTTTTAAAACTACATAGATGAGTTCGGTTCAGATTAGTGTCTAAGATGGTCTTTTGAGAAAAGAACCATACAGATTTGAGTGAACCTAACCTATAAATAAATAAACCTAATTATAAACTAACTCAGAACTTAGCCCTCGTACCCTGGGGGGTTTTTCCCGCGACCATTTTTATCGCGCTACTAGGGCTATTTCAGTAACTTTTAAAGTGGAACTTCTGCGCTAACCTTGATGAGGCACCGAGTTACCGGTCATCATCGGTCAAGTTCGCATAAAAACACCTGACATGACGTAATATACATATTCTTATACGATTTTCGTGTGAATCAAACGTATATCCGCATGTTTAGAGCTATGGAGGCTGTTTAATAACTTGTTTTTAGATTCATTTATTTCGTGGTCTAAAAGTGATTGGAGTGAAAAGTGTCAAAAAAATAATAAGTGAAAGTGAAATAGTTACAATGAAGTGCTACTTAGTGATTTTAATTTTATTTATTACAGGTATTTTGCTAACGCATGCTATAGTCTGTTTTTTTAATCTCTTATGCCGTGATCCGACGGTGCGCCATATTGCGGACGGACACAGATGAGCCCGCACGACGCACCGTGGGAAGGTGTACGTGCGGGGTATCGCAGACATCGGAAGTTCCTCGGTGCGCGGTGCGTGGCGGTCTGTGGTCGTCGGCCGTGCGTGTCCGTCCGCAAAATCGCGGGTCGTCGGATCTCGGCATTAGACTAATTTGACCGGTGCGAATGTCAAACCCCAAATTTAAAAAAACTAACATCAAACACTTGAAATGTCAAATTAGTCTATGAGATTAAAGAACAGACTTTAGTATACTATCGGAATATCTTTAGCATCTTTTTATATTATTGAAAGCAAGTTGATTTGCCTTTAGAAGGCCGATAACAATTAAAATTCTATTGTGTCTCGTTAGTGACCGATGGAGGTTTATATATACTTACTACTTACTGGAAGCTGTAGGTATCTGTAATTGAGTGTGCATTACGGGATAATGTTTATAAATAAGTTTTATTATTGTAAATGATAATTGTAATGTATCTCGTTTGGTAATCCTTAAATAAATAAACAAATACTTTAATTTATATTGAATAACTACCTAATCTACTCTTTAAATATGATTGACGTTTAAAAGACAGAAATAAAATCGTTTATCATTTACTTGTACATTAACAACGTGTTTCAGATATTGCCTACATGTGTTCCTAAATAAATGACCGAAATGAATAGCATTGCAGTCTGTCGGCAGCTTTAAGTCGTAGGTATTTACATTTAGTTATACTGTAGTAAGTTGATTTTTTGTTACAGTATCTTCGGCCCAAGATCGGTCCCAAAATGATTATTACAGTGGGAACATCAATAACAACAGAAACGTAAGTTTTTTAACAACATAAATACTTACTAATTTTTTAACAACATAAATACTTACTTACTGATTTTTTAACAACATAAACACTTACTAATTTTGTTCCTCGTACTTATCTACTGAAAGAGCAATTATCAAACATGAAATACCTAGTTATAATGATACTATAGATACCTACTCATCAAATTAAAGTGATATTACCCTTTAGTAGGAATATAATTGAAATTGATTTTTATATGGGTTGATTAATAGTAATTGATTTATTATTTGATTTTGATTTTATTTTTTAAATTAGAATTTTATCGATTTGATTGATTGATTGATCTTGATTGATTGATTAGCTGTTGCTCGCGACTTCGTCTGCGATCCAGGATGAAAAGTAGCCTATGTCCTTATCCAGGTCAAGGTCTATTCCTGTGCCAAATTTCATCCAAATCCATTCAGAAGTTTTAGCGTGAGACTTAACAAACAAATAAACAAATTCACTTCCGCATTTATAATATCGTTAGGATATAAGTACAGGATCAAATTAAATTAGCTAGCAAAACTCTGCAGCCGTGATATAAACACGATAAAAAACGGTTATTTTGGAAGGTGAACGACCGCGCTGGTAGTAAAATCTTTTGTTTTAGTCTGTGAAGTTTACACAAAAATCAACAGTTTTTTAAAACCGTTAGTTCAAATGACTACACTAAGTGCGGTGCCACAAAAAATACCATCAAATTAATTTAATTTCTATTTATTTATATTCATTTATTTCCGGCAAGACCCAAATAGATGTTATTTTTAAGAAAATTTTTTCAAAGAACAACCTTTTTTCCTATGAATACAAATCTACGATTAAAGAAACTAGTCATGGCCTACCTACGCCATTTTCTATGATTAATAACCTACAATAACCATAATGCTTGACCATAATTAGTTTAGTGACCGCAAGTCCGCAACATCTCGTACTAATAATTCAAGTAGGTATGACATTGATCTACCTTGACGATATCACTATGCATTCAAAAATCTATTAATAATAAAGAAAATCCATTTTCTGTATTATTTCTTGTTTAGTTTAATAGATTTTTTTACTAAAAATCTATTAAACTAAACAAGAAATCTGTGTTTGTTTTATTTCAACATTGGAGAATCATGACCGGTAATATATATAATTTATTTACTTCTACTGTCAAGGCTAATTAAACCTTAGTTCTACGTCTTAAATCGTATTCACAAATGTAACTACTATCACATGTTCGTGAGAATATTGTTTTCTGTTTTTTGTTGTGAATGTATCATTAATTCTATACAAATCTTAGTAACAATATCTTGGTCACTCACGATCTATCTGACGTCGCTTGTGAATGCACTGTGGACATTGTTTTTCAAGTAAATAGAACAATATAATATTCCTATCATATAAAAAATAAGTTGGAGGAGCTCGCGGCTAAGTAATAACAGCCGCACGGATCGGTCCGAGGTTAAGCTACGCTTGCCAGGGTTGGTCCGTGGATGTGTGACCATCTTTACATATCGAGACTCCTCCGTGCCTTGGAAAGCACATTAAGCCGTTGGTCCCGGCTGCCATTTGTGGATCTTTGACAGTCGTTACGGGTCGTCAGAAGCCCGAAAGTCTGACAACCAGTCTTACCAAGGGGTATTACCCAGTTACTGGGTTGTGGAGGTCAGATAGGCAGTCGCTCCATGTAAAATACAGGTATTCAGCTGCATCCGGTTAGACTGGAAGCCAACCCCAACATAGTTGGGAAAAGGCTAAGCAGATGATGATGATAAAAAATAAGTTACTTGAAGCACTTTGATATTAGCGGGTTTTAAACGGGGTTTAAACATTGCTTAAGGCGAAACAAAAGTCATCAACACATCAAATCTCTAAGTTCATATTACCCATTGAATGACTATTTCATGAAATCATGATATTGAGGCCAATTCTAACTCAGTTGTATTGCTGATTCTAATGAATATAAAGCCATATAGTTTGCGTCGCGAATCATTAGTGAATCACATATAAATATACCGACCTGCAAATTACAAAAAACGTAAGAAAATTTGAAATTCGCAGGCTACCTTACCACAGCCCCCTTAAAGTTAAGAGACGTTTAAACGTCAAAAATGTATGGTTAAACAGTCGCTCACTAACCATCACTTAACTGTAAGCAACGTTTATAAATAACGGGGTAAATGGTTACTGTTAATTGTAGAGTTAAAAGGTCGTCATAACAAGTGTGTATGCAAATAAATTGAATCATACCGGACCTGAGACGGGGCTTGCCCTAGTCCTTGCTAGTATTCTGACGTCATAGTTCGGCAATCGTATTGTCAATTAATGGCTGCACGTGCGTTGTTGAAATAATTTCCTTATACTTAGATTTATTACTACCTCATTGGTCTAGTCTAGTAGTCTCAAGCACGAGGTCTTGGGTTCAATTTGACTTCCACAACCCAGTTACTGGGTATTAGCGACCTCGGCAAGCGTTTCTTACCTATGCGGTTGATATTACTTAGGTTCATTAATTTAATATTTCGAGGGGCTCGTCCCTCGAAATATTAAATTATATATATACCTTTATTACATATATATATACCTTCATGTTTAATGTTCCGTTTTAGATTTCGTTCATAATTTAAATTATTTTTTTAGCACGAAGATGAATGGGTTTGGGGATACGCAGAGGTTATTAAGCCAGCAAGTAAACCGGTGAGTGATTTGTCTTACTTATTTGTCCTTTAAAACAATAGCAGTGTCTCCTTCTGTAAATACTTCTGTAGAGATAACTAGATACCGTAGTCAAGATGATGGACATAGATAAATAGATGAATACATAATAATTTATTTATTTGGTTAGCCAACAATAAAATTGTTTACATTTAAAATAATTTCCTTAATAGTACCTAGGTACATTCTTAAGTGCAACAACAAAAAACAAATAAATAAATAAAAACAAATGCTGATGTTAAAACAAATGAATAAATAAACAAATACTTACAGGCTAACATTGTATATAAACATACGTACCTATATCCCCATTTTTAAATGGGGATATAGGTACGTAGTTTTAAGGGGGAGTAGTTTGACAGCAAAAAATCATATTTCACCCGCGCAACCCTTACCTACCCCTCTCATTAAACACGACGAAAACAAAACATAATGCCTTCCCGCCAGCAGAAACTTTTCGTCTGGCGTTTATAGAATTCGAATTTCAATCTTCTGTAGTATATTTTGCTTATACGATACGCTAAGCTTGAATTCAGAACTATAGATCATGTTCATGTTTTGGAACTAGAAACTCAATGTTGACGTGAAAAAGTTCAAATTTAAATGTTACCAAATTTTATTTAGGACCTTGTACAATTTGTATCTAATGACGTCTTTGTGGAAAACTGTGTTACCAAGTAATAAATATAATGCTATATCGTGGATTTCTCTCTTTGGAGGATCGTGCAAAGTGATACCCAAGTAAAAAATAATATTCGTATAATGAATTTTGCACTGTATTGTGCAACGAATATGGCATGTGTCATGAAAACCTTTCCTGCGCGAAACGCGAACAATCCCCTTCGAAAACATTTGAAACATGTGAAAAAGAGGCCGAGTTCTGTACAAAAGAAATAAATGTAGGATTGTCGGCTTCACCACTAAAAGAATTGACATCTATTCATCTATGTAAATGGGTGCCAAAGTACCAAAGGGACTAATTATAACAAAGGCCCGAGGTACGCGCTCAGTACCGGCGCTGTGTTTTGGGCGCGCGCCCGGCGCGTTTTGGACGCTCGTCAAACGCAACAAGATTTCCACATTTTGTTGTAACTTTTGAACCGTGTTTCTTTTAAGTTTATTACTAATGCGGAGAAAATGACAAGGAAAAATAGTGAAAAAGGAACCCGCGTCCAAGCGTCAAGGGCACGGTTAGGCTTCATTTACGGAGACGCGAGGAGTCGCGCGTGGCTTTGGGCGGCGCGGCTCGCACTGATTTCAAACATATGGCGTTGTATGAGTGCGTTTACGGAGACGCGATTTTACACGCGTTTGTTTGAAATGGAGCGTTTTTTGCGGCGGAGCCCGCGAATGGCATAGCCGCGTCTCACGCGGCGTTTCATCACGGCGGCGCACGTAGCAGCAATACCCGCGGCATACCTTCTCCCAGTCTTATTTGTAAATCGCACAACGGAGATGCAAGTTGAGAGTGGCAAGTTGCGACATGTGCAAGCCTAACGGCGCCCGGCATGGGCGCTCGCTTAGACTGCAGCGCTTGATATAATTCGTTACATAGGAATTCATACAATTTTATTGAGCGCCCGAAACGCAGCGTACAAAATGCGCGTCTCGGGCGCTTGTTATAACTAGTCCCTTAGTACAAAGTTTAGTATGGTCCCTCTTTGTAACTGTTGAAATTGTAGCTTTAAAAACATGCCAAGTTGCATTATAACTTTAGGCCTCATTTACGGAGACGCGGGGCGTGGCGCGTCGCGTGCAGTGTGGCGTCACGCGGCGCGTCTGACGTTTTTTCTGTTTACGGTGCGGCGGCGCGTGAAGCGGCAGTTATCATCCCACGCGTTAACATAAACATATGGCAATATACGTCTTGATTGTCGCGGTTTTTTTTGGGGTTATAATATATATTTTTGAAATGTGCTAATTAAAACCTTTCATTTGATACCCAACATGGTATGATTAAAAAATATTTTTTGTTGTCATGAAGCTTCCAACGATACCTGATTTGTGAAATTGTGATGAGTCTTTTAGAAGATAATATGTGGGAACAGACATAGATAAATACATAGAAACCGGTCAAAATTATAACCCTCCTTTTTGCTTCGCCGTAGTCAGGTAAAAACTAAAACCCAACTACGACTTAAAAGATATAAACAAGGCACCACAGACAGACAAATTAAAAATCCGGAGTCATACGGAATCTGTTCGAGTTCGTTCGTTATACCAATAACCGAAGAATAAAGGTATTATTCTAAACAAGTTTTATTTAGGCGGCGGTCAGTCGCTCCAATTGTTCGTCTAAGGGTCACCTTACAAGAAGTTTGTCAAAAAAGTGGGAGTAAACGAATTTGGATCCTGAGTATATCGCAATAAGATTTAATCTCCAGTGCGAACTTTCAAATGAACGTGGAATGGGCTCGTTGGCTATGTTGTAAATTTTCTCCGCAAGAAAATTCACCGCAATATAGAGCAATGGCGCTAGTTTTACCTACTTCTTTCTATACTCCGTGCTACTATACCAGTCAAAAATCTGTCAAATAAAATGTATGTCATCTTGAGTTTTCAAATATCAACATTGAATTTTATATGTTTATTTAGACTCGGTATTTATTTATTTATCAATCAATAACACTTGTAATATTCGTTTTGGAAGTGGTTTTAGTGTTTTTTTCATGTTTTCTATGTCTCAGTTTCTTTTGTGGAATGTGATAAATTACGAAAATATTATTTACGAAAATAAATAATATATCAGCGCAGCTAAAAATTTGAGCGTAGTCCTCTCGTCTCAACAGAGCGACGCCGACTGATTTGTGAAACAAAAATATGCTTGAAGTTCCCGTAATGTGCGACGGAAGATGGCTTCTTCCACGAACTAAGAACGTCGTAAGTCCTACAAGCTTTGATTCGTAATAAAACCAAAATTAAAAGGAATAAAAAAAAAAGCCTACACATTTTTTTTGCCTTGTTTTAATACATATAATCATATAATTTTTATCATAATAGGCATTAGCATTTTAAGTACAAATCGAAAATACGTGAAAATTAGAGGTAACTTCGTGATATTTTTTTATCGAGAAAATTTTAATATTTTGTGTTTCTGTTAAACAAAAAGTTTGGAAATATCATGTAGTTACTCATACTATTTTTATTTTATACCTAAGTCTTATCAATTTCATGAAAAATCAAATTGAAGACAGGCAATTTTGCTTCCAACCCGCCCTGTAGTATCGTTTACGATACTACCCTTAAACTTAAAACTACTTACATTTAAAAACACTTTTCCAGACTGTTCCAGCTAATCCGGACAGGACACACGACAAATTTAAGGACCCTTGCACACCGTACGATCCACCGAAACCTAACTTCAGTGCTCCTGGACGACGGATCTGTGAAATAAGTAAGACGTTTTAGACCAAAACTTTCTAAGCCATGTGGGTGGATTGTATGAAAGAGGATAAAGCGACAGTCTGTTTTTTAATCTCCACTAATTTGACAGGAGCAAATGTCAAACTCCAAATTGAAATGTCAAATTAGTCTACGGGATTGAAAAACTGACTTTAGTAAGAAAGTAAAGTCAGATAACGCGGCTGTAGAGATCACTGGAAGAACACCGGAAAATAACAATAATAAATCATCGTTGGTTTAGTAGGCACAGGTAGGTTTGATTCCCGGGTTGGGCAAGGTGTTAGTGGGTTTTTCCATCTAGAATTTCTCAGTAGCGGCGAAATATGGGCTTACTTTAGTTACACCTCTTCCTAACCCTTCGTTAAATATATGGTAAAATAAAAGTTTCTAAAATGAGTCATTTAAATATTTCTTCTTTCTTGTTTCAGAATGCTACGAATACATTTCGGAATTAAACACGAGACACGAATCCGTTCTAAGATCAGAAGAATGTAAGTGGCAACTATTATTTTTCTTTTTATGAAACTTTACGTTACAGTACGACACGACTTAAATGTAGCATCGGCAAAATTCGTAAAACCGACCACCATCCGAACTGAGTGCGCCTTCAAAATCGCCGATCTTTATTACTGCTTTAGGTGAAAATGATCTTTACGCAAACGCAATTACTTGTATAGTCATATAACCAAATACATTCGTAAAATTGAAATTAATGAAAGCTTTTTTCAAATCTATGCTACATCTAAGTTGTGTCGTACTGTACGTAAGTTAAAACTACTAATCATGGACAGTAAACTGCATGTCCATTGCAACAATTTGGCTTCCACAGCGCTTTATTTTGTAGGCGTTTTCTTTGATCAAGTTTTATTACTTATGTTATATGTAAATTATTTTGACAGGTATGAGAGAATGGGAAAGTTCTCATCCAAATTATATCCCACCTTTAGCCGCTATCGGAGGACGAATAACTGAGCCTGGCGAGTTTCCACACATGGTGAGTGTCTTGGTAGCACCTTTGAACCTTATTTTTGCTTGAAATTAATCCTGTATGTACTATGTTCCTACTTAACTAAATACCAGGATGCCATGAATAATATGAAGCTTGAAGCACTTCTCATTTTCATTAATTACCCGACTACGGCGAAGAAAAAAGGAGGGTTATGATTTTGACCGGTATGTATGTATGTATGTATGTATGTATGTATGTATGTATGTATGTATGTATGTATGTATGTATGTATGTTCATCTGTTCCCTCCTATCTTCCAAACCACTTATCACAATTTGACAAATGAGGTATCGTTAGAAGCGTCGTGATTGTCCGCTGGTTATAGGCTATGTGAAGTCACATTAAATTAAAAATGGCGCCCTCTAGAGGACATAAAGTGAGGAACTTAAAAAAAATTATGGTTTAATCGTACCATGTTGGGTATCAAATGAAAGGGCTTAATGAGCACATTTCAAAAATATATATATTATAACCCCAAAAGTATTTTAAAAAAAATCAAGTAATAAAAAAATCAAGTAACAAAAACTAAAACCCAACTACGACTTAAAAGATATAAACAAGGCACCACAGACAGACAAATTAAAAATCCGGAGTCACACGTGTTAGGGCATAAATCGAACAGATTACGTGTGACTCCGGATTTTTAATTTGTCTGTCTGTGGTGCCTTGTTTATATCTTTTAAGTCGTAGTTGGGTTTTAGTTTTTGTTACTTGATTTTTTTTTCTAATTTGTTTTATTCAATTTCTAAGCTCGAGGAGGAGCTCGTGGCTAAGTAATAACAGCCGCTCGGGTCGATCCATCAGGTTAAGCTACGCTTGCCGGGGTTGGTCCGTGGATGGGTGACCATTTTCACATATCGAGACTCCTCCGTGCTTCGGAAAGCACGTTAAGCCGTTGGCCCCGGCTGTCATTTGTGGATCTTTGACAGTCGTTACGAGTCGTAAGAAGCACGAAAGTCTGACAACCAGTCTAACGAAGGGGTATCGTATTACCCAGTTACTGGGTTGTGGAGGTCAGATAGGCAGTCGCTCCATGTAAAATACTGGTATTCAGCTGCATCCGGTTAGACTGGAAGCCGACCCCAACATAGTTGGGAAAAGGCTAGGCAGATTGATTGTTTTATTCAATTTATTTTCATTATTTTCTTGTGTTCTAACTGATAACGTTTTTTAACCAAAATACCAGGGAGCCATAGGCTGGCTGGCGTCAACCGGAACATGGGTGTTTAAATGCGGCAGCTCCCTCATCAGCTCCAAGTTTGTGCTGACGGCGGGTCATTGCTCTCGCGCTTCTGACAGAGACACGACTATTGCCGATCCTGTGCCGAAGATCGTTAGGTTGGGGGACAAGAATATTATTGACGTGGTCAGTTTTATGCCTTATTTAATCAGCCCTACATACTTAACCAAATAGAGGTTTTTTGGTTTTTGTGTATACCTTATTATGTACAACTTATGCTTTTAATAAGATAATTTTAATCTTTTCTGAAGCATAAGCGATGCCTGCCGACTTCTTTATGTCGATCTTTATAGATCTAAAAACGAAAATATCCAATCATGTTTATATTCTCACGAGAATATTATATTGATTCCTGTTTCAGTACGCAAATGGCGTCCCGCCAACAGACGCCAAGATCATCAACATAATAGTGCACCCAAAGTACCATCCTCCGAAGAAGTACTACGACATAGCTCTGATGGAGCTAGAAGACCATGTGGTGTTCAGCAAGTACGTGCAGCCAGCGTGTTTGTGGACCAGGTTCAATACCAGCAGCCTGGGGACGGAGGCTACACTCACTGGGTGGGGCGTTGTGGAAACTAGTAAGAAGTGGTTTGGTTTATTTTGTATTGGTTTGCATACCTGCGAGCCAACCCTGCTTCACACGGTTTATACAACTTGACAAAAACATTGAGTACAATAGACGCAGATATATTTAGTAACCTATTCCGCTTGACTATTCTTCTAGAGTCATAAAAACCTTGTGAGAAATCGACACGTGTTTCACCTCTCAACGAGGCATCTTCAGGATGACGATTGACCAATTGCAAACCAGAACGCGCCGTGTTACCACACCGAGCGCTGGACGCAAAGTCGTCACAACGTCAAAAGTGAAAAAAATATCGAGATTTAATTATTATTATATGTTAGTTTAATATAAGAGCTCGTGGCTAAGTAACAACAACCGCACGGGTCGATCCATCAGGTTAAGCTATGTTTGCCGGGGTTGGTCCGTGAATGGGACCATCTTTACATACCGAGACTCCTCCGTGCCTCGGAAAGCTCGTTAAGCCGTTGGTCCCGGCTGTCGTTCGTGAATCTGTGACAGTCGTTACGGGTAGTCAGAAGCCCGAAAGTCTGAGAACCAGCCTTACCAAGGGGTATCGTATTACGCAGTTACTGGGTTGTGGAGGTCGGATAGGTTGTCGCTCCATGTAAAGTACTGGTATTCAGCTGCAGCCGGTTAGACTGGAAGCTGAGTCCAACATAGTTGGGAAAAGGCTAGGCACATTGATTGGATGTTATTGTTACTAATAACGTTGACTATTTTGACATCGTCATAAGTAAAGACAATTTATATGTCTTTTTTGCTTTTATACACGGTTTATGTACAAACCCACAATGTTACAGTTGGCCGAACAACCTCCCCTGAGCTGCAAGCTGCAGTGGTAGACTTCATAGATACTAAAGTATGCGACCAGCTGCTGAGACCATCGTGTAACAGGAACTGGTGCGGCGTCAAAGATGACCAGATCTGTGCCGGCAAGTTGGCGGGAGGAGTGGATGCTTGCCAGGTAATTTGATATTAAAAACAATATTTCTTCATCTATCAATTTAGTAGTATTTCTTTCATCTATAAAGCAAAGGTGAAGTAAAGATTAAAAACCTATTTTTTGCCAAAAACATGTCGATAAACTAAGACCCAGCAGGAAACTAATATTTTTAACTTGACACGTAATAATTTGACGTCACATAGACTAAGCTATGCTTGGAGTATCTCTGAGAGATAAAATCCGGAATGAGGTAATCCGGCAGAGAACCAAAGTTGTTGACATAGCTCACAGAATAAGCAAGCTGAAGTGGCAATGGGCCGGCCATATTAGCACCGATGACCGTTGGGGTATACGTGTTCTTGAGTGGAGACCGCGAATCGGCAAACGTAAGGTAGGACGCCCTCAGGCTAGGTGGAGCAACGATCTTGGCAGGGTAGCAGCTGCATGAGAGTTGCCGAGAATCGAGCTGAATGGCGTGCAATTGGAGAGGCCTGTGTCCAGCAGTGGACTGCTGTAGGCTGATGATGATGCTGATTACATAGACTATACCAGTGGAAGATCAAAACGCTTTCAACATTACCCCATTTGTCAAATTATTATGAGTAGTTAAGAAGTTATGAAGTTATGAATAAAGGAACAGATGAACAAACATAAATACATACATACCGGTCAAAATCATAACCCTCCTTTTTGCTTCGCCGTAATCGGGTAAAAAGAGGAGTGTTACAACTAACTACATAGAGCCTATGATTGGATACAACTACAAAGTTGATAGCATAATTTTAGGTTAAGTATCTAGTTTGATTTGAGACTGACGTAGTGATTATGGCCATTCACCTAAATTTGTCGTGTTTTACTTTTAACTAGCTCAACGCTTATAAATTTCCTCTTCAGGGTGACTCCGGTGGACCTCTCCAAGTACAGATTCCTCTCCCGATCACGACCGAAGGCAGCATGCACTACATCGTCGGCGTGACGTCATTCGGCATCGGCTGCGCACTGCCCAACCTGCCCGGGATCTACTCCAGAGTGTCCATATATCTGGACTGGATCGAGTCTATTGTTTGGCGTCAATGACATAATTTTTGAATTTTCACAAATTTTTTATTTGCCGTCGATGCCATATGAAGAAGTCCGACTAAACACAAAAACTATGAGAAATCATAATGCTATTGAAAATTGTACCATGTATGATTGTATTAAACTATAAAAAGAAATAAAAAATAAACCTCATTGATGATCTTTAATTATGTTTCACTAGCTGATGCCCGCGGCTTCGCCGGCGTGGATATCGATGTTATTTTATACTTAAACCTTCCCCGAGAATCACTCTATCCATTGGTGAAAACAACATGAAAATCGGTGCAGTAGTTTTTGAGTTTATCGCGCACAGGACGAGAGACAGACGCGGCGGAGGACTTTGTCTTATAATATGTATGTAAGGATAAGGATGTTATTGGATAGCAAACAAACCGATGGACTATCCGATGTAAAGTGGTCAACTGTTCCATTCCGTTTGTTAACAAAAATGGAATCGAAGAATAATGAAAAAAAAAAAGTGCTTCATCAAACATAAATTTTAAATAAATTTCGTCTTTTTTAAAAGAAAAATTATATTTTTTATTTAGGTAATTTTGATTATATATTTTTTTTCAATACTGTTTGTCTAACTGAAGAAGTAACGTGGTTAGAATACATGGTTAAAATATTGCCAATGAATTAATAATAAAATAATAATATACCATTTATTACAGGCGCCACAGGCCCATAGATTAAATTTCAGCCTGTATATTTAGAAACATATTATTTAAAAAGTGTTTATTACATAATAGATACATTTTTCTAAGTCACTATTGGATACCGTCAGTGACACAAATGGAACTTCTGAACTATTTATTTTTATTCTATGGTGATATTGAGTTACACGGCATCATCATCATCGGTCAAGTTAGCATTAAAATACCTGTCATGAGGTAATGTACGTATTCTTAAAGAGTTTTTCGCGAGATACAAACGTATATCCGGGTTTTTTTTTTTTGTAAATTTACTCTTCTTGTTAATGTGACTTATATTATGTGCTATCGGTCTTAGGTATATTAGAAAGTGGTAACTGTAGTTACCTAATCAAAAACATGAGTGAAAGTGAAAAAGGAATCAAGTGCTACATAGTGGTATTCAGTTTATTTATTTCAGGTAATTTTGTTTATTAAATTACAGTTTAGTTTAGTTCAGTTAATTTTCAAAAATAAATAATAGTCAAGAATAATTATTTTTTGATTTACATATTCATTTGTTTTTCTCGCTTATATACCTTATAAGCGAGAGAAACAAATGAATATAATGTAAATCAAATTCAAATAATATAATTTGTGGCCGGAACAATTAGTCAGTAAATTAATTTGTTGTTACAGTATCGTCGGCCCAAATTCGGTTCAGAATGAATGATTACTACATTAAAAACGCCAGTGAATTAAACGTAAGTTCTGACCTTTTACTGTTTTTTCTGCATTCCCCGAAGGGTTAGGCAGAGGTCTACCTACAATCCACACACATTTCGCCAGGCAAGTTTCGGTCCCATGTAATAAAAAAAAAAATTAAAAAAAATATCTTTATTTCGGATAAGACACATCCATATGGGTTAGTAAACAAAAAGAGAACTTATACATAAGTTAGTAAACTTATTAACTATTTGGTAACAAGGCTGTTGTTCGAGATACATCTCCGAACAACATCACCTAATAAAGGAGACTCGTACCGCCCCGCTATGGTCTTCAGGATGGAGTTGGAGCTCTCCCGCACTCTGCAGAGCAAAGAGGCCGATTTCCGTCTGACGATGGCGTGGAAGCCATCGACGTGTGCTTGAGCAAACATACCTGATGCACTGCAGAAACGGGGCAGCCCCATCAAGATCCTGAACCCGTTATTATATTGGACCCGTAGGGCGCTGATAGCCCGCTGAGTACAGTTGGTCCACAGGCTGCACGATAATAATAGGGGGCGAGCGTATTGCCATCAATCGTGAACAAATCCAGACTCCGCATTGCATTATGACGTCAGGATTTCAATGGAAAAACGTCGAAAGAGTTTGAAGTTTCATCACTCTTACATCTTTTAACATTCAATCTGTCTAGCCTTTTCCCAACTATGTTAGGTTCGGCTTCCAGTCTAA
Organism: Lithophane semibrunnea; assembly: GCA_947363905.1. Lineage (NCBI taxonomy): Eukaryota > Metazoa > Arthropoda > Insecta > Lepidoptera > Noctuidae > Lithophane > Lithophane semibrunnea. The sequence continues at coordinate 2,696,467 of OX376202.1, read as the reverse complement.
CCGGATGCAGCTGAATACCAGTATCTCTCTTACAACTTGTAACATTATGATGTTCATCTTCCTGCCCTTATCCCATGTTACTTGGGGTAAGGGCAGTAAGATGAACATCATAATGTTTGTTTGTGTTGTAACATTATGATGTTATTATAAGAAATAAGACAATCTATGAAGGGTGATGATGAAGAAAGTGCTAGTTTTGACTATTCTGTTTTGATATATCACTGAAGTTCTATTCTATTTTAGAAATTCCTCGTCGGCTTTGTTGTTCGAAAAATACTGCCGAATCGAATGTGCCGACCCGAACTAGTTAACGTCAACAAATAACACATGTATGGTGAATGATGAACGAAATGCTCGACTGATTCTTTGAGACATTATCATCTAAACTTAGGTCGGCTGTTTAGTCTAAGTTAAGTGGACTGACTGACTTAAAGGCTCTTACATACCGGCGCAAGTCGCCGCGCGTCGCGAATTTTAACAAAACAATTTCTGAGGAAACTTCACGGCGAACAATGTGCCGGCGTCGCGTCGTGCGGCGAATCGCGCCAGTATGTAAGAGCCTTAAATCATTATGCACTGACTGTTGCTTTTTTTTTTTCAGGAAAACGAAAAATGGGTTTGGGGATATGCAAATCCTGAGAAAATTGTAAGTTTAATTATTATTTTTATGGACCTGTACTGTCCCAATGTCGGGCAAAAGCCTCCTTTCCCTTTTTGGGAATAAAATATAAAATATTATTTATGTGACATCAAGTCAATTTAGTTTTTAACTAACTGTAAATTCACTTGTACATAAATTATTACTATTCTATTAAGAAAATTGACGAAAGATGTTGAAAAAAAAGTCGAGTGTTTAGAAAAGTATTGTATTTTATTCAGCAAAGTGAAGAATGGGTTTGGGGCAACGCAGCTCCTGAGCCAACAGTAAGTAATCCTACAAATATTATAAACGCGAAAGTTTGTGAGGATGGATGGATGGATGGATGGATGGATGTTTGTTACTCTTTCACGCAAAAACTAGAGAACGCATTTGGATGAAATTTGGCACACAGATAATTTATAACCTGGATTAACACATAGGAAACTTTTTATCCCGATATTTCCACGGGATCGAGACTTATGCGGGTGAAACCGCGGGGCGCTGCTAGTCGTTTATAATATTACTAATATCGCAAGATATCGCAATTGAGTTCCGTTTTCCAACTTCCTGACCTGGCCTACCACTACCACTTACAGCAGTATTATGTTAATGTTACTTCGTGGGGGAAAGAGATGGAGCTATACGTCATGTAGAGCTTCATCTCTTTCCTACACTGAAGTGGTATGAACCTTGCCGTAATGTTGAGCACAGAACTACACCCCATTTCATATAAAACTCTTCCAGACCGTTCCAGCCCCTATAATCGTCCCTTCAGTCAAAAATGATAGAATTACGGAACTCTGCTCACCCTACAACCCATCAATGCCTGACTTCAGTGCTACGGGACGAAGGATCAGTGAAAGAAGTAAGACAGTTCTGTATCCCTATTTAAAAGTAGGAATATTATCATCAACTACCCTAAAACAATGACTGGCAGTGTGATAGTGCCGTCAGCTTGCGGAACTGCGCGCGAGCCGAGCAAGAGAAGCGAGCGGTGCCGCGGAAACGGCTGGCAAGCGTTACTTCTAAGTTGCTCGCCATTCAGTCATTGTAGTGGCTTTGCAATATATAATCTAAAATGATGTACTGTATGCCGCAAGCTGTCGGCACTATAACTGTGATAGTGATACAATGCCGCTTGCGGCACTCCACTGCCAAATAATATTGTAATAATTTGTACATATTAATTTCAATCCGTATTTTAATTTCTTTCAGAATGCTATGAATACATTTGGGAATTACAAAATAGACACAAGAGGGGACTGAGATCACTTGAATGTAAGTGACGTGTAGGTGAAGTGAGAATTAACTGAACATAATACATTTTGTAAAACTATTAAGTACATTCAAAATATTCTTAATATTCTTGATAAAAATCGTAAATTCATTTACTGACAGAACCCTAGTTTTAGAGGCATTACATTTTGCACAAGAGGTCATTATAAAGCGAAAGTGAGCACAGAAGCAGGATTTAAACAAAAAGCCTCCAACATTGTAGATCGATGACCTTGTAAAGGCCGTAGGAATCCGTTGGATGCGAGAAGCACAGAACCGATCAACTGGCGGTGCTTGGTGGAGGTCTTACGACTGAAATAATGACACCCTTAAGTGGTAAGGTTAGGTTAGGATAGGAAATCTCATGGGCCCACTGTTTGTTATTTAATAATGTTGTATTACTTTTTCGGCAGGTGATTTAGGACTGAAAGAAAAATCGTCATTCCCCGGCTATGTTGGAGCTGTTGGAGGGCGGGAAACTGCACCAGGCGAGTTTCCGCACATGGTTAGTAGTATCTTATGTTCATATCAGTCAATTCGTTTGGCACTACATTATCTGTATTACCTAACTAGCTGCCGCCAGCTGCTTCGTCCGCGTGTAATCTTTATAAATTATAGCCTATGTTACTCAGAGTGAATGTAGCTTTCTAATGGTGAAAGAATTTTTTGAAATCGGCGCTGTTGTTTTTGAGTTTATTCATTACAAACATACAAATCTTTCCTCTTTATAATATTAGTGTAGATAATGCCAATATAATTGTATAGCCATTTATTGGAGCAGTTCTATATTAAATTTTGTTTGTTCTTACTCAATCAATGTTTTAAATTATAATACCAGGGAGCTATAGGCTGGCAGGCGTCAACCGGCACATGGGTGTTTAAATGCGGCAGCTCCCTCATCAGCTCCAAGTTTGTGCTGACGGCGGGTCATTGCTCTCGCGCTTCTGACAGAGACACGACTATTGCCGATCCTGTGCCGAAGATCATCAGGTTGGGGGACAAGAATATTATTGATGTGGTTAGTTGTATGCCTATTTAAACCATCCTTCCAACCATATTTGAATACTGATTTATCGTACCATCTCCAGTTGACTTTTGGGAACATCTGGCATTACTTATTTTCGTATTTTTTAGGCTTCCGTACCCAAAGGGTAAAACGGGACCCTATACTAAGGCTCCGCTGTCTGTCTGTCTGTCTGACTGTCTGTCTGTCTGTCTGTCTGTCTGTCTGTCCGTCTGTCACCAGGCTGTATCTCATGAACCGTGATAGCTAGACAGTTGAAATTTCCACAGATGATGTATATCTGTTGCCCCTATAACAGTAAATACTAAAAACCAGAATAAAATAAATATTTAAGGGGGCTCCCATACAACAAACGTGTTTTTTTTGCTCGTTTTTACTCGATATTGAAAACGACAACAGGTAGACGCTTGAAATATTCACAGAATATTTAGTTACATAGGTATTCACTTTAAAAATAAATAATTAAATTAGAATAAAATAAATATTTATGAGGTGCTCCCATACAACAAACGTGATTTTTTGCCGTTTTTATAGATAATGGTGGCCCTTCGTGCGCGAGTCCGACTCGCACTTGGCCGGTTTTTTTTTTCAAGTCTTTTCTGCAACGAAGATGTCATGATATACCTATTATCTATTCTCTTTGATCACGATTCCTTTCACTTCAAATGTAGATAATTGTTTTCCCAAAGATTGAATTCATCATTTTCCTGTTGTAGTACACAAACGGCGTCCTACCTACAGACGCAAAGATCATCAACATAATAGTGCACCCGAAGTACCATCCTCCGAAGAAGTACTACGACATAGCTCTGATGGAGCTAGAAGACCATGTGGTGTTCAGCAAGTACGTGCAGCCAGCGTGTTTGTGGACCAGGTTCAATACCAGCAGCCTGGGGACGGAGGCTACCCTCACTGGGTGGGGCGTTGTGGAAACTAGTAAGAACTTGTTTGGTTTTATTGTACTAGCTTCCACCAGCGGCTTCGCAACATAGGCTATACTGAGTAACATAGGCTATAATTCTCTCAAAAAAAAAAAATTACTTTCGTTGCCCTAGCGCATAGGGCAACGAACTTGCGTCTCTTCTGGTAAAATTTAGATCTAAAAAAATTAAAAATAAAGTTGTAATTTTCCATTGATTTTACGTTCTATAAAAGAAACCAAACCACTGGTTGCAAGGATAATAGTGTTTACCCTAACACCCTGTATAATATTAGTATGGATATGGATTAGCATTATCTCGCAAATACTGTAGGTACTCGTATGGCAGAATTTGTAAAGCGGTAGTAATCTTTGTAGAGTGTCTTCTTGTTACTCATACTGCGTGACAGTCTTCTTCTAAAACTATCATATCTTTGCCAGGGTACTGTATCTCACACTCACACACACACAAATCCACACACAATTGTGTTCTATTATGGAACTAGAGAACAAGAGAACAGAGGGCATAGACAAGTGACAATCGCTTCGAAAGCGTTTCGTATTTCTACGGCGACTTTCAACAGGACTGACATAAGCTTTTCGATAGCTTAGGTCAGTCCTATACATTTTTGCCTGTTCCATCATCGTTACCGCTGATAGAATGTCACTTTGTCTAGCCTGTCAGTTCTTGTTCTCTAGTTTTTAACAATCATTATACGTTCTATGGAAAATTGATTTGTCTGCTTCAGTTTTTCAATTTGTATAGAAGTCTAATGATAATAATCGTGTGTGTCCAATAACATAACGAATACTGTTTTTTACTACCAATTGCCTCATTACATCAAGTTTATTTTTATTTAGTGGTCATTAAATTAGATCGATTTTATGCAATAGCAAGATCTTCAGAATATATTTTATTTTATTTAAATTATAACCATTTCCAATTGATTGGATTTACTTTCAAATAACGTGACGATAATTTCGTAGTTACTTTTACATAGACACCCCAAAGGCCGAATGCTTGTCTCTCGTGACTTCTTGAGTTCAAATCCTACACTTAAAATGAGCAATTTTTTTTTTAATATTATATTTTTAATCACGTTCTCGAAAACGGCTCTAAAGATTTCGATGAAAGTTGTAATAACCCGATAGATGTTGTCCTGTCCAATTATCAATAATTCATACAAAAATCCCATTGAAATGTCGTCCCGAATTTGAAAATTTTCTGGGCAATTTTTCAAATTTTTCTTTTGATGTAATCCTAATTCGGAATACGAACATTTTAAAACAAAAAATAGCAATAGCCGCTTACCAACGAACACCGTTTTATTTTTATATATATAAATGGCCTGATCTTAGAATAGATCATATCATGAAGTGTTCGACCATTTCATGAAATAGATGAGGATAATTTTAAATCAACATCAACTGCTTTAATGATTACAAGTTACTCTCTATGTTACAGTTGGCCGAACGACTTCCCCTGAGCTGCAAGCCGCAGTGGTAGACTTCATAGACACTACAGTCTGCGACCACCTGCTGAGACCATCCTGTAACAGGAACTGGTGCGGCGTGAGAGATAACCAGATCTGTGCTGGCAAGCTGGCAGGAGGTGTCGATGCTTGTCAGGTAACTGTGGCATCACGTGATGATGATGATGACGTCACGCTGAAGTAGTTGCACGAAGGCTGCGTTGACGTTCATATTCGGGGTCACCAATTTGAGGAACAGGGTGTAAAGTTTGCTCATCCTCTATAGAAAACGGGGGATCCTCCGACCAGATGGGTGTTGTGTCTGGCGGGCAACTACCCAACCATTGACGTTGGAATCTTGTATATATGTCCATCGCGCAGTAAACTCTAATTGCGCGGCAAGATTTTTATGTAATGCTGCCACATTGAAATGGTTTTCTAACGTGTTTTTTAAGCATTATTACAGAAGATTCACTCCGCAAAATTATTTAAATAAAAAGTGACATTAGGTAACTTTAGTCTATTTTAACTAGCGTAATATTTATCAATTTCCTCTTCAGGGTGACTCCGGCGGACCTCTCCAAGTACAGATTCCTCTCCCGATCACGACGGAAGGCAGCATGCACTACATCGTCGGCGTGACGTCATTCGGAATCGGCTGCGCACTGCCCAACCTGCCCGGGATCTACTCCAGAGTGTCCATGTATCTGGACTGGATCGAGTCTGTTGTATGGCCTATGCTGCCTTAGTTGTTCAATTGTTTTTGTGCATAGGATACTCTTCCTTTTCATTTCTTCTTGTTTGCGTTGTAAAATGATTAGCCAGTATGCGCTTTTATAATTTCTAACGATATTTCGTGGATATATATAATTTCTAACGACGTTTCGATATTTCACGATAACACAAGAAATTAAAATGTATGGAAATATATAAAAGAAAGAAAAGAAAGAAAAGAAAGAAAAAAAGAAAAAAAGAAAAGAAAGAAAAGAAAGAAAAGAAAGAAAAGAAAAGAAAGAAAGAAAAAATATTTATTCTGCACAAACAAAACGCACACTCAACAAAAAAAGACATAAAATACACTTATAAAAAGTAGCCAAAACCCTCGTATTCAACCAATAAAAGTAAAAAGTTTGACAATATTGTGAAGACACTTATAAACTTTCCGTCCAAGATATACTTATAAACATTACGTGCGCGTATTTCCATACATTTTATGGACGTTGATGTGAACGTCCACAGTAATAAAGTCACCTTAGAAATTATAAGAACGACATTTAGTAAGGTTTACTGCCCAATATACCTGTCAGATATACATTTATAACTCTGTTTTACTCGTGGAGGCTTCAAAGTAAAAATATTTACAAACTAATTTAAACTATTTCACTTTCCTACCTCATGCACCAACAAAAACAATCAATCTGCCTAGCCTTTTCCCAACTATGATGGGGTCGGGTCCCAGTCTAACCGAATGCAGCTGAATACCAGTATTTTACATGGAGCAACTTCCTATCTCACCTCCACAACCCAGTTACTGGGTAACACGATACCCCTTCGTAAGCCTGGTTGTCAAACATTCGAGCTTCTGACGACCCTTAACGACTGTCAAACATGCAGAAATGACCGCCGGTACCAACGCCTAAACGTGCTTTCCATGATATGTCATCCATCCACAGAACAACCCCGGCCAGCGTAGCTTAACCGACACGTGCGGCTTTTATGACTTAGCCACGAGCTCCTCCTACCTCAAGCACCAATAAACATTAATTCTGGTCCTATTCTGAACAAAATCGCAAAGTCAAAGTGGCTCAACTAAAATTTAAACGCGTCAAAAAGACTTTAAGCTTGGCACCATCCATTAGCAATTCGACACCTTATTTCGTCGGCACTGTCAAGTAAATTGCTCATGAATTGCTCATAAAAGGAGCAGTACAAATAATAAAACTAGCCTCACTCTGCGCGGTACCATCTAAGGACGTCGGCTTAACTGGGCTGACTATCACACCGTAGTGTTGGGACGAGCGTAATTGATTTTAAAAGTTGTGTGTGAATTGTTACATGTTTGTTTACATCTCGACCTGAGACGCATTAGATCTGATATGGAATTTCCAATACAATACAAATCCTACCTTATGCGAGACGCATTAGGTCTGATATGCAATTTACAATACAATACAAATCTGACCTTATGCGTCTCAGGTCGAGACATACATACATCAACCCACGCCTTCTTCCCAAGGGGGTACGCAAATATTACAGTACGCCATCTGCTACGGTAAACAAGCATGCTTGACATGCAAACGGACAATATCAAAGAGAATTTCAGACGACAAATAATTATAGACCATGTTGTAAATAACATCTTTAGATCTGCCATTCAACGTGGCAATGCTGCCAGTCTTCTGGGCACGTTTCCGGATGACAGCGATGCGGACGAATACTTCGACGCCTGCCCCTTTGTTTTTATATTTATTGGTATAGTTAGTAAGTTCTTTTGGTTTTAGTTTTTTTTTGTATTAAAAGTATAAAAATCTTTAGATGTGCCTATTTTTAAGATATGTAAAATCTATAATTGTCTAACAATACATAGAGTTTACAATTTACGCATTTATATCCATTATATGCAATTTACTGCCACGCATCTTTCTGCAATACTCAACAACTTTCACTTGGGAGTAAAATTGATGAGTTCCAATCATTATACCTGACTTGTATCTTGTACCTACAATTTACGAAAATCTGCAGCCAAGACATAAACAGCAGCTGCATCAATGGTTAAACACTTAAAGCAAAATTGTAGGTTAAAATAATATCAAAATAAAAATCCAAACCAATACCATTACAGTCCGGTGTAATACCACCCCGGCTTTACAGTAATCTTCCATTTGAGGGAGCGATTTGTCTACCAGACGTACAGCGCCGGTAGTTTCTCACACAGCAGACAGACATTACACTCTGCACGATGCAATCGACTGTTTTCTGCACTACTGATCTCCTGGTATTTCAATTTGATAAAATAATAAAAGAATATAGATATAGGGCAAAGATCACGAAAGAAAATGGGAGAATAGAGTTACACAGAAAGAAATAGTCAAATGACATGCATACTTCTTGTCTGAAAAGGAAATGTGAAAAGGAAAAAGATGGAAACAGATTAATCTGTAGGTGCCTACATCAGAAGGACAATTATTATTTTTTTAATTTTAATTCGAAGTATTTTTGATAGGTAGAGACTGAAATTGGAATGCGAACGTACTTAGGTTGATGCGCTAGGCCCTGTACATAGGGGCAAACGCCTAGGGCAGCCGATCAGATTAGTAATAACTCTCCCATTTCCTTATTTCACGCTTAAATTGTCAGATTATTGAAATGCACACTTTTCTGCATGTAACCAACTTACCTTACCTTAAACAGATGCGCTCGAGTTTTTCTAACGATCGATTTTTTTTTACTAATCTGATCGGCTGCCCTAGGCGTTTGCCCCTATGTACAGGGCTCAGGTATGGTGGGAGTACTTCACAAGGTACAAGGTTGCCCCCCGTATGTTATTTTGCCGCGCTCGAGTAACTCCCGAAATCCCCGCTGTACCATAGACGCTCCCCCCACCAGTGAAAAGGTATACTTCACATAACCTTTTTTTTCTTTTTAGCATCTAATCTTCCCAATCCAATAGGTCCCCACGACGCTCGAGTAAATCCCCATTTAGCATCATTGCCTCCCCTACTATATCGCATCCCCCTTAACAATATGGGAATTTCCCCTCTGGGAGCCTACCACCACCGCTTACAGCAGTATTATTTTAATATTATTTCAGTGTAGGAAAGAGATGAAGCAGAAGATAGGACGTATAGCTCCATCTCCTTCCCCCACGAAGTAAGATTAAAATAATACTGCTTTAAGCAGTGGTGGTAGGCCCCCTGATATCCTTTTCGTCAATAATTTATTAAATGCCATTTTTCAGGATTCATAATTATGAATATTGAACAGGTCATCTGAGAGCCCAAAAAATTTAAAAAATAAATTCAATTTATTTTTCAAAGAATTCTCAGCCGCAACTAGGCCACCCTACATTACTCGCTCAAACCAAAAGTGAGGAAAGTTGGTAAAGAACCTTTGTTCTTTACCAACTTTCCTCACTTTTCCTCATAACACACAGAAAACCAATGGAAACCGCGTAAAAAATATGCAGATCTGTGAAAGACAAGGTCCGATTACAGCGCGCGGTGGAATTTATGCGTCATAAAAAAAGAATAATAAATGAGAACCCACCCTTAACGTTACGTCACGGCTAGGGGTGCCACATCTAGGGACGATTGTTTTTGGGAGGCAGCCCTATGGTCGTGTGGTTTGGTCAGTAGTTTATGGGGTCATTTATGGAATAATTGGGGTTTTTTGTTAGAGAAACAGGTCGAAATCGTATTATGTTGTTTTTATTTAGAACGCGTTTTCACTAGATAAAACTTGTTTTTACTGGTTGAATTTACTGCTGTTCTAAGAAAAATATCAGTTAAAACTAGTTCTAACAAGATAAAACGCGTTTTAACAAAATTATTCCGATAAAACCGTTTTGGCCGAGGTCAAAGTTCGTATATCCATATAATTATGTATGTTTATTTTTGTTTTATTGTTTATTCCGTGTGAAAAACTATTTATTTTCATACAAATTAGCGCCCGTCCACATTTTGTGTGTTCGGACCCTTAGGTGAAGTGAGCTTGAAAATGTCAATAGTGTCAATCCTAACATTAGGTAGGTGGAATGACAGCTCCTTCACCTAAGTTTACTCGGTGAGATCAGCATTGCTATTTTGTAACTATCTCACCGTGAAAACTTAAATGAAGTGAGCGTGGAGTGAGCTGGCATTGTCATTGATACCTACTGATTCTAAGGCAGTGAAAGTTCACTTCACCGAAGGTTTCACGGTGAGATTTTCACAAAATAGCACAACATTACAGAATACACAGGTTTATCTATGATTGTTGTTGTGACGTAACTGAAAATTTCCTGCTGTCAAACCATGATAATTATGTTGTGCTGTCAAACACATCATGTGTCACATGTTTGAAATACCTACCCAACAAAAATCACAACCACACAAAACACGTGGAATAAGCAAAAACAGTGACTGTCTCGACAGATCATAAATCCTGAATAGTTTTGTCTTGTAATAAAATGGTTGAAGCATGTAGGAAATGGATAGAAAAAGAAAAGAGTTCGTTCTTCCCCGGAAAATCTGACAGAGAAAGCAAATACAACGCATAAGCATGGCATAATCAGCCTATAATGTTCCCACTGTTGGGGCACAGGCCTCCCTCACTGTGAAAGGGCGTGGGCCCTCCATCCATAATCCACCACGCTGGCCCAGCGTCGGTTGGCGGCAAACACAGCGACTTAAATTAATTTAGAAACTTCAAAAGCAAATAAAAAGACCTCGCAAATAAACAAGAAAAAAGCCGCCATGCAGCCATCCGACATGTTAATATTATGCTAACGAAAAAAACAGAAAATTACATAAAAAAAAGTTTTTCTGATATGCAAATACGACCATCAACACGTGTTCCAAAGAACAAAATGCAAATCATGGCAAGTAAGGCGACCTAAAACTCGCTTTTATGGCGACTCATAAATTACAGGGGGCGAGCGAAGCCGGGACACATAAACATTGCTATTACACATGGTGCCCCGCTAACTTTGAGCCGAACATTTTTTTCTACCTTACAGAACATGTTTATTCATGTAAGAAGGGTCCACTGCCATTTTTTTAAGTGTCCCAGGGCGAAAGGATTTCATATGGGATGCTTTTTTAATATTTCTGTGCAAATCATATCGTGAATATAATAATAATGCACTTCTGAGGCTTAGCTGCCCAAGCAAGATAATAAACAAGTTCAGAGTATCTGCTTCTATCTGCTTAAGGTGGATGTGCTAGGGTAGCCCGCGAAATTCAATTTTTCTTATGTTTATTGCAATTTGTAGGTCAGTGTTAGGTTATATGTTGATCTAAATATTATTTGCGGCTGTAACAAATTTGGGTTTACAGAATTATAAACATTAGAATCAGCAATACAACTCTCTAAGTTCATGTAAGTGCATTGAATGAATATTTCACGAAATCATGACATTTGGCACTTAATATGAAGCAACATTAAAATCAACATTGAAGTCCACAGCAGTTAAACACAAAAGAAAGAATGACTAAAAACGCGAAACGCTCTCAGAATGTACCGAAGCAATTCTATCCCAATGTTAAGAAAAATAAATCATTGCTAGCTCTAATATTGTTAATATATTTTTTTGTAATTGTATTTTTGTAATAATTTTCAGTATTTTTTTTATCAGTATAAGTATATCTCTATACGAGCGTAGGCTAGAAAAAAAAAAAGTATATTTCATAAAAATTCAATTTTTGAATGCTCAGTTGATTCACCGTTAAAAATCCTAAAAAACAGTGGAACCAACTCAACTCTCATACTTTTAATTAATCAAACTGATGAAGACTAACAAGCAACAGGAGTTTTTCATAACACGCTCGGTCAAATACTCATTTTTTCTCATTACGTCTTCTCATAGAAAATAAATTGATCAAACTTGGGAACTTAGATTAAGTTTAGTTAAGTTATTTAAGGGCGACTCGCTGTGGGTTATTACCTCGAGATTATTAACCTTTATAATATGATGGACGGTTTGATAATTATATTTGACAAGTCTTGCCTCTTACAGCATTCCATGATCCATTTGGTACCTGGTTTCTCTAAATGAGAACTGAATGTCTGTTTTAACCGACTTCTAAAAAAGGAGGAGGTTCTCAAGTTGTCGGAATCTTTTTAAGATCTCATGTTAGCTGATGTCAAACTTAATTAGGTAAGTAAACCTTTGAGAAATCGAGAGGCTCGGACTCTTTATTTTACTATAAACCTGTTTGACATATCTCGGGACACTGAGGTCCCAGAGCTTTAGAGGGTCCGAAGCCAACTCGCAGAGGCCCGTTAGACGCTTTTAATGAAATTAGCACCATATCTGAACACCGTAAGGACTATTTCTGCTTGCAGCGCTGGACCGCTATAGGAACGCTCATCAACCAATAGCATCGCAGCATCTGATTTTTGCTGAGACCCTTATTTTATTAAATGAAAAAAAAAATACCGTAAAAAAACCAGCTGAGGTGGTGTGTTTTTTTTTCAACGGAAATAAATATCAATAAATACCAACGTAAGATTATCCCTGTATGCACTATTCAAGTGTATCCAAGGACAAAATTCTTAACGTCATAAAGTTGTTAAGACTACCAGAATTTGTAAGCATCCTGAAATCTTAGAACGGCTTTAGGCGCGTCTATAAGTTTTAATTAGTTGTTTTAAGTAGTAGTAAGTTATATAGCCTCTTAACTCTTAAGTATTAATTAACCTTACAATAAACGGAGACTCAATTAAGTTTAACACTGCATTTCAGAAGTATAACCCTTTATGAATATCGGGGTCACTTTTAAAAGCCCTCCACATGTCAATTAATTAAATATCCAACAAAATAACAATCTAGTGACGATCTAATCAAGATGTCTTACATAATAAACGTCGAATTTACTAACTTAAACACCTTGATAACTGCAAAACACATTCTGAACTTTAAGCTTTACGTGACAAAGTTTAATGTCACATGGCTGGCTCTTTTATGTGCCACCTACAGTAATAAAGCTTGTGTAACGAGGTTCGTAAAAGAGTCCTCTTCGATTAAAGTAAAAGTAATAAATGGCCTTAGTAAGTTCCGATTAGGCTTTTAAAATGCCATGTTACAATTGTAACGTTATTGGAGAGCTGCGCCTTTATTGGTGATATTTTTTAATTTGGTATGTCAGGTTTATGGCGACCTGGTACGTAACTGCTAATAATTTTGGCTGAATGTGCCTTTTCGGCTGTTCACTTGCAAATTAAGGGAGTGGGAGGTGTACGTCACAGGGTATTTTCAATTGGCTTTTTTTGGGATTTCTTTTCAATGGGCTTTTCTGAAGAAAATAGTGGAAGGAGACTACGTGAATGCTACTGCGGCTGCGTAGTGAGCTTTAGCTGTAATTGGGTGAGGTTGACTGGTAAATGGAATCGTGTACGGCGGTGACTACTGCGTCATCATCTTCAAATTTCTGGCCCCTGAAATGTTCCTTTAACCGCGGAAATAGGTAAAAATCACTAGGAGCCAGGCCCGGTGAATATAGAGGATGTTCCATCAATTCGAAGCCAGCTTCTTGAATGGCAGCCATCGCAACTCTGGACTTGAGCACCCCCGCACTCAAGTCCTTATCTTGGTGAAACAAACAAACAACAGAACACGCTCCGAAACGACGCTAACAAAAGACTTCTATTTTTTTTAAACAAAAGAGAATTGATTGTTTTTTATTATCATCATATCTTATGTCTGGGCTATGCCTGCCAGTATTTTTCTTTCATAGGAGAATGTATCGCATTATCACACCCCTCGTAAGTACCTACATGAACTTTAAAAAAAACAATCCTAAATTACATGACGCTGCCATTAAATAACAGCCTATACTTCTAAAATGTCAATTAACTAGTTAACAAGTCATGTTGACTGAATAATTGACAGGGTCCAGTAGCATAACAGCCTACCTACTTGTTTCAAAATACGATCAAAGTCGATGTTAAAACCCAACTTACTTACGAAATTATGAAAACCATTCCAGTTGTCCGATATTTTTGACCAACAAATTCGTATTCATAGTTTACCTAAGTTCGTTTCCTCGCTGAATATCCATAATACTTACTTTGACCCAACTTCCGAACTCATAACAAACAAACTACGTGGTTCACAATCACAATAATATACAAACGCTACCCTTACATACCCTTACTTATATTTTTATTCACATTCGGTGATCGCTGCAAGCGAATACGTCAAAGAAGCCACAGTGTTCCCGTAAACAGTAGTGTAACTAGCCTGTGTTCCTGAAATTCGTTCGCTGGTAGTTGTATCAAAGCAAGTAGGTATTGAATTGAAGTTCGTCTGTATGATCAGTGGACAGGGATGAAGAGGGAGAATGCTATTGCATGACGGAATGCTATTGCATTTTTTCTTCATTTTTTAGGGTTCCGTACCCAAAGGGTAAAACGGGACCTATTACTAAGACTCCGCTGTCCGTCTGTCTATCTGTCTGTCTGTCCGTCTGTCACCAGGCTGTATATCATGAACCGTGATAGTTAGACAGTTGACATTTTCACAGATGTTGTATTTCTGTTGCCGCAACAACAAATAGAAAAAAGACAGAATAAAATAAATATATTTTCGTACAACAAACGTGATTTTTTTGCCGTTTTTGTAGATAATGGTACGGAACCCTTTGTGCGCGAGTCCAACTCGCACTTGTTTCTTATTTTTCTCTTTATTTATGTTTTTACTATTGTTAGGCTGAAACTCTAGACTCAACATACACGACGAGCAAATCAGCTGAGCAATTCCTTGAACATAATGAAGAACTATAAAAAAATCTTTCAGTAAAATCTCGTTTGAGTATTCAGGAGTAGTTACCACCCCTTGGGATAAATGACTTTTGACTTTGCCTTCCGCATTTTTACGCCAGTTTGAGTGACGTGCGCAAATACGACTTCGCAGTTACGCTACTGTTCCGTATTTACTATGGTCTCACCACAGCAATAAAACAAAGTATTTTTTCATCTCGACTCACCCATATTTCGTGGGCGAGCCATTGATTGGCTGTCAACTCCAAAACACAATAACAAGAGGAAAGTCCTTTATTGTAGCGAGACGTAAAAAGACGTGTGTTGACGTTTTGTGTGATTGCAAGTGAACAGGGGGAGGAGGGGGGAGGAAATATAGAGTCGTGGGAAGCGGCTTTTATAAATTATTGGTCGTGGGAAATAATATTGATGAGGTTAGGCCCAATTTAGTTTATTGTTCGTGTTTTAAAGTCAGGTTCGAAGAGCTTTATCTTAAAACTATCTAAACTGAATAGCGACATACCTAGGATATCTACTATGACATTTTAACATTAAAAAAACATTTCTAGTACCAACTATTCAAAAATGGCTGAGCTCAGCAGTCACTTCCAATGACTTTATCCAGATTAAACGGGCTTTTAAAAGTCTTATTCCACCTCCTTGCTCATAATACCGTCAAAGGCAAGCGACAACCGAACCAGTCTATAAGAGGAAGTCTAGTAAGTAACACATACAATAGTTTAAAAGTTCCGTTTAAAAATGGATAAACTTTAAAACGGATTACAGAAAACGGAATGGACCGTGCCCGTTCCGAACGCCAACGGCCACAACTTTGAGGACTAAAGTACCTATTTCTGAAAAGTGAGTACTAGGGAATCACACGACTGGAATGGTGGTGCATTACATTAGGAACATTTATTTGATCCCAATTGATTATATTGATTGGAGTTTTTTTAATATTATTTTATTTTTTATTTTTAACAAATTCTAAGTCGTTGCTAATCTTTGCGAGTGCTCATACTGGTATTCTGCTGAACTGCTGATCGAAGATCTTCCAAAACAACTCACACTTTTCTCATCATTTCATTTGTCCAACAAGAATTTCGTACTGCCATTTTCAAATCTCCAGAAAAACGTCTACTGCTGATCAAAATTCCAATAGATTTCCTCAAAGATTTCTTTAAGACCTCTTAAACTCGCGACCCTCACAAAGTCAAGCCAATGCATTTAGGGCAGTACGTGCTATTCCTTCGAAGTTTGCGAAAGCAATAAAACAAGAACACATCTACGAAAAAGCACCTAATTATAACTGGGGCGAATTATCAAACGGTATCCATGTTGTTCGTCGGCTTATTAAAGTTAAGCGGGGGTTAATATTTAATCCGAGTTGCGCACAACTGGCGTCGGGGGGCGCTAATGTATGCGACGTCACGGCTCGCGCACTGTACGGGTTGGGTAAATGCGGGCTTGTGATACACCGGAGTGTAACGTGGTATTGTATTGATCGATTTTGAATTTGTAAAGATTGTAAAAGAGTTAAGGTGACAGAGAAGGATATTCATATTGTATTTTTCTAACCTGTCCAACATTGTTGGTTACGTATTGCAGTTTGATTACGCTTCCTTGAAACATTATACTTAGTGATTTCTTTAGAGATCACACAGTATGAGAAGTTGCGACGTAAATGACGGTATCACAGATAGTTAATTGATTCAGGCGTGACTTTGCGGAAATCCATTATAAAATACAATAGACGCAGATATATTTAGTAACCTATTCCGCTTGACTATTCTTCAAGAGTCATAAAAACCCTGTAAGAAATCGACACGTGTTTCACCTCTCAACGAGGCATCTTCAGGATGACGATTGACCAATCGCAAACCAGAACGCGACGCGTTACCACACCAGCGCTGGACGCAGAATGAATCAAATCGGTTTTTTTTTTTGAATGGCATCTCGTAGGTTTACCACTACTGGGGTATTTGCTACTCAACCGGACTTTCCTGCGGAGATGCTCTAAGCTACTAACTTAAAGCCTCCAGCCAGGGGGAATCAAATCGCCCGACACCCCCACTTATATAGGATTGCTGCTCGGCGCTGATTGACTACGACCGTTATCAGTGCGATAAGCGAGATAAGGGGCGAACAATCGCAACAAAGGCAACCTTGGAATACTGGTATTTAATTCGTTCAACAGTGTAACGGTCGCTGTATTATTTTTAACAATTTCTAAACTCTCTAATACTGACATTTTAAATCCTTTATCACAAGTGTGTAAAATGTTGAATGTGTTATTATTATTTAATGAATGACCTGAATCTATTAAATGTTGAGCAAAATGAGATCTTTCGGACAACTATTCCTATAAGCTGCAATATGTTCCTTATATCTTGTTTGAAAATTACGACCAGTCTGACCTATGTAAATACCATTACAATCATCGCAATGTAATTTGTAAACACCAGATTTTTTATGGTTTTCTAAACGATATTTTCCGTTACAAATCCGTCTTAAAGAATTATCTGTTTTAAATGCTACCCTTATTTAATTTCCAAACAAATTTTTTGAAACCCTATCACTAATTGACTCTAAGTACGTCAAACTACCTATATATTGATGTGGTTTTTCTGGAGGCAGTGGATACAAAAGAGAACGAACTATGTTACGCAGTTTTGTTTGTATCAAATCATTAACCATTTTCCTACTGTAACCGTTGCTCTCAGCTTTTTTTTTTTTTTTTTTTTCCTAGCCTATGCTGTCCCACTCCTGGGCAAAGGCCTCCCTCCACTCCTTCCATCTTTCACGAGCCTCTCAGCTATATGATAAATAATTCTCTGTTATAATTATCTTGCCCGCGCATAATTATCTTGGTCGTGTAACACGTCGCGTTCTGGTTTGCAATTGGTCAATCGTCATCCTGAAGATGCCTCATTGAGAGGTGAAACACGTGTCGATTTCTTACAGGGTTTTTATGACTCTTGAAGAATAGTCAAGCGGAATAGGTTACTAAATATATCTGCGTCTATTGTATTTTGACGGTATCACTCATAACTTTTATTCATGTTACATGATACGTATGCTGCGAAGTGCTCTAAATACCAAAAAGTTCACAAAATAAATTATTTATATTTTTATTTTTATTTTGTGGTGTACAATAAAGTATATATAAATAAATAAATATTTAAAAAACAAAAAACCCGCCTGCGTTATGGTGTAACAAAAGTTACACCATATTTCAGGTTATTGGTTTGTTCCCCGCCTGTAATACCAAACTTCTACAGATTATAATGCTTGTTTTTCTCTTTTAAGTTATGCGTTTTTGCAGGCGGGTTTTTTGTTTTTTAAATATTTTTTTTTATTTCAAGCTTTTTAGTTTTATTAATTTATATATTTGGAATTAACTCATTACTAGCTTTTATTTGATACCAATATTGTAAATTATTTAAAAAAAACCTTCCCCTCCTTTTTTTTGTTTCCAGATGAAATTTTAAATAAATATATCGCCTTTGTCCCTCCCACAATTAAGACGAACCCAACGACACCTCGTATGTTAAAATCCATCAAGCCGTTTAGGCTACAGAGCATGCCAAAGAAATAGACATACATACAAACATACATACTCTCGAAAAACATTACCATCCTTCTAGGGCAGTCGGATAAAAAACGCGGTTTAAACAGAGGTTGCCTCACACTGAACTGAATTTCAGAATAAGGAGATTAACCGGCACCATCTAATGAGATTAAGCAAAAGAAAGGCTATTCACGGTCTGGGCGCACTCCACATTTTTAGGTGTGAAGCTACAAATACGCGGCGGACTCGACGGGTCGGGCCAATTCAGTAGAGGCATAACGTAGTCAGAAAATAGAGTTACGAGATAGAAAGAGGCAACTAGGCAAGCAGGTAATTAGCGCTGTGCGACCTGAATTGCACTTTATTGTATCAGAGCAAAAGTCGCTATTTATTTAAATGATTTTTTGGAGTGAATCTTCTGTACCTGTACTATTGTATGTATTCTGTGCCCCATGCAAAAACAAAGTGCAAAGATGAAGCCACAGAGTCCAAGTTCTTATACTTTCATCACTCGCATTCGGTGTGACAGTCATCCATACGTACAAGCCAATGAGTTACTTACTACTTAACGCGTATCATGCGTTCAAAGTTAAGGTAAGTGCTGCGAGGAAACTTTTTGAATGTGTTCAAGGCTTTATTATATACGCCGTATACACTAAAATCTCTCGTATAAACTTGTGTGGGTAGGTACTACGTCTGCGAATTACGATTGTTCTGATGTATGGGTTAGTTTGGTATTAATTCAGGTATTAAGATTTGAATATTCAGAACTGTATAGAAAAACTTTAAGTCACACATATTCATCTTCATCATCGTTAGCAGCGTGATTAGCAGCATTGGTCCACCCACTGCTGAGTATAGACTTCCTCCCTTTCGTTCCATGTTTCCCTGGTCTGTGCGAGTCTCATCCCCAATCAATCAATCATAATTATATAACTGCATGTTTATCTGTGTATATATATAACTACGCGGTTAAACGCTCTATAAACGTGGCAATCTTGGGCAGCCAGTTATTTGGCAGTCAATGTCATTAATTCAATAGACACATTATTTTGTGCTTAGCCCGTATTACAAGACAAGCTACGACTAGCGACAGGCATAGTAAGAGTACAGAAACGCAAATTATGCTAATGCTATGGTAAATATCACGTGCCATTGTGATATTCACCAATCAAAAGTAGCAATGGCCTATGCATCAACTATGCATGAAATCTGGACGGAAAATAATAGAGGCAAGTCGTCACAACGGCTTCAGGCTACGCCTCGCGGCGTCGTACGGCTTCGCGAGGCGCACCGCCGCTCTTCCACGCCGCGCCAAGAAATAAAAAAGTAGAATAATTACTGTGCGTTTGCACTGACGAAACATTCACAACCAAACATGTTGAAATATCTATTTTCTGTCAATGTTCCATACAATTTTTGACAGGAACTAAAGACTTCAACATGTTTTGTTGTGAATATTTTGCCAGTGCAAACGCCCAGTAGTATGCAAACAAAATTATTCCAACAACTAATGATAAACAATTTAATTTCCTCCAACTATTTAAAATGCAATGTACTAGGCGCCCATAACAACAAAGTAGTAGTCGCAACTATTGTTAATATTTTCTAGTTGCGCGCTCCCCGAGGGCACCTGTTGACTATTCTTTCAGGGAAAGTTGTTAAATACTTGATAGCATGGTCTCGACAACTTGGAACTTGTTCCAAGTGTCAACTGCGAACGTTGCTATTTGCTACTGGACTGGACGTGGACTTTATTTCAAGTACGTGCGAAAATATTTTTGTATAAGTTTGTTACAATTTGTATACATCTAGGGTATGAATGGGAGGAAAATAGGGATAGAAATAGGAATAGGATAGGAAAATAGGGTATGAATTTTATTTAAGTATTGTCCAGTCTGTTAAATAAATCTGTCGACCTGTTTTCAAGATTTAAAAAAACTTCTGCCATGACCATAAAGTCTCTGTTTTGTTCAGTGTACCTACTTGTGGTAAACTAAGGCATGAAGCAAAGTGATGGCGATGAAGCCGAAGGTTCAGGAGAAGAGACCGCCTACTGGCAGGCACAGCGTGGGTAGGACCTCCATAAGGTGGACCGATGAACTGGTGAAGGTCAAGCGAAACCAGCTGGATGCGAGAAGTGGACGTCTTTCGGCTGAATGAATGACGATAATAATAAACAGCAAGATATTAAACAACTTTTACTACAAAAACCACCAGAAACTCGAGAAACATTACCATATTATTTCTACACTACTGACTGTAAGCACACGAAAATAGAGGAAGCTTCAATTTTCTAGAAGACTACTCTTTAAGCCTATGTGCGCCTAGTACATAAATAAGGATTCCCGGTTTAACATTTGCCGCAACATACATCACCAGCTAGCCAGTACATATTTACGGTTATAAAACCCCCCATTCAAAGCGAATGCGCGTACATCACGCGTTCAGTTTGTCGTAGGTCACGTAAAACCGCAATTTGCCGACCAAATGGAAGAGTGCGGTTGTCCGGCGACGTGTGGCTCCCTTTATTGCTAGCTTTATGTTTGTTACGAATAAATATATTATTATTTTTGGAGGGAATTTCTTTTACTGTGTGGTATTGTTACTAGGAAAAACGTCCGCTCTTAAAAAAAAATGATTTAATTGAAATAATCGTCCCTATATTATTTGGCTTTGTAAAAAAGGAAAAAGAAATTGGTACCCGTGCATTATAATTTATTTTTATTTTTTTAGAGACTGATATTACAAGCTTTTATTATAGGCTTTTACATACTGGGGCGATCCGTCGGTCGACGCGAAGCCACCGCATTGTTCGCCGTGTAGTTTTCTCAGAAATTGTTTTTTTTTAATTCGCTTCGCGTGACGAATCGCCCTAGTATGTAAGAGCCTTAATTCTGTCTTTACCTGACTGCGGCAAAGCCCAAGCATTGTTTAGTCAGTTAAAATTCAGTATTCAATAATGAAAACGATCTACAAAAACTATTAACATAAAAAAGCTATTCAAATGTAACTTTACATGCATGAACGCGACATAACGCGCGCGTTAACGTTAACTTTAATCTGACAAAGGCTCGTAAATCACATAATAACGCAATAACGTCACATACTGACGTTTCGCGCTGGCGTTTATTGCTTGTAGATGTTTGATACTTATTGAGAGTGTTTAATTTTAAACGACTATTATGTAAACTCAGTTATGCGATTTATAACCCTTAAACGGCCTTAAACGGTCAACAGGTAACTAACGACCCGCCCCTGTTTCGCACGTTACCCCTTTATCCGTTACTCACTTGTCCTTATAGGTTCACACAGTATCTGTCTGGCATTAATGCTGAAATGAACCTTTTTGGCGCAGCAGTGAGGCACACACTATTGTTGTAAAAGCATTTTTTTTTATTCTTTATTTTGTTATTTGTATTTTGTGTTTCATGAACTGTGTCCAAATAAACGTTATTCTTTCTTTCTTTCTTTTCTTTCCTTATACAGCGCGTAACAAAAACCCTGTCCGATCCGTGAGTGTATTTTTAAGAATCATACTGAGAGTCTATGATTTTTTGGAAAACATGTTTTCCGGTTATTGGTTGAGTTGGTGGAGCTCGTGGCTAAGTAATAACAGCCGCACGGGTCGATCCATCAGGTTAAGCTACGCTTGTCGGGGCTGATCCGTGGATGGGTGACCATATTTACATATCGAGACTCCTAGTGCCTCGGAAAGCACGTTAAGCCGTTGGTCCTGGCTGTCATTTGTGGATTTTTGACAGTCGTTACGGGTCGTCAGAAGCCCGAAAGTCTGACAACCAGTATTGCCAAGAGGTATCGTATTACCCAGTTACTGGGTTGTGGAGGTCAGATAGGCAGTCGCTCCATGTAAAATACTGGTATTCAAAATATTTGTATCCGGTTAGACTGGAAGCCGACCCCAAATTGGTTGGGAAAAGGCTAGACAGATGATTAGTTGGGGCGCAGGCGACCGTAGTTTAATGGGTGTCTACAAGTCATAACTTATGACCTCTGTAGAAAAATTGCTAATTTATAATGAAATTGGGATAATTTTGTCTTTTTTATTTTCTTGAACTTTATCTTTTTTATTTTCAATATATACGACGGGTGTTCAATAAATAGTGAGAATGAATATGACGCAATTATGTGTTATTAAATGTTATTTTATTTTTCGACTTAGTCACCTTTCAGGGTTGTACACTTTGTATAACTTTTTTCTAAAACTAAAATTCCCTTCCTAAAAATCTTCTTTCTGATCCCTTAAAAAATCGTGTACGGCGGCGACTACTGCGTCATCATCACCCCTCGTATATATTTTTCTGGTAATGTTATTGCAGTACCAATGTGCCTTTCGGATTACATGTTGTATAAAAAGATGAATATAAATACTTCTAGTTATTTAAAGCATCTTTTCTCTCCTTTTAACAGCTACAACCAAGAGAGCCCTTTTGGTACACCCCATTTTTTTTTCTTAAAACATTATTTAGAATGAAAAAAATCCATTGTAAATACAAAAAGTTTTTTAACAGGGAATCTTAATAAAATCTAGATTGATGGAAAACGAAGCGGGTCCCCCCTTTCATGTGCTAATCCAATGGAGATTACAGAGCGGGCGCCAGCACCTTTAAATAACGCTTCGAGATGTAAATAGTTTACATAATTTTTAGGGTTCCGTACCCGGGTGCCAAACGGAACATTATTATTATTACTAAACCTCCGCTGTCCGTCCATCCGTACGTCCGTCTGTCTGTCAGCGGGCTGTATCTAATGAACCGTAATAGGTAGACAGTTGAAATTTTTGCAGATTGTGTATTTATTATTTGTTTTCCAACCGAGTGTCTCACGATACTTCCCGACTTTTTTATGAATAGGACAAAAAGACAGCGACAATAAAATTTAACTAACTTTGTTTTCAGAAATCATCTTTTTTGCATAATACTTAGAAGGTAAATGTAAACTTGCACAAAGTCAAGTTTAAATATTTTTTTATTAAAATTATTATTCTCCTTTGTTTAATTACTTAAAAAATAATTATATTTTTAAATATTAGAATAAAAAATATAGAAAAATATTTAGAAATATAAAAAAATTTTAGACCATTGGTATCGGGAACAGGGTCCTAGCTCCAAGCTACCGGCTTCAGAGAGAAGAACCTCCTAACAATGCGAGCCGTGTCCAGGAGTAGCTTTCTGAATCAAGCCCTTAATCCAGCTGCCTAACGAGAGCCTCCATACGTGTTGGTCGAGGCTCTTGGCAATTAAGCCATTGGCTGATACGACTATCGGCACAATGATCGCAGAATCTACATCCCACATGTCGAAAACCTCGCGAGGCAAGTCAAGATACTTGATTTGTTTATCTTTCTCGGCTTTCACGAGGTTCCCGTCATGTGCGTTATGTCAAAGATCATTGCGCGGCGCTTATTAAAATAATTACTTACACAGAAATAATATTTCATTTCAATAGTTGTCTTTTTATAATTTGGTTACCTGAAAATGTTTCAAATAGCCAATTAAAGCCGTGAAAAATAGGACAGTCTATAAAGATAGCGGCAATTAGCAATTAAAATTGTAATTTCCCACGACCTAATTGCCTATTTTCTTCGGCACTGAATTTAGAGTAAGCTGAAACTGTAAGAAAACCTTTAATAGTGTTTTTATTATTATTTTAAAACAATGAATAGGTATATTTGGTAGATTTGAGTCTCTAAAAACCGACCTATCGTATACCTACGTGTTAAGAATAGTTACCCATCCAAAGATTGGCCTTAGCAATCGCAGCTTACCCTTATAGCAACACTAACCGATGTTGATAATAGGGAATATGCATGTGATTCAAATATGGGTCATAATTCTGAAGTAATATAAACTATATTACTTCAGAATTATGCCACCATCAAAATTTTTGAATAAAATTTCTTTTTGAGCGAGAAATTAATTTTTTTAAAGTCCCAAAAATCTGTGGGTAATTCAAATACTTGAAAAGGCTAAGAGCGGATGTGACGTAATAATCCGGGATAACAATCAAAATATCAATGTCAAGTCAATGTCAAACGCTCATAGAGGAGGAGTGTTTGACGTTGACTTGACAGTTGCTTGTCTGTTTTCACGGACTGTGACGTCACCACACCTAGCGCGCCAAATGTAGGGCGTTTAAATAGCCCGGATCGGTAGGAAAAAAAAAAAATTAAGTACTTTAAATTGATTTTTTGCCGTCGAATATTTTTTACTAATATTTGACGATGTAAACTATCGAATAAAAAAAATACATGCATATTCCCTATTGTTTACATTTGATAAAAAAATACTGGCTAACTACTACCATCATTATTTTTTTAAGCTTAATAAATCCTCAATAAACTAATGAAAGATTTTCAAACGATGACGTCTTTATTAGAGACAAAAAATACTCTTTACCCTTTATGAAATCCTGGTACCAGGATATCGTTAAGAAACATATTTCCGTTCATTTTCCTTTGAGATCTCAGTATGATAATGTTCCTTGGAGTTCATTAATTATTATGGGTTAAATTAATAAAAATGCTGTTCCTTTGTACGGAACTATTTTACTTCGGTATTATCATATTAGTGTAACTGATTTATTTACTCTAGGAATTTTATTCATGGCTGATCTGAGAGAAGCTCGAGAGAAGTCAAAGAGGAAATAAATGAATGTAAATTCACTATTTGTGCATTACATATTTTATTGACAACACCGATTCAAAATATAGCATAGGTAAAATTAAAGGCCTTTATGTGTTTGTTATATTTGTAGGACTAAACTGCTAAACTAATTTCGATGAAATTGGAATTGGAAAGAAGCGTTATTGCGGGTGCTTTTCACCCGGAAAAAAAGTTATGGTACACACTCATTTTCAGTAACTGTGCAAGTCAGAGTAGACATTTTCTTTTTGGCACCTAAATTAGTTGTCAACAAAACAACAAAGACATGAAAAGTAAGGTCCCTCTTACAAACCCACTCAAAACCCATCTACCTAAATTCAAAAACAAAAAGCATTACTATGTCCTGATTTTTACCCCCTCATAAATACGAATGGGTAATATTTGCACAAGACTGACGGAGCAGACAAGACACAATCATTGTTTGTCCAGCTAATGCGAGGTACACACGCACGATTCACGTACATAGGCACATATATACCTAGAAATGTATGTGTGTGCTTGGCTTTATTTATTTACTGACAAACATTTGCTCTTGGCTTGATTTTCAGTTTTCAGTGTTTCGGGATTTATTTGGCTACCAGATATAAGAATAAGGAGCTCGTGGCTACGTGAGGAGCTCGTGGCTACGTAATAACAGCCGCACGGGTCGATCCATCAGGTTAAGCTACGCTTGCCGGGGTTGGTCCGTGGATGGGTGACCATCTTTACATACCGAGACTCCTCCGTGCCTCGGAAAGCACGTTAAGCCGTTGGTACCGGCTGTCATTCGTTCTTTGACAGTCGTTACGGGTCGTCAGAAGCCCGAAAGTCTGACAACCAGTCTTACCAAGGGTTATCGTATTACCCAGTTACTGGGTTGTGGAGGTCAGATTGGCAGTCGCTTCATGTAAAATACTGATATTCAGCTGCATCCGGTTAGACTGGAAGCCGACCCCAATATAGTTGGAAAAGGCTAGGCAGATTGATTGATGTAACATAAGGAAATATGTAAATCTTTTGACATTTTTGGTAGTTTCGAAAGACACAAACGCTATAACAGATAGGTTATCTATGACCACACAAGACCCTGTTATGGTAAAAGATGGTATTTTTATTGAATTCAACATAAAATACAACAAAACCATGACAACAGACAATCAACACTGGTAATCGACTCTTTGTGCAATAGTCATCAAAGCGGCATCAACAGTTGTCACACGGCTTTTGTCTGCAAGCGCTTACTGTTCACAAACGACTGTTTAAGCACAAGCGTGATCTTTCAACCAACTAGTTGCATGGCTTTGACTGATGCCGCTGCAGTTATGAAACATATTTATTGGTTGTAATTTTACTAGAATTGCACATACATTCTATAATTAAATTACAAGATTAGGGCCTTAATTGTCAGAAGTATTTGCGGGGCAGGTGATGTAATATGTGTGTGTCTGTCGCGTCACCCGTTTCTTAACGTATACTGACTGACACGCAGGTGACGCAGGTACACGCAGCACAGATATTATAATACTACGTACAGATACCCAATCCCATACAAAGAAATGATACCACCCTAACTCTGGCAATTGAGCTGGCTATTTTTCTTCCCCATTTTTTTAACAGATGGCAGCATCATCGACTCACTAATTGCCAGAGACCGTAGTTTTAAAACGCCATCTAGGAGTCTTGCCTAGGTACAAGGCAAGACTCCAGGATTTTTTGTTCCTTTTTTTACGTTTTTTTCTTCCTAGGCGTTCAATTCTTATATTTCTACGTAAAGTACTATATAAAAAAAAAGTTGTTTGATTTTCCTTAATGAAACGACTAAACGTATCAAGTTTAAAGTGACCTGTCATCACTTCTGTAAAACGCCATCTATTGCAAAGAGCTCTCAACCAAATGATTAGCAAATAGCTACTTTATCATTCTAAGGATTCGAATTGAAGTAAAAGGCTTAATTTAAGTTTTTTGTTGAAAATACGAAATTTATGAGTGTAAATACATAAATCAGCATTAAACAAAGATGTTTTGATTTTTACTAATATTACTATAGCCAAAATTTGCCGTATAACGCTTTTTAGTAATTGTTGATTTCATAATTGTTACATTATGCTGCCATCTATGATTTTTTTTCAATACTAATTACAATTTGTTCGAGTTGGGACCCCATGACGCAGCGCAGCGCAGAGCACACTCTGTAGTGCATGAACGTACTGACAGTTGCGTACGCTGAGGCGCAGGCACTTGTAACGCAGACATTTGTGTCTGTCCTGCTCCGCACCTCGTTGTAGTGCCGGCACAGATTTCTGTGCGACGCGTGTTTGTCGTCACTTTTTCTGGAGACGCAGTATGAAATCTGCTCTACCCTGCGCTGCGTGGACCTGCATCACCTGCGTCTCAGCATTTTTACTGATTCATAATTTTGTTGCAATCGTCTATTGCTTGTACTAGCTAGGACGCGAACGTGACTTTGTAGGTACGTCGCAGCATGCGCTTGCGGCCTATGTCTGCCTTGCCTGCCCTACCCTGCAAAATCTGTACTGTGCTTTGCTGCGTTACCTGCATTCAGCATACGAGTTGCGGGCAGGTGATGTGCAGGGCAAATCAAAGTTAAAGAAACACACATGGTACTAAATCATTTATGACACTTCACTTTCTGTATCATATTGACCGGCTCTAGGAGTGCAGATATATTAGTCCCCAGAATTACAAAGAATGTGGGGTTATAAAGAAAATGCACGACATCAAACTTAGAACTTCACAACATAGAACTTCCCAAGTAATTTCATGTCCTAGTAAACTCATTTCGTGTCAATGTCGACGCCAAAACTGAAAAGGCACTTACAAAACTACGAAGTAAATAAACATCACCGCACGACATGACCAGGGCGACAGAGAATATGAGGTGGCAGGGCGAAACACTCATAAAAGATGTGCAACCGCGCGACCCAAACTTTGCTCTCTGCACTTATCAAGACATATTGCCTCGTTGTGCTGACACACGGGTGGAATTATTTTGTAGCACAAACAAGGGTCATAATATAAGACCTCTGAACACCGAAATATTATGGCTGTCCTCAAATACCATCAGACATCAGAAGGGAATGAGAAGGAGTTATGTTGTATGTCGATGAAGTGAAGAATAGTTATAGGTATAGTCTTTGATACCATCCCTTCTTGCACTTCATAATAAAGTCATGCTTAGCCGTGTAGTAATCATGGCTAATCAATGTCCAACAATAGATTCCCCCGAACTTTCGCCTGGAGTCGATTGGAAGCTAGGTGTCGGTAATTCCACCTACAAACAACAGTAACATAAAGAATTTATTTACCAAGCAACTATCCCGTATGTACCACCTCTGAAGGTACATCCTCATATTTCGTAGACATTATACAGCATCGGCTAAAAGCCTTTGCATACGAAAGTTCTGCGGCCGCCAGCACGACCGACGTTCATAATGGGATTCTTAGCTGGCTCACTTTGTTTAGCAGATGAATATCTTCGTGGCAATTATGACTCATGTGTTTATTATCTCCTGGTAGCTAAGTTGGAGTGCAAGAATGTTTTTACATGTTTAAAAACTTGGGCGGGAAACGAAGACCCGCGTTTGACAAAATGTAAAAACGTTTTCAAAATACGACATAGAATACAAGTAATACTCAACAAGGAGGAAAAAGATCTAGAATATAAATTCGTCAGAACTTGAAATATTGAAAAAGCCAATGGAAAAGCACAAAAATTACTGACAAGCTTATAATGATGATATTGATCTGCCTAGCTAGCAGAAAAAGTTGACTGAACAAAACCCTTAGTGGACTTATGAATACTTTTGCAACTGTGGGCAAAAAGTTCACAAAAATAATAATTTATTACAATTTCTAGTCATAATAGTATTCCATTGTAAGATTTATTCTCATAATCCACAAAGACTTTGCAAACTCTGTAAGAAACTATGTATTATAATAAAGCAAATTATGCTCGTATGAAGTTTTTATTAAAATAGTTTAGGGCTATGATTTTATCAAAATTTCGAAGCACATTTGACGCTAAATAATGTGTTTCAGGATGAATAGAAAATATCCTAATCAATCGTTTTTAGTAGGTACTTTACTGATAAAGTCCAAAATTCCGATCACGATTCTGATCAGAAGATTTAGTCACCTCATTATAATAATCCTTACTAATATTATAAATGCGAAAGTAACTCTGTCTGTCTGTCGCGCTTCCACGCCAAAACTACTGAACCGATTTAAATTAAATTTGCCACACGGATAGTCTAGACCCTGAGAAAGGACATAGGCTACTTTTTATCGACATACCACACAAGCGAAGCCGCGGGCGAAAGCTAGTAATCTATATTTATAAAAAAATGAATTCCTATTTCCCTTGGTCACGCCATCACGCGTGAACGGCTGAACGGATTTGGATGAAATTTGGCACATAGGTATACCATGAACTGGAGAAAAGCATAGGATACCTTTTATCCCGATATTTAAACGGGATCGAGACTTATGTGAGTGCTGCCGACAAACTGTTATGCAGTTTGGTAGACTTTAGGTATGTTATTGTGAATACAGATTTTGGAATAAATAAATAAAAATAAAAAAACCGCGGGGCGCAGCTAGTAAGAGATAAAAACCAAATTATATAAAAAACAAATGAGACTCATCTTTCACAGACCTACACATGTCCCAAGAATTTTGCTATCCAAGAGCCGTCACAAACTTTAATCTTTCTTTCCACACCATTAGGACCTAATCGAGAAAACTGCGACTACAGGCCGACCAATCAACTGAGACCTCTTTAATTACTCCATCATAGTCGCATTGGTTGAAAATTTGTTAAGATTAAGAGCAATGGTAGGTCTCGGTAGACTGGTTTCCATTGGTCGGTAGATGTAGGCAAGATGTAAGTTATATGTGTTATGATTCATCTATGTGATTCATGTGTATTTCTTGGTACAGCTTTTGCAGCTTATTGCGTATTAGCTTCGATATTGTTTTAAAGAATATCATCCGAAAAAAGCGATTGGAATTTGACAAAAATGGTTTGAGGAAAGAACCGTCTGGTTCTTTCCTCAAACCATTTTTGTCAAATTCCAATCGCTTTTTTACTTCCGCAACTTACTGAGATATCAATAACTTATGAAACCGTTCCAACAAATCATTATTTTCTCTTACAGCACCGCACCGATGGAAAAACACACTCAAAGAGTCAATTAACATGAGTAGACAAAGGAATTGAAATTATTACAAACTAGCTTTCGCCCACATCTTAGCCCGCATTAAGGTCAGAAATTATCCCACGGGAACGGACTACCGAGATTAAAGTATTCTATGATCTAATCCAGGTTATGGTCTAAGTATGTGCCAAATTTCATCCAAATCCGTTCAGCCGTTGTAGCGTGAAAGCGAATCAAACAAACCCACTTTCGCATTTAAAATATTAAGTTAGGATTAGTTAGGAGTGTTATACTTTTTCTATTATTTATTCACACTTCTTCTTCTTTTCGTGTGGTTACTGACTAACCTTGTGTCAGAGTTTTAAAGCCGCCCAAGGGCCTCTGACTTGGCTTCACATGCCGTCGAGAAATATCTCTCACGCATGCACGATGTTTTCCTTCACCGTTTTTGAAGCAAGTGATAATTATACGATACGCACATGAATCCGAAAAGTCAGAGGTGCGTGTCTTGGGTACGAACGCGAAACCTATGACTTAGCAGTCTGACGGTCACACCATTACATTACCGGATCACTCATTATCCTATTTCACCTTTAAATCTCTTCTTCAGGTATATAACGTCATTGACGAACATTCCCACCACACCACACAAGCACTCTACACACACACAGCTATAATCCGCTTTCCATAGCCTATACATACATATCGCTAAAGCCAGTTGCAGCAATAACGCATTAGAATACGCTTGTATCGAACATATTCATGCTCGCAGTAAGCATTGAGTGTATATTGATTGCGCGTTTGTCCGATATTATTGGTGCTTTCATCGCATTGAATTCACCAGGAAACCCTTTTTTTGGAATGAATTTGAAGGATATTTACAATGATAGGACTAACAAGAGGTTCCTTCCCTACATATTATAAAACAAAGTCCTCCGTCGCGTCTGTCTGTTCGCGATAAACTCAAAAACTACTACACCAATTTTCATGCTTTTTCACCTATTGACCGAGTGGTTCTCGAGGAAGGTTTTATAATTACCGACATCCACGCGGGCATCAGCTAGTTAAAGATAAAGTGGTTCCCGGAAAGCCTTACGGTAGACCCAGCCGATAATGAAGAGATGATCTCTACGCCAATGATTAATAATTCCATCGGATGATTAATTATTCTATTCTATAATTCTATTTATTTGTTTCCACAAATAAACTTTCTTGAATCTTGAATCGCTAATTTATAATTAAATATCTAACAACTTTAAATGAAACACAGGACTATTCCTGTGTTTCATTTAAAGTTGTTAGATATTTCGGTCGGTATGAAAGGGTGTTGCTTAACGAAAATGAAGGAAGGTATTTTTAACCGACTTCTTCAAAAAGGAGGAGGTTCTCAATTCGTCTGTATGATTTTTTTTTTTTTTTTTTGTGTGTATGTTACACGATTACTCCGCCAATTATGAATCGATTTTGATGATTCTTTTTTTGTTTGGTAGGTCATGCTTCAGAGGTGGTCCCATATAAATTTTATTAACTTTGCTTGCGTAGTTTTTGAGTAGCTTCAATAATTACGTATTTTTCCCACTTTGCTATGTAGACAATATAATTATTTCACTCCGTCACTGTTATTTACATAGCAGATTACGGTATACGAATTTGTGTGAGGTAGGTACACTAAAAAGTGAAAAATAAAAAACTTTTTACAAAAAAAAAACAACCGACTTCAAAAAACAGACACAAAAAAAGTGAAAAATAACTTTAATTTCGGAAGTCGGTGGCAAAAAACTAAAATTGAAAAGCAGACACGCACGCAATAAAATTTTCTTCTAAGTTTTCCAAGCTTACTTTTATACTCTGCTACGTCAGGAAGGTATTGCAATACAGTTTCCAAAAAAAATACGCAAGTCAAAGACATTCTTACCAAAATTCCATTCAAAAAACTTCTAACCGATCCAAAAGGTAACGAGCGACAACAAAAGCGAATCACACGCAGTACAGTAAGTATGCGGTATAAATAAATAGGTGCGCGCAATATCGTTTGGATTGCGCGTCCTGACATGGGTCGACAGCCATGTCCGGCTGCTGTTAATTTCGCTTGTCGACTGTACTGGCATTCAAGGGAGGGGCTTAAGCGGTGATACTGGGTGGTTTGGGTGAAGTACCTTTCGTTATATGCGCTCCTGGTAACTAGTTTGAGGTATGGATTTTTGTAGATTAAAGAAACTATTGAATAATTTAACAAAATTCTAATAAACTAAGAGTTTTTTTAGACTGACTGCAATTTTGTGTAGTTTAGACTCGCGACAATCTAAGAAGTCTGTTTTGACGTTTCGTTCTCGTACTTATAATAAAACGTTAAGCCTTGAGAATCAGTTTTAAGCAATGTAGATAAGTCTTCGATTACAAACTCTTTAAGTACGTTCAATCGATATGTCTCGAGAATCAGTTTACGAGAAACCAATTTTATTTTTCATCGCTACACAAAGCATTTTTATAGCTGTCAAAAGGGACTTCTTAGATTGTCGCGAGTCTAGTCTAGGGTAAACACTGCATAAATGTTTGTTTAATGTCCGGGGGCACGTTAAGCCGTTGGTCCCGGCTGTCATTCGAGGATCTTTGACAGTCGTTACGGGTCGTCAGAAGCCCGAAAGTCTGACAACCAGTCTTACCAAGGGGTATCGTATTACCCAGTAACTGGGTTGTGGAAGTCAGATAGGCAGTCGCTCCATGTAAAATACTGGTATTCAGCTGCATCCGGTTAGACTGGAAGCCGACCTCATCATAGTTGGGAAAAGGCTAGGCAGATGATGATGAATGTCCAGGGGGAATCCTAGATAGTTAATCCTGCTGCCATCTTTTTTGACAGGCTAATCTTTTCTTCACAATAGAATTTTAAAAGGAAAATTCGAATACTTTAGCTTCAATGTACGAAAAACGTAAAAAATAGTCGAATTTTACTACAAAAGCCGTCAAAATAACCACTCAAGTAATTCAGATGACATAAAAATTATGAACATGGAAGCAGCCACGCATAGAACATTGGGCTCGAACAAAACCTTCCATTACGATGTCGTTATAGACTTTATCAATATCCGTAATGGTGGGAAGTTTTTCTCTTTATTGCGACACTGAAGGACGCAGGTGTGTTGTAAATTCAATTAATACTGTATTAGAACTTTACTGTCAATTAGTTAGTGGATCTTGAGAATTTTTAGGCGGTAAAGTTAGTTAAGTGTCAGATTGTACCTTGACCCTGACACTGGCCGCAAATTGCAGAAAACGTAAGAAAATTTGAATTTCGGGCTACCTTTGCGGATTGACCCCAAGTTATTCTGTTTATTTTTAATCATATCTACTAGGCGATTCTTGTCAAAGAATGGTAGATAGATGATCTACAAAGGAACGCGGATTGAGACTCGGATAGACCAGGGAAGCACAAAAGAGAGCAGGGCTAAATGAACAAGGCTTTCAATAATGATGCATGAATAATTAAATGAGTCAGTTTATTAATATTATGAGAAAAAATATATTATCATTAGTGTACTTGTAAATATACTTCTAGTACTACTACACATCCCTTTGATAAATCTCTAAGTGGCTTAACGACGCCCTCGAGAAAAGAGTAATTTGGCCGAAAGATCCTTAAGGCGTGTACGCACGAACGAACAAAACATGGTGAACACGAACATCGAACATCAAACATTTAGTTCGTACAGTACAAATATTTTCATAATGTCCCTCGGTAAACTTACACTATAAACATAACAAACGTGCTACCAGGATGAAAAGTATCCGATATGTCGTAATCGTAGTTCAAGTTCGTGGTCTATTCGTGTGTTAAACATCCAAATCCGTTCAGCCGTTAAGTTTGCCGAGGGACATTTAGAAAATAGTTGCAAAACGTGTGGACGATAATTAGCAAAGCGAACACGAACACAGTTCGACTTGTATTCGCAAGAGCGGGGGGGGGCGGGGCGGTTGATGCCCCCCCGCTCTCTTCAGCCATGAATTCGAAATTGGATCGCCAGGAAGATTTTTGTCGAACACAGTTTGATACACATATTTGATGTTCGTTATTGGTACGCACATGCGAACAAAGTTTTTGATGTTCGTGTTCACCGTGTTCTTGTTCACTTGTTTAAAGAGACAACAAGTTACTACAAAGAACGAACCGAATCACCAGGTTTTCGTTCATTATGACGAAGACAATGCTAACAAAACATTGTTCAAACTCCACAGTAAAGTTAAATTTCAATATAATTATCTCAACGTTTTGAAACATACGAAAACAATTTAGAGAGACTGCAACACAATTTATAAAGTAAAGCACCCAAAATCTAAAGAACTTTTGGAAATTATCGCCCAAGTTCTGAACATAAAGTTCTGAGACGAAATTGAGTTGAAGTGAATTTTAGAAAAATATACGAGTACGTCTCGCTTGAGTTTTGGGGACGCTCGCAATGGTTATATTTCAGTATTATTAGATTTAACTGTAGTTGGTGAAAGTTTATTTAGCTAAAGTATTGGAAAGTGACACAAGGGCTTGCTTTCACCTTGGCCATCTGGCCAAGGTGACGGCATTGCCACATTGTATGGCAATGCATCTGCATTGCCATACAATGTGGCAATGCCGTCAGTCTCTTGGGTACATTACCTGTCGACAGCGTTGCGGAGGAAATATTTCGACGCCATATTTTAGTTTGTATACATGGTGTTAGTGTAAACACCGTTATCCTTGAAACCAGGGGTGTAGTTTCATTTATAGAATGTAAAATCAATGGAAAAATACAACTTTTTTTTTTAAAGAAAATTTACATTTTTCCACAAAAATATTTCACCCTACACGCAAGGGCAACGACCGGCCGCGGCCGGCGGTTGGCGGGGGTGGGCGGGGCGTGCGAGACGTTACATGATCGGCCGTCAGCTGTTTCGCAGCGCTCTCGAACGCGTATCCATGAGTATCGGGACAGTGACGGATATTTAATTTTTAAGATCTTTTAATGAAAATAAAGTTTTTTTTTTGTTGTTACTGGGTCATTTGTTTTATATTTAAGTCAACTACCCATGGTTTGAGTGACAACGGTGTTTACCCTTGCATACTGTATAGTTTTAGTGAGGTTATTATATTTTTATTATATTAGTTTGTTAGTATAAGAAGCTTATCCAGTGTATATATATGTTTATCCTCTTTAATAAATACCCGATAAATAATACTAAAGTATTTGGGATTGATTATGTTAACGTTATATTTCGAGATGTTTTATAATTATTATTTGTTTTTAGTATGTTGGGGTTGGCTTCCAGTCTAACCGGATAGACTGGAAGCCGACCCCAACATACTTGGGAAAAGGCTAGGCATGTGGTGAGATATATGTTTAACTTTTTAAATTTATATTTGTAAGAAGCCGGTAATTTTTTACTTCAGTCACTCTCGGAACATTTAAAGTGAACATCTTCCGTATATCCTAATCTTCCCAATTAGGTACTAATTATATTAGCCTTATTATTTTAGCCCTATAACAGAATTTAACAGAAAAAACAAATCTCTGCCATTCAAAACTCAATGTTATTAACGGGATCTCGGCAAAATTTTAATATCGCACACCAAAGTTAACTCAGCGTAATTATTTAGCGCAATTTGCGGCACGCTAAAATTGCGCTAATCTGATAAAAAGTCTGACCTTAAAAATATTGGTCGACCAAGAATATTTCACGGAGAAAAATGTAATAACAAAAACAATATCTAAGGAATCCTTCAAACTGGGCGATAAAGTACAGGCTGATTATCGCTAGGCGTCAAGTGACGTCATATTTCTCTTTTTTTCTCGGCGGCTGCTCGTTAATTCCCTCTCGCAACAAAATGAGGCTATTTGAGCCTCTCTGAGGAATATAACAACGTAATTCTATAGAAGTAACTGACTTGCAAGAAACATCGAGGGTTTTTATATAATGACGCCTTAATACTTGTAATGTATGAGGGAGATGCTGAGTTGGATTGTATGCTGTGTTGACTGATGGCATCTACTTTAACCTTTCAGTTTCAGTACTCTATCAGCTGAGAGTGTGGAAACCAACGTGGCTTGCTTCTCACTTAATGGTAAGTGATGATCAGGCCAAAGGTGGAAACGAGCTTCACCCGGAATCCTCAACACAGAGGAACTGGCTATCTTACCTCTAACTGCCAAAACACAACAATGCTGTTAACTTTGTTGTTATGGCGACCGACTTAGATAAGATGGTGGTAGCTAGCCAGGCGGACTTAGAACAAGCCCTATCACCAACCAAAACGAGCAGAAAATTTTGCCTTCAATTGGAATAGAACCCGACCTAGGTCTGAGACTGGTTGCCTAACCACTAGACCACATACCTACTGTATCGAAAGAAATCAAAATATAATAACTTGAATGACTAAGTATGTTTTAAAGTCATGTACTGGCTGTAACAAAAATTACAGGGTACATAACATAATCAGCCTATAATGTTCCCACTGCTGGGACACAGGCCTCCTCTCTGTGTGAGGGAGTGGGCCGTAATCCACCACGCGGGCCCATTGCGGGTTGGTAGATGTCACATGTCTTCGAATTTTTGGTTCTAGGACATGCCGGTTTCCTCACGATGTTTTTTTTCCTTCACCGTTTTGAGAGCAGTGGTGATGAAATTATTTACACAAAGTAAAGCGCCTGTCAGGGTTTGAACCTACAACCTACAACTCGTAAGTCGCTGCCGTTACCATTGGGCCACCGCTGCTCTACAAAAATACAAAAATTACAGCGTAATCTTTGTAAAAACACCAAGGCTCATTTCGACCCAAAAATTTACAAATCAATATCAAAACGAAACACGTTACACATAATCTTAATAACACATCTACGGGTTCAATAATTCCTTTAATATATATTAGGCCACATAAGATGAGTAACGCAAGGAACATTGATAATTCAGTGGAGCGACACCCTCGGAAAATAATTACGAGAGACAAGGTTAATCGTAAAAGAGGGCATAGAATAAGATTGTGCAGAAGCGAAACTCCTGCTCCAAATGAATACTATGACATGACGCCTGTAGTCCCGTACGCAAAATACGCGCTTTGACGTGTAGTTGCGGATACCGAGGGCCTAAACAATAAATGACAATCGCTTCGAAAGCGTTTCGTATATCTACAACGACTTCTAATAGGATTGACATAAGCTTTTCGATAGCTTATGTCAGTCCTATACATTTTTGCCTTTTGCATCATCGTCATCGCCGATAGAATGTCACTTTGTCTAGGGCCCGTATTACCTATTACATATTACCTACGCCTGTAATCCCCGAAGGGTTAGACCGTGGGTTAGACAGAGGTGTACATATAGTACACCCACATTTCGGCACACCTACACGGCGTTCATGAACTGTCAGTGTTAATATTCCACACACAACATGACACTGACAGCTCAAGAACGCGGTTTAATCTTTGGGGCGTAAAATACGTTTAAAACATACAGAATTGTGTAGTCGCTCCCGGTGACGGAAACGTCGTGATGAAACCGGAATATCCTAGAACCAAAACTTCAAAAATATCCCCGAACTCGCAATAGGTCTACGTGCTGCGATTACGGCTCACTCCGATCTCACAGAGAGGAGCCCTGAGTCCCTCACAGCTGTGGGAAATAGCTAGCATTAAGTGTATCAGGGAGTGGGCCGTAATCCACCACGCAGGGGTAGATGTCACATGTCTTAGAATTTTTGGTTCTAGAACATTGCGGTTCCCTCACGATGTTTTCCTTCGTTTTGAGAGCAGTGGTGATGAAATCATTTACACAAAGTAAAGCGCCTATCATGGTTCAAACTTACGACTCAGCCGTTACTTTAATTGCTAAACAGCCCAAACTGGATGTTGTAACTGTTGCATAATTCACAATGTGTTTTGGCTCGGGTGTGGGAGGTCAGAGCGGGATGATTCGTAATCATTCAAGGAAATCAGGTACATGAGTTTCGCTTCTGTACTTCTGCGTTCCTAGTCTTTAGAGTGGGGTGCAGGCCTGTATCCCAAGATGAATTATGATTATGTGAATGTGCGTCTTGATCTGTCATGGCCGCTTTGTGAGTATACTCGTAGGTACGTGTTTTAAGGGTGAGTTCTCTTAGGATTGTGAAGGAATAAGAGATTAAAAATTCGTTGATAATTCTTTGTTTAGGGAAAAATATTATAGAACAGGAAAATGTGTGGACGACACAAATAAGCTCTTGTGCAAACGTAATTTAATTTTAATAGACACATTACAGAAATGGTAGGTCCTTTTCTGTTCTAGCTCGTTATATCCCACTGTAAGGTCCCTTTATCTACTAGTTGTTGCCCGCGACTTCGACTGCGATCCTGGATGAAAAGTAGCCTGTCTTTCTCCAGGTCAAGGGTTACCTCTGTGCCAAATTTCATCAAAATCCGTTCAGCCGTTTTAGAGTGACAGCGAAGCAAACAAACTCACTTTCGCATTTATAATACTAGCTTCCGCCCGCGGCTTCGCCCGCGTGGTATGTCGATAAATAGTTGCCCATGTCCTTTATAAGGGTCTAGACTATCTATGTACCAAATTTCATTTAAATCGGTTCAGTAGTTTTGGCGTGAAAGCGCGACAGACAAGACAGACAGAGTTACTTTCGCATTTATAATATAGTAAGGAAGTAAGGATAAGGATTAGAAAGGATTACTAGCTGCGCCTCGCGGTTTTACCCGCGTAAGTCTCGATCCCGTGGGAATATCGGGAATATTCCGTCCGTTTATAAACGTAACTACGATAAATACTGCAAAACCTAAAACTATAGCCAAGTTCAACAAAATATATCACTGTTTTCGTAATTGTATTTACCTACGACGAACATAACCGACTACAGCCGGTACTTGCGACAAGACTACAGATCCACTGCCTCCGACGCTAAGATCCCAAGTTGGTATTTGAGTCAAAACTTCAAGTCTTTTGTGTAAGTTCGGCACTCAAGCCGCCTAGTTGGCGGGCTGTTTGTAAAGCCAGCGTTTACGTAATAAGTGAATATTATTATTATGTAATTATGTTTACAGCTATTGAGTTAGGGGATAAGATAATTATGTACCACAAAGCATTTGACAGTTCCTTTGTGCATGATAGTGAAGGCTCCTGAAGAAAGAACATGAAACAGATGTGTTGATGCTTCTTTATTTTTTTTAAATCTGGGTCTTCTTCCTCGTTCATTATTATACAATAATGAAATGATTGATGAAGTTTGGATGTTTGTTACTCAATCACGCAACAACGGCTGAACGCATTTCGATGAAATTTGGCACACACGTAGACCAAGACCTGGGTTAAGACATAGGTTACGTTTTATCTCAGTAACATGTTCCCGTGGGATAATTTCCGACATCTACGCGTTTGAAGCCGCCGGCAAAAGCTAATTAGATACTCTCTAAGGAGACAAAACTATTTAACCACTAATGCTCGGTTCCTATAAACAAAAACGGATCGTTTTGCTTACCAATGGTAGCATTTTCTATTGCCAAACTGGGCAAATAAATAAATTCGTAAACTAATTTTACCTGTGGTATCTACTTCCATATGGGAGGGTCCACTATGCAAAGCTATGAGATTTTTGCTTAATTATTGGTAAAGTTACAAGAGTTTTAATTTTAACCAATAACGGTCCGTTAATTATAGGAATTGGAGATTAACAGATATCCAGAAACAATGGCCTACGTATGTATATACATGTATCATATATCTAGACACCTCAGAGCCTCATGTTTCTTTCAAGAGGAAAATTGTAAGTGACAAAACTAAACCACGCGTGTGACCGTGTCAGACATACCAGGAGAACAGCGTGAATATGGGGAAAATAAGATATTACGTTAACATGGCAATTTAAAGACGTTATGTGCGTATAATTCAGTACCTAATAATGAGGAACATTTTGGTAGTATTGACGCGATGTTCCGTAAATCAGAAATCCGACGTATTACTAAGGTTCCAGACGTAGGACTACGGCTAGCGGGTCTAAAATGAAGGTGGGCAGGACACTTGGCAAGACGTCGTGGTGACTGATGGAGCAGAGCCATAAAACGGAAAGGTTGCCGAAAAACGGTAGAGGGAGCATTGGCCGACAAATAGCCAGGTTGGACAACCTACAAAAGATCGCGGGGAAGACCTGGATGAGACTCGCCAAGACCAGGGAAGCAT
This sequence comes from Lithophane semibrunnea, assembly GCA_947363905.1. Lineage (NCBI taxonomy): Eukaryota > Metazoa > Arthropoda > Insecta > Lepidoptera > Noctuidae > Lithophane > Lithophane semibrunnea. The sequence continues at coordinate 2,656,084 of OX376202.1, read as the reverse complement.
GGCACAAAAGGAAGAAGGTATACTCAGCAGTGGATAGAACAAGGCTGCCAATGATAATGACGCAATGTTAGACAATAAGTTACTTCCGAATCGAAGGGACACATTTGAAGATCCTTCTTATCCTATACATAGATACTTAACCTTCCTACTTTAGTACAACTTATAGCATAAAAGCCTGTATTAAAGTTAGATTAAACCGAATCAGAGCAAGGCACTCGACATGAACGAAACGTCTAAGCGGGTCTAAAATGGAGGTGGGCAGGACACTTGGCAAGACGTCGTGGTGACTGATGGAGCAGAGCCATAAAACGGAAAGGTTGCCGAAAAACGGTAGAGGGAGCATTGGCCGACAAATAGCCAGGGTGGACAACCTACAAAAGATCGCGGGGAAGACCTGGATGAGACTCGCCAAGACCAGGGAAGCATGGCACAAAAGGAAGAAGGTATACTCAGCAGTGGATAGAACAAGGCTGCCAATGATAATGACGCAATGTTAGACAATAAGTTACTTCCGAATCGAAGGGACACATTTGAAGATCCTTCTTATCCTATACATAGATACTTAACCTTCCTACTTTAGTACAACTTATAGCATAAAAGCCTGTATTAAAGTTAGATTAAACCGAATCAGAGCAAGGCACTCGACATGAACGAAACGTCCTAAGTGGTCCGGCCCTACTCCAAACTTTGAGTACGCGAATAATGGGACGAATAATTGAATTTTAACCAATTCTCGCGAACGACTGTGTACTAGGAACAATCCAGTATGACAAGACCTCCCATCCATCTATAGGAAATATGACGAAATTTCTCCTAGACCCTGCTTAAAGAGGTCTAACAAAATGGTCGCTATTTCAGGACTTTCTCAAAGGGTCTGACGGAATAAAATGCACTTAGAGTAGTGACTGTTTTGTTCAGAGGACCTTTGGAAGAGGAGCAAGATTATTTTAGTCGATATACGTGCGATGTGTTCGATAGGAACTATCCTTTTGTCGTGTTGAAGTGTAATACGTTGTATCAAAGGGGTTACACTGTGGAAAAAGTTTTATCCTACGGGATGAAAATGTTTTTGGTTGGAGATAAAGTTGTTGTTGTATTTGATTCAAAATGCTTTGTTATTTGTTTAAATTGTTATCAAATGCGTTATCATTAAATAAGTGGGGCGGAAAATTTCAAGACAAGATCACATGAAAACAAGGTAATGTAGGCATACAAATTCTCCTAGTGGCGATAAATTGTTTGTAACAAACTAGGTATAACCGAGTCACTCTAGCAACGCAATAGCGGTCATTGACCTTTCCCTAATATCTCTCCATAGGAACCCAAACAATAAACTATGTATGGTATTAGAACATGAAGATCACGATAAATATTTATGGACGTTAACGGACTATTTTTTTAAATAAAGAATGCTAGAAAATGTAGGCGGTTAAATGACCGCTATTGTCACGCTAAAGCGACTCGAGTATAGGAACTTTAACTCATATTTATCTTAACCCCTTAAAGTCTTCTAATTTCCATATAAACTAGCGATCAGCTCCAGCCGCCGAGAGGTAACGTGAACTAAATCACGGCTCACGGCTAAAACTTCCAACAAAATTCAAACTAAAATGTCTAATAGCGGAGACTTTGCAACTGACGGCCCCCGAATACATATTAGATAGAAACCGTTGGGCCCTTGACAAAATGGAGTTTGAACTCACTAATACCAATAAAATTGAAAATAAAAAATCAATTTACTCTCCAACCATTACATTTTTACGAATTCATATCCAATTTCTTTCGTATTACGCGCCCATTTATCAAGAAAACTTTACGTATTAATGTTGGCAGTTGGCAGCCATTTTTCATTGGGATCCTCTGATTGGACAGGTATGTCAGGTGACGTCATAATGGCGGGAGAAGCCGTTAATTTGTAAAAGGAAACTGTCGCCATGTTTGAACTTTTTGGTGTTTTCCATCAATATGTCTTTAGGTGTAAGAAAATGGTTAGCGTGTTGACTTGATGCTGAAATATTAGCATATAATGTCTCAGCAAATTATGTTTCATGTGTGTGCGTGTGATTTATAGCTATTTTAAGCAACAGCCAATGCTTTTCTCAACACAGGTTATAAAAACCAGTCAGAAAATAAATTCTCATGGCAATTTTAGTGTAGCACAATACAGGCTGTAAGGGTAAACAGTCTTGTCATTCAAACCATGGGTAGTTGACTTAAATATAAAAATAAATGACCGAACACAACAAAAAAAAAACTTCATTTTCATTAAAAGATTTTAAAAAGTTTCTATCCGACACCGTGCTCTCTAGCGAAACAGCTGACTGACTGAGGGAGGGGTCGCGTTCGCGGTCGGTCAGGTCACATCCCGCACCCCCCGCCCGTGTTGAGACGCAAGTTCGTTGCCCTAGCGCATAGGTCAACGAAGTTGCGTCTCTTGTAGTAAAATGTAGATTTAAAAAAAAAAAAAAAAAGTTGTCATTTTCTATTGATTTTACGTTCTATAAATGAAACCAAACCACTGGTTGCAAGGATAACGGTGTTTACCCTAACACCCTGTATAAGTCGTAGAACAAAGCCGATCTTAAAAATATTAAGTACCTCAACTCAACATGGAATACAATAAAACACCAAATTATGGAAGATATATAAAACGCACATTATTTCCTCAATTCCATTAACATATTATAGGGCGACAATCACTCGTCCCCATCTCTCCCATGTCTACTGTGTCCCAAATTTCCGGGACGCCGTCGTGACCCTGACATACCCATAATAGGGTCACTAATACCCGTTCCTTTCAACAATGCTATTTTTAATTTACCTCTTCTTATTCCATGTTTCTCTGGTATTTTGGACATGTTAGGTTCCATTGGATTTTTATTTCTATTAAATTCTTTTATCCTAAAAGTCCTTGAGATTTTACATGACAAACGTCAATACTTTTTATCCTCTACTAGATGACCCGGTGAACTTAAGACGAAATTTCGATTTATCGGCGTTCCTTTGGGTTTTTCTTAATGTTATTTTTTCTTATAAGCAACCCCAGTATTGAAGCGAACAAAAAAAAAATGGTCGAGCCATTTTCGAGATTTTGCGAGACTGAACGCACGGCAATTGATATATATTTAAGGTGTTTAAAAATTAACTTTAGAAACTCTAAGAGGTGCTTACACATCGAACGTAATAACTTTTAATATGGGACCAACTTTGAAATTGCGAAAAAGAATTAGAAGGAACAGCAGATTTTTTTACTCTTGCGCAAAATTTTATGCTTCTAGACTCAGCAGTTTAGGCTGTGCATTGTCTGTCAAAGTATAAATTTAAGATTTTTATTGGGTAGATAATTATCTAATAGCCTACAATTTTACAACCAAACCCTCGCTTTAATCTATACTATCTATACTTCTATACTAATATTATAAAGCTGAAGAGTTTGTTTGTTTGTTTGAACGCGCTAATCTCAGGAACAACTGGTTGGAATTGAAAAATTCTTAATTTGTTGGATAGTCCATTTATCGAGGAAGGATATAGGCTATATAACATCACGCTACGAACAATTGGAGCGGAGCATAAATGAAATATGTTGCAAAAACGGGAAAAATTATTCCTTTTTGAGAGCTTTCTTTGCGTGCGCTGCGTAAACGGTTTATGTTACGTAAATATCATGTATGATGGAATTGTTTCTCTTTAAAAGTTCTAAAAAAAAGTCCGCGACAGCATGTCTATCTTTTAAGATAGACTCACTATAACCTTTTTTATGGTAATCAAATATGTTCGAAATTAATGCATTATTTGCGAAGGAGTTTTATCAACATAATATTAATTCTTATTCAAATATATAGTTTAATCATCAAGGGTATTTATTTAACAGTAAAATACTTTTTAATTCATTCGAATCGGACATTTAATTTCGAAGTTATCACGAGTATAAAATTACAATACGCGAACCGTTCGACGCTGGCGCCGCGACGTTCCCTACTCTAGAGAGGAAAGCATGGGCACACGGGTAGACCATGACCTGGAATAGGACATAGGATACGTTTTATCCCTATCTTCCCACGGGATCGAGACCTACGCGGGTGAAACCGCGGGGCACAGCTAGTTATTATAATAATATAGGAACATAAAACTCACGCTTTCTTCCCATGGGGGGTAGGCAGAAACTGCAGACCGCTTTTATCATTTGTATTTTTAATTTACTCACTATTTACTAATTTCATAAGTACTGATATCATATTTCCCGAGAATTTAGATCATCTATAAAATAGGTACTTATTTAGAGGATGGGGAAGAGCCTTATCATAATCTAATGTATTTAACTTCAATGCATATCTTTGATTTTAAATACATAATACCTTTGATTTTGATAAGTAATGTAGGTAAAACATCATTTTTATTTTGACGTAAAAGTGTTTTTTTTTAATCAATTTACATACAAAAATAAATATAATTCATCTCATCATCATCATCAATAAAATTATCACGTAACAGGGTTTTCTTTAAAAAAAAAAACAAAACATTTTCTCGCCTTAACTTAATAAGAAACTTCAATCAAAACAATGTTCAATAAAATAACCCTTCAATTCAAAATAACTACTCAATAAACTTTACCATAAAATAATTGCAGAATAAAGCGGGCAGATTTTAAATAAAAGAGTTTATTCGTCCGCACTTTACCATCGACAGTAAAGGGCTAAACAACCCTTTAGTGCCGCCATAAACCAGTACGTTTTCTCTATCCAAGTGGGACTTAAATCAAGATGCTGTCCGCAGCACGCAGTGTGCGCGAACGGGATTTTATTAAACCTGCAGTTGAGAACAGATGTAATGCAATTGCAGGCAGCTGCGGTGGGGTTAAGAATTTAAACTTTAATTATTTTTACTTGCGTTCTTGATTCAAAATTGTGGTTGTTTTGTGTTGTTTGTGGAATGTTTCTTTGTTTTGTTTATAGATAGATTGTTGTTTTTAATGCCCCGTATTTTAGAACGATACTAACATTGATCTACTATAGTACCTAGTACTATATTATCTATAGTACTTTAGTATACATAAGTTATAAATTAAATTCACATTTCGTGTCTACTTGTCTGCGTATAACTTCTAAACTACGCAATGCATTTTGATGCGCTTTTCACCATCATTTAGAGAATTTATTCCTAAACGTTTATGTGTACAATACATTAATATTAGACTAACATTTATTAAAGAAATCACGATGTTTTCTCAGTACCTAAATTGCGTAACACACGATCAATCACAATCCGTTTCATTTTGACAGTTCAACAGCATTAATTGCGTTATTTACGATGTTGAGCAGAAAAAATTTCTGAACACATGAAGCAATAATTTTGCAATATCCTTAAAAATGATTTTATTATGATGGATCGTGTGTTACTCCATTAGGGTGCAGTGTCAGGTCGCTAGTACCACCAGGATAAAATTAATACAACACAAACAGCAATTACTACTTTATTTATTGACATTCGTTTCACAGCTTCTAGATACAAATCACCAAAACAAACAACAGTCACGAACAACTCGCAGCTATCCATCGGTACCCGTTGAAAGATTGTCCGTGAATATTGCAGTAGTGTCCCGGAACTGATAAATTACCAGGAACACGCTTAACTTACTTGTCGGTTCTTTTAAAAGAAATGCGTCGCACGCTGACTATTTAAGAGCAAGTTAAACTAAGTTATGATAAGTTAGATGGAAGAGGATGATGTAGCTTAACACTCTTTTAAAACTATGTTTTTTGGGGGTCTTGTGTTTATGGCTGAGCCATTGGTGATTCAAAGTAGCCATACAAATACAGGATGCAACAGTATCATGTGTGTCATAGATTAGCACGCCCAAGCATCGTTACGAGTGCTCAAGAATAAATAGGGCCCATTATTTGGGTATCTGAAGTCCTTCTTTTGCTTGTTGCGCCAGAAGGTATTTCATAAAAATAAAAATGGTAATTTCACAGCCATAGGCTCACTTGATCAAATAAAACGTAACAGAAATTGCAACAATACAAAAATAATTCAACAAATTGTTATAAACTAAAATCTAATGGATCGTTCGAATCTCTCCAAATCAGGGGCATAATCTTCCACAGGAGCTGTTCCATTTTGTCCAGGCCACACGATACCCTCTATCCAGTCGAGGAAGCTGGACACCTTGGTGTATACTCCTGGTAATCCTGGTAGAGCACAGCCTACACCGAATGACGTCACTCCGAGGACATAGTGCATAGTTCCTTGACTCCCGATTGGAAGCGGAATCTTTACTTGGAGAGGGCCTCCGGAATCACCCTGGAAAGAGATTAATGGGGCATATGGATCAATGGCCGTTTCATCAATTCATCTCTTCATCAGAACTCCTGGCTTTTGGCTTGCAAAAAGAACATAAAAAGGCTTGCTGCAAGAATTTAGAAAATTATTATTGAAAAGAGAATGTAAGAACAGTAGTTTTTGTAATTAATGTGAAGCTGATACTTGCACTCATTTTCCTGTTCCGCTTGATCATTTCGAACTTCCAGCTCCAAAATATAATTGAAGCATTCTAAAACATAAATAAAAAAAGTCGTTGGGGCGCATAAGGTCAAAAGCGCGAAATGACAAGTGGGTTGCAAATTGTCAAAAGAGCAGAATGTCAAAGCGTAGAAATTCAAAGGCTCACATAGTCAAAAGCGCAGAATGTCAAAAGCTCAGAATGTCAAAAGCTTAGAATGTCAAAAGAGCACAATGACAAAAATTCTACTTAGAAGTCATAATTGCTTTAGCTGCGCTGTTGAAAACAAAAAAAAAGACGGCATTGTGACATCCAATTTGATAGAAAATATAATTGCTACTTGAAACAATTGAAACGGAACTCGATCACAATCCCTGTATTTCTTAAAAAATAAATATTCCTACGACTTCGTGTTTCCAAATTTTAATAAAAACTGTTTTTAGACTTCTAATCAGTTTAAAATCAGTTTTATTTAAAATGTCGAAACAAATAATAATTAATGACTGAATTTAAAAATGCTTACCATGCCATGTGAGTTTTGTTATAAGTATAGATAGCTGCAGTGTTAAATATACATAATTTTAATAAATCTGTTGTAATGTGAGATCTTTGTTTCGTAATTTTACTAAATATGTTTTGTATTTCCGATCAAACTGGATATCTCTCGTCTTTTTTTACTTCTCATTTTCTTAAACAGGGAATCCTCTAAACGACAGTCCCAATATTTACTTTCATTTCTCAATTTGTATAAAAAGAAGTATAAATCAGGATTCTTCTTTATACGGCTATTTAATCGCCTGTGCCATCCTTCTAATGCGTTAGTAGTTCTATGACGCTGTCCAGCACAGCTCACTGTAGCTTGCGACTTCTTTTGGGTACCATGTGGACAAAGTATCTACGAAACTTATCGATTTCGCGTGAATTTGAGCTAGTCTCTAAAATATAGTGTCATGCAGCTGGTATTTCTTTTGCCAGAACGAAAGGTATAATGGCACTCATTCAGGTTGTATTTCGTCGTGCGCTTGTTAAATTTTTTTTTTTCGTATGAACTCTGAGTAATATTTAGTTTTTGTTTCATCGGTTCATGATGAAGTTTTCATTACGTAATTGTTAATAATTTAAAATGATGACCTATTTCAGATACATAGTTTTTTTGAATATTTTTTTAAATTTCTTTTCACACTGCCAGTGTGAGTCAAAACACAGTTAACGCGTTAAAGTAGAATTTTTGTCATTGTGCTCTTTTGATATTCTGAGCTTTTGTCATTCTGAGCCTTTGACTTTCTACGCTTTTGACATTCTGCTCTTTTGACAATTTGCGGTTGCAAATTGTCAAAAGAGCAGAATGAAAGGGAAAAGAGAAAGCGCGAAATGACAAGTGGGTTCACTTGTCATTTCGCGCTTTTGACCTTATGCGCCCCAACGAAAAAAAGGATGTATCAAGGAGCGCTAAAATAGTTAATCAGACAAAATCATAAGAAAACTGAATTATTCCAACTAAACTAAACAAAAGAATAGTATGTACCTACCTAATACTTGTTGGAAGGCCTACACTGACCTCCAATAACTATTAACACTGTAATTCGAAAATATTGTAAAAGCCAATTTTAAAAGAGTAACCGTGGAATTTCTTGTCGGCTCTTCTCCATAGGAAACAGCCAATTGAAACCGTGCGTAGGTTTATGTGAAATAAAATACTTTGATTTTGATTTTTTTACTTTGCCGTCAGGGGACAAATTAATATACAGGGTGTTAGTGTAAACACCGTTATCCTTGAAACCAGTGGTTTGGATTCATTTATAGAACGTAAAATCAATGGAAAAATACAACTTTTTTTTTTAAAGAAAATCTACGTTTTTCCACAAGAATATTTCACCCTACACGCAAGGGCAACGAACTTGCGTCTCAACACGGCGGCCGGCGGTTGGCGGGGGCGGGCGGGCCGCGCGGGACGTTACATGACCGGCCGTCAGCTGTTTCGCAGCTCTCTCGAACGCGCATCCATGAGTATCGAGACAGTGACAAATATTTACTTTTAAAAATCTTTTAATGAAAATAAGGTTTTTTGTTGTTGTTACTGGGTCATTTATTTTTATATTTAAATCAACTACCCATGGTTTGAGTGACAACGGTGTTTACCCTTGCATACTGTATTATGAATCCTTGCCTTACATAAACGAATACATTTCGGAAATAAAACATTTATTTACCTTGGAATCTTTTGGTACCTTTGATTCACCAATTGCAGATACTGTAATGCGTTTAGAGGTACTCATTAGTAAAATTTTATATAAAATAATGTAGATATGGTAAAAAAAATTGGATATTTTTAAACACCACTTAAAATAAACTACATTTTATTTATCAAAGGGCTTACCTGTAAAGTAGAACAAAATAATAACACAAACACATTTCATCTTACTCGCTCACGTTTATTTATTTATTTAACAATAAAAGTATGACCATTACTGTCTCTAGAAAGAAATTAATTGAATAATTGTAATTAGTCAGTCAATGTAACAGTAAAACTTTTTAATTGAATCAAATATTAAGATAATTTCTTAATATTTGATTCAATTAAAAAGTTTCTTAATGGTATTATTATTATTTAAAAATATTTAATGACTCATGTCTTTAGTGCAGACAAATGAATTTTGAGATAAACAATCCATGTATACAGTACCTATTTATTAAACATAAAAAAAAAATTCAAATACAAAAACGAAGTTACTTGAAAAAAAATTATATCACATGCAAAGTAAGCATGTATTCTAGTAGATGTATATAAACAAGTCGAATATAAAAATAAAAAAACAGCACCACGGTAGTTGCAAATAATAATTGCGTCGCTAAGACTGCCCCGGCCACACTTGGCTCTCAATCCAGTCAACAAAACTAGCTACTCTAGTATAAATTCCTGGTAACCCCGGCAATCCGCAGCCTATGCCGAATGATGTGATGCCGACCACGTAGTTCATGTTGCCTTGCGTTGTGATCGGAAGGGAAATCTTCACTTGAAGAGGTCCACCGGAGTCGCCCTACGAGAGGAAAATAGTAACGCTTTATTGTGGACGATGCCATAATTGAAATTAAATAATTTTGGTTGCACAAAAAGAAAGAAGTGAGCATTTACATACAACTTTATCGCCTATTAAAAGTGTAAATCAGCCATTTACTAAAATTTTGCTATTGTTTTAGAATCGCAACCATTATCATGCTGAAAAGATAGTTGTCCTTTGAACAGGAAAAATGTGCGTTTTGGCCCCTGAACTGTTCTTTTCGGCTACCTGGGGCCGTACTATGAACAATTAATGCTATCATTTTACCAGTGTCAGAGAGAGACAGAGCTATACATGACCTATAGCACCATCCCTATTTCGCAACGGAATCATGATGGCATTAATACTTCATAATAAGGTTGTCGAGTTTCTTCATAAAAAAAAGTGTTGGGACTTGTCACCAGGTATCGGTATCGGTCTCAGAACGATAACCTGGTGAAGGCCACAGAACCGGTCGAAGTGGCGATGCTTAGGGGAGGCCTATGTCCAGCAGTGGACATCTATCGGCTGAAATGATGATGATGATGGCTTATCACAATTGTCACCCATTTACCTGACAAGCATCCACTCCTCCTCTCAACTTGCCCGCACAAAGCTGATGCTCCTTCAGTCCACACCAGTTCCTGTTGCAAGATGTTCGGAACAAGCCATTGCATTTGGCAGAGTCTATGATGTCTACTTCTGCTGTTAGGAGCTCAGGAGATGTCTGTATACTTCCTAGAGTAAGAAAAAGGGACGAGTCAGTAGTTAGGTTAACCTTCTAAGCATGCGTGTAATATACAGATTGTATCGGTCACTAATTACCAGTCGCCCTATATATGATCAACAGGTGAGTTCTCTAAGTTAATGAGACAAATGAATACAAAATAAGAGAGAATGTTTTGAAGTGGATTATTATATTTCACAATCTTGCTAAGTAAAATGCTAGCAAGATAATAAGGGACAAAAAGTTACATTGACTTCTTCGGATGGAAGACCTGCGTACACCTGTAAATCGGGACTAACGACGCCATCTTGTTTTTCAATACATTTCACAAAATAATTACACATTTGTTTACCCATGTTTACCCTGTCCTTGTAGTAGTGTACTATGTACGTATATCTGATAGTTCTCCGTAAATTTACATTAGCTTTTAGGGTGTAACTGCGTCCAAGAACTAAACAACTGTATGTAAGTGTATTATCATAATTTCAGGTCTTTATTTCAATTTGAGTACATATAAATTATATTTTTAAATATTAGAATAAAGCAATATATAAAAGCATATAAAAAATAGTAGCCCACCGGTATCGGGAACAGAGTCCAAGCTACCGGCGGTCAAGGCTCCAGAGAGATGAACCTCCTAACAATGCGAGCCGTATCCAGGAGTACCGCTTTCTGAATCAAGCCCTTAATCCAGCTGCCCAACTAGAGCCTCCATAGGTATTGGTCGAGGCTCTTGGCAATTAAGCCATTGGCTGATACGACTGTCGGCACAATGATCGCAGAGTCCACATCCCACATGTCGACAACCTCGTGAGTCAAGTCAAGATACTTGATTTGTTTATCATTCTCGGCCTTCACGAGGTTCCCGTCATACGGGACCGTTATGTCAATAATCATTGCGCGCCGTTCTGTTCGATCCACCACCACTATATCAGGCTTATTGGCAACAATAGTCCTGTCAGTGATGATGGATCGATTCCAGTACAGTGTGATATTTCCATTTTCGAGAACTGGGTCGGGCACATACTTGTAGTACGGCACTTCCGATTCCACAAGGCCGTATTTCAGAGCAAGTTGCTGATGTATAATCCTGGCTACGAGGTTGTGTCTATGCAAGTACTCTCAGTTAGCTAGATGAGAACACCCGGAGATAATGTGTCGGATTGATTCTCCGGTCGGTGGCATGCCCGACAGATGTCAACCGTGCCGTCCTTCACAATAAATCTCCGGTAATTGTTTGTCATGATAACTTCATCCATAATTGCACAAACAAAACCTTCGGTTTCCCCAAAGAGGTCACCGAAACGCAGCCAGGCTACGGACGCAAGTAAATCTACATCGGGTCCATGCAGGGCCCGGAAAAACCGCCCATGAAGCTCCTTACTCTGCCATACCTCCTTGCGATCGTTAGTGTCAAGCACTACAGATTGCGCTAGTTCTCTTTCGCCAAGGAGAGCGGGGTGAGGCCCTTGTCCACCGCGACTACATCTCGATGCATTCCCACGTCGGCTTCTAGGAAGTATTCCCTGAGACTGCATATCATAATTATTATTTGTTTTATTTTATTAAGTGAATTGTTTTATATTTTATGTATTTTACTTTCTCTCGAATGTTACACACGAGGTATCTCCATCTCTTTATCTACTTTCCTATCGCAGGTGTGCTGGAAGAGATTTCTTTAGAGATAAGCATCACCTTTGTACGTTTTTTCTGTTCTTTTCGCCTTGTCTGTTTATTATGTACATAAATGGTTAAATAAATAAATTAAACAACTGTTACACAGTTGTAAACTATAAACCTAATAATAGTGGAACGCTAACATCTGTAAGCACGAAACTAAAGCCAGATTCAGACTTCAAAGTAATCCTTACCAGACTCCACGACGCCCCAGCCAGTAACTTCAGCGCGCTTACTGAACATGTCAACATCATGCTTCGTCCACAGACAAGCAGGTTGTATGTTTGCAGAGAACAGCAGATCCTGCTCCAGCTCCATCAGGGCTATGTCAAAGTACTGTTTCGGAGACTTGTAGTCAGGATGAACTATAACTTTGATTATGTTCACGTCGTAAGCTGCGATGCCGTTTTTGTTCTGGAGAACATAAAGATTTATGTTAGGTACAGTGCTTTTACTACAGAGGGTCTAGCGTGACACGCAATGTATCATCATCATCATCATTAACATCATCATTATCAGCCTATAATAGTCCACTGCTGGACATACGCCTCTCCAATTGCACGCCATTCAGCTCGATTCTCGGCAGCTCTCATCCAGCTGCTACCAGCCACCCTGCGAAGATCGTCGCTCCACCTAGCCTATGCACGCAACGTATACGAAACGTAAATACAAAAGATTTTTTAATTGAAAATACAACAATCCTATTGCATTCCATTTTGGTTTAAATTTTCGACAAGTAATTCGTATCACCCATAGATAAAAATGTAAATTAAAACCAAGTAAATATTATGTGCGAAACAAGAATTTTCAATTTTAAAATCATTCGAATTTACTCCGCGCTTTCGTACTAGGAAATGAACACTTGTTCCACGTGTGTTTAATGCCAGTCTTACGTCAAACTCCACACATAAACAGTGTTATTTATAAAAAACTCGCTAATCACTGATTAGCGACTGTTTAGCTAAGCATATGATTAGCTCTTAATCAATGATTATCTTTTCTTTATTTATAAACACTACTTAGCAAATGATTAGTTGCGAAACGAAATAGAGGTAACAATATGCGTTCGGCACAGATAATAATCAAAATAGTCGACTATAAAACAGAATTTTAAGAAAAAAGTTGTCAAAACTACCCTTTTTGTATCTGTCGTGACTTTGACAGACAAAAGTCAACAATTTCATCGGAAAATTACGAAAATAAGAATTTGAATAAAATCGTATAATAAGTTTATATAATTGTGTTTGCGATGGTATATCAATGAAAATAATAAGCGTCAGTAAATTGGAGTTATCTGGAAAAGGTATTTATCTCTGAATATATCTACTTACTTATGTAAACCAATGTAATCTGATCAAATGAATGTGAAAGCAGTAGCTATGTATTTTCATGCTACAAGCCTGTTAAAACGAATATTACTATTTTGGAAATGTATGCAGATACTTGTGTCTGTTTTATATGACTTCCTATTGCTTTTCAGGGTTTCAGTATCTTTTATTAACAGTTCATGTACCTACTTATTTACAGGTACAAGTTTGACTGCTGCTATGAAAGCCACTAGCACCTAGCACAAATACTATTCAACCTCGTAAAGATGAGGGAGGAGACCATGCTACGTGAAAAAGATGAGGAATACGAGTGGCATGAGAAAAGAATGGCACCCATGTCTTTGGAGGAAGAGTTTTGGAAATCAATAATAATTAATTTATAACAAAAAAATTGTTTTATTATGTATCAAAATAAATTATTTTCTATAAAATGTCTCTTGTTATTTGTGTGACTGCCACAACATAGCTTTTCTTTAGTTCTGGGCCTTAGAGCTGGCTCAATAAGATGAGGGGCACATGGGATAACACATTGGATAATAACTTCCGATGAGCTTCCTCACTTCGCCGTAGGTGAGTATATGTTCCTTGTTCCTCACGAACTCGATTCTCTTCAAATCTCCTAAACACCTACTGAGCTTTCTCCTAACTGTAGTTTCCAGAAATCCTTTAATCATTATTGTGTAATTCGAATGAAGAATATTATTTATTAGGTAATCATCCTCATAGTGGATTTAAATGAGATTTGTAGGTGTAGTTCCCGCAGGGCGGCGCGGCGTTTCAAAATTATGTAATCTTCATCAAAATTACGAAATCTTTCTATGTCGTTCTGAAATCCCGTAAAAGATTGTCGAAATCCATATTCACTAAGGCACAACTCGTTATTACGATCAAAATTACCTCGAAGCACACAATATACCTATGGGATCAATCAGCTGATTCAAATAAAATCCGCCATCTTGCCACTTAGCATCCTCTTAACAGTGGACCGGTGGTGTTTAATTTTGACAGCTACTAATCATTTGCTTAGCGACCTCTTAGCGCTAAATAGCGTTTATAAATAAAGATTTCGCTAATCAATTGCTTAGCAATTGATTAAAATTTAAGTAGTGTTTATAAATAACACTGAAAATGTGTGTAAGCTAAACAATTGATAAACACGGTTTTGTGCTAATAAGGATTCCTTAAACCATTTATGTTTGACGTAAGACTGGCATTAGTTAGACACGTTGTACAAGTGTCTAAGTTTTTATAGTACATACTATGGTGATATTTTTATTTAAAAAGGCTTCTACCTTATACTCATACGGACATGTGTATGGCTGACTGTTTAACATGTAATACTGTATATACCTAAACCAGTTTTGATGCAATGAGGCAAAAAATAAGCGATTATGGTCATTGGTACGGGGGTACCTATCTTTCAAGAAATCCTGGAATTTATCCTACCCCTATTTTAATAAAAATACAGTCTGGTCTTACACCCAAACTCAACTTTTTATGAATCTATAAATGGTTCCATTTTATTCTCCCCCTTACAGCTGTGATAAATTTTGTTCCAGCAATAGTACTATAAAACTGAAGTATTCAGATAAGCTTTTACAAATTACTGTCCATCAAATAATGAATCCTATCAGCAGTTCCAATCATGATGACGAGACTTTTATGGGATATAAACGTCTACTATTGAACATAGGAATATGAAAGGACAGACCACGTTCTTTAAAATCCTTACGAATATAAACCATGAATATATTATTATCAGTCTGCTAAAAGAAACCCAAAAGTAACTTACATGGTCAAGAATATTCCTAGAGCCTAATCTGACGATCTTGGGCACGGTATCGACAATGGTGGTATCCAGTTCTGATGCCCTGGAGCAGTGAGCTGCCGTCAGCACGAACTTCGAGCTGATGAGACTACTGCCACACATGAACTTCCATGTGCCAATCACCATCTTCCAGCCTATGGCGCCCTGGTAGATTAAAAATTCTGTACAATAAACAGTATGCAAAGTAATTATTTAACATTACGAAACAAAAAACATAAAATTAAATTATTTGCCATGTAAGTCAGGTAGCACCCGCCAGCCAATACACTAACAAAAACATAGAAAACTATACTCAAGCAGGCAGAAGAGAGAATAAATAAAAGCCTCCAGGCAATCAGGCATAAAGGGCATGCCCGCTTACATGTGCAATGCCGGATTATTAGTAACAAAATGCAAATTTCTGAAAAACTGGCAATCTTCCATTTACAAGAAACAGCTTTCTGAATTATGGCATCCTAGTAGAACAAGGATACAGTTTATGGAAGAATATTTATTGTCTGACTTGCTTCGAAGTATACAAGGTCTTATCAACAGACTCTTACCATGTTCGGAAACTCTCCTTGTTTTGTCGAATGACCTCCAATGATGCCAGGTACGGCCATAATTTCACGACCTGTAAAATGTATTTGGAACACTTCATTGCTTGAAAATCTTTCCAATGAACTTCAGTTAACTGAAATTGGTTTGTTTTGACATATTGCAATAGACATTATTCAAATAAACTTACACTTTTCTACCCTTTTCGCTTTTTCATCTCTAAGGTTCACTTGCCAGATGTACTCGTAACATTCTGAAACATTTAAATTAGTTTTGTAACATTGCTCTTTTCATAACCTTTTGAGATAAATCGGAAGAATCAATTTAATTTGCTATTAATAATACGAAGAAAACTAACGGAGTGGACATGGTTTATTTTTATTTGGATTGTTCTACTTATAGATGGCAGTATTTAACATTGCCCACAATGTCAAAAAACAACGCAAACAGAAATAAATGGAAAACCCCCCTGTCCAAGTTTATTTAAAAACTGGTTATTTGCTACAAACATCTACTCTAGTGAAATGGCTAGGCAGCAAGGCTATTTTTAGATGAGGTCACACCTGGCCACGAGCCACACAACATAAAACGTGATGTCAATCCGTGAGTGTCTATAAATTAAGTATATAATTATTTACAATGATAATGTAGATAATTCCCAATAACAACTTAAACAACATTGATATTTTATATAATTCTAGAGGTACCTAAATAAATACATCGGTGATATTTGTGTAGTTTCAAATATGCACTTACATGGCATGCTTTTTTAATTGTACTACATTCGTTTTTTTAATTGTACTAAAAGATATTTCTCATCATCATCATCTGCCTAGCCTTTTCTAAACTATGTTGGGGTCTTCTTCCAGTCTAACCGGATGCAGTTCAATACCAGTATTTTACATTGAGCGACTGCCTATCTGACCTCCACAACCCATTATCTGGGTAATAAACGATACCCCTTGACAAGATATTTCTACTCCAATATATTTTGACTTCACTTTATGCTATTTTGTCAGTTTTTCGTGCAACGTGTACTACCTACTGCTTTTTCTCGTGACTCCTGGTCCCTGGAACGATCAATTGCCATAAATTTATATTGTCGATCGTTCAATTGCATTAGTAGATGATCAATTTGCGCATCAATGTGCATCAATCACGTAAAAATTGACAATTGCAATTGATCGTTTCGGGGAAGGATTATAGAGATATTCCTTTGGTTTTACGACAGCCAGGTGGTGTTGGACAACATTATTTGAAACATTATTAGGTATTCCCTGTCATGTTCAAACGATTGACAGAAACAGCAAGATGTTTTAAATTTGTTTAACTTTAAACCAATGTGTTTGATGATTTAATTATTCATCGCCTTAATATACTTACTGACGTCGCTGATCCTTCTACCAGGAGCCCTGAAGTCTGGAACAGGTGGGTTGTACGGCGCACAAGGTCCATTAGGATCTGTTGGAGCGTCATAAGGACGAGGGACTTCTGGGAGAGAGTCACTCATTGGAGGCAGTGGAGGCAGCGGTGGAAGTGGTAAACTTAAAGAAGGCTGAAACAAGAAGGTTTAGTGTACTAAGGATACCTGTAGGCAAGTTATTTGCTATGATTTCTGGATGTTTCGCTAATACAGAGCACTTCTTGTTAGGTATAATAAATGTCCAGCGCAGTCAGGATTTGAGTTTTTATTTTTACTGTAAGTTCTGTACAGTACTTATAGTTCCTTACTTATAATTTATTGTATAGCTTGAATTTTGCGTTATTGAGATAGCACTAGTATTAGATTTCAAGCCGTGAGCCTGATCGGATTTACCATCGGCAAAAATGACAAAGTTCCAGATAAACTTTCATTATCATATTAGTTAGGAGGTAAATTTTCAAATATCTTTCCTTGGTGCTCAGTTTCGCTACCTATATAAATAACTGTTGTGCAACATTTAATGCTTCTAAACTTGCCTTGCATCAGTAAATAAATATATGAATTTAAGACTTTTATATTAGACTAGCTGCGCCTCGCGGTTTCACCCGTGTAAGCCTTGATCCCGAGGGAATATCGAGATAAAAAGTATCCTATGTCCTATTCCAGGTCGTGGTATACCCATGTGCCAAATTTCATCTGAATCCATTCAGCCGTTTTAGTGTGAAAGCGTCAAAAACTCACTTTCGCATTTATAATTATTACTTAGGATTATCTTTAGGTATAAAAATATTATTTACCTGAGAGTTTGTTGACTCATTCCGTTGCCCGGTTGAAACATGAATCGATAAAACTGTAATAGATTATTATTACATAATGTTATTTAAATCATGTTATGTTAATTATAATTAAATCACCAAACTTATCACTGTTGTCTCACTAAAAATATTCAAACTGCCTTACCGATCAAACATAATTCTAAAATCACAGATTTACACATTTTCGTACTCATTTTTTTCACAATTGAGTAACTAATATTTTTTTCACAAAAATTACATGTAAGTATGTCCGTCTCAATTACGGTTTCGCACATGACTGAGAAATATTTTAACGACCCAACCTATCTTTGGAACTAAATAAATTCATCGATTTGATTCGTCATTGTATTATTACTAAAAAAAAAAATGGACAACGTCCACTTATTCTCTTAATTTACAAATGCATTACAGTTAATAACTGTGAATCATTATAATTAGGGGACTTACTGGTTTCTTAGAGTAAACAAGAAGTAAATAGGTACTGGAATTTTTAATTTATCGTATTCTAGCTATTAATTTATTAAGCACAGTAGTTAATTGGTATTAAAGCATCGGTCAAAATAAATTCTGAACCCAAATATATGGCTAGGATAATGCAACAATTTCAGAATAATGATATCCAAAATCAATCATCAAGTTGCCACATGCCTGGATAGATGGCGTTGTACAAGTCGTGCTCGTTTCTGAATCGCGCTATGGTTTCGTTACCGCACCGAGTATAATAACCTCGACCGGCCAAATTAATGTTAACTCTGGTTTCCCTTCAAAACGCATAAATCTTTCGCCTTTTACTAAAGATTTCCGTGGAGGGGGACACTCAAATGAGTCTATAATATTTTTGAAATACTCTGCTTCGGCAGAGTTTATTAATCATCATATCTATATCTATACAGAGTCGCTCTTCGTGTTTGTCTGTACTGTATTATCAGCCTCAGCCGCCTCAGCGTGAGCGTTCTTCTAAACCACGCAACAGATTTTGATAAGGTTTTCACCATCATTTTAGAGAATGTATTCCGGAAAGTTTATGTATATAAATTGTATAATACGTTAATATTAATAAAGTTACATATAACTAAGAAATCTCGATGTTTTGTCAAGTCGTAAAAACCGCGCGAAGCAGGAACGCGTCGCTAATTGAGAAATAAAATATGTTATTATTATTTACTACTAACATTATGTGACCAACTACTGACCAGTCTGACCACTTTGTCGTGTCTCCAATCAAACTCAGTTTTAAAACGATTTGGTTAGTAAATTAATTGCAATTAATTTACTAACCAAATCAATTAAAAACACTAATTGATTGCAATTAATTGCTTAGTTATGACACTGCAGACACTCTGTTATAACTCGTTTGATATTTTTTTTATGATGACGTAAACTTGTCACTGATAGATTATTCAATTTAAATCACTTTCATTGTGAATTCAGAGGGTCAATTCCCGTATTTTTAAGAACCGTTGCATGCTAATCTCAGTCTCAATCCGTCAAAAATGCCTCTAATCCCCCTCAATTGTTGACATTGATTTTCACTGAAATTAGATTGCGACTAGATTTTGAACGTCTTTTATTACAAGAATTGGCATCTGAAGCCTTATTATTGCTATACTCATCTTGTCTTCTCCATCCCACTTAGTCATAGAAGAGAAATCATCAATATTAAGTAAATACAAGTGTTATTTTTTACCTAAGTTAAGTCAGGTACTAAGCAATTACATGTTTATGGACAATATGCAATGTATACATTGCATATTGTCCATCCGAAGGTTTTCTGTCAGAGATCGCTGATTGCGATAAGACCCCTCATTATACATAGTACCCTGGTCGACAGAGCTCTGCTCGGGTGAAAATAGATAAACACATATTATCGTCTAGGTATACCAACGTTGTATCACATTCCCAAGGTATTGAAAATAGAGAAAACGAATTTTCCCAGTTCAGAGGCCTGGCTACATGCTTTTTCGCCCCGGTAAATATTGCAAATTTCATCGAAATCGTTAGAGCCGTTCTCGAGAATGTGATTACAAACATACATAAGTATATAAATAGTTATAACATCGGGCGGGGCTCTTTCAACTGTAGGGTAATTCCAACTAATGAGAGTAATTCTACTGCATTGATACATAAGTAGGTACTTGAATTATTCTCAGTAGTTAAAATTACTCCACAGTCGAAATAGCCCCGCCTGACCTTACATATTATACAAATACTCATTTAATAGTATAGGATTTTCACCCCTTTTTAAAAACTTGTTTGTATTTCCTGTCCTTGATAAAAAGTGTTATCTTTCCCAAGACTTCTGCAGGAGCAAATGCACACCGCGACTTTAATTACAGGACCACAGATTTGTCACTTTTTGTGAGTTGGATTATATGCGATACCATCCAAAATCAAATATCTTTAACCCCATAAAGAACTGACTCACTTTTTTCCCACACCGCACCCCATAAAAACAAACTCAAATTTATAAAAGAAGGCGATGCACACGCCACAGCACGTTGTACCGTAACCGACCCACGAGAATTATTCCTCAATCGTTACCGAATGAATAACTTACAGACTTGCCTCATCAAATATAGATTCCCGTTTTTCTCCTTTCGCCTCCTAACTTGGATTCGATGCCTTTTTGACTACGGTCAACTTAGAAACTTCCTCAGTGGTTACATATTTGTTGTTTACATTAAAAAGAGAAAGAAAGGTTCCTTTGAACTTGTTTGATTGGGGTCATGTGTGGACATTGGGGTAACGTTACTATTGCTAGTTAAATGGCAAAAAGGGAACCCTTATAAATTCGTCACGTCCGTCCGTATGTTTAGATAAAGAATGTTGGCTTTGGACTACGTCATTGTTGGAAATTCCCGCCCAATATCAGATTCTAAGAACGAAATTAGCTTCTGTAAAATGATAGTTTAAAGTTTTCGGGTCCGATTTTAATGACTTCATAGTCATTTTTTATGTTAAAAATTATAACCTAATCCTAACTTAATATGTTTCTTCAGAGCCTACTGCCAGTCGTTTTACTCGTGCAGCTTGTGGGTTAGATATACGCAGAAGGCTTACAACGCTCTGCGCGTTCAGTATAATAATGCGTTGAGGATTTTGTTGGGACTGCCTCGGTTTTGCAGTGCATCGGGCATGTTTGCGGAAGCGCGAGTAGATGACTTTCATGCCATCATGCGCAAACGGTGTGCTTCGATGTTGCGGCGATTCAGGGGTAGCCCTAGTAACAACATTTTAGCTACACTGGCGGACATGGTCGATGCACCATTTATCAGGCTCTGGGCTGGCAGACATGTGCGTGCACATGTTCATGTAGCCAACTAGTTTATAAGTTACATAGGTATATCATATCTTTAAGTTAATATGTTGTACTAACATAGGCTAAGTTCATACTAACACTATATGGATCTCTTGGTCTGAAATAAAGATTTGAATTTGAATTTGAAATATTATTGTATATGCGAAATTGAGTTTGTGTGTTACGCTTTCGCGCTAAAACGGCTGAACTGATTTGTCCCTGGAGAAGGCTACTTTTTATCCTGGATCGCAGACGAAGGCGCGTGAAACAGCTAGTAATATTATAATTAAACAAACACAAAACTTGTTTAGGCAAACATGGCGTGCTGTTATGTTATTGTAATATTATAATTATTCAAATAAAAATTATTGCCACTCCATCAAAATATAGATCTCACAAAAATAATAGAATAGAATATCTTTATTTTGCATAAAATATGGTACATAAAAGGTCTTCAATATAAGAAGTCCCACATATTTTGCTGCATGCAAAAAATAACTTATAATAAAATAATACTTATACAAAAAACATACAATACTGGTATTCATCCGGTTAGACTGGAAGCCGACCCCAACATGGTTGGGAAAAGGCTAGGCACATGACTTATACAAAAAACAATTGTTGCTATTGAGATTACCTATGGCATTGAGATATTTTTTTTTTTTTTTAATTACATTAATTTATGACTAGTCAGATAATATTTCAAATTTTGCTTATAATTTAAGAATTCACTTATTGTATTCATAGATAACAACAGTTCCCACATGACTCGATAGAGTTTCTTTATTTCGTGTTCGTTTCTAAATCGCGCTGTGGTGTCCCGCGTGACTCATACATAGTTATCTTGGGTGTCCCTTCAAAACTTATAAATCTTTCGCCTTTTACTAAAGATTTCCGCGGACACTCAAATGAGTCTCTAATATTTTTGAATACTCTGTTTCGGCAGAGTAAGAATTCCGTCTTGCCAAAAAGTAGCATGGTATTGTTGTGTAAGTGCCGAAGTCCTGAAGCAAATTATCCAGCTGACACCTACATGGGGAACGAGTGTCCAAAAAATAAACAGAATATCAACAAATACTATACTATATTAATCCAATATTTCTCGGAAACCGTCCGAGGTTTATTCGTGAGGACGTGGTCATATTGTCGGGGCTGACAACTCGGACGCGGCCCGAAAGTGGTCCGCGCGTATGAAAACAAACGGCGACTACGTGTTTTGCTTGCTGTTTGATGATGTATGAAAATGAAACACAATGCAAATGTAGATATGGTTGTTTCTATAACTATACACATTATAAATTAAAGTCGCTTTTCGTGTATGTGCGCGTTGTTCTTCTAAACCACGCAACAGATTTTGATGAGGTTTTCACCATCGTTTAGAGAATTTATTCCGGAAGGATTATGTGTGTGTGAACGTTACTTTAAAGTATAATAAATCTAAGAAATCTCGATGTTTTGTCAAGTCGTAAAAACCGTCCGAAACAGGAACGAGTCACTAGTTATGTATAAAAATGGGTACAAGGCTAATCACAATCTCTCACAGGCTCATTGATAAATGTTGCAAAAACTCCGAAGGTAATTTTTGATGACCTTTGTAAATCATACATACTAGTGGAACCAGCTTTTCGTGGTTAAAACTTCAACTAATCATGGTCGCTATTTTGCATCAGATAACGTTTAAATTAAACCCAAGCAGAAGATGGCAAAACCCTATTCTACATTTTAAATGGTAGATGGCTCGCCCCCCTATTATATGGGACTCAAACATAACTGGCGAAATGTGGTTGTACTATAGGACATAGGTACACCTCTGCCTAACCCTTTGGGGAATACCTACAGGCGTGATGTTATGTTATGTCATAATTTAATGCTACAATCGTTGAAAAAAAACCAGGACTAGGGTGAATTCTTATGTATGAAAACTCACTCAATATCACAGAACATTAACGAAAGGTCTCAATACCACATCCACTGTTCCAACATAATCTAAGGCTCGTTCACAAGTAAGCAAGCGCAGTTGATCTGCCGCAAAGCCAGCTTGTTTAGACCATTGCATGTGTAACTAGCTTTATAACCCTCATCCGCCCTCATCGCGTATTCAAGAAACACGCAGGCTTGACTAGAGAAATAGAAAGTAACCATGTACTGCGTTGTTTCGTTAAATACGTGCTTGTCTTTGTAGATAACCTTTTTTCGTAAGTCTGTCACTACTGAACAAGAGCGTCCCTATAATCGTCAATATCATTGGCATTGCAGGTCACCGCAGTTTTTTTGTTCGTACCTACTAAATTGGTTGCTGCATTGGTCGGCAAAAAAATGTAAGTATCACTAATTATCACAATATCGTCTGCGCATTGAACCAACTTGAAAATATGTTTATTTTCGTAAACGAAAACAAATTGATCGCCATGAGACTAGACTGCGAAGATATTGCGACCGGAATGTGAACAAACTGAATTTTATGGTTAGCAGAATACCATTTTTTGATCTATTCACAATGTCATCGCATTCCGGTCGCATGATTTTCACTTTGCACGTTAATTAGTAAAATTGGCCTTCAGATAAGGCTAATCCCGAGATAGTAAAGGTCTCTATAATACCAGGGCAACACAGATTAATTGTGCACCCTAGACTATAGTTGACGTCACACGTGCCTGCAGGTATAACTGACTGCCACAGGTTATGTCTCAGGAACGTGTCGTAGACAATTTAACACTCATTGTTGATTGATTAAAACAATAAACTAACTGAAACCACCACTTGATGCGCAGTTAACCATACTTACTAACTTTGACTTTATCGCAGCTCATTTAAAATAGGACCCAATAAAACTTTCCCACCTGGATGTTCCTTATTGCTAGTGAAATAAGGGTTATAATAGCGTAAGAAATAAAACGGCAAGCATGAATGCGACTAAAACAATGATGCCGTAACTTCCGTAGCAGGATCAGAATAAGTTTTTTCTAATTAGAATCCGATGAATTGGCCCTTTCCCGAGCGCATCTCGATTGGAGTGCCAAAGTAATTAGTGACTCCGTTTTCTAATGAAATTCTGGGGATGCTACGATTCTTTTTCGTTTTACATATTGGGGCTTGATGAGATTTTTTCATAGTTTCTTTTTAAAGCTTCTGTCTTTATTTGAGAGTTGAAGAGCGATTCATTATGAAGTACTTACTACAAAAGTATCTTCAGTGTCTGGGTAACAACAACATCAAAGAAGAAAAATTAAGCATGGGATCTTGAATTAACTATTAAGACTTAAGAACCTATGCTACCTCAGCTCAAATTCATTTTTCTTATTATATAATACTAGCTGATGCCCGCTGCTTCACTTGCGTGGATGTCGGTTATTATATACTAAAACCTTCCTCGAGAACCACTCTATCCATTGGTGAAAACAGCATGAAAATCGGTGCCGTAGTTTATCGCGAACAGACAGACAGACGCGGCGGAGGACTTTGTTTTATAATACGTAGTAATTTTTATTCAATATTTATTCACTATCGAGAAAAAATTTCATGTAATCGTGTTTTCGTTAAACATAGTATCAATCCTAAATTATTTATTTCAAAATTAATGCTGCAGTATTTTCGACATAACGGAGGATCATGCTAAGCAATTTGAGGTTGTATAGGCACTTAGAAGTAGACAATTGGACAGTCATTACAGGTTAGTACCACATGAGAAACCTATTTACTGATTACAGAATTTACAAGAAAACAAACACAAATTGGAGAAGCGATGGTAGGTATATTAAAGACCAGGGGGGCCTACCAGCACCGCGTACAGCAGTATTATTTTAATATTACTTCAGTGTACAAAGGGGGGGCAACACACGTTAAAATTATACAGTCAAAATATACAAGGTTGCTCTTCCAAATTACTGGAAATGGAATTGTTTTTAGAAAATACTAAGTTTGATGTCATTTGTTTAACAGAACATTGGGTAAAAGACCATCAAGTAATGTCAATTAATTATGAAAATTATTGTGTAGTTAGCCATTTCAGTCGAAAACGTATGGATACATGGCGGTTCATTAATATTAGTAAAAAATTCTATTGAATCAAAAGAACGGAAAGACATCATTGGACTGTCTGTTGAACACACCATTGAATTGTCCTGTGTTGAGCTTGATAAGCATGTTATAGTATGTGTATACAGACCGCCAAGCTACCAGAATCTATCTATGTTTGATTCTGTAATGGAAGAGGTGCTAAAGAAACTTAGTGCTAATAGTAAGTCAATAATCATATGTGGTGATTTTAATATTAACTTATTAGAAAATAACTCGAATACTGTGAGATTATTAAGTCTTTTTAGGTCATTTGATTTGTCAAATGTTTTTGTTGAACCAACCCGAGTGACAGCTTCTTCTGCCACTTGTATAGATAGTATTTTTTGTAATTGTGATTACTTACATAAAGAAATTGTAAATAAGTTGCCATCTGATCACAGTGGTCAAACAATAACATTTTGCGCCTACATGCCTTTACAAAAAAATCAAATTAGGTTTAGGCCAATTACATGTAAAAACTTAGAGAATTTAAATACTTCTTTGGCCAGTAAATTATGTGTTCAGAGTTTTAATAATGTCTGTGACCCAAATGAGTTCTATGCCGATTTCTTTTCATTAATAAATAAGCAATTTAATGACACTTTTCCACTAAAAACTAAAACTATTTACACAAAGTTCCTATTTAGTGATTGGGCGACTCCAGGTATTCGTAAAAGCAGGGAAAATCTTTTTGAACTTTATGGCCTAAAGCAACATATGAATAATACATCCTTTCATCAGTACGTTGCAAAATATTCTAAAACTTTTAAAAATGTTTGCAAAATAGCTAAAGCTCTTTACATTAGCAATAAAATAAAATTGCTGATGATAAAATAAAAACTACCTGGCAAATAATAAATAATGAAACAGGTAGGAAAAAACAGCGTACAACTGAATTCAATTTAGAGACTGAAAATGGCCTCATCAACTCAGATGTAGAAATAGCTCAGGAATTTGAAAACTTTTTTGGTAATATTCCCGTTAAAACTACTGAAGCTTTAAATTCTTCACCCGCGCTTTCTGCTGCCTTACTTAGAAAGAATGTAAAGGCATGCCCTTTGGAGTTTAGGTTTCAGCATACAAACCCCCAGGCCGTTATAAAAGCTTTTAAAGATCTTAAAATTAAATCAACAGAAGATCTATGGGGAATGTCTGTAAAAGTCTGTAGGTCTATCATCGAAACCATTGCGCCTTATTTAGCTTTCTTATTTAACACCAGTGTAGACCAAGGAGTCTTTCCGGATCTCATGAAACACAGTAAAGTAGTTCCTTTGTTCAAATCCGGTGATAGTAAGGAACCCAACAATTATAGGCCTGTGTCAATTCTGCCAGTTCTCAGCAAAGTGTTTGAAAAGTTGATGCTTAATCAAATGTTACGTCACTTTAATAAAAATTCCATCTTTCATGAAGAACAGTACGGTTTCACCAAAGGGCGTTGTACCACTGACGCCGGTGTCTCCCTAATAAAGAACATTTTTAACGCCTGGGAAGAAGCACAAGATGCCATTGGAATCTTTTGCGACCTCTCGAAGGCGTTCGATTGCGTCGACCATGAGACACTTCTGCTGAAACTAGAGCACTATGGGATTAGGAATACAGCTCTTGATTTACTAAGATCATATCTGAAAGATAGAAAAGTTAAAGTTCAAGTAAACGGCGTAAACTCGTTGGGATCTGAAATGGCAATGGGCGTTCCTCAAGGTTCGATATTGGGTCCATTCCTCTTTTTAGTTTATATTAATGATTTACCCCAATTACTACTAAATCAACCGAAGATGGTGTTATTTGCAGATGACACATCATTGATTTTTAAAATAAACCGACGGTCGCAAAATCTTGACGACGTGAATAGCGCTATTCTTCAGGTCCAAGATTGGTTTACGGTAAATAATTTGGTACTAAATAAAAAAAAACCAAATGCATTCGATTTAAATTACCTAATGTTAGAAGTAGCGAATGTTACATCATATTGAATGGAGAAAAACTGGAATTTATTAATCAAACAGTTTTCCTGGGAATCACGCTAGACGAGAAATTACAATGGGGACCCCATATAACATCTCTTGCGGGGCGGCTAAGCTCGGCCGCTTATGCTGTTAAAAAGATAAGACAGTTAACAGATGTAGAAACCGCTCGTTTGGTCTATTTCAGTTACTTCCACAGCATTATGTCGTATGGCATTTTACTGTGGGGTCGGGCTGCTGACATTGAATCCATCTTTGTTTTGCAAAAGAGAGCTGTCAGAGCCATTTATAATCTATGTCGCCGCGAATCTCTCAGGGAACTATTTAAAAGGATTAATATTATGACGGTACCTTGCCAATTCATTTATGAGAATATTATGTATGTAAGAAAAAATCTAAATCTTTTTAATAAAATAAGTGATAGACATAATTTTAACACTAGAAATAAAGATAAAATAGATCAACCATTTTTCAGATTAGCTAAAGTACAAACATCTTTTATGGGGTACTGCGTTAAATGCTATAATAAAATACCTAGTGATATATTGCAATTAAATGAAAGAAAATTTAAAACTCATATTAAAAGTACACTTTGTAAACAAGCATATTACAAATTAGAGGATTATATCCAAGATAAGAATGCTTGGAAACATACTGGTCTTGCTCCATAGGACAAATTCGAGGCTGGACAAAATCAAACTGGTTGCTAATCTAGTTGTAAAATTTATTATTTTTATATCATCGATTTTTTTACATTTTACGATAATTAATCTCAGACACTGTCCTATTAGTATTACTTGCAAGTTTGTAGGAATATTGTGATATCGTATACTTTAATGTTTGTAAATATGTGAGCACCATGTATCTATCACATACTTAATTTATTTATTTGTCATTGCTCCATTTTTAATTCTTTTTACCTATTGTAATTGTATTCTCGGTGCATCGTCTTCACATGTAATTGATGTATACCAAATATTGTAAAACATTTTTTTTAGAAGAGTAACGGTGGAGTTTCTTGCCCATTCTTCTCCATACGAAAACTACCCTTTGGAAGGGGCAACTAGAATCAGTTCTATTTCTATGTATTTGACGTTCAAAAGTGCCTTTAATGTGCCTACTTGAAATAAATTATTTGACTTTGACTTTGACTTTGAAAGAGATGAAGCTCTACATGACGTATAGCTCCATCTCATTCCCCCACGAATATATATTAAAATAATACAGCTGTAAGCGGTGGTGGTAGGACCCCAAAATTATTGTTATATCAATACAATGTGTTTTGTATAGGAATTTGAGAGGAAATAATGTTAGTTCAATAACAAGTGTAATAGGACAGTTATAGGCGGTTATTGGATATTTATCTGCGTCGAATGGGGAAGGAATACTAATGTCATATGGCGCATGCGGCATGCACGTACGGGGCACGGAGAAGTTGCGTAGTTTTATAACTGTACAATACCTAAGGTCTATTTAAATCCTTGTTTTCAATATTGATGTTATCTCCAATTAAACAAACATTAACTTAATGCAAGTGTTAACAAAGTTGATTTTAGACTGACTAGTACCGTTGAAAAAGTCATAAAAAAATATCACGTTGTAGCGCAAACTGAACCTTATGTGTAGGTATTACAGTTGTTTTCCCTAAAACTCGTGTTTGTTTACATTTTTGGCAAATAAATTGCGAACGCAGAATACGCTCTCTAGGAAAACACACCAACTTACTTTTTTATATAATGTTTCAGTGACGTCATTCGCCGGTAAATTGCAAAAGTTATGTGGCGACCACCGATCTTCTTGGAAACCGTAGTACCGTAGTAGGTACGTACTATGGTAACCATAGCGTAGGGATTCTAATTCGACGAAACTAGCTAAGCTGTAAGCATGAATTTATGTTATCTCTCAGTTCTTTGCATTGGTATACTATAAAGCAAGTAATTGGAAAATCCCTATCTTATCTCAACATGTCTTGAATATTAGAAGAGGCGAGTCAGTGACTTACATACACAATATAATTGGCAGCTGTATACCACACACGGCGGATATGCCATCAAAGACAAAGTCAAAGACGGGAGCGTTGACACAAGAGATACCAGGAACTCAGGATATTTGATGTGGTCATGTCATAATCAAGTTGTACGGTTTAGTTACGATCTAGGCTGTACGTCAGACTAGAATATCCTCAATCCTGAAAATGAACCTATCTGTAGCTGGATAGTATGGTTTGATCTAATGTCTTACTTTAGCTGCTGTGAGATCAAAGAACTAGGTAGTAGGTATGATAAAGCGTTCTCATGCGAGAGATTATAATTTAGAAATATCTTGAATTTAATATTGATTTCCTCATAGAAATTCATCATTGCAGTGAAGAAATACAAAAACCTCCCAAAATAAAAAGTAATGCCCTTAAAAACATTGTCATTCTTTAGTCAGAATCACGTTGATAATGTGGCCGTTTTAGGCCCCCAGCTCATCCCATGAGCTGGGGGCCTAAAACGGCCAAATTCGCAATTCCTCTAAAAGTAATTCATTTACTGAATTTCCAGCTGTCATTAGCAATTCCTCTAATATAACACAAAAGCAATTCATAATGTGTGGACCATTTTACGAATCTCCATAGAAAACTGTAAAACAGATGAATTATTTCGTAGGATGAATCGCACGCAGATCATAAGTATTGTCAGTTTGTGACATTTTACGATGGTTCATAATATTTTCCTATTATTATGATTCTACCAAAGTGACTGTTTTAAAGCCCTTAGGTCTCTATGCAAGTCATGATTATCTGCCTAGCCTTTTTCCAACTGTGCTGGAGTTGGCTTCCAGATTGAACGGACGCAGCTGAATGCCAGTATTTTCCATGAAGCAACTGCTTATCGCTGCTTTAGATATAGCCCAAAGAATTGCCAAACTTAAGTCGCAATGGGCAGGGCACATTGCTCACAGAACAAATGGCCGATGGGGCTGAAAGGTTTTGTAGTGGCGACCGCGTACCGCCTCCCACAAGGTGGACCGATGTCCTTGTGAAGGCCGCAGGAATCCGCTGGATGCGGGAACACAGAACCGGTCGAAGTGGCGGTGCTTGCCTATGTCCAGCAGTGGACGTCTTTCGGCTGAAATATTGACTGCTTATCCAGTCAGTTAGGCAGTCACAAGTTATTTCCTATGCAGGTTGACTTTAGGAAAAGCCGTTGCTTGTACGGTTCCCATTTACACTCGTGGCTCAATTCGAATGTAACAAATATCAATAGCGTGCGATGTGAACCTCATTACCAGTCGAGTGCCACACATACATACTGTGCCACCTGACAAATATGAAGCGGAGCACTAAGATAAAGGCTGACAGCGAGTTTGGAAAAAAAGAAATGGAACCCACTTTTTTTTCGAAAGACGCTAGAAAGAAACCCTTAACCCCTAGACTCTATGGGCCTTACCACAAAAACTTAGACACTCGTTCAACGCGTATTTAATGTCAGTGTTATGTCAAACTCCATACAGAAATGTCGTATTTAGAAGGTATTTATTTAGGCTGAGCAACTTGTGGTAATAAGGTGGGGTTAAGGTGGTAATTACATAGGATTCTATTTCCTGTAACACAGAATAGCAATTTATATAAATTTCGGGTTTATATAATTTTTTAGCATCTTTTATTTTCTATGGCTTACAAATATTATCAGCAGGTAAAAAATCGGTATCGATAGAGTCGATTATTTTATGCAAAAAGAATATTTCCCCGTGTCGGTTGCGGGTGTCGCACGCCCGGCGCCCGGTGGTGCTACTCGGACTTGAACGCCCGCGAGCGGAAACCAATACCTGTCAGTAGGGTTCTGCATGTATCAGAAAGGTGTCAGACCATCAAGTAAGTTGGTGCCTTTACCACTGGGCCTGGGCCACCACTCTGCTCCGAACAAAAGATCACTTTGGTTGAAAAAGTAGGAAACAGTAACTAGGCTTCCACTAATGTCTTGCACCAAGCTTCACTTTACGGCAGCAAGTTTAGCTCAAACTGCGAATACCTTAGTAATACAACGCCGCAGAACTGTGTTTTGAATGCAACAAATCCAGCCGAATGGGTTTGCCACACAATGGAAACTAGAAAAGATAAACTCCACGTAAGTTCAATAATATTAACATTTTATTTACACTTGACAAATCTTAAATAAAATATACAATCTAACATTAAAATATATAAATATATCACTAGTATATATATTATGTATTTGGGCATCAAATAATTCGTCCGCATCAGTGGGAAAAGTGCCCAAAAGACTGGCAGCGGGGCCACGTTGGATGGCAATGCTGATTCTTTGACCTAAAAATCCAGGCCAGCTCTCTGATCACATGCAAATTCGACCAACCGCTTGGCGATGTCCCCAAATACTCTGATGAATATTATATTATTTGAATGTTCAATACTATGTATATCTATTTAAAAAATGATAATAGGTTTTTTTATGGAGGAGGTGGTATACCGTCTCTAAGCAGCACATTATTGTTTTCCGACATCCACGCGAAGGAAGTCGCGGGCACAGCTAGTATTAATAAAATAGTACCGATTAATACATAAATGAAAGTAAAATGTTTTTAAATCTTATGTAAATTGTGTTGTCATATTCCGAGTAGTTCATGAGTCTGTGATTTAGAGTTCTTTAATACCTTAGCAAAATTTTAATACATAGGTATTCTACACTCGAAAATACAAAATCAATCAAGAAATAAGCTACTGTTTCAGTATAAAATACATAGGTGTAGTGGACTTGTGGACGGTCGGCAAAGAAAAAATAGCATGAAAATATTAAAACTGAAAAAACAATTAGCTCAAAAACATTACGTTTTTTGTCCTGCTCGGCCTTACAGCATAGTCACCACACCCGCCTAGATTTACATTAAAACCGCTGCTCTACAAAATGTTCTGGAAATTCTAGAAATTTGTGGACACAGTACGCACTTTCGTACACTTTATGAGTTTAGTTACAATTAAAACGATTCATAACGTCGTTTATAGTCATACTGCAGTTATAAAGAAGGGGCTCTCTTTTGTTTTTATCTCAAGTTGCTGAGCCGAACCGTAATAATTTAGTTCTAAATGTATTTTTTTGCCTTCTACGAATTATTACATACAGTGCTTGAAAATTGTTCTGTAATTGCCTAACGAAAAGCACATTCGATTCAGTTTATGTTTAGTAGTTTAGACATTTTCTCTTCCTTTTGCACGGAAGTATAATCATTTCAGCCTAAATAAGTCCACTGCTGGGCATAGGTCTCCCCCAAGTACCGCCACTTCGACCGGTTCTGTGCTTCTCGCATCCAGCAGATTCCTGCGGCCTTCACCAATAGTGAAACTATTTCTAAACAGGTATAACTTCAACTATTAATTAAAATTGGTTTGTTCAATGAAAGTGGTAATTGATCTTTACAGAACTTGTCAGGACATTTTTTGTTTTACTGTATGGCTGATTTCTGCATCCCTTCTGAGAAAAATGTCGAAGTAAATTCCTTGACTTTGAATTTACTTCAAAGTCAAAGTCAAATAATTTATTACAAATAGGCACATACAAGGCACTTTTGAACGTCAAAAAAAACAAAGAAATAGAACTGATTCCAGTTGCCTCTTCCAAAAGGTAGTTTTCCTATGGAGAAGAATGGGCACGAAACTCCACCGTTACTCTTTTAAAAAATGTTTTACAATATTTTGTATACATCAATTACATATTATATGTGAAGACGATGCACCTAGAATAAGATTACTGTACCACAATAGGTAAAAAGAATTTAAAAAATGGAGCAATGACAAATAAATTAATTGATAGATACATGGTGCTCACATATTTACAAACATTGTAAAACTAAACGATATCACAATATTTCTAACATTTTTACGAGTAATACTAACAAGTCAGTGTGTGAGTTCAAGTAATCACAGAGTGTAAAAATCAATCTATGACATATAAGTAATAAATTATACAACTAAATTAGCTACCAGTTTGATTTTGTCCTGCGACACTTTCATTAGCTTTATTTTGAAGAAAGTCAAACAAACTCAAGGCAATATATCATCCCTGTGTGGCGGTATCTACATCGCCACATGCGAACCACGCATCTAAGAGCTGACGTCACATAAATCCTGCATCGCGCAATTAAAGTTTACCGTGCAGTGGACATATATACAATAACCCAACATAAATCGTTGGGCTAGACACAACACCCGTCTGGTCGGAGGATCCTCCCTTTTCTATGGTGGATGAGTGAACTTTACACCATGTTCCTCATACTCTTAAACCTGTATACTCACCCTACTGGTGGATACATAATTTCTCTAAACATCTCGGTAACAGACCGACCGACCTAAATATTAAATAGAAATTACATAATTGATTTACAAATCGGAATCGGGAATGTCTTGTATGGACTAATTCAACTCAAACTCAAAGCATTTATTTAATTAAACCATTTACAGGCACTTTTGAATTGTAAAGGAGTCGGCCAGTCAGAAATATGAGGCTAGTTGCCCGTGATAACGAATGATCAGTAATGAATGGGATTAACTCCTATCAACCACTATCCGTAAGTACCAGGACACCATAAACACTAGCTCACAAAAACTATTCGTGACACGTCGATCGAAGCGCGGCAGATCTTATTCAAATACGGTAAAAGCCCGCAGTATATATTTACCCAGTATTTACCTACACTCTGATGCCATTAGCCACGAAACGGGATCGACTCGGAACGAATAAGGAGCAATTTACGCCTATTGCGAACCTCTTGTGAACCAAGGAAACGTAATTTACATTTTTTCGCTTTTAGGATTTTGGGGGTTAAAAAACGGTTGAGATTGAGTCTGGACTGGACCCGAACTCCAAAGTTTATCAGCTTCTAATAGAATACAGAAGAAAGTAAATCCTTGACTTTTACAATTTTTTATTCGGAAAAGATGCTGCCTAAACATAAATCGAATCGTTTTCTTACATTCTAAGACAGCGCTCGCTCGTAATTGAAAAGCTAACACTTAACAATTACATCTCACAATTTAACTTAAACTTAGTTTACAAAGTAAGTAAATATTTGGCAGACGATTTGCTTTGACAAAATCAGCCGCGCTGCCTAATGCAAGTCACTTAATCAGCCGGCTGATACTTCAGCTGAAACTAAGTTACAAGTCACTGCGGATGTGGCGCGGTACATGTTGGCCAATGTTGGGGCCATGTTTGCGCGACACGTTTAAAGTTAAAGAAAGTTGAACTGAAAAGTGTATTCGTGTTTTTGTTTGCTAGGAGAGTAATAATAAAATTGAAAAACACAAAAGCAGATAATTTTTGTTAAAAGTTCTGGCCGTAATAAATTCTTAACATCAGAACTTAAATTATTCAAATGTAGTTTTGTATATTTAAAACAGCCTGCAATAAATTAAGTCAAACCTAAACCAACATAGCCCACTACACGAAATTAATTTCATGTAAATTAACCAATATAGTGGAAAACCAATATAACTCGAAATTACATCCAATATTTGTTGAAATCCTTCCCCAAGTCTGCACGTAGCATTACGAACCGCGCGATAATTTCGCGGCTCCGCCATTTTGCGGGACGCCTAATTGCAAAACTGTCATGGCGCCGACACAGGCCCGCATTCCCGCGCTCACAAGATTTACACTGAATGCCTGAATACCGCCCTGTGTCTTAGAAATCTAGCCGCCTCTAAGCACTCTTGAAAGGAATTTACCCCGGATAATTTAGGGGGGAATGTAATTTTTGAGGTGTGCTTTGTTTTACGAGATTTTTCTGGGTACGCACGTAGGACTGCGATAATAAATAGGTAGGTAGGTAAGTACTTATTTTCTGCAGAAAATCGTTTTATAAATACAGCAAATTAGGGTAAAGAGCTCCTACTAGCGACGTCTTTGAAGAATGTTAGGCGTATCTTGGACAGTCAACCCGACATCAAAATCGCTGATAGTGTTTCTGCACATGCTCCGTAGTTATTGAATTTAAATAAAACCTCAATATACATAAAATCCAGGCTTTACCATACTCCATACTAACCACTCAAAATACACTTTAGAAAATACGAATAATAAAAATACGAGTGCATATACAATAAGCATATTTATTACTGGATTGTCTGACATATTTGGAATCGCTTTCAATTGGAATTCAATCCGAGTAATACGTAACACTCGTTTCATATTGAAAAATATTTTGCTCAACAAGTTGACTGGGATTGCATGAAAATGCAGATATGAATGAAATTCTCCATAAAAAAGCTTCGAGGGCTTGTCAAACAAAAGCGAGGCTGATATTCTGTTTAATGTGGTGTGTTTTAGAATAATTTTGTGTGATAAGGTCAGTAAAGGAAAAACTCTTTGAGCCTTACCACAGAAACTTACACACTATTCAACGCGTGTTTAATGTCAGTTTTATGTCAAACTCCATACAGAAATGTTGGAGTTTGATGAAATTTTATTTTCTAAATTCATTCACTTGGTTAAAATGCAAGGACAGCCACGAAAGTCTATAAACACTTCAGATGTTTATGAAACATAATTTTTTGGGCACAAAATTAAAATTGGAATAGAAAATAAGAAACTATTCATTCTTAGCTATTTATTAATTCTAACTATTAATCTATCTAACTATTTCTAACAAAATCTTCTTTTATTTTTTTAAGATTGATTGTATATTGTACTAGCTGCGCCCCGCGGTTTCACTCGCATAAGTCTCAATCCCGTGGGAATATCAGTATAAAGGTATCCTACGTCCTTCTCCAGTTCATGGTTTACCTATGTGCCAAATTTCATCCAAATCCGTTAAGCCGTTCACGCGTGATGGCGGCGTGACCAAGGTAAATAGGGATTCATTTTTATAAATATAATTATAAAATAAACTAACTATTAATTCTTACCTATACGAAATGCTAAATTGTTTTGTCTCGATTTAAATGAAACGCAAAAGTAACAGTATTAATCAACTTTTATTGCAGACCGTACCTTGTGATATTTTTTTAGGAGTTTTAAGACTATAACTAGGTACTAAAAGATTAATATGAGACCAATGTCATAAGTTTACCAAACCGGTGACCCCACCAACATATCCCTACTCGAAATAGTCCACGAGGACCACAAAAGCCTATCCTCGAATAATTTTTGTACACACAACATAAAAACAACCAATAAAATGTTATCTAATCCAAGGTACTAGGTCGACATGAGCCGTTAGGAATACATACATAAACAAAAACTGTAGGCGTACAGGCGCACATAAAATTCCTTCTATCACACACAGCCCTATATATTTCCCGTTCGTTATTATAGCACGTTTCAGTTAGTAGTAGGGATATGGAATGGGATCTAAAGTATCGATATTTTACCTATTAGAGTTACAAAGACATCGCTATAAAAAAATTTGTGGCCATGACTTTTTGTCGTCTAGAGGGCGACATAATCAAATTAATGTGACGTCACATTGCCTATAACCAGCGGACGATCAAGACGCTTCCAGCGACACCTCATTTGTCAAATTATGATCAGTAGTTTACAAGCTATGAGGGAACACATGAACATAGATATATACATACATACATACCGATCAAAATCGTAACCCTCCTTTTTGCTTCGCCGTAGTCGGGTAAAAAAAGTGTTTTCTACAAAACCTTATCTGATAATTTACAACCAATTAGTGAGTATTAACTACAACATTTTATCAACGAACCCGAAACAACCCTTCCAAAGTTGGGATTGAGATTTTAATCGAATACTTGCTCGAGTATCGCTTTAAGTCAGAAGTATCGATACTACCGACTTTACTATCGATACTTTTTTCGGACGCTGGACGTGGAGAGCCCCCTAGCGGAAGGAAGTGGCAAACGAGCGCCGGCACTTCCGTTCTTCTCTCAGCAATTGCAACTAAAGTTTTGTGTCAAACGTAATTACTCTATTGCCTTTTCTGTGACGCTTTTAGACCTATTTGGGATTGTGTAACATTTCTTTGTAGTCGCATTTTGTAAAGGAGATCTTTTCATTTGGGCCTTTGCAAGTGTTGACTTGAGTTCGCTGGTATATGTGTATAGATACAGTGTCTTTTGTGCTTACTTATGACAGAATGCTTTTGATGTCATGATCTTCGTCTAATATTATAAGGTCTTACTTTATTAGGCTGTATTTGAAGTTTGTGTTTACGTTAGCACTGCTGTATCAAAATGTAAATTTATTAGATGTTACATCACATGCATTTATCAATTAAATGTTAACCAATTTAACAGCCCGCCTACGAACTACGGGCTACGCACACTGCTACGCATGTGCTACGGACTCTCGTAGCACCGTAGACTCAATTATAATTTATTCAAAAGTAGACATCTACGAGCTATAATATAATGACGCCACCAAACACAACAATTCAAAAACATTCAGCACGACACTATTACGTCACAAAGTCGTCTTTATTCGATACAGTGTAATATTTTTAAAATTCCCATTTCAATATTATTGATACTTTGACGTCACACCGCCATCACTTTTATAGAACACTGAATATGCGATCAGTAAATTTACGATTCTATACGCTATAGTGACTGAAATTATGCGACATGTAAGAGGAATGTCTTTGTAATAAAATAAAAGTTAAATGAATGGGAATGTGCATAATGTACATAGACAATCTTTTATTTTTTATACGTACAAAACCGTTTGCGTCTAAACGATTATTGGTATATAACCGATCGTACCTATACTACTATGTATTTTTTTATTTATGTAAAAGGTATTTTGTTTCGACCTTTTTCGTTTTTATTTTAGTGCGCTAACTTGTAAATGACCTTCAATTTCATTTTTTTTAGAACACGATCAGAATAAAATAACCTTTCCAAAACGGGCATACTGAATGTAAAAAAGAAATCTGCCAGGCTCAAATGGGATTGAGCGGGTACGCCCAGTGCCTCCGTTCTTGGGGAGCCCCCAAATCTGCCAAGCTCTAACAGGCTTAGTCCGCCACTGCCGCTGGGCAAAATTCTCCACAATGGGTGCTTGAAGATGGACGGTGCCGCCGAGGCCGGCCCAGAAAAACGATGAGACCACCTGGACGCGTACAGCTTAGGCTGGTCCGAGGTAGCGAGGGAAATGACATCCTGGAAGTATTTGGGGTAGGCCTTTGCCAAGCAGTGGGACACAAAAACAAAAAAAAGGGCGAACAAAAAAAAAAACATTTAATCATTCGCGTAGCCCATAAGTTATAGGCAACATAAAGATATCAAGTAGGTCAGACCTAACAAATGTTATCCCCACTACATCTTACGAGCCAAAGTATTAAGAATAACTTAAACTATCTTAGAAAAATGATTCCATACAGCGCTGGCTCTGTTCCAATATTCCGATCCGATAGTAAAATGTAATAGTTTTAGTTTACAAAAAACGCATTACTGATGAAAATAAAATCTTGGTTTAAGCGCCCGTTTAAACTTTGTCTGCCGGTTCCTAAGAAAAACATTTGGAGAATTTTTAAAGTTAATATTTATGCAGAGAAAGAACATTTAGACAGTCTGCTCAATGAGGATATTTACAAGTGTTTTGAAGCTTTTACTTTATTAGTACGTCTAGTCTAGAACGTATCGAGCAATCAGCCTGCATTTTTTTTTTGTATACGATGAAGCGGAAGATTTTATCATTATACTAGGTACTAGGTAGGTAGGGGCTTCTAAAATATCAATGCTATGAATGGTCATACCAGGAGTCCATATCCAGTTCAGAGGTAATTTATATTTTTACAGACATTGCTGCGGTTGCTTTCAATACTCTGAATATAATTCCTTAGTCCAATAAAACAGCCTACACGAATGTCTGCGGGGTAATTACATAACACACTTAAAATGGCAATGCCTTTCATTTTGACAGTTCAACAACATTTAACGCGTTATTTACATTGTTTAGCGGAGGAATTTTTCAAAAATAGAATTTATGGATAAGCAATTTTCTCTACGAGTATATCGGGTTTGAAACTGTGTTATGCAATTAGTGTTCTAGGATCTGCAATTAGTGTTCCTGTACTAAGTGCTGCTGTACTAAGTGGCAAATCATTTTATTATGTTTACTGCACCACTCCACTTATAATATCCTAGTACAGCTCATTGAGCGGAGGCCTCGTGTCCCTGCAGTGGAAACAAAATAAGCTGATTATACTTATGCTAAGGAACCAGGCATTAGTCTTTTTCTACGATATCCACAGGTGAAAAGCTAATTGCCTTTTTCATAGCTTTTCTAATTACAACCTTTGAACCCTCCATCGTTGAGACCTAATTCTGTTATCAATGAACTGGCTTGTAAGACAATACGCCTGGCTCTAGATCCCATTACGTTGCTATTTATTGGTATTTGCGAAGGATTTTGTAACACCTACATCGTGAAAAATAACATGTTAGCTACAACCATAGATATCCGTGGTTACAACAATTTAAATCAACTCTCTTACAAATTAGCTGATTACATACACACAGAACACACATGTTAAACAAAGTTTGGCTAATCCGGAGGTTAGCCGGTGCAGTTAAACTAGTTTAAAATACCAGGGGTTAGTAACAAAATCTGTAAAAATATTACAAACGGGGACATGAAAAATACCGCCGTACCTAAACGGTTTAACTATTTTTAGTATAACTCTTAATTAATAACAACAAAGTTTGGGGTCCCCGTTGTTTGCGAAATTTGTTCCATGGAATGTGACCCTACTATGAGGGCTTGTTTCACGACAACCCGTCCGAACCATGCTGGAGTGGTGATTAATGATACATAACACAAACTTACGACACAACGCTACAGAAAACCGTTAAATCTGTTAAGATTTTTTGTCATTAAATCGAAATAAATGAATAAGTACGAGTAAACTTTGTGCGGAATTCACACGTAATATTTTTTTGGTACTCATCTTGATTTCTATAACGGAATAATATGCGGGACGCAAAATTGACGTTTATACGCAATGGCGATCATTTTCCAAGTTTCCATAAGGAGGAGGCTTGCTTGCTTTCCAACGGAAACGATGATGGTATAATTCTACATCCTCAAAGTTAAATTAGTCATTTATATCCTAAAGTTGGCTTCATTCATATTTCCGAAGTAGTTAATATCTGTATAATCTACCTACCCAAGAAAGGCAAAGTCTTGGCAGCAACTTACCCGTATAATACTCGATTTGATCAGACATTTGAAACAAAAACATCAGAGGCTGCAGTTTCAGACAGTTTTATCGTCTTTCACAATGAAGAAGGCCATAGATTTCACTTGAGAACTAGTTTTAATGTTGTACGTGGTAGTTCTCGGCGTATCAGTGTAATAGAAGAATGGAAAGTTAGCTCTTACGTATGTGAGTACTAGGGCGGCAGAGGTGTTAGAAGATTGTGGTTAACTCAACATTGAGGTAATGTAGGAACTTATTTGTTCAAGCTGGTTGTAATGTTGTTACTTTCTTTAGAAAACAAATTATTAAAAAAACAAACATATATTTACATAGTAGCCTAACTAAAGCATAACTCCCATCTAACGACGAAAATTCTGGACAATGCGTGAAGACCGCTGTCGAACTTCGCTCCGACACCCGATAACTTCTGAGTTCCGATTCAAAGAATAGGGGCAGTTGACATCAAGAAACCGTACACATTGTGTTCATGTACAGTCCGCAACGACATTTCAGTTTTGACACAATAGAGAACTGCCTTCAATTCGTTAGTAGGGGCTAGGTCGCGATTGTGTTTAAATTATAAATGTTTGGCGCTCACAACTCTAAGTTTGGGTCATTAAAGCCGCCCGGTCATCCGAGCTGACTACGTGACGCCGTGACGCAATGACGCCGTGACAACGTTACGCGACGTGAATGGTGCTTGAGGGTTAATAAATTATGTGATGCAAATATATCTGAGGGTTTGTGGCGCATTTTTTTATTGATGTTACATTGGTTTAGTTTAAATACATGCAAGGTTGTTTAAATAATCAATCTAATTTTATCCGCCTAAAGAAAACGCTAAAGTTGCAACAAACAATACTCTAGAACTAACTTGGAAGATAGGCCACTAATTTAAGAACAGCA
Organism: Lithophane semibrunnea; assembly: GCA_947363905.1. Lineage (NCBI taxonomy): Eukaryota > Metazoa > Arthropoda > Insecta > Lepidoptera > Noctuidae > Lithophane > Lithophane semibrunnea. Next base: position 2,614,824 of record OX376202.1, on the reverse strand, counting down.
CCCTAATTTCATAATACTATCAATCGCAATCTGAATCGGTTTACAACAAATTTCTAATCCATTGCCTCATAAGTTCGAAAAAAAAATCTGCTAACCAACGTCAACAACTCAATGAATGTTGTACTGTCAAAATGAAATAGATTAGTCTTAGTCGGTTACGAAAATAAGTTACACAATTAGATATATTGATAGTGAACTATTTTATAATATAGTATTTCATCTCTTGTCACTAGTTTCATCTTTATCACTGACCCCTTGACAATTCAAAAGTGCCTACAAATTGGTTTAATTGAAATAAAAATGCTTTGAGTTTGAATTGAGTTAGAATTTGTAAAAGGAATTGCCTATTCATTTTTATTTTCTAAGCTGCAATAAAATTGAGCGCAGCAACATTTAATAGTATTGTTGACATCAAATTGCAAAAAAACAAAAATCTAAATAAATCCACTAGGAATGCTACGCCCGGTATTTGACAACCAACGCTTACGGCTGATTGGCTCCCAAATAGCTTTAGGCCGTTTATACATTAACCTTATTGGAAAAAAGTGCAGGCAGTTGACGTATTAATAATGTAAAATCATTCGTCTGTCGCTTTCAACATTTTTCCGATAACTAACCAATCAACTGTGTTAACTTTGAAGGGAAATCGTTCCGCACATTGAAAATAATTTTCATTGCGAACGTAATCGTGTTGATGTTTATTTCGTTTCGTTTTTCAGTATTTTGTTAATTTTTTTTTGCTTGATTCCAGTCTTATTTGTATTGGTACTATTTTCTTGTCGAGATTGTAAAAAACATGAGCTCGTGGCTAAGTTATAACAGCCGCACGGGTCGATCCATCAGGTTAAGCTACGCTTGCCGGGGCTGGTCCGTGGATGGGTGACCATCTTTACATTTCGAGACTCCTCCGTGCCTCGGAAAGCACGTTAAGCCGTTGGTCCCGGCTGTCATTTGTGGATCTTTAACAGTCGTTACGGGTCGTCAGAAGCCCGAAAATCTGACAACCAGTCTTGCCGAGGGGTATCGTATTACCCAGTTACTGGGTTGTGGAGGCAGATAGGCAGTCGCTCCATGTAAAAGTAACTGATCAATGCCAGGTTCAGGTTCTTCCTCCTTTACTACGGAAGAAAATTGACCCTGTAAGATTTCCTTCGTAGTACTTTCAATTAGAATCCGAAAGATTTTGAAAGAAGTTGATAGTCCATTGCTTCACATGTTTGAAAAATTCGTCTGCTCAACAATGTTAATAACGCAATGAATATTGTTAAACTGTCACGCAAGTACCCCGCTGCTCTCTCATGTCAAAAAGTCAACGTCAGATCAATATATTACCCCATGTCCCCTACCTAGAGCTCCCAAAAACAGCTCCCATAGGGGGTCAGTCCCCATATCGATACATACGGATACATCGCCCGTCGTGAGGAGAATCAGATATAGGAAGACATGTTGGGATGAAGAGGGGAACTGGCTTAAGTCAGTTCCCCGCTTAATGCCGAAATGTCTGGAAAAAAAAAAAAAAATTGTCCCGTTTCAAAACAAAGTCACCTCGTGTTAAGCACGTGATGAATATTGTGTGGCTAACAGTGATGTATATTGGAGAGTTATGTTTATTTTGCTTGAGAGATGTTATTCATTATAGACGAAGAGTAGTCAATTGCTGAGAAGTTAGTCTAAGAGATTGGCCCCTGATTTTTGAATGCATGTTGAGGTGACTTTTTTTTGAACCGGGACAATTTTTTTTTTTTTCTTTTCGGAGTAGTTCCCAGTTTAACATAATCAGCCTATAATGTTCCCACCGCTGGGACACAGGCCTCCTCTCTATGAGAGGGAGTGGGCCGTAATCCACCACGCGGGCCCAGCGCGGGTTGGTAGATGTCACATGTCTTCGAATTTTTGGTTCTAAGACATGCCGGTTTCCTCACGATGTTTTCCTTCACCGTTTTGAGAGCAGTGGTGATGAAATTATTTACACAAAGTTCCCAGTTTAAGCTACGGTATAATTCACTGTAATAATCTCAATAATAACAACTTTTAATTATTTTTATCTTTTGCTTGAGTTGCTTGTCAACTGCCGATCATAGGCCTTGCCTTCTGGTCCAGAAGAAAAGGTAAAGGATGTGCGTTTTTGGTAAAAAAAAACTGCGCACGGACGTAGTTTTCTTCCACCAACCCTTTAGGAAAGTTTTATTTATTAAAGAGGATAAAAATACATACACATGATAATCTTCTTATACTAAATTAAGTAACAAACTAATACAATTAAAATATAATAACCTAACCTAACTTAAACTATTACCAAACTTAAATATGGCGTCGAAAAATTCCTTCGCATCGCTGTCGACTGGAATATTCCTGTCGACAGCGTGGCAATGCTTTGCCTCTGGCCAAGGTAAAACCCTAGCCCTTGGGTCACGCGAAGTGTCAACCAACTCTATTAATCCTTAATCCCCATTCATAACCGACTTCAAATAGGAGGAGGTTCTCAATTCGTCTGTATGTTTTTTTTTATTAGTTTGTTACGCGATTACTCCGCCAATTATGAATCGATTTTGATGATTATTTTTTGGTTTGGTAGGTCATGCTTCAAGGTATAAATAAATTAAAATTTTACTTAATTAAAATTGAATTTATAAATTAAATTTGCTTGATTTTTTGAGTTAGCTTCAATATTACGTATTTTTCCCTCTTAGTATTGATAGACGATGTTTTAATTTACTCCGTCACTGTCATTTACATAGCAGGTGGTATATGAATTTGTGTAGGGTAGGTAGGTACCAAAACTGAAAAGTGAAAAATAAAAGCTTTTTACAAAAAAAACCAGTTGACAGCTGCATTTAAACTCTATACCAGAAGCAAATCCTTTTCAAAATGTTTAATGAATGCCCCATTTCCCTATCACAACAGTTCCTACGTCCCCAATGACCCACCAAAACGTCCGAAACAGTAGCAATTAAAAGTTTACCTGAACACAACTAGTTAATAACAACTAGGTGAACAAAACATATAGCTACAACTATTGATCTAACTTTGTTCGCTTTCGTTAATCAACAAGACATCGACAAAAGCTGCTGGAAAAGACACGCGTCTAACTATTTGTAAATACAGCATGTAAAAAAAATCCGATCCAGTCCGATCCATGAAGGTGCTGTTAAGAATCATACTGAGAATCTATTTATGTGTTTTTTTGTGGAAAAAAGAAAAATAAAAATACGTGGCATTTTTTTTTCAATTGAGAATTTTACCGGGTTACTACACGGGGTGCGGGCGGCCGTCGACTAGCGGGTGTCTACAAGTAATAACATAATGAGCTCATAAAAAATATGTCAATTTCAAATTGCAATACCTTTTTTTTTTTCAATTTTTTTTTCTTTATTACTATGTGCCCCTTTCGGATCGGACAGGGGTTTTGTTACACGCTGTATAAAGAAAAGAAAGAAAAAAGAAAATATCTTTATAGAGGTACTCAGGCTAGCAGCGATGGTCTTCGCAGGGTGGCTAGCAGCAGCTGGATGAGAGTTGCCGAGAATTGAGCTGAATGGCGTGCAATTGGAAAGGGTTATGGCCAGCAGTGGACTGCCGTAGGCTGATGATGATGTAAAGAGGTAGATACTAGTCAAATTTCTTAAAGGAGAACTTGAATTGGCAATCTTTGGGATCTCCCAAATAATGATGACATGAACTGTCTGTCCAGCAGTGGACTGCGATAGGCAGATTTGATAGAGTGCTTTCCAAAACTTCTGGAAAAAGAGCTCAACCAAAGAAGTGCATCCACTATATCTGTATTGTCTATCAGCAAGCAACATTGCAATTTATTTCTACATTTCCTGAGACTATATCCTCTTATACCGTAGTTAAAGATTGCACAGTCAGCAATATTGTTAACCTCCCTGCACCTATACCACGGCGTATTAATGCCACCATCTTTCTAGTGTTAGTGAGAGACGGAGCTATACAAGGCCGCTAGCACCATCCTTTTTTCGCAGTGGAATAATGATGGCACTAATACTTCATAGTCAGCCCCCTCACCGTGAAAACATAGGTGAAGTGAGCATCCATGAGCTGTCATTGTCATCGATACCTACTGATACTAAGTCAGTGACAGTTCACTTCAAGCTCACTTCACCTAAGTTTTCACGGTGAGATTTTTTCAGAATAGCACAACTGATTACTGAGTTTTTGACTTGTCACTCTTTCGAGGCTGTCATTGCATCGGCGGGATTTCTGAACACCTGTATTTGACTAATATTTAATGCCTATTAGAAGGTCACTTCCATTGAGTAAGTATCGTTGTAACCACAAAGTACAAACTTAAGCTCATCGGCTCCGCGAAGTAGTGACGTCACGCTGAGCCGGGATCCACGAGAGGTAATTAACGACACCACTACTCATTAATTTTTATGGTTTTGTGGTTATTGGAAAGAATTATTGTAAGGATTACGGAAACTGGCTTGAGAGTAGTTAAGAGATATGTCTCGACGGCATGTGAAGCCAAGTCAAAGGCCCACGGGCGGCATGAAAACTCTGACAGTTCTGACACTAGAGGCCCTAGACAAAGTGACATTTTACCAGCGATAACGATGATAGAAAAGGCAAAAATGTATAGGACTGACATAAGCTATCGAAAAGGTTATGTCAATCCTGATGAAAGTCGTTGTAGAAATACGAAACGCTTTCGAAGCGATTGTCACTTCTCTAGCTAACTATAACTACACGAAAAAGAAGATGGAATTCTTGCGCTTTAATAGTTGTATTTCATTAAGAAAAAGGAGTACCTAGTAAAATGGCAGATGAATAATATTAGAATGAAAGTCTCTTACAAAGACCTCGGTCCTCGTGTATTAAGTGTCCTTTCACCTTCATTTTCGGACCCGCTGGAGACACCATGGTATTATGGTATAAGTGTGAGCAATATTTCAACTCAATCCCCACAAGATATAACTTTTTATTTTTAGACATTACGTCGATAAACAAATTAAGAATCCAGAGATTAGATTATGGTTACATACATGAAATAAATTAACTATCCATGCGTGTAGTCTATCTGATGATGTGGAGTTTCTTGCCCGTTCTTCTCAATAGGTACCTACTATCGCTTTGGAATGGGCAACTAGCTGCATCTTTCTGAATGAGCGACGACGCCGTGACAATAAACAAATTATATAAACAAAAATAGTAAATTGGTTTATCCTAAATATCCTAACTATACTATTTTAAATACAAAAGAGGAGCTCGTGGCTAAGTAATAACAGCCGCTCGGGTCGATCCATCAGGTTAAGCTACGCTTTCCAGGGTTGGTCCGTGGATGGGTGACCATTTTCACATATCGAGACTCCTCCGTGCCTCGGAAAGCACGTTAAGCCGTTGGTCCCGGCTGTCATTTGTGGATCTTTGGCAGTCGTTACGAGTCGTCAGAAACACGAAAGTCTGACAAACAGTCTAACCAAAGGGTATCGTATTACCCAGTTACTGGGTTGTGGAGGTCAGATAGGCAGTCGCTCCATATAAAATACTGGTATTCAGCTGCATCCGGTTAGACTGGAAGCCGACCCCAACATAGTTGGGAAAAGGCTAGGCAGAAGAAGACTATTATAAATACAAAAGTGAATTTGTTTATTTATTTGTTTGTTACGCTTTCACGCTAACACGGGTGAACAGATTTGGATGAAATTTGGCACATGGAACCATAGTTAATTGATTCAGGCGTGACTTTGCGGAAATCCATTATAAAATACAATAGACGCAAAGTCACTTTTACACTTTTTTTTTTTTACTTTGCGTCCAGCACTCGGTGTAGTCGTTCTGGTTTGCAATTGGTCAATCGTCATCCTGAGGATGCCTCGTTGAGAGGGAAACACGTGTCCATTTCTTACAGGGTTTTTATGACTCTTTAAGAATAGTCAAGCGGAATAGATTACTAAATATATCAACGTCTATTGTATTTTACATGGGACCAAGACCTGGCCTGGAATAGGACATAGTATACTTTTTATCCCGATATTCCCACAAGATCGAGACTTACGCGGGTGAAACCGCGGGGCGCAGCTAATTAGAAATAAATGCTTTAAATTTGAGTTCGATGCATTAGCAACATCAAACAACGCTACAACGAATAAAACTTTATATTATATTAACCCAGTCCCAAGATATTCAAAGCAGTACACCTACCTACATACACATAGCCGTCAATTCACGATGAGATGCGGCCCCCAGTGACACGTTAGATTGTGCCCACCAATTCCCCCCATAGGAGTTGCGAGTTAAGGGGAAGCCACTTAAAGGAATTTAAAATTCAGATTCGTGATTTGTAAATATTTTTGGGGATTCGAGCAGGTCGGATAGGTTTCAAAGAATGAGTTGTTATAACCTACAACTTTTTTCAAACTAAAATAAATATTCGAAATAGGTTAATAATTTCAAAATTAGCAAATGTCAAAACTTGTGTCGCTTTACGAACATATTTCAAGAAATCGTGAGATAAGTAGTTACGTTAGCGACTTAAAAAAAAAAGGAGAAGTTATAAGTTTGTATTGCCCATTTTTCTCCATACGAAAACTACCTTTTGGAAGGGGCAACTAGAATCAGTTCTATTTCTTTGTTTTTGACATTCGAAAGTGCCTTTCATGTGCCTATTTGAAATAAATTATTTGATTTTGACTTTGACTATGTATCTTTTAAATTCTTGCTTTCTAGTGGAGGCCTCTTCGAGTTACAGCTGCAAAACCAACAATGCTGGCTAAGTATCTAATATTTTCCCTTGTAGTCCTGCCGACACGAAAAAAGCCAAAGAAGCCGAAACAAAATTATAAACCTGCTTACATTACCTTTTAATGACGCATATAAGAAGAAACATATTATTAACTCGCCTTGTTAGTAGGTAAAACAAGTAGCTAAAAGCTTCAAGTACCAACTCTAATAATAGTACTATTTTAATCTTACTTCAGTGTGGGAAAGAAATGGACCTACATAGCACTCAAACCAGTATTAAACAAGTTCAGAATAAATGTCCTCGATAAACATCTATCCATCAACTGAACACCGCCTTAACCTAACCACAATATTTGACAGCACCTCACACAAATGAAGGGCGTCACAGAAGGAACGCGTCACCAACCACTGATTTGTTACTCCTATTTAATTGGAACCTGACGCTGCGTGTGCGTCACGGCGTCAATACTTAATGGGAACGTTCCCTTTTCCGTTATTCACATGTTTTGTTGCCACTGACAGGTTACTGATAAGAGTGCTGGAAAACGGCGTGTACCTAGTGAAGCGTGTATTTGTTTTGATGTACTGAATTGAGTTTTATTAATACCGTTTATATTGCAGGTTCACAATAGTAGATTGCTGCATCGAGCGCTAAGTGAGTTATTGATCCTCGAGGGTTATGTTGGTGCCCGAGCGTATGCGAGGGCACTAAATTAACACGAGTGCATCAATTACTCACTTTAGCAAGGTGCGTAATCTACTTTTCTTTCAACTACCAATGTACTCAGCTCAAGTCAGGTCAAGTCAGGTCAAGTCAGGTCAAGTCAGGTCAAGTCAGGTCAAGTCAGGTCAAGTCAGGTCAAGTCAGGTCAAGTCAGGTCAAGTCAGGTCAAGTCAGGTCAAGTCAGGTCAAGTCAGGTCAAGTCAGGTCAAGTCGGGTCAAGTCAGGTCAAGTCAGGTCAAGTCAGGTCAAGTCAGGTCAAGTCAGGTCAAGTCAGGTCAAGTCAGGTCAAGTCAGGTCAAGTCGGGTCAAGTCAGGTCAAGTCAGGTCAAGTCAGGTCAAGTCAGGTCAAGTCAGGTCAAGTCAGGTCAAGTCGGGTCAAGTCAGGTCAAGTCAGGTCAAGTCAGGTCAAGTCAGGTCAAGTCGGGTCAAGTCAGGTCAAGTCAGGTCAAGTCAGGTCAAGGAAAGACGAGCCTTAGTAACAGGGTCCCGTTTTACCCTTTTGGTATGGAACCCTGCCAGCAGTGCAGTAAAGTTGTATGAAATTTCATTGTTGCACTGCCACTGTTTTGCACTGCAAAACAGTGCAACTGCACTGTTTTGGTTTTAAGCAAAAATACGTCCTTTGGGATCGGTTTTGTAGTGATTAATGATAACATTACTATGTACTCGTAGTTGAAAGAAAAACAGTTTAAATAATGTCTTGTTCAATTATGCACGTGAGAAATATAAATATAATGTGTTAAGTCATGACAGATATAGGCAATCCTAGACATTCATTGCAGTTCCAAAGAAGTTAACAGTTCACAGACCGGACAACTTACTTATGGGCCGATTTTTTATATTATTCTTTTATTCGTTTCTATTCTTGTCTAAACATTAAATACTGTATCTGTGCAATTCGCTTGCACATAGATAGTGTGAAGTCGGTTAACAAAGAGCGAAGAGACTATTCTTCAGTTATTAAAAAATGTAAAATATATATTCGTCTGATAAACAGCCAGATAATTTTATACGCTAGATATTCAACGGTTTAACTGAGGGTTGAAAAATTGGCCCTAAGTATTATATGTTTGGTATTTTTGGCAGTAGTAACAGACGAGTGTCATCCCTGAGGGAGGCTAAGGAAACGCTGGCGTCACGACTTATATACGTTTAGAAAGAGAGAAAGAAAGTAAAGAAAGAAATACATTTATTCAGCACAGACTGCAAGACACACAATACAAATGCAGAAAAAAAAAAAAAAAAAATTGTAAAAGTGAGATACAGGACATTATCAGGGAAGTGTGCCCCATGGCTGCACCAAAAAGCAATGCACAAGGAACAATGGAAAATTATGGGTACTTGAAGCAACAGGACAATACAGGTTGAAAAAAAAATGCCTAATGAAAAAAAAACTCTAATCTACCACTCCAGATTCTCATCTGAGAACAGAGCACGCAAAAAAACGTTATCCATAATTAAATCCTTTCGTACAAGGAGCAACGTCACAAAATTAAGATGCGATGAACATGAAATCTGATTACATAGTTGAAGGACAACAATCTAAGCGAGATAACTTTGAGGACAGAAGTTTTGAGGCAAAGAATGGAGGTAAGTATAAGATATGGGGAGAACTGAGAACAGGAGACAAGCGTTTCATTTTGTCGTAATTTTAATTAGTAATGTACTTATGTTTCAATTTAATCCAATACTGGATCTTGACTATAGACAAGATAAGGCAGAAAACATGAGTGAAAACGTTACTCACTTTTATTTTCCGCCTGTTGCAGTCAAGCTAAGAGTACTTATAAGGTATTAATTTGTCTCATATTAATCTGGAGTCTGGACAAAATAATCATAGTGAGAAAATGCGAATAACTTACCGTGGCAGTCTTAGAAGTCCTGCCAGACAAAATTATACTGATAGGCATTAATATCCCTGAGATTAATTAATAAGTATTTTACCACATTCTGGCGATTTCACCCCGCTAATCTCATCACACGGAACGACTTACTGATGACGTCCACCGTCCACCCCGAGGCACAAAGCTGTTTATTTTTAAACAAATAAAACGCTTATTTCACTAGACAAGACAATTTTGTTGATAACTAAATAGACCTGGAAGAGGCAACTTGGGGGCCTTTTATTTTTAAATCACCCCTGCGTGAAATCTTAGCGTCAAGGAAGGGGCAATGTAATTACTAAGAGAAGGCTTTCGGCTGCTGTATACGACTTTTTAATTACTTTTTTGTTGTTCTACGTAAAGAGATGGTCAGATTGCAGTTTTTATGACACGAAAATACGCGTTTGGTGGCTTATTTTTAATTTGAAATAATTTAATAGAATGAGGCGGTCGTCGGAAAAGCATTTGAATATTTATCTTTTCGTGTGGTTATTTATTTATTTTATTTATTTATTGTGATGTCAGTGTTTTAAAGCGGCCCATGGGCGTCTGTCTCGGCTTCATACGTCGAGAAATATCTCTCAGGAATGGTTTCCTCACGATGTTTTCCTTCACCGTTTTTTAAGCGAGTGATAAATTATACAATACGCACATGAATCCGAAAAGTCAGAGGTGCGGTGCTTGGGTTTGAACTCGAGACCTATGACTTGGCAGTCTGACGGTCACACCACTAGGCTCAAAATTAACTTATGTGGTAGGGTGGATACAATCAATTCCGGTTAAGGATCGCGCGCTTGTAGTACTTCTTCTGCACCATCTTCAGGCCCCGTAGTGAAACTGCCTACAGACCAAATTAGCCCTTACTTTATAGCAAAATAGAGGTTTAAGCCGCGTGAAGCGGCGTATGCACCGGGGCTTGACTGTCGTGACGACCATAAATGCACTGAGGTGCGATTCCCGTGTTTGAACGGTAGATATGCTTAAATAAAGTGACATGTTATACCAAAGAATAATGTGAAAGGGAGAAAGTTAATACCCTGTAGCGAGTAGACAAAGGCTGTATACATATAAAATAATGATGACAGATGGAAAACATTCAACTGAAAAATGGTTTCCACAAAACCGAGGCTAAAGGTAAAATGGAGGTCCCGCCAACAACCGAATTAAAAGTTAATCTGCCTACTTTCCTTTTAACATCAGACCAGAAACTTAAAAATAATAATTACTCATTTACATCAGTATTGCAAGCGAAACCTCTTCAGTCCTATTAAAAGTTAAATTTATTTTTACTAGGAGACTGCTCCTTAAACATTTTAAAGACTAACTTGAATTGCGTCTTTTAAAAACTGAAGTTGCAGGAGAAGGAAGTTTAGGTTTATTTTATACAAAACTATGTCTTAATCTTTTCTGTGCGGGCTTTTGTGATATTTCTCTTCAATATAGTTATAAGAAAACTGAACAAACATTTCGTAGGTACACCACAAATATTCTGTGGACTTCTTTTCATTCGAATAAAAACAAGTTTACGAGTTACGGTCGTGGTCACAAAAGAGTTGGACGTCGGGTAAATATAATTAAAAAAATCAACGGGAAATCCTAACTATGTATATATATATATATTGTTATATTATATTGAAATTTGGCACATGGGTAGACCATGACCTGGAATAGGACATAGGATACTATAATCCGGATATTCCCACGGGATCGAGACTTACGTGGACTTACATAAAACTTGGTTCTGTTTCAATTTAACTGTTAATCTATCCTAGGGACTACTAATCCGGAATATTCTGAAAGGTCCAAGGTTACTTAAATATTGTGATAAAAGCCAGCAATAAATAGTTTTTCATAGTAAGAATACATTATCAAGTTTTAATTAAATAGAGGAGTACGCTAGGCCCCTGCCAGATCGCTGATTTAGGCTAGCTTTGGTTCTGCTCATACATAAAAAATCACTGGTGTGGGATATTTAGGTAGGTATATAAATACTCATGTAGTGGGAGTAACACACCTAAATTACAAATACAGGTCCCTAATATGCCTGAGGATTTTGAGTTTATTCCACTCGTCTCAACAAGATTTTACACAATTTTTCACCAACATAATTGTACGTAAAATATATAGGCATTATATATAATCCGTAGGTTAACAGCAGAACAAAGTACCAGGATAACAGAACACGGCTGAAGGTTAATCTCGCCGATTACACACGCCGTAGGTAGGCACCAAAATGATTGAGTTACTCAAGCCAGGCGGCTGTAATATAAGTATAACATGGGTCCAACAGAGCATAAATAACAACACCTTTATCAAATAACCACTGCGCAACCAGTAGAGTAATATTGTTCCGGTTCATTAACTAATTTATTCTTGAGAAAGTCCTGGTTATCCGGGAGTAGTCTGCAAGAAACAAAACTAATGGCGTCGGCAACACGAGAGCCTGGAGCTGTCGCGAGGGCGTGTGCCATAAGATGTGGTTGCAGCGGGTTGATGGGCGACAGCGATTTAACCGACCCACTAACCTAAGTATTTGAATCAAAGCAGCAGCTTCGTTTTGCAATAATGCGTCGCACACTCACAAACGGTCAGCCAGGCCCAGCAATAATATTGACCATATTATACTACCATACCATAGTAACTGTATTATTCTGAATACAGCGGCATTAAAATGCTCAATACCCCATATTCCATTATCATTAGTACATACAGCTTTCTACCACCGTTGGGGAACAATCTGAAGACTGGCAGATAACGCTATGCTGCTACCAGGAGAACATAACAAAGGAAGATCAACACAGTCACGTTGTTAGCCAGTTACGTGCCAATCCAAAAGACTGTAACTCAACATATGTAGTTACAGTAACAAGTAACAGTTGGATTGGCAGGGCAAATAATCTCCGTCTCCGTTGGCTATTTCAGACTCGGAGGCTCGGTACTCTCTTGATGATGGTCAAAAGTCAATCCACCACACGCTAAGCCCGCAGTACTTGTGCCACATAATAATTTATGGACGGAAGCCGGTCCGGGGACGCGGCAATTAGCCGGCGCGTAACGAACCCTTGAAATAAATATCATTTGGTGATAAATGCGAGCGGTTCTGATAAATATGTTGTTATTATTCATCAGGACTATGCTGACCGGATCGGAGTTTCGCGATAAAACTGTGGTGTGTAGCTATGTTTTTTTTTGACGTTTAATTTGACCAAAAGTAGGTGTGATAAAGCAGATGTAATTCCCAAAACAGCTGAGCAAAAACATCTATAATCTGGGTAGCAAAAGTTTTTATGATTTTGTGTTATGTTCAGGTCAGATAGACAGTGGCTCTAAGTAAAATACTATTATTCAGCTGCATCCGGTTAGACTGGAAGCCGACCGCTGAGAAGCTAGGCAGATTTTTTATATTGCGAAAACCGAATCTTAACCTGTAAAAGCTGAAAAAATTAAAAACCCAGCGTAGTTCTAAATCTTCTATCATTCTAAGCTACCTATCACTAACACAATCGTTATTTTCTCCCAAATAAAGTTGCAGCATTTAGCTAACAACCAGTTCGTGATAACACTAAGGTTAGCTACACTACACACCTCACGAGTCACGTGATATGCCAACGAGCTTTTGATTGTTCCATACGCGAAAGTAATGGCAGAAGCTTAAACTACCTAGCTGCTAACTGTTGAGTAAAAGTTTCCCGTAAATAACGCCACCGCCGCTGACTTTCTAGAAAATTGGCCGATAACGTTTGCTAGTCGCAGTCTTTAATTGCAATACCTATAGAGCATGTAACAAAAACCCGGTCCGATCCGAAAGGGGGCGCCACGCATAATATGTCCCCCGAGGAAACCTAACTCTGCCTGCCCGACTTGAAAATCAAACCGAGAACCCAATGATCAGCTATCGCAGTCTCAGACCACTAGACTAACGAGGCAGTAACAATCCTTACTTCCTTAATATCCTAAACTAATTATTACACTTCCACATTTAATTATAACACTTTCGCATTTAATTATAACACTTTCGCATTTAATTATAACACTTTCGCATTTTTAGTTAAATGCGAAAGTGAGTTTGTTTGTTACGCGTTCACGCTAAAACGGCTGAACTCATTTGGATGATATTTGGCACCTTTATACATCATCATGGACCGCAGATGAAGTCGCAGGAAACAGCTAGTAGTAAGTGATAACACTAGACAATAACACAGGTTTTAAACTGATAAATAGTTTTAGTTGAGGTACCTACCTCACTAGAGTATAGTAACTTGTTCTAGAAAACTTAGCTGCCTTCCGTATATAGACAGACATGAAAATGGAATTGTTTTAACTTGGAAAACCATATTCTACTTAGAACTACTTTCGAGATTACAGAAATTGTTTTCCAAAAGTGGAAATAATGAAACATGTCGTTTTGCAACAAATATCTAGCTAAGTCTTAACACATATCGCTTTTTTTTTTAATACTTTAAGCGCACAAATGTACAGAGGTGGACTTAATACCATAGGCATTTTCTACCAGTCAACCTTTGGGTGATGCAGAGACAAACAGTGGTAGGTGCAATAACTAAAGTTTTTATTTTCACAAACATCAAGCTCCTCCAAAATACCTCAAAATATAGCCCCAAAATCGAGTCAATAAACCCCAGCCTACACCATGTACTCTAATCAACTAAGGCACAGAATCAATTTTCGCCGAGTCCTGATTTCCACAACTTGGGATTCGTGGCCCGCTGCCAACCTTCATGTATTTTCTGCCTTTAAAATGCATCCCCATTAGGCGGGTAGCACTCGACGAGTCTTCAGACCCTGCCGAGCGTATAAACTAAGCTAGTTTGCTGCGAGAAGATTTTACTCAAGATCTTGAAGAACTATAAAACGCAACAAATCTGGGAGTTTAGGTATTTTGTTGAGGAAGCTTAAGGGAAGGTTAGATTTTAGCTTTTATGTATATTCTAAGACACACGTTGTATTGACCTGGAAAGTACTTACATTACACACGTATCTAAAAATAATCTTAAACCGGTACCTAAATAATGCATGAAAAGTTCGAATAATAAAAACTTTTTACAAAAAAAACACCGACTGAAAAATACTAAAAAAGTGAAAAATTACTTTAATTTCGGAAGTCGGTATCTTTGCTTTTCAATTTTCGTTTTTTGCTACCGACTTCCGAAATTAATAGTATATTATTAAAGCGAGGGCCATTCTAACGACTGAATCACGACCGTAGAGAGTGATTCATGATGATTGAATCACGGGCATAGCGAGTGATTCGAGTGTTAGAATCCTGAACGACGCGAGTGATTCATGGCCCTCGATATAAATCCGTTTTATTCAAGAGTTGCATTCTATACTTTATACCATGACTACAAGAAAAAGAACTTCGAGTATGTTGTTATGTCAATATTATGCCTTGGTTTTATAGTACCTACACCGTAGCATAGAATACATACTCCATAATGTCGATGACTTCTTTTTCTTCGACAACTCATTAAAAATAAGTTATGAAAACAGACTGAAAATGTGCCAGAAGCTTGATTTTCATTTTTCCATTTGCAAAACTCATCGTAGGCTTTGATGTAAACCAGCTGTGATTTGTTAGGTAGCAAGTTTTCTACTATATCAGCCGCCCTCTCTTTCATAAACTCAGGTGTTAACACATCTTCTTCATCATTTGAAAACATTTTCAATCGATTTATTATTATGTAACCCTAAACTTTTTGTTCGTACAACTTACAATATTTAATTAAAATAGCGCCAATTTACTAATGACACCAAAAAACACAAAACAGTTTTTATTCTAATGCTAAACTCATGTTCGCAAATCAAATCAAATCGGAGTTTGTATAGCATTGAGATGAAGTTCGAATATATTGGTGTTCTAAATTCAAACACCAAAACAGAGATTAAAAGATTGCTTTTTATTCACTGTTTTCAGTGAATAAAATAAGCTTTTTAGAGGGGGAATGGTATAAAGTTATTTTTCACCATTTTAGTATTTTTCAGTCGGTTGTTTTTCTTGTAAAAAGTTTTTATTCTTCACTTTTTAGTTGTGGTACCTACCCCACGCAAATTCGTATACCGTTATCTGCTATGTAAATGAAGATTAAGATATCATCTACATACGCAAAGTGGGAAAAATACGTAATTATTGAAGCTAACTCAAAAACCACGCAAGCAAAATTAATAAAATTTATATGGAACTACCTCTGAAGCATGATCTACCAAACAAAAAAAGAATCATCAATATCGATTCATAATTAGCGGAGTAATCGCGTAACATACAAAAAAAAAAAAAAAACGTACAGACTAATTGAGAACCTCCTCCTTTTTGAAGAAGTCGGATAAAAATGTTGTAGTTGGTTAATGTGGTTATGTCATTGCTATGGACTGAGCTTAGTTTTCAGTAACTTTTCAGTAGTGAGCTTTGACTTTCAGAGGTTTATACCGATTTACCATTCATGCATTATCTTGAACGCTGAAAATTTCGCCTGGGTTTTCAAGTCTCTAACCGACCATGTGGCATTCTTTAAATATCAAAGTTGTATATCTAACTTTTGGAATTGATAAGCATCTGTACTGACATTTGAGGAACAGGGGGTAAAGTTCACTCATCCTCCTTAAAAAAGGGAGGATCCTCCGACCAGACGGGTGTCGTGTCTGGCGGGCAACTGCCCAACGATTGATGTCGGGTCCTTGTACCTATATAGATACGATTGACGTCAGGTCTTTGATGCGTGATTCGATTCGTGAAAATGTAGATGCCGCCGCCACAGACACATGGTTCTGACTCCAATTGAATCGCCAATTGGTAATTTCCCTACTCAAGAATTTGTAGTGGAATATTTTTCATAGCAGATAAACCAATCACTGCATAGTTACGTTACATTATGTAAGCAGCTGATCAGTCTACACTACAGCCATAAGCAGCTGCACATAGTAGGAGAGCCGTAAATTTTGCGAATTTCATGCGCAGACCAAATAAAAAACCAAGACAGAGCGCTCCGAACAACACAGTGAAGCTTGCCATAACTACACCCGCGCTCTGTACATACACGCACACATTTACAGCCATTCACAAACAAACTACACCTCACTAAGTCCACATAATGTTCACGAAATCTGCCTCACGTTACTGTTGACATCGCTCTGTCTTGGTTATTTATTTGGTCTGGCTTTCCTAAATGAAATAGTAGTCAATTTCACAACTAAGTTTTCAAAATCACTTAGCTACTTAAGTTAGCTAAGTGATTTTGAGAAACTTATCATACATAGGTATTTAATCATGCTACATTCTCTAATTATAAATGACTAGCTGCCGCCAGCGGCTTCGCCCGCGTGTAATCTTTATAAATTATGCCTATGTTACTCAGGGTGAATGTAGCTTTCTAATGGTGAAAGAATTTTTGAAATCGGCGCAGTAGTTTTTGATTTTATTCATTACAAACATACACAAAAATACAAATCTTTCCTCTTTATAATATCCCTTTAGTGTAGATGGTAAAATACATACTTAATACAAAAACCGTAACTTCACCATAGGTATCGTTATGATGATAACAGCCATTAGAATTACTTATTAAATTATAGCTGTTAACGCCACTCTGAGTTATCGAGAAACTTTAAATGGATAACATTTAAATTAATGAGTTTGCATTCACTTTAACAACGACTGGCCGGGGGTCGTGACTTTAGCTTAGGACAAGTGGAAGGGGTTCAGGCGAGAATAATCAACTTTCGGAAAAACCCAAATTGGTTTTAGTGAGCTTTAATTTTGATATCAATGCGGCGGGTCAGACCGGTTGCTGGCGTGGCGACGCTGACTTGTAGTCACGCCACAGTCGCCACGCGCTTGTTACTCTGCGACTCTCTTCCCAATCGGCTCGACGATCCCCTCTCTATCTCACTGCGCTGAGATCGTATACCATTCTCTGTCTACGACGTATACCAATAGCATAATTATTTTCTATACAAAATAGTTTCGATGTTTCGCACATCTGCCAGGCGTCTCGCGACGGCTCAATTCGGCTATCCTCTGAGCATCATTTTCAGGATATTTCAGTAAAAGTACTTTCATAAAACCATGGGGTTATTTAGAGGCCTCGCCCTCGGCGAATTTTTGTAGCGATGCTGTCGCGCGTGTGTATCGATACAGCCGCGATGCTGTCGCTGGATGTGTACCTTCGCCCATCGTTTCAATTGCACGTTGCAAACACGACTAACGCGCGATAGCATCGCTACGAGGGGCCTTAGGTAATTTTAGAATCGATAGTTTTGACTCTAGTAGCCAAACGATAAGTTTGTGAAATGGACTGTCTGGTGGTAATGTAGAAAAAAAAATATTGGTGTTTGGTTCGGAAAGAAAACTCCGATTTTGTACAGGCTCATTACTAGTTATTATGTTATAAATAAACAGTTTTGAGGCGCAGTCTGGGAGAAGCGTATGTCCAGCAGTGGACTGCGATAGGCTGAGTTGATTGATTGAAACAGTTATGGGAACTGATAGGATAAAGCCTTTAGGTGCACGTTGTTTAAAAAGGTATAACTAAAACACAAAAATCGCATTGTAAAACAATTTATTTCGTCTATAATTTGCGTTAGATCTAACAATAGGATAGTCATTGCGTCACTAGATTAGGTACTAGTTAGTACTTAGACATCTAGACGTCCTGGAAGGCCTACACTAGGAAGAGGGAGGTAATTTTGAATAGATTCATTGCCAACTAACAGTATATCTGTGTTCCTAGTTTTCAAATAATTATAGTAGTGAACACTGTGAACAGTTTCTCACAACCGTAAACATTCATTGTATTTTTTTATTATTTAAAACCACGCCTACGTCTAGTAAATAAGCTGTAAAAAATAAATAAATAGGTTTAAAAGAAATCTTTAAAACCGCTAAATCGTCGAAGACATAAACGTTTTTTAAATATAATTATGTTTGGCTACAGGAAATAGTGCAGCCGTATCATGCATTTATTATTGTTAACTTACTAACTAAAAAATATAGGTGTACCAGGAACACAGACTTCAATAGGAGTTAAAGATTTAAGGTAAATTTTAACAACGTGTTACTTCAGATATTCAGGCTAACATCATCTGTCTGGCAATTATAAACTCTAAATCAGTTGTAATAAGAGTGAAAATAGTTTGTTTAATTCAGATGGCTTTACCGTTATAATCCTACGTATTATTTAGTTCTATAAAACAAAGTATAATCATTGGTATTGTATAGAGCGAGCGAAGAAAATTTTGGCAAGATATTTAACGTGTTTAGCCAACGATATGAGTGCTAAAAAAAGGAGCTAAATATGATTATTTAGCTCTTTTTTATCTTTTTCCAATAACAACGGTCAATTCAATTTGGGTGATAGACCGTAGCGTTACGTCCGTACTATTAATTTAGTTAGTTGATGACTGGTTCGCAATAACCATTTTCTAGAGCAGCCATAAACCAACACGTTAAAAAATCTTCTCAATATATAAATACAATACATTATATTTCAGTGCAATAAAACCACCATACAGGATACTCCCGTATATTACAAGCTAAGATTCTACATACGAGCGTTAAAAAAATATGCATCAGTATATTATAATTATATATTTATATGTTACAATCACACACATGGAATCAAGTCGTGTCCGTACATAGTACATACATACTTTACAATAATTATTAGGTTACGGTTACATGTAATGTTTGACAAATACAATACATTATTCACCAAAGAGTTGGCACTTTAGAAGGTATTTGTTGGATTTTACAGATAGTGTAACCATCGCCTAAGGATCCGTATTATAAATAGTGACATATTTGCAGCTTTTTTAAAAAGAATTTAGGAAAATAGGGTGTATATTTGGTAAAGGAAGTTTGATTCAAGACTTCGTTAAATCAAGGAAGAGTTTTTTTCATAAATTTTATATTCCTCCCCGTCAAAGACGCCCCATTTCACAATAATTCCAAAATAGATGATTTCTAAAAGTCGCCATACTTGATAATAATACGAATCCTTCTCCTATTATTTATTAGTCTCGTATACACACACTTTCTTAAGCTTAGCAAATCAATATCGACTAATTTACTTTAGATTAAACATTTCTATCGTTTAGTTTTCGTTATGTTTAGTTTAGATTTTTTTATAGTTATTATATTTTAGAGGCCATTATTAAAAGAGGTTTAATTTTCAACGCCACTTACATTTATTCGACATGTTTAAATGCTTGTGAACACTCGCTGTAGAGATGTTTTTATTCAAAACTATAGCGATGATTTCGCTCATATTCAAACACATCAAGTATCAGATAGGTGTTATATTTAAGGGTGTGGTTCAGACCATCAAACTGAAACGCTTTTTCATGGGACCAACATCGTGAACGCGAAAAAATTACCAACTGTCCCATACAAAACATTAATACCTACTCGAATTATTTTTTCGCGAATACGATGAGGGTCCCATGAAAACAGGGAGCCTTAAACGGCCACATTAGCAACTCCTCTAAAAGCAATTCATTTCCTGAATTTCCCGCTCATTAGCAATTCCTCTAATTTGACACAAAAGCAATTCATAATGTGTGGACCATTTTACGAATCTCCATAGAAAACTGTCAGATAGATTATTTCGTAATAAGAATTGTCAGTTTGTGAAATTTTACGATGATTCATAATATTTTCATATTATGATTCTGCCAAAGTGACTGTTTTATGCCCCCAGTGGTTCAGTTATAGGCCAACCGTTTAACTGAGACATTGCCTGAGGTAGCTGCGCGGTGCGGGAGGGGTGTGGTGTCGTGATGCGAGAACTCAGTGATTCGTCAACTTGTGACAACTGTCACAACTCCCCCGCAGCTACCTTAGGAACGGACTCTGTTAAGCAGTCGGCCTATAGATAGTCTGTGTGGTAGTCTGTCACACCCATAAGTATGACCGCTGCTACATGCTGCTGTAGATTACGGAGGGGTACGCGATAAGATTTTAATTGTACCGGTTTCAAGTATTATCGATATAAGTTAATGATCGGATATCGATAACTTACAAGATTTCAAAGTGATGTCACCACTATAGTATGAATAATATAAGAGTAATGCTCGATATGCAGTTGTTTCGGCATTCAAACGTTCACGTGTCACACAGAATAAAGAATTGTAACGAAACATTAATATCTAGACGTAAGTTAGTAGTAGTGTGTGCAATATAATCTATGTTTCTAACTCAAGGTATTCTGGTATTATCTTGTTACTATGATTTTTTTCTTTCCATGATCTTTCAATTGGTAGCGTTTGCAAATTAATTTGAACCTAATTCTTTTAAAACTATTGACGATTTTACTTTGTCACTGTGTATACATATATTTATATTTTTATTTGAAATTTCTGTTTTTTGAGGTATAGTACACGCGTTATGAACTGACTCATCGAGCAATAATTTTGGGTTACCCAAGATACAGGCTGTGCCTGGTTCGGGACCCGCTGTTTTATCTGTTTAAGTCTTCTGTTAGTGAGAATTTTATACCATGCTACTTGTATATTTAAGAACTTTGTGTGTCCTTTCCTTACATATTATAAAACAAAGTCCTCAAAAACTACTGCACCGATTTTCATGCTGTTTTCACCAATGGATAGAGTGGTTCTCGAGGAAGGTTTTAGTATATAATTTGGCAGGCGAAGCCGCGGGCATCATCTAGTGCTAAATAAATTAATTTGAAAAAAGATAAAGAATTTGAATTAGAATGCGCAACGCCTCGCGTATTATCGATAGTTTGCTACCTGTTCCATACGCTCCATAAGTGCGAGCGAGACAGACTAATAACAACGATTTATGGCCCGACGACTCGGCTCTCAACGCGGCGACTATAGTAACACTGTTTATTGTAACTACCTTTTTGATGACTTGCTTTTTGTAAGAGTAAAAAATTAATTTGTATTTTTTTTTTACATAGAACACGATAACACTAGATGCCTGTACAAGACGTCTACATAAGTAAGACATCTCCTATATTTAAAGCTATAGTATAGGAAATTGTAATTATATCACATATACACATATTCATGACCAAATATTTATTATGATAAGGCTTATTTGAAACTGTGAAAACAAATGAACGAAACACACTCATACTTAACCAGTTATAGCAAAACTGATCTTGGCGCTTTTAAGATAAAGTATATTTTAGTAAATGTTAGTTTTAAGGACATGCATTTTACAAAAAAAATATTTTGCAATAGACAGCAGCTTTATGTCGATGATATAATTTAATAAAATGCAACGGTTAAAATGATTCCGCTTTTTGAAAGGTATAGCAATTATCCCCCTTATTTATAACGTTGCTTAAAGTTAAGAGAAGTTTAAACTAGGGGTGGGCGTTGCGACGACGAACCGTTTACAAATATCGTTTTGTGTTCATTTGTTAAATAACATACATAATCAGCCTATAATGTTCCCACTGCTGGGACACAGGCCTCCTCTCTGTGAGAGGGAGTGGGCCGTAATCCACCACGCGGGCCCAGTGCGGGTTGGTAGATGTCACATGTCTTCGAATTTTTGGTTCTAAGACATGCCGGTTTCCTCACCATGTTTTCCTTCACCGTTTTGAGAGCAGTGATGAAATTATTTACACAAAGTAAATCGCCTGTCAGGGTTCGAACCAACGACCTACAACTCGTAAGTCGCGGCCGTTACCACTGGGCCACCACTGCTCCTCATTTGTTACGCCTAAGAGTATTCAGTCGAGAACGCAATGATTCAACTATCTATCACACTTGTCGCGTCGTCGTTTTTAACGTTCCGCGTTCGTTTACAAAATAGTCCTTACAATAAAGTGAACTTTTTGTCAATGAAATACAGTCGATAATGACCAGTTGAATGACTAGTTGTCAATGCTGTCGATTGTGGTGCGATGAAACCGTTTCAAGTCGTTGATAGTTGTAAAAAACTACAATTATTTCACTTGACCAAAACGCAAATTGTATTCCATGTTGGATAAGTTTCGTCCTATAAGCCGTCTTCAAACCCGTTGCAACGACGACCGTTTTCTGCAACCGTTCCTGTCGTTGCGAAAACTGTTGCACTTCGTCCGTCAAAATTTGACAACGACCCACCACTAATTTAAACGTCAAAAATATATGGTCAGACAGTCGCTAATCATTCCTTAACTTTAAACAACGTTTATAAATAAGCCTCTTAATCTGCTGTCAACTTACACTGCTACATTTATATCAGTTTACGGTCGAATGACGTTGTCAAGGGAGCGCTGTTGGTGGACATTTGTGCAATTGTTTTGTGAAATGCCACTCGAAAAGTATCCAAAAATCAGGATGGTGGTTAGTTCCGATTCTAGCCACACGCCAAAATAACCTTGAAGAGCTATAAATTATTGGTTGTTGTCATTTTGGTTAACCTAGTGATTGGTTCACCGAAATGACGCTGGCATGTTTCCAAAGCAGGTTTACATTACATTACATTACATTTCCAGTATAAGCTGACCTCGCATTGAACCGAAATAATATACAATGCGAGATCAGCATAAACTGGAAATCTATAGCTTGATGTGTAGCCGTGTGGACTTACTTCATCCTCTTTCAAAAACCAAGGTCTGGAGAGATTTTTCGGAATTATTGCTTCTCGCTTACACACATGGTGTGCGAAAGAGACGTGAACAGTTAAATATCATTTATCAACAATAGAACATTAAATTAAATACCATTATAAAAGCCAAACAATTCGATGTAAAGACGACAGAATCGTTTACATTATACAAGCGAAATTCAACTTTAAATACTTTAACATAAGTGTTACAAAATGTACAATAATATAAACAGAGCTCGGGCGAGTTCTTGTTTACGCGATGGGATAGTAAAGCATAGTTACAATAATTATAAATCGGTACTGATGGTGGCAGAATAAGGACTTCTCTAAGACTGGAGTGACTCATAAACTTAGAACGCATGTTAACTGCTATAATTGGCGACTGAAATAACAACAGCTAATTCACTTTACTTTATTTTGACTGTCATTTGGCTATTGTGAATTGATTTTTGAAGTGTAAACTTCAAAAATCTGAATGGAAAATGGAACTCGCGTCATCGTCACGCTTGAAGAAATGAATTAATGTTACTTAGTTTTCATATCGGCAGTCCCCAAACACTGCCCCTTATGTTTTTTTACATCATTACACGATTACTCTTGTTATTCTGAACTACAAATACCTCTCCCCTTGGGCGTGATATCACCGCTCGCTCGACGGGTCTTGCGTCTTCGACCGCGGGCGAAATCATGTTAGAATTTATTTAGAGCGTGTGGTCACGGTCAAAACAAAATTAGCACAGCTCCAATATATCGAGATGAAATTGACGCTTAATCCATCCAATTTGACTGTGCGAATGTGCTTTGGGTCTTTGAAGCCTGTCCATATGTGTCAGTGCTATTCTGTCTCTCTCTTCATCTGTCAGTTCTGTCATTACACAGAATGTTTGTCGAGCACACTTTTTAACAAACTCTTAGGCTGAGCCCTACCGCAGCTAATAAAAACCAAGTGTACTTCGTCACTCACTCTAACACCGCCAGTATTATACGATATAATATTTGATAAGCCTATGTTACATTCAGAGCGGTATGTATTCTCGTATCTGATGCAGTGTCTCCTGGTCTGTTGACTGTACTAGACGCTCGAAGGTTTCTGCTCCCACCTGGTTCTTCAGGGTTTCCAACTGAAATACGATTTTGTTGGGATATAAATAGAGTTAATTATTGCGTATCATTGATAGGTGAAATGAGACTTTTTGAATAAAAATATAAACACAAACGGAGAATAGTAATAGAAAAGTCATTAAATTATAATAATAATGAGACAAGAACACAGTTACACTCTTGAACTTACTTACTCTTGCTCTTTCTTTTTTATGGGGTATATAATAAAAAGTATTATATCTATCTTATGCAGTAGTAAGAGTAAACGAGACAGAAATATGTCTCCTTCGCGGATGAAAACTTTTGTCTGGGCCCAGTTTTTTAGCCTACAACTGGAGCCCTACAAAACGGCTGTCACAGTACGATTTCTTGGGCATTACCCAACTACATAACATAGTATCAGTATCGAGTGGCTGTCAAAGACTATCGCTTATATCGCTATCTCATAATGAGTGTATTGCATGCTGATAGCTAATCTAAAACAATTCTGTATTTGCTACTAAGGCCTACTTGCACATCCAAGGGTTCAATTTAATTCAATTCATTTATTAACCTAAATAACTCGGAGTAAACAGCTAAGTCAAGGTTAGTCAAATAACCTCCTTGCACCTCCAAGAGTTAGTGGTAAGTTTAGGGTTAAACTTCTAAATATTAAACCCACGTATGTGTGTCCACTTAGTTTTAACTTTATCTTTTTTAGTTTTAGTCAGAGGCGGCTCGTCATAAAGAGCGCTGGTGCAGTGCACTCCCACGAAAATAGCATAATCTATATTTCTTTATTATAATCCTATACATACATTCTTTCTACTATGCCCATGTATACAATAGCAGTTTACTAGAAAACCATTTCCTACGCGTACATTGGGCGTCAAGTTGTAACGTGTGGAGCGCCAGCGATTGCGCTCCTATGAAACAAAGTTCAGTACGATTTCTAGCACTGTATTCAATGAGTGCGAAAGAGAAATATTGACACAGTCCGACGCGTGAAACAAAAGATTTTGTATGAGAAATTAGCCTAATTTGGAGCGCCGCTCACGCGCGACGTTGCCAAACGGCGCAAGGTGGCCGCGCGCGGGAATACGATCTATGCCTTTGCGCTGTTGCCGATCTTATGTAAACAAACGGTCGGCTCAACTCGGCTGTCAGTAGATTCGCAGTGTTTATTCTAAATAATTATTAAAAATAGTTTGTGCGCGACATTTGTGTTAAAAATGGAACAATACAGTGTATCTTGTTGTATGATAAGCATTGAAAAACGCTTAATTAATTCCATAACCGATTTTCACAAGAAAGTGATAGATGTCTTCGCTCGCCAAAAAGATCGCCGAATGGATTTTCTTTACAAATAAAATAAATGGTAAGCTCTAGTTCTACGTTTCTTTTTTAGTGAACCCCCACAAATAAATATCACGAGCCGCCTCTGGTTTTAGTTTTATCTTTTTTTAAATAGTTTGAGCGCAGTAGGTGTCCACGTTGGTAGTTGCATTCTCTAGCTAGGTCATCAAAGGTTCAAGTGAACAGGCACTTCGGACACTGCGTGGCCACCAGGCTGCGCCGGCGCAGCTCGTGCGGCGAGTCGCCCGGATACTGTAGAACATAATCATAGTGAGGAATAGTTACCTGGTGATGAGTGACAGCTCTCAGATCAATAGTGTGCGCGGGATGCGTGGCCACCAGGCTGCGCCGGCGCAGCTCGTGCGGCGAGTCGCCCGGACACTGTAGGACATAATCATAGTGAGGAATAGTTACCTGGTGATGAGTGACAGCTCTCAGATCAATAGTGTGCGCGGGATGCGTGGCCACCAGGCTGCGCCGGCGCAGCTCGTGCGGCGAGTCGCCCGGACACTGTAGGACATAATCATAGTGAGGAATAGTTACCTGGTGATGAGTGACAGCTCTCAGATCAATAGTGTGCGCGGGATGCGTGGCCACCAGGCTGCGCCGGCGCAGCTCGTGCGGCGAGTCGCCCGGACACTGTAGGACATAATCATAGTGAGGAATAGTTACCTGGTGATGAGTGACAGCTCTCAGATCAATAGTGTGCGCGGGATGCGTGGCCACCAGGCTGCGCCGGCGCAGCTCGTGCGGCGAGTCGCCCGGACACTGTAGGACATAATCATAGTGAGGAATAGTTACCTGGTGATGAGTGACAGCTCTCAGATCAATAGTGTGCGCGGGATGCGTGGCCACCAGGCTGCGCCGGCGCAGCTCGTGCGGCGAGTCGCCCGCGCACGCGCCGCCCTCGCCCCAGCGCGCCGCGCCGCCGCGGCCCTCCAGCGGCGACGCGGGCCGCGAGCCGGGCGGGGCCAGGAGCGCGCTGGAATACGACATCACGATTATACGGACAAGCCCAAGGTAAATGGTAGCTTTAAAAGTACGTTACTATAAAAGCCCTTCGCAATATACAGGATGTAAGGGTAAACACTCTTGTCATTCAAACCATGGGTAGTTGAAAAAAAAAACGTTATTTTCATTAAAAGATTTTAAAAACTTTCTATCTGACACCGTGCTTGCTAGCGAAACAGCTGACTGACTAAGGGAGGGATCGCGCTCGCTGCCGGTCAGGTCACATCCCGTACCCCCCGCCCGTGTTGAGACGCAAGTTCGTTGCCCTAGCGCATAGGGCAATGAACTTGCGTCTCTTGTGGTAAAATTTAGATCTAAAAAAATAAAAATAAAAGTTGTAATTTTCCATTGATTTTACGTTCTATAAATGAAACCAAACACTTAAACTATTTTATGATATGTGCTTTCCGCTTAAGAAATTAAAACGATATGCAACGAAATCACCGAAGTGGATTAGTAAAGGTATTAAATTATGCTGTAAACGCAAGCGCGAAATGTTGTGGCAATTTCGAAAAGACCCCAACCCCAATACTAAAACGATTTTCAAAACATATACGAAACGCTTAAAAACAATAATTCGTCTGACTAAGAAATCCCAAAATAACAACCACATTAATAATGCGACTAATAAGTGTAAAGCTACATGGCAAATAATAAATAAATGCAAAAATAATAAACCGGTCGAAGGAATACCAAGACTTAGAATAAATAACGTAGATATAACTGATCCGAAAAGTATCTCTCAAACTTTTAATGACTATTTTATTGACGAAATTGAATTATTATCTGAAATTATATTTTTCTAAAGGAAATCACAAAATACAGTACCATGTTTCTATCTAGGAAGCGAGAAAAGTTAAATTAAGTTATGAAACTAAATAATCGATTTAATACATGCCTGAATTCTTAGTAATCGATAATGAATAAATCATTAAACTGTCAGAATATGTATGAAAATCGAGTGACAAGTGTTTATCGATTATTTCCTGGAATTGCTTCCTACCAAACCGAATTCTTTTAACTCGTTCGTTTTCTTTCGTTCTGAATGCTCACGTATTTTCCATGTTTTCTTGTACAACCCCATGTGCTCCGCTTTGCTAAAGGACTATTCGACGAATCTTGCTACTTTGATTTACCTGGCTCTCTATTTTGGACAACTGATTACGCCTATCGATCGCTGTGTGAATTGTACTATTGCGACTGGTCGCAGTAACTCTATTGGCAGAAGAGTCTTGGACGATGAGGCGATTTTATCAGTTATTCGTCAGTGGGGTGCATCTCAGCCTGTAAGTACCTATTAAAATCGAGTTGTTAGCCTATCAAGCGGACAAAACCAGACTTATGTACTCGTACCTACTGTTTACGGTGTAGGTAATCGTCAAGTCCCGATGGGACCGATACGGTCCCAGGTTTAGTGCTTTGAGGTATTGGGACCATTTCAGTCTCGGCCGGGACGTAGTGATTTGGTTGGACATGCATTAGGATTAGGTACATGTAATGCAGCTTCTTTATGGTTGAACATGATTTAAATAGTTAACATATTTCAGGTAACCAGCGAGAACTATATTATATGCCAAGCATGTTGGAACTTGGCTCAAGATGTGATTCTTGGGAGACGTCCGATTGAAGCACCAACCCAAGTTAGCCTCTATTGTTTGTCTCCGCTGCAGTTGTCTAATTGTGGAAGATGAATAATAAATATTTTATAAATATATTGGTGTTTTATTTTACTTCCTCTTCTCCCTTTTTTAAAAGGTAAAATCTACTGCTTCTAAGTAAGACTTTTCTTCGACTGTAGCGACTGTCCAGGGCGTGCCAAACTTGTCAGATCTTCGACACGTTGCGCATTGAGGCTCTCTACTTACACTCCATGCATAAAACCATTACACAACCGAAGCCATTTAAAAATATTTCGCAAATAACATAAAATACTACAATGTTATAATGTATAACCTCACTTTTACTTCTTATAACTTGATTCCTGGATAGCCAAATTTCACCAAATTTTCAGTCAGGCCTTGTCATTATATCCTCTTACAAATAAGGCTAGTTTGATTGAGTTAACACCTGGGCCCAGGAAACTATGGAGTCCTTCCCTTCTCCTTTCACACTAACTCCAACGACAAGCGGCGGCAATGAGTCTCGTGTATCCCAAAATATTGATGCGAGTAGAACCCCAAACTATATTATAATTACAAGTCTAATACGAAACCAAAAATACAAAAACTTACTCAATATAAGCGCCGTTATCTTCCGCCTTCATGACGTCATTCAACACTTCCGCCAAATTGAGTAGTATCGCAGGGAACCGCTGCAATACTGTCGCGTTCTGTGTCGTCAATAGAGCTGCTAAACCTAGACCTGTAATTTTGGACGAAGAGTTTAGTTTAATAGTACGAAGGGCCTTAGGGCCTTTTCACATGCACACAGTTGCCGTCTAAACGGCGCAGTGCCGTGCCGTGCAACGCTTTAACATGCACACTGTGTACAACCCGTGCGCATTAACACCTGGCTCGGAACTCAATACTCCCCGCTACCCGCGCCGCGCCGCGCCGTCGCCGTGCGGGGCGCGGGGGGAGGTACACAAGTCATTGGGCCCGGTGCCATGTTAATGCGCACGGGTTGTACGCACGGTCGCCCGGCGGCCGCGACGGCAGGTGTGTGATGTGAAAAAGAATAATTCTACTTTATTATGGTAACCATAAACAATAGCAAATAGTATTTACACCTGAATACCACGTGTTCGCCGCGCCGTGTTGTGCTCATGTGCCGAGTCTATACAAGTTAATACATAAGTGTACAAGACGGCTGCCGCGTCGAAACCGTGTTTGGATATGGACGGGCGACACACGGTCTTGCCACGGTTGCTGTGGCTTGTGAAAGCTGTTTAGTTCATACATTTCTACTTTACACAGCACGGCGATAGTGGCGTGACCGTATGCATGTGAAAAGCGCCTCTCTTACTACCAACCTTGCTGACTAGATCCAAGCAGAAAAAAACAAAAACATGCGGTGCAGTCTTTGGGGACCACCGATAGAAGTGAAAACTAAGCAACAATGCGTAACGTCAACATAATTCAAACGGTAGATGGCGCTAAAAAACATTTCTTCAAGCGTGACGGTGACGATGACGTGAGTTCCATGATTTTTGTTCACCCAAAAAGTGCTCAACGCGCCTAGTTTTCACTTCAAAACTTTTCACTTCAAAAACTAAAATGATCTAAAAATAGTACTAAGATTTACTTCAACTTAATAACATCCTCAGATTAATATAATACCGTGGTTACTCACCCACAACCTTCCACCTCTCAACTTGCGTGACTAAATTCATCTTCTCGGTCCAAACATGTAGGAACCTGTTCAATAACTTGGCTGGATCCGAATCATACTCAGCCACGCCATTGGAGGCCTCCTGTATGGCCTTATAGAACAGGTCTGTTGAGAGCAGGATGACGCGGGAAACAAGGCAAAGTTGCACGGACAGGACCATTGGGAGGTCATCGCCTTCGAGGAGGCAGCTGTGGGAGAAATACGGAGTTATCTTGGTTTTCTATGTACTCAAAGGGGAAAACAAATGTGGTCACACGCCTATGGACAAAGATGCACCGCCGTCAAACGCGTTGCCATACCAGAGGTAGCGCTGAAATGTCTCATCATCATCATCTGCCTAGCCTTTTCCCAACTATGTTGGGGTCGGCTTCCAGTCTAGCCGGATGCAGCTGAATACCAGTATTTTACATGGAGCGACTGCCTATCTGACCTCCACAACCCAGTAACTGGGTAATACGAATACCCCTTCTGCCGTGCTAGCGATAAGTGCCGTAAGTATGTTCTGCATACGAACATACTTACGGCACTTATCGCTAGCACGGCAGCCTTGGTAAGAATGGTTGTCAGTATGAAAAACTATTCCCGATTTGTAAAATCCTACCAATAGATAAGAAAGTTGATTATTTGATAAGCCTAGAACACTATTTCAGTGATGAGTATAAAGTACGTATTACTAACAAATATAATACAAGAAGTGTAAGAGAGAAAAGACTGGTTCAACCAAAAGTTACAAATTATTATGGGGAAAGGACTACAAAATATTTGGTACCAAAAGTATTCAATAGTATAGACTTGTTAAGACAAAACCCTAAAGTAAGTAAAGGTATGTTAAAGTCAAAATTAAAGAGTCTATTCCTTGATAACGACGATTCTGCCTGTACCGCGAAATAAATTAACACCATAAAGTATAATTACATTAGTGCATACCTGGTAGTTTTAAGGTTATTTTTAGTAGATTATTTGTGTGAATGAAATACAAGCGCTTCTCGCCATCAAACTGTGACGTTTGGCGAGTGAAAATGTAAAAAAACAACAAATAATGTACATGTTTATAAAATAAAAAATAAATAAAAAAAACTTTCGAGCTTCTGACGACCTGTAACGACTGTCAAAGATCCACAAATGACAGCCAACGACTTAACGTGCTTTCCGAGGCACGGAGGAGTCTCGGTATGTAAAGATGGTCACCCATCCACGGACCAACCCCGGCAAGCGTAGCTTAACCCGATGGATCGCCCCCTGCGGCTGTTATTACTTAGCCACGAGCTCCTCGCGCTGAAATGCCTATGCCTGTAAATACACCGGCAAACATTCCTTCCAAACCGAACTACGGCAATGCTGCTCGGCTGTAAAATTAGGTATGGTGGTACTACCCAGACGAGATCCTTCGCAAAGAGTTAATCTACTCTTATTATCAAGTGAATTTTTGAGCCTATATCGACCTGTTTTCTGCACAACTTGGGCTCTTCCAAAACTCTGTTTTTGTCTTCCAATTTTCATTCCATCATTACGTTTTTGCCTGGTCAACTGTTCACATAATCTCTAAGGAGCAATCACATAACTCAACATAAATGCGCATTTGCTTTATTAAAAAATGTGTGCCTTTATACGTATAAAACTTAATACTTACTGTATAACCCTAATAAGAATCGGCCAGATGACTTTTACACCCAAAAACGCATTTCTCTCAGGGAAGGTGACACTAATACAGATTTCCGCCATCTTCAACACGGTGATAACGCCCTCGGTCCTCATGTCACTCAGCATGTCTTCGAGGAGGGCCATGCACTTGCCTCCGGGGCCTGAGAGGAACTCCTCAGGACATAGGAGGGTGTAGGCTTGCATTATGTAGACCACTATCCGGAGGTGCTCGGATGATTGTTCTGGGGAAGAATTCTGTTAGGTTAGTTGACGAGTTTACAAGACGTAGCGCAGAGTTTACAAGACGTAGCGCAGAGTTTACAAGACGTAGCGTAGAGCTTGCCAGGCGTAGCGCAGAGTTTGCAAGGCATAGCGTATCATGAGGTATTGCTGATGGAAGGTATGGAAGGAGAACTGACTATAGTAGCAGTAAGGGCCAGTATTTATAAAAATAGTTGATGAAATTCTCAAGCCGACTTTGTGGGATGACGGTTTTAGTCAGCTCCGCACAAGAGAGCCGACATTTGTGCTTTTAATAAACAAAATAATGTTAGCGAGAAATCGGTCGTTATTATAAAAAAGCAGCATAGCATCCATAATTACAATTTTGTATTCGTCGTTAAAGATTGTTAACAATGTCTGTCTTACTTTTTAGTTATGAGGTTATATTGAGGCTAGGTTTGAAATCTTGAAATACAACTGTACAAAGATCTTTTGGGGCGTGGCGAAATGTGGAACTTATACCGCCATATTGTTTTTTCAATACAATTTAGCCTCTTTGTCTATCAAGCGCCAAACGATTCTAGAAGCATTCTACATAATGTAGTCTGCATATTTGTCTTTTTGCCACTTACCTAATATCGGGTACAGATTCTCAGCCAGCTGCAAGGTGGCCGGGTCAGCCGCCTGCGAGGTCTCGAGCACAGCGAGCCACAGTTCCAACGCGTCCTCTAACAGATACACGTGCGCCGGTTCTGTGAGCTTCGTAGACTCGTTGACTACGCTTAAGATCCAGGGCCGGATGTTGGGTGGACATTCGCCTAGAGCCTGCAGATGAAAGGTAGGTAATTACGCTTAGAAGTTGGTGGTCCTAAAATTACATGATTGCAAAGAAATAACATCTATTTTACATTTCAGTATATCAGTAACTAAACAAAACAGATCATACCAGTTGCGTGTTTAGTTATAACTAACTCTTAACAAAACGACGATTTACCACAAGATGAATTTGGAAACGAATCGTGGATCATAGAGAGCGATCCGTCGTCGCATGAATCGATCGTCAGCTGAGTGCGCCAGATACTTTCCGATGTGGAAACAAAGCGACGGTGTGTATTACGGATTGCGGCTTGCATGTGCGCAGTACAGCAAAATTAATTGGACAGCAAAAAGACTGGCAAAGAATTAAAGTTATGATTTTAATTCAGGGACAATTTTATTTAAGTTGATAGTTAATTTGCTGAGATATCATTGTTCGTGTACCTTGAGCAGGTGCACGAGCGCCGCCAGCGCGGCCGCGCGCAGCATGTTGTGCGCGGCGTGCGCGGCGTGCGCCCACAGCTGCGGCAGGTACGCGAACAGCGCGCCCGCGCCGCCGCCGCGCGCCACGCGCGCGCCGCAGCGCTCCATCACGTACGACACCACGTGCAGGACGTGCATCTTTGTGTCGCATTCTTCGGATTCCACCTGGAATACAAAAATAATTATGAAGTCTATTGATTAAATAAAAGCTTCTAATGTTCTCACAATATGAAAGCACGTTTTGTTGGAAACACGTGTGCAACCAAATGCAACGACTGTGATCACCATTACATGTAAAGTTCGATACAAACTTAATGGCGGCTCGGAAGTGCGCTACTCGCTGCGCAGTACTCTCACCCCCGCTGATCCATGAATTCTAACTGCGCAGCGACTCGCCTCAGGATCCGAACCACCATTACGGTCTCAAGTCTGAATCTGGGTGTACCAGGTGAGTAAGACAATTAAGACGCAGCGGATGAAAAGTGTATTTTCAAGTGTTAACACAGAGGTGCATTTGAATATACCTCAAAACCTTGTCGACACAAGCAATAATCATAGTTTTTAGTACAAAATAACATCAAGGTATGTACCAGGAGTTCATAAAGCGCAGCGATCGCATGCGGAGCGTATGGTGCGAACTGTTCCACATCAAAGTTGAAGTCATCTATAGTACTTCTCAATGCTTCGGCTGCTGCTAACTTTACAGCCGCATCTTCGTCTACCCTACTGAGAGGTTCCAGTAATGACGCATACATTGCTGGTCGGAGCGACTGTGATGCACGAACACCGCACCATTGACCTGACGGGGACACCAAAATTGATAATATATTCGCCTTTTTTTATGGTATATTTTTGGTTAAAATTGCTTACCAATAAGTTGACATACTCTTCTCCGGATTATTCTGTAGTTATTGTCTTTGATTTTTAGCTCTTGGCTCAGGACATTCGTGAACCATTCGTCGAAGTCAACCTAGGCGGAAAAAGTTATGAGAAAATACTCGAGATAGACAGTTTTGAGCCAATATAAAGTAGATTAGTCAGCACTTTAACAAGACTACTAATCGCTAATTCCATTTTGTTTATGCTCAGTAACTACAATATACTTACATCATCATACAAATCAAAGGCAGCTAATCCAACAGCGTTATAAACAGCATCTTTCTTTAGTATACCAGGCAGATCGTCAGGCGATATCTGTTGCGTTTGCAGGGTCGCTAGTAGTCGTACTAGTTCCGGAGCTAACACGTTCCGGAATTGGAACAGTTCCATGAATAACGCTTCTGTGCACGGCTGTAGAGGGAGAAAAAACATTGTTTTGCTCTGTAGTTTAGAATTTTAGTTAAAAAAAACTTTTTACAAAAAAAAAAACAGCCTTCCAAAAAAAAAAGGGAAACATAACTTTAATTTCTGAAGTAGGTAGTATTTTTTTTGTTGTAAAATGTTTTTATTTTTCACTTGTTAGTTGTGGTACCTACCCCACACAAATTCGAATTCCACTACCTGCTGTGTAAATAACAGTGACGGAGTCAAATAAGATGTCGTCTACTTACACTAAGTGGGAAAAATATTTTATCACTAATATTGTATGAAATAAATAAGTGCTACTCACCCTCAAGCTATACTTCCACGACTCCCCAGCCTCGTCTGTGGCAAAGCTCTCCGGCTCAGCGTCCCACAGAGCCAGGTCATCAGCACTCAGCAGGAAGTAGTGCGAGACCAGGTGTCGACACATGTGGCAAAGGGTATTCGCGTCTAGGACCTCAATCTTCATTTGGTGGGCTTGGAGAGTTACTACAAGAAATGCGTGTAGGAAGCTATGTAGTAAAAGCTAGTAAAACAACAAACTATAATCTCTAAAAGCAAGCGACTCTACTGCAGAACACTACGACAAAATGTCTGACAGTCTACCTGATCGGATGTGGTATCTTTTAGACACCAGCAAAACTTAGGAGATTGCCCATCCTATTTTGTTTGTTAGTTGCGCTTTCACGCTAATTTAAGCGACGCGAATCCCTTGAAAATCGGGTCACATCAATGATGAATGGCAAAAAATAAAATTGTGGGCTGTGGCCAGCTGGCTTACTTTGTATCGGTGCGATCCTTTGTCGGCATAATTTCTAAGAAATTGCGCGGTTTTCCTTCTATTCGCCTACTAATAATCCGTGACCCCAGCAAATTACCTCTTCCCTACAGTTCTTTAAGTACAGGTGGCTCCAAGATGGTAATTTAGAAAATTGAAAATAACTCAATAGATAATAACGTTTAATGAAATTCAAAATGAAATATTTTCATAAAACGAATACGCGAAATCGTATACGTGTGATATATTAATGTCACCATTAAAGCGGCACGCTGTATACCAATATGCAACAAACTTATCTGTAATACTTACATGGCTCCTTAACCTGATCCATTCCCTTCGGCGGCTTATACTCCACACACTGGAGGATACCCTTCACGATATTCAAGCACTGTATCGTGAACCTCTCATATATCAGCGCCATGCCCTGTTCAGTGAAGCAGTAATACAGAGCAAACTCCAAAGAGGGCCTGATCAGAGGCACGTAGGAGAATGGCTGGGCACACAACACCCCTAGGGCGACTTTGGTTAAATGTATTATGAATTTTTCGCAGAGCTCCAGTGGGTATATGCCTCTGCCTTTTAGTAGTTTTCCTGAAAAATAATGATATTTTCAGCTTAATGGTCAGCTAGTTGTTATGTAGATTTGTAATGCTGGGGCCACACTAACCGCCTGGCCACGGGACGGGCGGCGCGAACGGTGGTGCGGCGGGCAGTATGTTTTTATTCATTTGTTTTAGTCGCAAGACGCTTCGCCGTTCGCAACGCATGAAAATTCGCTACAGCGGAATGTCCCGTGACCAGGCGATAACAGTCAACGTCAATGCTCATCATCGCCATAAACAACGCGGTAAATAATCCGATAGTTATAACGATAAATTGAGGGGCCACACTTGCACAATGCTCGTTTGCCGCCAGCCGAGTTATCGCCTAACGTCAAACGCCAATGTGAATGCCGTTGTCAAATTCTCGCGATAAGACGTAGCTACGCCTACAGTTGACATCCACCATCGCGATAATCAACGGCGTTTCCCGTTGGTGTGGCCCCAGCATAAAGCGGTTACCAGCAAATTTTAGGTATTCGAAAAAACGCAAAAGATCAGTATCCAAATCATTTTCTTTATGATGAACTGTATTAGAATGGTCAAGACTGCAATCTGACTCTGTTAAGATTGCAATCTGACCTTGTTATTCTATCTTTCTTGACAATTATTGAAAGTAAGTTACCAAGTCAAGTATAAAGGCAGATAATTTATTTCAACAACACCATTTTGATCTTAATTTTCTTTTATTTTCCGATTCCTCTGATATGATGTATGCTGGATTAACAGTCATGAGATACGGTCTTATACTGTAGTTCAAGGTCAAGATTCCAAAACCCTGTTAATATAATCTTTGTTGACAATTATTGAAATAAATAGCATACCATAAGTCAAGTATAAACACAGTCATTCATAAACATAAAAGTAATAATACTCACTGCATTCCAAGCTGGTCTTAGCCCTGTCAAACACCACATTCAAGAACGCCATGGCATCCTGGCTCTCATGTGCCTTCTTGAACCCGAACACGGTCAGCTTCCTTAGTATCCTGAGACATAGGAGTGCCTTTTCCAGATGTTCAGTGATCAGTTCTGTAGCTGCCCCTTCTTGGATGTGGCGGAGGAACAGTTCGGTGTTCTCATGCCAGAGGGTCAGGATAAATGAATACACTGTGTTGGTTAGCTCCTGCGGATAGCCGAACGGATTTAATAACTTTCATAGTATATTTTTATTGCTTTTGGTTGTAGTTCTAAGTATGGTAGGTTTTAGGTTTTTGAATGTACTCTATTTGCAATGCGCCACGATTATAATATGTATAAGGAAAGTCTGAAAGGGATACCGGGACCCTTGGGAACAGGCAACTGAAGGAACACGGGTGGGTTTTAGTCAGTAAAAGTCTGATACGCCCAGAGCGGGAGAAGTCATTTGATGATTTCCCACCGACAAAAAAATTAAAAAAAGGAGACACATTTAGCAGCATTGATATAATCACAACTATGATACACGGGTTACCAATTGTAGATAAAAGCGTGTTGTGGCTCAACTTAGCGTAGCAACACATCTGCAGAAAATTATGCAAACGCATGCTTTGTTTTCTAAAAAAATTAAGCGACTGCATTTCGGCTTGATGTTTCATGGTCATAGGTTATTTAAAAAAAGCACTACAAGCGTGAACACACTGGCACTGTAGTTTCCGTCGCGTAATTTCGGCAGAAGTGTTTCTAGACGACTAGCGGCCAGCTTCTTAATCAAAAGTAACAGCCAAAGTAACAGTCAACAGTGTTGTAGTTTCAATCCTCGGCGCTCTGGCGAGGGTTGTAAATCCAAACTGACTGTTAGTAAACTAAGGTACGACTTTTTTTCAGCAATGGACAATTTTAATACATCAGATTTTTTCAATAATAACAAGAGTAGGTCCATGACATGTTAGAGTAGTGGAGTAGGTCCATCCACGCGCCATTACTAACCTGGAATGTGCGTCGATCACCAACAAGTCTCTTCGAAGCCAATGCTTTGACGACATGATGGAAGATGAGCAGAGATCTGTGCTGCACCAGAGGCTGAGGTGCTTTTAGTGCACCCATTAACTCTGGGACTAAATCTGGCCAGCTTGTTGGGCAGTCAAACCTGATAGTCAGAAAATAAAGCGCTGTTTAAGATGGGTTTTGATAGTTAATTGATTCAGGCGTGACTTTGTGGAAATCCATTATAAAATACAATAGACCTATTGATGAGTAACCTATTCCGCTTGACTATTCTTCAAGAGTCATAAAAACCCTGTAAGAAATCGACACGTGTTTCACCAATGAGGCATCCTCAGGATGACGATTCACCAATTGCAAACCAGAACACGACGTGTTGCCACCGAGCGTTGGACGCAGAGAGATTATCTGCGTCCAGGGTTTTTATAACTCTTGTAATAGTTAAGCGGAATAAGTTACTAAATATATCTATGTCTATTGTATTTTATGGGTTTTGGTATAAAGCAGTCAGAGTTCATGGCTATTTATTATACGAAGCAACATGTTTTTGCACTGCCTGATTGTCAATCTGCATACAAGACATAATGCTTTATGATGTGGCCAATGTTGAAAGGCTGAGATTTCAAATTTAAATGGAACTGCTTTCAAGAACAGGGGCAAATTGATTTTTTTTTGTTTCTACTTTTTTTTCTTGTTTGTTGTTATATTGTTCAACCATTCATGGCAGCTGTAAAATGAAAGTTTCGTCAGCAGGTTTGCTGATGATCGATGTTACCAGGTTTCCAGGTCCAGACCAAATTCTCCTAAGAGTTAAAACTCACCTAGCAATCTTAGAAATCAAAACGGCAAGCTGTGTTGCGATCTGAGCAACAGGCTCACTCAAGATGCTGGTGGTAAGAAGGCCCTGCCTCAATTTAACCCTCTCTTCATCACTGATGGCGTTGGGAGCATTCTTCCTCCAGTACCGGTCCACGCCATTCTTGAAGCACATCACCGCCAACCATCGGACGTTGCCGTCTATTGAATGGTTTGATAGGACGTTCTGTAAAATGGGGTACATTTATTCAGCCTAATATATTTTAGAAAAGTTAAAGTTCAAGTAAACGGCGTAAACTCATTGGGGTCTGAAATGGCAATGGGCGTTCCTCAAGGTTCGATATTGGGTCCATTCCTCTTTTTAGTTTACATTAATGATTTACCCCAATTACTACTAAACCAACCGAAGATGGTGTTATTTGCAGATGACACATCATTGATTTTTAAAATAAACCGACGGTCGCAAAATCTTGACGACGTGAATAGCGCTATTCTTCAGGTCCAAGATTGGTTTACGGTAAATAATTTGGTACTAAATAAAAAAAAAACCAAATGCATTCGATTTAAATTACCTAATGTTAGAAGTAGCGAATGTGACATCATATTGAATGGAGAAAAACTGGAATTTATTAATCAAACAGTTTTCCTGGGAATCACGCTAGACGAGAAATTACAATGGGGACCCCATATAACATCTCTTGCGGGGCGGCTAAGCTCGGCCGCTTATGCTGTTAGAAAGATAAGACAGTTAACAGATGTAGAAACCGCTCGTTTGGTCTATTTCAGTTACTTCCACAGCATTATGTCATATGGCATTTTACTGTGGGGTCGGGCGGCTGACATTGAATCCATCTTTGTTTTACAAAAGAGAGCTGTCAGAGCCATTTATAATCTATGTCGCCGCGAATCTCTCAGGGAACTATTTAAAAGGATTAATATTATGACGGTACCTTGCCAATTCATTTATGAGAATATTATGTATGTAAGAAAAAATCTAAATCTTTTTAATAAAATAAGTGATAGACATAATTTTAACACTAGAAATAAAGATAAAATAGATCAACCATTTTTCAGACTAGCTAAAGTACAAACATCTTTTATGGGGTACTGCGTTAAATGCTATAATAAAATACCTAGTGATATATTGCAATTAAATGAAAGAAAATTTAAAACTCATATTAAAAGTACACTTTGTAAACAAGCATATTACAAATTAGAGGATTATATCCAAGATAAGAATGCTTGGAAACATGCTGGTCTTGCTCCATAGGACAAATTCGAGGCTGGACAAAATCAAACTGGTTGCTAATCTAGTTGTAAAATTTATTATTTTTATATCATCGATTTTTTTACATTTTATGATAATTAATCTCACACACTGTCCTATTAGTATTACTTGCAAGTTTGTAGAAATATTGTGTTATCGTACGTATACTTTAATGTTTGTAAATATGTGAGCACCATGTACAGTCACGGACTTTAATTGCTGAGCCACCTTCAAACTTTTCAATTTTGCAGTTTCATACGTTCACGAGATTACACGATTAAACACGAACTCAAATCGCACGCTCGTAAACAAGATGACAAATAAATTACTTTTAATCGGAAATATCCATAGAGGTTGACTAATATGTTCTCAATGATAAAAATAAATACAATGTTGCATTAAGTTTATCCAATCTATTTGATACCGACCTCCTTTGAATCATAGCTCATTAACTCGATAATTATGAAAACACTGAAGACAGTGACAGTTGAAATATCAAGATGACAAATAAATTACTTTTAATCGGAAATATCCATAGAGGTTGACTAATAAGTTCTCAATGATACAAATAAATACAATGTTGCGTTAAGTTTATCCAATCTATTTGATACCGACCTCCTTTGAATCATAGCTCATTAACTCGATAATTATGAAAACATAACTGAAGACAGTGACAATTGAAATATCAAGATGACAAATAAATTACTTTTAATCGGAAATAGTCTTATCCATAGAGGTTGACTAATAAGTTCTTAATGATAAAAATAAATACAATGTTGCATTAAGTTTATCCAATCTATTTGATACTGACCTCCTTTGAATCACAGCTCATTAACTCAATAATTCTGAAAACTTAACTGAAGACAGTGACAGTTGAAATATCGATGTCAGAGAATTTCTCCGTACGCTAACGTTACTATGCAGCAGTAACCTAGCAACAATTGTTTATCATTGCCAGTCAACCAATTGCAGGTCTAGCAACAGTAACCTAACTGTTGCTAGACCTGCAATTGGTTGACTTTGAGTAGTCACTGCTATCAAGTTTGTAGTTCTGCTCTCAGGTTAGCCAACCGGTAAAGATATGAAATATAATTTTCTTCTTCTAATACGAAGACATATGACTTTGCGAGTCGGAAACCGAATAAACCCGATTTGCATTACACGGCTAAAATGCGAACAGTACCAGGTGGCTCATCAATTAAAGTCCGTGACTGTACCTATCACATACTTAATTTATTTATTTTACATTGCTCCATTTTTAATTTTTAATTCTTTTTACCTATTGTAATTGTATTCTCGGTGCATCGTCTTCACATGTAATTATATAATTGATGTACCTATACCAAATATTGTAAAACATTTTTTTTTTAAAGAGTAACGGTGGAGTTTCTTGCCCATTCTTCTCCATACGAAAACTACCTTTTGGAAGGGGCAACTAGAATCAGTTCTATTTCTATGTATTTGACGTTCAAAAGTGCCGTTATAAATAGCTATATGTAAGCGGGCACGCCCTTTGTGCCTAGAGGCTTTTATTTAGTTAATTTATGTTTATGTTTATATTAACTACTTATTTCTGCTTGAGTAGGTACATATAGTTCTCGTTTTTTTTTTTTTATATTATTCTTTTTTTTTTTTTTTTTTGGTTGGTTTATTGGCGTCTGCTAGCTGACATATGGCTAATTAGATTTATGTTTTATGTTGCGTAATAATGTTAATGATTTTGCAAACTTTTGTATAGAATCAAATTTTTCTAACTGAACAGACAGCTGTGCTGCTGGGGAGTTTGTTGCGCCACTTCTTCTTCCCAGCTAAAGCACTAGGAAGTGGTGAAGGGTGGGCGTTTTGGGGGGACTGTCTTATGTAATTTTGACGTTCGAAAAGTGCTGATTCTCAGCCTAGTTTGAATAAATGACTTTTGATTTTGATTTTGCCTTTAATGTGCCTACTTGAAATAAATTATTTGACTTTGACTTAACAAATTATTTAGGCTGCACCAAAACATGCAAAAAATTTCGCGCAACCGCGCCTTTATGGGAATTAGAATATTGTTTTTGTAACGTTCACAATCGCCATGAATGTACTCAAGGGCGAACAACACCGCGTAAAAGCTTGACAAAAAAGGCGCGTCGTTCAGAATTTTTTAAATGGTGGGGAAAGATTGTTATGTGTTAGCCCCATCACAACAACCAGATAGAGATAACCAAGACATATTTGTTGATGATCAATATGTGCTCAGCCATCACATATAATGGTAATCAGTTCCAATAAAGACCAACCTTCTAGACCCAACACGAGTGCAATGGATGTCAGCTTGAACTTACCAAGAGAACAGAATAGAAGCCAGGTTCCACCTCCCATTCTTGTAGTTTCTTTTCAGCTGGTTTCAACACCTCCGTGTCCTGGCTGGTGGCACAATTCAAGGTGTCTAGGACCAGAGCATAAATGTTCGGGTCCATGGCTGTGGTGATTACCTTTAATGAAACATTATAATCTAGATAATTTACAAAGAGAAAAACTCTGCATACTGAAAAGAGATCTTATTTTGGTTGTTTGTGTTGGAAGTTGTGGTTTGCTAAAGTAAAATACTGGTATTCAGCTGTATCCACATAACTTGTAGCCAACCCCAACATAGTTGGAAGAAGGTTAGGCAGATGATGGGAGTATGTGTAAAACATAATGTATGCATATGTTATTTGTGACTGTAAACATGTGTACACAATTTAAGAGAATTTCGCAAGGTAGGGAAACAAGTTTCAAAGTGTAGAATCATAATTTCCCAAGGTAGGGAAACAAGAACCAGAACAAGTAAGAATGTCAGAAGGCTGAGAGATAAATTAATTGTTGTTATTTGCATACCTACAATAAACTGTCCATATATCTACAAAAGGCATATTTGTCAACAGCCACACATTCTGTAAAATGGTGACTGAAATCTAAAATGTTTGTGAAAAAGAACTATTTGTTTAGTAAACAGACTATGAGAGCAACCAAAGATGTGCAGAAACGATTTTTCTACATCACACTAACATTGTTTCACCTCAAAGGAGCTACCATGGTAGTAGTTTTCATTGTCATACTAAATATTATAAATGCAAAAGTCTGCTACCTTTTCTCTGAACCAATTGTTATGAAATTTAACGGCCGGGTCGGCCGGGTCCTGGAAAGGGACTAGTCTCCTTTTCTTCCAAGATGTTTGTATTAAAAAATGTTGAAATACTAAACACACACAAAGTCATGGGCAACACCTAGTTTTCCATAAAATTCTACATCCTCATAGTACAAACCTATGAAGGTACTTATGTACACATTGGTACTGTTTTGCAACTCAACAATGAGGTGGAATGTAGGGCTCATAAAACATATAAGTAATGGTAGATTGTTTGTTTCTCCTATTTCAAAAGAGACAACTCAATTAATCAATTGATTATCTCCCAGTCAAGATTTCTATTTCAGACCAGATAAAACTCTGTTTAGAATTAGTCAACTAGCTTGTAAACTGTAGCAGCCTAAAAAAAACCAGCAAGATACAGAAAAATGTGAAAATGTAAATATGATATAATTTTGTGATCTCCTCTTAGGTGTGTATTACAGATCCTCACTCAAAACTCAAGCATTACCTAACAACTTGTTTAACACTTTTAGTGCCAAGCACCCGACTCACGAGTGCAACGATAGTTCGTTCGCGCGCCCACAACTCGCATCCGGGTCGTACATATAATATAGATATACGCAACGCGCTAATGAACTCGACAGACTAATTGTTATAGATATATGAGACACATTTTATGGCATGCTAATTTGTATGCAGTCTATGTACTTGGCAGTAAAAGTGTTAAAGCCTTTAGATTGGTTGAAACTAAATTAAAGTAATGCTGAGTCTTGAGTGAGGTTCTGTATTTTATGGGCCTAAAGCTTCCAAGAGTAATGTTATGGTAATGTGGCAATATTTCCTTCAGA
The DNA here is from genome assembly GCA_947363905.1 of Lithophane semibrunnea. Classification (NCBI taxonomy): domain Eukaryota; kingdom Metazoa; phylum Arthropoda; class Insecta; order Lepidoptera; family Noctuidae; genus Lithophane; species Lithophane semibrunnea. Next base: position 2,571,350 of record OX376202.1, on the reverse strand, counting down.
TAGTTATTGCAGCCAATAGGCTAGGCTCTGAGTCCAGCAGTTAATTCAGAGATTAATGAGCAATATGAACTATTAAAATGACGAAATTTTTCCAAGAGTTTTAGTTTGTTCAGCTGATTATATGAGTCATTTACAATCACATAAAAATTATTTTGATAAAGTGGCAACATCACTGATTTCCACAACCTTAAATTTTTGTAACTGCAAGTAACATGTTCTAGTAAATATTGTATACTTGATAACATTTTATTACAGAATAAACAAGTTGGATGAAAAGGCTGATTTTGTTTTGCATGATGTCAGCTGAATGTATGATAATTTTCGAACATACCTATCACTTGAACTTATATGTTTTGTCTGTAATGAGGTCAACACTGGCGACTTAGCAGAAAAACCGAAACATGATTCGTGTAATCAAAATGTTTGCAAAGACAGTCATAAAATGTCTTACTAACAACACTTGTAGTAGTACTAAAGCACTGCAGGTTGCGTAATATCACAACTCTTAAAATACATAAATATACAGAGAATTATCAGAGCTATAACGAAATAAATAAAAAAAAACTCACTTTTCACCCTGAAACGGCAAAGGGCATAACATAACCTATCATAATTTAGCTACGACGCATAAAACGAAATAAACTACAGAAAAACGCACTTATCCGAAATATTCGTTTACGAAAATATGTAATGCACATCTAAACAAAACGATCGAACAGTTATTACGCGAATCATGCCGAAGAACCGATCGGAAAAATCACCACGAACGAAATTCCGATTTTCAATAATGCAAAATGTCATTGGTTGTCACTGTCATTGGTTTTCGTTCGTTCGGAAACGTTAAGCCATAATGTACATTGATAATGTAAATTATTTTATTTACATAAAATGTTATTTTTTCCATTTTACTGCAAAATTAGCACTTAAATATTATTTTAAAAGGTTATGATTATGTTTTTTAGTTCAGACTATTTCTTAGATCACTAATCACATGTATCGATCTGTAATCCATATGTTTGTCTGTCACGCTCACGAACAGCACAACTCGACGTGAGATTATTTCAATTCAAGTCTGGGCTTTATTAACAAACATTACAATAACGTCACATAGATTAGAATGATGAAGAACAAATAACTGGTAAAATGTGTATGAGGGAAAACAGCTGTAACTAGTTTTTGTCACTCAATTAGCGTATATTCAATCAACTCCATCCTGTTTGAAATACCCACGCAACCTCGACATCAAATCAATTTCTGCAGCTAGGCATAATCTTCGCCGATTCGGGAGTCATTATTATCTTCTGTCATCATTGTTATCTGCTACATATCGGGGTTATCAAGTTGCCGATAGCTATAATAATTATGTTATAAGTAGAAGGCCGAGTAAATTATTTTGTTGTCGTAGTGAACAACGTAATACTGAATAATATTTGGATTTGCTATGGCATGCACCATAAACTTTAATAGTGATTCCACTGGAAGTTTTTATGCAGGTGATATTGTGACTGGAACTGTTATATTGGAATTGAAGAATGACCAGAAATTCCAAAGTATTTTTTTATTTTTTTAATATTACGTTTTTGCGTTAGGTTCAAAATACTGGAAACTTTTGAATTAAAACTATTTTGCATTGTGTGTTTCAGAAATTGATCTCAAAGTTACGGGAACATGCAAGGCTCACTGGACCCGGTCTATGGCAACTATGCCGTACATAAAAATCTATTCTGGGAAGAAGAAAGTTCTTAGCTTGCTAATGACCGACATATTCAGAGATTATTGCAATGGTAAGTAAGCTATGAAGATAAAGATATCAAAAATCTGTTAGGAATATATAGTGTAGGTACTAGCTGATGGCCGCGGCTTCGCTTGCGTGGATGTCGGTTATTATATACTAAAACCTTCCTCGAGAACCACTCTATCCATTGGTGAAAACAGCATGAAAATCGGTGCAGTAGTTTAGTTTTTGAGTTTATCGCGAACAGACAGAGACAGACAGACAGATGCGGCGGAGGACTTTGTTTTATAATTTGTAGTGATAGTGATATAATAATTCAGCCAGCTATAATGTCCCACGCTCACGGGGTCTCAGTCTTCGTATCAACGCATGATGCAGTAGTTTAATGATCATCTTGATTCTCGTCTCATAACATTTTATTACTTACTTACTCCTTCATCACCTATTTAATTACATTTTTTATAGGTAGCACGTTACCGGCCGGTATTCACCAATACCCATTCCACTTCGCATTGCCAGCAGATTTGCCGTCGTCTTTTGAAAGTTCCATTGCTAAAGTTATATATACGGTGAAAATAAAAAGTAAACCCGCGTATAAACTAAAAAAAATGGCATCATTCAATGTTTTAGGAAACATAAATTTAAATCACGTTGAAGAGTTATTGGTGAGTATTTGAAAGTAAAAACGTTGTTTTCAGAATATAATAATATCTTCAAAATAAAAATACTAATAAAAAATTATTTTCAGATGCCTTCTTTCAACGAATTTCGTAAAACTTTTCGGAATTCGGGAAAATTCACAATTTGTATTAAAACGTACAAAGCGTTTGCACCTAAACAGTCAATTCCTTTCGAAATAACAATTATCAACGAAAAGAAAGTAAAAATACGAAAAGTCAACGTTATATTGCTACAGGTAGGATAATGATCTACACCTAAAATATAAATGAATAGTAGGTACCTACATAAATTAAAAAAAAACTTTAGTAATAAACTGTTGCATTCTTTTCAGAAAATACGTTATAGTGTTTCGTCGGGATGGGCAGATGAGGAGAAGAAAATGTGCAAAACGGAGTACAAGAAATTTTCTTTGAACATAGCCGAGATTTGCTTCTTTAATATGGAGATTCCTCATTTAATACCTTCTAGCTTAAATCTAATAGACCCTATGGTGGACATATCATATATTTTTAGGGTAAGTACGTACGCTACACATCAAGCTATACATATCCAGTTTATGCTGATCTCGCATTGTATAGGATTTCCGTACAAAAACAAATTATCTCGAACGAACTAGGATTCGAACTAACTTCCTCATCCCATATAATTGGAAATAAGAAAATAAAACGTTACTAGACTATCCAAATGATCAAACACAATCTGTTTCATTTTGACAGTTCATTGCGTTATTTACGTTGTTGATCGAACATAAAACCTATCAATATCAATCAAAGTGATTCAGATTCAGATTGATGATCGTGTGTTACGCAATTAGGGTGCTGGTGACTTTCCTTTAAAGCTGCCACCCGCAGGGCACCTACTATATCCACTTTCCTTGCCTAAGTTTATCTGGCAGCCGTTTATGATACCTGTGGTAGAATTTTTACGGAGGTTTTGTTTTGTTCACAGATTCAAGTGATTTTTCCCTTCCACTTAACTTTACAAGATGATATCCCTGTCACCGTGGCAACAGCACCAGTTATTCATTACGAATTTTAATGTAAATCAAAATAAATATCTTTATATTACATAAACATAGACTTTTTATTTCTATACCTACTACCGAACCAAACTACAATTTGGAGATCTGGCAGTTCCTGGGCTTCCGCGCCAAAAATGGTTTTTGTTTAGGTGCCCAAAACTGTCGTGCCCAAAACAAAGTCCTCGAATACATTATTAGCATTATGCTAAACTCTATAAGTATCCTCTCTTTTTACCCCCACAGGGGAGGAACTTTGATAAATCGATTGAGATGTTTACATAATTTGACTCAAAGATAATCTTCCTCATTCTCAACTTTACTGAATAGGCCGATAAAGTAAGTAGTAGTAGTTTCAGAAAGAAAATTTTACCGATCTACAGGAGACGGTGTGCAAAAATTTTCGAGCTCGCTTTTCTCGCTCTTTCATTTTGAGTGGCCGAAGAAAACCTAACCATCCTGCGGCGGGATGCTAAAATTATCGAGCTCGTTTTGCTCTCTCTAGCATCCTATATTCATTTTTAAACAAACTTTTCTTTATAAACAAGCTTATGTCGATAGGGTAGTTAGTTTTTGTACGAAAGTTCAAAAGAAAACCTAACTTTTGCTAACATTTTCGAGCTCGCCTCCCTCACCCATAAATTATTCTTCTTACCAGGGCGAGGGGTTTTATTTAGTATTGCTAAGCTGGGCCTCAGACAGTCCGGTTGTCCGTGTCCCTAAAGGTACAATTTCGAAGGCGACGGCAGACCGCAGACTTTCGGTGGGTTTCTTTACAGCTGCTAGTCTCGTTGAAGGTGAAACAACCGTAACAGTTTTAGCAGACTTGAGTTTGAATTTGCTTTTTCTTTGACCCAGTCAGATGTCGGATTATCTCTGGTTGAAACCCAGATGGCGTTACTGTTGCTAGCAAAAATTATTAGAAAGCTTTTAAAAAAGGAGGATTTCAAAACTTCAATGAATTTCATAACTTGAAACACACAATGAAACAGCAGGTTTTTCAATTGTAAAAATATTAATTTTAGTTTCATTTCAAAAATATTTCTGGCTAAATTCCATAATGTCTAGAGTATTTGGTATTTATTTTATATGGCAGCATTTTACGTGGTGCTGCCACCTGGCGGCAGGCTTACCTTTCTGCGAAATCCTGCGTGTTTGCTTACTTTTATATTAAATTTTATACTTTTTCGATCATATTATTAATCATTGTTATTATATTAAATATTTTTAATTTAAATAAATGTATTTATAACAAAATAACTAAAGTTTTTGATAATATTTACGACCTACTAAGTGAACAAGCTTTGTATTGACAACTTCCCCTTTCCATGACTTTTTTTGAGAAAGCGGAAATGGTTGGTCCGCCATAATCATTCGTGTGGGTCTGTGCTTGTGTGGTTTAGTTGTCTTTACCGGTGCCAACCATTATTTTTAATTAGTAGTAAGTTATGCGTATGAATCCAGACATGGACGATGATGAGAAGGGGTGAGTTTGTTTTCACATATTTTTGGTGTGGTTTAGGCTGTCCACGACGTGCCAACTATAATAGGTCAAACTGGCATGTTCGCTTGGTGTGTCGCATTTCACGGATAGCCAGCAGGGCTTGTGAGGTAGCGTTACGTACTCAACTTTGTTCCCTGAAAGTATGAATTATGATATGTTAACGTTATTTTACGATAATAATCGCTAAATGACATAGATGCGGGCTGCAAAATTTCAATTAGCCTTTTACTTTATACCGGCTAGCGGGCACCGACCCCAAGCCTCGCCGTGCGACTTGCGTGGTACGATCATGGCAGCTATTACTTTCCCATGCTATATTTTCTCTGATTGTCGTTGCATTTCATTGCCAAAATTTACGTAGAAGCAGTTTATATAACCGTACTTCAACTTCGAAAGCTGTTGATGTGGAAACGTCGCAATATGTAAAATTAACCTTTCTGTGACTAATCGTTGCTTTCTCTTATCGGTGATTTCGCGCTAGGGTATTGCGAGCGTCATTATTTTATGGAAAATATGGAAATTTTGAGTAGTGAGTTGTTAATGAGGTTATTAGATCAATGTTCGAAGTGCCGCGTAGCGCGATCTCATTTACCTACAAGACGCGAAACGTGCTGATTCATTTGCATATGGTTACTTGCGTCGTCAGATTATGTTCATAAACAGTTTTCCTCGATACTTGCTCGGATGAATGTTATTTTTCGCGTAAACATGCTTTGGGCGGTCGCTACAGACGCTTCATTGGTAAAACAATACTGTGAACTCACAACTATAATGCCTAATTAACTTGAGGATACATATTGTTAGAGGATCAGATTCTATTCTTTTATAGTTACAGGTAAATACATATTATCTAAATAATTTAAGTTAAAAGTTGTGAGTAAATAATAATAAATCTATTGATTAACTTTCATCTAATAATTTCCTAACATCTCCACTTCTTATGCTTATTTCACTTGCATTTTTACGAGTAATCTAAAATGCAAATGCAAAGCATTAGATTGTAAATTGTGTAATTAAAAATAAAGTAAGCTGAGGTCTATTATACAGAAACCATTTTATGTAAAACTATGACCCAAGAGAAGTGAATGGATACTTTCACCAATCTTGGTAAATGTGCTTAGTAAGCACTAAATTATTACTCTATGAATGTTCAGAGGCTAGTTCAAGTAAAACTTTCAATATGACTACTGTCTGACAATGTAGAATGGCACTGATTAGATAAACCTACTGATTATAACATCCATGTATTTATTAAATATTTTAATAGTAGAATTTATGTGGTCTGTGACTCATTTTGCGAGTTATCTTATAGCAGAAGCCACATATTGGCTTATGAGTAACACTTCAAGTTGATCAAGTTTTGACTTTTTAAATAAATCAAGATAACTGTAATATACCAGTGCAAGCACATGTTTCCTATACTTAGTTGAGCTGGCATTTATTGTATTCATGCTAAAAATTATGGATTTTGTTTTATAAATAGTAAATAATCTATTTTAATTTAACAAATATGCATCATTTGAAACATAATTTATCATGCTATTATTTATTAGCCCAGCCCTTTAAATAATTAAATTATAATTTAGGTTTAAAATGAACAGTCATTAAAACATGGTTCAGTGCAAAACTTGAACAGTAAATGCACTTGTATTTACCAGAGAGCCTTGAATACAGTTTAATCTAAATACTTTACCCCAGTGAACTTTACTAACACAGTATCTGTCTCACATAAATATACATTCATTATGAATAGTTTACCATTCAAATTATTAAAAACAACAATTGTAGACTTGTAGAGTACTGAAGCAGTCCTTATCATAAACAAAATGGCTATTGGAATAAATTTAATGTAGATAGCTACTACCAAGTAGGTTTTTAGGTCATTTACTCTAGATATATTTGTGATTAAATAATTAAATTTGTTAAAATGCTTAAAGGCAAGCGCAATCTTTTGAAAGGTTGGTGAATTACCAATGAATATATAAAACTACATTATGAAAAAATAGTAAATTTCTTAAAAATATGGATTTAGGGTAAGTTATAAGCAATAAAATAAACATATTATTGACATTTCCCCAAATTAAATTCAACAACCACCCTTGGTGACAAGGAATTTTCTTGTTTTTCAACCTATGGATGTGTGCCAGACACCACCCTTGGTGACAAGAAATTTTCTTGTTTTTCAACCTATGGATGTGTGCCAGACACATTATATTTTTATGACAATCATAGTAAGTTAGGAAATCACAAACAGCTTGGGTTAAACCTATTTATTGATTCCCATAAACGGAACACTTGATAATAAAAACTATCTTTTTATGATGTCACAGAGGTTGCATTGTAGCATCTCGTTTTTAGAGTTCCATACCCAAAGGTTAAAACGGGACCCTATTACTAAGACTCCGCTGTCTGTCTGTCTGTCCGTCCGTGTGTCACCAGGCTGTATCTCCTGAACCGTGATAGTTAGACAGTTGACATTTTCACAGATGATGTATTTTTGTTGCCGCTATAACAACAAATACTAAACAACAAAATAAAATAAATATTTAAGGGGGCTCCCATACAACAAACGTGATTTTTTTAGATAATGGTACGGAACCCTTCGGGCGCGAGTCCGACTCGCACTTGGCCGGTTTTTTATAAATAATTCCTGACCTGTTGATAAGAATTAAGAATTCACAGTAAAGAAAACATCCACCTTTTTCAAATGCTAATAAAAAATTGAAAAACAATTTTTTTTTTTTTTAAATTTCTTAATAGAAATTCCATACCAACTTAAAAAGTTAAAGTCAGGACTAACCCAGGTCATGGTCTACCCGTGTGCCAAATTTCATCCAAATCCGTTCAGCCGTTTTAGCGTGAAAGCGTAACAAACTCACTTTCGCATTTATAATATTAGTTAGGATTCAAAAGTAAACAAAGGAATAATTTAAGGCTCTTACATACTGGGGCGATTCGTCGACGTGATTCGCCGTGTAGTTTTCTCGGATTTTTTTTTGTTAAAATTCGCGTCGCGCGACGAATCGCCCCAGTATGTAAGAGCCTTTAATAAGCGTCGTTCATAATTCTAAGTGACTTAACACCCAGTAGTACCCGAATGTATCGGTAACAGTTTCACAGGCGGTCCGACTGAACGCCGGTTGTCAAGGACTTTCAACGTCATTAAAATTCATTACTAAAGTCATGCTTTAGTTTATTTCGAGCTTCCATGTTAATATTTTCTCGCTGCTTGAAGCTGTTTTCGAGCTTACCACTTATGTTTTCAGTAAAATTGAAGTTGGGTGTCGAAATCCCAGGGATGTAGCATATGCCTTGACCTATCAACTGGCCTTGACAAAATGGCTTTCAGTGATCGTTAACGCATAGCAAAGTAGAAATTAATTGAGATACAATACTGAAAAGTCACGTCATCCAGAAAAGCCACATCACCAGCACGCGTAGCATGAGCACCGTAGAAACCGGTTTTGTCGACGGAAGAATAGACAAAATGACAGTGTTTGTTAATTTTGTTATTTTGTCTATATTTCCGTCGACAAAACCCGTTTCTAGGCGTGTTGGTGATTTTAATAAACTTCTTTTATGCGTTAAAGATCGCAAAGTCATTATGTCTAGGGTGGTAGGCGGTAGTGGACAAGCCAACCTAGATTAAATTCGCATAAGTATTTCCTAAGTGCTATAAAATATCTGTATTTAAATCCTTTTGACCCAGAAAACTGTTCGTCGGTGGTCTGTCATGGGAGACGTCTCAAGAGAATTTGCAGCGTTACTTTTCGCGTTACGGCGATGTGATCGACTGCGTGGTGATGAAGAACAGCGAGTCGGGCCGCTCCAGGGGCTTCGGCTTCGTCACCTTCGCTGAGCCGGCGCTCGTCAACGTGGTGCTGCAGAATGGGCCCCATCAACTTGATGGCAGGTAAGGAAAAATAAAAACCATGTGTGTATTTTGCAGGAACATAAACTAAGTATGCAGGCGTACAACTTGATTATTTGCGTGAATTTCATGATTTTATAGACAAACAAAATGGCATGGGACCACAACCAGCACAAGGCAGTAATATTTGGAGCAAGTGAAAGGTACACTTAGCGGTTCGTAATTTAAGCCGTGAATGGTGATGGTGATGTCATCACTAGGAATTTCTTCGTAAAACTTCTCTTCATTCGCTCGTCAAAAGCCAATGTTGCAATCAGTTGCCAATAAAAACAAAGTTTAAAAATATCGAGCTTCAATGGTCTTGTATTAGTAGTACTAGACACAAGATAACCGTTACTCTTGTGAATAGCGTCAATTTGCCACGGCAAGTTTCTGTTACATTGTTTCTACTTTTCCATACGATTGTTATCTGCGTTAGGCCGTTAGGTACGCGGCATAATAAAAATGTCAAGTTCATAATGAAATTCTCAAGAATATTTCCAGATTTCACTTGGTAAGCGGTGATGAAAATGTTTTCTGAATAAAATAAAATACATGTCTTGTATTGAACCCGAGCTCGTGTTCAATAATAAATCATGTTATGACCTGACAGATTCTCATGATAAAGCATCTATCACTGTAATATAAACGAGAAATCTTTCTAAAACGACACAATGTTGCATCCACAAATAATTGTGACCTAATTCTTGAAACAGAAATAAACTGTATGTATGGCCTTACTCAAACCGACATTGGTTCATCTGTCAACCTATACATTTTTAATTTTTATTTCAGCTCTGATTAGGCTATAGCTGAAAGGTTAGATCAATGTAAGCCAGAAATAGATCCCTCCTACTTTTTCTGTTTATAAATTGTATACGAAAATTAAAAGATAAAAATGCGCGAGTTTAGGGAAATTTTGGCGGTCAAAGTTAATTGACATAGTTTTATGAGGTCGTTTCGCCTCATGCATAAGCGCCATTAGGGAAATTGTTTAGAAAATATCACTGTTTTTGAAAGGCCTCGTTGATTTAATGGATCGTCAAGCACTGGACTATGGACTTCAGCTTATTCAACATTTATAAGTAGGTAAATCACAATAAAAGGAACCTATTTGTATAATAAAATAACCGAATGTTTCATTTTATGACGTAGGTAGGTACATCATCATTGTTTCCTTGAAATCAAAATCTTATCGATTTAATAGATTTTCTGTGCAGTTGGCGTTACGTGTCATCATAGTAAGTAAAATAATATGAGATTAGTTTCCTTATAAAAATAGCTGATTTTGCAACAAATAAATCGACTACTAATAATGTCACATGACTATTGTCATATAATTAATTGCAGTTACTTGATGCAATGCAAGTTACTTCTGCACGGTATTGCGTTTAATTGTATTTTTCCTATATTTACATTCCTTCAAGGTCTTAATGTTTTAAAAGAAATGTGAACGCTACGTGTGAGAATGCAGTGTATTCAGGTAACCAAATAAGTTGCGTGTTTTCTCATTTACGCGGATGATAGATCTCTGTAAAACTGGAAAAACCAAAACGTGAAATTGTAAATTTAAATTACCTACAGACGGCAAAAAAGCTAATGCATTATTCATAAACTTTTAAATAAAAATGTTACATGTTAAATTGTAATGTTACGCTACTCCAACATAAAATGTATTCTCCTGAAACTATTTTAATAGTTTAATGAAAATTCCTTTGCGAATCCTTACAGAACACGCCATTCTATATTATAAAATATTTTCCGACTAAAAAGGTACATTTCGAGAGTTGTAAACTGAAACCCAGGCGGAGGGTGGGTGAAATACGCCCGAGTATTGACGTGATACCCAAACGAAACTTCGCCTTTCTAACCAGCTCTGGCAGAATAAAGCTTCCAATCCACATCCAGGCAGTGCCTTCAGTTACATTACTGCTGGTACGTTCAGATGTTTGTGGGACATTAACACGCAAATTAGCATATACTCCTTGTTCCTATGGACGAGAGAGTCTACAAGGTTTGCGACAAGGTTTTTGCACTTATTAACACTATGATTAGGAGTGCATGCTTAGTCAGTTGGCGACGTTACGGAGACATAATGGCGCCGAGACTGTTGTTTGTGTGCCGACTTAATTATATGGCTTTCTTTTACTAACAAGTATAATAAACACGAAAGATGTCATTTACAGCTGACAAATTAGTTTATTGTCAAATCAATCTTCAGAGTCTACAGCGTTTTTTGATTTATTGTCTGATTATCTTCCATCTTTTTCATCTGGAAACAAAATATAGTTTTTGTTTAGTGAGTGAGTGCCCAACAGAATCGGGGCCGGTGTATGAAAGTCGCAAGGAGAGTACTGGATGAATAAATCATATGGTAGACATGGTTTGCATAATACAAAGTAGAGTTATGGCCTTCTGAGGGTAAACACGGGCTCCAGATTCTTAAATGAAGAAACACTTGTTACTTGTTAGGCAGATAGATTTATTGTAAGGCACTTTACTATTAAAGTAGACTATGTTTTGAATTACTTGTCCGATTGACATGATATAATATGATAGTCTTTTTTGGGTTAACCATCATCATCTGCCTAGCCTTTTCCCAACTATGTTGGGGTTGGCTTCCAGTCTAACCGGATGCAGCTGAATACCAGTATTTTACATGGAGCGACTGCCTATCTGACCTCCACAACCCAGTAACTGGGTTATACGATACCCCTTGGTAAGACTGGTTGTCAGACTTTCGGGCTTCTGACGACCCGTGACGACTGTCAAAGATCCACAAATGACAGCCGGGACCAACGGCTATCGTGCTTTCCGAGGCACGGAGGACTCTCAATATGTTAAGATGGTCACCCATCCACGGACCAACCCCGGCAAGCGTAGCTTAACCTGATGGATCGACCCGTGCGGCTGTTATTACTTAGCCACGAGCTCTTTTTGGGTTAGCCGTAGCTTCATTATTGAATGCGTTATTTTTGTCCCAAATCTTGCCACTGCACGCGTAGCATGACAACCATAGAATCGGGTTTTGTCAACGGAAGAATAGACAAAATGACAGATTTTGACTGTTTATCTGTCATTTTGGGTAAATGTTGCCACTGCACGCGTAACATGACAACCATAGAATCGGGTTTTGTATGGGTTTTGTCGACGGAAGAATAGACAAAATGTCATAAACAACAATAATCTATAATTTTGTCTATCCTTCCGTCGACAAAACCCGTTTCTATTGTGGTCATAAGCGTGCAGGGGCTAACCACCACCGTTTACAGCAGTATTATTTTAATATTACTTTAGTGTAGGAAAGAGATGAAGTTCTACAGAACGTATAGCTCCATCTCTTTCCCCCACGAAGTAAGATTAAAATAATACTGCTGTAAGCGATGGTGGTAGGCTCCCAAGTCACTAAAATATGGTTAAAAATTTTGCTACTATGCTTGGGACTAACTTCAAATTCGGCAGACTGCTGGTCAGTAAATAGAATCTCAAAAAAATAATTAAGTAAGACCAAAAATGAATCTTATATGGAAAATATATTAGTGAGTACTGTGTAGCTTCTTACAATATTATCAAAAGCAGAAGTTCTATTTGCACTACAAATAGTTTCTTATATCTCTGTTTGCTTAGTTTTCACATCTGATCAAATAATGATCGTGGGTATTCTTCAGCAGAGGGTAACAAACTTAAGTTATTCAATACAATGTGAAAAATTACAATAATTTATACGATTCAGTTTCATATTACAACACTATATTTTATTGCACTTAGCGCCACACTATGAAATGAATATTAAAATTGCTAATCTTATGAACTGAATACAAATGAAGCTCCAGCTGCACAGCAGATGAAGACGGATAGGGTTCAATTGGCACTAGAAAGAAGCGGTACCTATCGCCCCCATACAATAATGGCGATACGGCTTGATTTCAATGCAACACGCACACACACAATAAATACTCACACTTAAATATGCTACACTAACACGGTCTTTGAATTGATCTGAATTCCGAGGACACATTCGCAACAATAGTTCAAATAAATTCATGTGGAATGTCCATTTATTTTGCCAAATCATTGTAAGAATACTTGACATTATTTATTATTTTATTGTACCGTGCAATTCCATGGAATTTTTCTAACAAGTTATCAGTCACTAATCAGTAATTCAACTAAAATGAATTATACATTCAATGGTCGGTCGGCGACATTGACTTTTATTTGAAAACGGGGTCACTGGTAACAATAGGAATATAGAATCAGTCGATAGATGCACCATAGTTTTTTATTTATCGCAATAAAACTGTTGTATAAACGATTATGCGATTTGATATTTTATATCATTACAAACTTCACAGATATCACACCCCTGTCAATTCACGTTCTCTCGGCCACACCCGTTAACTTGCTTGGCGTGACACAAAACTCACAAATGCGTTCCTGGATTTAGTCCCAAACAAAGCCTTGTGATCCGGGGATAAAGGAATTACTGTACATTCCATTCACTGGGTGCCGTAAAATGATAACTAGGGGATTTTATTTGGAGTATTTCGGAGAAAAGGATAGGCATCCAATGCGAAAAATTATTGTAAAGTAATTTTCTGAAAACCTCTAGTCCCTTATGGAAAGGGATGCGTGGGCCAGAAAGGTTTTGCTTTAAATTAGACAAGTTTTACTTATAGATAGGTTTAAGAAAGTCGATGTACTATTGTGTACAGTTCCTGTCTTTTATAGAGAACTGACAATGAGTAGTCGCAGTTTCTTGCCGGAGAAAGATTGAAATAAAAGTTTATATCCACTGAGATAATAGAAACGCAAAGATGAATGTTTGAGTCGCAAATATTGTCTTTCTAGAACCTTCTATGGTAGGATACTATGTACAAAAACTATAGACATGAATGGAATAAGAAAATATTTCGCGTGTCAAAATTACCGATGCCTATCAGTTGATTGATATTGATGTTTGTAGTAATACTTGCTGGAGAGCTAATTCTGTGATTGATTGAGATCTTGTCAGAACTTGGGTTACGGTAGTAAATTGGCATATCCCGTGTTCCATGTTGGTTTAAAGGTGCCTGTTTTCAACATAATACTCGGTCTTGTTCCTGCTACTGCTGATAAAAAATTGTGTTGACCTCAATATTTATCTGCTAAGTATTATTAAAAGATATAACTATAATAAGTACTTGTTCGAAACCTGGACATATTTATAACCAATATTAAAAAAAATGTAACCACTGTAGGCAATAAACTAAATTAATTACAGTATACGTATCTTATATGTTATGCTATGGAAGCATAACAAATTAAACGATAAACTTTTTTATTAACAAATTCAAGGAAAATCAACATTGACCATTCTTTTATAACTGGAAAATTGTACCTTTTTCAACTTGTTTTCCTTATAAGAACGAAAACAAAGAATCTCTTTCTATGTTCCAATGTTAACTTTTGGTCAGGTATCAAATTCTGTTATGTACTCAAAGTTGATGTGTTATTTTTAGCCAACAGTACGAAAACACAATTTACACAATTACTCTCCAATGTTTTGATCCTCAAATATAAAACAACAAAATCGCTAAACAAAATGGCGGTGCATGGCGGCCATCTTGATAACCTCAAAAAACATAAGTATGGTTCTAAAATTGCAAATTGTTTGATAGGACTATCGACCCGAAGCCGTGCAACCCTCGCACGCTGCAGAAGCCAAAGCGCGGTGGCGGGTACCCGAAGGTGTTCCTCGGAGGCCTTCCGTCCAACGTGACCGAGACCGATCTGCGCGTGTTCTTCGGCCGCTACGGCAAGGTCATGGAAGTGGTCATCATGTACGACCAGGAGAAGAAGAAGTCTAGGGGTAAGTGTCATAGTCAACATCTGCAATAGACTCCTAGATAAGTGTTACGACGGAAGAGTTTCATGTGTTACTTCTTCATCGCAGCTTGCTGTCGAGGTGAGAGGACGTGCGTGCATAACGCCGGTAAACAACATTATGCAAATCAGTTAATTTTATTAATTTTTGAGTCATAACTTCACACTATTTGAGGATCAAATTATAATGACATTGCAAAGCCTCGAGGGCCGCTTTATGAGAGAAAGTTGATAGAAACCTAGTTCAATTTACAAAACATTTAGATTCTATGTTATTTATATCTATTGTTCAATGTGATTAAATGATTCGGATTAATTTAATAAATAGAGAAAACAGGTCTTGTATAACGGTACTTTTGTATATTGAACTTTGTATATATTTTCTAATGGAAATTCCTAAAACATTCCGCATTTTATTCTCATGCTTACAGAGCAACGAGTTTCTATATAATATTTATGTAAAATTTTAGCTTATAATATCCACATCCAGGCAGCGCCGTTAGTGCTAACTACTGTCGGTGCGTTCAAGCGTTCGTGGGACATTGACATGCAAATTAGCATATACTCTTTGTTCCCATGAGCAACAGAGTCTACAAGGTTTGCGACAGGTCACTTGTAACAACCGTTTAATAAACATTGCATCTGGTAGGAATATTTCTAAAGATAAAGGATTAGGTCAGGCACTCAATTATATGGACAAAGTACTTAACGATAACATAAACCAAGTAAAGATTACTATGATGTAACATCGAGGTAAATTCGTCATCTAATTCAAACAGTAAACACTTAGAAATCTGAGACAAAATGTAAAAGCAATAGCTGGTATTATTAATGCTAAAAATGTATACCAGTTGAACGGGTGCAAAATAAAAGTTCACAAGTTACGAACGGTTTTGCTAATGAAAATTTTCGTTTCGCTTTCCAAACAGTAACACGAGAGCTAGGGTTAGCGCAATCGAAATAATACGACCTCAATCGTGAGCTCAGTGAAAGGTGTCACCCTTCGGGGCGACTTTATCAAACAATTTACGACTTGTGTAATTTGTGCGACCGGTTGTGATCCGAGGGTTGTAGGCACAACTGCGCCAAACACATCTTTTTATTAGTTCGCTTCATTACGAGAAAATTGCTTCATAAAATAGGGAAAGCTAGGACCAAGAGGCGGAGCTGTATTATAATAATGTTGACAAAAGAGCATTCCGTACATAAACAAGTAAAGCTATTTGCAGTAATATTATCCCAGGGTTTGACTTCTTTTGATGTTAGTGTGCTATATTTACACATTTTTGCAAGAAAATCTGATTTGCTAATGTCTTGATGTTTTGTAGATTTTTCCTACTTTTCAAAATATAAAAACAAACTCGATTGTTCTAGGCTTCGGTTTCCTGTCGTTCGAGGACGAGATCTCCGTTGAGAGAGTCACTCAGGAGCATTTCATCAATCTCAATGGAAAACAGGTAATGTAACTATTTTTGTTGGTGATTTGAAAACATCAGTTGTTTGCCAAATATTTTTGTAGCTATCTTTCGTTTAACAAACTATCACTGAGCTTCACTGAGTAAATTTATAGAACAGTTTATCTTTTGAAATACTTGTGCAATTATAATGAGTAATCAGTTGTTTTTCAATACAATTAACACAGATAAAACTTAGCACTATGTTTTCCTTATAGGTTTCAAGTTACAATACAGTCAATTTTATTTATGTACTCCTGTATTAAATAGGTAAATTATATTGGTTCTGAAATCTGACATAGCAACAAATCGTGTTAGACTCTCTTATGTGTCATCATCATATTCTAATAAGCATGTGTGACGCATGTTTTTTAATCTTTTCCGGGTGAACGACTGCTGGAATTTAAGAATCGTGTAACATTTAACGTTTTTACGTGTGCATTTTAAATATACCGCGAGTAGATGAAGAATAAATAGAAAAAGTGTCGCCATAATGCAAGCCACGTCGTTTATTATGAAGATTCCAGGTGATTGAGACACAAACGCGTGCAATTTTACAATTAACTTTTTGCAATTGTCTTGTTTCGGTAAACGGCGGACAAAAATACTGAGAAATAAATGTGAAACTACATAGTGCTAAGATTATCGTTGAAGTTAGTTTCCTAGAACAAATAACTTTCTTGAATACAAGCCCCAATTATAACTAGGCGTTCATAGTCTTAAGATCATTCGAAATGGTAAGTTGACAACTAGATTTTCTTTAACCCAAAACACGTAAGCAGGTGGAGATCAAGCGCGCGGAGCCCCGCGATGGTTCAGGCAAGCTGGGCTCGGGCGCCAGCGGCATGGGCGGCGGGGCCCTGAGCGCGCCGGGAGACGCGCCACAGGCCGGCCAGTGGGGCCCGCCCGCGGCCGCGCCCATCAACATGATCCAGGGCCACAACGGCCAGATGGGCGGCCCGCCCATCAACATGCCGATGGCAGGCCCCAACATTATGCAGGGGTGAGAACTTGTTTTGTTTTGGATTCGAAACGGATGTCTCCACTTTGTTATTATCTCTTTTTTTTTTTTGAGGTATATTCTTTCTTATAGCATTGTGTTTTTTATTGATCCAAACTGTATTCGCACGCTGCTATATGCTTCATAATCTGCTTCGCAGACAGTGTCAGTTTACTTGACCCTTCATATTCATTTTTAATATAAAAGATCTTAGTTAACCCAAAATCGACTTAAAAATAAACGAGTAATTGAATAAAAAGCACTCGTTCTCCATATCTGAACTTGACTAACAGACCGAATTTTCAATGATTCAGGTACCAAGGCTGGGGCACCTCCCCTGGCCAGACGTCGTACGCCGGCTACGGAGCAGCGGGCGCGGGCGCGGGCCCCGGCAACTACCAGGGCTGGGGGGCCCCGCCGGCGCCGCAGGCCCCGCCGCACGCGCCCGCCTGGCCCGCCACCAACAACTACACGCAGCACACGCAGCCGCCTGCGCAGGGATACGGCAGCTATGGTACGTCACCAGCTTACTTTATAGCGCTACAAGGCTCTTTTGGCGCGTGTCCAAAATCGGATCTGACGCCGACAACTTGTTTTTCAAGACATTTCTCAAAACAATTGCACAAAATGTTGCATGCTTGTAGCAGTGTATCTCTATAGTACGACGACAACCAGTAGGAAGCGACGGGCATGCGAGATGAGCAACTATTTCTAGCGATAGTACACCTAAGCTGCAGGTTTAGAATATATTGGTGCAATAAAAGATGGGTCGCGAAATATGTTCTTAGTTTAGTATGAAAGATCCACGCATATCGTCAGTGTAAACGTCCAGTGTGATAAAACTTTGAACAGTGACCAGGTTATATTATAAAGTATGTTTAGTATTGTAAATAGTATGTAGTAGCTATCGACGGGCAGCGGCGTCTTCAATAACTACAGCTCCTCTGGAAACAGACCTATGTCCACTAGTGGACTGCGATTGTCAGCTGATTCTTTTATAAACGGAAGTATGAACCTTAACCATAAGTTTGAACAAGTTCACGCAACCGCCTGCGCAGAGCTACGGAAGCTATGGTCAGTACACACCGCTAACATAATAAATTTGATGTAAACAAGTAATCAATTCTAGTGGAGGTTAGGTAACAGTCCCCCGAATATTATCGCGATACTTTACCATGTAGAGTCTTAGACCAACCACATCCAGGCAGTGCCTTCAGCTACATTACTGCTGGTACGTTCAGATGTTTGTGGGACATTAACACGCAAATTAGCATATACTCCTTGTTCCTATGGACGAGAGAGTCTACAAGGTTTGCGACAATTTAATTTTCAAAACCAGCTAAAATGATAGATAAGAAACCGATTTGAATTGGAATAAGACATAAAGGCAGTTGCATACACACTCGCAACTCGCCGTCTCCGATTCAAACACATTCATATATCATACTAAAGAAGACAACTATTGTTCAAAATCTTGTAACCAGTTGTCACATCGACATGTTTTCTAAGAACACACACCAAACATGTCGATCGAGCCTATCGCAGTCCACTAATAGGCTTCAGTCCACACCTCCGCATTTAGTGCAAGTCCTGGTGATTAATGTGATGTTATTGGTGTGTACAGCTAACTACAGCTCTGCGCCGGCGGGCGCGTCGGCCGGCGGCAGCTGGACCAACTGGAACATGCCGCAGAACTCCAACTCTACCGGCTCCGGTGAGTAATGGAACGTTTACACGGTGCTAGTCACTCGGCCGACTGTAGGCAAACAGGTGCTAGTTGCTCCGCCAAGGATATATTGAACGCGTATGACGAAGGATTCCGGAGCGGCTGCTGACGTGGAGTTTAGAATTGATTAGTCTTAGATTAGTTTGGGCGTGGTTTTCATACCAAACATCTCTGTTGAACAAGGCGGAACACTTTTGCTAAGAACCCTGAACTTTGCAGTTTTTATTATCAAGCTATGCTAGTATGCATATCCACATCCAGGCAGTGCCTTCAGTTACTTTACTGTTGGTTCGTTCAGATGTTTGTGGGACATGACCATGCAAATCAGCATATACTCCTTGCTCCTATGAACGAGAGAGTCTACAAGGTTTGCGATAAATCACTTGGAACTGCCCAGTCAAGTGTCATAGAGTAGTATACTTAGTAGGTTCCTTTCCTATGGCGAAGAACAGGCAAGGAACTCCACAGATACTCTTTTAAATGTGAATAATTTACAAGATATTAGTTACATCATGAATCTACAATATGTAAAAAAAACCTTGTCCGATCCGAAAGGAGCACATAAGTGCAATAAATAACCTTACCAGATTTTTTTATTTTCAAAAAATAGACTTAATGATTAGACTCTCAGTATGATTGTTAACAACACCCTCACGGATCGGACAGGGATTTAGTTACACGCTGTATGACGTGAGAAGCCCGTAGTGTGAGTGCCCCGGCCCGCAGGCTCGTACGTGCCGCTGTCGGAGGGCGGCGAGATGTACGGGCGCGGCGGCGGCGGCGGCGGCGCGGGCCCGGCGCTCACGGGCGCGCTGTCGTCGGCCGCGCTGTCCAAGTCCTCGTCCGCGGACTACTCCACGTACCAGCAGTACCCGCCCGCCTACCAGCAGGACCAGGTACACGCGCAACAATACCTCACACAACACGCCGAATAGACTCCTAGACATCTAGACTTAGATACACCGACCTATTATAAGAGCGAGCGTGACTCGATACTGCTCACACTGCTCACCCTATCGTACCTACTGAATCTCTCGTGTTTCAGAGTTTCGGTTATCATCCTGTGATTAACCTATCGAACACGCTCAGCTCTCTTCTTGACCATCAAATATTGTTAAACAAAATTATCTGCTTACGTACGTGCGATACTGGCGAGAGTACCGTTAAAACCGGTAAACTGCGAACACTTGATATTTTTAGATATCCGCCAATTATGGCGTTTTGACCAGTTTCCATTCTCAATGTAACTAAGCAAGTCTTCATGCGAATATATTTTCAACGATTTTATATTATAATGTTTTAAAATTATTGATTATATAATCTAGAAGCCAGTATCTCATTTACTTAGCCCATTCTAGTTTTGTTATTTTGAGAAAATTTTAATTTGACGTGTTCCGAATCACAGCCGAATTATACTGGTTTATTGAAGCAATTATGCTAATGTATGACCAAAATGTATATCTCGATAACCTACTGTGTACTGTTATGAAATGTAAGATCTAGTGGTACTTACAGAGGCAGTGTTAATATTATTCCAAATATTTCAGTTCTGATTCGGCTTTCCCATATAATATGACATGATAAAAGGTGTGTTTATAATTCAAGAGTCGCCAAACAAACAATCGGTCACTCGGCGAGGCTCGGTCATTGACCGAACATTCAACGACTTATCTACTAAGCCAGGAGATAATTGCGAATTCTATCTTCTGGCATAGTTTTGTTTTTATGAGCACATCTTCCATCGTTTTTCATGCCTTTTGCGTTTTACCTAGCATGAATCATTTAAGCATTTTAGGCTATAGCTCCGGTGATGGTTTGGTAACTGCTATAATGACACGACATTGCATTATTGGGTGGACACATTTCGTGGTAAAGGAATACATTTTTATACATATCTTCAGACTTGTAAACGCTAGCTATTTGACAAGAAAGTCAGTAGAAATATTTGCTACAAAATCATGAATGAAAATTTATTCGAACTCCGAAATAAAAATGTGTTTTTCTATCCCGGTTCATGCTTTTGTCACATGAAATATTTGCCGTACCCACATTGACACAGCGCCGCGTAGCTATGTTTAGTACAGCATCATAGGCTTGTTTATGCGGGACTGTTCCTCGTTTCTGCTTATTTATATTGCAACTGTTGCTTCATGTATCCGTTAAAGATATATGGACACTATCCATAACAAAATGGTAACTAAAAAGTAGTGGTGAAAATAAAATAAAAACAATTTTCACATGTTTCAGAAAATATGAATACTTTGACACGTAAAACTTTCTGCTCGGTCAACCTTCCGTAAAAACAAGCTGTTCATTATACTACAATGACATTACAATAACAAATAGTTAGTGGTAGCTGTGTCAGCGGGTCGCGTAAAATAGTTAACAATACGCGCTCGATTGAGATCTAACGGAGAGGCGACGCCACACTACACGTATGTATGGCGCCGCCGACTGCCGCGCTGTGTGGAACAAGATATTGGATGACTTTGTTTTTTGTTTGCCCACCTTTTGCATTCCATCATCCAATATCGAAATCGCAAACAATATTTTTAACTATATCTTGGATGCCAACCTTATCCTTACGCAATTTTTTTTTCACCATGTTCCCAATATTTATCTATATATTTCATCATTACCAAATCCAAGGTACGGTTTTGTGTTGATGTTCGTCGTCCATAACTTTTTGACAGCTATGGACGGTAGTTACACAAAAGTACAGCCAAGTTGACCATCGTATAATTAGTATTATTTGCTCATCACCTCGGGGCTTGCATCCTTCCTTTCCACACTCCTTTCTCCTACGCTTTAGTCTATGATTTGTATCCTGCATCTACCTTCGTATTAGTATGGCGTGGTAACGGTGTGCCCGACAGCATGAATGACCATCCGACATTATTGTATCCAGTGTCACTAGAGAATGTTTGCGCGCGTGTGTTGTATGAATGCATAAGAAACTCTCCGTATTTCTGCATAGTTCAATTTGGTTGTACTTGCAATAGAGTTGTTTGCGATTTGAGAATGAATGAACATGATCGAACGTTCTGGTGAGCGAGTGATATTCAGCGAAAACATTGCTCCACGAACGCGAACAAAGGAATCGCGGCTAAAAGCAGCATGAGTTGATAGTATAGAGCCATTAGTTAGCCACCCCTGCATCCGTGTGCTGTGTTCGAAATGCTTGTTTATATCATGATAATGTTATCGCGGCGACGACGAAGCCCACTTATCTGCATGTTTTCAGTGGCGAGATTAATGTGCGATGTCTTTTTGATTTTACGAGCTATGCTGCGGTACATAGAGTAGACGCGGCGCTGTTCACGGCCGCCTCTCGTGGCCATAGTTGACAGTCGCACCGCTATCCATAGTGAAAAATCAAGAAGATTAGTGTTGTTATCGAGTTTCGCTGAAGGTCTCTCATCACCGACCTCCACGGTTCCTTCCCGCCTCTCCTCTCCCGTCCTCCTTCGCCTAAACTTTCATCTCGCCCTTGGGGATAGTCACACGCTTTCGCCCGGTCCATCTTCACGCGCTGCGCTACTTACATAAACCTGCTAAAGATCCAGTTGAATTGTGGCGAGTGGGACTTTATTGTCTTGTTCTTCTTTTCCAGTTGGTCGATCAGGGCCCACAAGAGTGGCTCCTCCAGAAAGACAATTAGAGATAAGGGCGGGTATCGGATGAGGGAATGTCGCGAAACACTGGGGATTTCTCACTATGGACGGTCGGTTGTTGCGACGATAACGCGCGCTCATCATAAAGGCATCGCACCGCACTAGATTATAAGCTTACCCTTAGTTCCGTTCGATATTCATATATAATATTGCATTTGTAGCCGTGCGAGATGATTCAATCGCCTTGTTTCATCTCAACACTTGTAAATTGGCATTTAAAGTACAAATTAGTAAAATTTGGATTTTCTCATATTGTTACAGGTTCATTAATAGTTAATTTTATCGATAAAAATAATATTAAGAGCTGTACTTTAAGTGTTCAGAGATGATAATTCGTCTATTCTGTTAAATGTAACCAGAGTACATTATTTACAAAATTATGTTATTCAAATAATGTCATGGAGCATTTGCGAATGCGGCCCAAATTCTTTTTTCATTAAATAAATTAACGATCCCTATAAAACTAATCTCGTGGAGTCCTCTCATTTTATGCTCCATGACGGTTCAAGGACGCATCGTAGCTGAAGCTCGGCTCAGGTTAGACTCGAGAGAGCTATATTTTTATACCGAGTAGAGCACGTAGACGACGCGCCGTAGCGGTACGCTCAGGCTTCAGCTGGATGCGTCCGCTAGCGCTAACGTGCCTCGTGGTAGGGCTCGTCGTACGGCGGCGCGTCGCGGTACGCGGCCGGCGAGTACCACGCGCCCGCGCCCGCGCAGCCGCCAGGTGTGCACCACCCGCACCACGCGCCCAAACACTTCAGCGCCAACGAGTTTAACAAGGAGTGGCCCGCCGCGTAGGCGCCCCCACACCGCGCGGGGCAGACGACGGGCTCTGACGGCCGCATAGTTCATTCGATATCTGACGTTTCTTATCCCCTGCGCGTCTAACGGGGAGGCATAGACTCTGAGCCAATATCCGAATCGAGTAGTCCATTAATTGTCCTCTGCTCCGCGCACACACACGACCGCAGTGTGGTTAACTACAGTCGTATCGCTCACACGTTGATATACACAATTCTTTTCTAAAGGTACGTAGAGGTAGGTAGAGTGAGTTCTGTAGTTTGTTACGCTGCGATAGACGCACACGCAGACGTTGACCCACCTTCTAGTACGCACTTGTACCAGTAGCATTAGTCCCTTGACGCTTGTGAGACACGTGATCGTGTGTTCATAGTAGATGTAGCCATTCCGCTTGACGTTTGATCGACGCAAGTGCGTGCTCGAACGGTTGTCATCCTCTGAACGGTTGCATTCGATCGACTCCATCTATCGATTCTAACTTGGTCGATATAACTCATAACGACTAAAGGAAATAGGGATAGCTAGTATATAACAGTTTTTAACGTATACTCCCATATTATTGACACGACGTTTTCATATACCTCTGTTAAACTTCCCATTAGGTGATAGATTTGTAGTTGTGTTTTTCATTTCACGAACAAAACTACATTAAACGTGAAAAAAATAGATTACGAATACAATGCAACAAATTAATATTTATAATAAAATAACTGAGTAAAGTTTAATGGATAAATTTAAATTAATTGCATACGATTATCTTAAGCCTATAAAGGCGGTTTTATAATTAAAGTCACCGACGACTACATTAACACAAACCCACACGCGTAAGTAAGCGTTAATTTTAATAAGTAAAAATATAAAATAGTTTAACAATAACATTCAAACTATTAGGTGTTAAAACTCTTTTGTCTACTAATTTTAATAAGGTACTCCCACACTTTCTCGCAACTTTTGGCACTCGGCCGTCTCTGAACGCTACTGAAGGAATGATATTAACCACTCGACAAGGCCCCGTCCACACGGCGGTGCACATGTCGCGGCTCTGACACGACTCGCCCAGAGGTTTTCGCGACCCCTCTTCTAAAGCTAAACGATGCTGTCATATGCGTGTACAACAAGTGTACACAGTTTTTTAATTAACTTTGCTTTTAATATTCTATTTGGATGTGGGTTTTTTGTGGAAGATTTATTTTTACTTCACACATTTCGAATGTTTTAATAATTTTTGTCGGATTTCTAAAGTGATTTCTTTTAATGTCGTGTAGGTGTATCGTTGTAAGTTGTACCCTCGCGCGTAGAGGCTCGCGCGCCCGCGCCCGCTCGCCGCAGCTCGCTCGCGTGACGCACATTTGACAGACACTGTTAAACAAGGCCAATTTAGGGAAAATGACCTAAAAGAACTTAACTTAAGCTAATAACTTGTATAAATATTTGGTATATATATCGGTATGTATGTTTAATGTTAGAATTTTGGTTATTTACCACACACTAGACTTAGGAAAACGGTAGGCATGTAATGAGGTAATTATGTGTTAATATTAAACAAAACATAGTGACTGAACGTGATTTTAATATTTTTAATTATTCCCGTTTTTAAAAAGGGAACAATTCTGTATAAATATTCGTAATTTTAATTTGTTTTCTTATATGCATTTTAGTTTTTTATCGCAAGTTTTAAGTTGATACTATTATTATATGGAATTTATACTTTAAAGAATTAAATTTACCTGCCAAATTGTTAAACGAGCAAACGATATTGTCGTATGTTAAGTAATGAAGCTCAAGCATTTAGGATATAGTTCGGTACGTGTCAGCGCGCTCGCCGCGCCGCACCCCTCGCGCCCTCACCATACATTTGTACATATATATACTTACTTGTGTGTAAAGCATAATTTTAATCGATTCTCTCGTCACATAGTTTTAAAGTTTTAATTTATGTGATTGCCAAATATTTTTAAAACTGTATAGAGCTTTCGCCGGCCGCTACGGCCGCTATGTTAGTCGTATCATAATATGTACCCGACGCGGTCGCAAGTCGCGCGGCCGCCCCGCCCCGTTACAAAGTGAGTTATAATTTAAAATAACATTGTTAGATTAAATTTAATGTTAGTCCTTTACTGTACTATATCGCTCAATCGTTTGACCGATCGACTGATTAAAATTTTAGTGATAAGCTAAGTAATTAATCGCGGGGCAGGGAGGCGCCCGCGCGGCAGTCGGCCCAGCGCTCGCGCCGCGTCCGACCATTATTTGTTGTAATTATCTAGAGTTTACGGCCCTACTGATAGACTGCCCAGCGCCCGACCACAAGGCGGGAGTTGTTCCTTTAATTTTAACTAATAGAACCGCGCCGCGCCGCGCTCGATAAGATTTGTTAATAAATGTTTTAAATAGACGAATTGTTGATGATTACATTGAATGCATAATTTGATCGTTTAGAATAGGGTTATTTAAGATCGCTCCATAAGTAAAGTATAATTTATCTATTGAGGAATATTGTGAGGTGTAAGCAAATTTTATAAGTGACTAGCGGTCCGGGGCGAGGGGTGCGATGTCCCAAATTTAACGGTAAAACATAGTGGAGAAGCCTTTTACATTGTGATGTTCATAGTTAACGCGCATACATTTCTTATAGCTCTTAAAATATATAACATTACAGACTCGACTGAGACTCAATCAGTATGTAGGAAAGTGAAACTCGTACCTTATAACAATATAATATAAACTAATCGAGGTCGGTGCCTGACTGCCCATTAGGTTACGTGTAGATGTGCCGCTTTTTACCGCTTCGTTTACTCTTCGTTCCTATGTTAGTTAGGTTAATTTGTCTCGATTCATTCCTGGTTAATTTTATCGTACTCAGCATAGGTAGTGGTTCGTTCGTTTCGGTATCACTGTCTCGTATCGCTTTTACTACTTGCATTTGTTCGCACTAACCCGCCACAGCCCGCGGTCCCGAGGCGCGGCCCCCTCGCACATGTTCAGTTCGCATAATGCCATTATGTTCCATTGTTTCGATTACGTTATAATACTTACTGTAGGTTTAATGTACATCCACCGATGATACGAACGAAATTGTTCACATCTGTTTTAATATTAGGAAACGATGCCTTACAAAAAGTTAAGTGAATATAGAGATGATTTATAATTATGTTATTTTCAGTGATAACGATTAGCACTAAGGTGTTTAGACACGGGCTCGGCCCCACACTCACAAACCTTTGGAACAATTTAAGAACTTAGTTTGTAATGAACCATCGTGGCAATCTTCTTATTAACATAAAGAATATAATTTATTTAAATAAAGTATAATATGTATTAGAAATTTTAGATTTACTCAACATTAAACTTAGTGCAAATTATTGTGAAAAAATCAATTGAGACTATTTATATGGGTTTTAATTATTATTATATAGGAGAAGAACATTAAATATTGGATGAATTTATTAATTAAAAATAGTTAGCAAAATACAAATACGATAAGACTCGTTAGAGGCTCGTCTGTCAAATGTGGTGTTCATGCGTGCGCGCCGCTCGCGCGCGCTCTACGCGCTGCGGCTGTGTGACGTATTGTGTACTCGTAGGTACACACGTATGCTATGTACTACCGTCAGTGACACGTGCATCCTTTGCATTTTAATATTACACTCTGTAATATCGACGTAAGATATGCAGCTGTATCTTATATTAATGTTTATGAAATAATATTTTAATCATGGCTTAACTGTAGTACTGTTGCGTAGTTAACCTTTCGACTCTTGTTTGTATTACTTTATATTATAGTGTACGCGGTTTTTATATGTGTATGTTTATTCAGTAGTATATAAAGGAAACAATGTTTTGTGTAAAAGTGTATTTTGGTATAATGATAAAAGTAACGTTAGCGGCACCTCGCACGGCGCGGCGCGCGGGCGGGCGCGCTCTGTGCCGTGCTAGTATTCATTAATAAATTTATGATCGTAATTGACTAATTATACAAGACCCCTAGTGTTAAACGTTAGATTAGCAGTCGACTCATTTTAAGTTCACTGTTTACTCGTCTTATAAAATTAATTCATTTGCATTTAAATGTATATCAGGGACGACACCAGCGTCCGTCTTAACTGTAGTCTTTTCGAAACTTATTTTAAAAACAATGCAGGTATTATTAAATATAAAACCTCATATTTATACTAGAATTTAATATAAATGTAATTATTGATCCCGAGTAAAATAAATTTCACGGGCTTTACAGTTAATTATAACATTAATTATTATAAAACCTAGGGCAAGTTGTTATTTATTTCTGTTTTAATTAAAAAAATTGATGTTGATTATTTTTTAAACTATTATTTTCTTTATAGTAAATAAAAGTACATAATTCTCGATCGATTAGAAACAAAATTGTTAGGTGAACTATCGACTGATGTACAATATTTAAAGTAATGTTTACTTACAAGCAGTACCTATATAAGTTTAATTTACACCGGCCCACTACGGGGCGGCGCTGTATTTATACACACTTGTATTAATTTCCTAAAATGTAATTAATCGGAAGCGGCGACCGCGACCTAGCCACAATCTAAGCATGTTACAATTGTAAGACTATTATCTAGATTTGTTGTAATCTTGTAATGTGTAATCTACTATACTTAGCCCTAACGCGCCGATACACTTGGTGAAGCCTAGCGGGGCGCGGGCGGCGTCGCACGGCCCGTCGCGCGCGCCCCACATAAGTAACTTTATGTTCGTATAAAAAAGAAAATTATGATAGACTTTACACGTGCGTCCTTATTGTTTCTTTTTTACGATGATTACCTAATGATAATTAGTTAATTACGGTTTTAATTATTAATTTTAACCGAAGCACTAAAGTAAGACGAGAAGCTTGTACGCGATGATTTATTGATGTAATAAGTGCTATCACACTACATAACACTGAGGTCTTTCGGAGTAGAAATTATGCATTATTCATATTAGGTATTTTGGGTATATATATTTAGTGTTAGATTTAACTGGTAACATAAGTATGTAGTTTATAATGTAATGGAAAGAAATAAACACTTTTGTCGTAGTTTCCTATTATTAAGCTTCTTCTATCTTAATGGATTAAGTAATTACTACTGGTTGATTAATAAAATATTAATATTACCACATGCAAATATTTGAGATATCTTATGATGAAATATATATCTACTTTAAGGACATTATAAAACGTAGATAATTAAAAGAAATCAAAAATTTCAAAATAAAATTGCATTTTTAATGTTCGCTCACATACCCCCCCAACCCCGTAGTAACAGTAGGTACCCTCCAGGCAGGTTTTGAGCAGATATCATAATTTTTGTTTTTATATTGTGACATAATAGTCGAAAAACACATTCAGTCGAGCATTCATAATAGTCTTACACTAACGGCAATAATGATTAACACGAGCACTCATGAATCGATAGAATTTGCCGTTTCCATTAATTATATTGACAAGTAAACAGAGTATGCATACACTTTCTTTGCACATAACATTCTCACACGGTAACGTATGATTGCACCTGCTACATATCTATGTTATCTATCCTATTTTATCCTTTTTCTGTAGTGTCGTTATTTTTTCAAAAAGGTATAATATTTACAATGGCATGGCCATGCTAAAGAAATGGTAGATAGTACATACTAAATGCTTCTAAAAACGTGTTGGCAGTACGCACTAGTCTCATGGTCTAAAAACTAGTAGATAATTTGGAAAGTAAATATTTAATTCTTTATTTCCCCTCGTAAATATAATATTATAAATTGGCACAAAAAAAGTTAAAATTAACAAACAGTCTAAGCCATAAGTATTGAAAATATATCAGCTATTTTTGAATATTTTGTCGTCGTTTCCAAACAAAATAACCTGACTAGCTGTGTACGGCAGACGGCGATGGTGTGGGCAGTAATGCAGGCAGTCCCAAGTATGTGAACGTCCCACAGATGTCCGACGTCGTAGAAACGCCACCACAGGTCCTTAATCCCTTCTCTATAATACTCTACTGCCAAACGCAGACTTCTCGCATACACTTCCTAAACGGCTCAAGGCCTTGCATCCATGATTAGTCCCACAAAATTTAATAAAGCTCGTATCATACGGCACTTTGCAGATATATTACATAACGGGACGCCATAGATAAAAACAAAACATACTAAATGATTCCGCGTATTTTTTTTTGTCGCCCTTTAGTGAAAAGTTCTTCTTAGTTACGCTAGATGGCACATTGTACAGACAATCATTTTCATATTAAATATTGCTAAAATAACTTTCATTTAATCCAAGTAGTCTTTCGTTGACCTCACCCATGTTCATATTAGCATAAACGTTCAGCATTTGTTTTGTATTTGATTGTTTTTTATTTGGGCTAAGTCGTCGCAGAATGCAGTGAAATGATATCAGCCAAATGCCGTGTGATGAAAGCTTGGTTATTTACTCTAAAAGACGACTTCTCCAATATATTTCCCATTTAAGAATTAAGTTTTTTATACGTGCAATGTAAACAGAGTATTCAACAGGTCCCCATGATGTATTGCGGAGGCATGGTGTCGCCACAGCCGTCTTTTTGCAATGTGTCGGACGTATCTGCGTCTGCCTCAGGTTTCCCCCTTTCCTTTGCCGTGACCATTCTGCACTAGCTATGTAGCCCTAGTACTCAAGCATTAGGTAAATTCGCATATACATAAGGGTTTCATTAAATATTATTTGTTGAATTGACACATGAAAGAATTAGAATTGATATTTGGAGGCATTGAATTTACTGTAGAAATATTAGGCGATAGGATACAAGGGTTCAGGGGGCCTACCACCACCGCTTACATCAGTATTATTTTAATCTTACTTCGTGGGGGAAAGAGATGGAGCTATACGTCTCGTAGAGCTTGCATCTCTTTCCTACACTGAAGTAATATTAAAATAATACTGCTGTAAGCGGTGGTGGTAGGCCCCCTGCTCTGTGATCGTTTTTAATGTTTGGGGGTAAATTAAACTCTAAATTATCTTGAACTTGCCCATGACAAGGTTGATCACAGAATACCTTTTTGTCCTAAACCTAAGTTGAACGATTACCATACTCAAACCGCTGGTGTGTTGACAGTGCGTGGTGCGGTAAGTTCCATTTTATTATTTTCTTTTTATAAATTTTTTAACCAAATTAATTTTGTATATCAGTAGCTTGGCTTATAAATGTTGCTATGAAATATTTTTTTTACTCCCGATGATGATACTAATCGTAGTTTTGTATATCTAGGAGATGACTATGAATACACCGGCGGGTCCGGCGACGGTTACCAGCGGTCATCGAAGCGCAGCTACCACGGCTCATCATCAGGCGGCACTGCCTCCGCTTCTTCCTACCATCCCTATCGGCGTTAATGAATGAGCTGGTATACTTCTCGCAACTCGTGCGAGCCTGGTAACTTTCGTTACACTTGTCAATGTTTGTTAGTCTACGAGGGTATTTACTTGCATTCCGGTACTATAGTATATCTTATTATAGATAGGTTTAAAACGTTATTTTTCTCGCATAGATTATTACAATTTATTTGTAAGCGCACCTGTCCTAGACCGTCACTAGATGTCGTTAAGATAGTGCGGACTGATTTAATTTTAACTCTCTTTTTATACACTTTGGACTTTGGACATAACTAATGACTAAGTCACTCGCAGCTTTATATGCTATAAAGTTTTTAAGTTTATGTAATATACAAATTAGGCTAACAAACCACCTTGTGCGAGACTCCGTTTATTAACAAACATTGTCGTTTTTACTCGTAAAATATTATTATCTCTTTTTCTACGAACGCAATCATTGAGTTTGTAAATAATTTTTATTGGAAAAAGTCTAACAGGAACGCCTGTTACTTGATCAATTTAGTTTTTGATAAAATTTACTTTTGACTTGAAGCATTTCTTTGACATAAATCTTACAAGACTAGCACGAAGCATGTCTTACGTCATCGACTTGACGATAACTAGATATTAAGAATTTAATAAGAGGCGTCCCTTTTAGAGCGTTTTCCGAGTTATTAAGTTAGGTTTTTCTTTTGGAAATATTTGTGTAGTGTGGACTGATTGGGCGCGTCAATCCAGTGAGCTTTTGTTAACTCTCAGTTGTAATATCATTCTCGGAGTTTGGAGCATTTTATTTTACATAGCAATAGTTCCCAAATCTGATCTTTAAAGCATCTTGTTATAATGGTCACAACGTTTGTCTAGAGAAGGTATAAAATATATGAGTATCTCCCGTCTGATATACCTGCCAGTAACTCTTGTTATAAAAAATTTGCTCAACATTTCTGTGTAAGTTTTTGGGAATTATTTTAATCTCTTAAGATAATAGGTTTAATGATATATCTATCACCATTGTAAAATAGTTGTTTTATCGACGATTGCGCCAAAAAGTGCCTCGTCTCTTTTAATTTTATATGAAAATCCTAAGGTGGATTACTTTAGGCATCATTATTGCATAACTATACCACCGCGGGCGATGTCCAAATGAGCTTGTTTTTTCAATTTGTTAGAAACAAAAATAAATTGACGTATTTTTCTAATATTTACTTCTAGTTGATAGATAGGATAGCCAACCATATAAAATGGTTATAAAATTAACTGTGACTTCAAAGAAATCATGTTCATACCGAAATAGGTATTATTGTTAATATGAGGCATTTTATGACTAAATTCGAAAATATCTTCCGTGTAAAATGTAATGAAATTCCGTTGTTTTTGATGAGATTAATTTCATGATTTTTGGACTTTAAAACATCCGCGCCGTTCGGCCCCTGAAACTATTTTCTGTTCTCTCTTGAAACGTGTATTTTTGTTTAACCTTAATAAAAATACTAAGTACTTTAAGTTTTATTTAAATTTATTGACAGGACTGTCTAGGTATCCTCCTTCTGTAACTGTTTACCTGTAACTTTTTCGTAACACGAATACCTACAGGTGTACAAATTGATAGATGGTACGATTTTTATAATAATCATATTTTTATTTTTGAATCATTTTAAATACATTTTATAACTCGAATAGGTAGGCCTTGTTAATAATATTTAAATAATGTACGATTAAAATTTAATGACATCGGGTAAGTACAATTGAAAATAGATCAGAAGTTACAAATGTATGTAATTAAAATTAATGTTTATAATTTTAGCGATGTAATATAAAATAGAAGTTAATGTACATTATTATAATTATTATAAATCATTTAAAATTACACCGATGGACAGGTATTACAATAGGTCAGATGATTTTAATTTAGAAATTACGTCTAGATTTTAATATCTAATATTAATGTTAGGCTCTAAAATTAAGAGGTCATGATACTTTTAGCACACATGAACTATAAATATAGTTTAGCAGTTCAATACTCTGGACCATAGAGCTAATGATTGCCACCTACACATAAGTTAATATTTTGGCTTAGATTTTATACGAAACGTGTTCTTTATAATAAATTAGTGTTATGGAAATTCTTATGTAGCGAATCGTCTAAATAAATTGTGTAAATTTAATTTCCACATTATTTTATTACAAAGCTTACACTAGGGTAATTTAAATCTTATCTCCAATGGACAGACAAATTTTTACTCAATAATTATTATTAACCTTTGAATTTAATATTAACGCTTGCGATTGCGTTTCTTTCCTTAATTACAAAAGCGATTTTGGATGTGCATATCTTAAAATGTTTGGAATATAATCCTACATTGCGTGAATTCTATAAAGTGCCAAAATATTTTGGGATAATGACTGATTTAAATTGATTAGCGGATCGGGTAAGGCACTAGGACAGAAGCGAATATTTACATCAGATGACGCTAAGTGCTTAGTTGGAATTGACTAAATTGTTCCTTCATAGATAAAGGCCCCGAATTAAACTAATGTTACATTTAGGTACCAGTAGCAAAGCTGTTTTAATTTCAAAAACATTGTGCACATAGATGTCACATTTAAATGTTTTGAGATAAGCCATACCAGAGATTACAATTTTGGTTTATAAGGGAAAGGGGCGAGGGTTACACACACTTACGACTCAAAAACACCAAGTCATATTTTGGAACGAGAACAAAGAAATTACCAACAATAAACATCAATGTGACAAAAATTATCCAAATTTGAGATGAAAATAAGCCTTCTAGACTTGAGGGAGCTGATCCATGAGCATCACATTCGCATCTAATGGCGCTTTGGAGGACCCGTACGGACAACAGGTGGTATGCTGTCGAGGACTAAGGTTCTTTACTTATTTTTTATTACTTACATCCAGAAACGACAAAAGCACGGACACTCATTTATGACATAATATTGATAAATACTTTAATGGAAACACTTTCAATAAAATTTAAATTCCGTAAAGGGCCAGTTTCTCGAACGAAAACTATCGCTAAATTAATATGACAAGTTGTCAAGCGCGCCTAAACTGCTGTGATTGGTTGAATGATTTATCAACAGCCAATCACATCACTTGACTTGTAATTCATTGTGATGCGTGGATAATTTTCATTCCAGAAACTGGGCGATAGAATAGAATATTGTCCATAAACTTGAGCCAACATCAGTTCCGCCGAGTAAATTCGCTCGGTAGCGCGGGTATGGGGCGAGTGAGAGCGGATGTGGTGGCCACGAGGGCCGTATCTCACGGCGCGTTGGCCGAGTGGCGCCGCGCCGTGCAGTTGGCGCACTCGCAGGGGCGCGGCGCCATGTCCTCCGGCAGGTGCGCGTGCGCAGCGCGGTAGCACAGCTCGCGGTAGCGGGCGCAGCCTGGAAAAGAGAACGATGGCGGTTTTCACACACTT
This sequence comes from Lithophane semibrunnea, assembly GCA_947363905.1. Lineage (NCBI taxonomy): Eukaryota > Metazoa > Arthropoda > Insecta > Lepidoptera > Noctuidae > Lithophane > Lithophane semibrunnea. Next base: position 2,537,173 of record OX376202.1, on the reverse strand, counting down.
TCAATCACATCCTGAATCATTTTGAAAATTATAATCTTGATTGGGTTAGGACGCGGCCGTAGAGGTAATCAGAGATTACCTGTGGGAGGTAGTGCAAGCCGCGTGTCTGCTGCGAAGCCTCGCTGCGCCAGCCGGTCGAGCAGAGTGCTGGCCGACCATCACCTCTCACTGTCGTGCTCCACCCCTGGAACATAAACCATAGCTGATTTTGAAATATATGTAATTTTATTAAGATTTAGTGGCCGGTTGCATAATACTCGCGCTCCGGCCAGTTGTTCAAAGGCTTAATGCGTAACACACGATCAATCGTAATCTGAATCATGTTGTAGGATATTGCTAATCCATTGCTTCATGCTTATGTTTGAAAAAAATATCTGTTCAACAACATAAATATATGTAACGCACTGAATGATGTTTGAACAGTCAAAATGAAACCGATAGTGATTGATCGTGTGTTACGCAATTAGGGGCAGGCAGAACTGAAGATTTCTTAGGGGCAGCACAGATATTATAATACTACGTACAGATACCCAATCCCATACAAAGAAATGACACCACCCTAAGTCTGGATATTGAGCTGGCTATTTTTCTTCCTCCATTTTTTTAACAGATGGCAGCATCATCGGCTCACTAATTGCCAGAGACCGTAGTTTTAAAACGCCATCTAGGTACTAGGCAAGCTTCTAGATTTTTTCTTCCTTTTTTACGTTTTTTCTTCCTAGGTGTTCAATTCTGATATTTCTACGTGAAGTACTAGATTAAAAAAAATGTTGTTTGATTTTCCTTAAAATGAAACGACTAAACGTTTCAAGTTTAAAGTGACCTGCCATCACTTTAGTAAAACGCCATCTATTGCAAAGAGTTCTCAACCAAATGATTAACAGATGGCTACTTTATCATTCTAAGGATTCGAATTGAAGTAAAAGGCTTAATTTAAGTTTTTTGTTAAAAATACGAGATTTATGAGTGTAAATACATAAATCAGCATTAAACAAAGATGTTTTGATTTTTACTAATATTACTTTAGCCAAAATTTGCCGTATAACGGTTTTTAGTGATTGTTAATTTCATAATTGTTACATTATGCTGCCATCTATGATTTTTTTTCAAGACTAATTATTATAATTTGTTCCGAGTTGGGACCCCATGGGGGCAGGAACAAAGTTGATCTTTATTGTATTTAGTTGGTGTAAAGGGGACACAATAAATATGTGCTGAATATTCTGAGTAAGGACCTGACCCCATAAAATTACTGCACATCAGGTCATCACATTAGAACTAAAAACTATCCAAAAAAGATAAGCTTATTGAAATAAATATGGTAAACTGGAGTGACACTTTACCTACCTTCACTGGAGGCGGGAGAGTGGCCCCTGGACTTGTCATCGCGAGGTGTGGTCGACCCGTCCGGCTGGTCCTGAAATTAACACAATAGCAATGAGTCACAAACTGACCGGTAGTAGAACTTAACAGAAATGTTTGTTTGAAAGAAATAAAGTTTGCACACTCCAGTCAAATAGGTATCGATTGGCCTTTAGAAGGCTATGTCAATTATAATTCGATTGTGTCTCGTTAGTGACAGTTGGAGGTAATACGAATTCCTAATTGATAGACGATCATTTTTGCCCCAAATTCACCACACTACCTACTTGAGAAAGTCTCAGATCAATTGACCCGAAGGATAATGAAATTATCTTCGACGCCGACGCAAATGTTGTCAGTGACCGAAGAGGGTATGATTAGGGTTGACAAATATTAGATGTTGGCTTAATATTTTGTGACAGTTTACACAACAAGTGACAAAGTATTATCTGCTTGTTCGTTTCGGGATTATGGCGTGATGTTTCACTTATGTAAATGCAAGTAAAAGGAGGAAAATAATTTTTCATAAAAGTTCTGCGCTCAGATTAGTAGATATCTTTTCTAATTAGATTTAAGTCGGATCTTAGTGTAGGTAAGGAACAAAACTACGACTTTAATGCCTAAGCTCTCGTATCTACCTATCTAGTCTAGGTAACTTTGTAAGATGAAAGAACTTTAGGGGATAAACGAATTAAGTAAATACGTTTCAGACGAGAACGGAAACAAGGTTTGAAATAGTTTCAGTTCAGTACCTACTTTCAGCCCTTTTGCCCCTTCAAACTTTGTCGTTCTATCTAATATGTTAGTATCGATTTTACCTTGGTACCTATAGATAGAGTGTACGTTACGACATAAGTTTGGAGTAACAGCCCTCGCTCCAGACAAATTGAATAATTTTACACGGGACCCCATTTCCGACATCCTTGGAACCTACGGAGATACCTGCACTTAAAACCTCATAATGTTATGAAAAGGGGAGATGGAGGGGAAAGCAAGCATTTTTCAAGAGGGAACCAGGCCGAGGTAGCTTTAATTAAAACCGTTGGCCTTGCTCCTAGGTGATTGCAGGCTTGCCGCTTCATTGTTTGAATCGAATACAATGGAGAGTTGAGAGCTGCCAATTAATTGATTTCTACTGGACTAATTTGAATATTACCAATTGGTTTCGCTTTTGTTATAGTAATTAAATTAATCAAAGTTTCTTGATAGGCAGGTAGGTAAGCAGCAAGGTAATAAGCACGTGAATAAAATTCGAGAGAAACTTTCCATCACTGAAAATATAATATACGATCAATAAATATGAAAAAAGTTCCGTACACACCGAAAAAGTAGGTAATGCTACATATACGAGGTACTTGTTCCAATCAAACCTGCCACGTACCGAAACTACGTATAAAATAAATTGAAAAACGGTGTTCAGGATGTTCACAGTCAATAACATTGAACAACGTGACAATGTTGAACAATAACGGCCGACAGAGCGACTGTTCAGGAGAACGGAAAATTGATATCATGACAGGAAATTGGCGTAGGTAAGCTCACACCGACTGATAAGAAAAGTTTTCGAATTAAAATTCTGGTTAATAGCTTAGCTACACGAAACTTTGTTAGAACACGGTTAGTGGGAAGTCCGGATATTATTATTTACCGGCTTTTGCTCATCACAGTCCTCACGATTAACGATGTAGGTAGTTAAGAGGCAGTTAATTGTTACCTACACGCATAAATAAGAAGCAAATACTTAAATGACTTTGTAGGAGACTATAGACTGTAGGAACATAACATAACATATTATATAACATCATCACGCTTGTTTCCTCGAAGGGTTGGGCAGAGATTTAGGTACCTATAGTAGGTACAACCACATTTCGCCAGTTATGTTTAAGCCCCATGTAATAGGGGGCGAGCCTATTGCCATCAACCGAGCACAAATCCAGAATCCGGGCAGCTACTGAGTTATTATAGATAGAAAACCCAATGATACTTTGCCAGACCAGGGGCCCTATTATGAACTCTTATTTCCAGGCAGTTTACGGCGTAAAGAGAACTGCCTTGCAATTTCGTATTATCAATCGTCAAAACCAGCCAGTCAGCGGTCACGTGACACCCTGGCCGCCTTCTGCCCGAATATTGCCTAGCAATACCGTACTACGAACGTTCGTTTGACATTTCTTGACATATTAAAACTGTTAATAAGTAACCTCTCAATCCATTCAATATAAGCTCCTCTGAAGCAGCTTTTATTGAATGGATTGTGAATTGTTTTAGATTTATTTGTTGAAATTATTCGAGCGTTATCCAGTTAACATAAAAAAATATTAGGTGTGACGAATATGTACCGTTTGAGTTTCTGGAAACTAGAAAGTAGCACTTCAGACTGATAAAAACATCGAAAAAAACTCCCACAACTATTCCAACAGAACATAAGTTAGGCGCCGACGAGGGCGAAAACTCTCATCCACTGAACTATGTATAATAATTACAACTGCCTTTTAATATCTCGTCTATTTATTTTCATACATATTTATACATTTTTAAATATTTTGTAAAAGTCATAAAACACTGCTGTAAAGGATGGTCTCTCCTGTGTGTATGGGAAAATAAAGGCTTAGATATACCTTCTCATCTATCAATTTAGCCCTAATGTCTCACTGCTGGGAAAATAAATAATAATAATCTTTATTATCAAAAAGCCTAATACAATTTGTCCATCTCAATCATACATAAAAACGCCATTAAATGAAGTACGATTTGCATTATTTGAGACAGAATGAAAGTCTGTGTCTGTGCTAGTATAAACTGGCGCCAAATGCCTCCCTTTCCCACACACGTCAGTCCTGGAATGCATAATTTCTCTCATTCCTCTCTGCCATTACCGGACTTTATCATACCTACACAATTATAAAGGATTTTGAACATTTCCATCAATTCAAATAATTTAAATGCAGTTTGTTGGCTTGTTGCGCCCTCACCTAAAAGTTCTGTTTTCCGCTATTGCTTGTTAGTTGCAATTTGAAATCACCATGAACTGTCTGCAGTTCTGCACCCAGTTTTAAGGCTCCTGCAGACAGGCGCGACACGACAGCGCGAAGCGACTTTAACAAAACAATTCCTGAGAAAACTTCACGGTAGAACAAATTACCGGTGTCGCGCGACTAGACGCGCTAGTCTGCAGAGGCCTTTATTAACCTCTCTAATTGTTGCTACTTAACTTTTTAAGTAGGTATAGGTAACAAATCAACGTAGGAACAAGTTTTGGCTTTTAACATAATCTAGTATTTTGGCATAATGTGGCTTTTATAGGCCTAGTTTGTCTGGTAGATATCGCTATAACTGTACTGTATATTAAAACCGCTGTTGTACCTACCCTGAATATTAATTAGATTATGGACAAAAGGATTTCTGGTAACAATCTCGTTAAAAAAATATTAAAAGCTTACCAATTTATAAATATAACGCGTTGATTTAAAATTCTAGACGTCCCTACCAACCTTTTACCAATGGCGCGTAAAGTTGGTGGATTGAAAAAAAAACCATTTTCCTCCGCTGCATTAACTCAAAACATTTCAATAACAACGAAATATATTGCTAGCTACCCTCAGAAAATATCTGGAAGTCTCCCACGAATATATATCAAAGAAAAACTACATCATATTTTTATTACATCGAGATTTTCCGGTGAGAGGCACCTTTGGTAGTTTGAGATAAGAAAAGACATTTCTTCTGAAATAATCCCATGGTTGGGACCCGATGTGTCCTGAAGTTGTTTTACTTCAATATCCAATGATTATTTTGATTATCAACGATGTTTTCGAGTGCTTGGAAGCTGGGCTATTTGCAATGATATTAAAATAACAGATATGTTATAAGCGCGCAATCGTGAAGACTCGAAAACATTCCAATAGTAATGTTTTTACTTGTAGTGAAATGTAAAAATGAATGAAACGTGGGTATGTGTGCCGCTGCGGCGCGGAACACTTTTTTCGGTTGTTTTGTGAGTGTATAACATATTTGTTAATATAATATCATTGGCTATTTGATATGATACTGCTTCATGATAAGAACATGTTTTCTTGATTTTCCTCTATAAAAAACACAAGCTTTTTGATTGCTTGGTAAGTATGTTCCAACTTTCTCAAAACCTCTATATGTATTTCGCAAAAATCCATTTTTTTTTTTACATAAACCTAGACTTATGAATCGTCAGAATCTAGGTGCACGGTTCCGAACGGTTGCAAAAATAATTGTAAGAGGCTAAGCAGGTAAAGATCTATCTATAGAACCTACTTATTACTACTTGTGCCTATCGAGTACGCTTTAGTTCCTTTCCCAGTCTTGCCAAGGAGTATCGTATTACCCAGTTACTGGGTTGTGGAGGTCAGATAGGCAGTCGCTCCATGTAAAATACTGGTATTCAGCTGCATCCGGTTAGACTGGAAGCTGACCCCAGAATAGTTGGGAAAAAGCTAGGCAGATGATGACCTACTTACTTCCTTTATTTACCTGGGTTCGCTTCACCGCCATGATATCTACTGAAGCTACACATAATATAGAATTTAAGGCGTGTGTTGCCAATAAAAAAGTTTATTTAGTAGATTGAACCCAGGAGATGTTCTCGACATGATCCTATTTTAAGAGATACGTGCGACCTCTTTTTTCGGCTTTATCCTCGTTTTTAGGGTTCCGTACCTAAAGGGTAAAACGGGACCCTATTACTAAGACTCCACTGTCCATCCGTCTGTCACCAGGCTGTATCTCATGAACCGTGATAGTTAGACAGATGAAATTTTCACAGACGATGTATTTCTGTTGCCGCTATAACAAAACATACTAAAAAACAGAATAAAATAAATATTTAAGGGGGCTCCCATACAACAAACGTAATTTTTTGCTCGTTTTTATAGATAATGAGACGGAACCCTTCGTCCGCGAGTTCGACTCGCACTTGCCCGTTTTTCCTTTATGCATTATTTCTTACTATACTTTCACATTTACTCTACCGTAGTGTATTAGTGTTATGAAGAAAAACGGTATCATTACCCTAAAAGCATGGAATACGCTGGTGAGGGTTTCCAGAAACTCGACTTTAGATACGACTAAATAGTAAGGATTAGCTTATAATGCTTTCTCCAATATAAACTTTAATGTAGTTCACATTCTGATAATACATTATTTTCGGTCTTTGAAACTGCAAGGTTTGAATTTTAAGGGGCTGACAACAGCTCTTCTCTTCTTTTCGTGTGGTTAGTGAATAACCAGGGGGCCAAGTCTAATTTACAAACGTGTCCGTGGTCTCACAATGATCAGTTTTTATGTTATCAGTGTATAATCTGACAAAAATCTGAATGATTTAGATGAATAATTATGGTTTTAAATCGAAAATATTTTTTTAGAGGTATTTTGTGTTTTTTTTCTATTGTTAGGTATACAGGGTGTTAGGGTAAACACCGTTATCCTTGCAACCAGTGGTTTGGTTTCATTTATAGAACGTAAAATCAATGGAAATTACAACTTTTTTAAATTTTTTTTTAGATCTATATTTTACCACAAGAGACGCAAGTTCGTTGCCCTATGCGCTAGGGCAACGAACTTGCGTCTCGACACGGGCTGGGGGTACGGGATGTGACCTGACCGGCAGCGAGCGCGATCCCTCCCTTAGTCAGTCAGCTGTTTCGCTAGCAAGCACGGTGTCAGATAGAAACTTTTAAAAATCTTTTAATGAAAATAACGTTTTTTTTTTGTTGTGTTCGGTCATTTATTTTTATATTTAAGTCAACTACCCATGGTTTGAATGACAAGAGTGTTTACCCTTACATGCTGTATAGTTACAATAGAATGTATGTGTATATATAAATATAAATTAGATGTATTATGTTTTGAACACACTATCTAACTATCCTAAAGAATCATATTTTGCTGATTTTGTTAAAAACTTGCGTTTAGCTCCTGTAATTGAAGGAGCACACTTGAAATAACCGTTTTTGTTATTGTATTTTATATTGTGTATGTGTATCCTTTGTTGGAGATCCTAAATAAATAAATAAAATAAAACTTTACTCTGCTTCGGTTACGAGGATTAAACTTCGTTCCAAATAACATGGTACATCCGTAACTGTTATCAAATTGGACAGGCCTACGTTCAACGTTGAAAGGGTAACGACTAACGACGTTTTCCATTTAAAATAGTTTGTACGGCCCGTATGGTCGCCCAGGATGTGCAAAATGTTTTAATGGAACTGCCTGGAAACGTCCTAACTTTGTTATCTCGCTTTACCAAGAGATAAGTGCTTTAAGGACGTAGGAATTTTAGTGCCAATTCTACTACCTACATAAGTTACCTACAAAATTAAGGAAAATATCACGGTTGTCGTATAGGTAGGTAGGTACCTTACGGGTTAGTCCGAAAGTTGCGGGTTAGTCGGAAAGGGACTGGCAACTGAAGGAACACGGGTGGGTTTTAGTCAGTAAAAGTCTGACACGCCCTTCCGCTCCGCCCAGAGCGGGAGAAGTCATTGGATGATTTCCCACCCTAAAAAAAAAGGTTGCTGGGCTGTCTTTGGGGACTACCGATAGAAGTGAAAAATAAGTAACATTCATTAATTTCTTCAAGCGTTCGGTAACGATGACGCGAGTTCCATGATTTTTGTTCACCCAACAATCGTTCGGTGACGATGACGCGAGTTCCATGATTTTTGTTCACCCAAAAAGTGCTCAACGTGCTAGAAGTTTTCACTTCAAAATTATGTTCTCGAAGATTGAGCAACCTCTTCTATTTGCTAAGAATGACACCTATTTATTATGATCCAATGAACCACTTTGAACAGTGGTTACCCGTGTAAAGTCTGCCAAGCATGGTGATTAACACGATCAGTTCACAATTTGTTTAATTTTGACAGCTCAACATCATTCATTGCGTTATTTACGTTGTTGAGCTGACAAATTCTAACATTATGAAGCAATGGATTCGTAGTATCCTTCAAAATGATTCAGATTATGATTGATCGTGTGTTACACAATTAGAGTGTAGGTTGGGCAATTAATAATTAATCCGTTTGACTTTTTTTTGCCAGGATTTGGCACTTTGGGAGAAACATGTTCAACAGCGCATTGCAAAATAAAGGTTTACAAATTACATCATTTCATTTTACAATTCTCGTAACACGACATCACGCCTGTACTCCACAAAGGGTTAGGCAAACGTATCTATAGTATACAGGGTGTAGGGGTAAACACCGTTGTCATTCAAACCATGGGTAGTTGACTTAAATATAAAAATAAATGACCGAAAACAACAAAAAAAAAACTTTATTAAAAGATTTTAAAAAGTTTTTATCCGACACCGTGCTCGCTAGTGAAACAGCTGACTAACTGAGTGAGGGGTCGCGCTCGCGGTCGGTCAGGTCACGTCCCGCACCCACCGCCCGTGTTGAGACGCAAGTTCGTTGCGCTACCGCATAGGGTAACGAACTTGCGTCTCTTGTGTAAAAAGTAGTTTTAAAAAAAAATGGTGTAGTTTACCATTGACTTTACGTTCTTTAAATGAAACCAAACCACTGGTTGCAACGATAACGGTGTTTACCCTAACAGCCTGTATACCTAGTACCTAGATCAACATTTCACCAGCGCGCAGCAGGTCTAAAATGGCCACATAGCAATTCCTCTGTAAGCAATTAATTTCCTGAATTTCCTTCTGTCATTTGCAATTCCTCTAATTTGACACAAAAGCAATTCATAATTTGTGGACCATTTTACGAATTTCCATAGAAAACTGTCAAACAGCAGAATTATTTCGTGATATGAATTTGCACGCAGATCATTATGAATTTGACGTTCAAAAGTGCCTTTAATGTGCCTACTTGAAATAAATTATTTGACTTTGACTTTAACTTTGAATTGTTGGTTTGTGACATTTTACGATGATTCATAATATTATTTTCCTATTATGATTCGGCCAAAGTGGCCGTTTGTTTGCCCCCAGTTATGTTTACGTCTCATGTGCGAGTCCGTAACTTAAGAGATTTAAATGAACTCGATTAACCTTCAATCAGCCAACATGCTTTGTCACATAAAAGCAGCCTCAATCAATACAGATGATAAGACAAATATGTAGAGTCGATCAGCACTAGCCGATTCGTAGCAGACCACTAATTTAGGCAATTTGTTTTGCTTCATTTCAGTATCGATTTTAGTTTAATATCGGCCGTCTAGTCTTGTGGGTAACCTATCTGTCAACTAACGACAGACTGAATTTACACTCCATTTTGTGTGTCAAGTACCTAATGATAGTAGTTTGCTATGAAACAAATAGAGTAGATAATCATGCTTTGATTTATATCTATACAATATATTATCCTAACTAATATTACGTATACATGCGAAAGTGACTGTTTGTTTGTTTGTTACGCTGTCACTCTAAAACGGCTGAACGGATTTGGATGAAATTTGGCACAAGGGTAGACCTTGACGTGGAAAAGGATACTTTTTATCAGCATACCACGCGGGCGGAAGCTAGTGGTATTATAAAGAGAAAAGATATTAATTTAACGTTATTGAATAAACTCAAAAACTACTGGACCGATTTGAAAAATTCTTTCACCAGTAGTTAGTACTCAGACCAATAAATAAAAATGTAAATATGGAATTATTATCACTGAGTAGTGAGTAACATAGGTTATAATTTAATGATTACCACTGAGTAACCTAGGTTATAATTTAATTATTATCACTGAGTAGCATAGGTTATAATTTAATTATTATCACTGAATAATATAGGTTATAATTTAATTATTATCACTGAGTAACATAGGTTATAATTTAATTATTATCACTGAGTAACATAGGTAATTAGATTTTAAAGATAGCACGCGGTCTAAGCTGGCGGATGTTAGTCAACTATAAATTGAACTACGAGTAGTATGTATATGTAGGTACTTACCGTTGTTAAAGTGTCGGTTCTTAATGTGTTTTTCAGCTTATCCTTCAAATTAATAAATAGTTAGATTATGCCGGTCATGTAGCAAAGCTGCGGTAATCAAAACCATCTAAGAATTGACGGCAACATGACATGTTGGAATGACAGGAACTTCAAACATGATGTAAGTACCTATTATGAAATGCGTATGCCAAAGCAACTATTATGGAAAAAAAAACTCTTTTTCAGTTTCATCTTTTAGACATTGAGTGAAGTGGCCTGACGCTGACGGAATTTCCATGAAAATTTGTTCTAGGTAGGTACTGACAAGTTCTCGGAAAAACTCTGATTCGTCATAGCTAAGTTCAAAAGGATTTATGAATTAATAATCCGAAAAATATCAGAGCCGTAGTTCAAACAGATTATTAATTCATAAATCCTTTTGAACTACGGCTCTGATATTTTTCGGGGAATAATGTAAGGTTGCCCAAAATACAGCATAATAAATATTTATTTTGGATTATTAGTTATGGTATTTGCGAGTGGTGGTGGCCCAGCAGTGGTAACAGCCTCGATTTACGCGTTGTAGGTCGTAGGTTCGATCTCTGACAGGCGCTTTACTTTGTGTAAATTATTTCATCACCACTGCTTTCAATACGGTGAAGGGAAACATCGTGAGGAAACCGGCATGTTCTAGAACCAAAAAATTGAAGGCATCTACCAACCTGCACAGGGCCCGCGTCCACCACGCGGGCTCATCTACGGCCCACTCACGCTCTCCGAGAAAAGACCTGTATCCTGTATCCCAGTAGTGGGAACATTATAGGCTGATTATGTTATGTTATTTGCGAGTGGTGTTTACAAAGTTTTTTCTCTGGTTGTGCCGTACCTAATCAAAAATCGATTAATCTCACTAATATTATAAACACGAAAGTTTGTAAGTATGGATGGATGGATGGTTGTTTGTTACTCTTTCACGCAAAAACTAGAGAACGAATTTGGATGAAATTTGGCTCACAGATAGTTTATCTTATAGGATCTTTTTGTCCCGATATTCCCACGGGATCAGGACTTAAGTGGGTGAAACCACGGGGCGCTGCTAGTATATTATAAAAATCTCGTGTCTCTATTATGTTCGTACTCGCTAATCTCCGATACCTCCCAACTGATTTCAATGAAATTTTGTGAATGTGTATGGTTTTTTTAGCTTGATCGATAGGATAGTTTAAGACCGATAGGTGGCGCTGTTTTCTAGATTTGCGTGGATGAAGTGGCGGGCGAAGTCCTAGAAGGCAGGTAAATATAATGTTACAGTAGTATTCTTCCATAAAATAAGTACCTAAGTGCATAAAGTTTATTCTGTTAATATGTATTTGTCGCATCAGGACAGCAGGGAGGGGTTATGCTTCCGTCCTCTAACATTGTTGTGGGCTGTTTGTGGATCTCAGGCAATTAAAAGATGATATCAGCTTCTTTATGGACACTTACAGTTACACAAATCACAATCAACAACTAATGTCCTAATAAATCTTGTTAATAGTAATAATAGAAATGAAATAATTAAACTTTGGAATTATAATGTGCGCACGCGTCTCATGAACGTGTGACAGTTCCTAGGGATGAAGGGTGACTGGCGCTCCTGTTGTTCCCGCGCCCTCACCCGTCGGTCCTTAGACTCGGACTCCGTCATAGCGCACCGACTGAGAGTACTTCAGTCAGCAACACTGTATTCCATGCGACATATTTATGTGTATATCTATGTATTTATTCTTGGTTATTGTTATTTTCGTGGTAAGTACCAATCCCTTATGTTGCACCTGCCATGTTTTGTCAACATTTCAAAGAGCTGTGGATTTTGTGAATAATAAATAAATACATGCATTGCCCTAAGGTTGGCTGGTAGAAAATGCCTCAGGCATTTAATCCGCCTTTGAAATAATCACACCAGTTTAAGTGTAAAGAAAAGTACGACACAAAGTTTTCAAAATGTATTTTGACTTGAAAACTTTGGAAACTTTTCATAACATAAAGTGATATTATTAAGTAAGTATCAAGAACAACATTATTTCATTCAAAAGATGATCTTTTTATGAGTAATGGCGAAGTTGGAAAAGTAAATAAATAAAAGTTATTCAAACTTATTAGAAAATTTTAGAATCACATTTTACTTTGTTTTTCCTTCTAACTTCCCATTGGATTGGCCTAAAAGGAATTTTTATTAGGATATCAATCTGCCTTTTCCCAACTATATTGGGGTCGGCTCCCAGTCTAACCGGATGCAGCTGAATATCAGAATTTAACATGGAGCGACTGCCTATCTGACCTCCACAACCGAGAAACTGGGTAATATACGCCCTGTCTTGGTAAGACTGGTTGTCAGACTTTTGTGCTACTGACGACCCGTAACGACTCTCAAAGATCCACGAATGACAGCCGTGACCAACGGCTTAAAGTGCTTTCCGATCCACGGAGGAGTCTCGGCATGTAAAGATGGTCACCCATCCACGGACCAACCCTGGCAAGCGTTACTTAGCCACGAGCTCCTCAATTTTTAATAGGATAGGAATCATAAAATAGGTTTTGGTAAGTAGCTAGCCGAATAACTGTGCTTCGCGTCTCCGCCCCGGAAAATCCGGATTAGAAACATATTAAAAGTTTTGCCATTAACTTTTACTGTACTTGGCAAATCTTTTTATTTGGCTTTCTTACTTGTAACTTTTTAACTGTATGTTTCTTTTATGGTCGCTACCTTCTCCTGTTACCTCTTAACCTGTACCCGAGTAAATGGGAACTTTTAGCCAATATGTGAATAATCTGAAAAAGCGACTCAACCCATAAGCGATAACACACCTACTGCCCAGCTGCCTGCTGAACCTAAAATGTCATATCATACAAAAACAAACACTGTACCCACCTACGCTAAAATCGTAACTGGTTCTGCTGAACCTCAGCCAATACAAAAAGAACCGAGCCAGAATAACAATATTCCCCATCCAGGTGAACTGAAAGAAATGCTTATAATGATGCAACAAATCATGCAACAACTAAGTGCTATGACAAACCTACTACTTCAGATGATGTCCACTCCACAACATTCAAACAATTAACAATTGTTCTATGGAATGCCAATGGGCTGACACAACACACCCTAGAGGTGAAGGCTTTTCTTGACTTACATAACGTTGATATATTACTCATTTCTGAAACTCACTTTACCATAAAAAACCACTTTAACATAGCAAAATACAAGTTTTACCAAACTATGCATCCAGATGGAACTGCACACGGTGGCAGTGCTATGTTGATCAGAGATAACATCCAGCATCATGAAATGCAGCCAATCTGCACAGCTATGTTTCAAGCGACAAATATTGTGATTGAAGACCACCAAAGCCCTATTGTAGTTTCTGCCATCTACAGCCCTCCCAAACACAAACCCAATAAGGACGACTATGTGAAACTATTTTCTACACTGGGAGCTAGGTTCATCGCAGGCGGAGACTATAATGCCAAGCACACTTTCTGGGGTTCAAGAACTACATCTACTAAAGGTCGCCAAATGCACCTGGCAGTGGAATCTCTCAACCTCAGACCAATATCCTCCGGTGAACCAACTTACTGGCCTACGGACAGAAATAGGTCTTATTTCTGTCCGTAGGCCAGTAGGTTGGTTCACCTGACTTGATAGATTTCTTTATCACAAAAAGCGTAAATATTCAAAACCTTGTATGTAAAACTAGCTTGGAACTTTCTTCTGACCATTCTCCAGTGTTTTTGCATCTCAATTCAAATATTCCACAGACCTTACCGCCATGCCAATTATGCAATGACAAAACAGACTGGGATATGTTCAAACACCTTGTGGCTGAAAAAATCAACTTAAACTTACCGATCTCAAGTGACCAAGACATTGAAGAAGGTGTGGAACACTTTAATAAAATTACACAACAAAGTGCATGGGAAGCTACCCCAATGAACAGAAGTGGTAAAAGCGGCACCGATTGCCCTGCTTCGGTCCAGGAACTGCTTGCTGAGAAACGCGAATTAAGAAGGAACTGGCAAGCGAATAGGTATCCCAGTGTCAAAAAAAAACTGAATGCACACATAAAAAAGCTAAAGCAGGCGCTGGAAGAAAACAGAAATGCAGGAGTACAGAGACACCTGGAAAAATTAGATGGGACTGCAAGTTCTAACTACTCTCTATGGAAAGCCACACAAAAGCTTAAAAGACCTCAACTGCGCCAACCTCCAATCAGAAGGCTTGATGGTACATGGGCCAACAGTGATGTTGAAAAGGCTGAAATTTTTGCTAACCACCTTGGAAATGTATTTACTTCTCACCCCAACGAAGGTTCAAGCAAATTAGACTATGTCAATGACACACTATCATTTGTCCACCAACTAGACCCACCATTGAGAAAATGTTCTCCCAGCGAAGTTAAATATGCCATCAATAAATTGAGAAACCACAAGGCTCCAGGGTACGACCTAATAACCGCGTCCGTTCTTAAACAGTTACCGGAAGTCGCTGTTACATTCCTCACCTACCTTTTTAATGCTATACTGCAGCGAACATATGTCCCCAAACAGTGGAAGGTCGCGCAGATCATCATGATTTTAAAGCCTGGCAAACCTGAAAATGACGTCACATCTTATCGTCCAATCAGCCTGTTACCAATTGCTTCGAAGTTGCTGGAAACACTATTTCTTAAGCGACTTATGCCGATCCTAGTGGAAAGAGACCTAATTCCTGAACACCAATTTGGATTCAGGAAGGGCCACGGTACTATAGAACAGGTACATAGACTGGTGGAAAAAATTAACAACTCATTTGAAAAAAAGGAGTACTGCTCTGCCGTCTTTTTGGACATTTCGCAGGCTTTCGATCGTGTGTGGCACCAGGGTCTAAAGACCAAACTAAAAACGACTCTCCCAACAAATTTTTACCTATTTCTGCGCTCCTACCTCAGCAGGAGATTCTTCCTGGTGAAGCAGGGAAACGAGGTCACAGATCTACGTGCGATTCGGGCCGGCGTGCCCCAGGGCAGTGCCTTGGGCCCCATCCTGTACCTGTTATTTACTGCCGACCTGCCGCTAGAAAGAAATGTCCTAACAGGCACATTTGCCGATGATACGGCCATACTGGCCACTGATGTCTGCCCGAGAAAGGCCTCTGCAAAACTGCAAAACAGCCTCAAGCTGATCTCTGAATGGCTTAAAGATTGGAAGATAAAAGCCAACGAGACAAAGTCAGTTCAGGTGACTTTCACTACACGCAAAGAAACATGCCCACCTGTGACCTTAAATGACATAGAAGTACCACAAGCAGAGGTCACACGATACCTAGGAATACACCTTGACAGACGCCTTACGTGGAGACACCACATATTTACCAAACGGAAAGCCCTAGGGCATAAACTCCGTAGCTTACATTGGATGCTCAACAAAAAGTCCCAAATGTCTCTGGAGAGCAAACTACTTCTTTACAAATGCATTCTCAAGCCTATTTGGTGCTATGGTATCCAGCTTTGGGGAACTGCAGCAAAGTCAAATATCGAAATCCTTCAAAGGTATCAATTAAAAACACTGCGACAAATAGTAAATGCTCCTTGGTATGTCACAAACGAGAGAATTCACAAGGACCTAAAGATAAAAACTGTCAAAGAGGAAATCAAAGCTAATATTAACACATATTCCACCAGATTAAAAGTTCACCCAAATCAATTGGCAATGAAACTGATGTCAAATCCAGTTACCTTCACAAGACTGAAAAGAAGGGCACCCCAAGACTTACTCACACCCAGCATGAATAAGCTGTAGTATCGATCGGATGAGGCAGTGGCTTCATACCGTGCAAGACCAGGAACCATCATATACCTATTGCTGAATGTCCCAGGACAGATTGCATTAAAAAAAAGGAGTTCAAAAAAAAAAATAAAAAAAAATATGTGAATAAATAGAAAATGTTTTGCGAATTTATTTCGGTGTATTTTGTTTGTTATTTGTTACCTTCTTTAAAAAAAGTTATGATGATGTTTGTTATTTGTTTAAACTTTCAAAAAAATCATCAAAACGGACTTATTATATACTAGCTGCGCCCCGCGGTTTCACCCGCGTAAGTCTCGATCCCATGGGAATATCGGGATAAAAAGTATCTTATGTGTTAATGCAGGTTATAAACTATCTGTGTGCCAAATTTCATCCAAATTCGTTCTCTAGTCTTTGCGTGAAAGAGTAACAAACAACCATCCATCCATCCATACTTACAAACTTTCGCGTTTATAATATTAGTTAGATTATCTCTACTATTGAAAGCAAGCAATCCAATGTATTGTAGTTGTATTTCAAGGAACATATTTGAAAATACAATAAAGAGAAATCTTCTGAAAATTCCGCTAGATATTTTGGATCTTAAAAGCAGATGCTGATAACTTTATTTCACCCAGTTGCTTCTCATGACTTAAGAAGTAGCTGGATGCAATGCGATTGCACGCGCTCACCTTTGTTTTGCATTACCGTACCGTTGAAAAAATAAAGCTTGAGATCTTCAGTTGTTTCCTGACTCTTAATTTGTAAGATAATAAAATGAAATATACCTGGTGTGGTATCTCTAAGTTGGCGGTGGCAGTAAGCAGGTCCAGTATAGCTGAGAAGGATCCTCTAGCCGCTCGTCGGAAACCTTCGGGGGGAGACTCGGCTGCCCCGCCCGCCACGCTCACCGGGGACTGAGACCACTGGAAATATCGGTGGAGTTGAGATACTGTGACTGTTAACTACCTAATTTGAATGTAAGAACCTAGTTATTTTTCCGGTACTGTCTGTTTGAACCCGAAAAATTGTCGTATGAACCAGCGATTGTCATATAAAAGCTTATAAGCCTCCTTTTCAACGGACGGTAGTTGTCGAAGTAGTTAGGCCACACAATAATAATCACATAATCGACATAAATAATATCACTTCACGATTCTGTTTACCTGGTACCTGAAGGTAAACCTTAAGTGTAACAGCTACTTCTTTCGCAGTGTTTCGCCAACTCCGCTTGACAAACATTCATATTGAATGGGTAATGAGATCCTAAGTACACGACGTAGCATTAGCTAGCTAACTTGAACGTTATTTTGGTGTATGGATACGTTAAATTGTTGTCAGATTTTAATTTAGATGTAAAGAACCTGTAAACGATCGTCATATTCAGTTTAAATGTTTTTCTATATAGAATTTATCTATTGTTCGTGGGAGCGGTATACCTACTCATCTCTTCCCAATCTTCTCGTAAAATTTCAGTTCCATGAGTCTACAATACAATCTACAAATTACAAAACGAGTTTACAAGTCCAACAAGAATGAATAAACTCACGAAATTACTTCGTTCAGTCGTTCTACCTTACTCAAGAGTGTCTGAGCAAATTCTTGGTACCAATAATGGAGTCTTTTCAGTTATTATCTTAACCCCCTCCCCCCTGGCTTTAATGTTGACAAGGAATCCTGTTGATGATTGCATGCTGAAGGGAGAACGCATAAGGTACGAAAAAGGTGAAACAATATTAAATAACTTTGAGATTGCGAAATACCAAGTGTTGCAAATGAATTTGACAAAAATAAAATACTTTCTTCGCCTCGGTTATTTGATACACAATTATTTCCTCTTTATATCTTGACAAAGGCATTCTACTGATCCTTACTATTTTGTGATTCCCAAGGGTCTAGGCACGTCAAAGGTTTTAAATGATCAAGGTCTACGAAAATTGAAATCAAATCGAGCGTCTAGCGTTATTTTATGATAGTAACAAACCAGGCAACCAGAATATTGAGAAAGTGGAAAATCAGTGACATGAAATGATTTGACTTTTTGATAAACTTATCCCTGTCTAGATTACTCAATGATTTATTTGTGAATGTCATACGAATTTATTGATTTATTATTAGACTTGCTGCGCCCCGCGGTTTCACCCGCGCAAATCTCGATCCCGTGGAAATATCGGGATAAAAAGTATCATAATGTGTTAATCCAGGTTATAAACTTTCTGTTTGCCAAATTTTATCCAAATCCATTCAGCCGTTTTTACGTGAAAGAGTAACAAACATCCATCCATCCATCCATACTTACAAACTTTCGCGTTTATAATATTAGTTTAGATTAAATGATCTCCAAACACTAACTTATATCCTAGCACTGAGAAACTTCTCTTGCGTAATTTACGGTGATATTTAAATTATAAATCTCAACCGACACCCTACACTTACACACTCACATAAACTTCATCATACGGTAAAACTTAGATATTAGGTAGATAAAGTCGGAGTAAATACCCATATTATAATTATCGTAGGTATTATGTACTACCTATATTCCGTAAGTATATTAGATGCCTATATATACAGTCTATTTGGAAATCCTATAGAGTTCTCTTGTTCCGATTGTAATAGTACCTATGTTCAGTGCCATTAGGTTATTAATGTGGCTGAAGCTGAATAGTAAAGCGAAATAATTAATTCAAAACCATTTAATCAGTATCAAATTAATAATTGAAATATTTCTAATGAGATGAGACAACGTCGGTAAAGTTTAATAACATAGTAACGAATGGTAAAATTGGAACAATATTCTATCCGTCGTCAGTAATTTCCCAAGGGACGAACGGACAAACAAATAACTTCTAAATAGTTGTGGATCTATTATTTAAATCAAATAATTGCAATAACAGGCTGGTCCTGTTTACAATAATAGGTACCTTACATTGTTATTGTAATATTTTGTGATTCAAAATTCAACACAATGAATAAATTTTCTGAAATAGCGTTGAGAATAATTCAAAAATAAATACAATTGAATATTCCATTTTGTGTGTTCAGGCGGAAGAAATACAGCTTCATTAATTTATGGTTGAGTTTTATCGAAGGGTGCTCAAAAGAGCTTATTGTTTTCTTATACTAAGTAATCAAAATTGAAATATAATAATGAATGATAAGTTTTTATTTGGCATTGAAAAAGTAAATAAAGAAAAGTTATAGTGAAAATAAATAAGCTCGCTGGATAACTTCACGAAACATAGCGGAAATAAAACATACTTCTTCTAAGCAGAGTGTAATAAAAAACAGGATTTGCTAGGGGACACCCGGGTTTGAACCGGGGACCTCTCGATCTGCAGTCGAATGCTCTACCACTGAGCTATATCCCCGCATCAGTAAACGACAAACCTACCTATTGTGTGGTAAAATTAAATAAATGAAAATAGACATACTTATAGATTGTAGATAGTAAATGTAGCGAAAGCCTTTTAGTTTTCCATTTATAAGCTACCAGGTAAACATAAAAGTTGGTGGTAGTGCACATCATCACATCAGTAAAATCACAGATTGATTAGGTAAATACTAACGACAAAATAAATATACAGATACAAAATCATAACTGTTTTTATTCAAACTAAAATATAGTTAAGTTGTGTCACTTTAGTCTATTTCAGAATGGGAAATCGTCGTTTGATAGGAATAAACTAAATTTTAGTGATTTTTAGTTTAGTTTAGAGAATTTGTGACAAGAGAATCGGCACCATTGTCATTGTTGTTTGGCTATCAACAAATGAGGAATCTTGGATCATTGAACAGGAAATGTGTATACGTTTTACAAGGTGGATAAGTAGGTAATAAGTTGGAGGCTAAGCACAAAATTAAAGGATCAAATTAATGTTTCCGTTTGTCTTTCAGTAAAGTATTACAGCATACACGGCGTACAGTTTGCAATTTGTATTATGCAATAGATGTGAATGTACCAGGAGAGCAAGCCGTTGCGGAGGTCGAGGCGCTTCAATAATTCAGTGAACCTGAGCCTGCTGCCTGATTCTGTACACGAATCCCGACATTTACTGTAGTTTATGGATTATGTTACCCTGAATAATAAACTCAAATGTTAATAAGCTGGCTTGTTAGTCTTGTAAATTATGTACGGTAATTAAAATAACCTAGATCATATTATATTATGTTATGTATGGTAAGTATGGGCAATCAAGGTTCATTTATTACATTAGGCAAAGCGACGGGCATGCCTACCGGTGAAATGCCTACTTAATACTAAGTAGGTAATTTTTTTGATTTGTAAGTTGGGCATTTCACCAATTAAAATGCTTGAAACTTAAAAATGTTCATATTTTGGAGATGGTTATCAAAATACTTATGTGTATTTAAATGATACAATCGTTTTTTTTATACGACTTTTCGAAGTACCTACCTACTTAACAGCATTAACAGCCTGACAGACCCCTCCGAAAAAAGTTAGGTACGGTAAGTACCTAAATCATGAAACATAAATACATAATTTAGTACATACTTACATAAACTCACGCCGTTTTCCTATACTGAAACTTAGGCAGAACTACACTCGCGACAATCTAAGAAGTCCGTTTTGACGTTTTGTTCTCGTACATTTATTAAAACGTTAAGCCTTGAGAATCAGTTTTAAGCAATGTCGATATGTCCTTGATTATAAACTCTAAATAATTTGAATCGTTATGCCTCGAGAATCAGTTTTTAAGAAACCATTTTTTTTTTTCATCTCTACTATATTATAGCTGTCAAAACGGATTTCTTAGATTGTCGCGAGTCTACTTCAAACAAATATTTTCCTGTGATTCAAAATCAGGCGTTCACGTTGTCAGAAATCTCGTTGAATCTCAAAATTTGACCCAACAAAGAAATTATACAACAACGGTTTTCCGAATGAGTGCCATCAATAATGTATGAAATTCTTCTGAATGTTTACAGCGTAGCCATGCAAATTCCATCGCCGCGTGATCGTTTGCAATCGAATATATTAAATACGATACGTTTCAATTTCTGTTTGCCTGGTACATCAACCAGCCAAAATATGAATATATAAATTCCTCCAGTGCCTTGAAATTAATTAAAATTATGTGTTTCTTTTGTTTGCCTTAACTGGTAATTAACTGGTACTGGTAAGCATAAACATGTTTTGAAAAAGACGTCGTGTGACGACGTGACAATGACAACGTGTGACACCATATAGTAGTCTTTGTGTGACACTCAAAACGACTCGAATAGAGATGGGAAATAAATTATTTAAACGATATTTAAATCTGTTGTTTGTATTTGTATGCAGTTACATTTAAAATACCGATCTAACGCCAAACATGGTAGGTATACAACTTGAATAAGCTTCCTGAGTCTTGTAGAATGTCGTTAAAATATCATACGTTTTACAGTCGACGTCGCGTCGCGTCAGTTTGCACGTCATAATATTATAAATGCCAGCATCGTAATCAAATCACAGTCGATATGTAGGCAGTGTAATGATTGAGTCATCATTTAGTCATCATTGTTAGAAGAGCGATAAAATTACCGTTATCAGTGGGAGTACAATATGGCTTTATGGACTTGCCTTTCTAGAATGTATATTAAATATAATGACGTCACCAGCTTGACTAGATAACAAAGTGGAATCCTTCGTTTGATATGTGCAAACACACGGGGATATAGCTCAGTGGTAGAGCATTCGACTGCAGATCGAGAGGTCCCCGGTTCAAACCCGGGTGTCCCCTGACAACAACACTTTTATAATTTTTGGATGGCGTTTTCTCCTCAATTCTGACTTAGGAAAGTGAGATGTTGCAGTACTGTACCTGGTCAGTTAGGGCGGGGTCTGCTCCATGTGCCAGGAGTAGTTCTACGATGTCAGTAGCATCCGCTGCGCAGGCTGCATGCAGTGCTGATGATCCAACCTGTTTGAATACAACGTAAATTAGGATTAAAGTATCTAAATTCTGTGTGAAATTATTTCATAATCGCTAATCGCCTATTGTGTCACCATGTGTCAAATTTCCACATTTAAGTGTGTATTATTGTTATTTTTATGGTGTATATGTATATTACATTAGGTATTACATTCTATTAAGGTAATAATTATATAATGTCCAACTATAACTGAACATAAACCCGCTGGTTTATGTTCAGTCATTTTAGGTGGTTATATATAGGGGTTCTCTTCGGGTTTCGCAACACTATTCCAAACTTCATACATTTGTTCTTCAGAGGCTCATGATTTCCTAGTACATTTCCGTGTTATTGCACTTCTTTTTTACAAATACAGTGAATATAATGGGTAACTGTGAATTCTTTTGATGCAAAAAAATAAAAGGTACTTCACAATAACATCGACTCACATTGTTTTGCATATGGACATTCGCGCCAAATGCAAGCAGATGTTCCACAATGCCCCGACAACCTTGAGCACACGCCATTTGCAATGCAGTCACGCCGTTCTGAAAAACCAATTGACATTATAATCTGCACTTTAAAGAAACAGAAATAAGGGTCAATATTACTAGGGCCACTATTCTCGATAAATATAAAACCACAAAACAATGTTATTTCAGTTATATTCGCGCTCCCGACAAACAGGTAATGAGCTCAAAATGTTTTATTCATAAAGTTTTCTTTTATTTATGTCTTCTACATATAATTGCGAGGTTTGTGTGAACGACAAATTCGAGTGATTCGGGTACCTATTGTTTTCAGGTCCCAAAACAACTTTTATACAAAAGTTGTTACGAAAAACCAACAAAATCATGAAAAATTAAGCTATCATAGTCTGTGTTTTCATTTTTGAATTGTTACAACGTTTTAATTTACTCTCCTGAAATATTATGTCCGGTTCTTGTGTAAATTATCCTAATAATTTTAAATTCAAAGTGGAGGGACGTAATGACTTCTGCAGGTTACTTACATGGTACAAAAACGTACTTTGCTAAAAAGTGATGGAGGTACTTTCTGTACTATAATTAAAACACATGAGACATTTTTGTCTCATGTGTTGTTTTGTTTTGTCCACGCGAACACGCAAAAACGTATGATCGAAGTACTAAGGTAGCATAAACTCACGTTGTCCACAGCGTCCACGTGACATTCGGCATCAAGGAGGACTTTCACGAGTTCAGTGTGTCGATGCACGGCCGCTAAGTGCAGTGGGGTTCGTCCTGAGTTGTCTCGTGCTTCCTTTGAGGCGCCTTTGGTCATTAGGAATGCAGCAGTTGAGGAGTGACCGCCTTCGCAAGCAACGTGTAGCGCTGTGCGACCCACCTGTATGTGAAGGAAATATTATGGAGTAAACAGTCAAAATATGACAGTCATTTTGCTGACAAGAATAACACAAGATCAAAGGCATTCTAACTTTTATAATTTACCCTTACTAATACTATAAATGAGAAAGTGAGTTTCTTTATTTGTTTATTTGCTTTCACGCTAAAACGCTTTAACGGATTTGGATGAAATTTGGCACACGGGTAGAGCTTGCCTTGAAAAGGATATAGGCTACTGGCTAGTTAGGATTTTATTAAGTTTATGAACTTTTAGTAAGTTTTTGAAGTTAAGTTAAGTTTATGTGTATGTATGAAGTTAAGTTTATGAACCTTTATTAAGTTTTTGAACTTTGCTTGCAACAATATAGGTAAATTGATATTTTTAGAACTAATAGGTATTCGATTTTCGCCTTGTATAAAGTTCAATTTTATAGAGTGTTCTTTTATCTTGATTCATTTAGAAAATGGTGTAAGTAATATTCGAAAAACACTCCCGATGCGTAATAAAAGATGGCTGATTAAAATAATTTATATCCAGTGAATTTTATCCACGTAGAAAAAACCTAGCTCAAACAAACCTCATTGGGAAAATTGGTGAAAGAAATAATAAGGTTTCATTAAAGTTGTAAAATAAAAATGAGCTCTATAATGGGCTCTCAAACGCTGTTTTCCAATTGATGAAAACAGTCGGATAGACATTAAGTCACAATTTGGGATAACTCGTTTAATGGAAGCTAAAAATATACTAGAAAGATCCAAAAATACATAGACGAGTGTTTTGTGATTGGCATATATTGTAATTGGTTGAAAATGTTTTATTGAGCGCCGCAGCCAGTTTTAATTTTTTACGCTGTCACCTATGAAATTGGCGTTTTTTTCTAACTAATAGAGAAGAGAACCTCGTCACTTCTATGATTTAAAATATTCATCAATTGCTTGGTATTATATCGAATAATGACCATCATAGACAACTACCAATAGTAAAAAAACCTTATTATAGTTATATAGTTATAGTTTTTGTAACATAAAAAATACCTTAAAAATGACTCCTTATTTTGTTAGCAGAAATGACCAGTATGTTTTTTTTTACCTAGCCAAATCTTATTTTTGAACAGTATTGCATAAAAGTTTTAAAACATTAGTGTTCATGGTTGTTATAAAAATTAAGAAAACGTTGGTATGAAAAATGCAACTTCTTTAAAATTCTCCATACAAAACACCAATTTCATAGGTGGGGGACCTAATATCAGGATTGCAACGTAGGTAGGTTAATAATTTTTGATGTGTAACATCTATCTATTCTCTCGCTTTCCTGCAATCTGTGGGAGAGATTTATAGGGACGGAAATGTGTAACAGGAAGCCGAGGAAGTGCGCCCTATTATTTGACCAATGAGCGCACGCGGTGCTAGAGTTGGCCGTCAGATGGTACCAACCCATTTGCCGAGAGGTTCTATGGTACTGTCAGGCAATCAGAGGTTACAAATCATAATTATACGACTTATATTATTATAAGCCTCCCTCGTTTTTTTTTATCTTACTAACTTTTGACATTAGTTAAGGTTAAGGCTAGAAAGGGGGTAAATACCGATATGACAACTAATAAAGAAGTATGGAAGAAAAACACATCGTGACACGCCGACCCCAAATAAATTGAGATATGGGCAGGAGAATGATGATTAGCTTTTACCATTTTGCTCATGATCCTTATTTGTTTTCGCCTAAACTACATGTCAGTGTCACATACATTATTTTAATACTCCATCGGATCAAGTTAACTTATCATGATTACCTTTTCATGTTAAAATCGACTCGTATTCAAATTATTATCTGTGCAAGATAAAACATGTTTGCGTCATGTATTTGAGGGTGCCATGTGGATTTGTTTGTCATGTCGATGTCGTTCGAGTTAAGTGGCTGTCTATTGCATCAAAATGTCGAGTGGGTGGACAGTCAACCGTAATTGCGG
This sequence comes from Lithophane semibrunnea, assembly GCA_947363905.1. Lineage (NCBI taxonomy): Eukaryota > Metazoa > Arthropoda > Insecta > Lepidoptera > Noctuidae > Lithophane > Lithophane semibrunnea. Next base: position 2,511,845 of record OX376202.1, on the reverse strand, counting down.
GCACTCGGGTGACATGACTTATTGGAGATCCATCTGTTTCGGCGCCGATTTCGTGTTGATTTTCGGCGCCGTTGTTTGTGTTCGCGCTTTGATTGTCGTCTCATACTGCCTCGACATGTTTGCCTGGTATATTGGATTCTAAGTAGTCCTAATTAAGGTTATGGAATTGTGGATTAGTTTCAGAAGTTGTTTATGCGCCCCAACGTTGTCCACTACATGATGTAACGCTTCTTTGATCCAAAAGATTTCTGATGTTCAGTGTACATTAACATTAGGAACAAACAGTTGTTACAAAACACAAATGCTCTAAGAATAGCAATATTTTCCAATATTTCCGTTTCTGAATAAAGATGGAATCGTTAAAACCGTATTTATCCCAATATATCGATTCCATCTTTATTAATAAACAGCTCAGCTCGGCAATCTATTCTGTTCGCAACAAAACGTTCATTGAGGGAGCAGATCGTATTTTCTTTTCATTCCACAATGGCCGCTGCGGTGATTAGGATAATGTATCAATGGGGAGGCTCTTTTCACCGAATATTTTGACTTGTGAAATCATTTTACAATGTTTTGGATGGATTTTTTCAATATTAAACCTCAGAATCCCTCAGAGAGATACCACCCCTGGTGATAGACCCCTATTAAAATAATACTGCTGTAAGCGGTGGTGGTAAGCCCCCGGTAGGTCGAATCCGGAATGATGTGACCCGGTAGAGAATCAAAGTTGTTGACATTTTAATAAAACTCACGGAAAAAGCAAGCAGCAAAGAAGCATAATTATACAGAAAGCACGACTAGGCACTCAGCACTCATATGCAGATTAGTATTTAGATATAAACACAGTTTGTAATCAAGCCATCAATGATATAAACGCTAAATAAATAAATCAGATGTAATTATCCGGGTTCAGCCAGTCGGAAGGATCAATTTGATTGACTGACCAAGCGTGAGGACACTGATTTGGTGACTGGCCGTCTATAAAGGCCAGAAAGATTTGAAACCGTTTTGCTATACGACGCGACGGCCGGGTGGACGACATATAGAAGATCGCGGGGAAGACCTGGACGAGACTCGCATAGACCAGGGAAGCATGGCACACAAGGGGGCAGGCCTATACTAAGCAGTGGGTGGATCAAGGCTGCCGATGATGATGATGATCTTCCTATTTTATTACTTATTTAGTTTACAAAATAACTTGTTAATTAGTGCTAAATTTTCGCTTCCATGAAAAATCATTGTTGAGAGGAATGCATGGTTGTTATTATAGCTCCAGTTATTCGGAAGTTATAAAACGTTACCTAAGTTTTGTATCATACAGGAAAACGTTTCATGAAAAAGGTATAGCATAACTGTTATGCTTTTGTCGTCCTCACAACAAAAAGGAATACGACGAACTAACTAAATAAAAACTGGTTTTGATGTTAGACTGCAGTTCATAAAGGTAGTTTGTACATTTTTGAATAATAGCATTTCCACTATTTTTTTCCCAAAGTGTTCAATGCAAGCCTTTGAAGTCTTGCTGGGACAATGTAATCATACTCATCAATTAAAAATGTTGCTTTTATTACGGCTAACTTCATTTAGATTTGTTATTAATTTTAATAATATTCTATTGATCAATGAAACAAAAGAAACTTTGCATACAAATTAATGATGATTGACTGATTGTTAGGTATTTTTTATTAATAGGTCCTACTAAAAATGGTTGGTACTTGGTATGGTAATAAACTTTTATTACGGTATATTTTAGCCTAACATTAACCTAAAATTAATAATTAAATGGTTGTTATTATTTTGTGTTCGAAGCGTCTTATCGACCACTCGCATGCATGTTATTTCCATTCAACAAGTACTAGGACTACATAGCCATCAAGGAAAACTTTTAAAACAACAGAATGATTGAACCGCGTCATTAGTTTTGTTTTGATTCAATCAATTTCAAATTCAAACAACAATCATTTGAAAACTATTGCTTTTCAACGAGTTTTTCGATATCGTACAATTAAAATGTCATTTGGATACAAACCCGGATGTTTAACAATATAATCTTGGGGTTCCAGTGTGACAAAGGAAGTTAACATTTCATTGTGTTACCGCAAATCACAGCCGGGGCTAGATGCTATGATTCAATTTGCCATCTCGTTTGCCTCCCGGGGAATCTCTCCGCGATAATAAATAACTAAATTTTATCCAAGTCCACTTTATTCTGGGTTAAACTTTATAGTATGGACTAGATTCTCGTTATTACTTAGATTACGTTACATTTTTCTGTCCATTAATCTTTATTTTATCCTGGTAGAGCATGTTCTATGTTATAGGGTTTGTTTTCCGCACTGCGCGGCAATGGCGGCCGTCGGTGGTTATTCCAACCAGCCCACCTCCCTCCAGAAGTTGATGAAATCTCCTGGTCTTTTCTCAACATCAGCTGTAAAAGATCTGGGTGACCCGAGGGTTTTTGTTCTAATCTGGGTGACGCCTGTGCATTCAAAGAGCACATGCGCAAAGGTTTCCTTAGTCACCATGTACAATACATAATACCCTGCACAGGGGACTGTCTGTTATGCCTATTGTGTGGATGTTCTTGTTTAGCGAGCCATGTGTCCCGTGATGGTCCCCGTCATCAGGCGCAGGCCGTTCCTATCCATGCGTAGCAAACGCTTGGTTATCCTGCCATCTATGGATGGCATAAGTAGCTTCCATGGACTGCCTGACGCCCGGTAAACTCCTGTAGCCACCTGTGTAGCTGGTACGATAGGTTTGGGTCCACATGTTCCATCTACAATATTCAAGGTACTTTCCCTCCATGTGGCATATCCGTGACACGCCTATTTTTGTTCAGAATTTTTATGGTAAGCTCAAAAAAACTTCTTCACAACCGAATGTACCTTCCGCATCTTCAAACCAACACACATGACCCATGGTTAACTGGTGCTTATTTTTTTTAAGTCCTCCATACCACCCCATACCATTTTATCAACCATCAACAGGCAACAATGACATATTCGTGGAATTTTCAGTTTTCAGCTAATTTCAATTCTTGCAAATCCCCAGAAGCAATAGAGGATTTAAAAAAATCAAGTAATAAAAACTAAAACCCAACTACGACTTAAAAGGTATAAACAAGACACCACAGACAGACAAATAAAACTCCGGAGTCACACGTGTTAGGGGCATAAATCGAACATATTACGTGTGACTCAGGATTTTTTTACTTGATTTTTTTTTAAATTCTTTTGGGGTTATAATATATATATTTATACCATGCCCCCTCTAAAAAGCTTATTTTATTCACTGAAAACAGTGAATAAAAAGCACTTTTAATCACTGTTTTAGTGTTTGAATTTAGAACACCAATTTGTTCGAACTCCATCTCAATGATATACAAACTCCTATTTGATTTGATTTTCGAACAGGAGTTTAGCATTAGAATAAAGACTGTTTTGTGTTCTTTGCTGTCATTAGTAAATGGGCGCTATTTTAAATATTGTAAGTTGTACGAACAAAAAGTTTAGGGTTACTTAATAATAAATCGATTGAAAATGTTTTCAAGTGATGAAGATGTGTTAACACCTGAGTTTATGAAAGAGAGGGCGGCCGATATAGTAGAAAGCTTGCTAACCAACAAATCACGGCTGGTTTACATCAAAGCCTACGATGAGTTTGAGTGTGAGTTTGTTTGTTTGTTTGTTTGAGTAAATGGAAAAATGAAAATCAAGCTGACCACATTTTCAGAGTCTGTTTTCCTAACTTATTTTAATGAGTTGTCGAAGAAAAAGAAGTCATCGACCTTATGGAGTATGTATTCTATGCTACGGTGTAGGTACTATAAAAACAAGGCATAACATTGACATAACAACATACTCGAAGTTGCATGTTCTTTTTCTCGTAGTCATGGTATAAAGTATAGTATGCAACTCTTGAATAAAACGGATTTATATCGAGGGCCATGAATCGCTCGCGTCGTTCAGGATTCTAACACTTGAATCACTCCCTACGGTCGTGATTCAGTCGTTAGAATCCTTCACTTGCTCGTGATTCACCTATGGCCCTCGCTTTAAATCCGTCCTTTATTCACTAATTGCATAATATACTATTTTGAAATGTGCTCATTTAGCCCTTTCATATGATACCCACCCAACATGGTACGATTAAACCATATTTTTTTTAAGTTCCTCACTTTATGTCCTCTAGAGGGCGCCATATTATTTAATTTAATGTGACTTCACATAGCACGTTCGAACACTCTGTAAGCTAAATAAACTATGTAGAAAAGTGAGCAATAATAGCCTATAACCAGCGACAATCACGACGCTTCTAACGATACCTCATTTGTCAAATTGTGATAAGTGGTTTGGAAGATAGGAGGGAACAGATGAACATACATACATACATACACACCGGTCAAAATCATAACCCTCCTTTTTTCTTCGCCATAGTCGGGTAAAAAGCAATCCAATCGCCAAGCGTAGATAGAGAGTACCAGGTTAGCATAAAGCTTAACAATGCATCAGACAGATTAATTCCGCTTTTCCAACGGGTGGGCAAAGATTACCGGGAGTCCGGGATTAACATTCTTAGGTCGAGCTTATGGTACGCAGAATTAAATTATAAGGCCATTACAGATTCTTGCTCAGAACATAAATTCACATAATTGCAGTGCCAGAACTCAGGTCTTGGGTAATCGGCCGTTATTCATTGCCGGTCTGCTGAAATTAAACTATTTCTTAGAGGCGACTTACATGGCGTGAACTCGTGATGGCCCTGTGAATCTTGTGATTAAGGCCTCGCCTCTGATGGTTGTGGTTTCAAATCCCGGCAAGTACCAATGTGACTTCTTCAATTCATATGTACCTACTTTCTGAATTAGTCTTGGACATTGCTGATATCGGTGAAGGCAAACATCGAGAGGCAGTGAAATGAAATGAAATGAAATTGTTTATTCTGTAAATAGGATATTGGAATCACTTTTACACGTCATATTAAAAAGTTGTTAAAAAGTTGTAAAAATAAGTTAGATGAGGTCGGCGTTTCCTATCTGACTACTCTGAGAAGAAAGGCCGAAACAAACTCAGAGGTCACCGTCTCCTTTAAAGTCCAGACATAATCTTGGTCAGGCCATATGAGGACCATGTAGATAATATAGTAGTCAGTCAATATAAGTCTGAAATCGCCAACCCGTCTTGTGCAAGTGTGGTGATCAATGCTCGTGCCATCTCTGTATGAGAAGAGGCTTTTGCCCTGCTGTGGGACAATAATAGGCAGGTATTAAACAGGCTGGCAGGATCATTGTGACATCAAAAAAAAAATTAAGTCCCGACGTGTCGTGGGGTATCCGAATCAATGGGGGTGATTCGGATACCCCACGACACGTCGGGACTTAATTTTTTTTACGTATGTTCTAGGATTATTCATAGATTTCGAGTTATGATTTTTTTCTGAATATTTGTGAATTTTCCGACTCAGGAACGAGAAAATGGGCAAACATTTTTTTGTCACTTGCCTAATTTATTAATTTTCCTCCTCGCTGTCTTTGAAGGCCGATTTTAGCCAATGTATCCACTTTTTTATTTGTTTATGAAAACTGAGAGTCTGGCGCTGTTTAGATTTTTAATGTGAAGTTGAAAATGTAAGTCACCGAACGTTAATTTTTCACTTTAGAACAACATTTTGAGAACTTTCATCACAGTTACGAAGCTAATTTTTTTATGCATAACGTATTCAAGAAGATTCAGTTGAAAAAAAAAAATCTCGGCGAATTCTTTTTTAAGTTTTTTAAGTCATGTAGGAAATTCTCAAAAATTCAGAAAAAAAATCATAAGTGGAAATATATTAAAAATCGCGGAACATTTATTTGGGGGTGATTCGGATACCCCACGACACGAGGGACTAAATTTTGGTTTTGGACTTCAATGTAGATGAACGTTAACTATATAGAATCGTGAAAAAACACCGCTGCCGCTGATAGTTCACGAAAATTTTACCTCCATTTATCTAACTCCTGTTTCCCATCAATTCATCTCGGTCGATTACATAGAGGAGTGTTTTATTTAGCGGAGTGTTCAATCAAAAATATGAAATACCGGACTGTTCCATATGTGTATGTATCGATTTAATTAGCAAGTGAGCGAACTGGGTACATTTTGGGCTTATTTTTTATTTTGTTTGACCCTGTTATAATTTGTTTTGGCACACAGTGATCTATATTACGTGGCTCGGAACGTCCGCGTGTATAATTTATTTTCTAAAATAAAAGTATTAAGTTACTCCTTATAACATCAGCTATACCTATGCCAGTGGAAGTTCCGACAAAATCGGTCCAGCCATTTCGGAGATTAGCCGGAACAAACAGAGAGACCAAGAGACAGACAGACACAAAAATTTTAAAATGTATTTTTTGTTATATACTTTCTTATGCATTTATTAAAAAAAGCTGATTTTGACGTTACAAACAGACACTTCCATTTTTTTATTTAAACAGACACTTCCATTTTTTTATTTGTATTGTGTTGTATTTTAAGTATATATAGGTAAGTACAGCTAGATAACGAAACTTCAAAGACAAAACTATTACGATTAAGCTGACTTAGCTAGGACTGCAATTGTTGCAAGGTGCCCAAAACTATTACGATTAAGCTGACTTAGCTAGGACTGCAACTGTTGCAAGGTGCCCATAACTATTACGATTAAGCTGACTTAGCTAGGACTGCAACTGTTGCAAGGTGCCCAAAACTATTACGATTAAGCTGACTTAGCTAGGACTGCAACTGTTGCAAGGTGCCCAAAACTATTACGATTAAGCTGACTTAGCTAGGACTGCAACTGTTGCAAGGTGCCCAAAACTATTACGATTAAGCTGACTTAGCTAGGACTGCAACTGTTGCAAGGTACCCAAAACTATTACGATTAAGCTGACTTAGCTAGGACTACAACTGTTGCAAGGTACCCAAAACTATTACGATTAAGCTGACTTAGCTAGGACTACAACTGTTGCAAGGTACCCAAAACTATTACGATTAAGCTGACTTAGCTAGGACTACAACTGTTGCAAGGTACCCAAAACTATTACGATTAAGCTGACTTAGCTAGGACTGCAACTGTTGCAAGGTGCCCAAAACTATTACGATTAAGCTGACTTAGCTAGGACTGCAACTGTTGCAAGGTGCCCAAAACTATTACGATTAAGCTGACTTAGCTAGGACTGCAACTGTTGCAAGGTGCCCAAAACTATTACGATTAAGCTGACTTAGCTAGGACTGCAACTGTTGCAAGGTACCCAAAACTATTACGATTAAGCTGACTTAGCTAAGACTACAACTGTTGCAAGGTACCCAAAACTATTACGATTAAGCTGACTTAGCTAGGACTGCAACTGTTGCAAGGTGCCCAAAACTATTACGATTAAGCTGACTTAGCTAGGACTACAACTGTTGCAAGGTACCCAAAACTATTACGATTAAGCTGACTTAGCTAGGACTGCAACTGTTGCAAGGTGCCCAAAACTATTACGATTAAGCTGACTTAGCTAGGACTGCAACTGTTGCAAGGTGCCCAAAACTATTACGATTAAGCTGACTTAGCTAGGACTGCAACTGTTGCAAGGTACCCAAAACTATTACGATTAAGCTGACTTAGCTAGGACTACAATTGTTGCAAGGTGCCCAAAACTATTACGATTAAGCTGACTTAGCTAGGACTACAATTGTTGCAAGGTGCCCAAAACTATTACGATTAAGCTGACTTAGCTAGGACTGCAACTGTTGCAAGGTACTAACTAACGAATAAAAAAACATGCGGGGCAGTCTCTGGGGACTACCGATTGTGACGTTGCAAATTGACATCTTAGGCGACATCTAGCGGTGGAGCTGGGTAGCTCCAGAGTTTCTCAATACTGGAGACGGATCGTTGTTTTTGGGTTTGGATAATTAATTAGATGTTAATTAAGGAATTAAAATTTATTAACATTCAGATGTAATCACCCAAATTTTATAGTCATGCAATGTCCAATAAATTAAATTTAATTCTTATGATATGGTTTCGGAAGTGGATTGTCACTTGTCAAAGAATTCGGTTTTTAGTCTGTGGTTAGAACTTTCTCGAAGGTCGATATCGAGGAGTCAGGTCTTTGGTCCTGCGTGTGTGACGAGAAGGGTGTTCCTTCCCGATCCTGCAATGATGGAGTTTTAACAGGTATGTTATTCGAGAGGCACCAGTTCTGTGATGAGTAGACTGTGTTCGGCCAATAATCTTATTGGAAATATATCAGAGTTGTTGTTTCAGTAGCCGAACCTGTCTGGCTTTTTATGCTAGCCTGAACTGATGCGAACGTGAAAGACGTGACGCCCTGGTGCCGTCCTGTGGTCTGGTGAAATAGCAGTTAGTCCCGACTAGTGGCGGGCAGTGTGCTGGGTTGACCCGGGCTTTGGCAGTTTTGAGGTTAGATCCTACGAGTGCTGGCAGTGTGGCCATCCCCGTATATTGGAAGGCCTTACCATCCGGTAGCTCGTCCAGGAAAGTGTCGCCGCTCCAGGTAACGATTAGCGTCATCGTTTTCATTACGGATCCCGTAGGCCGCGTGTACGTGGGAACCCAGAGTTTTCTCTGTGGTTCCATGCCAAGGGACTTGATTCCGTCAACTGACGTCAACTGAGAGTCCGTCGTGAACAGAGGGACAGTTAACACCTGCAAGTTTGTAGTAGACCCTTTGAGTGAGTGATACCCAGGTGACCATTTCCAAGTGATTTAGGCCTATGTGTAGTAAACTAGGTTATAAACCAGTTGTTCTAAATTTCATGTGTTAGGTTGTGTCTCAGGGGCTTTCCCCAAATGTTATAATTCCTTTTATGAGCACAACCATATTTAAGGTCACTTATTATTCGATTGAGCTAGAAGTTGTTAAGCGTTCATCTCACGGATCCTCACAAGCGACCTTGAGCTTGTTGATATTTAATCTCATGCTTGTATTTCTCCTAACACACCTTGTTACGGAGATGGGGTGTGTTAGAGGCTAATACCAGGTTAAAGGTTGGGAAAGTTCTAGTGTTTTAGTGGCTTGCCACAATTTTTGTAAACCTGTGTTATATAATTACAATAAACTTTGTAAAAAAGGTAATGGTTTAATTGGTTCTTTCCCTATTAATATATACCCTATAAATTTACTTTAGCACGGCAGGAAGCCGGGTGACAGTTGGCGCCCAATTGGTATATAATTATATGATTATATAAGGTGAACAATTAATAACGGTATCACTCTCACTCAATACGTTCAGTTGACGGAATGTCGTATTAGTTTAAGGCTAGTTTTAAGTTTTAAGTGGTCAACGCACCACAATCAGAACACATTTTCTATTGTTTGAACCGTTAAGGTGTAGATGTGTATTATGTGTGTGAACTAGGAAAGTATAGAAGTTTGTGAATTATAAGATTACACTCTTGGTTTAAATGATAAGTATAATTGGACTTTTGGTAAAAGAACTGTTTATAATAAGTTAATTCTTGTTTGTAAAACATTGCAAAACTTATTTGTTTGAAATTCACATTTGAAAATACAACTTTGTAGCTCATATTGGTTTGTGAGGTTATTCAAGGACACAATAACAGTATCAATAATTATCATTTTTACTTTTGGTTGTGCATTACAGGGAAATATAACTTAGTTTATGAATAAATAGTAACTATGACTTTATTGGAAAGCATAGAAGATTTATAACAACTGGTTGGTTACCTAAAAGATAGTCTTTATAGATCAAATCAGGATTCCCAAATAACTATTACAGTTGTGTTACACTCACTGGAATACAACAACAACATTTGTTTTCATTCATTGTGAAATAACTTTTAATTCACATTGACTTTGTCACGGTGACGTTTGAGGTTAAGTCTTGGTACGTTCGGAAACGTGAATCAGAATAGTGACATTTAGTGAAGGAAAACATTGCCTCACATTAAGTAATAGTAAATTCTTTATTTCTCTAGAAGTTAGAACATTATTAAAATGGATTTAGAAAAAGTATATTTTCATTCCCTTCTACGGGACGAATTGGTGTATGAGGTTGCAATTCGTGCGGAAACTCCAGCGGATACAGTAATGAAGCTTCGGAAACAACTCAAAACACTCAGCTTAGGTTTCAGCCCCTCCGAATTTGTGGATGAAGAGCTGGACGCCGGAAAGGAATTAGTTGCAATCCAGGATAAGCTTAAGGAGTTGCAGACCAAGGTGGAAAATGCTGAGAAAACTCGGGATAGCCATAGTCTTGCTCGTGCTAGGGCTTTGTATTGCCATTTATACCATCGCTTGCAAAGGCTTCTTTGTACTGAAGCGAGGGAATGTGTCTTACAGGAGAAACTTCGGAACATCATGAAGGGTTATGGGACTACACTCGACAAATTATTTGGTCGGTCAGACACTGAAAAGTCACAGCCTGAGGTTGAAGATAATAATACTCAGTATGCTGTTAGTAAGAATATTTGTAAATGGAATGTCACTTTTGATGGCAAGTCATGCCCATTTTTGTTTTTAGATTCAATCGCAGAGCGTGCTAACGCATTTAAAGTAGGGGATTCTGTGTTGTTCGATTCGGCTTTTGCTTTCTTTAAGGGTGATGCTTTGATTTGGTATAGGAGTGCGAAATGTCAGGCAAATACTTGGAAGGAGTTAGCAGATCTGCTCCTTAGCGAATTTCATGCCATTGACTATGAGGATAATTTGTTAGACGAGGCCAAGAAACGGATTCAGGGTACGGATGAACCAATCCACATGTATTTTGCCGTCATGAATGGATTATTTTCGCGTTTAAAAACACCTCTAACCGAAAAGGAAAAGATTAAAATCCTGAAAAGGAACGTCAAGCCTTCGATATCAAGAGGTTTAGTATTGGTAAAGCCGGACTCAGTAGCGGAACTAAAAGATATTTGTCGTCTACTAGAGGCGGAAGATATTAAATCAAATAATTTTGCTAAATCCCAGTCAAAATCGGAAACCACGGAACGCAAACCAAAAATAGCCAGTTTAGATCACCGTGTCAATAAAAACGATTATAGGAAACCACAACCAAAGGACAAACCAAATCCACAATCCTCAGGGAAGGAGATTAAATGTTTTAAATGTGGAAAGTTAGGCTTTACTAAAAGGACTTGTCCAAGTTGTAGAAGCGAACCAAAGGCAATAAAATGCTTCAAGTGTGGAATGTTAGGGTTCACTAATAAATCATGTCCAGATTGCAAGAGTGTACCAAATGTTTCAAAAAACTAGTTCCAACGGTCTGTCACCAACCACCAGGAACGGTCGATCCAGGTGAATGGAAATCTTGGTTAGAATGTGTTTCTAATTTTTATAAATATAACAAATCAGTGACAGCACTGTTTAAGCCAGACAGGGGAAAAGATATTCGGCCATATTTAAGTGTAAATTTATATGATGTAGCATTATACGGTTTATTAGATTCAGGGGCAGACATTTCAATTATAGGTAATGGAGCTCATGAAAAGTTTATTAACTTGGGCTATTCTTTAGACACCTCAAGTGAGTTTAAGGAAAAGGTACTGGTAGCAAATGGTTCCGAAAGTAGTCCTATAGGTATTTTAAGGTTACCAATTACTTTTAATGCTATAACTAGGATTATTAATTTTTATGTGATACCTACTATCACATCCAATGTTATATTCGGTGTGGATTTTTGGATAGCTTTCAGTTTGATGCCTCAAATGTTTAAACATATTAGTTATATTGAGACACCAAAACAATTTATACAGTTCAATAGTAATCCAAGTAAAACATTTGCAAATTCAATAGAGTCATTTGATAATTTGAGTCCAGAACAGAAAACAATCGCAGAATTAATAGTTCAACAATTTTATGATATCTCTTTTGAGACTGAAGGTTTGGGTAGAACACATTTAGTTAAACATGTAATAGACACAGATGATGCGTTACCCATTAAGTGCAGACCTTATCCAATGTCACCGGAAAAGCAAAAGGAACTACATAAGGAATTGGACTACATGTTGAAGCTCGATGTGGTAGTACCTAGTGAGAGTCCATGGAATAATCCAGTCCTTATGGTTCCAAAGTCAGATGGTACATTGCGGTTCTGTCTTGACTGTAGAAAGTTAAATGCGGTTACAAAAGGGGACGCTTATGCAATACCTTATATACCACAAATCTTGGATAGTCTCAAAAACGCTAAATATATTAGTTCTGTAGATTTTAAATCTAGTTTTTGGCAAATACCGCTTGATGCAGCCTCACAGGAGAAAACCAGCTTCACTGTTCCTGGTAGAGGACTTTTTAAATTTAAAGTTATGCCATTTGGACTTTGCGGAGCTCCAGCTCGACAGCAAAGATTAATGGATAGGTTGTTTGGTCATCCGTTTTGTAGCGATATTACCAAAGGGTTAATATTCTGTTACGTTGATGACATTTGCATAGTATCAGAGGACTTAGATACTCATATTCTTCTGTTAAAAAGGCTTCAAGAACGAATTAAGAGTGCCAATTTAACGATAAATTTTGCAAAAAGTAAATTCTTTAGGAAATCCTTAAAATACTTGGGCTATGTGGTGGATGAGTGTGGATTAAGGACTGATCCAGATAAGGTGCGCGCTATTTTAGACTTTCCAGTACCAGGGACTTCGAAAGAGGTAAAAATGTTCTTAGGAACTTGTTCTTGGTACCGCAGATTTATTAGAAATTTTGCTTCTATCGCAGCGCCCTTGAATGCACTTACCAGTACCAAAATAAAATTTAAATGGAACGCAGAAGCAGACGAAGCATTTAATGCTTTAAAAAATATATTAGTATCAGCTCCAGTTTTAGCCTGCCCTGACTTTGAAAAACCGTTTTCAGTTCACTGCGATGCATCTGGTTTTGGCATAGGTGGTATGTTAACCCAGAATATAGACGGGCATGACCATCCTATTGCCTATATTAGTAGATCCCTCAGTAAAACCGAGCGTAATTATAGTGCAACGGAACGTGAAGCATTAGCTGTAATTTATGCAGTAGAAAAATTTGAACCATATTTGGGTAGTAGGCATTTTACAGTTATCACAGACCATGCTTCACTTAGATGGTTTAAAAATTTGGAGAACCCAACTGGTCGCTTAGCTCGCTGGGGTTGTCGGTTATCCCAGTATAATTATACCATCGAGCATAGGAAGGGTAAGGACAATGTCGTACCGGACGCTTTATCAAGGTTAATCAAGGTTGAGGCTGTAAATACTACCATTACGCCCATACCGACTGGTGATGAATGGTATGATAAGATTATGACCGGTTGTTCGACTTGCGGGAAAAATTACCCTAACTATCGCATAGACAGGGGTGTTCTGTATAGGTACAGTAAGGGCAAATATGCGCTGACGCAAGAATTTGACTGGAAAGAGGTAGTTCCCAAATCACTGCGTTCACAGGTCATGACAGAAAACCATGTACCTCCTACTTCAGGTCACCAAGGGGTTTTTAAGACACACCGAAGGTTAAGTTTGAGGTATTTTTGGCCAGGAATGTACCGTGACGTAGTTGAGTTCATTAAGGGTTGTAGTGAGTGTTCGGCTTACAAACATAAGACTACCCCAACACCAGGTCTCATGGGTCAGCCAAAGCAATGTTATAGACCATTTCAAGCTGTATCTATAGATTTAGTTGGTCCTCTACCAAAATCACGCTCGGGATTCGTTCATTTACTGGTAGTAGCTTGTTGTTTTTCAAAATATACGTTATTGTTTCCACTACGCCGTGCGACTAGTGCTTTAGTAGCAAAAAACTTTGAGAATTATGTTCTTCTCGCTCACGGGATTCCTGAAACCGTAATTACCGATAATGGGGTTCAATTCACGGGATCAGAATTTCGTAGCCTATTAAAGAAGTACAACATACCTCGAGTGCATTATGGGCCTAGGTACGCTCCACAAGTTAACATGGTAGAAAGGTACAATAAAACGGTAATGACAGCTGTGTCGGCTTATGTAAAAGAAGACCATAGGACATGGGATCTAAATTTGACCAAAATTCAGTTTGCTTTAAATAGTGCAGTGAATGAAACTACAGGATTTACTCCATTCTTTTTAGTCCATGCCCGTGAACCCATTATAAATGGCACGTTTTATAAAGACACAGACGACTGCGATTATGAAGTAGCTATGCCTCGTGAAGAGTACGCAGGTGAATTAGGAGTCCTTAAGGATATTTTTGAAAAGGTGCGTTCTAATATAGTAAAGGCACATGCCACTAACGCGAAATACTACAACTTGCGTAGGCGCCACGTCACTTTACGCGAAGGTCAGCTGGTTTGGCGTAAAACTTACATCCAAAGTGACGCGGACAAGTATAAGGCATCTAAGTTGGCTCCTAAATATCAGCAGTGCATTGTAGGTAAAGTGCTCTCGCCCTTAGTTTATGAGCTTGTAGGGTTAAATGGTAAACCATTAGGCAGTTGGCACATAAAGGATATTAAAATTTACTAAAATAATCCAATGTTGCCCATTTTTTTTTATCTCACAGTCGTCTTGATAGTGTCTATTGGCATTAATTTACAATGGATAGATCAAATAGTTCTGTCTATATATTTTTTTATGGAGCGGGTAGTAACTCCTAAAATAGGCCTTTACTTATTTCTGTCTTTACCGAGATAGTAGCATCGGTAAGATATTTGTTATGGAGCGGTTAGTAACTCCTAAAATAGGCCTTTACTGAGTTTTGTCTTTACCGAGATTGATGCATCGCCGGTAAGATTTTGTTATGGAGCGGGTTGTAACTCCTAAAATAAGCCTTTACTTATTTCTGTCTTCACCGATATTTTTGCATTGGTAAGATATTTGTTATGGAGCGGGTTGTAACTCCTAAAATAGGCCTTTACTTAGTTTTGTCTTCACCGATATTTTCCCATTGGTAAGATATTTGTTATGGAGCGGGTTGTAACTCCTTAAATAGGCCTTTACTTAGTTTTGTCTTCACCGATATTTTTGCATTGGTAAGATATTTGTAATGGAGCGGGTTGTAACTCCTAAAATAAGCCTTTACTTAGTTTTGTCTTCACCGAGATAGCATTATGGTATCGGTGAGTTTTTTTTTTATATTTGATAGCACAAAGTTGTTTATCAGATTCGAAGCCAGCTTCAGTTAGATAGCACTAGTTGCTTATCGCATTTTGAGCGGCCGGTGACTCATAAAATAAGCCATTCACCATTGTTTTCCGAAGGTTTACTTCTGGGAAGGTTGAATACGTCCTGCCTGGTGAGTTGTATGGACATTTATTGTCCAATTTATTATGTATCTGCTCGCAGAACATATTCTCCAGGAGGATCGTTATGTTTTTTGGTAACAATGCAGAGTTCCACTGGTACACAGACGGAATTCGGGAGTTATGTAAGAGGTGACTTCCTGCGATATGGATGCAGGTTGCTACTGATTGAAAGAGAGGTAAGATTAGGGATGTATGACAGATTGGGGGGGGATTATGCCCGGTTTGTAGGAAGTTCGTAGGTAGAATATGGTTCCTGGCAGTATGGTTTATTTTGGATTGATTTTTGCTTATGATAGGACATATAAAAATATTAACATTTTTTTTGTTAATCCCCTCTTGCTTCTAACCTTACAGTTTAGAAGTAGGTTAGCACTCTTCCGCTCTAGTTTATTTTGAGAATTAGTAGATTCATTTTTAGTGTTTTAACACCGAGGGCGGTGTGCGGTTTTTCGCATAGCGAAAACCTTTTTTGTGGGAAGAGGGGCATTGTGACGTTGCAAATTGACATCTTAGGCGACATCTAGCGGTGGAGCTGGGTAGCTCCAGAGTTTCTCAATACTGGAGACGGATCGTTGTTTTTGGGTTTGGATAATTAATTAGATGTTAATTAAGGAATTAAAATTTATTAACATTCAGATGTAATCACCCAAATTTTATAGTCATGCAATGTCCAATAAATTAAATTTAATTCTTATGATATGGTTTCGGAAGTGGATTGTCACTTGTCAAAGAATTCGGTTTTTAGTCTGTGGTTAGAACTTTCTCGAAGGTCGATATCGAGGAGTCAGGTCTTTGGTCCTGCGTGTGTGACGAGAAGGGTGTTCCTTCCCGATCCTGCAATGATGGAGTTTTAACAGGTATGTTATTCGAGAGGCACCAGTTCTGTGATGAGTAGACTGTGTTCGGCCAATAATCTTATTGGAAATATATCAGAGTTGTTGTTTCAGTAGCCGAACCTGTCTGGCTTTTTATGCTAGCCTGAACTGATGCGAACGTGAAAGACGTGACGCCCTGGTGCCGTCCTGTGGTCTGGTGAAATAGCAGTTAGTCCCGACTAGTGGCGGGCAGTGTGCTGGGTTGACCCGGGCTTTGGCAGTTTTGAGGTTAGATCCTACGAGTGCTGGCAGTGTGGCCATCCCCGTATATTGGAAGGCCTTACCATCCGGTAGCTCGTCCAGGAAAGTGTCGCCGCTCCAGGTAACGATTAGCGTCATCGTTTTCATTACGGATCCCGTAGGCCGCGTGTACGTGGGAACCCAGAGTTTTCTCTGTGGTTCCATGCCAAGGGACTTGATTCCGTCAACTGACGTCAACTGAGAGTCCGTCGTGAACAGAGGGACAGTTAACACCTGCAAGTTTGTAGTAGACCCTTTGAGTGAGTGATACCCAGGTGACCATTTCCAAGTGATTTAGGCCTATGTGTAGTAAACTAGGTTATAAACCAGTTGTTCTAAATTTCATGTGTTAGGTTGTGTCTCAGGGGCTTTCCCCAAATGTTATAATTCCTTTTATGAGCACAACCATATTTAAGGTCACTTATTATTCGATTGAGCTAGAAGTTGTTAAGCGTTCATCTCACGGATCCTCACAAGCGACCTTGAGCTTGTTGATATTTAATCTCATGCTTGTATTTCTCCTAACACACCTTGTTACGGAGATGGGGTGTGTTAGAGGCTAATACCAGGTTAAAGGTTGGGAAAGTTCTAGTGTTTTAGTGGCTTGCCACAATTTTTGTAAACCTGTGTTATATAATTACAATAAACTTTGTAAAAAAGGTAATGGTTTAATTGGTTCTTTCCCTATTAATATATACCCTATAAATTTACTTTAGCACGGCAGGAAGCCGGGTGACACGATAGAAGTGAGAACTAAGCAACAATACGTAACCCCAACGTAATTCAAACGGGCCTACCGTTTAATTACGTTGAGGTTACGTATTGTAGATGGCGCTAAAAACATTTCTTCAAGTGTGACGACGACGCGACTTCCATGATTTTTGTTCACACAAAAAGTGCTCAACGCGCCTAAAGAAGTTTTCACTTCAACTTCAAAAATTTGTAACATTTGATGTGAAATTTTGTTCAGAAAAATGAAAAGGCTTTATATTCAACACGAAGGGACTCATTTCGAGCATTAATTGATAAATTGATTAATATTGTATTAAAAATGTTAAAATTCATGGTCTTCTTTTTATTTGTGACACTGTTATTTAGCAAAAAATAATCCTTATGATGAAGCCTTTCGATCGGTATGATAAAGCTACAGGTGATTATTTTTCTCATGTAACGGGTTCGATTCCCGGTTCAACCATGTAACTATTTAAATATCTTTGGATGAAGTTCAAATTGTTTTTAAAATTAAAATAATGTCTTCTTTCAGTAAAATGTTCCATGTACAATATTCAAGGTACTTTCCCTCTATGTGGCATACCCCTGTATATAACCTTTATGTTAGAATTAAATAGTTTATTGTTTTCATGCGTTCTACCTTTTGTATAACTTGATTGGACAAACAAAACGAATTTGAAACGCCAAAACCTTTCCATTGCCTCTGGCTAAAGTTAATTAACAAAATATTTAAGTAATATCATTATAATATTTCGTTCCAGCAACAAAAAGCTTCACATAATATATTTCCCTGTAATTCAGAGAAATATGTGAACGGTTTTGGTATATAATAAATAGGTCATTAAATAAATTCCACAAGATATTTTTACACTACTTACATTATATAATAATATTGCTTTTTTGAGAATCTATCTTTTTTGAGAAGCTATGAGAAGTCCTCTACAGAGAGTTTCCCCATAATTCCAAATCATGACTGACGGTAAATTGGTGCGGTTTGGTGGAATATGGGCCGAGAGCAATTATGCCAGTAACCGTAGACACAAAAATCACGTCAGTTCGCAAAAAAATGCACTGTTTTCCCGTAGGATGCACCTTTTAGAAGTTCTATGCCAAAAACTGAAAGTTAATTTTCGAACACCACGCAGAACAGCACAGGTTTTTCGGAGTTGCAAACTTGATTTCACACTATTGGTATCTATCGTATCAACATCCCAAAAAATCAATACAGTGGATTTTTTTGCGATCTACGATGTTTTAAATGACTCGCAAGCATTGCATCAGAATTAACCAGATAACCAACACCAACAGCTTTGATTGTGGTATATTCGTATTTTTTTGATTTCAGTAACCTGAGAGAAGTGGACAGGTGGACCAGGATTTTATGCATTCCGGGGAGCTTTTGCACTAGGTACCTATATGATAACTTTCCAACTTACCTTATTAACAGCATCAATATAGGCCCCCTTCTCCAGCAATAACTCCACTAATGCGGAGTGTCCGGCTCTGGATGCCAAAGCAAGGGGAGCGTCACCAGCAGCATCCGAACTCTGGACCTTAGCTCCCAGGGATACGGCATACTCCGCCACGTCCAATGAGCCCCGAGAACAGGCGCATTGAAGGAGATCATTTTGTTTCTGTAAACAAGCATACTTTTGTGATCATGTGCACCTAGTAATTTGTCACCGAACAATGTATACCTGCTGCCCAACACAAAGTATTTTTTTTTAATTTTTTTATGTATGATTTTATTTCGCATTTTTGCTGAAAAATCAATCTACCTTATTTTCTTGCTTGTAAAAATCAAATTCAATTTTCAATACGACAGTCTTCTAAAATTTCTAATATCCTAGTAGTTTCGCGGAGATTTTCTATTTTGAAAGCATTACGATTACGATGTTTTGTTTAAAAATGCATTTGTATAAAAAGGTTGGCACATACGAAATTAGCACCTTTACTTCAGGTTAATTAATTAATTAAATACAATATTGACTACGTTCATTAACTTTGGTGGGGACTTTACCACTAGCATTAATAAATCCTTTGTGACGAAGATTTTAATTAAATAACTTGATATATTATAATAATTTGTTCCGAATCTCCTTCCTTCACTCAGGGGCTATTTCTAGTTTGAAGTTGCTATGAGCACCGTGAGTTCAAAATAATTTGATACCACGCTTTAAAATGGCGCCTGTCTACAGGTTTAATTGTAGCTAATTAACGAGGTTACACGATACGACGATACCAGTTTGTTGATACAATAACGCTCGCGCTCTTACGATAGAGCTAATAGAGATTATTATTTGTGATTATGTTAATTAATAATTTACATTAAACCTGTGTATCATGTTTGAGCAGATAGAAAAGTAATTTATTTATGTAGTTTTAATATAGTTTAATTTAATCACGTACTAACGTACGGTGTACTAAATTAAAAACGACATAAATAATAAGAAAATAATTATGCTGATCATGCAGTTCCATCTCTTTTCAACTTCAATGCCTAGTCTGCAGAACCGAAAAGAACCGAAAACTACAAAGAGAGCATACTTTGTTAGTGGCAGCAAGGCAAGCCCCTGCTCCGACGAGAGTCTTCACGGCTTCGAGGTGTCCGTGCCATGCCGCCATCAACAACGGCCGCATTCCGAACTGAAAAAACAACATTTAAGTTACTTTTTGATCGCTATGGCAGCCTAGTAGGTACAAGAAAGACCTAACAGAAAAAGTCCTATAAATGAAGTGAAAACAAGCAACAATAAAAACCTTATTGAAAATAGCAGATTAATTTTAGAAATTGGTATTTTACTTCTATTTCAACCTAATTCAAAACGCGTAAAAATGGAACCATTTTATTTAGCAAATGAGTAGGTAGTACTAGATGTCAAACGCGAGACAAATAAAAAAAGGTTTAAATCGACAAGGGATGTGGTACACTTTCAACGAACAACGAGACAGACTTCCGTCGGTTACTGAGCAAATAAATTATTTTCAAGAACGTACCTTATCGGCTGCTTCTATATCGCATTTGGATTCGATAAGTAACTTTATTATCTCCACGTTCCCTCTGCTTGCAGCCCAGTGTATCGGTGCTCTGCCATACTGTCAAGAAAAAGACGAATAGGAACAGATATGAAGTATTTGAAATAAATTGTAGATTTTCCACGAAAATTAGACTATTTCATTGTACCCTAATAATGCAGGGTCGAACTGGGCTGGAAGGGCCCGGGTGGCTCCCCGCAAGCCCGGGGCCCGGGACGGGATACTGATAGATGGGACACTATCGGAAAATAATGATACCTTTAAAGGGGTGATAGACGTTCGAGCAAGTACGCGTACTTATGGCTCGGCGAGGTTACTCGCCCGTCTGTCATCGCCGCGAGCCGTGAGCTGCGAGCCAATTTAACAATGCAATTTTGAGCAAGCTTCACGTGTGTCACCGACTCACCGGCTGCGAGCAGAGTAAGGTCGCGAACTTAAAGACCACGTACTTTAAGTACGCACGTCTATCACCCACTTTCGATGAAGTTCAACACTATTTTCCCCTTTTTTTGCTGTTAGTAAGGCGATCACGGCTAATTGATGACTGTGGCTTTACTCATGTTTGAAGAGTTGTTCATAAATGTGTTATTAAAAAATATAAACGTATGTTTACTATCTACTATACCTACCTACCGCCAGCCCTACGGGCAGTGGCGGCGCAAGATCTGAATTTAGTGTGGGCGAGGTACATTTCGCGAAGCCCTTTGGTGGAGCAAGAAAAAATTTAAAAACAGTTGAGAAATCTTAGGCACATTACCTTAAACAGGTTACGTTTTCTTTTGATTATTTGACTTAAACGAAAAAGTTGAAGCGGTAAACGAATACATGATGCTAGAGCGAGCGAAGCGAGCTAAAAAAATTTTTGCAATCTGGATAGGGTAGATGTTGATTTGAACATTTATATAAAAATAGCAATTACTTTGTTGACCCATACAGAATAGTTTGGGAACATATGAATGAGCGAGCGTAGTGAGCTCGAAAATTTAAGGCCCCGCCCCTGATAGGTAAGGTTTTCTTTGACAATACGTTCATACATAAATAGGAGTTACCTTGTCTACTATTACAGAAAAGTCTGAGAAAAAGACAATGTAGGATGCAAGAGCGAGCGAAGCGAGGTCGAAATTGTTTGTACTCTACGTTTATATTAAGGGGCCCCCAACAAATACTGCCTTTAACTTAGTGAACATATTTTGGCCTTGTTTGGGATTTGATTGAAAAGTACCTATTTCTAAAGATTTGGGGGCCTCTCAGAATCGGGGGCCCCGCACCCAATACTTTGATTGACTTCCTAGCCGTTGAAAGTAATGTAAACAAACAGAATGGGAAATCTCCAGTTCTAGCCGGCGGGGATTCCCCACGATAGCAACGCAACGCTAGCAAATGTTGCTAAACTAAATAAAAACATGTCAATATATTTATCGTTTTATGAAGAGTAAACTTTTTTCGTCGAGTTCACGGTTTTTAAGTAATGCATAAACCGTCGTGGTGCGAGACCCCTCGGATAGCGAGGCCGTACGCGGTTGCCCACATCGCCCACGCCTTCCACCGCCTCTGCCACGGGGGGCCCGCGGCGCGCAAGCTAGGGCCCGGCTGGCAAACGCCACCTCGACTATATGGTCAGTCCGACCCTGCCCTAACGTTAACTGCTCATAAATTGTAGGTGTACCAGAATTTATGCAAGCCCCTAAGCACAATAAAAATTGTGCCTAAGGGTTCTTCTAGAGCGACAGAACAGCATCTGATTTAGAGTAATAATTTTATATTGCAATCTCTTGCTTCAGAAGTTGATAGCCTTATTAGCAATGCTCCTCGGGGATCATTTGTAGTACCGGTATAGGAGAAGCTCATGTTCAGCCGCGGACAATTACGGGCTTCGGCGAAGCGGGAAAGCTATTAACTTGTTTTCATGAAAAACATCGAATAAATCCGTAATTTTCGGGTTTCAGCACGACTGAAAGCTGTTGTTTTTGATCTCATTTATTACACGTCAACATGGTTTCTTGTTGTGGCAACCGGATTATTGTCACGCCACAAATCATCGTACGCACAAACAAATACTCAGACTTAAAATTAAACTGTTGGCAAAAGCAGGAAGCCAGAAACAATAAATTTATGTACATATTATTAAATAATAATAATGTATATATACAGGATTTCGTTGTCTTTGATATGTAAACTTGCGAAGGATATTGCTTTCGAATTCGAGTGCTGGAAAAGCTACGGAAAATGGAAACAGTCCTTAATTATTTTCATTTCACGGCAATGTTGAATGAATTGGAAAATTATAATTACGGCCAGCAGTGAATTAATGTTGATGATGAACTAATGAAGGACGGGATAAAGTCACCGGCGAATTTAAATTGTTTCTACGTCCTCTTACAGTTTTGGTTGAGAAGTTCAAAGTACTAGGCTTACATACTTCATGAGGAGAACGACTCACATTGTTTCTGCAGTTGACATCGGTAGGGCGCTCCAGCGCTTCACGAACAGCAGCTGGTTCGTTCTTGATTACTGCTTCATGCAGAAGAAGGTCGTTCTGCTGAATCCGGGTTCGGTTTTCTAAAGCCATCTGGGGGCAAAGAAAACAGTCTTGTTACTGTAACATACGAGGGACCAAAAGTGTAAAAGATTTCGTCAAGGTTTAATGAGCAAGTAACTTTAATGAGAAGAACACTAATTAGGTAGCAAATTTTGAATGTGTTGCGGAGAAACTTTGATCTAATTTTTGTCTTGGCTTCCCCTATGTATTTTTCATCATAATTATCTTGTTGATATTGAACACCTTGACTAAAAGCGTGTGCACACACGCGATTCGTCAAAACAATATTGGATCGCAACCCGACGCTTATCAGGCCCATAAGTTTCCGTCAATTGATTCCCACAACGTGCGCAGAATATTCTGTACCAATAAGGTAACATTTTCAACCTACTACGCAAGTTTGAATGGAAGGAGGTCAGTATAGTCCGTAGATGGATCCACAATTTTGACGATTTTTCTCACCATTTCGCCATTTTTAGGGTTCCGTACCCAAAGGGTAAAACGGGACCCTATTACTAAGGTTCCGATGTCTGTCTGTCTGTCTGTCCGTCTGTCACCAGGCTGTATCTCATGAACCGTTATAGTTAGAAAGTTGAAATTTTCACAGATGATTTATTTCTGTTGCCGCTATAACAATAATACTAAAAAACAGAATAAAATAAATATTTAAGGGGGCTCCCGTACAACAAACGTATTTTTTTTCCGTTTTTATAGATAATGGTCGGAACCCTTCGTGCGCGAGTCCGACTCGCACTTGGCCGGTATGCTTGAAACAGAGAGGATGTCTTAATTGAGCTTGTTGCCTGTCTAACGCGAATACTCTCAAGTGAACATGTCTTTGACAAACTATTCAAGATTTTCGATCGGTTTAATTAAAAGCCCTTCATTGAATTGCGCTCATGTTTCAAGTCGTTACTAGGCAACCACTTCGATATCACACCTCTTTGAACAGATACCGGATACAACTTAAAAACTTTGACATGAAGTATGTAAGCCTAGTACTTTGAACTTCTCTACCAAAACATTGAGCCTCGATACAATAATTAAACAAAGGCAACTTTAACAAGGCAAGAGAACATTTTCATTATGAGCTCAGAATTTTTGATAAATATCATGTTCTGTGACTATGACCCTGCCTTTTCCCAACTATGTTGGGGTCGGCTTCCAGGCTAACCGGATGCAGCTGAAAACCAGTATTCTACAGGGAGCGACTACGTATCTGATCTCCTGCAATCCAGTTACTGGGTAACACGATACCCCTTATTAAGATTGGTTGTCAGACTTTTGGGCTTAAAACTACCCATAACGACTGTCAAAGATCTACGCATGACAGCCATGACCAACGGCTTAGCGTGATTTCCGAGGCACGGAGTAGTCTCGATATTTAATGGATGGTCACCCATCCACGAACCGACCGCAGCAAGCATAGCATCACCTTCGATGGATCCGTGCGTCCGTTTACTTAACAATGCGGACTCCATAAAAAACAACCTGTTTATCCTTCCCAACTTTATTCACGTTTGAATAAAAAATGTTTGTGTAGGTACCTAAAAAGCCTTGTTGTTTCAACTTTAACGATACTCTGCGAGATAAACTGACGGCTATACATGATCCGACCTTGACAGTGGCCCGCCACAGCACCCTTGAGATTCCTCTGTCAGACCGTGCGTTAAACCTTGCTCCATTTTTGAGGCGTGTGTATTATTCATAACTGTACCGCCGGTTTGGGATGCCTACGGTTTTTCACATGCTAAGTTTGCATGTGTTTCTCAAAATAGGGTCTATCTTTTTGTACATGTGGGAAATAATAAGTATGTACTCTTTATTGTCAAGCTACAGAGCGACGCCGAAAAAGGCACCAGCATTGATCACCAAGTTCATTAGGTGTTGTTGAAATATGTATTATCAGCATTTTGTCATGCCATTGTCATGTAATCAACCAACTGCAAACCGGCTTGAATTACTCAGAATTCAGCCATTCCAGGTACTCAACTGGACTAAAGGAACGACGCATTTGATATAATCTAGCTGGGAGTTGTTGTTTGATTTCTAAACCGGTTCAATTACTTGATATGCGAGTAGCGACCCAGTTTGTTTGCTTACCTTTAGATAATTGGCTGACAGCAATAGCGATACCGACTGATTGTTTATTGGGTTTTTAATTACTCTTTTTCAATTTGCTTTGCTTTTTATCATTTTTTTATTTCACAATACATGGCTGTGAATAAAGATTTTTTTTAATTATTTGGTGTGGAAGGTTGAGGTCAGGAAGGACTTAAAGAAAATGCACACTCAGTTTTCCAATTTTCATTGCAACTTAAAAAAAAAATATTTCCGTATGAAACCGTTTCGAACTATTATAAGTACCTACGAACATTTTAAAACAAAAAGTCTGAATTGATGCGCAGCATTTCATGTATTACACAGAAAATACAAAAATATGAGAGGGAAGACTTGTCCAGCCTTTTTATAGCTAAATGCTTTATAGAAGCGTATAAATTGCCTTTGAAATCGGATATTATTATTGGTTTACGTTGACATTACGCTCCGCACTGCACTCAAGCGACTAATAGCACTTAGAAGCTCTGTAACCAAATATCGGAGGTGCTGCCATTAACCCGCTGGAACTTCATTCGCTGACATTTCAGTAATATACTTAATTAGGCTTTCAGACCTGAGAACCTTGAAGGATAGCTTTCACACTAGTGGGACCTCAGTAATTAGTAGTTACTTAGGTTTCTTGGAATAATAAATAGATTTTCACTGTTTTTAAAGAGCATTTTCACTATAATTTCAGTTTAAAAGTAAGTATTTTCAACAACAATGCAACTAGGTGCCTAATCGATTTTTTGTTTCGTTTTAAGCATGGGAATTGAATAAGGCAATTTCCCAAAGCATATTCTACTATTCATGTTCTAACTTAATTTTTATATTCATTAATCAATAGGTAGATACTAAATCTGCGGAACTGCTGAATAAATAAATAATAGATAAATATATGACCGAACACGAAACGTCATTATACATTTGCAAACAACGGAATTTCCTGCAAAATAATTGTTCATTGTTCCACGAAAATACTGAGAGCTCTTTGGGCCCATGTTTTCTGGGTAGCAGTGTTTTCCATTCACTCGTCATTCAGAGCCGGGAATTAAAAGTCTCAAACAGACTCAACGTTCCTTCCTACTTTGTGAAGAGGAATTCATTCTTCATTATGCTGATTCATTAGTGGTTAGGTCGTTGTTACATACAGTCTATTAATTTTGTTCAGTAAAGTAGGGCAGGCGATCTTAGTTAGTATACAAACCCTTGTACTTTCTAACTTTTGATTGGAAGGCACTTCAGCATCGCACGTAGTTGCTGGGAAAGCCGACATTCCTTTAACTTCGGAAACTAAAGTAAACTAATTATGTGGTAAAGTGAATATTAACTATCAAAGGCATTTTTAAAACGAAAATGTTTTAATTTCGTAAAAGTTAGATAATGGCGTTGCTGTGAATATCAATTTTGTAGTTTATTTGTAAGAAACGCCTCAAATTCCATAGTTGGCCCTGTGTGTGTGTGTGTCTGGCAACAGTTTCTTGTTACTTAAATATGGAAAGGCAGCCAAAGAAAACATTTTCTTAACAATAGTTTCATGGTTAAGGCAAACAGAACAATAAAGCCTGTCGAATACAAAACAACTTGAATTTACCCCGAGGGCGGGTTATTGGCTACTAGGATAAAAGCACTGACTGGAGTAGTATTGTTTTCATAATTTCAAAGTGGCTACTCGTGCAAATAATGGCAATGATAAACAGGTTCAACCAATGATTGACATTGATTTAAAGGCGTAGAAATTATTGTTATGGTTGACAAATTATTTAGTTCCGATAACAAACGAATTATTTGTAATTAAAGGAAATGACCCAGCAGCAACGGTGGTCTTAAATATGTGTCGTAACTTGGAGATCGTGGGGTCGAACCCAGACAGGTACCTACATTACTTTATGTTATTAATTTCAACAACACGGCTCTCAAAACGTTGACGGGAAACATCATGAGGAAACCGGCATGTCATAGAACTAAAAATTCGAAGACATGCGACACCCGCCAATACGGCACCAACCCGAACTCGGCCTACCACCACCGCTTACAGCAGTATTATTTTAATATTACTTCAGTGTAGGAAAGAGATCTCTACAGGACGTATAGCTCCATATCTTTCCCCCACTGAAGTAAGATTAAAATAATACTGCTTTAAGCGGTGATGGTAGGCCCCCTGGGCCCGCGTGGTGGATTATAGCCCACTCCCTCTCGCAGATAGGAGGCCTGTGTTCCAGCAATGCAATACTCAATACGTTTATTGCATTCCACAATGTTTGATCTTTGATGCTGGCTTAGATAAGAAATTTTGGGCAGAGGCGGTTCATACTTCAGTTTACTAGCGGAATAGATCTGTCGTGTCAGGACTGAATAACAAGACTCCTTATGAAGTCTGGACAGGGTCGAACCCAAATTCAGACAACTAATAGGAAGTTTAATGTATTTAGCAGTTTTAACTAGGCCTGATATTGCTTATAGTGTAAGTTTTCTTAGTCAGTTTAATAACTCTTATGATGAGATTCACTGGAAGCATGCTAAAAGGGTGTTAAGGTATTTAAAAAAAAACAAAAACTATGGTCTTGTGTTCTGAATTTCCTACAATCTCATACAGTAGATTTTTTAAATATATTGCCTCTTTACTTGCTTCTGACATAGAAATGTATTCTGCTTCTGTTGAGGATAAAACTACATGTCTTTGCTTTCTACATTCAAATGAAATCACCGTATTTGACAACATAAAACAAAATCCCGAAAATGATTTTCTATCATTTACATCTGAACCCCAGTCCGCGTCTACAAAACCTTCAACACAAGAATTAGGTTTTGGGCTCAGACACTATAATTATAAAATTTAATAGACGAAGCGTTAAGTACTGTTCGGTTTCATAATAAAAATGACGGCCAATTATATAGCTAACGTTCCCAAGTTGCGCGGCCGTGGGAATTACGAGGATTGGTGTTTTGCGGCTCAAAATGTCTTGGTGAATGTGAATGTGAACATTATGTTCATTGTACGCTTCGGCTAAACCCTGGATTCCAGGATGACTGTTAGACTGCCCACATTAAACTTTTCAAGTCACACCTGCCTAATTTTAGGATGCCGATGTTTCATTTGCATTTGAGTACTGAACGAAATGTAATTGGCGTACTGAAATGCAAATTAAACGCCAGTGCGGGTGGTTCATTTGAGCTTATACTGCTTGGAAACAATTTTCATGCCTGCTTAAATCGCCAAATTGTTGTGAACATTTGTAGCTATTGGAAACAAATTGGAGGAGTGCTTTTCCGGAAGTGAAAACTTCTTAGGCAGCGATTCGATAATTTGACGAGAATTGAGAGTGTAATTTTAAGGACGCGTCACGTTTATGCGCATTTCTTTCTTTCTTTGCGAAGAATAATAATAAAATAGTCTCTCTGTTTACACACTAAATCTGTCTTATTCTTTATTTTTTCAGAAGTTTCACTTTTATAACGTTTAGGGTACTGCACGGGTATTTTTTTTTTGTAATATTCGTTAATAATACTATTTCGGGATGTTAGGTGCCGTGGATTTTTATAGTAGTATAATTTGGACAGTCCCATAGGAATGTCCAAATAACAATCATAATAAAATTGCAATCATAATTACAGACATTATCGTAGAATCACCACACTTGATCAAGGTTACGAGGATTTGGTACCACTAAAAGTTATTTTGTTTTAGAAATCACAAATGAAAAGTAACATTGGTGAAAATTGCATAAAATAACCAAAAAAAAAAAAAAATAGTTGTATAAAATATGATATTACTAGGGCTTCAAGTCTTAAAGGAGATGTTTCTTCAACTTGTAACTTAAGAAGAATGAATTCTAAACGGCTTCGAGCGACATGGCTTCACGTAGCTCGGAGAGACTTGTTCCCCTAAGGCCATGTCTACATAGCTCCTGCCTTTGAACACAGCTTTGCGACTCAGCCTCTTGTCGAGGTCTCAACTAAACAAATGTTTAATATTAATGATGTGTTTTTCAACTATTTCGGGATTTGTTTCATAAATAAATAAAGGATTTATTTATGAGGTCGGATTTTGGTAGGCTTGTTTCTGGAGACTGTTTTACAATAACTTTTACTACGTAAACTGGCAGTTTAATTTGATATCGATTGATTTTCGTTACATTTTTAATATGGTGAGAGTAAAATAACATTAAATAAAAACTTTAAAAAAAACTGCCTTTAAAAAAAACACGGTGACTTTGGTTTTGAATTTTCGTTTTTTTCTACCGACAGTCAAATACCCCTACGTAAATAACAGCGAGAGGCACTTAAAACATCGTCCATATGTGGGAAAAATACGTATTATTGAAGCTAACTGAAAAACTACGCAAGCAGAGTTAATAATTTATAAATGGGATGGGACTACTCCGCCAATTATGAATCGATTTTGATGATTCTTTTTTTGTTTGGTCGGTCATGCTTCAGAGGTGGTCCCATATCAATTTTAGTAACTTTATAAAAGAAAAGAGAGGGGAATGTATTTTTAAAAATAAATTACAACAATATTGGTATCAAAGAAAAGCTAGTAATGAGAATTCCAAATCTACAACACAAATTATTTAAAAAACAGAACACCCGAATGCAAAAATCTATAACCGAAAAGGGAAAAACAAGCATTGAGCTTTGTTTTTTGTAAGTTTCAGTTTGCAGGTACCATGTTTCAGGTAATTGGCTTGTCCCCACAAGCCAATAACCTGAAACTGAACTCTTGTTTGTCCCCGCCTGCAATATCTTGCCATGGTTTTATTCAGTCGGATGGATTTCAGGCCACCTGCGTTTCACAAGCGGCACAGGTGACGTGAATTTGTTCCACTTTTTACATCTGAAAACTTTTGTTTGTTGTTTATTTTTCGAAGCGACGCAATTAACGGATCGTATGATCAACTGTGTTTATTTTAATTTGCATATTAAACATGGACTCTGTTTTAAGAACGTTTTTAGTAATTGCGATTCTTTGTTCGGTACGAGGTGATCCGACAGAGAACCAAAGTTGTCGACATAGCTCACAGAATAAGCAAGCTGAAGTGACAATGGGCCGGCCATATTAGCCGTAGAACCGATGACCGTTGGGGTAGACGTGTTCTTGAGCGGAAACCGCGCATCGGGAAATGTAAGGTATACGCTCGCGCCCTCAGGCTAGATAGAGCGACTATACAAGCGGGTGGCTGGTAGCAACTGGATGAGAGTAGGCTTGCAGAAAAAATATCGATATATCGAAATGTCGATATTTTTTATTCGATAAATATCGATATTTTTAGGCGATATTTATTATTTCGATATATCGTTGTGTCGTTGTATCAGCTGTTCTCTACATTTTGACGAGTTATACGAACATAAATGTACGGAACAACATAAACATATTTGTACTATAAATTAAAATTTTGCTCAATTTTTTAACAATCGCTTGCGAATTTTTGTGTAAAATAATACATTTTCAGTGTTTTTATTATGGAAAGTGGCAACACTGATGGTTCTGAAAATGACGATAGACCGGGAGTATCTACCCCAAAGTAAATTTTGTTCATTTTAATGACTTTATAAGTTAAATTGAAAACAATGAAAGTGTACTATCTTTTTTTACAAATACTATCCTTTTCATTTTTTTGTACTATCTTTTTCAACACACCTAAATCCAACCCTGTTCGCCACTGACTAAATAAAACCACTGGAATTCAGAGCCGTAAAAAGTATAAGTACTTTTTTATAGTTTGGTACCTATTTATATGATTATAAAACTTGAACTACAAAAAGTTTTTTTGTTTTAATTCCACCGATATATCGATATTTTTTTTTGATAAATCTAAATCGATATTGATATTTTTTAAATATCGATACAATATAATATCGATACTTTTGTACACTTCTTGTATCCCTAGATGAGAGTTGCAGAGAATCGAGTTGAATGGCGTGCAATTTGAGAGGCCCATGTCCAGCAGTGGACTGCTGTAGGCCGATGATAATGGTGTTTTTTTGTGACAATGCAGGAATGCGTTGAATTAAACCTCTTTTACTCGTACCCACAGATCTTTACCTACCCCTACTCTCATACGGTCAACTGGTTTCGTTTTCAAACAAAATTCGTTTTAAATTCATTAAATTACTCATAACTTGATAGTATATTCATCCTTTGTTATTTATTTCCCGATTGAAGTGAACTCTGGTAAGTATCTGTGTGATGGAGACGGAAAATGATCTGTTTATAGTGCAAAAGGTTGATGAGAAGTAGGTATTTAAAGTTTTTGTTATTAGCTATAACTAATGCTGTTTTAAATATGTATCATATGCAAACAAATATAAGTCTTCATCCATAGGGATCATTACTTTCTAGGTAAACACACATAAGGCTTTCACAGCATCCGTTTTACATAAGCCCATAAATACAAACTTTTATGTTACCTTAAACTTTTCTTTTTCATGTTGTTTTCAATGTCAGAACTTCACAAAGCTCACAGGATAACTTCGATAAGCCGGTTTCCATTCCACTTAATCGGGTTATACCGCTCAGCCATTCCATCGTTATTTCCGCTTAACTAAGCTGCTGCACGTGTCGCTACGGACACTCAGAACACGTGCCCAGTGTTTACTAGAAGAGCAAATTTCTGGCGAAATATCTATCTGACTATAGTTACAATAATTGTGTCGCCACAAAATTGACAAGAAGGTTAGTACAATAAGTGCCAGTATCTACGTATTTGAAAATTGGAACTAAATTAATATCATCATATGATAACATTCTTAACAAAGCAACCATAATTTCAGGACAAAAATCTTCTCTAATGAACATTCAGGACTAAAAAACTTCAAAATTGATTACAAACAAAAAAGAGTACTTACTTACTGCAGTATAAAAATTCACTAAAAGCAGCTATAAACTGCGCCTGTAAAAGCCAGAAGCGTTTTACCATTTTTATAGCTTACCGCAAACCGCATCATCTGTAAGTATGAATTATTTCAGCAAAGGAAGCCGTTTCATTTCGTGAACACGAAATTTTATTGAAAAAATTCACACGAATGTGACGCTGGGGACCGATCGCGGAGGATGGATGGCACTGGTCGACTGTAATGGGCAAGTGATAATGGGATTATAAATATTTCGGTGAGAACCTGATGAGGAATGTGCTAAGTGCTTGTTAGTATTTTACAGGCGTTGATATGTTACTGTGCTGCAAGCTGGACCTACCTATGTACAAGGCTAAGGCTTTTTGGCGTGTGGCTAAAATTGGCGAAACGCTCTAAAGCCGCCATCTTGTTTTATCAACATAGTTTCTGAGTCAGTTTCACAATTTTTTTGTGTTTATCAACAACGCCCCCTGTCAATGTCATTCAGGCGCCAAACCCTTGTGGCACTACTTTCCTTTATTAGTAGGTCCTACAAATAAGGGACTTTTTTACTGCGGTGGGTTTCGTAAAAGGTTAAATATGACAAGAGGAGATTGAAGCAGTCAAGTTTTTACCGAAACCGCTGTTCCGCGCCTTACGTATGTGCGTTGTGCGCGGCGAGACGGAGGGGCAGTGCAGGTCGCTCATTAATCAACGCTCACGGTGTCCCACCTCCCGTGTCGCCGTGCATTCCTATGGCGGTTTCGGTCAAATTTATAGAATATGGAGGAAATATCAACTTAGAGACCATCATTATTAGGTGTTTGTAGCTCACACTCATTTAAACTTCTGTACTGGAACATAATTATTATAGTGTGGTGTGTATTTGAATTTTAGACACAGTTTCCATGTCTTCATAATAAGTTTTGTATCGAAATTGTAGGCAATAGCGTCATGGCCTTCATGGGAGTATTGGTATTACAACTACATAGCGAAAAATAGCTCACTAAATCTGGAAAATCACACAACATAAAATGGCTGTCGAAAAACACGTTATGAAAATGCAAGAATATATAGCTATGCTGTTTTTTTTCCTTTTAATCGTTGCTGTTTTTTCCCGGGTTTGTTATTGTAGCAAAGTGTATGTTATCACGAGGTTACTGAAGCACAAAGCGGAAATAAGATGAAACATGTCAGGACCACTCGAAGTCTCAGCCAAGTCCAGAAATAATGAGTACGGAATAACACTTCACCGAATAAACGGAAGCTTCTAGCACAATCGTAAGTTGTCAAAAATAACCTCAGTCCTGCTGTTTTATGTTTTCCGAATGCATTATTTAGGCAGACTACGTAATGGGACTTTTATTTCATTTCCGAAATGAAATTTATCATTTCAAGTGTTTTTGTGTTTTGTTCGTCTGATCCATGTCTGATCCCAATGACTGGTTGAGCATTGTTTTGGTTTAATTCGATATACTTAACGTTAACCATAATTATAAATATTAAATAGTTTTACGTAATGTAAGTATTTTACAAATCAATAGCAATTGCCCGCGGCTTAGCCTGCTTGAGTGGTGGTGGTGGCGTGTGTGTTGGATCATTAAGTTCCCTTCAAAATGGTTGAGCTGAATGGTGCTGATCCATGCGTCATGTTCGTGAACGGGCGCCATCAGTAGGGACTGGTCATCTCTTAGCTGCCACGGCTTATTTTGATTTATTTTAATTTTTGAATTGTTTTGTATCTTTTATTTACGGACGCTTTTAACCTGCACGTTTTTCTACATTGTACTCACATGTATGATTCCAACATGAATGATGTAAACAACATATTGTAACAATATCCTGATTTAAAAGAGTGTCCGTGGAGTTTCTTGCCCGTTCTTCTCCATAGGAACCTACTACGCTTTGGAATGGGCAACTAGCTTCATATATTCTGACTGACCGACCCTTTGACAATTCAAAAGTGCCTGTAATTGGTTTATTTGAAATAAACGCTTTGAGTTGAGTTGAGTTGGGGTCGGAAACGTTCTTCCGGGATAAAAAGTATCCTATGTCCTAACCAGTGCAGTTCTACTCATGTGCCCATCCAAATCCGTGCAGTCGTTTTAGCCTAAAAGCGTAAAAAACAGAATTTCCATCTAATCTAAATACACTGGTTCGAAAAAATATAAGTAACTTAAACTTATTAAACTGATTATTTGTACGTTAAATCTATTTGAATTTTTTCCTCTCTCCGGTACGAAACGATCTTCCCTTGATTAAAACTTTGCCAGGTGTAATAAATTTTTACTGTAAGCAGTTTCAAGTAAAATCATTGCTACTGTAAATGTAACTTTATTGTTTCATATATAAGATCCAATATTACTTGTATGAGAACCAGAAGGGAATTGCGAGGCTTGGGTATGTGACAAAGTTAAGTGTACTTTATAAAAGAATCACGTGTTGATAACGGTTTTAATTTAAATTTAGGAAAGGTTCCTTCTTCCTATGTTGCGCTGGTTTTCTTGTTTCTTGGTCGTCATCTGCTCAGCATTTTTCCAACTATGTTGGGTTCGGCTTCCAGTCAACCTTATGCAGCTGAATACCAGTATTGTATTTTACATGGAGCGACTCTCTATCTAAACTCCAGCCAACCCAGTTACTGGCCTAATACGGCACCCCTTAAAAAAAACAGCTGTTCCCTACATTTTGTCGTCAAAAGGTAGGTAGGTAAACAGCCGATTTTTTTTTCGCGATTTCTGTTTTGGTCCTATAGTGAAAGTTGTTCATAATGATGAGTCTAATGACCCCTTAAGAGATTTCGTGTAAGAAAAGATACACTTTATAAATATCACTAGTACATTTTTCATATGCGAAACTCTATCTTTCCCTGTGATACAGAGGACGCATTTGTATCTGTCGCAATATCTTTTTACCTTTTGTAGCCTCATCTATCTTTTATCAGCGAGACATGTAAAAGAATGTCGTATCTCATTGGTAAAGCTCGGTTCTCACTGGTGCAGAAAACAGAACAAGAGGTAAAATACTTAGGTAGTATACCATTAATGTAAGGGGCTTTTGGAAACAGGAGCATGCTACCCGGAAAAATACTAACGACCTAGCCTCTCCGGCAGATAACGAATTTAGGTGTTCCCTTCGAAAACAAAACAAGAATGACATGGCGGACGGTGTAGCTTGCTTCAATGTGAAATCTCTGAGCTAGGTACATTTTAAAAGAGTAACTATGGAGTTTCTTGAAATCAAATCAAAATCCAAATATTTTATTTCACATAAACCTTCATGAGACGTTTCATAAGTGTATGAAACGTCAGAAGCTAGGTGCACAGTTCCAATTGGTCGTTTCCTATGGAGAAGAAACAGCAAGAAAATCCACGGTTACTCTTTTAAAAATAATTGGCTTACAATATTTTCAAATTACAGTGCTAGTTTAGTAGGCATGGCTTGCCCGTTCTTCTCCATACGAAACTGCCTTTTGGAAAGGGCGCCTAGAATCAGTTCTATTTTCTTGTGACGTTCAAAAGTGTATTTTACCTACTAGTCTAACATAAGAAGTGTCGTTGAATTTAAACTTACCCCATCAAAAATAAAGTTCGAGTGTAGGTACATAATAGAATTAGGGTAGCAATGTAAACTAAGATTCAAAACAAAGCAATTCAAACAATACTGGTACCTCTACCAACTTACTATATTAAAATAAATAAATAAGTAAATTTTCTTTGTAAATTTAGGATTACGCCACGAATAAACGCTTTTTCATTTCATTTTCATTCATTTACCGAATGTAAATATTTAGTTAAGTACTTTATTATTGTCGTAAGTTTTTCTTCAAAACTTTATTTATTAATTTATTATTTATGTACTCACAGTAAAATACATAATAGATACGACATAATAAAAATATAGTACAAAGGTACTGCTTATTTCTTAAGAAATTTCTTCCAGCAGACCTGCGAAAGGAGAAATGAGAAAGAAATGAAGACAATAGTGTGTGAGAACAAGAAGAGAATGAATATGCGAAGTCTTAACTAAAATATTAAATATACCTACACATATACGCAAGAAAATTAACATAAGCTTAAATATATAAACATAAATACACTAAGGTAATAATATACTCATAGGGCCCGAAGGATTTGAAAAATAAACACATGAATTCCTTTTGATTATTCAATAACAAATCAAATTAAATGCGCAACTCTCGGTGGACACACGAACCTGATTCTTTGCGAGAATCTATCCTGACCATTCAGGTAGAATCAAATCGAATCGAATCGCAGTCATTGGACTGTGATTCGTTGAGGGAGGACTATCCCCGCGTCCTAATCACTACATATGTACCTATTAGAAACAAAGTCCTCCGCCGCGTCTGTCTGTCTGTCAAAAACGACTGCACCGATTTTCATGCTGTTTTCACCAATTGGTAGAGTGGTTCTTGAGGAAGGTTTTAGTATATAATAACCGACATCTACGTGGAAGCCGCGGGCATCAGCTAGTCTTAACTAAAGCGATCGTTCGCGCGAATAGGTACACGATCGTCGCGTTTATATATATGTTCGGGTTCGCCAAACATATGATAATAGATTCGGATAGGAAATAAGGTAGGAATCCTAATTATAAATGTTAATCAAGGTGGTTGATATTTCATCATTAGTGCTTGTTCAGGCACACGCGGTTACGGGGGCGGTGCCATGCGCAGTGGACTTAGTATTCACATTGGTCGCCAGGCCCTAACGCGGGTGTGAAAGTTCAACCCTACGCTGCGTGGAAATCGCCCGCGCAGCCGTGAAAACAGACAAACAACTTCATACGAGCGCGCCGCACGCGCCGGTCGCGAGATTGCCCGCTACTTACTACACCGCACCTGCGTTTTGTACGTGAACAGTATGATACTTATGCCATATTTTGATAATTAAGTTTATTCGATTATTAAGCTAAAGAGATTTCGTAAAGCTAAGGTAAGGGGACGATTAAACTGTGGTTACTTGGATTACCGTTTAGTTAGTAGATCACTACCTTGGCCCCCTGGGCATATTTTAAGGGACAGGATGACGGACGGGGCTTTTTTACTTGTATCAACCAGGGTAATTTGTCTCCTGGGATGATTTACGACGGACAGCTTATCTTATGTTTAGTTTTCGGGAAACTGGGGCTTTATTTTAGATAGTGTTGTATCTGAATAGGCTCAACGCCACAAGGTTCTTTTGGCGCGTGGCGAAAATCGGATCTAACGCCGCCATCTTGTTGTGTCAATACAATTCCCGTAGTAAACATGTATGGAAATTGTCACAGACAACATCGCCCCCCTGTCAATGTTATTCAGGCGCTAATTGATCCTTGTATCTTACATTGTTTTATGTTTTAAAGAAAATTATTTATTGGGACTCGCGCAGGAAGATCAGAAATTAATGAAAATAGGGGGAAAAAATTAGGTGGATGCGAGAAGCACAGAACCGGTCGAAGTGGCGGTGCTTGGGGGAGGCCGATGTCCAGCAGTGGACGTCTTTTGGCTGAAATGATGATGATGAGCATAACAAAAGGAAGCTAAACGAAGGATGACATCAAATTGACGTTACAAATTTACAACCGACTCATCTTTTGTGATATTTTTGCGTAATTAATGACGTCACAATAACGTAAAGTACACACACTCAACGAAAAGGGGTAAACAAATAACTTGTTAATTGGAAGAGTGTTACAAAAGTTTACGTAAATTTTGTTTTCAGGGATTTATTCCTACTTTACATTAGGTAACGATGCAAATATTTTTTTAATAAACCATGACCATGACATCACGCTATTTTACCCTGACGGCTTGGGCAGAGGTTTACCTATAGAACACCTACATTTCGCCAGTTATGTTCAAGTCCCATGTAATAGGGGGCGAGTCTATTGCCATCATTGGTTTAATTTAATTGGGTATATATTTGTATATGAATAGATACAGAAAGTGGCTAAGTAATACCAGGTTAAGCTACGCTTAAATAATCAGGTTAAGCTACGCTTACCGAGATTGGTCCGTGGACAGGTGGCCATCTTTACATACCTAGACTCCTCCGTGCATCGAAAAGAAAGAAAAATGCGTTTATTGGCAATGGAACAGAAAAATAAACCCTATTACTGTAAAAGCAGAAAACAATATTATAGAATGCCAAAAGGGCCAAAGCACGGGAAAAATCACGGGGTTGTTTCGGAGGGGGAAAGTACGTTAAGCCGTTGGTCCCGGCTGTCATTCGTGGATCTTTGACAGTCGTTACTGGTCGTCAGAAGCCGAAGCAGAAACATATATTATGTTGATATAAACCGTGTAAGCAATACCCATCCTGCGAAGCCTATTGACATATAAAATATTACAGGCCGCTTCATAATTCTTCAGCCATGAATAATAACTTAGTACGGTGTCGCATAAAACAGTCGTAAACCTGCGTTTTATGACAGTCTGTGCACGATCATAAAAACGTGTTACACCTCGCCGTTCACCGCTACAATAACTTCCGTTAATATTTAACTGTGATTGTAGAACTTTGTCATTATTAAATGTATATGAACAGACGCCTGTATTACTCTAAGAGGTTGGCAGAGTATAGGTAGCTACTACCTTTTTTTTTTTTGTCTTTTGTAAATCATCCAATGACTTCTCCCGCTCTGGGCGGAGCGGAAGGGCGTGTCAGACTTTTACTGACTAAAACCCACCCGTGTTCCTTCAGTTGCCTGTTGCCAAGGTCCCGGTATTCCTTTCGGACTTTCCCGCAACCCTGTAGGTGCTACTACCTAGGGTTGCAGACTATTAGAAACAAAGAAATAAAACCACCAAGTGCGATTCGGACTCGCGCAAGAAGGGATTTTTTATCCCCATTAAATATCTATAAGAACAAGCAAAAAAAATTACGTTTGTTGTATCGGAGCCCTCTTAAATATTTATTTTATTCTGTTTTTTAGTATTTTGTGTTATAGCTAGCGGCAACAGAAATACATAATCTGTGAAAATTTTAACTGTCTAACTATCACGGTCCATGAGATGAGATACAGCCTGGTGATAGTCGGACAGATAGACAGCGGAGCCTTAGTAATAGGGTCCCGTTTTACCCTTTGGATACGGAACCCTAAAAAGCACTGTTATGCTACGCAGCACGCTACGGCGTAGCTTTCGATGTGCTACGACTGCTGCGCGGTCTCCACACTTTTGGAACGTTACATAGGGCATGACTATTAATTTTAAGCCATCAATTTATTTCTCTCTTTTTTTGGCGTACTTACTTTTACCCCTTTACGGATATCCAAGATACACAGAATCCAGTATTTAGGCACAATAAGTAATTTAGAAATGGAGACCAATACACTTAAGGTATATTTTAGTTACACGGCCTCGAGCCACACCTCTGTCTAACCCTTTGGGGAATACAGGCGTGATATTATGTATTTGTGTAGGTCTAATCCAGGTCAGAATATTTATATGAAATAGCTCATACTGTCACTGGCTTATAAAAGATAAAGAAAAAGTAGGTTTCTGTCCATTCTTAATGACAGCCTCCTGCAGGGCTATAAAAAAGTTAATACCATACTGCAATGTTTACAGCCTCATTAACCTTCCCAGTGTTACAGACAAAACATTGCTAGGACACAGGTCGCATTTATTATTAAAAGTCAGTCCGTCTGTTTAAGAACGTTCTCGAATAAGGTTACAAGTGCTTAGAAAAAGACCTAATTAATTAATACTTTTTAATTGTTTAGTAAGTTTGAAAAAGTTTGTAAAGGATAGCATGTTACCTTGATGGAACGGCAGGAGAGTGTGGCCGTGGAGCTATGTCAAAGTATGCTCCACGTCCTGCCGTCCCAAAACATGCAGTCAAAGTGACCTCAGTGCTGTGGAAGTGGCGAAGTTTTCCGCCATTATGATCTTGAATACTGTCGTGCCAGCGACACGGAGAAGAGGAAGAAGCATGTTAAATCTGAAACTAGAAAAAGATAAATCCACGCCCCTTGTGCCCCCGACCAAATGGGTAAGGTTATGTTAGAACTGTGACCAACGCGCGTGAGCCGAGCGGGCGAAGCGAGCGGTGCCGCGGCAGCAGCGGCCAGGGAGCGCTACTTCCAAGTTGGTCGCAGTTACTTGGCAATGTTTACTACTCCTTAAACCATGGATACCCTACATTAATGATATGTCCAAACGTCGACTGATATTATCATTAAACGTTAACGTTTAAACGGTATGATCATTTATAGCTCTCCATTTCATGAAACACTACCATTTCATGAAATGGTCGAACACTTCATTAAATGATCACTTCTAAGATCTGGCCACGACATAAGTATACCTTTCAAATAAAGTATCTAATAAGGTATTATGTAATTTAAGCACCTAGCTATAACATAGCGAATTGACGTAGGGTGACAATCTGGTAAAAAATAAACCCTGGCTGTACCTACATAATATGTGCGTGTGTCCATTGAATTACGGGCCTCATATGAACAGTGTATATATACCACACATTCTAAAGCCCAAGTAACTGACCAAACAACCAACTTATGGCCTCTAAAGGTTCTATAAAAATTCAGCCGTGACTTACGGGCCTCGAACTTTCACGTGAGAGCTTTAACTGGGATCACCAACTTTGTTGTTAAGTTCAAAACCACGGTCAGTTTTGAAACTGAACGTGACTTTTGCTCGGAAGTTGCGGTAAAGATTCTTTTAGCGAAGTTTCGTGTCATCTCTACAGAGAGTTTGTACTGTGTATTTTGTGATCTATTTTTAACATGTCCTTTTTGAATAAGAGGAATTTCAGATTTCACAGGCGTGCACTCTCACACTAGACGAGTCCACTCAAGACTGTGTGTATTTACTCATAAGATCATTGGCAGTTTGAGTAATTTATGCGGCCAGCCCTTTCTTTGGTTATTGTTCGTCAAATGAGCTGCACGATTATTGACAAATGCGTGCACTGACTGGACAGGTCCACTCAATCTGTGTGGCTCTTTCCTCAAAAGACCATTTTAGACACCAATCTAAATGGTCTTCACATGATCAAGATCGGCCATTCTTCTCAGAGTAGTCAGATAGGAATCGCTGACCTCATCTAGTTTTAAAAATGTGATTGACGTGTAAAAGTGTTTGTACAAACCTACTTTGAGAAATAAACAACATGATTGTATTAATAGTACTAAAGTAGTATCTAGTAGAAGAAAAAACATCTGCTGTTCCCTACATTTTGATGAGCTATGCGAACATAAACAGAACACATGAACAGCTGATTATTTTTTTGGTCATTTCAATTTTCATCCCAAAGTGAAAGTTTTTCATAATGATGAGTGCAAGGGCCCCCCTATAAGAGGATGCCCATGAATTAAACTACGTGCCTGCCTTCAAGGACAAACATTCAGCCAATAACAAGAGTCATCAGCTGTACCTACCCAGGGACCAAATTAAACTCCATTCAGACAGAATTATGTCAATAAACTGTGTTAAAAATACGCTGTACAATGGTCGTCTCTCGAACAGTTAGCAAAAAGTTTCGCGGAATCGCTGAACGGAACTCGAAATAAAACTGCGCTGATTCGTTTTAAGCACTATTTATAATTTAGGGGTTTATTTATAAACGTTGCTTAAGTTAAGTGACGTTCCAAACGTCAAAAATGTATGGTTAAACAGTCGCTAATCATTACTTAACTTTAAGCAACGTTTATAAATATACTCCTTTATGTCCAGACCTTTTGTCACAGGGAAAGCCAATACCTAAAGCTGAGTGGCGCGGCAGCCAGTGAGCAGGCAAATAATTTTGGAGCCTAAGAAGTCACCAAGTCGTGAGGTAATTTATACGATAATGTGTGTGAATAATTTATTTATTTATTTATTTATTTATAGGAGAACCAACAGCTATAAATAATGGATAACAATTTTATAAGAAACACAGAGCCAATTACAGATTCTCACGGGTAAAAACTGAAAAAGTAATAGAAATCTTAGGATCACTAACAAGCACGATAGAAAAGAATATAATATATATACATATTATATATATATAAATGTAAGGTACAATAAGCACTAAGCAGTTTTAAAAAAGTCAGCGTTCAGCCGATTGCGTGCAGAATGGGATTTGGTGGTAAATGGGTCAAATGAGAACTCTTTACAAAGAATATTAAAGTCCTTACTCGCTCGCACCATGTATGAGTTTAATAATAATATCAGAGAAGGGAGTGAATGATAGCGTGACGGATGACAGTAGAGAATGGAAAGAGAAAATGTGTTTCGCTGACCCCAAGTAACATGGGACAAGGGCAGGAAGATGATGGATGAGTAGGCATGTAGTCATGTTAAATGATGGTCACTTAGAAAGCCATCGAATACCTTTAATCAAAGAATCATTGTATACCACTGTTCTTGGGAGAACTACAAACAAACCTGATAGGTATTATAGCCTTCACTGCACTGCTCACTGATGTGTGAAATAGCGTTATTGTAACGATCATGTAACCTGTGTTTGATGTCAACCACATACTGCTGCAGCTGTTGCTGTGGGCCACTGAATGTGGTCTGTATTATTACACCCATTTATTTACCTATGTAGGTACATATTATGTGCTCGAGCTAATTAAGATCGAGCACAGAGCTCGAGACTCGTGGCTAAGTAATACAGCCGCACGGGCCGATCCATCAGGTTCAGCTACTCTTGCCGGGGTTGGTTCGTAGAAGGGTGACCATCTTTACATATTGAGACTCCTCCGTGCCTTGGAAAGCACGTTAAGCTGTCATTCGTGGATCTTTGATAGTCATTTCGAGTCTTCAGAAGCCAAAAAGATTGACAATCAGTCTTACCAAGGGGTATCGTAGCGTGTTACCCAGTAACTGGGTTGTGGAGGTCAGATAGGCAGTCGATCCATATAAAATTAAGCTGCATACGGTTAGACTGGAAGCCGACTCCAACATAGGAAAGGGCAGACAGATTGATTGATTGTAGGTTCATATTCTGTGGTTGCGATTTAAAATTCGTGCAGATTGACCCTAAACGATCGAAAACACCCCGATTTCTTCGCCTTAAGTAAAAAAATCTACATCAAAGGAATGATGAATATACCTGAATACTGCCATTATAACCGAGGGGTCCTATAAAACCCGTTTGACCTCTATAACGAGGTGTCATTACCGTGTGATACCCGCACTGTGGGCTATCGCTAACAGCTCCTGAATGCGAAGCGTGATGAATGACCTTTAAAGAAGGGGGCTTGTAATTTTATGAATGGATTTTAGGGAGACATTGCGAGGTCAACATTTTGCTGATTATTGAACAGCTTTCCTTTACCGATTTCAGGAATGTAACCTAAAGTCTGTAAAGGCAAGGCATACAAATAACATACTTTATGAAATACAAAGGGAAGAGCTATATTACACCTCAGACCAAATAAAAAACCAAGACAGAGCGCTGTGAACAATACAGTGAAGCATGTCAAAACTACACCTCCGCTCTGTGCATACACGCTCACATACACACATTTACAACCATTTGCAATCAAACGACACCTCACTTAAGTGCACAAATGTTTACGAAACAGGCCTCACGTCACTGCTGACAGCGTTCTGTCTTCGTTTTTTATTTGATCCTAGTCCTACACATTAGTGATTTAAATAAAATATGAAATTGACATAATGAAGGGTGTCAATTTGTTTAAAAATGTATTTGTACATTATCTGCCTAACTTTTCCCAACTATGTTGGAGTCGGCTTCCAGTCTAACCGAATGCAGCAGAATACCAGTATTTTACATAAAGCGACTGTCCATCGGACCTCCACAAACCAGTTATTGGGTAATACGATGTCCCTTGGTGAGACTGGTTCTGACTTCTGAATGATAGCCGGGATTTAGGGCTCAACGTGCTGTCTGACGCACGGAGTGGACTCGGAATTTATAGATGGTCACCCATCTAAGGACCGGCCGCGGCAAGCGTAGCTTAACCTGATCGATTGATCCCTGCGACTGTTATTACTTACCCTTGAGCACCGACTGTAGGTACATACAAACTTAAAATAGTTCTTTTTTATAGTCAAGAGAGTTGAGTGTGTTTAATAACAAGAATATAAATACTATTTTAAACCGATAAATTGTGAATTTATAAACCCTATCTAACGCGACTTATCCGCAGTCTTATTTCATAACATTTCTGCAGCTTTTAATCCTAATATTGTACGTTATTAATGTGTGTTTGTTGGTTTTAACGTTATACGTTGTAATAGCTTGGTGCTGGCTGGAGCTCGGCTTAGTGCGGAAAGTAAAACAAAACAGGCTAGCTATACTGTGAATGTACGTTGATACGGATTACAGACTGCCTCGATGGTCGATGGTGATGGTAGTGACCGCAAGTGCTCCTGCTGAGCTGAGGATTAGGTCTTTGGTAAGAGTCCAGGTCGAGCAAAGTGTTATTGGGTTTTTCCATTAGGGATTTCTTAGTAGGCTTGTAGCAGCCCGGACTCTGGATTTTTGCAATAGGCTCGACAGGGTATTACATAGGACTTAAACATAACTGGCGAAATGTGGGTGTTACTATACATACCTCTGCCTAACCCTTCGGGGATTACAGGCGTGATGTTGTTGTTAAATTATAAAAGTTTAAAAATAAAAACCTTCTTAATATTAAGAAAACTAATTACATAACTCGACTAACGTAACTTTCGCAAGT
Source organism: Lithophane semibrunnea (assembly GCA_947363905.1). Lineage (NCBI taxonomy): Eukaryota > Metazoa > Arthropoda > Insecta > Lepidoptera > Noctuidae > Lithophane > Lithophane semibrunnea. The sequence continues at coordinate 2,467,584 of OX376202.1, read as the reverse complement.
GTTCTGTAAAAGCCTACTAGCCACAGTCAGCTGTTGCAACTAAAATATTTGCACAAAATTAAAAACAAACTAATACTGAACTTTTTAGTTTAGCTTGTTTGGTAACTATACTAGCTAACAAACATAGTTTTGATTTATTTATTTTATCCTAGTTTGGTTCCAAAAGTTTTGACTTATTTTCATTGCTACCTGAAATATGCCCGACTCATAAATTGCCCCAGCAGACATTTATTGCTACAAACATTGGCTGATGTCTTATAAATTGCTATCAGGGCATATTGGCTGTTGGAGTGGGACTATTGCGGTAATTACCAATCAGGTCATTTGATTGATGGTCACAGGGAGAGAAAGATGCTGTTTTAAAAGGAATTGGCCATAATTAACGGCTTTGGCAAACGGAATTGTGGCTGCTGTAAGAGCCAATATAGCCCATAATTTTTGTGTCATGTAGTGTGTGTCTCTTGTTGGAGATCCCAAATATATATGTGTATACAGGCTGGCCGCAACATTGACGTCCAAAAATAAAATTTTGGTTCCTCTTATTCGAATTACCCCCATGGTGTTTCACGACTTTTCATAGTTTTCAAGTTATGTTTTTTTTTGACTATTTTTGTTTTTGCAGAGGCAATATACACACACACACACACATATATATATATACAGGGTTATTGGTAAAACACCAGCAACCTCTTAAGGAGTCATTGTACTCATCATTATGAACAACTTTTACTATGGGAACAAATATGAAATCGCGAAAAAAAACAGCTGTACCGTACATTTTGACGAATTATGCGAACATAAATGTACGGATCGACCCGTGCGGCTGTTATTACTTAACCACGAGCTCCTCCCGTACATATATATTAAGCCTTTCTCACTCCCACAATTCAGACGAACCTTACGACACCTCATGTTAAACTCCATCAAGCCGTTTAGGCTACAGAGCATGCCAAAGAAATAGACAATATCTCGAAAACATTACCCTCCCACTGGGGCAGTCTGGTGCAGTCGGGAAGTAGGTAGGTATAAATAGAGATATGTAGAGACAGCATAATATTAAGTAATGATGTGCAAATTCTCTATTAAGTATCTACGTAATTACCAAAGCATATTATTTTACTGAAACATTTTCGTAGTAAAGCTAACTAAGTATCTTCTACGAATTGACAACATAAAAGGCTCATTTATTAATTAGCAGAACGAAATAATGAAACAATTCTACAAAGGCACATTATTCAATAAAATCTGTAGATTATATTATAATAATATTTTATTTTACTTAACATAGAAACCCAATTTGTTAGCAAAAATTTCTAAGAACGACTGTATTCACCCTGAAATTATTCATTAACATTCAAGTGCGTACTAATAACACTTAATATTTAACACAAAAAGCCTCACACAAGCAGACATACTATGTCATCTTCTCCACACACTCGTATTATTCTCACAAGCCTCCCTTTGATATTTAAACCTGAAAAATGAAACTTGCCGAGCTGAAAAGTCGCCCGCATACCGCGAGAGAAGATATATGAACATAGTATGGTACAGTTAAGCTCCTTACTGGAATGTACTTGTTTATCAAATACGATGCTTGAAATGAGCTTAGACGAATAACAAAGGAATTACGGTGTTTAACATAATAGTTGTTTATATGGATGATTTAAACACATTTTCTCAGTTTCGACCAAGCTCCTACCACTGATCTACGGGTATAAAAGTCGTAAGGTGACGTTTGAGACCGTCTTTGTGGTGCAGGTACCTACTGCCCGCCCTGTGCACGTGAAAGGTGGCGCACTTCAATCTAAAAAGCAACTGAATGCTTTGAAACGTCTTGAAGACGTAGACAAGAAGCGGCGCCAAATACACAAAAGTCGCCCAAAGCCTTCATATACGTATTACGATGCTGTGGGCCTAAAACAGCCACATAAGCAATTCCTCTAAATGCGATTCATTTCCTGAATGTCCAGTTTTCATTAGTAATTCCTCTAATTTGACACAAAAGCAATGTGTGGACCATTTTACGAATATCTATAGAAAACTGTCAAAGAGATTAAAATTATTTCGTAATATGAATCGCACGCAGATCATATTATCAATTGTCAGTTTGTGACATTTTACGATGATTCATAATATTGTCCTATTATGATTCTGCCAAAGTGACTGTTTTAAGCCCCCCTGTTTTTTGCACATCAGAGAGCTCACGAAAGGAAAGAATATTAGTCTGAGTAATTATCGCCGGACACGGTGAAGAGATAAAAGTATATTTTTACCCGACTACGGCGAAGAAAAAAGGAGGGTTATGATTTTGACCGGTATGTATGTATGTATGTATGTATGTATGTATGTATGTATGTTCATCTGTTCCCTCCTATCTTCCAAACCACTTATCACAATTTGACAAATGAGGTATCGTTAGAAGCGTCGTGATTGTCCGTGGTTATAGGCTATATGAAGTCACATTAAAAATGGCGCCCTCTAGAGGACATAAAGAGAGGAACTTAAAAAAAAAAATGGTTTAATCGTACTATGTTGGGTATCAAATGAAAGGGCTTCATGAGCACATTTAAAAAAAAAAAAATAACCCCAAAAGAATAAAAAAAAAATCAAGTAATAAAAACTAAAACCCAACTACGACTTAAAAGGTATAAACAAGACACCACAGACAGACAAATTAAAAATCCGGAGTCACACGTAATCTGTTCGATTTATGCCCTAACACGTGTGACTCCGGATTTTTAATTTGTCTGTCTGTGGTGTCTTGTTTATACCTTTTAAGTCGTAGTTGGGTTTTAGTTTTTATTACTTGATTTTTTAATAAATGTACTTACACTAAGCAGATCTAATTGGCCCACAAACTGGCCCTAAGTCATTAATTTACAAAATCAATTTATGTAGCAATCTGTTCTTAATGGGGACGTTGCATTTGTGTGTGTTAATGTATGGTTCTCCTATACGACATTCGATTGTTCACGTTAGCAATAAGAGTCAGCCGTAACAAGAATCTGCCCAAACCAGAATCTGTCCTATACCGAATAATCCTTAAGTGCCAGTTCCAGATTTTTGAATGACATAAAATCGAGCATCATGAAGAATTCCAGCCAGAGAAACGAATGTGGGAAAAGAAAGATGGCCGTTGTCTTTCCGCGGGCAAACAGCTGATGTCTCATGCTTTTGAACTATTTTTATCAACAAAACTCACACTCAAGGCATTTATCCGCGCATTTAACTGTCGCTACTCGGTTGATCTTTAGAAGGCGATATCAATTAAAATTCTACTGTGTTTCGTTAGTGACAGTTAGAGGTTTATTTCAATTAAACCATTAACAGGTACTTTTGAATTGTCAAAGAGGCGATCAGTTAGTCAGAAAGTCGAAGCTAGTTGCCCATTCTAAAACGTAGATCTCTATGGAGAAGAACGGGCAAGAAACTCCAAGGATACTCTTTTAAATCAAGATGTTACAAACTCCTGGGTACATTATTCTTGTTGCATCTTTATGTGAGAAAAATGTAAACACACACATCAATTTACCAATTACCTATTATGTACTTAATTTGACAAGTTATTTATTTTTATTTATTTGTAACGTTATTTACAATACAAAGTGCAGCCTCGTTCCGTGATAAGTTTTCCAGTAAATCGATAGTACATTACGTATGTACATTATGTATATACATTTTGTATGTACATTATGTATGTACATAGTACACAACGCATTGTGTTGTTGTTCTGCATAGTTCATTACGGCACGCCGAGCACATTGTGCATGATTAATTTAATTTCCTGCCAACAAATAGACCGTTGATTATGTTATTAATATTGTGTGGGTGAGTGGGAGGCAATGGCACGCGAGGGTTTCTACGATGGCCAGCCAATGCTTCAGGGGTTTTCCAGAAAATCCTTTCGAGGAATGTATGTCCTTTTTTTTGAGGGTGGGTGGGAAATCATCCAATGACTTCTCCCGCTCTGGGTGGAGCGGAATGGCGTGTCAGACTTTTACTGACTAAAACCCACCCGTATTCCTTCAGTTGCCTGTTGCCAAGGTCCCGGTATCCCTTTCGGACTTTCCCGCAACCTTGGCAGGAGGAATGTATTTCCTACAAACTTGAAAAGAAAGGGTTTCGGAACTTCGGTACACATACGTACTCATAATATATGGTGTTGTGTTTAAGATTGAGGTTTCTAACCGAAAGAAAATATCTTGAAGCCCAAAAACAGTTTTTCTCATCTAATTAATTTGTGAATATTTTTGTTTTGAACTCGAACGGAGCTGAGCTCATAACGCGGCGAAGTTGCGAGTCAAACTGTTTACGGTTTACCGAACTAAAACTATAATAGTCCGCGTTACTGAAGCCGAAATATATACGCGAGTAAAACCGTAAACATTTATAATATATATTTTTAGAAACATTCAGTGACAGATAATAATAACACAATTTATTAAGAGTTAAATCAAGTCTGCTGATTAATTAAAACATCACCTTTGTACCTATTTTTCTGTGCCTGTGTATATCTGTGTGCTGAGGAAATATACACATAGGCTAGTCCAGATACGTACCATTTCAAGTTGTGTGACTTATAATTCTACTACAAGCCCTGCAATCAGTAAAATACAAACAATTTTCTCTCATGCTTTCATGATTATAATCTACTAAAGTCTACTTTAACTTTATATTACGTATAATTAGTCTGTAATGTTCCCACTGCTGGGACACAGGACACAGGCCTCCTGTCTGTGAGAGGGAGCGGGCCGTAATTGACTTCGCGGGCCCAGTGCGGGTTGGTAGATGTCACATGTCTTCAATTTTTTTGTTCTAGGACATGCCGGTTTACTCACGATGTTTTCCTTCACCGTTTTGAGAGCAGTGGTGATGAAATAATTTACACAAAGTAAAGCGCCTGTCAGAGTTCGAACCTACGACCTTTTTTTTTGGGGACGGTGGGAAATCATCAAATGACTTCTCCCGCTCTGGGCGGAGCGGAAGTGCGTATCAGACTTTTACTGACTAAAACCCACCCGTGTTCCTTCAGTTGCCTGTTGCCAAGGTCCCGGTATCCCTTTCGGACTTTCCCGCAAACCTGGCATGCGAACCTATGACCTGCAACTCGTAAGTCGAGTCGCGGCCGTTACCACTGGGCCACCACTGTTATCTTGATACTTATTTCCTCTACATTGGGAATAGAAGTTTTCCCGAAGTGCTCTTGTACATAGAAACACGTGCAGCCACTTAGAGTATCGGAAATGATCTGCGAGATATTATCTCTGGATTGGATCCCGTTATAATACAATATCCGAGGATGCGTTGCAGCTGTTTCAGGGGAGTTACTAAGTAGATTAACTTAAAAATTCAATCGTTTTCATTATCTCCTTTTTATTAGAGGTAAAAGTGGAACACTTTAGCGGAAGGGATAAGGCTGTCCATTGTATATTTTGCAGAGTTTAATTTATTTTATTTTATGTATTTTTCTGATGTACGATAAAATAAATACGTTATAGTGAAGCTGGTTAGTGAAAATCACAAGTCCAAAATAGACTATTTTGGACTTGTGATTTTTACTAACCTAATTGAACTACAAACCAATTTCATTTCTTGATTTCGAGGTTCAGTAAAGGGAAAGGGACCTGGACCTCAAGGGAACTGGACCTTATTTACGAAGTGTCCGATGTCTGTCTGTTTGTACACTAATATTATAAAGAGGAAAGATTTGTATTTTTGTGTGTACGTTTGTAATGAATAAACTCAAAAACTACTGCGCCGATTTCAAAAATTCTTTCACCATTAGAAAGCTACATTCACCCTGAGTAACATAGGCTATAATTTATAAAGATTACACGCTGGCGGCAGCTAGTACTCTATATTCCTGATGTTAGATGTACTTTCTTTTAATGTACAGTCACGGACTTTAATTGATGAGCCACCTTCAAACTTTTCAATTTTGCAGTTTCATACATTCACGAGATTACACGATTATACACGAACTCAAATCGCAAGCTCGTAAACAAGATGACAAATAAATTACTTTAAATCGGAAATATCCATAGAGGTTGACTAATAAGTTCTCAATGATAAAAATAAATACAATGTTGCATTAAGTTTATCCAATCTATTTAATACCGACCTCCTTTGAATCATAGCTCAATAACTCGATAATTATGAAAACATAACTGAAGACAGTGACAATTGAAATATCAAGATGACAAATAAATTACTTTTAATCGGAAATAGTCTTATCCATAGAGGTTGACTAATAAAAATTATGAAAACATAACTGAAGACAGTGACAGTTGAAATATCAAGATGACAAATAAATTACTTTTAATCGGAAATAGTCTTATCCATAGAGGTTGACTAATAAGTTCTTAATGATAAAAATAAATACAATGTTGCATAAAGTTTATCCAATCTATTTGATACTGACCTCCTTCGAATCATAGCTCATTAACTCAATAATTCTGAAAACGTAACTGAAGACAGTGACAGTTGAAATATCGATGTAAGAGAATTTCTCCGTACGCTAACGTTACTATCGCAACAGTAACCTAGCAACAATTATTTATCGTTGCTAGGTTACTGTTGCTAGACCTGCAATTGGTTGACTTTGAGTAGTCACTCTGCTGTCAAGGTGACTCTCAGGTTAGCCAACCGGTATGAAATATAATTTTCTTCTTCTAATACGAAGACATATGACTTTGCGTGTCGGGAACCGAATAAACCCGATTTCCATTACACGGCTAAAATACGAACAGTGCCAGGCGGCTCGTCAATTAAAGTCCGTGACTGTACAATAAAGTAGGTAAGTACTTATTTCTATCTAACGCAAAAATGGATCCGGAGATAAATCTTGACAAATAATACGCCAGTCAATAACAAAGAAATTAATTTCTGACTTTATGTTTCAAATCAAATAGCCTACGATTACTGCAAGTTTAGGGCAGATCATAACAACCACAGTTTTCAAACTAAGTTACCTACTTATCTATAGAAAGATTAATATTTAAACTGTCGGTGTCAGTCGCTCAAAGATCCAACTTTCCTAAATCCCAGATTTGATGTTAATCTTTATGGATGAAGTCAGAATAGACAGAGGCAACGTTTGAACCGTCACTTTGTAATTATCTATATGGCGATAAGTTAAGCGGTTTCAATTAGCGTGTTACTAGGATAGAATAAATCGATAAGAGGTATTTTCTTAAATAAAAATCTTCAACAGATCTCTAGACATTTAATATGTATGTGATTTTTGGAGTCGATTGCTATTGATTTCATTATGTGCTGTTACTGTAAAAAAACCTACTAAAGTATTTTTAAAATACGGATGACAGCAAAACCTCGTTTTGAACCTACAGTCAGTCTAAAAATATGAACAAGAAACATGCAAAGGCGAATTTCCTAGGAGTGCATTGGTTATAATTAGTTATTTAGATGTTAGTATAGATTAAGTTAAGGTAGGCGCATTTATCTCATTGGGTTATCCTGTAACGGTAGATAAGTATATAAATAAATAACATAATAATACACATTGAATACTTAATTGTAGCTGCACATTGATACATTACCTAATATGGAACACAAATTGTAGACGAACGAATGAATTCTTGTCGTATACATTTTTTTAAAGATTGACCGTACCTAGCTAGTAATACGACGTTGGCAAATCATGAACTGCTTTTTGCCTTATCAACTTTCATATCGCGCACGGGTTGCGAGTAATTACTCACCGGTTACAATTGCAAAATTTGAAAAAAACACATTTGACATTTAAAAAAAAGTCTGAACCTTTTTTTTTCGTTTTCTAAAAAAAAACCTCCAGTCAAGGCCGGACAAATGACAAAGCCGGATAAAGTCCGGAGAGGAGACCAAAAAGCCAGTTATATCCAGCAAACCCGATGGATTTGTCCGGATATATCTGGCAACCCTATGAACCTGTAGTTTCGAAGCATGAATAAGGAAGTATTAGTATTACAATAATTTGTTTATAAAGTGTAAATGTGGTGCTGTTCGACAAGCAATGGGACACTTCCGTGTCCAGCGTGTCCTGTTGCCTGGACGTCAAACTCGACGCCATATTCCGGGCAGACTCTATTTAGATTGCTTGCTCTATGAAGAAGATTAAGTTATGATGGTCCAGAGGTTAAGGGAGCCGCCTCAAACACAGAGTTGCGGGTTCAAACCTGTATTCCGTAGAAGCAAGGGTGTAAGTCTCGCAGTTGACTATCGTGATTTAAACAAAGAGTTTCTATGGTCCATAATTGGATCCAACAGTGGATCTTCGTTGTTTCTATGGTCCCCTAGTAACTAAACAAAAGCCAACGGTAGGGTATTTTGAGACAGATGCTATTTGCAAACAAGACGTTTTGATCCTAGCTTGAAGTTTGCATTGAGTGTAGTCAGTGGACAGGGAAGTGTCCAAATACTTAGTGGGTATTTCAGTGAACTTCAAAGTATCACAAACGCACACGAAAGGAACCAAGTTTCTCGTATATAGGGCTGTGTATTTGTAATTAGAGCCATTCTACGTAAGATAAACTTTTATGAGAAATATAGAAAGTTAATAAAACAGCTTCAAAAATTGCCTACAAGAACATGAGAAGTTTACACTACCTAATCAAAAAATACATAATTTAAATCACGTCCCACAAAACTTATATCGAAAAGAAACAGCAAACTTTTATTACTTTCCTTACCTTCAAGTTTTATGTCGAACAAAAATAAATAAAACGGGAATCAAACCACTGATTACTTTTCAAGATAAATCACATAAACTTTTGTGTTCATTGAGAAAAAAACTGTAATAACGTTATAATGTTCATAAAAAGACCGAACACAAACTTCGGGTTTGTTCGGGACGGTGCTACGAGATTTACGAGCGCTCTACGCCGTAGCTCGTGGCAGACTGGAGAGGCGACCTGTAGCATCGTAGCGGTGCTACGGGCCGCTTCATAAAGCTCTGTACACACTTGAACTTTCAGGTGATTTACTTATACACTATTTTGTATATATTACGGATATTGGCTGGTTCGTAATGTTGCTTATTTGTGCGTAAGAAATTATGTATTACGCAGTTATTATTCTAACTTAACAAAATATTGTGGTTTGTAAATAGGTTAGCGTGTATGTTGAGAACAGATAAATTACAAATCGAAACAGTCTTCGAAGTAATCCTTTGACAGTTTACACAGAATTAATGAAATAATGGTTTTTAGTTTTACACATTTCTGACAAATGCTGTATTAGTGAACAACATTATACGCGTCGCTGGCCGATGGGGCCAAAAAATTCTGGACTGGCGACCGCGTACCGGAAGACGTAGCGTTGTAAGGCTTCCCAGAAGGTGGACCGATGACCTGGTGAAGGCCGCAGGAAACCGCTGGATGCGAGAAGCACAGAACCGGTCGAAGTGGTGGTGCTAGGAGCCCTATGTCCAGCAGTCTTTTGTCTGAAATGATGTTAATTATAACTTCAGGATATTATTTCAGTTATCCTGTAAAATTCAATGCGCTCTGTTTATTTTACAAAAAGCTCCGTTATATTACATTAATTAAGCTGTAGTTTGGCCAGATCGATCACGTGTCTGTCCGGACCGTACGGCCCGATGATGAATGTAGCGGAAATAACCGACGGCTTCATAACAAGATTATTTCCTGTGCCAGGTGCCAATTGTGACCCTGAGGGGAGTTTGTGCTAGTTTCTTATGGCATGTGGGTAGGCATTTTTAACCCCCGACGGAAAAAGAGGGGTGTTATAAGTTTATCGTGGTCTATCTGTGTGTCTGTCTGCGCCATCGTAGCTGCCAAACGGCTGAACCGATTTTGATATTTTTGTTTTTGTTTGAAAGGTGATCGAGAGTGGTCTTAGCTATATAAAAAAACCTTTATTAGATGCTTTGTTTTTGTGGGTTTTTTTTTTAATTTAAGTTAACTTGTTTAAAGAGTTATGTGAATTAAACAAGTCTTCAAATTAAAGCATAGATTTTTATTTTATTTACCTTTGAAGTCTTCTATTCTTAGCGCAAGATTCACAGATCGCACTTGGACTTTCCTTTGCTAAGTTAGCGTTTCATACGAATATGAATGTTATTTTAAAAGCTTATAAAGTTCAAATTCGTGTGAGCAAGTGTTTTATACGAATATACAGCTTACCTACTTAAGAATAAGGTAATACCGTATCCATGGCATATCGATACTATTGTAAATTATATCAACTCAGAGCGCCCATCATAAGTTCCTTTGCAGTCACCAAAATATGATGTTAAGTGTCCTATCGTTTGTAGAACAGCACCATATTTGGACTCCACAATTCCAACCTGGAGAGCAGGTTTTCCACAATTGACACGTAGTATGACAATTTGTCAGGACAAAGTATTAGTCACTTTACCGTCTAAGAGTATTGCCATATCGTTTAGAAATGCTAATACTTTGACCAAAGAACAAGCCAGCACTCTGTAATGAAAGCAAATTACTGTACTGTCTAGCGCTGGTCTTAATAATAAAACTTAATGACACAGAGAAACTAATATCAATACTAACTAAAACAATAAGCTGAGTATCTCTCAATGCTCTCCTCGAGTTAATTATGTTTTACTATGTTGTTACCGTTTATATTTACGTGTTTCTGTGACAAATAAACTATAATTTTTCTTTCTTTTTAATCTTTTGAGCTATAAAACTAATCTGTGAGGTAATTGCGTAACACTAACAGTAGCATCGCATCGCCCGCCCGCGCTATTACTTCGTTTCGCGTAGCGTTCGCATTTGCTCGGCTCCTAAGGGTCGTAGCGTGATGTTAAATAACCTATAACCTTGCTTAAGAATTAGACTATCAAATGCAAAGAGATTTTTTTTAAATCCGACTGGTATTTCCAGAGATGAGCCTCTTAAAACATTCAAACAAACTCTTCAGCTTTATTATTATACTAATAAAGTATCAAAAGTATGTACAGATTTATTTATTTTTAGTTTCTTGTCTCACTGCAGTGCAAAGGCCTCCTTTCCCATCCTATCTATCTTTAGGAATTTGATAAAGATAAACTCGACTAGGTACTAATACTTAGTTTATTCTAAAAGTATCCATATCCATATTTCCATACTCCATACTAATATTATAAATTCGAAAGTAACTCTGTCTGTCTATCTGTCTGTATGTTACCTATTCACGCCTAAACCGCTGAATGGATTACGATCAAATTTCGCAAGGAGATAGATCAGGCATCCCGGGGAAGGACATAGGCTACTTTTCATCGACATACCACGCGGGCGAAGCCGCGGGTGGAAGCTAGTCTGTTATAAGTGGAGAAAAAACTCTAGTCCGCTTAAATTCTTACGCCATTACTAACTAACGGGAAAGAGAAACACATTTTTTTTCTTAATTATATGTTAATTTAATGTGATTACTCTAGACAAGTAACACGTTGTATTAAGAAGAATTCAACTTTTCAATATCAACACTTTTTCTAACATGAAACATCCCGCTTTTTTTTTCAAATAGAGAGCGATGAACTTATTTATCTAGTGATGACAGAGCTAAGCCTAGCTATTCCTACATTCCTAGTCCTATTTAATTAAACAATTCAAGACCTAATTAACCCAAGCTTACTTAAAGCAATACGTTTAGTATTTCCAATACTGAGCTCATCTGGAGCGGAAACAAGGCTGCTTCTCTGTCGGTGACAGGCGACTTATGCGCGGAAACTCCGCTGATTAGCTTCGCACACAAAAGGTAAAGACATACCTACTCTATATACTGATAGTAGGACCCCTTAAATCTATCCTTTTAATTACATACAGTTAGGTAGGTTACGGCTTCCATGTCGTAACGGGTAGTCAGAAGTCCGAAAGTCTGTAACCAGTCTTACCAAGGCGGAAGAAAAGGGAGGAGGGGAGGCTTTCCTTAGTTCGGCAAAGGCTATCCAAATGATGATCTTCTTCTACACAAATCAGTCATCGCCTTTTCCTCTCTTATTTAAAAAAGAATTTGTTAAATATTATAGTAAATATTTCAAATTGTTCTATATATATATCGCAGGGAAATGAGGAAACCAGGGATTTGACGAAATCCTTAGGGGTACCACGAAACCACGGTAGATGTCGAATATTCTTGTTTATTACGTCTTCTTGCTAAAAATGTTTAGTGATATGACAAAATACTAAGATAATGTCAGTCGTTTCACTAAACTAAATCTAGTAAAATGAGAAAAGGTATGTGATTTTACAGCGTAAATACTGTGTTTCTATGAGTTTTAACCGCTCAAGTCTTGGTTATCACAAAAAACACAACCACTTGAGATACTCGTATACTGAACGGAGCTCGTTATCGTATCTTTTTGACATTTTACTGGATTTAGTTTAGTGAAACGACATACCACTAAACATTTTTAGTGAGAAGACGTTATAAACAAGAATATTCGACATCTACCGTGATTTCATGGTATCCCTAGGGATTTCGTGAAATCCCTGGTTACCTCATTTCCCTGCGACATATACACCCCTTTGCAAAAAAAACGGGCGGTTTTGATTTTTGTACATTATTGTTAATCATTTAGTTATAAAGAGGTTTTAATAGCAAAACTATGTTACTGGCACTTAATAAAGAGTCTGGGTAAGAAAAAAAGTTAATTCCAAATTCGAAACTTTTGTAAACAATAATAATCCCGTTTTCCGTTTGTGACTTTTACTAACATTTTGCAGTTTTGCGGTTAGATCGTTATCCTGGCAACTAAAACTAACTTCTCGTTATTTTTAGTAGAATAATTTGTTTGTCGATTAATCCAGCCTTATTGTGACTTAAAAGTGATATCTTTGTGTTGATTGTAATGACAGAAAAAGCAATAAGAGCTAGTAAAATTGTAGCGCTGCTGGAAGGGGGGTGTAGCCAAAAAACTATATTCTTATTGATTATAACAAAATACTAGTCATTTATGCTAAAGATATAGTAAAAATATTAATATTATTCATACAAAAGCCAATGACTGTTAAGGTGCCCGTTTTTTTTGCAAAGGGGTGTATAATTCCTACCAGCTTTTCGATCGAAACTCACAATGCAAAAAGCTTTTATTGCCAACAGAACGACGAAACAATTTGAAAGGACATGTTATGCCACAATTAAAACAGATTATGAATATGACAACATAAATATGTTCCCCATATGTGTACGGCACACCCATTTGGGTGTGCCGTAAAAACAGAAGGGTACAGGCTACCTCACAGCTGCTAGCCTGTACCCTTCTGTCAACCCTCGCTTATTACTCGCCTATTACCGTGATAATATGCGACCCTGAGGGACCTCTGTGATGCTGATGGGAACAAAACCTTGGACCTTTTGTTTTAATTATAATCTGCCCGCGGCTTCGTCCAATTTTTTTTTCTAAAATAAAAGCGTAAACCAACTTCAAAAAGGAGGAGGTTCTCAATTCGTCTGTATGTATTGTTTTTTTGTGTGTGTGCAACGCGATTACTCCGCCAAATATGAATCGATTTTGATGATTCTTTTTTTGTTTGGTAGGTCATGCTTCAGAGGTGGGTCCCTTATAAAATTAACTTTGCTTGCGTAGTTTTTGAGTTAGCTTCAATAATTACGTATTTTTCCCACTTAGTCTATGTAGATGATATTTTATTTGCCTCCGTCACTGTTATTTACATAGCAGGTAGTAAACATAAAAAGATTTTACAAAAAAAAAAAACAACTGACTTGCTTTTTTTGGAAATCGGTTGTTTTTTTTTTTGTAAAAAGTTTTTATTAACATCAGCTATATCTAAGCAAGCCAAGCAACAACTAATAATATTATTTTCCTATTTCATTTATTCTCTGTAGAGCTAGAGCTTATGCAATATGGAAAGCTTTGTAATACAATCGGACGGTTGAGAGCTTACAGGATTGCGAACGATTGTTGGAATTGACATCGTAACAATAACAATTGTTTCCTTCGCTGATATAAACTTTGTAATCTTTGAGAATACAAATCAATAAAAGGAACTGTACATAAATACAACTTATATTTAATTATAAAAATACATATCTATAGATAAAAATAAATACCCCCAAGTTTTTACGAATATGCTAACACCTACATATCTTTTCTCAACAGTGTAATTCGATTAATAAAGCTATAAAAATAATTGACCGTAGAAAATATGTTTTCACCAGTGTCTAATTATCATTCGTCCTAATTGAACTGGGTGAAATAGGTTAGGTTAACTGTGGCCAACCGGTACTTCTAAATTGCTCGCAGATTTTTTCACCATTTTCTAACTATCCGGGTTTTTGCGAAAATTCGAATTATCAAATCACCCTGCGACATTTATAGTGCGTAAGTATTAAAGTTACATTAATTGTGTAGTTAAGAAATCTCGTATCAAGTCGTAAAAACCGTGCGGCCACTAGCAACGGTTCAACGTGCAACATTTTTTTTTAAATAATTGATTAAAAAACATCCGAAAAATAATCAGACAGGAATGAAAGGTGGCGTGGCGCCAATTATTATTGGCACCGCACGGGCAAATGAACTTCCGAAATACTAGGACTACAGAACTTTGGGGGAGCAAATGTGCGGGCGGAGGTCCCGCGCTCTCGCAGCTCTCTCTTACATTACACGAAAAATTCGATCTGCCTACTTCTTTGTAGGTAGTAAAGCATCAGAAATGAGAAGAGGGAAAGCGCATCCCGATACGTTTCCGATTCCGATTCGCGGTTCGATTTACATCGAACCAAGTACCAAGACATCAGAAATTAGCAGAAGATTCAGATGAGGACGGAGTCAAGTCTGTTTACTTTGACAAGTGAAATAGTGTGACCAGTAAAATTAAATATTGAATAAAAACTTTAAATTTGTTTCTTTTTAGCTATCGGTTGAAAATTATATTCAGAAATTAATGTGAAATGAACAGCATCGCTTACAAAATTTAGCTTCAAAATAGATAGTGTAAGACATTCGATTTGACGTGCCTTTGATGTTGAGTTGAGTCGGACGTCCATCAAAACTCGTAGACCATTTAAAAAGTAGATAAAAAATACCAAAGCTTTACTAAATGAAAATGTATTACTACATAAATAATTGAGATAACAGCCGTCTATCATCATGAAACTTGTTATTTTCCTACTGAACGGTTTTTGTATACTGATCTGAAGAGAAAAGCAATTAATTCTAGTTTGGAAATTGCACCATCTGTGTAATTTTGTAAATATTGTAATCCTATACATCCATACTGGGAGTGGATATCCCAATAGATGGGATTGTTTAAAAACGTATAATATATCTATGGATCCATACTAATAAAAATAAAAATACTAACATGACCCAAATATAAACAGTAAGTATCTCAATTTGATTGATCCCCATTGTTCTACCGATACTCAATCCTCATACGTCAAACCACGAGCTATGAGAAGAACAACCTGACCTGCCATTTACCAGTACCATCTACCTACAGGTACCTAATAATGATAGATAAATATGGGACTTTATTGATTAATCACTGGTAATATATTATGATACCAGAGAGGTAGAAGTGCGGTGAAGATTGATTGTTACGGAAGCAGAAAGGAGTTTGACAAAATGTCTGAAGATGACCTACCTATTGGACTATAGTTAACTAGCTGATGCCCGCGGCTTCGCCCGCGTGGATGTCGGTTATTATATAGTAAAACCTTCCTCGAGAACCACTCTATCCATTGGTGAAAACAGCATGAAAATCGGTGCAGTAGTTTTTGAGTATATCGCGAACAGGACGACAGACAGACGCGGCGGAAGACTTTGTTTTATAATATAATAATAATAATAACATCTCTGTCGGGCATGCCACCGACCGGGAGAATCAATCCGTCACATTATCTCCGGATGTTCTCAGCTAGCTAACGGAGAATACCTGCATAGACACAATTGTAGCCAGGATTATCCATCAGCAACTTGCTCTGAAATACAGCCTTGTGGAATCGGAAGTGCCGTACTACAGGTACGTGCCCGACCCAGATCTCGAAAATGGAAATATCACATTGTACTGGGATCGATCCATCATCACTGACAGGACTATTGTTGCCAATAAGCCTGATATAGTGGTGGTGGATCGAACAGAGCGGCGCGCAATGATCATTGACATAACGGTCCCGCATGACGGGAACCTCGTGAAGGCCGAGAAAGATAACAAATCAAGTATCTTGACTTGGCTCACGAGGTTGTCGACATGTGGGATGTGGACTCTGCGATCATTGTACCGATAGTCGTATCAGCCAATGGCTTAATTGCCAAGAGCCTCGACCAACACCTAAGGAGGCTCTCGTTGGGCGGCTGGATTAAGGGCTTGATTCAGAAAGCGGTACTCCTGGACACGGCTCGCATTGTTAGGAGGTTCATCTCTCTGGAGCCCTGACCGCCGGTAGCTTGGATCCTGTTCCCGATACCGGTGGGCTACTATTTTTTATATTTTTTAATGTTTATATATATTTTTTTAATCTAATATTTAAAAATATAATTTATGTGTATAGAAAATGAAATAAAGAAACATAATAATATATGTATAAGGATAAGGATAAGGATAATAACTACTGTCCGTACTGACTGACGTCATGACAATTCATATTCAGACAATAGGTACCCTCTTCTCACAAAAATAAGAAAGAGCATTACGTTTGTTTTTCTTCATCGAAATCAATAGGTACTTTGTGATGTTTTTACCGTCCCACTTTTGATAACACGCCAAATTACTTTATTTTTTTGTTGTTTTCATTATATAACTAGGAGACATCATAGGCTTTCTGAAGGAGACTTTATTCAATTTAAGAGTAAAGTCTTCGCAGTTGTTATGTTACGTACAGTTTTATTTCTGGACCTAAATTAGACTTTAATTTGCGGGCTAGTTGCTAATTATATTAAGCGAATCGAATTTAAAGGTTTCTTTTCAATTATTTTGCTGAAGTTAGTTAATTGCCAGAGGTAATAATAACACGGGAGTCAAAGAGGGTTGCAGAAATAATTATATTCATGCCATTGCCAAACAAATCAGGCAGTCCGTATAATGACTGATTTACCAAAAAATATTTGCTATAAATACACTAATTGCCAAACCTTGGCAGAGAATCCTACACCAACATTGGTAGTTTCAACAATCTCTTTTCATTTATTACTTTTAAGATGAAGCCGATGAATTTTATTATGTCCTAAAATATCAGGTGAGGCAATAATATATATCATTGAGGTGAGGCCATCATTTGAGAACATAAAACCTTTGAATAATGGTTTGGAGTTAGAGCTCCTATAGACAGGTTCCGGAACGACGACGCGACTTAGCGATAATGTATTCCTAGTTAGGTACCTACTATACGGAAATCCTATGCAATGTGAGATCAGCGGAGCAATCCCTTATTTTTAAGAACGTAGACATTCGCATCTCATTCACAATCTGTCAAAAAACCATCAATTTACCAACATTTTAG
This sequence comes from Lithophane semibrunnea, assembly GCA_947363905.1. Lineage (NCBI taxonomy): Eukaryota > Metazoa > Arthropoda > Insecta > Lepidoptera > Noctuidae > Lithophane > Lithophane semibrunnea. The sequence goes on along the minus strand of OX376202.1, from coordinate 2,450,160 downwards.
ACAAGTTTGACAGATTGCGACTTGAATGTGAACATTTTTTAAGTAAGAGAACTGGCCCTCTGCTTATACTTGAAATGTACCTATAGCTTGCTATGTAGCCGTGTGTACATTGAGATATATATTGAGCCTGATACTTACCTACTATAGCAAGATCATCCTCATGAAAAGAAGCTAGTTGGAAAAATGTTAAGGCGAAAGCGCCGGGCCCTTTTCTTATGTTTTTTTTCAATCAATCAAATCAATCAATTTGTAGGTCAGATATATAAGATCGCGGGTGCCTATCAAATATTAATTTATAGAATTATAATCATAAAAATCATCAATACAACTCTCTAAGTTCATATTACCTATTGAATGATTAGTTCATGAAATCATGACATTTCCAATTTTAACTTAAGGAGTTGTATTGCTGATTCTAATTTTGTAAAGCCATATTTGTTACGGTCGCAAATCATACTCGTATTTTAATCAACATATACCGTATTTTAATCATCATCATCATCTGCCTAGCCACCTCAACATAGTTGGGAAAAGGCTAGGCAGATGATGATGATGATTTTAATCAACATATACCCTAACACTGACCTGCAAATTGCAAAAAATGTAAGAAAATTTGAAGGTAGCCCGCGAAATTCTTACCTCAAAGCTTTGGGACATCTTTCTGTAATCACCGATCTGTCTCACTGTCTGCCAAGCAGCCAAGGGTCGTGATTATGACAGGTCCCATGCTGCGTTTAGCCTGCCTAAAAAAATCTTGATTGAACCTTATACCTAATGCTCCATGTCCCATCCTTATCAACCAAGAAACAACGTCCACTACTGCTACGGCTACAGTTCGCGTTATCGCGAACTTTTTTTCGTGCGCTCTCTCTCGCACACCCCTCGATTACTCGCTGAGCAACAGAGAGCGCACGAAGAAAAGTTCGTGATAACGCGAAGTGTAGCCGTAGCATACCGAACTACTATACAACAAACATCGCCACAAAGACCCAAATCTTTTCATAATTTAATTAATTAATTTCATTTTTTTTGTCCAGAATGAAAATACAAATAAAATAAAACTCACACTAAACAACTAAATAATATTAAAAGTTACTTTCTTTCTGTGTGTGAGAGCCTTTACAAAGGGGCCTCACATATTCATAGTCCAGTTCCAGTTTCATCCTTTGTGGCTTCTTGAAATTCTTGTTTTTGGGTCACGAGGTCAAAGGGTCTGCGGTGTTACGACAGATTTAATACTTAGTAGGTTTTGTGATGGGTCTATGCGGGCTGAAATACGGGTTTTGTTAGTTAGACGATTTGAGAGAACGGAGGCTCGTTCTTCTTTCTTCAGAAAGTCCGTCCTCTCAAAATCGTTTGTTGATTTGGTCGGTTTGGCCATCAACTCCGAATATTGCTCCAAGTGAGGCATATGAGGGGGGCAGCTCGGCACCAGGGTAGTAGACGACAATAGGTAGGTTCAATTTTGTGTTTACCTTAAGAGAAAATTAGGAAGGTACCTAACTTAAATAGCTACTAAAAACGTCGGTATGTAATTGGCTTCTAGCTTCCACACTTAATAGGTGTATCCGTAGGTTTTTAGGAAAGCCTTTTTTAATTTAATTTGCTTGTAGGTGTTTGGGTCGGTTTCCTTTCCAGTCTAACCGGATGCAGCTGATTAACAGATTATGGAGCGACTGCCTATCTGACCTCCACAGCCCAGTTAAGTTACTGAGTAATACGATACTACTTGGTAAGACTGGTTGTCAGACTTTGTTGACTTTCCGAGCCACGTAAGCCTCTCGGCATGTAAGGGACGATCACCCATCCACAGATTGACCTCGGCAAGCGTTGCTTAACTATGTACCCATGCGGATGTTATTTTTTAGTCCATTTTTGAGTCCATTGTACTATTGAAATTATACAATGTGGTTTTTTTTATATCCCATAACTCTAGGGTACGATTGAGACCATACCAAAGAACCAACTGACATATGAATTATTCTTCAATCATATTTTTTTTTTGTTTTCATTTTTCATACAAAATAATTCGACAAAGTCACGATTATTAATGTAAAACACCCTTACGTGAAAAATGACAACGTCGCATTTTCTTAGCTTTAAATATGAATGATTGGTTTGAATAAAAATGAATTACTCTTATTTATCAATGAAACTTAGATACATATACACATCGAGAGTCTATTTTATATCTTCGAAACTATGCATTTTTGGACCACCTATTCTAAGAGATTTTGTGTTCTTTTTACTTAAATAACCCTAGAGTTATGGGATATCAAAAACAACACGTTGTATAAGTAACAATGTTTTCTGTAAGAATAGTGTTTTGTAATTTGTATAATGTATTGAAAAATATTTAATTTGTAGATCCACGCGGAAACAATGGAAGCCAACAATGAACAACTAATGAACGCTTTGTGAAAAAATAACTATGAAATAGACTAACAAGAAAGTAATATGTCGTTAACAGTAATTGTTTGCCAGAAAAAGCTCGGGAAGCGAAAATAAAACAATAACTCCACAATATTATAAAATTATTTCACTAAAACATTAAACAGCTTCTGAAGAAGAATTATCACAATATCACAAAATTTCGTTTATAATATACGTAGTTACATTTATTTGACTCAACATTATAATAATAAACCTTATAGCTATTTTTTAAGGCACTAATTAATATTTTAAGGCACAATCATGTTAAGACATATTCGCAGTCGTGACTCGTGTTACAACCCTTACCAAGGGCTAGGAGGGTGACTACGACGTATTAACACCATTTTTCCAGTGTTAGTGAGAGACAGAGCTATACAAGGCCGCTAGCATCATCCTTTTTTCGCAGTGGAATAATGATGGCATTAATACTTCATAGTATAGCCCGAGGGCTTAGTACCCAGAGTGTCCTGCGCTTTATAGAAAGACGTTTGACGAAACCGAGAGTCATAAGTTCCCTTCATTTTAATTTTTTTCCTATTTCTGGACCATCCCTGGGAACCTTCTGGTTACGGAGATATTGGAGGCCAAAGTTCCAACTTTTGCATGTAACTGTACCCTACCGCACTGTACGCCTGTGCCGTTACTTGCACGGCATGCACCCGCATGTCCGGCATGTCAGGACATGCGGGGTGTATGCGATACGCAGGCTCCACTCGGACCCCCAGCTAGATGGACCGACGAAATTAGGTGTCGGGGCAAGGTGGCTGGGACAGACTGGATGCGTAAGGCGGAAGGCGGGTAGAGTGGCGTAGCCTGGGAGAGGCCTATGTCCAGCAGTGGAATGCGATAGGCTGAGTTGAGATAGATTGATTGATGCACCCATAAGCACAATGTTGTGCAGAATGCGTGGGTGAATGCTTTCTGACTCTTTTTACACCCTGAATTATATTGATCTACAAAATGCTGAAGAGTAGATAAGTTTCCATCGATTGCTTTCCCACCTTGGAAGCTTATCGTGGTGAAAGGTGACCGTTTTAGGGGACTATCATTTAAAACAATGGCGATCAAAAACCACTCTTAACAGTACATTTTGAATGAATTTTGAATAAGAATTCACGAGCTACAACCTGGTAACCAAATCACTCTTTTATAACATAACCTAACTGCTTCATTTCTTTATCAAACTGTTCGTCTCTGTACTTCTTTATCTTGGTCAGCCAGACTCCAAATGAAGCGCCTGCTCTGCAGGTGCCCCCATATCTTACAGGTAGGCATTCTAGGTCCAGATGCTTATGTAGAGACTTCAAGTCGTTCCCGTGGAAGTGGATGGACTGCCACGCATTCTGGGGTATGAACCTCTTGAACAGATAGAAGAACGTGTTTAGCATCCAGGAGTAGTTGATGACGTGCACGCTCTTGACGCGAGCTGGCATGGCTAGCTAGAACCAAAAGATTTCTATTATTAATTTTGGTGTCAAACTCTGGTTATGGTTTATGACTGAGTAGGGGTAAAAAGTATCCTATGTCCTATTCCAGGTCATGGTCTACCCATGTGCCAAATTTCATCCAAATCGGTTCAGCCGTTTTAGCGTGAAAGCGACACAAACAAACTCACTTTCCCATTTATAATTTTAGTCTGTTAGGATTCGGATGATTCTGGTTGAGACTTGCACAGACCAGGGAAGCATGGCACCAATAGAAGATCGCCTAAATTCAGCAGTGGGTGGAAATAGTCTGTCAATTGTGATTGATGAATGAACAAATTATTAAAATGATAAGGAAATGACCGACTGCCTCGTTGGTCTAGTAGTTGTCGCAAGCGCTACTGCTGAGCAGGGCCTGGGTTCGATTCCTGGGTCGGGCAAAGTGTCATTGGGTTTTTCCATCTGGAATGTCTCAGTAGCATCGTGGCGTCTGGATTTGTGCCCAGTTGATGGCAATAGGCTCTCCCCCTATTAGATGCGGTGAAATTTGGATGTACTAATGGTAAGCCTCTGCCTAACTCTTCGGAGAATACAGGCGTGAAACATCACGCAAGTCTATGATTCTCATCCATCATCTCATTGACGTAAACGTAACCTAGTACGGTTACATTTACGTCAATATCTATTATTTTTACATAATTGCTTCATTATACGGAAAAGGTGGTCAGATTTGATCAAAGTATCTTAACATTTTATGACGTTTTTCTCTCCCTTACGTCAGTGATATACAAAATATACTACCAAAAAGTTTGAGCCGTTTGGAGTCGAAACGCTCGGGTCAAGGGCCCCGAGTGCACATCTCCTTTTTCGAAAACTCGCCTACTAGACTGGTCGACACTTCACGTGACTAGAGAACTGGCTCGTTCTTTGGCCAAATAATTATTAGTATTGCCATTCAACGTGGCAATGCTGCCTTTCCTTGGCATGTTTCCCGATGACAACGGTAGGTACGCTGTTGAGATTCAATTATGAATAATTCTAATTAGGAATGGCCAACAAAAAATAGCATTAATTGCGCATAATTATGGCTCGTTCTTGGCAGCTAAAGTTTCTGAAAGATTATTTATTAAACGCACTTCAATTTACCAGTTTTTGTGATCACGGAGACAATCACTAAACATTCTCACGAAATAACGTCATTCCTTTGAATTTGAATAATTAAAAACCAAAAAGTTATTTTTATTTACAAAATTTTAAAGTAACATGTGACTGAAGTGATTAACCTTTGAGCAACAGGAAAATGTTGATAGAAGATAAATAGAGGTGACGAAATACACTGCATTGATTGCTCATGTAGATAACTATGAGTTAGGACAATAGTGGATAAGTAGGTACTATTAAGATCAAATAAAAAACCAAGACAAAGCGATGCGAACAAAACACCAAGTGGTTATAAATGTGAGCGTGTATGCACAGAGCGTGTATGCAGAGCACATTTATAACCATTTACAATACAACTACACTTCACTAAGTAGGTACACACATGTTTACGAAACAGGTGGCCTAAACCGGCCACCATCCACCGCCACCGGCCGGTCATTAGCAATTCCTCTAAAAGCAATTCATTTCCTGATGTCCCAGCTGTCATTAGCAATTTCTCTAATTTAACACAAAAGCAATCCATTTGTGGACCATTTTACGAAACTCCATAGAAAACTGTCAAACAGATGAATTGTTTCGTAATATGAATCGCACGCAGATCATATTATAAATTGTCAGTTTGTGACTTTTTACGATGATTCATAATATTAAGATTCTGCCAAAGTGACTATTTTAAGCCTTTGGCCTCACGTCACTGTTGACAGCGCTCTGCCTTGGGTTGTTATTTGGTCTGAGATACTATCCATGATACATGATAAATGTGGTAGGTTTGGCTCACAATCCATGGGTCCCCCTGACAGAAAGTATTTACGTAAGTACGCGAAAAATAAAAAAGCTGTTCAGTACATTTACGCATAACTCGTCAAAATGTATGAAACAGCTGTTTTTTTTTTCGATTTCATGTTTGTTTCATATAGTAAAAGCTGTTCAAAACGATGAGTACAATGACTCCTTAAGAGGTTGTTGGTGTTTTACCAATAACCCTGTATAATGTAGACCTGTAGTGTAGATATAGGCCGATTAAATTGACTATCTTTGGGAAAGACAAGTCTTTTATTTCAGAAATAAAGAAGACTACATTTTGATAGCCGTATGTAGCCTAAGATAGTCAATCGCGAATCGCAAATAGCGGCATTTGGCTTAAATCTCTACAGTCCTAACCAAAGCACGATCACGCGAAAACGCGACTACCGCGTTCACTTTGTTAAACCCAAACGCGTCGTCGCTACCGTCGCCTTCATTTAGTTTGGTGAACCCCATCGCACCAACAGAGGGCGCCTTCCGATTTTCCGAACAAAAGTGACATATGAACGCGACAATCGCGTGTTCACGCGACCGATCACTTTGCGTAAGACAAGCTTTTACATAATCAGGATTTTGCTCGTTCTTATGATGAAGTCAGACATAACAAATCCAACTCACCCCCATAAGACAGACGATTTGGTAAGCAATTGCAGGAGTCAGGGTAGCCACGTGGCGAATCGTGAGGCCCTCCAGGTCTACAATCGCTGTGCCAGCGAGGATCTGAAGCTTGGGCTGTCGGAGGCCTATCTCCCCCATCGCCATGGCCGCTCGGATTAAGTCTTCGACTGGAAACTCGCTTGGATCCCAAACACCTGGAAAAAGCCACAAATAAATAAAGATCTAGCGAGTTCAAGAAAATGCTGAGACAATATAATAATAATGTTAGTAGTGTAGGTACAGCTAGCGGTACCCGGACACGGCTCCCCTTGTTAGGAGGTTCCTCTCTCTGAAGCCCTGACCGCCGGCGTAGCTTGGACCCTGGTCCCGATACCGGTGGGCTACTATTTTTATATTTTTTAATTCTTTTTATTCTAATATTTGGAAATATAATCAATACATATAGGTATAATGAAATAATAATGTAAGTAATTCTGATAAAAAAAACATTATTCAAAAGAGGCGCAATCATATGTATTACAGTGTTAAATAATATATTTAGGAGCGCAAATTGGGAAGTATAGCGGTTCGATTAAATACATGCCTTACCTAACTACAGCTATAATAAGCCTGAATATTACGGTGCGATTGTTTGTAGAATAACATAAAGTTGAAGCAACAATAGAGTCTGGCCAACGAAAGTTGATCCTGAAAACACTGATTGCATAGTTATTAAACCGTGTTTACACGATGCACATCATGTTTTGCTCCAATCTATTGTTCGCCACAGGCATGAAACTTGTATCGTGTAAATAAATGGGGCTTTAGGAAAAATCACAAAGTCAAAAGTTCAAAACTACTTTATCGAGTCTTACCGAATCTGAACACTGACAGCCTCCCGATATCAGGTCTGTCGAGCATGGTGCCTTCATACGCGTCGTTCACCTTGACCAGCCCCCACAGGTCGACGCCCTCATAGAGGTGTTTGTGCTGTTCTCTGAAGGCGCAGTACCGGACCAGCTGGGTGGCAGAATACTTATTTTATTTTTACAAGCATCTCAATCACAACACATCACAAGTATGGGGGAAACCTTTATAAATACAATAAATAAATTCTTCTTATCTTGTAACCATATCCACACATAACATAATATACAATCAGTCAGCCATGCCATCATCCTTTGCCGAACAGTGGGACAACATACTAGGTTAACATAAAAAACCGGCCAACTGAGAGTCAAACTCTCCCACGCAGGGTTCCGTACCACCGTACAATATTTAGCAAAAATCGCCGAAAATAACACGTTTCTTGCCCCATAAAAGAAACACGTGTGAGGTATCGTTAGATCCCAGAAATAAACTTTATTAATATGATAAAATGTATACACAGGGTAACTCATTATAGTCATTATACTAAATTAACAAAAAAATAAAAGGACTAAGTCAATAGTTTTTGATGAATAGTTATTTCTGCGGAATATCCCATGTGATATTCTCGGTTACACCGCAGAAATAACTTCGTGTTCTATCGAGAAATAAATAAATAAATCAACATTTATTTCAGAATCACTATTTGTTAATAACAATGTAAACGTATGAAACTAGTGTAATAAAAATGTATTAAAAAATATACTTGCGATATTCATTGTAACTACGGAACCCTTCACTGTGCGTGGTCGCCACGCACTTGGTCAGTTTTTCATATGTAAAACGATAATCTTCATACTTTATATAATAAATTGGGGTATTTCATAGCGAGTTTTGTGTTTTAAATTGCTGTCGGTTATTACAAAAACTACGATTGGTTAAAACGTTTAAGGATATTTGAAAGCAGGCGGAAGGATTTTTTATGTTTGCATCCTGTCAGAAAAACGATAAAAATATATTTTACGACCACAATTTGGATCCCAGGTTGTCCTCAGGTAGAAGTTGTGGCCGTCAATTATATGTATTTAAAACTTCCAAAAAGCATACGCAACGATATTCAAACTAAGGCCAGCGACATACCTACACACAGAATTCCGTTTTCTGGACAAAATCAAACTGATAGCTAATTTAGTTTTTTATTTATTATTTGTATGTCATAGACTTTTACACTCTGTCATTACTTAAACTCACGCACTGACTTATTAGTACTACTTGTAACAATGTTAGGACTATTGTAATATGGTATACTTTTACAATCTTTGTAAATATGTGAGCACCATGTATCTGGTAATTAATTTATTCATTATTGCTCCATTTATAATTCTTTTTACCTTTTGTGGTACAGTAATCTTATTGTAGGTGCATCGTCTTCACATATAATTATATAATTAATGTATACAAAATATTGTAAAACATTTTTAAAAAACTGGAGGTGGAGTTTCTTGCCCATTCTTCGCCATACGAAAACTACATTTTGGAAGGGGCAACTAGAATCAATTCTATTTCTTTGTTTGACGTTCAAAAGTGCCATGTATGTGCCTATTTGAAATAAATTATTTGACTTTGACTTTGACTTTGAAATATCGATTCGGAATTTCGAAGACAGCAAATCCATACAAAAGGCCGGCCACATACAGATAGAATTCCGTTTCGAATAGAGAAGTACGTTTATTATAGATTCTTGATTTTGTATGGATTTGCTGCCTTCGAAATTCCGAATCCGTATATTGAAACGGAATTCCGTTTCGAAATTACGTATAGATTTGGCCGGCCTTATTCTGTTTTGGTATTTTGAATTCGATATTTAAAAATCTTTAACACAAAAACAAGTCTTCTATTTTTTTTTTTTTCAACATTACGTTACTCTGATGCTGTAGGTTGTAGTTGTAGGACTGTAGTTGTAGGACTGTAGTTGTAGGACTTGTAGGTATAATAATATCATTAACGAATCAGATACCTACAAGAGGTGACTTTTAGCATCCATTATGTACAAACACCTACATGACATGACTAAGCAGCTTACAGAGAATCGTTACATTATACATGTACTAAGTAGTAAGTACCTACTTATGTCTTTATTATTCAACATTTCGTATACATGATTTACAAGCCTTTCCCTATCTAGCCATCTTGAGGTCGGCTTTCAGTCTAACCACATCTAGCTGAGTATAATTTTTTTACAATATCAGCTCAAAAACTTCACAACCCAATAAAATACATAGGCACTGGAATAGTACGGGGTACTTTTACTTTGTGTAAATAATTACATCACCACTGCTCTCAAAACGGTGAAGGAATGTGACATCTACCAACCGGCACTGGGCCCGTGGTGGGTTACGGCCCACTCCAGCAGTGGGGAACATTATAGACTGAATAAGCTATGCTTATGCTAATAGATTTGGATGAGGAACAAAGTATCATAAAATAATCACCATTCCGATATAAATACTTATGTTATTTATATTTATCTATACCTACATATTATTAATTAAAGCGCTTTGTCGTGTTTGTCTGTGTGTCCGCGTGGTTCTTCTAAACCACGCAACAGATTTTGATGAGGTTTTCACCATCGTTTAGAGATTTTTTCCGAATCGCGTCGGTTCAGCCGTTTTCTATGAAGACATTATTCTGTTACATATTTATACTGTGTTTATACGCTAGCTTTGTCTCTGTTCTGTGTGTTTAACACAAGGCTAACAATGACGTAAATTATATTAAAGTTATAAACCATTTAAATAACAGTCCTTGTTTTGAACATAAACTAAACCCGTTTTATTTATTTTAGAGTAGATAAGTACCTAATAGTTAAAAATATACTTGGACTTGACGTGTAGTTGTACGTCACGCGGACGTGTAGTTGTACACACGGCTACACATCAAGCTATACATTTCCAGTTTATGCTGATCTCGCATTGTATAGGATTCCCGTACAATGCGAGGTCAGCTTATACTGGAAATGTATAGCTTGATGTGTAGCCGTGTGTACGTCACGCGAAATCTCAAGTTATTTCTGAAAGGATCTGGGTAAATGCTAAGCTTATGAATAATTATTTATTACTTCTAAGAGCGATTTTCACCAAACTTTTACTTACCGAGTATGAGTCTTATCCTGCCAATAAATTTGGAATTTTCACAGTTTTTCCATACAAAAACTGTCAGACGACAATTTTATTCCACGGATAAAAGATATCTGACTTTGATGAAATCAGCCTTATGTATATGAAACTGACTTCGTTTTTTCTAGTTATGTACACTCAAGATTCTGAGTAAACATCGTCATCTCATAGACTGGAACGCCCTCATTTCTCAAGCATACCTTGGGTTCACGTGACAGTGACCCAGTGAACTCCATGAATAAGTAAGATATTGATCCCCAAGGGTTGTAGAAGCTGATCACAAGTGCTCTGTTTAACAGCAGCAGCAGCAGGTTCCAGCTTATCAATGATCTACTAGGACCTCAGACGTATAGAACCTCTATATGTCTTAGGTCATAGAAGATTAGGTGGTCGGAAGAAGAAATAAACTCACCAATTTATGAGCTCTCGGTACAATGAATTCTCTGGCTCGTAAAAACCTCAGCATATACTCGTCATCTGTCCTCAGTGGATGACATTCACCTCTATCTGAAACAACATTATTTTTAATTTAATGAAAACATATCAAAACTAACTAACAGCTACATCGGCTTATGTTTAATTTTTTTTGGAATTCCCATATTTCTTACATCAATGTCAAAATTTCAGGACCCTCGGTTAGATGGGTCAATGATCTGATCAGGTAGACATGTAAGACAACACAAAGAAGCTTAGAAAAAATGTCTATAACGAATATTAAAGAAGGGTCATATGTATCTTATAAAATAAATGTACAATACTTACCTACTTACTAATAGGTATTTCGGTCTGACCCTTGTTAAACATCTACTTATTCAATAAAGAGTTTTATGACAGGTAATACACATACAAATAATTATGTTACTAAAATGTTTTCCTTTTTTGTTTCGTTTATATTCAACAAAAAAAGTCAAAAAAATATTGAAAAATTGAGTTCGTTTGTTTGTTTATTAAGGCTCTTACATACTGGCGCGATTCGTCGAGCGACGCGAATTTTAACAAAACAATTTCTGAGAAAACTTCACGGCGAACAATGCGGCGGCGTAGCGTCGCGCGACGAATCGCCCCAGTATGTAAGAGCCTTTACGCTTTCACGCTAAAACGGCTGAACGAATTTGAATGAAATTTGGCAAACGGATGGACCATGGACCTGGAAGCATGGCCATGGCTACTTTTCATCCTGGATCACGGACGAAGTCGCGGGCAACAGGTAGTCTAAACATAAAAATCACGTGTCACTATACCTACCTATAATAGGTACGTTCGTACACGCTAATTTCCGAAACCTTTAATTTTATTCAAATCGGTTGGGTAACCAATTTCAATGAAGTTTTGTAAGTGTTTATGGTTGGCTTCAAAGATAGAATAGTTTTGGACCCGATAGGTAGCGCTGTTTTCGAGATGCGCTCGGAAGAAGTCGCGGGCGAAGTGCTAGTAACTTATTATAAGCAGTGACAAGATATTCGAATAGATAATTACCTAAAGTTGGGGTGTTAGCTAATATGGAATGCAGTTTTGTATCGATCGTAAAATCGACCGGAATTGATCAAATTCTAGTACTTTTTGACTACTTATAGAAATGCTAACTAATGTTGTAGTTGCCAAACTGGCATAGCGAAAAACAACTCGGTACCTTGAGTTTCGTTAAAAAATGTTTACAGTAGCTCAATGATATTATAACCATACCATGTATCTGATTAGTTATGCAATCCCGGATTTTCTGGAATTCCGGGATTTACATTAAGAAAAAATAATAAAGCCGCTTCCAATAACTTCTTAGCCAAACCTTAACTTTAGATCCATCCAATTATCCGATCTCGAAGCGCATAAGTAATACTGTTATAAAATAAGTAATCAAAATGCAAGGAATATTTTTACTGCGGCGTAAGTCAGTTAACCTAAGAGCTATGAATAGGCACAGAAAAGCTGACAATTTCTAATTATTTTGGTTGTTACTGCTAACCGAACAATGGGCGTCGTCACTGGTGCAATTGGTGGGTGCAAGGCAAACAAAAACAAAGAAAACTCACCAAATATCATCTTCCTAAGCTCTGTGATGGCTGTCGCCCTGGTAGCTAGATTCTCCTTGCATTGTTCGTAAGCGATCTCCATCAACTCGGGATCTTCCTTCGTGTTGACTTCGGCTTCGAAGCCAATTTCTAAAAAGCACTCGTACATTATTATATCCTAGTAGTTGCGACCTGAAACAAAAAAGATCCATGCTTAAAACACGCTTCCGTCAAACCATTTGGAAACATTTGTTTTATTAGCCATGATTGGCGTTGTGGAAAAAATAAGGCAAAAAAATGTTCGGTTCCAAAACAATTTAAAGGCTAAACTAGTTGTTTTGGTTTCATAAACTGGCGATTAAAAGTTTTTTCTAAATAGAAGTCAGGTTCATATTATCGATCGAGTCAAGCCTATGATATTAACTGAACTCTTGTAAATTCGTTATTATTAAGTTTAACATGTGTGTACACACGGCTACACATCAAGCTATACATTTCCAGTTTAAGCTGACCTCGCATTGTACGGAAACAGGAAATGTATAGCTTGATGTGTAGCTGTGCGTACGTCATTCTATGGAAAAATTATTCTGGCTTACCAGAACAATTTACAGTGAAAAAGGATAAGGTTTGATCACGACAAGTTGGGTTGGGTAGGCGTAGGTCTAGGTACTCGACACCGTTGACTTTCCACTTGGTCGTTGGCCGAACTCGTGATTCGATTCGTGAAGTGTAATTGCGCCATAAGATTCGTAATTGTCCTTTGCTCCGTTTTGTATGGTAGTCAAGTCACGTGTAGGACAAAATCCTTGTATATTTTTGCCTCATTATTATTAGAACGTTTGTGTGTACCTGACAATGATATTATATTAACAGATATGTTATACACTCACAAAACAACTGAAAAAAGTGTTCCGCGCAGCAGCGGCACACATACCCACGTTTCATTCATTTTACATTTCACTACAAGTAAAAACGTTACAATTGGAATGTTTTCGAGTCTTCACGATTGCGCGCTTATAACATATCTGTTAAATATAATATCATTGGTACCTGAAGATTTTGTTTTTTTTGTTTGAACGCGCTAATTTCTGGAACTACCATTCAGATTTGAAAATATTTTTTTGTATTTATAGTCCAATGAAGAATTGGACTATAAATACAAAAAGATATTTTCAGGAAGGCTATTTAACATCACGCTAGGACTCTCAGGTCAGCCTATAATGTTCCCACTGCTGGGCCACAGGCCTCATCTCTGTGAGAGGGTGTGTGCCGTAATCCACCACGCGGGCCCACTACGGGTTGGTAGATGTCACATGTCTTCAAATTTTTGGTTCTAGGACATGCCGGTTTTCTCACTATGTTTTCCTTCACCGTTTTGAGAGCAGTGGTGATGAAATAATTTACACAAAGTAAAGCGCCTGTCTGGATTCGATCCTACGACCTACAACCAAGAAACAAGCGGACAAAGTCGCGGGTAGAAGTTAATAAATAATAAAATAAATTAACATTAGGTATTACAAATAACGTGCTTTTCGATGTTCATAATCATGGCAGTTAGGAAGTTATAAATCTGTTAATTTTATTAGTAAACGTTGGTAACGACGAAGATATATTATGGCGTTTTTGTGTAATCATTTTTGTTTATTTGTATCCAGGGTGGTTTCATCCAATTCCGTTCAGCCGTTTTAGCGTGAAAGCGTATTAAACAAACAAACTCACTTTCGCATATTTTATAATATTAAGTTAGGATTTATTTCATTTGTTTTTACCCGACTACGGCGAAGAAAAAGGAGGGTTATGATTTTGACCGGTATGTATGTATGTATGTTCATCTGTTCTCTTGTATCTTCTAAACCACTCATCACAATTTGACAAATAAGGTATCGTTAGAAGCGTCTTGATTGTCCGCTGGTTAAAGGCTATGTGACGTCACATTAAATTAAAAATGGCACCCTCTAGAGGAAATAAAGACAGGAACTAAAAAAAATATATTGTTTAATCGTACTATGTTGGGTATCAAATGAAAGGGCTCAATGAGCACATTTCAAAAATATATACATATTAACCCCAAAATAATTTTAAAAAAAATTAAGTAATAAAAACTAAAACCCAACTACGACTGAAAAGGTGTAAACAAGACACCACAGACAGACAAATTAAAAATCCGGAGTCACACGTAATCTGTTCGATTTATGCCGCCCTAACACGTGTGACTCCGGATTTTTAATTTGTCTGTCTGTGGTGTCTTGTTTATACCGTTTCAGTCATAATTGGGTTTTAGTTTTTATTACTTAATTTTTTTAACCTTAGTCTCGATCATTCTCAAAACTGACTGGATTATAATTTAATTTAAATATTAAACTGATTTAATAAAATGGTTTAGGGTCAAGGGATAAAATATACTTATACAGATTTATTCTTATGGTTTAGGGTCAAGGGTAAGGGTAAGGGTATCGTATTACCCAGTAACTGGGTTATGGAGGTCAGATAAGCAGTTGCACCATGCCATGTAAAATACTGGTATTCACCTGCATCCAGTAAGACTGGAAGTCGAAGTTGGTTAAAGGCTAGGCTGATGATAAGATGATGTTGTAAGGTCAACCCACAATGGTAAGTACTTAAAACCCTCCTCTTTTTTGAAGTCGGTTAAAAAGGTGCCTAAATGAGATTCTTACAGCACCTTTTGTAATAAGGAGAATCTTTGTATTATTTCAATTCAGAGATAAAATACCAAATCAGTACCAATGATGGGCATGGAGGAGAGATACATCCAAATAGCCTTGCTTGGTTTGGGTTTCACCCTTTATATTTGTTTAAATCACAATTATAACACCTGTACCAATGATATTATATTAACAGATATGATATACACTCACAAAACAACCGAAAAAAGTGTTCCGCGCAGCAGCGGCACACATACCCACGTTTCATTCATTTTTACATTTCACTACAAGTTAAAACGTTACTATTGGAATGTTTTCGAGTCTTCACGATTGCTCGCTTATAACATATCTGTTAATTTAATATCACTGTACAGCACCCTTTGTAATAATGAGAATCTTTGTATTATTTCAATACAGAGATAAAATACCAAATCAGTACCAATGATGGGCATGGAGAAGAGATACATCCAAATAGCCTTGCTTGGTTTGGGTTTCACCCTTTATATTTATTTAAATCACAATTATAACACCTTAACAGAATCATCAAAGGCGATGTTATAAGTACACTGTTTACACAAAATAACAAAAATCACTTATAAGCAGAATTACAAAGAATTGTATACCGACCAAGTCAAATAACAATTAATATAAACATGAAAAATCTTTTAAGATGGGACCACTTTCAATAACATTTTGTGCCATTTTAATGCTTACATACTTAGTTCTCACCATATTTTTAGGACGTACGTACCCCAAGGGTGCCAAACAGAACCCTATTACTAAGCCTCCGCTGTCCATCTGTCTGTCAGAGGGCTGTATCTCATGAACCATAATAGGGACACAGTTGAAATTTTCACGGATTGTGAAATGATTTCTTTCTATTGCAGCTAGAATATCAAATAATAAAAATTAAATTAAATTAAGAAACTAGTTTTTTCGGCGTTTTTTGCTAAATGTTGTACGGTGGTACGGAACCCTTGGTGTGCGACTGTGCGAGTCCGACTCACACTTAGCCGGATTTTTTCATTCACAATTTTATTGACAATATGTGTACAACACATGCTTGAGGCCCATTTATCTTCTCCATAGAAACATAAAAATATCTATGATCTTCTGAATATGTTCCTAATCATAGTAATAATAGACACCTACCCACAAATAGGAACAAAATTCTCAAACCATAAGTAATAAATCTTGTGTCAAAAATATTATTCTTGCCAGTTGTCAAAAATAGTTTCTGTGCTTTAGAAAGTAAAGTATGATTTATTACACCAAACATATTAAAATTCAAGATATTTTTTTTCTTTTTCTATGAATATTAAATATCTGCAACAGCTTCTGCATAGTGTATTTATAACTATTTTGTAATACAGCACACTGTATTACGTATTAAATGTACCTAATTATGTAAATGAACTGTACATGAATACAGGTTGTTTTTTTTTATAATATATTCTTTTACCGAAACTAGCAAATAGAACAAAGTGATTTAATAACTTAATTATATGCTCGAGTTTTTGAGAAAACTAAACAGCACTTTTTATTCAAAGCCGATTTTTTTCGAGATTTTTCAAAAATGTACCAACTATTTGATAGATCGACAATAAGGTCGCCCACGAAATTCAAATTTGCTTACGTTTTTTGCAATTTGCAGGTCAGTATCAGGTGTTTAAGCATTAGGGTATTATGAACTTAGAGTGCTGTATTGATGATTTTTATGATTACAATTCTATATTAGATTTTATTATCTGCCTAGTGCCTAGCCTTTTCCCAACCATGTTGGGAGCGACTGCCTATCTGACCTCCACAACCCAGTAACTGGGTAATACGATACCCCTTGGTAAGACTGGTTGCCAGACTTTCGGGCTTCTGACGACCCGTAACGACTGTCAAAGATCCACAAATGACAGCCGGGACCAACGGCTTAACGTGCTTTCCGAGGCACGGAGGAGTCTCGATATGTAAAGATGGTCACCCATCCACGGACCAACCCCGGCAAGCGTAGCTTAACCTAATGGATCGACTCGTGCGGCTGTTATTACGTAGCCAGCTCCTTAATTCACAATTCTATATTTGATACGGTCGTGAATTATATTTAGATCCGCATACAACCTAATACTGACCAGCAAATTGCAAAAAACGTAAGTAAATTTGAATTTAGCAACCCATTAAAAAAAACCTAGTGAACCTACCAGTAATTATATACTAGCTAGCGTGTTAGTTTTGTTGCTAAATGTACATACTTCTACCACAATCCTACGTCACAGTGCAGTTGTAACTAGTAGTCAGCGATTGCCATGCAATTTGTGATGCTCGGATAGTATGCTAAATTGTATATCTACAATTTAGCAGGCTTTCCGAGCATCACAAATTAAATTAATAATTAATTAATTAATTATTTGCTTATGGTTAGAGACATAAGGATGTCACTATGTTTATAAATTAATAATGATAAACCTTAATTATCAAACCACAATGAATCCATACAATAGTGTTAGTAAAGAAAATTTAAAACTAATGTTAGTATCCAAATAATAATTTTATACTAGGTAAAGTCTGAAGCCGAACCTCACTATGTAATGATATAGGAGTTGGTATGTTCATATAATTATATTCCACCACGCGGGCCCGCAGTGCGTTTTGGTAGCTGTCACATGTCTCGGATTTCTTGTGAGTTTTAAGAGCAGTAGTGAGGGTCAGTGGATGGACGGTGAAGGTAACCATCAACAGCAAACTATCCTATATTATGGTATGACCTAAGACCTCAATAATCAGTCAGTAAATACGAAACGGGGCACTATGAAAAAAAGAAAGAAAAAGTTCACCAAAAACCATCGCCCAATCAAGCCTTCGGGACCCTGTGGGATGTGGGAGTAGTAGATAGGGGGAACACTATGGGACATCTTAAGGGCATTGACCGTGACCTCAGGGTCATTTCCGAAAGTCAATATTATCCTAAGGTCACTGACCTTGACCTCATTTTAATTTTCCAATATCTAATGCTTGGTTCCTATAAAGAAAAACGAATCGTATTTAATCGAATTGCAAAACTGGGCATATAAATAGATTCGTAAGCAAATATTACCTGTGATAGCTACTTCCATACGGGAGGGTCTACTTTGCAAAGCTATGAGGTCTTTGCTTCATTATTCGTAAAGATACAAGAGTCATACCAACGCGTCCTGTCCTCAGCCGGAACGTATATTAACCAATAACGATCCGTTAACTGAAGGAATGGTCCATAAGTCACTTTTCCTCAGTGCCCCGTTAGGTACACTCCAACCCTATTAGGCCACCAGGAACCTGCATAGCACAGCTAAAAATAAAATCTGTTCCAAAATCAAAAGTCATTTATTCAAACTGCTGAGAATCGGCAATTTTTAAACGTCAAAAATACATAAGACAGCCCCCGAAAACCGCGCCCTATACCCGAGTGCCATAGCTGGGAGGAAGACGTGTTTACTACTATGTTAAGCTGTTTTGGTGGTCAACCGTTTTAGTGGTCAATCTGAATTAGACCAGGGTTAGATTAGAGAAGTGATTCTAGGTAAAGTAATTATCTCGTGCAAAGCCCAGTTAATTGGACCAGAACGGACCGCAGTGGTACATTGTTATCTAATGTAATTACTAGCCTAACGCAGCCATGTTCCGGGTTAGTGGCCGTGGACTAAGGTAGGTTCAACTGTATTTTTATTACTTACTAGCTGTTGCCTGCGACTTCGTCTGAGATCCATAATGAAAAGTCCTTCTCCAGGTCAGAACTACCCCTGTGCCAAATTTCATCCAAATACTATCGCATTTATAACACTCGCCCCGCTGTTTCACAGTAAACCGTAATCCCGTGGGAATGTGGATGTCGGGATAAAAAATATCCTTTGTCCTATTCCAGGTCATGTTTTACCCCTATCCAAATCCGTTCCAGCGTAACAAACAAATAAACAAACTCACTTTCGCATTTATAACATTAGTTAGAAGCATAGTAGTTAGGCTGGATAAAAATAAATCAGTGTATTCAATATTCATAGACATTATATTCGGGAAATAATATTTACAGACACATTTATCAGATTAATACTGAATTGAGTTTGAGCAAGAACGACTCTCTTTCACATTTAACATTTAAAATATTACTCGCGAAATTTTCGTCTGGAGATTTGTATTTATTGCGTTATTTACGTTACTGAGCAGACAAATTCGAACATAATTATGAAGCAATGGATTAGTTAGCAATGTTCTTCAAAATTATTCAGATTATGAGTGATCGTGTGTTACGCAATTGGGGTGACGGTAGCTTCCGCCGAATGATCAATGATACGGGGCCCCCAAACTACAGGGGCCAAAACACCAAATTCTTATTGAGCCCGTAATCAATGAATACCTAATGAAAATATGAAAATGAACGTAATTTGTGTATAGCTTATGAAGGCTTCAAGCTAATGGCATGATCCAACTCTCAAGCTCTTTTATTAATTGAGGAAAATCACACAGAAAATTTAACTTACGAGGCAGGATGCTCCAATTTACGAGCTCGCTTACATTCTGTTAGTTAAATAACAATGACAGCTTAACCTATCCGAGCCAGGATTCTCCAAATTTCTACCTAGCTTCGCTCGCTCTTCAATGAAAACATTACATATCTGAGTCCGTTTTCTAGCTCGCCTAGCTCGCTCTTGGATTCTCTTATTAAAGTCCCAATGACAGCTTACAGCACTCGACTCATGATGCTATTTTATTAATTATATTTAAAAAAAAACATCGTTTTGAGCTTCGCTACAGTCAGATAAAAAGGGCACCAACGTATTTTGATATAGGGCCCCTTTTCAACTAACTACGCCACTGTCTCAGCAGCCGATTTAAAACGATTCGTTCTTGGAACGTGTCTATAAAGAATAAAGGTCGGCCACAATTCATAACTTGTATTTTGTTTTAATGTCAAGGGATACGTTATACTATATAGGTTGTAAGGTAGGTACGTGTATCGATATCCACGATGATATCTCTTGTGTGTTATAGTATAGTGTTTGAGGCTCCTCAGTGGCTCGGGTCCCGGCTGGCATTCTTGGATCTTTGACAGTCGTTACGGGTCGTCAGTAGCCCAAAAGTCTGACAACCAGTCTTGCCAAGGGGTATCGTATACCAGTTACTGGGTTGTGGAGGTCCGATAGGCAGTCACTCCATGTAAAATACTGGTTGCAGTGTCGTGACAGGTTTCATGTACAGGTACTTGTAACAATGTTAGGACTATTGTAATATCGTATACTTTTACAATCTTTGTAAATATATGAGCACCATGTATCTGGTAATTTATCATTGCTCCAATTATAATTATTTTTACCTTTTGTGGTACAGTAATTTTATTGTAGGTGCATCGTCTTCACATATAATTATATAATTAATGTATACAAAATATTGTAAAACATTTTTAAAAGAGTAACGGTGGAGTTTCTTGCCCATCCTTCTCCATACGAAAACTACCTTTTGGAAGGGGCAACTAGAAATTTCTTTGTTTTGACGTTCAAAAGCGCCTTGTATGTGCCTATTTGAAATAAATTATTTGACTTTGACTTTGACAGAAACCTACATAATACCTAGTAAATAAATCAATAAACTCATTCGATCATTCATTCACTCACAGACAACGCACTGGCTCGCACAGCAAAAACTAGACACACAGTAGAAGCATGAAATTATTGACACAGATCTACTACTTATAAATCCATCCCCTAAATTATATAGTTAAAATTAGTATATATGTTAATAATTTAATAAATTATTTTTAGTAAAAATAATTAAGTAAAAGGAATTCGGCAAAAATGTTATTTTAAAGAAACTTAGTTTGGAAGTCAGTCATAGTTTGCCAATGGGAAATCAAATAGCACACGGCTTGTCTATCATATTTCACTAGCGAATATTGAACCACGAGAACTTTGTTATTAGTTCTTGATTTGAAAGACGAAGAAAAAAGCGCCAGAAACCGCTGACATTTTGAAATTGAGATCCTTTAGTATTACCTTGAGACAGTCTTTTACAATATACAATAATATATATGTTACGGCTAAAGGTGGGTGTGAACATAAACTTAAGATTAGCCGGCTAAACTTAGGTCTAACTTCGAGGAAGTGTTAATGTTAGTTTCTTCTATCTTTAGCCGGCTAAACTTAAATGTAACTGCAGGCCCTTGGCTAAAAATGTAGAAGGAAATGAAAAGGAAACAATGTAATAATGTTTTCTATTTTGATACCAAAACTTTTATTAAAAAATAATCACCCTCATTACACATACTTTTATGTATCTATGTAGGTATTCAAAATTACAATTAATCCAATAACAAAATATTAATTACTAAAACCAATATCTACCGAATCATTAAAATAAAATAATAAGGAACCATTTGTTCATAACAGGAGCAGAAATACGCAAAATTATTACATTGAAGTTACAGTGCGCGTGTTAGATTGCTCATATTTATAGTACAATGACTGTTGTTTGATGATATTGTAAAACGCTATTCGCAATGTTTACTAGTAATTAACAAAGACAATGTCAGCTGTCATTATGACAGATGGCATTGATTTATAGTTACGTTCCGTTTTAAAACTTCATTCATTCCATTCTCATTGTAAATGAATAGTTTGTGAAACAAGAGTTTTAATATGTTATTATCACTCCCTGAATTAATATTTTACGGAAAGATAATTTATGCTAATTGTTAAGTCAAGCCTTTTAAGTCGCAATAAATATATTGCGACGTTGAAGACTAGTTTCAGAACGAAAGTTATGATTGGTGGTATTTCAACCAAAACAAATGTTTATTAATTTAGAGTTTAAATAAATGATTAAGCTATAATTAATATGATATTATAATGTTAATTAGGATTTTATATTGTAATTCAAAAGTCACAAGTAGTTTCAAACAATTCTCCTAACTTTAGATTGATGTCAATAACATCTGATTATACTTTTCGATAACAAATAAGTACATACTAAATTGCTAAATTATTGTATTAAGTTTTAAAATGGTTCCACTATTTAAGATTTGTTAATTATGAAATATGTTAAGAGATTATTAAACAATGATCTATGACCATCTGCGATTAGTCAAAAATGGCGGCAATGTAAGAGGGACTTGAGTAAAATTGCGGCCTATAAAAGGGGTGTACCCGCCAATTCGGGGGCCCTTTTTGATACAACTGTGGTGAAAGATGGACTACCTATGATGTAAGTTAATTGATCTATAGCTATGTTTTCTGTATGTGTTACAATTATGTCTTATTGTCTTATGTGTTAAATTTAAGTAGGGAATATTCATGTTCTGTTTCTTCCCATTGATAAGTTGCTCTAACGAAATAGTCCCATGAGATTAATGTGATAATAATGATTTATGCTAAAGTAATATTTGTTTTGATCCAATATTTTAAAACAAGGTGCCATGGAGTTTCTTGTCCTTCTTCTCCATGATGACCTAGATTTGGAACGGACAACTACCTAGTTTTCTCATTACTTCATTAGGTACCATTATGAACTGAGAACTGACAAGCCTAATTGAAATAAATGCCTAGTCTTGTCTTTCTGTGCTTTTCTTCATAAAACCTTTTCCCTACACACCCTATAGATACATACTTTCATACACAGTAAATAACTAGTAACCATTCTGACACTTGAACCTTACTAATTAGGAGAATAATATATACTATACATTAACCGCCTTACTAATAAACGTTGTATAGCGCCTGTTTAGTTACACAACGCTTTGTCTTCTTCTTTCAAAAGTAATTTGACTTTTGAAAGAAGAAGACAAAGCCTTGTGTAACTAAACAGGAGCTATACAACGTTTATTAGTAAGGCGGTAAGTATATTAGTGTTAATTATATATCATGCTAACACGCGCATTGTCTCCCCAGCGCCCCTTCAAGCCCTCCGCCGCCGCTGGCCCGGCACGTCCATCGAATACATTTTTAGCCGTTTTGTTGCGGTTAATGTGCACATTAGCCGGCTAAAGATGGAATATCACGACACAAACTAACATGATATCGAACTTTAGCTGCTTCTCGAAGATAAACCTAAGGTTAGCTGGCTAATCTTAATTTTATGTTCACACCCACCTTTAGCCGTAACAATATACTAACTAATCTTATAAATGCGAGAGTGAGTTTGTTTGCTTGTTTGTTATGCTTTCACGCTAAAACGGCTGAACGGATTTGGATGAAACCACGCTGGATACAAATTGGAAAAATGACATAGGATACTTTTTATCCTGATATTCCCACCTATTTTTTTTTTTTTTTTTTTTTGAGGGTGGGAAATCATTCAATGGCTTCTCCCGCTCTGGGTGGAGCGGAAGGGCGTGTCAGACTTTTACTGACTAAAACCCACCCATCCCTTTCGGACTAACCCGCAACCCTGGCAGGTGATATTCCCACCTAAATTATACATGTGAAAGTTTGTACGTTTGGAAACATCCAAACGTACACGTAGGTGTTTGGTCACGCAATAAGGACTGAATAGATTTGGATGAAATTTGGCACATAGATAGGATGAAATTTGGCACATAGTTAGGATGAAATTTGGCACATAGTTAGACAGGATATTTTTTATCCCAGTAATACGTTCCTAAAGTATAATTTCCGACGTAAATGCGGGTAAAGCCGCGAGCAAAAGCTAGTTTCATACTATATTCTAGCATTAACAGTCTGCCGTGTTGCATTTCAATAATTAAATACTAGTGACATTCATAATATTATCGAATACTTGCTTAATTTAACATAGATTAATGTTCTTTTAATATTCTTAACTGATTAGTTTAAAACACGTGTAATTATAAAATACTAATCGCGTCTGATATTGAAATCGAGTGTAACCAAAGATAAATAAATAAACATACAGCTGAAAAGTTATTGTTGAATTATTTTTATTGTTGACGTACTAAAGTATTTAAGTATACAGGGTCAAATTGAATAACCTAGCAAAACTCTGCAGACATGAAATAAATTAATCAAAATATTCGAACAAAATCAAACAAAAAAAAAACAATTTGATGAGTTTTTTTAGGGTCACCAACCGCAGGTTGAAAATATCACTTTAAACTATATCACTAAAAACTGATTTTATCAACTTATAATTTAAGTAATAATAGAACCAGCGGTCGTTGAACCCAAAACAGTTATTAGTAGGTAGATATTTCTACCTTTTCTCGATGTAAGGTAGAGAGGTAAGGTAGTCTACTTATTCGAGAAATTTCGAGATGAAAATACGAAGATTTAAAAAAATAATAAACTCAAACACAAAGCATTTATTTCAATTAAACCATTTACAGGCACTTTTGAATTGTCAAAGAATCGGTCAGTTAGTCAAAAAGTTGAAGCTAGTTGCCCATTCCAAATCGTAGATCTCTATGGAGAAGAACGGGCAAGAAACTCCAAGGACACTCTTTTAAAAATGGATATAGATATTACAAAATCCTGGGTACAGTATTCTTGGTGCTTCTATATGTGAGATCAATGTCAAATGAAAAACAATTCAAAATATAAGATTAAAAATAAGCCCTGGCAGATGAGAGATGACCAGTCTCAACTGACAGCGCCCGTTCACGAACATGACACGTGGATCAGCACCATCCAGCTCAACCATGTTGTAGG
The DNA here is from genome assembly GCA_947363905.1 of Lithophane semibrunnea. Lineage (NCBI taxonomy): Eukaryota > Metazoa > Arthropoda > Insecta > Lepidoptera > Noctuidae > Lithophane > Lithophane semibrunnea. Next base: position 2,425,394 of record OX376202.1, on the reverse strand, counting down.
GAACCGAATGATCCAACACACGCGCCAACATCAGCGAGACAATTAAGTGAGTATGACATACTCTCATCGGCCATGCTCTTTCAAATCAATATAAAAAATGATACCATATTAAACGGCTCCATGGTACTCACATTTACAAAATTGAACAAATGCTTCTAATTTATACAAAACTATAATTTGCAATGTACTTGAGAGATTAATATAATAGAATTTAAAGAAAAAAATAAACATTAAGTTTGTAAAGTCAGAAAAAAAAAGGGGAAGCAACTCTTCCAAATATTAAAAATTTTAACTAGTGAGCCCTAGTGCCTGTGGAGCAGGACCAGCATTAAGCCAAGCATTTTTATCTACGATACACAAAAATTAAACATGCTTGTTTAGAGGACATGAAATGATAACATTATACAATTACAGCCTAGCTTTAATTCTCTTTGCATTTATCAGATTTTTTTAAATAGAATGCGATGCTGAAAATCTGTTGACAAATATCACTTGGTATGCCAATAAGACCTTTGATTGCCTATCAACCAATCAGACCACTTAACATGAGATAAGTAATTTGTTAAATGTGTTGACCAGCCATTTAAAAATAGGGTGCGCCATTTGTTATCAGTAGTTCAAAGTTCACTGATAAGCGAGGTTGATTACAACTGTATTCCATAACTGGACAGCATTATCAGCTGGACACAAGTACCTATACATCGGACTATTTATATTCGCAAGTATGTCAACACACACTCATTGTAAAGGCATGCACAGACATGCACGCGTCAGGTTCTGCATACATACATGACATTAACCCTGCAGTCTTGTGTAACATCTCGTTAACACTCCGTGTCATGAATGCATGGTTCAATTAACATTTAACTCTTAAACGTTCGCTATGTTAGCTTGTGAACTGGTGCAAGCAAGTGACCTTAACTTTAAACGGTTATTATAATTAGGTTCTTGGGGATGCTGCTGACCTAGTACTAAAGAAGGTTAGACCACAAAAAGTTAAATAAAAAATGTAATTATTTGGAAAATGAACAAGTTTCTGTTGAGTCAAGTCCGATACACGCCTCGCTAGTGTTTTGTCTATGTGCTATTTTAATAATCATTGATTTGCATCAAATGGCAATAAAAAATGTAGCTCCAAAATTTTTCGCCGGCCTTCAGTGGTGGCGCGGACTCTAACTTGATATTATTTAAAAAAAATACTTTCAAGTTCAAGGTCTCTCAAAAAACAACTACATTAGTTATTTTCACACTTTAATCTGTGTAACTTATTTTATTTTATTATCGTACAAGTTGTTTGGTATAAATTATTTTATACCATTCCCCCTCTAAAAAGCTTATTTTATTCACTGAAAACAGTGAATAAAAACCACTTTTAATCACTGTTTTGGTGTTTGAATTTAGAACACACCAATATATTTGAACTCCATCTCAATGCTATACAAACTCTTATTATTTTGATTTTCGAACAGGAGTTTAGCATTAGAATAAAAACTATTTTGTGTTCTTCGCTGTCATTAGTAAATTGGCGCTACTTTAAATATTGTAAGTCGTACGAACAAAAAGTTTAGTGTTACTAATAAATCGATGGAAAATGTATTCAACTGATGAAGATGTGTGTAACACCTGAGTTTATGAAAGAGAGGGCGGCCGATGTATTAGAAAACTTGCTACCCAGCAAATCACAGCTGGTTTACATCGCAGCCTACGATGAGTTTTGCAAATGGAAAAATGAAAATCAAGCTTCTGGCAAATTTTCAGTCTGTTTTCCTAACTTATTTTAATGAGTTGTCGAAGAGAAAGAAGTCTTCGACATTATGAAGTATGTATTCTATGCTACGATGTAGGTACTATAAAACCAAGGCATATAATTGACATAACAACATACTCGAAGTTATTTTTCTCGTAGTCATGGTATAAAGTATAGTATGCAACTCTTGAATAAAACGGATTTATATCGAGGGCCATGAATCACTCGCGTCGTTCAGGATTCTAACACTTGAATCACTCCCTACATTCGTGATTCAGTCGTTAGAATCCTTCACTTGCTCGTGACGTGATCTATGGCCCTCGCTTTAAATCCGTCCTTTATTCACTAATTGCATAATATACTATAGTTTTAGCTAAATTATAATGATAATGTCAAAAACAAGCCGAATATATTATATAACAAGTTTTATCATAAAAAATGCGGAAATTAAAAACTGAAGGGGTATCGTATTACCCAATTACTGGGTTGTGGAGGTCAGATAGGCAGTCGCTCCATGTAAAATACTGGTATTCAGCTGCATCCGGTTAGACTGGAAGCCGACCCCAACATAGTTGGGAAAAGGCTAGGCAGATTGATTCAACCCGTGATAATGAAAACAAAACAGGAAAAGACAGAACAGAAAAATAAAATAAAACAGAAAAGTATCTCTCTAAACTCTTATACCACCTGGTAGACCATGACCTGGAATAGGACATAAGACACTTCTTATCCCAATATTCCCACAGAATCGAGAATTACGCGGGTGAAACCGCAGGGCGTAGTATGAGTATACTACCTACGCCCTGCAAGCCAAATTTCATCTAATTCCGTTCAGCCATTTTAGCGTGAAAGCCGTAACAAACAAGCAAACTCATTTATAATATAAAATAATTTAGGATTTCATACTATTAGCTGGTGTAATGTAGTTTTGCGTTCATGAGAAAAGACACGAGTCTATGTATAAAAGAAAAATATAAAGAAATAGAACAATAAATAACATACAATTTAGAAATTAGTGCAAAGTCGTACCCACAAAAACACAAAAATGTCACAGCTAATTTCACGTCACCGCATATTTTCCACAATCCTTTTTTTCAAACACGACACTTATTAATTAAATATCCTGCTACACGAGTCACGACACGACACGACTTTACGACTAATAATACGTATTATGGACTTATCAGTCGGCGTGTGCCGACATCATCATCACTTGGTCTTGATTCTCGCTCAAGGATCGCAAGGTAACTGCGTGCGCGCCGATATCAAACGTGTTTTTGTTCAGAACTCATGTTTGTGACGTCATATTTCCAGGCTGTTATGCTACGGCTACACTTCGCGTTATCGCGAACTTTTCTTCGTGCGCTCTCTGTTGCTCAGCGAGTAATCGAGGGGTGTGCGAGAGAGAGCGCACGAAGAAAAGTTTGCGATAACGCGAAGTGTAGCCGTAGCATTAGGGATTTTTTGCTGGGATTTTTTTTTTGTAATTTATTGTTAACAGTTTCTATTGTTGTGTTGATGGATGATTTATTAACGTAAAAAAGTGGCGTTTGTCTCGATTATTACAATTTTTTTCCACTAACGCTAAGGGCAAATTGCGCCAATGAATCTCAATGCAATCAGCACCCTATAATTGCGTAATACACAATCAGAATTGGAATCGGATCGAAACAAATGTCGAATCCATTGCTTAATAAGTTCGTAAGTTACGTTTTCGAGCAGATTTTTATTTCGATTTTTTATTCGAATAGACATTTGTTTCAAACCGATTCTAATTTTGATCGATTATGCATTATGTAATTAGGGTGCAGCACATAACCGCATTAAAGATTTTTTGTGGAATATCAAAGTACATACTAATTCCATGTGGAATATTGACATGGAACGTGGTAAAAGTGTGGTTCAGATTAATTGGTGAAATTTGTCCTTAGCGTTAGTGAAAAACATTTGTGTATGTAGGTGTAAAATTCGCCAATGCGGGTGTAATTGACAAAATATAGTAAAACTACATATTATTTATTTATTTTATTATTTATGTACACAGTAAAATACATAATAGGTAAGACATAATAAAAATATGAATACAAAGGTACTGCTTATTTCTTAAGAAACTTCTTCCAGCAGACCTGCGAAAGGAGAATTGAGAAAGAAATACATACCTACCTTTTTACACAGAAAATTCACTCTTAATTAATTCTTACTTAAAAATAATATGAAATAATGTAATGTAATTTAATTTAAACTGTCGAGTTTTATCACTCACAGTCATCAACTAAATGACGGATGAAACTGCGGGTAACATTAAATACCGTTTATTTCTTCAATTATTATTGATTATTATGGAGTTGTTTTAATTGGCAATTTGGTGAACATAAGTGCTTTTATTGACAGTATACAAAATTGCAAATGATTGACATAAGAAGTCAATTTTATGAAAGTTAAAAGGTTTTTGTAAGTGATCAGGGGGCCTAAAATGACCACATTAGCAATACCTCTAAAAGCAATTCATTTCCTAAATTTCCAGTTGTCATTAGCAATTCCTCTAATTTGACACAAAAGCAATTTATGGGGACCATTTTACGGATCTCCATAGAAAACTGTCAAACAGATGAATTATTTCGTAATATGAATCGCACGCAGATCATCATCGTAAAATCGTCATTTTACGATGATTCAAAATATTTTCCTGTTATGATTCTGCCAAAGTGGCTGTTTTAAGCCCTTAAGGTATTTATAAACACATTTCGTGACATAGCATTACGCCTTTTCTCTCCAAATGGGTAGGCACGGGTTTAGGAACACCAGATTTGGCCAGTTTTCCCATGTCGCATTTGGCCAGTTGTCCCATGTCCCATTTGGCCAGTTGTCCCATGTCCCATATGGCCAGTTGTCCCATGTCCCATTTGGCCAGTTGTCCCATGTCCCATTTACTTGCTACTAATGCAATAACCCTATAACAATTAACATTTAAGATACAGGCGTGACTTTATAGACGTTGATATCCTTAGTAACCAATTCCGCTTAACAATTCTTCAAGTCATAAGAAAACCCTGTAAGTAATCGAGTCTTCGTTCGTCTTAGTCACCTGCGGTCTAGGGGAGTGATTATGAAGGTTCGAATGTCACTGTTTCGACGCACGCTATTTAGAAAAAAATCGCGAGGGGAACGCCATAACCGCTATATGACGTTATCGCGAACACGCTGTCCGAAAAACTTTTTGAACGAAACAGTGTCATTCGAATCTTCATATCACTCCTCTACGTCACCTATTACTGGCAGGACTTATCGAAAGAAGGCTATCCCTATATTTCTTGACATGTTCAATAAAAATTATCTATGTATTTAATTTTAATTATTAAATCAATTAATTTAAAAAGAATGGCTACTACAGTACCTACCAGACCTCTTAGATTTGATCGCTCAGTTGTGCAATGCATTTTATAGCATCGGCCGGTGTCGAGGTCTACTAGGTGACTAGTCGTCGTGACTCGCGCGACTTGAACCTGATCTCGGGTATGACCCGCAGGTACTCATATAGTCTTTACTTATTGTCGTAGTTGTTAGGTTTACTAAGTCATGGGCCTCACATGATCTGACCAAGATAATGTCTGGACTAAAGACTGACCTTTTGAGTTTGTGTTTCTTCTCAGAATATTCGGAAAGGAAACACTGAACTCAGTTCCATGTAAGTGCATTGAATGAGTATTTCATGAAATCGTGACATTTGGCACTTTTATGGACTTGAGGAGTTGTATTGCTGATTCTAATGATTATAATTCTGTAAATCCATATTTGTTACGGTCGCAAATAATATTTAGATCAACATACAACCTGATACTGACCTGCAAATAGCAAAAAAACGAAAGAAAATTTAAATTTCGCGGGCTAACTTAGCGCATCCCCCCCAAAGTTTGTTGTAGCGAATGTTTAACCATACATTTTTGACGTTTGTCACTTAACTTTATAAATGAATTTATAATATGCCTTGCGGCATGCAAAAATTACAAATAAAGGAAGTTACCAAATATTATCCCAAAGCTGATTTCAACGTTCCACAAGAATGTAAGTTCGTAAGGAGAAGGCACATGAAAAGCTCTCACAGTCGTAAAAAAACAAAACGAAAGACAGAACATGATACTTACCTACTTAAAAAGGCACACGAAAAAAGAAGGCACTTTTGTTCAATATATCACCGTAACCTGAGAATCTGCTAAATGAGTGACCATTTATTTAAGTCTTGTCTGCCATTTGTAACTCTTAACCCTATATGGGATAAACATTGTGAAAACGAACATAGGTAATTCCTTACGTATATTAGTTTTCACAATATTTATCCCATGTAGGGTTACTGACCGTTTTGGGATTATAAACGGTGCCATTATTGCCTGATTTTGACATAAAAATAAGCAACAAAACAATTTGAATTGTATAATGTATATTTTATTGTCCTCTGAAGATTGTAATTCTGTTGCTATCGAAGGATATGTACTTGACTTTCTTCATCACTCACAAAGCAAAGTATTCCCCAGTAACTGGGTTATGAAGGACTTAAGGCCATTGTCGTACTTACATATAAAACGTTCACATTCAAGTCGCAATCTGTCAAACTTGTGAAAATTTTTGATAAATTGATTGTATTTTTGACAGATTGCGAATGAGATGCGAATGCGAACGTACATTGCCCCGCAGATAGGCAGTCACTCCATGTGAAATACTGGTATTCAGTTGCATCCGGTAAGACTGGAAGACGACCCCAACACAGTTGCGACAAGGCTAGGCCATGACTCATAATGCCAATGACATTCATTTCGATAAATTCAACAATATTCATTGCGTTGCATTCGTACCTAATAACGTTCTCTAGCAGACAAATTGCTCATAAATATAAAGCAACGGTTTATGAATTCCCATAAAAAGAATCCTACGGATTATGATGGAAAGTGTGTTACGCAATTGGGGTACTTAGTGTTTCTTATGAACGGTCCTTATGAGCTGTCCCAACACTCCTTGCTGCTGAATTATTTGCTTATTGTTTAAGTAAATATCTACTATAAAATAACTATATTATTAAACGAAAACCTCGACTTCTGTCAACCAAGCAACCTTAGAATTTATTTATATTTATTTCAATGTATCGTTGTCAAAACATTTGCCTATATTTTTAGCTAGTATTTAGTCTGACCTTGTTATGTGCAGTCAGATAAGTAAAAGGTTGTAATCCGGATTTAAACACAGACCTAGTAGTGCACGTAATTCTGTAATGCATGCATTTACTAACTCAGCTATTATAGGTGCCCATGTATTTTTTTCATGTTCTGTTTCAAACTGATAATCATTATGTATCAGTCAATATAATTTGCAATTTTCCCCATTTCATGATTAACAAAGTCAAAGTCAAGTAATTTATTTCAATTATGCACAATAAAGAGCACTTTTGATCGTCAATATTTACAAAAAAATTGAATTGATTCTGTTCTATTTAGACAATATATCAAACAATATAACATTTTTAAATATATCTTTCAATTTTGTAGGTTCTGCATAAATACTTACTTAAGGGCGCACCCAATCACAAATTGCTTATCATGATCCTTTGTTATGCCGAAAATACTGCAGCATTAATTTTGAAATAAATATATGTTAAAGTTGAGGATTGATGCTAGGGTCTTATGTGAGGCGAAAACACGATTACATAAAATTTTATCTATAGAAAAATAATCCAAAGTTACCTCTGCACAGAATTATAAACTGCTGGTATTCAAAAAATACTTCTAATTAGATCATGAAACTTTTTTGAACTAACTATATTTTGCATGACAATTGAACTAACTATAAAGCAGGTCTTATGTGTGTAATTTTTTTTTAATTACCTTTATTTTCACCGTAAAAAGCAATTACCTAAACTTTTCGACGCTTTAGAGCCGCTAGCGCCCCACTCCGTCTCGTTCTCACTCAGGTCGCGAGTAGTATGGTCCGAGCGAGATAAAATCTGATATAGAGTGCGCCCTTAATTGCAATTTTAAACGTTTTATTCGTCTAATAATTTGACTCTAATGTCATATCTAACAGCGCCAGGTGATCTTCTACTCAGGATCCTCCTACATTAGACACCTTTCTCTATGCACTTAATTAACCAGTGCCTGTAATAATTCTGTGGTGTTAAAGTAAAAGGGGATAAGTCAATAAACACAACTTTTCACCAGGAGCGATTGAAAAAAATGCTCTTTGGTTTCAAAAGATAAAGATATTTAATAAAGAATATAAAAGATACACACTACTTTGTTATTATTTTCTTTTAACAATATTATTACCTCTTGTTTATCGTTATTTGAAAATATATTTTTATTTGTTATTAATTAAAGTAATTGACATATCTTATTTTTCTTTAACAAAAACAAAATATTCATATTATTGACTTATCTCTATGCAATATTTATTTAATTTCTTGTTTTATTTATTATTCATAGTGTTTTAAATAGAATTTGGAAATATTATTTATTATAAATTAATATATAAATATTAGGACAGTTAAATAGGATATTTGCTGTCAGAAAAATTACTAGGAACTTAAACATCGTTGAACTCTTCAATATCGGGATCTATGTCACTTGTGTTAGTATTAGTTTTTAATTTATTATAGAAGTCATGGCAACTACTGTCAACCAAGTTTTTCAACTTTTTAAAACAGCATTTCTTCTTGTAGTTTTTGCGGCAACTCATTTATGAAAAGAAAAATTACGATCTTAGACATTCTAAGTCAGAATTAAAATCGATGAAGAGATTAGTTATTATCTATTTCAATAAAGACCGGTTTCTCTCTTCCCACAATACTTTGCAACCATTGCCAAAAACAGGGACATCTTTAACCTTTACCATAACGAGGCTACTATAGAGAATAAAGGATGCAAGAGCGAGCGAAGCCATGTTGAAATTTTTAGCATCCCGCTTCGAAAAAATTAGGTATTCTTTCGCTTTGACCGTTCTTAAAGAAATAGAAGTAAGTTTATCAACTTATGCAGAACATTTTGACAACTAATAGAATGTAGGATACAAGAGCGAGCGAGCGAATCGAGCTCAAACATTTTAACACCCCATCTGGGATAGGTTAGACTCTCTCAGAGAATGCTGAAGTTGTAGGAATTCATTCAATACAAAGTCAGAGTCAATAAAAATATAGTATTTAAGAATACTCTTACTGCTTTTGTAGATACGCTGCTTTTGTAGATATTACGCCTATGCGAAATAGATTACAATCATTATCTTTATTAGATTAGAGTAAAGAGGAACCATAGAGGGGGTCGATCTTTAGATTGAGATTCTGTTGTTAGTACCTATGACTTCGGCTATAATGCGATTCGTATAACGAATATGAACTTATATGATTTTTTTAATAATCTGCATGGCTTCATCCCCTATTTTATTTGGAGGCATACTTATATGAACCACGTATAACAGGGCTTGAAATTCCTGATACTCTATTAGTTTTTTCTTTATTGCTTACCTCGACAGATTTATTAAAAACTCTAAGGTCCGTATTACAGAATGTTCCTCAAGTCCAGCTTGATCTGCAATCAGTTGATCACTGTTTGAGTATAGAATCAGTACTTGAGCATCGATCTTATTCCAGAACGGCAATCAATCTATACTCAGCTGAATCAAGACTCAAATCAAGCTTCAAGCAGAGATGTGTATTGTCTATGCATCAGCCTGTTTTCGTTTACGATTTATTATAATAACCGACTTTGATCCGATCTTCACTGGGTTAGAAATATTAAAATACACCATAGAATCCCAGTTATTTAGGAAATCAGCGTTATTATTTTATTCCTGAATAGTAGAATGCCCCATTTATTAAAGAAGTAAAGGTCTTTGAAGTGAAGTATAGTAATTTTGTAAGCAAAATTGTCAAGCTGAAAAGACTTGTATTTGTGGCCTTAATTATATAAGCTATTTAAAATGTCAGTATGTCAAAATATCCGTGTGAAAAACATTCGTTTGTTGTTTGTCTATTTTTTTTAATTATTTGTTTACCTGATTTTACACTTTTAAAATGGCAGGACGGAAGAAAAATTTTAGTACTTTGGAAAATGTTCAACCTTATAATAGAATTATCGTTAAATACGTTATTATAATTATCTACTTCTTCAAATATATTGATTATGATTTTGATAGTAGGTACCTAATTTAAAAAAATATCAACAGAACTCGACATTGCACTATTGGAACAGAAGAAATATTGACAATTTGACATGACAATCTATGCTCAAGCGCGGTCTCGACCACACTTGGGTGATTACAGATTTGATCACTGCTTGGGTTCGATTGAGTAACTGAGTAGCGATGTAAAATAAAGCCAAACTCAGTTGAACTAAGATCAAGGAAACTATGCTTGAGCAACGTTCTGAAATGAAAAGCAGATTTAAAACTAGTTTTAAACAGAGATCAATACTTGGGTTTCCTTCTGTAATACGGACCTTAATGTTTTCGAAAAACAGCCATTACAAACTTCAATCATAGTGCCATTTACTACCCGCTCTGTGTGTGTTTCTACTTAGTTTAGGTTCGCCTGATGCATGACGTATCCATTGGGTAAAAATTGTAATAAAACAATCTTATTTACGTTCAGTAGGACTTTCATTTAGAGCCAATGACATTATCTTATTAATTCTGTTCATTTCTAAGAATTTCAACACTCCTAAACACTATAAACACAAAAATATGATTATTTTACGTAGATCAAATCACGTCAACTTCACGCGCGAAATGCAACTGACGGAATACGACGACTCGCATTTACAAACGAGTCGACTAATGCTCGGTTCCTATAAACAAAAACGAATCGTTTTGCTTACCAATGGTAGCATTTTTTATTGCCAAACTGGGCAAATAAATAAATTCGTAAACTAATTTTACCTGTGATATCTACTTCCATATGGGAGGGTCCACTATGCAAAGCTATGAGATTTTTGCTTCATTATTGGTAAAGATACAAGAGTTTTAATTTTAACCAATAACGGTCCGTTAATTATAGGAATTGGCCATTATCTCATTATGCATATCACAATAAAAAAAACTTACGTACACAATGATGAGATGAGTAAACTTAACTCTTTTTGATTTTTTAGTATTTTGTTGTTTCTGACTAGACTCGTTTTGCAATTTGAGTTTTACGAAATTGTAATTTAAATATCGACTCATCTCCTTTTTACCTTAAAAGATATTAATGTTTAGTATCGAATTATGAAAATAACTCATTTTTCAATATTTATGACTTATCCCCTTTTACCATAACACCACAGAATTATGTATGATGTTGAGATAAATAAAGATTTATGATTCTGATGATTATGGTTATGTTTTGCAATTTCCGGTTATTGAAATAAATAAATCAGTTATGCTCCTAGATAGGCACATAGTATTTATCTGATTTATTCATCAGATGTGAGTATTATGGAGACACATAGAACATTTGTGTTCTATCTTCATTTTTTATATGTTTGTACATCTCTGGACCCTGGGGTCCCGGACCTTTGGAAGGCGCGCGAGGGGCCGAAGCCAGCTCGCAGAGGCCCCTTAGACAATTTTAAATGGAATGAGGCACCAACCGACGATTATCCCTGTTCGCACTATGCAAGTGCAGCCGAGGACAACCCCCGGTTGGTGTTGGACTGTGAGTATTATGAAAACACATAGAACACAAACGTTCTATGTATCTTCATTATAATTCTTTATTTCATTTTCATACATATAAATTATATTTTTAATTATTAGAATAAAACAATACATAAAACATTTAAAAATATAAAAAATAGTAGCCCACCGGTCCGGGAACAGGGTCCAAGCTACCGGCGGTCAGGGCTCCAGAGAGAGGAACCTCCTAACAATGCGAGTCGTGTCCAGGAGTACAGTTCTGAATCAAGCCCTTAATCCAGCTGCCCAACGAGAGCCTCCTTAGGTGTTGGTCGAGGCTCTTGGCAATTAAGCCATTGGCTGATACGACTATCGGCACAATGATCGCAGAGTCCACACGAGGACTTGCCTCACGAGGTTGTCGACATGTGGGACATGTCGACAACCTCGTGAGGCAAGTCAGTATTAGTATCTTCATTTATTATTACCGTGTTTATTTTTTATACTATGCGTTTTATTCGTGCAGAATAAATAATCAATTATTTTTTTCCTTCTGAAAAGATACTGATTTTTAGTAGTTAGGTATCAATAAACGAAACTAGCGTATAAGTTGGTTGCTGCGCTGGTTCCCGTGGAGGCTCTGTCAATCAGCAATAATGAGACAGGTGACTGCAGCAGTTTAGTAGAACTCGAAGGGGGAAATGCTACGACCATACCAATTTTTCCAAAACGTAAGTTTGGTGGAGACTCGCACAGACCAGGGAAGCATGGCACACAAGGGAGGAAGCCTGTACTCAGCAGTGGGAAGGCTGACAATATTCATGATGATTATGAAGGTCGGTGGCAAGATTGCACTCTTCTGGTTCGAACCTATGTTTTCATTTATGCTATGGACTTAAATTACCTACTACTAGTACTACATACTCGAGGATATAATATGAACTGTGTACTTAAGAAATTCAACCAGTTTTTTGACCCTGAGCATGTCCTTTCGATCTAGTTAGGTTTTGCAATTTCCTCTCATATTTAGGACAAAATAAGAGCAATTTACATAATTAGGTACTTATTTAACATTAAAACTGTTAAAAGGTCGCTCTCCGGTTCCAATAACGGCTTCTAATGGGTAAAACTTTCCAATACCTACCAACATTTAAATAAGTAATTGATTTCGGAACCAGATTAATTTGGTTTTATGCAGGGTCGAATAAAATTAGCGAGGGAGGCTCCACATACGTGATGAGCTCGGCTTCCATTACATACCGAGACCCCTTCGTGTCTAGGCATGGAGGGGTTCCGCTATGTAATGGATGGTCACCAAAAAAAAAGTAGGTACGTACAGTTCGATTCAAAGTTAATGGCGGCTCGGAAGTAAGCTAATTACTCGCTGTGCAATACCCTCACCCCTCACCCCCGCTGACACACGTTATTGTTACTGCGCAGCGACTCGCCTTATGTTCAGAGCCGCCATTTAGTTTGAATCGAACTGTAGCAGACATTACCATAACATGCCATAACGTTTAGCACTCTTTATTAGTACCTACCTTTTGAAAACAAATTAATTGTAGGCACTAATTCTACCCATCCACGGACCGACCTCGACAAGCGTTCTTTAATCTTAAAGATCGATATGAGAGATCGAAATCTTTTACTATTATTTAGCGTCGATATTAAAAATCACATTTAAATAGTGTCGTATTTTCTATCTTAAACCAAAGACGTTAGGTACGTTAAAGTTTTTCTTATTTGATAAGTCACGTGCTTAGAGGTCACGTGCGTCTAAATGTGTTCGTTTCTTAGCGCCATCACGACTCACGAGCCACCGTGACCTTTCCAGACCTGCGACACAAAATTGGAAACAAAACACCTATGATTTAACGTCATACTCTGATTTACAGACAGGGTCACATTAAATTAGCTAGCGAAACGCAGACGTGACGCGTAAATTATAGGTATCTAAACTAAACACGACAAAATAAAAATGGATGTTTTTTTGGGGTCATCGTTCTGTTACTTGTAGTATGAGTTGAGAAAATCCGTTTCTTTTTTTGTTTTATCGTGTTTAGGTATTGATACCTACCCATCAAATGTGTGAAGTTTCACCAAATCTATAATATAAAAATGAATCGCAAAATGTGTTGGTAAGCGCATAACTCAACAACGCCTGGACCAATTTGGCCATTTCTTTTTTTGTTGTGTTCGTTATCCTCAAGGGAAGGTTTAAACGTAAAGTAGATGTAGGTAGGGTAGGTAGGGTAGGTAGGGTAGGTAGGGTAGGTAGGGTAGGTAGGGTAGGTAGGGTAGGTAGGGTAGGTAGGGTAGGTAGGGTAGGTAGGGTAGGTAGGGTAGGTAGGGTAGGTAGGGTAGGTAGGGTAGGTAGGGTAGGTAGGGTAGGTAGGGTAGGTAGGGTAGGTAGGGTAGGTAGGGTAGGTAGGGTAGGTAGGGTAGGTAGGGTAGGTAGGGTAGGTAGGGTAGGTAGGGTAGGTAGGGTAGGTAGGGTAGGTAGGGTAGGTAGGGTAGGTAGGGTAGGTAGGGTAGGTAGGGTAGGTAGGGTAGGTAGGGTAGGTAGGGTAGGTAGGGTAGGTAGGGTAGGTAGGGTAGGTAGGGTAGGTAGGGTAGGTAGGGTAGGTAGGGTAGGTAGGGTAGGTAGGGTAGGTAGGGTAGGTAGGGTAGGTAGGGTAGGTAGGGTAGGTAGGGTAGGTAGGGTAGGTAGGGTAGGTAGGGTAGGTAGGGTAGGTAGGGTAGGTAGGGTAGGTAGGGTAGGTAGGGTAGGTAGGGTAGGTAGGGTAGGTAGGGTAGGTAGGGTAGGTAGGGTAGGTAGGGTAGGTAGGGTAGGTAGGGTAGGTAGGGTAGGTAGGGTAGGTAGGGTAGGTAGGGTAGGTAGGGTAGGTAGGGTAGGTAGGGTAGGTAGGGTAGGTAGGGTAGGTAGGGTAGGTAGGGTAGGTAGGGTAGGTAGGGTAGGTAGGGTAGGTAGGGTAGGTAGGGTAGGTAGGGTAGGTAGGGTAGGTAGGGTAGGTAGGGTAGGTAGGGTAGGTAGGGTAGGTAGGGTAGGTAGGGTAGGTAGGGTAGGTAGGGTAGGTAGGGTAGGTAGGGTAGGTAGGGTAGGTAGGGTAGGTAGGGTAGGTAGGGTAGGTAGGGTAGGTAGGTACTTAGTGCTACCCGTGCGAAGCCGGAGCAGAGCAGCTAGTAATTTATAAAAACGCGCCGAATGTAAAACAACTTCTGTTTGAAGTTGTTTAACATTTGAGGCGTCTTGTTAGTTTTTTGTTAAATTGAATAATAATTAATTCATAGGAGCCAGTTTTTCCGGTAGGGTACCGGCAAAACTGCACTGACTACATAAACAACTAAGTACCTGACTAGTTATTTTTTAGCATGACATGGCAGTTGTTTCAGTAGGTATATATCATTATAAGTAGGTACTATTATCTACCGGCGGTTGTATAATAAGTAATAATAGAATAAGTTAGATACAAGTGTGTTGTGTGGTCAAAGAACCATTATCATCAACTTATCATAATATTACCTATACCTATGTATGTATACATATTGTTGTGTATATGTAGTGGTAATTTATACGGCCGGCCGGCGGCTCGCCGTCGAGTAGCGCCATCTGTTGAGCAGAACTTGAACTAAACTACCTTGTATAAATAAAAACCTTTTTTTTTAAGTCGTTTTATAAATAATGATAATAACTTCCTCTATGGTCAGCAGTAACCAGAATTTTAATAGCAAGCGTAGTTAATTAAATAAAGTCCAATCCCAATTATTCTCCCAATTATTATCAGGTTAGATTAATGTACAAATAAGTACCTATTAAAAAAATATATATGTCGGAGCGGCCGAGACGGTTATCGGGCTCACAATCATCGTCAGAAGGGCAATTATTAATTAAATTGTTCATTATGTAACTATCTGTTTACTTCGTGGCCAAAGGAAACGCGTATAAGTACTACTAGAAAAGTCTAAATTAATTAGAAGGGCGCAACGAGTGCGAGGGTCGCGCTCAGTCTCGTGGTCTGAATGGAACTGACTGCCTGATCCAGGCTCCTCTGATGCTGACTCTTATCGTCTTGAAACGTTCTCACGGGAATACCAAGCCGACCCTCGGCCACGTTCGATGTAATAAGGTTTACGTCGTCGCCTTTCTTATCGGACACAATAATTCATTATTTAATATCAACAAGCTCTGCGCGCTAACAAAGACCACAGTGATCTTGAGAGTTAGCCGAGGTGTGACTGACGCCTTCGGCTCACGCTGATAAGAAACTGGACGAGGTGTGAGTTGACACCATCGTCTCGCGCCACGACATATATAATCATCCGAATTAATAACCTCCTTTTAGAAGTCGGTTCAAAATAGATAGTGATTGCTTAGGGCAATTATTAATGTATTATGACTTCATTGTAACAAATAAAATACTAGAGCCAGAAATTAATTAATTAGTTGCCTAGAACTGAAACTGAAACATAATTACGATCATGAATATACAATCTTAGAATGTATGCGCCTGGAGTAATTCGTCAGCTCGTCCTACATGCCTACGGCCCATTTAGGACAACTTGCAGAAAATCAAAAGAACGTCCTAAATGGGCCATAGCAGAGGCGGCGGAAGGCGTGGGCGGTGTGGGCGACCGCCTACGGCCTCGCGGTCTGAGGGGCCTCGCACCACGACGATTTATGCATTACTTAAAAACCGTGAACGCGACGAAAAAAGTTTACTCTTCATACAACGATAAATATATTGACATGTTTTTATTTAGTTTAGCAACATTTGCTAGCGTCGTATCGTGGGGAATTCCCGCTGGCCAGAGCTGGGGATTTCCCATTCTGTTTATTTAAGTTACTTTCAACGGCTAGGAAGTCAATCAAAGTATCGGGTGCGGTCCGACCAGGGCCCCCGATACTGGGGGGGCCCAAATCTTTAGAAATACTTCTTAATTAAATCCCAAACAAGGCCAAAATATGTTCAGTATTTGTTGGGGGCCCCCTAAATATAAACGTAGAGTGCTAAAATTTTCGAGCTCGCTCTTGCATCTTACATTCTCTTTTTCTCTGACTTTTCTGTAACTCCAATATAGTGTTAGCTTTTGTTATTATTTAATTTAATTATGTAAAGTAATGTTCTAAATATTATTTATTTTTATAATCATGTATTTGCAGTTTAAATATTTTATTTCGTAAAGTTGTAACCATGTGCCCAAGTGAAATTACATTGAATATTAGTTGTTAAACTGACTTTTGCCGGTTGAACGCAACTAGCTGTCAAACGGTAGACTACGTGTATAGACTCACTTGGGAACATGGCAGTCTAGTTTGAACACTCGTATTAGTGCAGACGTATTTCGGTGAATTATTAAAGTGTAAATTAAACGGATTATAAAGCTATCCAGACTTTGATTTTCTTTGGAATATAGTGGATTATAGTTCAGAAGCGGGATAACACTGGGAATACTTTGTTATCTCAGAGTTACCGAACGCCCAGCAAAAGTGCAATAATAAGGTAATTTTTTTTAAAATTTTATTTAAAAAAAAAAATTATGTGTGATTTAGATTAAGTGAATTATAAGAACTCCTCCTTAATATTTTTTTTTTTCACGGCTCCTTTTATGTAATGGTGCAATATGTTGAACGAAGGAAAGAAATATAATTTATGTGTGTAGAAAATGAAATAAAGAATAATAAATACATAAAAATCATAATCGTAATTCACAATTAACATTTGTTTAGATAACAGTTTACTCGGGTACATTATTACAATTTCAGCTAATTAAATGGAGGATCAGACTAACAAACAAGGCAGGTGCTTGGAAAGTCCCGATTTCCAGTTGCCTTTTGGTGCCGAACCCCGAGAGCCTAAACCAACAAAAAGACGCAGCCGCAGCATCATGCGGCATAATACTAAGAGTGCCCGAGATAGCCGATGTAGTGTCCGACGTAGCTACTGCAGCTCGACTCGCAGCCGTAGTGGTGTGAGGAGCAGCCGTAGCGGTGGGCGGCGCAACCGTAGCGGTGTGCGGCGCAACCGTAGCGGTGTGCGGCACAACCGATGCGGTGCGCGGCGCCACCGATGCAGTGCGCGGCGCAGCCGCAGCGGTACACGACGCAGCCGCAGCGGAACGTGGCGCAGCCGCAGCGGAACGCGGCGCAGCCGCAGCGGTGCGCGGCGTAGCCGCAGCGGTGCGCGGTTCGACCAGAGCGCTGTGCGACGCAACCGGAGTGGTGCGCAGCTTGATCGGAGCGGTACGAGGCGCGGTCACAGTGATGCGACTCGCAGCTGTAGCAGTGCGAGACGCAGCCGTAGTGAAGTGAGGCGCAACCGCAGCAGTGCGAGGCACGACCGCACTCCTAGTACTGTGCGCAGTACCAGGCGCAGATGCGGAGCCGGAAGCGGCCACAACGATACAAGGCTTCCCCAAGGTGACAGTAACGTTGCCCAACAGGTCGGTGATCAATTATTGTTGGCTCAAATATTGAAAGACGTCGTGCAGACCATGAAAACTGATGGGAACAGTGAACGTTTTCCTGTTTTAAATGTTATACCCGAATTCGAACCATCAAAGCGAAACCAAACAATGGAAATGTGGATAGCCAAAGTAAATGAGTGTGCTCAAATTTATAATTGGTCCGAAAGGCAAACGATTCATTACGCACTGCCGAAACTTGTGGGTTTAGCACAAAAATGGTACCAGGGGCTTCCCAGTGTCATGTTTTCCTGGTCTGAATGGCAAAAGAAATTACGTTCAGCTTTTCCGAGCGACGGGAATTACGCTCAGCTATTATCGGATATGCTTGCCT
The DNA here is from genome assembly GCA_947363905.1 of Lithophane semibrunnea. Lineage (NCBI taxonomy): Eukaryota > Metazoa > Arthropoda > Insecta > Lepidoptera > Noctuidae > Lithophane > Lithophane semibrunnea. The sequence continues at coordinate 2,407,221 of OX376202.1, read as the reverse complement.
GTACCGCGCGTTTTGGCGATTCCTTAGAGGAATATTTTTATGACAAGACGGTGCTACTAAATAGATGCAATATTTTCGGAAAGAATGCCATTGATTGCATACTGTTTGGAATTGAAGATCGTTCTATAAGAACAAGTGCGGAAGCAGCACAGTACTCTGACCTCGATAAACTGCTAGTGTATTTAAAGGGAGTTAAAGTTAATAAAAGAACTGACAAAACAGTGCATCAGGCAGGCATTAATGATAATAAACGTAATAAAACTTATAGAATTAAGACCAACACAACCGAATCTATAGTTAAATGCTATAATTGTGGTGAAGAAGGTCACCCGTATTTTAAATGTAAGCAAACAATCAAACGGTGTACTGCTTGTAATAAAGTAGGACATTTAGTCAACGACTGTCCAAATAAAAAGGATGCGGCCCCTAAAACGGTTTTACGTATTTCTGCAGAACATACTAATGATTTCAAATATTTTAAAGAAGCCTCGGTTAATGGTGTGACACTGGATTGTTTTATTGATTTTGGAAGTCAATGTTCCATGTTGAGAAAATCTGTCGCCCGTAATTTAACTAATATGTGGTCACTGAATAACTTGCCAGTTTTGAGAGGTTTTGGAGATTCCATGGTTAGTTGTTTAGGAAAATGCGATGTAAACATTGAAGTAGATTCCGTGAAGGCAATTGTACCAATACTTATAGTCTCTGATCACTTATTACAAGTCCCTTTATTATTGGGCCAAACTTTTACTGAACAAGATCACGTCATCGTCATTAAAACTAACGAAATGCTTCAAATTAAAGATAAAACTATGTCAAAGGATAAAAGAATTACATTACGTGCTTTAGATGATATTAAAATACAGGGATATACCGGTGTCGATATTTACTCGGATACTAAATATAATGGTGATGTGCTTATAGAACCAAGTTTAAGCCACGAACCCAATAGGGGTTACGCAGTCATTCAAAGTTTAATAAAACTCACGGATGGTCAAGGTCGGTTGGTAGTAGAAGGATCAAACTCTCTAGGGTTTATTCTGAAACGGGATACACTATTAGTTCGTGCAGTTCCGTTTACAGAAATGCAGTCTTACCGCGTTAATAGAATCGTAGGTAATCACGAAGACTTACCCAATCCTGCTATAGACAGCTCATTTATAAACGTAAGTGATGAATTAGAAAAAAAAGATCGCGAGTCATTATTTAATTTATTAAACGATTATAGGGATTGTTTTGCTTTTTCAACCAAGGAATTAGGATGTGTCAAAGGGATTGAGATGGATATTCATTTAAATGACCACAGACCCATTGTATACCGACCTTATAGATTGGCTCATTCGGAGCGACAAGTTGTAAGGGGAATGGTTAAAGAATTAGAGGATGCAGGAATTATACGACCATCCACATCCGACTATGCGTCCCCGATATTATTAGTAAAAAAGAAAACTGGCGATTACAGGCTATGTATAGATTTTAGGTCCTTGAATAAGAAAACAATTAAAGAACATTATCCGCTGCCCAGAATTGATGATCAATTAGATAATTTATCAGGCTTTAAGTTTTATACTGCCTTAGACCTCGCGTCCGGTTATTACCAAATTTGTGTGTCGGAAACTTCCAAACATTTAACAGCTTTTGTTACACCTGATGGCCATTTTGAGTTTAACAGGATGCCTTTTGGTTTAGCTAATGCGCCATCAAATTTTCAACGAGCCATCAATAATATCCTTGGTAATGCGCGTTTCAAAGATGCATTTGCTTACATGGACGACGTTATCATCCCGTCAAAAACTATTGAAGAAGGTTTTGAGAAATTAAAGAATACATTAAACTTGTTCAGATCTTCTGGAATAACTTTAAATTTATCAAAATGTAACTTTTTTAAGCGATCTATTAATTACTTGGGTTTTGAAGTTAATGAAAATGGGATAAGGCCTGGGCAACACAAAATAGAAGCTGTAGAAAATTTTCCGCGCCCAACTGATCAACATAAAGTCCGTCAATTTATTGGTTTATCAAGTTTCTTTCGGCGCTTTATTAGAGGTTTTTCCACAATCGCTAGACCATTAACTCAACTCTTAAAGAAAAATTCCACTTGGCATTGGGGTAGTTCTCAGGAAGAGGCTTTTCAAATGTTAAAAATAGAACTAACAAAACGCCCCGTTCTGGCCTTTTATAATCCGACATATGAAACGCAAGTTCATACGGATGCCTCCAAGCTAGGAATCGCCGGGATATTAATGCAAAGGTTTAAAAAGGATTCCCCATTTAGTGCTGTTGCATATTACAGCAGACAGACTTCACCCGAAGAGGCCCGCTTCACCTCCTATGATTTAGAGACTTTGGCTGTTGTAATGTCGGTTCAACAATTTCGTGTATATTTATTAGGACTTAAATTTACAATAGTTACCGACTGCAATTCAGTTCGAGCTACATTTGAAAAAAAAGACATGTTGCCACGGGTTGCAAGATGGTGTAATGCTTTACAGGAATTCGATTTTGATATTATTTACAAACCTGGCTCAAATATGTGTCACGTCGATGCCCTTAGTCGTAATCCTGTTCAGCAAAATGAGTATACAGAAGTCAGACTAATTGATACCGATTGGATAACTACTGCTCAACAAAATGATTTGGAATTACAAAGAATAATAACTATACTTAACGATAAAGAAACAGATAATATTATTGAAATTAAAAACAACTTTGTAGTTAAACGCGGAATGCTGTACAGGAAGACGCCTGAGGGTGAACGATGGGTTGTACCTAAAGGAATAAGGTGGCATTTACTCAGAACAAATCACGATATGTTGGGACATTTTGGATTTGAGAAAACTTATGATAAAATAAAAAGTCAATATTGGTTTGCCAAAATGAGAAGATTTATTCAAAAATATGTCAATTCTTGTCTTGAATGTGCTCATACGAAAATCCCCGCTGGAAAAAGGTCTGGTGAATTGCACCCAATACCAAAAGTGGATCGCCCGTTCCAAACACTTCATGTAGATCATTTGGGCCCGTTTGTGCGTAGTAGGAAAAAGAATTCTTATCTTCTGATAATAATAGATTCCTTTACTAAATATATAATACTCGATCCAGTTAAAAGTACAAAAAGTTTACATAGTATAAAAACGTTACAGAATTACTTTCATACCTTTGGTGTGCCGCAAAGAATAGTATCAGACAGAGGAACCTCCTTTACTTCCAAAAAGTTTAAGGGATTTCTTAATTCATTAGGTGTTAAACATGTGTTAAACGCAGTAGCTACACCGCGAGCAAATGGGCAAGTTGAGAGGTATAATAGAACCGTCCTCGCTGCTCTTAGTGCCAAGATATATGATAAAGACGAAAAATTGTGGGACGAGGCAGTTTCCGAAGTTCAATGGGCATTAAATAATACACTTAATAAGGGGACTGGAAAAACACCAGCACAAGCGTTATTTGGTTTAAAATTAATCGGGACGAACGATTCTTCTCTTTCCCTTAACACTAATAACGAAGAATATCATGATGAGAGTACAATAGAAACCATACGAAATCAAGTGTCCGAACATATAACCAAAAATCAGGATAAACAGAAAGAATCTTTCGATAAACATAGAAAGAAGGTTACATATTCTGTAGGTGATCTCGTCAGAGTGCAAAGAGAGGTTCCTTCCTGTGGTCAAAGTCGAAAGCTTGTTCCAAAACTTCGTGGTCCCTATCGCATAGTAACGATATTGGATAATGATAGATATGTTATTGAAGATACTCCATTGTCTCGAAAAGGTAACCGACCTTTTACTGGCATTTTCGCCGTAGATAAGATCCACCCATGGTTGGTATTTAATAGAACTAATAACGAATCTGATAATGATTCTGATAATGATTCTAATAATGACCAAAAGACTGATAATGAATAAAGATAATCTATCCAGTTAGTTATTATTGCACCTATTTGATTGTTGCAAATTAATTATTATGTTTTTCTAGTGATATCGAATTAAACTTATCCAGAGTTCACTAAAAAGTTGTTGTTTTGATAAGAAATATCATCAAATTCAGTTAAAGAAGTGAATGATGCAATGTAATCGTCATAACACTGAAAATATGTAAAGCTTAGAATGGTTTGACAGTGCTGAAGACATGAAGGGGCTTCAGTATTGTACAATATTGTAGACATGTAAATGCTACAATCGAATTTAATATGTTGAGGCGAAAACATGAAGGGGTTTCGTCCTCAAATTATGTATATAAGTCAGATATTTGTTGTAGATATGTAGAGGCTACAACGAATATTATGTTCATCGTAAAGTCGTCAGACCACTGAAAATATGTAGAGGTTTCAGTGGAATGACTTGACAATGCTGGAGACATGAAGGGGCTTCAGTATTGTTTTAGACATTTAGTGTTTTGAGGCGAAAACATGAAGGGGTTTCGTCTTCGGAGATATTTGTTGTAGATGTTTAGAGACTACATCGAATATTATGTCCATCAATCAGTTATTGTACTATATTTTTTTTTTTTGTATTAAATGATTAATCTTGTACAATTTAATTATTTTCACGGGACGTGAATTTGTCAGGAAAGGCCGACTGTTAGCTTTTGTTATTATTTAATTTAATTATGTAAAGTAATGTTCTAAATATTATTTATTTTTATAATCATGTATTTGCAGTTTAAATATTTTATTTCGTAAAGTTGTAACCATGTGCCCAAGTGAAATTACATTGAATATTAGTTGTTAAACTGACTTTTGCCGGTTGAACGCAACTAGCTGTCAAACGGTAGACTACGTGTATAGACTCACTTGGGAACATGGCAGTCTAGTTTGAACACTCGTATTAGTGCAGACGTATTTCGGTGAATTATTAAAGTGTAAATTAAACGGATTATAAAGCTATCCAGACTTTGATTTTCTTTGGAATATAGTGGATTATAATAGTAACTCTATTTTTATATAAATGTTCAAATCAAAATTTACCCAGAGTGCAAAATTTTTCGAGCTCGTTTCGCTCGCTCTAGCATCATGTATTCGGTTAATGCTCCAACTTTTTCGTTTAAGTCAAATAGTCAAAAGAAATCGTAACCTGTTTGTGGTAGTATGCCAAAATTACGAGCTCGCTTCTCTCGCTCGTTAATTGTACGTTTTTCCTAGTTTTCAAAGTTTTACGTATGCAGAAACCGGGGCCCGGGGTGGCAAACTAAAGGGGGGGGGGGTCCTCTTTAATTTGCCACCCCGGGCCCCAGACAGTCTTCGAGCTTAGTCCGCCACTGCCTATCTCGGCCTATTATACCTAAAAATAATATTATGACCGTCTCAATAGTTTTTTTTTTCTTTTTGCTCCATCAGAGGGCCTCGCGGAGTGTATCTGGCCCACACTAAATTTAGATCTTGCGCCGCTACTGGGCCATAGGCCTGAAGGACGAGTTGACGAATACTCTGCGCCTGTACACATTTCAATACGCCAGTTAAATTGCTATTTTTGTCAGGCGCCTGTAGATTTATTTTCATAAAACTCTATAATCACAGCATTCATTAGCTTTTACAATATTAAAGCCTGATTACTTTCTATGGATGTGAAAATTACTCAAAGATAAAATATCTCTATTTCTCATTAAACTATTTTCATCAAAAGGACTACATAATTAGGTTGTTTGTGGGCCGCTCGGTATCTGTGTGCATCATACACTGATGTAATATAAGATTTTAATTAGTTCCCCAGAGTAAAATTGAGTAAGGAGCCATCTCATGGTTTTAGTTTATATATTAGACTACTAGCTGTGCCCCGCGGTTTCAACCGCGTAGGCCTCGATCCCGTGGGAATATCGGGACAAAAAGTATCCTATGTCCTATTCCAGGTCATGGTCTACCCCTGTGCTAAATTTCATCCAAATCCGTTCAGCCGTTTTAGCGTGAAAGCGTAACAAACAAACTCACTTTCGCAATAATACTCGTATTAGTTAGAAGACTAGTTAGGAATGGGTTTGTCTAGCGCCTATCATTATCTAACTATGTTGGAATTGGCTAATTGTTGCTAACATAACTTCACGCCTTGTTTCCCCGAAGGATTGGGCAGGGGTGTACCTATAGTATACATTTCGCCAGTTGTTTTTAAGTCCCATGTAAGAGAGGGCGAGCATATTGCTATCAACCGGGCACAAATCCAGACGGTCACACGGACAATCCGGGCTGCTACTGAGAAATTCCCGGTGGAAAAACCCAATAACACTTTGCCCGACCTGGGAATCAAAGCCGAACTTCATGCTCAGCAGTAGCGCAAGACTAGACCATTGTAACTAGTAGCTAAGTATTTATTAAGATTCAACTTGGATACCAAAGATACTGCGCGCAAGACATGTCTGCGCTCGGCTGAAATCGGAACTAATCGTACGCCACCGTCTTGGCGTGTATGTAAGGTCAACCGTCAAATAATTAAGTATAGAATTATTTAATTAGGTAATATTAAGGCAGAATTATTAATATAGATTTAATATTTTAAATATTACAGTATCGAGTGCCACCAGTCGCGCGCAGACCTATCATGCGCGCCCTCTAGGGTAGGTTGATGACACGGATGACAGCTTGCCGTTTACTAGACATGAGGAGATAAGCCGTTAGACTGGCTGCCACGACATCGGCACCTGGCCGCTCTTTTATTGTACTTATCAGTATTTATTAGTACTATTAAGAAAGGGACAAACGGCTCATAAATATGGCGATACGAACAAATAAGGGGGTTGGTAGGTACCGTCCATGGAACACAAACATTGTTATTTTTCGAATTTATGACAGCCATTTTCTTTTTTACCATTAGCCCCTGTTTTGTCAAGTCATAGTCGCCTACATAATAAATAAACTAAAAAGTAGTGTAAGATAAACTTAACTATGCTTTATTCAGCAGGCGCTCGGCGTGTAAATAACTTAACCTTTATTTTTCTTTATTTAACTACTTAATTAACCCCTTGATCTGTGAAGTGTTAATTACAGCAGTTATTTTACTTCTTGGGCATTTAGCGCCTCGTTGGGCAAATAGTCCATCTTAGGAATAGTTTACTCGCGTCTATATTCTAACGAATTTAGTACTTATTAATTCTTCCATCCATCCAAGTATGTGGTATTATGTATAACATAACATAACATCACGCCTGTATTCCCCGAAGCGTTAGGCAGAGGTGTACGTATAGTACACCCACATTTCGCCAGTTGTTTAAGTCCCATGTAAGAAAGGACAAGCGTATTGCTATCAACCGGTCACAAATCTAGACTCCGGGTTGCTACTGAGAAATTTCAGATGTAAAACCCAATATCACTTTGCCCGACCACTTTTTTTAGGTGAAAAACGTCAAATTCAGAATAGCAAAATTACAATTTTCACTAAATTAATAACTCAGTGCCATCTTAGTGCTGTCAAACTAAAATATAGTTACGTTGTGTCAGTATAATCTATTTCAGAATGTGAAATCATCATTTGACAGGAATAAACTAAATTTTAGTGATTTTTAGTCTAGTTTAGTGAATTTTGTGACAAGAGAATCGGGACCATTGTCTAACACTATCTAACGCATCGAACAGCCATCAACATCTGTGTGAAAGCTTTAGAAACGACTACTTAGAAAGTCTCAACAACGAAATGGAAGTGCATATTGTATTTCGCGTCGTCAAGTGGCATTTTATTTGTGTGTTTTCTCCGGTGTTGTGTTGGTTAGTAGTATTGATAGAAATAGTGTTTTTGAACCGAATAAGTACGTATTCATAATCAGCCTATAACGTTCCCACTGCTGGGACACAGGCCTACTCTCTGTGAGAGGTGGGCCGTAATCCACCATCCACCACGCTGGCCCAGTGCGAGTTGGTAATTAGATGTCACATGTCTTCGAATGTTTGGTTCTAGGACATGCCGGTTTCCTCACGATGTTTTCCTTCACCGTTTTGAGAGTGGTGGTGATAAATAATTTACACAAAGTAAAGCGCCTGTCAGGGTTCGAACCTACGACCTGCAAGTCGCGGCCGTTACCACTGGGCCACCACCACTGCTCCAATATTCTAAGATGACGGTTATTCCATTAAAAACCTGTTACTTAATATTTTATCTCACCGTAAAGGCTCCCGCAGACTGGCGCAACGCGACGTGCGACGTTGCGACGTAAGTCTGGTACTAAAATTTTGAAGAAGTTTTCAAAAAAATTGTTCTAGTACAGTCGCGTCGCGCCTGTCTGCGGGAGCCTTAAATCGCAGTGCAGTTAAGTTAACGGCACTAGTCAGTGCTCTACACTTTTACCGTGCAATTACTAGATTGGATTTGATCTTACTCACATTATTACTTGCCGTAAGGAATTGAGTAATATGATTACAGTACAGTCTAAAGTGACCTCGCCGGCGGCTAAACCACAAAGGAAGGCTTTTAAAATTTCAGGTGGAACTGTGGAAGAAAGGATTTTAACAATATTTTATACTTACTAGCTTTTGCCCGCGACTTCGTCTGCGATCCAGGATGAAAAGTACCCTATGTCCTTCTCCAGGTCATGTTCTACCTATGTGCCAAATTTCATCCAAATCCTTTCAGCCGTTTTAGCGTGAAAGTGTAACAAACAAACTCACTTTCGCTTTTATGATAACTTGATTGATACGTATTATAGTTATTTATGCAACTGTTATATAATAAAGGGTATTACAATAAGGGTATAATACCTAATTATATACAGTTGCATACAAGATTTTATCTACACCCATGATATGAATCTTCTCTATAAGTTTCTTTGCAATACCAATATCGAACAAAAATAGCGCGGTACGACGTGAATTCGAATGTGTTTTGTTTTTAAATTACGGTGCTTTGTTAGTGAAACGCTAGTGAATGACAATATTCTTTTTTTTAAATGAGTTGCATAATGAAATTCAGTACAACATTATAACACCCGCTTGGATGATATTATGGTTACTATGACACTGGATGTTTTAATGTTGGATATAAGCTAACTGTTTCAGATACTTTTATAGAGGATTTATAGCATGGGTGTAGATAAAATAGTTACCTAATTAGTTAGGATGTACCAACAAGGTGAGCAAAAACTGTATTAGGCGGCCCTTCCCTAGACCTTGATTACATAATTGCCCAATACTTATGATTAAATCAGCCCTTGCACTCAAACAATCCATAATTTTCACGTGATAACATGTTTTCGCGTAAACAATACATAAGTATGCTACACGGTGCTATTAAAATATGGCGCATTAAAAATTAACCTCGCTCAAAATTTTGTTCAATCATTACGCAATCTCCGATATTAACCCTAAATGGTCAAAAACATTGTAATTCTGCAATTTAATTGATTGTTTAGGGCGGTATTGCAGAAATGATTACCTACTTACGGTGTTTTTATTTTTTTAAGCAATGAAATGAAATGAAATGAAATTGTTTATTCTGTAAATAGGATATTGGAATCACTTTTACACGTCATATTAAAAATAAGCTAGATGAGGTCGGCGTTTCCTATCTGACTACTCTGAGAAGAAAGGCCGAAACAAACTCAGAGGTCGCAGTCTCTTTTAATGTCCAGACATAATCTTGGTCAGGCCATATGAGCCATATGGGCCATATGGGCCATATGACCATGTAGATTTAGCGTCATTTGTGTACCCAATCCTAGATCATAGAGAGAGCTGCTCCCCATGTGCAGAAGGCTGCCACGGAGAAAGTTTACGGAGAAATCTCACAAGCCCCTGGAACCCGAAGGCAGTCAGCTAACTTCGGAAAGTTTTCATTCTCCCCTGGAAAATAAAACAAATTGCATACTTACTTCATCGTCATCTACAATACGGCCAATATAACTCGGTAATTCCGAACTTCGCGCTGAAGGCTGCGTACGATGACTCTCTGACTGCGTAGTTACATTTTTAACCGACTTCTTCAAAAAGGAGGAGGTTCTCAATTCGTCTGTATGTTTATTTTTATTTTTGTATGTTTGTTACTCGATTACTCCGCCAATTATGAATCGATTTTGATTTGATTATTCTTTTTTTGTTTGGTAGGTCATGGCTTCGAGGTGGTCCCATATAAATTTTATTAACTTTGATTGCGTAGTTTTTGAGTTAGCTTTAATATTACGTATTTTTCCCACTTAGTTTATCTAGGCGAATTGTTTTAATTTACTCCTTCACTTATTTACACAGCAGGTAGTGGTATTCGAATTTGTATGGGGTAGGTACGTTTAAAGTTTTTATTTTTCACTTTTTAGTTGTGGTACACACGGCTACATATCAGCATAAACTGGAAATGTATAGCTTGATATGTAGCTTGTGTACCACAACTAAAAAGTGAAAAATAAAAACTTTTTACAAAAAAAAACGACTTTTGTGTACTTACAAAGTTTTTTTAGGAACCAAATGGTGACAAAAGGTGAGTGAAAGAACATGCGCGAAAGTTCGCAGAGCCATGTTCAGACCTGCCAAGTTATATCGGCAGTATTAGTACCTATTGTAGGCAATTTTTTTTCATAAAACTAGAATGTAAATAAATTAAAATGTATCCGTCCTTGTTAACTTTTTTTCACATTGTCTGTCTGCCATTCACTTCTGTCTCCCTGGTACTTGAAACGGTTAGTGCAGCGCACAATGACCATTTACAACGTAACCACTAAGTACTTACCTACAATCACAATAGGAAACCCACGAATCGTTGCGTTTTGCAACCAACCGCACCGCTCGCGGCTGAACATTATTACCTACTTCTCGGTTGAATGAGTACCGTTGAGGCCTTTATCGAACACTTTCGATTTCATTGCGGTTTTTATTTGAAAGAAGAATTGAATAGACGGAGAGAAAACGCAATGTTTCTAGAAATGTTCAATGTGGTCGATAATTATGACAGTGCAATGACATTGGCGACAAAAAATTATCAATTCACGCAATGATTTTTAAAGATAAAGTGAGAGGTATTACTATTATCTACGATGAAGAAAATGTCTCGTTTAAACTAAAGCTAAGTGCATACTGTCGATGTCGTGAGATGTTCACGAAACTAAGGCTGTTGACATACTTGTACTCCATAATATCTCCTCTCTCTATGTCATCGCAATTTCAGTAAGTAAATACTATCTTAACGAAACACGGAAAACTTATCATAACCTAGAAAGATTCAGGCTTCTTTACACTCTTTATTCACTTTTAATACCTACACTAATGTCTTTGACGCTATCGGAGCATAGCAAGTTTAGCAACTTTATTCTAAAGCGGTAAAACACTTAGGTACCTATACTCCAACCTTTACAAAAGATTACATCCTGCAAAAACGCGGAGCTCTTACTAAATACAAGTAATCTCACTGCGGACACAGTATAATAAAGAAGCAGTATTATATCTCGGCAGTGACCTCGAAATATTTACCTACGGCCGCTCAGTAGATAAAACCTCCGCGTCCGACCGTACTTCGATTCAAACTTAATGGCGGCTCGGGAAGTCGGAAGTACTACTCGCTGCGCAGTACCCCACCCCTCACTCCTGCTGACACATAAAATTGTTACTGCGCAGCTTAATGTTCCTTTGAATCGAACTGGTGACTGCTGCGTACTGATACACTGAGATTTCGAAGCGCGTCGTTTCCCCGTTTTCTATGAAGATAATTAATACTGTTACTTATTTATACTGTGCTGCTGATGACCAACGTCATTATGAGTACAACAACTGTACTATGAAAAAAAATCATAAGTACGTAGAGGTTTGACAGATTGGGTCATACCTAACTTACCAAGCATGCTTATCTGACATTAACAGTTATCAAATCCAAGATGCAATTCTGTAGGTACTTATGTCCAAATTATATATATATGTCTGTCTAGCGTTTTCCCAACTATGTTGAGGTTGGCTTCCAGTTTAACCGAACGCAGCTGAATACCAGTATTTTACATGGAACTGCCTATCGGACCTCCACAACCCAGTAACTGGGTTATACGATACCCCTTGGTAAGATTGGTGGTCAGAGTTTCGGGCTTCTGACGACCCGTAACGATTGTCAAAGATCCATGAATGACAGCTTATGTAAAGATGGCCAGTATGGTCACCACGGACCAACCCCGGTAAGCGTAGCTTAACCTCACGGATCGACCCGTGCGGCTGTTATTACTTAGCCACGAGCTCCTTATGTCCAAATTATACAGGGACAAATTAAATTACTTAGCGAATTACTGACAGTGCCGAATAAAGATAAAAGATCCTTAGATCAAAGAAAGAATAACGAACATAATTTGGCCGTAACTGTACACACGGCTACACATCAAGCTATACTTTTCCAGTTTATGCTTATACTGGATATGTATAGCTTGATGTGTAGAAAGAAATAAATATTTTTTTTGGAATTGCAAACCGAGTAACGTTCAAAAAACCTTAATAGTCATTTAAATGAGGTTAAAAAAATAACTTTGCCTTAAACTCGAATCAACCGGTTTGGCCAATTGTAACGTAATTGTCATTGCTTTAAGCGCAAAAATATTCAGTCAGTCAGTACTTACCTAGGACCACTAGGTACCTACTTCGTGGCGTGAAGTTACAATAAATTCATAGAAATGGGTAGGTATTAGGTATAGCTATTTGTCTATGATATGAGAGAGGAACAAAGAAGTTCAAAGAACATTGCTTACAGTCCGACCGTCGAGAGAATGTGTTCTTGACATCTGTCAGTTTCATACTAATGAATATGTGTTTTGCGAATTTGATCCTTATTACTACTTACTAAAAAATGTCCAACTGACAGGTGTCAGGAACGCATTGTCTCGACGGCCGGACTGTAGACACTCTTAACATGAGCAATTTTCACGTCAAAATACACGAAATCTCTTGAGGTCATTGTATTCATCATTATGAACAACTTTCACTACGGGACCAATCCTGAAATCGCGAAAAAAAAATCAGCTGTTGCGGGTTGCGATTTCAGGGTCGGTGCCTTATTGAAAGTTGTTCATAATGTGAGTACAATGACCCGTTAAGAGATTTCGTGTATAAATACATACACGTTAATACAGAATGTTTGGCAGAACGTTGAACATACGAAAATGGTGGATAGGTGGGGTCATCTGCTACTTACTCAGCCCTAATTTATTTGGCCCTGGCACCAAGAATATTAAAAAAAAAAATTTTTTTTATTAAAAATGGGTAAAACAGCATTTATATATTTTTTTAAATCTTTAACGTTGGCAGATTCTTATAAAAATATATATCCAGAGGGCCAGGGCCAAATAAATTAGGGCTGAGTAAGTAGCAGATTACCCCACCTATCGACCATTTTCATATGTTCAACGTTCTGCCAAACATCCTGTATACGGTGACGGTAAGGTCAGCCACGCATCATCAATATCTTGGTGTAAGTAGCCGTCAGGGCAGTAAACACTCCATCATGAAGACCGTCTTCCTGCCGCGAACCTGTAATTTGAAAAATAATTAACTTATTTTTATCTATACTCCATTTGAAATAAGATTAGACATTTGAATAAACCTTTTAACAGTCCGTTCAAACGATTTTGACTTCTATTGCGTTGGTAGCATGAAAAATGGCAGCTGCAGTAAACACTATTGTAATTGTAAACACTTTTTTGCTTTTAATGCCATCCTTATGCCTACGGTATATAAGTCAAAATCGGTTGAACGGACTGTAAAAAAGGTTTATTTAAATGTCTAATCTTATTTCGAATGGAGTATAGCTGCGGACATCACAGACATGTAGTATCTTCTTATTTGAACCCGACATCATCAAAGATAAAGAACTTTTTGCTACCATTAGTGGTAATTATTATAATAATGTTTATTGTTTTAAATAGTGTGACGTTATATAAATTCCCACCACCATAGAGAGGTAAAATTTGTTTGTTTGTTTTGTATGTAGGGGGGTAATCTCCGGAACTAGGTACAAGTCGGATTTGAGAAATTAATTTTGCATTGGATAGCCCATAGATATAAGGAGGAAGTTTATATGTAACATCACGCTACGACCCTTAGGAGCCGAGCAAAAGAAAAAAAGTCGGAAGTAAAAGCGCGGGCTGGGATGGGATGCGATGGAGACTCGGTAGGTCTACATCTAACCCAGATGCAACTGAATACCAGTATTTTACATGGAGCGATTGCCTATCTGACCTACACAACCCAGTAACTGGGTAATAGATACCCCATGGTAAGACTGGTTGTCAGACTTTCGGACTTCTGACGACCCGTAACTGTCAAAAATACACGAATGACAGCCGGGACCAGGACCAACGGTTTAACGTGCTCTCCGAGGCACGGAGGAGTCCCGATATGTAAAGATGGTCACCCATTCACGGATCAACCCCGGCAAGCGTAGCTTAACCTCATGGATGGACCCGTGCGGCTATTATTACTTAGCCACGAGCTCCTCCACATGCACTTTTCAATGCACGTAAATAGTTTTATTTTTAAAATAGTTTATGGAGAAGAACGGCCAACGGGTTACTTAATAAACTCCAAGGACAATTTTAAATAAAAGATATTACAAAAACCTGGGAACATTAGTCTTATTACCTACTTCTTAATATGTAAGCACAATGTATAAAATAAACAATTCTAGCGAAATACAAATATGAAATAAGATTAAAAATAAGACCAGGATTTTTTTTCGCGTAGTGGATTTTTAACGCTCTGCTAAGCGCCGAGAGTTTAAAATCCAACAGTGTGTTTTCTTGCCGCGGTGGGATGCGCTCTGTTAGATACTCAATGCTTGGCTCAATAACGAGAGATGAAAGTCAAGTACGCAAAAAAATTCGCCGTTAAGAGATGACCAGTCTCAAGCCTCTCAACCATAGAGCAACACGGTCCACACTGGCGACCCCGTAGCCCGTGTTCCTCTATGGTCTCAACCTGACGGCAAACCGTTCACGAACATTCTAACTTATTGTGTTTTGTTTTTTTTGTACGGTTTGGTGCAATGCATAAGAAAAAGCGTAAAAAAACTAGGTCACATGTTTGTGGTCCTCGGAAGCTTAAGACAGGAGTTGATCGCAATGTGTGTTGCGATCAACTATTATTAAATTAAGCATTTATATTATAAGATAGGTATTTCAGGATATTATTAGATACTATTGACCTCTATGAAAGCTTCAGAAAATGTTACACCCAGATCATTATGATCATCTTTCTGCCCCCGTTTCATGTTACTTGGGGTCGGCGCAACACATTTTCTTCCACTCACCCCTGTCAACCGTCACGCTATCATTCACTCCCTTCTCTTTCATATTAAATCAAAATCAAAAGTCAATTATTCTAACTAGGCTGAGAATCAGCAGTTTTCGAACGTCAAAATGACATAAGACAGTCCCCCAAAACGCCCACCCTTCACCACTTCCTAGTGCTTTAGCTGGGAAGAAGTGTGGCAACAAAGTGTCCAGCAGCACAGCTGTCATTGCAGTTAGTCTGTTCATTTAGTCTGTTCAGTTTGTCTGTTCAGTTAGTCTGTTCAGTTAGTCTGTTCAGTTAGTCTGTTCAGTTAGTCTGTTCAGTTAGTCTGTTCAGTTAGTCTGTTCAGTTAGTCTGTTCAGTTAGTCTGTTCAGTTACCCTGTTCAGTTACTCTGTTCAGTTACTCTGTTCAGTTAGTCTGTTCAGTTAGTCTGTTCAGTTAGTCTGTTCAGTTACCCTGTTCAGTTACTCTGTTCAGTTACTCTGTTCAGTTATTCCTCACACAATCCATCGGCGACACGGTATTTAAAATCAAAAGCTCCTAAATAAGGTTGGCCAGCTCGCAATCAATCAAACAATTGTTCTTAATTACTTATCATACTTACTAATAAACCTAATTGCTTAGAAGATAGACAGTAATCCGCTAGTGTTCACCGCTGCCGGCGCGCACGCATCACCGTTATCCGCGACTTGCAGCACATTCCGTATATATCCGCCGCGTACGCGCACGCATCCAGCGATCTATCGACGAATAATCGATAAACCATAAAATAAAAATATTAACTTTTAAATCGGTTAAATTAAGAATACTTATTGTGTTTGTGTGAAGTGAAATAATGTGGATTTTTATGTAAAGTTTCTTAAATTGTTGGATGTCAAAAATTGAAAATGGTATGTTGGTAATCAATTAATTTTATTGAACGTTAATTATCGAGTGTGATGAGTACTGAAGAGTTAATGACAAGCGCCAAATAGTCGTCCTTCCTTTTAATTACATTTCTACAGAACATTCTTTGGTTAGGCTAGGTTAGAAACTTTTATGACAGTAATCATAGTTTTCATGGCAAAATTGATACTTCTAACATAATTTTGTATGTTACTGAAATCTTGGATCTTAATCCCAAAGACCCAAACAAATAACTAAAAATAAAAAAGATTAAGGGGGATGTGCTAGGGTTGCCCGCGAAAATAAACATTAGAATCAGCAATAAATAAATAAATTATTTATTTCGGACATCATAAGATCCACTGGATTAGTAAATTTCTTATAATTAATATTAGTAAATGTATGAATTATCTATACTTATACAACTCAACAATACAACTCTCTAAATTCATGAAAGTGCCAAATGTCATGATTTCATGAAATAGTCATTCAATGCACTTACATGAACTTAGAGAGTGGTATTGCTGATTCTAATTTTTATAATTCTGTAAACCCATATTTGTTACTGTCGCAAATAATATTTAGATCAACATACAACCTGACGCTGACCTGCAAATTGCAAAAAACGTATGAAAATTTGAATTTCGCGGCCTACCTTGGCGCATCCTCCTTAAATTAACAGATCTTGTATACGTAAATAATTCATAGTTCAAATAACTGCATAGCTTCTTATGATAGTATGCTTTTCCGATTATTTCATCCAGGCACAGTATCGTTCGTGTATTTTTCGGCCAATGGTTTTATTTTTTAATGAAGGTAAACGTGATAAACAGTTGGCGATAAAATGGATTAGGCACTTGACCCTCAGTATAGTAAATAGAGATAACAACATAATAATTGGTCAATACAGTTATGAAATTATCTACCTATAACTACTTACTTCACAAATCAATTTCATCCATTCCCATTGCTTATAAGTACCTCATAGTATCTACAAGTACCTACTTTTATTTTGTCAGAACGAAGATAGTAGGTATCCAAGTAGATGCTATTGTTTTGATGGCTATGCATTGTTTTTTTTCTCATTTTTTAAGTTTGGTCCTCGGATGGGTGACCATCTTTACATACCGAGACTCCTCCGTGCCCCGGAAAGCACGTTAATCCTGGCTGTCATTCGTGGATCGTCAGAAGCCCGAAAGTCTGACAACTAGACTTACCGAGGGGTATCGTATTACCCAGTAACTGGGTCGTGGAGGTCAGATAGGCAGTCGCTCCCTGTAAAATACTAGTTGGGAGCAGCCTAGGCAGATGATGATTTGTTAATTTATCCTACACACAACCTAGGTAATATGATGACCTTCGTAAACTAAGATTTTGGATTATAAAGGTCTATTAAAAATCATTCAGTTTTTAGGGTTCCGTACCCAAAAGTTAAAACGGGACCCTATTACTAAGGTTCCGCTGTCCGTCCGTCCGTCCGTCTGTCACCAGGCTGTATCTCATGAACCGTGATAATTAGACAGTGATGATTTATTTCTGTTGCTGCTATACAAATACTAAAAAACAATATAAAATAAATATTATTCTGTTTTTTAGTATTTTTTATTATAGCGGCAACAGCAAATACACCATCTGTGAAAAGTTAAAGGGGCTCCCATACAACAAACGTGATTTTTTTGACGTTTTTATAGATGATGGAACCCTTCGTGCGCGAGTCCGACTCGCACTTGTTAATTATTTTTAGATACTGTCATTGGCAAACCTAATATTTTTTGCTAAATTTTTTGCTACAGTACGAAATTGAAGGATGGAATAATTAGCCAGTTCTTTTTGTATTTTTTTCAACTTATTCAACGTTATCTAAGTACTTGATTATTAAGTTATGTTCAGGAAACATTATTGAAAATCTTTAGTTCCTGAATAAAACGAATGATTATATTTTTTAAGTATGAAGTACTAGCTTCCGCCCGCGGCTTTGCCCGCGAGGTGTGTCGATAAAAAGTAGCATAATATGTCCTTCCCCGGGATGCCATCTATCTCCTTGCCAAATTTTAGGTGTGAAAAGGTAACATACAGACAGACTGACAGATAGAGTTACGTTCGAATTTATAATATTAGTACTATAGTATTATAATATTAGTATGGATGCCTAATATTAACCTGTCAAAACGTGTTTCTAGTCAAAGAACTCAATAATAATTGCCTTTACCTACATAACCGACCCGCTGTTTTATCTAAAAGTACCAGGAACAAAGGTTTGAAAGGAGATTGTTTACCTATAAATTGAAAGGGCTGAGTACCCAACTGTTGTTCTCCCACTTTAGCTAGAAATGGCTAGAACAAAGTGAATTAGAAACTAAACGGTACTAGTTACCTACTACGTGCTAACTTTCTAACCGTTTTCTGAATGGCCTAGCTACCGAGCAGTGGAAAACGTTTAAATACCATAATTATTTTATGTAACAAAGCTTTAGTTTCAAATCACACGCAGGCGCAGCTTTAGAAAACATAAACATATTAATGATTATTTAAGTATCTTTATTTACATAATATACAAATTCTAGGAACTTATATAATTATACTTAGAAATAAATATGTATTGTATGTACAATTACATAACAAAATAAAAAAATCATAATAATATATTATTTATTAACAAGTGTAGGCTCAGTTATAATATATTATTTATTAACAAGTGTAGGCTCAGTTATAGGCTCGTACAAAACATTAATTAATTATTTACGTTAATTTTCCTTGTTTTTTGAATCCTGACTGAAGAATTTATGAGGGCCTAGACAAATTGACATACTATAACCGTTAACGATGATGGAAAGTCAAAGGTAATTCGTCAACTCGTCCTACATGCCCACGGCCCATTTAGGACGTTCATTCTTTTGATTTTCTGCAGGTCTCCTAAATGGGTCGTAGGCATGTAGGACGAGTTGACGAATTATCTACTCAAAAAAGACAACAATAAATGGAACTGAAAAATCTACCGAAAACCATAACCTATTATGTCAATTCTATTGAAAGTCTGTTGAAATACGAACCGCTTTGAAAGCGATTGCCTTTGTCTAGGCCCCCAGATTCGGACACAGTAATTAACTTATAAAAAAAAACACGTTTCTTGTAGTAATACCCTTTATTTTTTTAATTTATTGTATTTTTATTCTTTTTTAATATATTTTGTTGTTACAGCAGCAATAGAAATACACATTCTGTTAAAACACTATACCTATTACTGTTCATTAGCTACAGCCCGCTGACAGACAGACGGAAAGCGGAGGCTTAGTAGGTAATAGGGTTCCGTTTGGCACCCTTCGAGTAGGTACGGAACCCTAAAAATTAACAGTTCTAATAAAGATGAAAATAATCGAGGACAAACAAGTCTCCAAAACCTAATAACAAAGCCATTAATTTTGATATTCAAAACACGGATATCATAAGAGGCTAGATGACATCTATTTATAACCAAATCATGATTAACCCTGAAAAGTTAACATAAGATTAAAAGATTGTTTGAATTGCAATTGTTATTTACGAAATGTTTATTACCCATAGAAAATTCGTGATGGCCATGGTTTTATAACTTTTCGAAGCTTATCTAGTATCCCAAAAACGTTCTGAATGTGTCCTATTTTCTTTATGCAGGATCATAAAAGTACCTATCTTACAAATAATTGATCAGCGTTGCAAAACTTCGCAATATTTCGGAAATAGTCAAAAGAATACTTTGATTGGACGGAATACTTCCGCAGCATACCCCGCGATAACCTCACGCGTTTTTAAGAACTTCAATAACTCATATCGCACCCCTAGATGAAGACTCCGGCAACTCAAAAAACCTCATTTTTCAAAAATGACGAAAAACTGTTTTTAGTGTATATAAGAAAGATATCAAAGATCTAATGAGAGATTCGTAAAGGTAACGTTTTCTGAAGCTGTTTAATTAGCTTATTTGTATTTTATCAGTTAAAAACGTGGAAAATAACGGGATTTTTGAGTTACTCTAGTTTTGCAGCGGGAGTAAGCAAATTTTTTGTGTACTAAGTCAAGTTACTTTACTTTATCTGAAATAAAATTGAGTTACGTTACTTTTCACCCCAAAAATAAGATAACTTTTTGTCGGGGGTTTTGAGTTACTTATGCTATGAACGGGTGATTGCAACGTGCTAATCTTAGGAACGCAAGCTTTAGTTTTTATAGATCTAAAATAGTTGAAATAAATAAAATGTGTCCTCAAATAGAAAGTTATTTATTTAAGTACTAAATGAATAACAAAGAAAACTAAATACAATAATTAGTGTTATAAAATATTAGGTAAGTCCTTTTTATAACAGTTATTACTTAAATACTAGACATTTTCATGAAATTGAGATCGTACACGTACAATAATGAATAATTATGCGTTTTTAAATAATCACAGCAATAATACCTTTAAAAAAAACTCTTAACTCCCATAAAAAAATATAAATTTGAGTATTCTTATCTCTTTACGCACTATCAGAACAATCTTAAAATAAGTACAGCCTCTGAACAAACATTAATAAAAGCCAAAAACTATAAAATCAACCAGTCATTATAAAATTCTCAGGCAGTCTCTATTTTCATCTTAGTTTTACTTACTTAAGTAATAGTACCTACAACAGTCTTAAAATTGCAAATCACAGTTTATTTATTGGTCTATTATTCTTAATAAGTACTCTCTAATCAATTAAATTTGTTAATGGCACAGAATTCTTAAACTAGTCTACCTACTTCTACTATAAAAATTGTAATGGCAACGTCATTACAAAACATTTTTGTAAAAACTATCATAGTAAGGCTTCGGAATCACATCTTTGTCTACAAGTTCTTTAATATCTTTCTTTTTTGCTTCAGACAAACGCATTTTTTCTGTGTATGCTCTACTCAAACTCAAATTTATTGTATTACCAGGATTTGACTCTACTGTGCGTCTAGTCTTTCTCTTGTTCACCCAGCATTTTTTAAATTCAGTCTCTGCAAAGGAAGTTTTATAGAAAAAGGCCATTGGACTTTCTTTTTCTACTTTGAGGAGTTTTATATCATGCCACTTAACTTGGTTGTTACTTTCATCGGTATTAAAATTTGTACCCCAAGCTTCTTGCAACACTTTTAAGTCATAAAAGCGGTCATGTGTCATTTCATGCACTTTGTATGCTGGTCCAGATTTTTTGGCAGACCTGATCAATGTTGTATATTGTTGTGGTGTATAAATAGGGCCTGATTTTATGTGCCTTTTTACCTGCTTCTCAATGACACTATGGACATTATCCCCTTCGTTTTGCGAATGGCCTCTAATTAAAAACTTATGAGTGATAGACTTCACTCTCATATTGAACACATCATAGGCATAAGCAGACAATAAGTACTTGTTTTTTTGTTGCCCGCAACAGTTGTCTGAGTAAAATATTAGATCAATGTCTCCAGTGGGATGATTATTGAGCAGCATTTCGATGAAAGCTAAAACACAGCTTCCGATTTCTACTGAACCACGCTTTCCTTCAGTTTCATCCCAGAAAAAACAGTCCACATTCTTTGCATACAAATCACTTATGGTAAAATTAAAACAATTTATTCTGGACTTGTAAAAGAAAAGAGACACTTGCCCTTTAGGAATAGGCATTACTGCCTGGAGATCATAAACGACTACTATAGCATCTGATTCTTTCTTGTCCCTTTCTTTCTCACTTCGCGCTAGGTCTTTCTCAAATAGATGCTGTTCGTAGGCTTGCTGCAATGTCAATTTTTTTTCATCATCCGCATTTTTGTAGCTCTCACACAAATCGCACAAGTCTTTTTTTGGGCTAAAAAAGCCAATGTTGAATTGATAGTTGAATATGCGTTGAAATGTTGATTCGGAAGCAAATGGCAAGTCATTAGCTTGGCGTAAGCTTTTATAGTCCCGGTAAATATCTGCTAATGACCTTTCGCTTTGAATGTATTCCCGAGTAGTCTGAGCTCGAAGATAGTGCGATTCAACCCGTGGAATTGAGTTGATAAATTGAACAACGCTTTCTTTAACTACAGGATCTATCGTAGGATGATTTTTATGTTTTCCTCTGTACTCTCCCTTTATAAACCCAGCTTCCGTCTTTTTGGTTAACGCTGTTTTAATTACTTGATCACCTAAATCAAGCGTGGCCTTAAAAAAGGTCTTGCAAACACGAATGCGCGAGTTATTTTCTTCAAAATAGAAGGCCGTATTTAGAGCCCGGAAGTTTTCCGTACTTGAGTATCGGTATTTGGGCTTTATTTCATGGGTATGTCGTACAATGTACTCCCTCTGTCGCTGAAGATCACCGAGTTTCCAAAATGCTTCAAACCATTTTTGACGAGTTGTTAAGGTGATCTTGGTACTACATTTCAAACGACACTTTTCTCCGCAAGGTGGTCGAATTTTGCGCGCAGGAATTTCTTTTTTTAGTTTACCCCTCGACTTGTAAGATTTGCCTGAATTTTTGAGGGTTTTGTTTATATTGACCTTCCATGTCTCCGGTTGCCTTAGTTTCTTTTTACATTGTTTTGGCCCTTCTTGCGCTAGAGTCTCTTCACTTGGATTAATATTTTGACCCAGATTGTGATCCTCGTAGTTATTATCGGCATTGTTATTTTCGTTGCGTTGAATCTCGCAATTAGGGCCAGTATCGTCATGTTCATTCGTTGAGTTACTACTGCTGCTGCTAGAGCTACTGCTCGAGCTACTACTCGAGCCTGATGAACTCGAACTGCTAGACGAAGACGAAATGGAGCGAGTTCGTGGCATTTGTGAAATAGGCGAGTTACGCAAGGGAGAGAAAATTATTTTTCTTTTGGGAATAGGGTCTTGATAGTGCGGATCTGCATCGGAATCGTCGAAATCGCTTTCATCGCCGCTATGAACTGGCGAGGTAGCATACTGACGTTTAGGAGCTCGTCGTCGTTCCTCAACGTTTGTAGGCTCATTAAGACTCAAAGAAGATTCTAAAATGCTCGGTGATGGAGCTAACCTTCCTTCAGCTGGCAACTCAGGCTCGTTAATACTATTGAGCGTTACTATACCAGGAGATGTAATAGGTCTTGAATCATCTGTTGCTGCTGGTTGCTCAGGATCCTCTTTTTCTTCGTTAATCATTTGTACCATGAGTTTTCCTCGCCCTGTCATCATCCTAAAAATAAATAATATTCAAATTCAATAATGAATCAAGTAAAGTCAACCAACTCAAAAAACCCTCAAAAGCACGTACTGTGTTTAGTTACTGTATAACAAATAAAATAAAAAAATTGAACCTTTCATAAACAACCTATTTTCTCTTTAAAAATTACAAATTTCATTGAACAGGAAAAAATAAACAAAGTTAAAGTTAGATTCAACAAAACTACGGTAAATCGAAATTTACTTTTACTTTCATGTAAACCTGAGGAACTCGAAATATTTAAAAAAATATTGCAACATAAAATCATCAAAACCCCCGTAAATCAAAATTAACTATTACTTTTTACAATGAAATTTCAGCAAAACTCAATCAACTCAAAATAAATAAGAAACTTACTCAATAAATTTCGTGTAAACTCCAGCAACTCAAAATCTGCCACTATTCAAACGTGTGTCACTTACGCCAATCCGAAGACAACTAAAAATGGCGGACTAGTACTCGCGCCTGTCGGGGCAAGGTCATTTAAGTAAAGCAGCGTTTAGCGCCATCTTTTAACAATGGTTGAAGGTATCGTTACGCGAGTTATATTGATGCATAGGTCTTCGAGTCAGGAATTCGATAAGGCCACTAACTCAAAACTCGTACTTTTTGAGTTAGTGGGGTTTTTATCTAGGGGTGCGATATGAAAAAGAAAAAAAAATAAAGAAAATACATTTATGGTCAGTTCACACCGAGACGCAAAGCGACGGGCACTTTTTTATGATCCGATACAATATGGAATTTATTTACTACACAATAAGGTTGACGCGCTGCGCAGCATCGCGCATCTCGGCGTACTTTGACACGTGCCAACACTCGCACTGAAATTATACCTTTTCGTGAAGAAAATAAATTCGATAATTGTTAAAAAAGTGCGTACAGCGTCGCGGCGCTTCACGTCGCGGTCTGAGCTGACCCTTTATTTGCGGTTAATATGACGCAAAGTCAAAAAAAAGTTGGGGAAAAAATATGCGTCACATCACTCACATCCACGCACAGAGGCCATCGCCCGCTCTCATGTTCTTTCACGAGTACCTACTCACGACGCCGACGGCATTATACTTAGGTTCGTTCGCTAGCCCTCCAGGATCTAGATAAATTATTACTGTTGCAACAAGCTGCGAAGCGAAAGATTTATTACAGCAGCACTAATAAAACCTCTATTGTATATTAGTTGGTTCCCGGAATAATTGTTAGGTACCTATAATTACCTCAATGCAAACGTGTGAAATCTAAGTCGTGGGCTATTGATTAACCTTGTGTGAATTGATTAAATAGTCCACATGGATTGAATGGGTGAAAAGCAGTGAAGTCTATAAAACTCACCGTGAAAACTTAGGAGAAGTGAGCTTGAAGTCATTTTTACTTTGTGGTTATTTTCTTTTTTTTGTTTTTTGCGTCATATTTACCGCAAATAAACGTTTTTTCTTTCTTTCTTTCTTTCTAGTTGTCAACTGTGTCAATCCAGTAACAATCTCACCGTGAAGACTTGGTGGACTCAAGGTGAAGTGAACTTGATGTGAGCTATCATTCCACCTGTAGTGGTATTCTGTAAAAATCTCAACGTGAAAACTTAAGTAAAGTGAGCTTAAAGTGAGCTGTCACTCCACCTGACGCTAGGGATTGACAGGTCACTTCACCTAAGTTTTCACGATGAGGTGTTTACGGAATAGGCCGGCTGTTGTGCTATTCTGTAAAAATCTCACAGTGAAATCTAAGGTGAAGTGAGCGTGGAGTGAGCTGTCATTGTCATCGATACCTATCATGTAAGTTTTCACGGTTAGATGGTTACAGAATAACAATGCTCACACATCAAGCTTACTTCATCTGCGTTTAGCTGAGAATAGACCGGTTGAACCTAACCATGGACGTCAAATTACAAATTATAAAATCACTTTAGTTTTGTTTGTTACCTAGTTTTTTTTTTCCACCGACTCCGCATTTATACATTCGTGAATATAAAAACATACCTACCTATATATTTATGTACACACGGAAGGTCTATTTTTTTTTATGCGGAAGCTGTTACTATATACCTCTGTTGTTCGACCGTCTGTCGGTCATTCTGTCAGCGGGCTGTATTCCATGAACCGTAATCTATATTTTTACGCACATAGATTGTGTATTTCTATTTCCGCTAAATAATAAAAAAAAACAAAATAAAGTTAAAAATTAAATGAAGGGGCTCCACATACAAGAAACTTTATTCGGCGTTTTTTTGCTTTTTTTCAGCGTTTTTTGCTAATTTTGTATAGTGGTACAGAACCCTTCGCGAGTCCGACTCGCAGTTGTAACTGTAACTATGGTGAATGGGTGGTAAAAGCCTATGTACGCAGTAGGCGTGTGCACTAGTAAGAACTGTGCTAAAAAAACGTAGAAAGAGAATCTTAAACATAATCTAATGAATGGAATTTGTAGAATTATTTTTATAGTAACCCATCATAGTTATTGCCTTGTCATAGTGGCAAAGATACGAAACTAACCTATCAATAAAGACTCATAAGTGATAAATTCAGGCCGTAATGTAATGAGTAATGACGCTTTGTTCAGCAATGCGAATTAAACAACACAGTTAAACTTCTATGCAAATTGCACTGACTGAGACTTTCATATTATGTCTAGACAGGAGTCGAAAGCTATTGATATTGTGGTTTATAAATAGGTATGTAACTCAATACTTAATACCAGTACCCTAAGGCGATTAACACACGGCACCGCGCACTGCCGCGGTCTCTACCGGCGGTGTGCTGGGCATCAGCGGATTTAAAAGACGCCAATGCGATATGAGACCGCCTACCGCGACAGTGCGCGGTGCCGTATGCCAATCGTCTAATTGCTTACACGATCAATCGCAATCTGAATCGGTTTGGAACAAATTGCTTATCCATAGCTACATTTTTTTATGTTAGCCTACACTGTCCCACTGCTGAGCAAAGGCCTCCCCCAAATCCTTCCAAGCATCCTTTTCCAGGGCCAACTCGATACAACCCTTGCGTTACGCGTCTGGATCGTCTCGCCATCCCTTCCTGGGCCGGTCGCGGCGGCGTGCATCATCAGGCACCCACCGCGTGGAGACTGTTGCCCAGTGGTCGCTATGCTTTTTTTTCCATTGCTTCACAAGTTCTATTTAGATTTGTCGCCCCGGTAAAGGCCTACATTGCAACTTTCATCGTAATCGTAAGAGCGATTTTCGAGAACGTGATTACAAATATACGTCTATGTATACAAATATTGCTCATTAAAAGTACTTAGAGGATTTTAATTTAAGTACCTATTTAAATTAGGACAAACTGTCCCATTGGGTAGGTCCAACTTCGAGAAAGAACTCAATCGTCGAATCCGACTCGGCTGGGCGGCGTTCAGGAAGCTGTGTGCTATCTTCTCGTCTCTTAAACCACAGTGTCTCAAGACAAAAGTTAGTAACCAGTGTGTGTTGTTAGTGATGACCTATGGCACTGAAACGTGGTCGCTCACAATGGGCCTCATTCGAAGGCTGAAAGTCACTCAAAGGGCAATGGAGATGGGCTATGCTTGGAGTTTCTCTGCGTGATCGAATCAGAAATGAAAAGATCCGTAGGAGAACCAAGGTAACCGACATAGCCCGAAGTATTTCCATACTTAAGTGGCAGTGGGCAGGCACATTGCTCGCAGAACAGATGGCCGATGGGGCCGAAAGGTTCTGGAGTGGCGACCGCGTACCGGAAGACGTAGCGTTGGAAGTTTTAAGTTTTGGTGATTTTTAGTCTAGTTTAAGGCATTTGTGATAAGAGAATCGGCACCATTATCTTATAAGCAGGATTACTCGGACCAACCAAATTGATTCATATAAATTCAAAGGCGTGTAAAAAAGGGCTGGAATGACATTCAGTCCGGCAGTCCGGCTATATCCCACTAATTGCGCTTCACACATTAATTCTAAAGCTTGTAAAGTAAACACCAAGCTTTCTCCATAGCAGTTGAAGTATGATGATTGGTGACACTTTCTCTGATGGGAGGGCAATGTTATACACTGGTACAGAGATCGCATGTGGGATGGTGGGTTCGTAAATAGCCATGATTTTATTGTGGGAGTTGAATACAAGAATTTGTTATAACCCTTTGTGCGAGAACTTTCGGATTTGGCAAAAGCATTTGAAGATGTTTTGATTAATCTTGTGTGGACGCAAAAATATGGTGATAAACAAAAATATTGCTTTGATCAATCAGAAGTGTTCATAGGAAGATTATATACTTCACTAGACAGCTTATTACTCACGGCTACACATCAAGCTGACCTCGCATTATACGGAAATCCTATAGAATGCGAGATCAGCATAAACTGGAATTGTATAGCTTGATGTGTCCCCGTGTGTACCACAGAGCGAGATAATCTTACAGTTACCTTACCACGTAGCTATAGTAACATAGCTGGTAAGTAATTGGAGCCTAGTTCGGCATTCTACAGATCACCTTGACACAATGCTCTGCTTAGCTCGTTAGCTAGTCCTTTTACAAGGCTGCCAGTGAGTGACGTCGTTGCGGTGTTCTACAATGTACAACAGAGACATGAGCAGAGGCCCTAAGTGTATGATTTGTATGCAGCCCACGTTACTATGGCGTTTGCGGGAAAAATATGGCTCAGGAATGCTTTTAGCTTTACCTTACGTATTCTCAAATGGCCCAATTCAATATACTATACGTCAATCAAGTCACGTTAAGAGGAAATAGGGTCGGTGCCCTCTCCATACAAACACTCTCGCCTCTTTTCTCTCTGGTTTAAGACCTTAGAGCAATGATTTTTTACAGTAAAATAAATATCAACTAATTCTATGCCCTTATGTTTTCCATTTTGATGATACATTATCTGTAGAAGCACTAGAACCCTCAGAAAATGCTCAAAATTGCCTGTTTAGACCACTGTCATCAGACGCCTATTGTACAAATTTGACAACAATTAATGAAAAAAGTAAAACATAGGGGCACAGTAAATATATAAAATATCTTTCAAATTGATCCAATATTGGAGGAGGAAATAGACGAGAGCCGAACCTCGAATTATGACTTTTTGTATGGAGAAAAGACTGACCCTATTTCCTCTTAACGTACGATCTCTTTAAATGGGCATTGAGTCCGTCCGACCATATTTTACCAACCAAACAATTTTTGCAAGAAACTCATTAAGTACCATAGATATCCGCTCATTACACAGATAGATATAATAATATTCAAATAAATGCAAAATAAAGAAGTGCTAGCATCCTTGCGCGATGCGGTAATTGCGCGCATGGCTCGGTGAGTGCGCTTGCTGAGTCGTCGCGGTTTCTGCATCCACCCAGTGCCAATGTCTGTTACCACATTTACCTATGGTCATGTTCACGTCCATCAAGTATTTTGTTCAACTATTTTTAATTGCAGCACTTTTTGAAAGTTAGATATTATTATCTTTGTTTGGCGTTAGAAGTGGTTGTTCAAAGATTTGGTTGCATGCATGTTTAGTTTCTAGTTTAGAGACAGTGTCAAAGTCCTTCATAAAATTCAAAACTGCTAAGAAGGCCATTTACAAGGTTTTTTGGGCAGTTCTACTTGGTTGTAGGTAGATTTACAAATCGATTTTCTCATTTCTAGACATAAATCATGGAACCAAGGTTGTATCGTTTCTCGAATGTGGCAATGCAATTCAGGCATTGAGTACTTACTGTTAGGCAGTTTAACGCAGTGCGTGCGAGTCGAATTCTCAAAAGATCGTCACGAACTCACAATGGATTCCGTTTGGCGTTTAGTAATGAGTTTTGAATAGAGCCTCTCTCGTGACAACACTGCTGCTTTTTTGTGCTACTGTTGCGTGTTGCCGTTACATAGTGCTGTCAAGCGACAAACAACTTTATGCTTATGTGTCAGACACTTTACACGCTACTGCAATTGCTGATGATTATTATTTTAATATTCTATGAGGAGTACACTAATCGAACATTTCAGCATTTAAGGCTTCCGTGAATAACGATGCCTAGGTACACCAAAGCAAGTGCTAAACGGCGCGCTAAACGGATTTGAATGAAATTTGGCACACAGATAGTTTAGAACCTGGATTAACACATAGAGTAGGTCCTTTTTATCCCGATATCCCCACGGGATAAAAACTTATGCAGGTGAAACCGCGGGGAGCTGCTAGTATTGAATATTAGAAAGGCCAATTAAGTACCTAGATGATGTAAAAGCTATCCTTTCACACATAAATCAACATTTCAACAACTTTTATTACTTCGCTAATTGCCGAAATTGCTTCTTTTGGAGACAAGATCTTTTAACTGTAAAAGGTACATAAAACTTTTTTATGACTGCTATTGCTACTAGGCGTGTGACGCACAACGAACATTCAATCAAACATCCGTGGTAACGGTTGGCATAATCGGCCTATAATGTTCCCACTGCTGGAACACAGGCCTCCTCTCTTCGACAGGGAAGTGCACTACCACGCTGGCCCAGTGCGGATTGGTAGATGTTACATGTCTTCTAATTTTTGGTTCTAGGATCAGTCATCCAGTTCACGATGTTTTCCTTCATCGTTTTGACAGCAGTGGTGATGAAACACTTACATTACGAAAATTGCCCTTACAGCTACGCTACGACATATAGGCGCTGTCAATGTCAAATTGTCCAGACTGACGTGCGGTCGACACAACCTACCATTTTTAGATAAGATGATCACTAGAAATGAGAAGCACAAAAATTTACAATTATTTGTGTCTTCGTCGGCAAGCAAAGTTTGTTTGGCTTGCCTAGACTAGTCTATAAGAATGAATGACATATTATTATAATATTTGCAAAGATATAGGTAGCTAACATAAGCTCTTAAGTTAAATGGGTTTCACTATATTCGGCATTTCAGCCGCGCAAATATTTAGATTTACATCTTGGTTAAGCCCAAAACACACACAGAGCGGGTGCGGGGCGGGAGCGGGTCGGGTCGTTTTCATCGCGTGAGTCGCGCGGTTCATCGTGTTCACACAGAGCGCGGGCGCGGGGCGGCAGCGGGTCGGGCGCGGTTGTACTTTGACAGACGGCAGCGGTTGCAGTGTGAAAATGTTGGGTGATTCTGACACGGACGAAGAATTATTATTTTTTACTTATTTTAAAGAGAAGAACGCGAAAATGGAAAAAGTTGTAGGTTCTTGACATTAATAAAAAAAAAACATCAATATGGAGAATATCATCGATACGTGTATTGCAACGAATGTAACGCCGCTACACCCACATTGTTATTCTGTAACAATCTTACCTTGAAAACTTAGGTGAAGTGAGAGTGGAGTGAGTCATTGTCATCGATACCTACTGATGCTAAGGCAGTGACAGTTCACTCCAAGCTCACTTTGATATTTTATTACACTTAGTTTTCACGGAGATATTTTTACAGAATAGCACAACCGCTCCCGACCCGCGCTGTTGTGTCAGCGGGCGCGGCTCCCGCTCCGCGCCCGACCCGCGCCCGCGTTCTGTGTGTTGACATCCATATAATTCCTTGAATTACAATTTTTGACACCCGCGGTACTCCCGCGCCCGACCCTCTCCCGCCCCGCGCTGTTGTGTCGGCGGGCGGCGGGCGCGGGTCCCGCTCCGCGCCCGACCCGCGCCCGCGTTCTGTGTGTTGACATCCTTATAATCCCTTGAATTACAAATTATTATACCCGCCGTACTCCCGCGCCCAACCCGCTCCCGCCCCGCACCCGCTCTGTATGTGTTTTGGGCTTTATACTTAATGCATGCAGTACGCATTTAGTCATAAAGAGGTGTTTATGCGTGCGGTGTGAGAATCAAGCTCAGTTTCACTAGGTATTGGTGCTGTACTTTCTTGTAAGAACATATTTTGCCTTTGTTTTCTACTGTGTTGAACGAATCGACAGATAACGGTCATTTCAACGGTTCAACGGTCAACGATCATGATCATAGTTTGTAGGGTTCAATCTTAGATTATAAAATGCAATATTATGACTAGCTGGGTAGCTAGCCCCGCTTCCCACGGAGTGCCGCCTAAGGGGTCCAAAATTATCCTATCTTTCAAAATGGACCCAATTACACGCATTCAAATAATTTCATTGAAATTGGTAAGGTGGTTTCGGAGATTAGCGTGTACGAACATGATATTATTGTTTTGTTACGACTTGACAAAACATTAGAAATAGAAATATATATTTTGTATAAAACTTGGTAAATGGTGTATATGTCACCGGAAAATAACAAGAACCGCCAATTTATAAATTTTCTAGCAAATTTATAAACTTTCGTAGGATTCTAAACGAGAGAACGGCCACATTTTCGCAAATTTATCAATTTGCGACGTCTCGTGGTAAATTTATAAACTGACGGATATCCATTCGTAAGGTTCTAAACGGTTCGACCAATCACAGAAGAGCTTTTAATTTTACGCTTATTTAAAATACGGCAAATAACACACTGCTCCCTGATTGGTCGAGGTTGACAGTGGCAATGCTTGTGTCCACAGACTTGCCAAACTATAAATTTATCAGTTTCGATTACCTACCTTACAGTATTTTTACTTTAAAACTAGGTAGGTACCTATAATACAAGTTTGCTAACGTTCCGTGGCGAACAATGGCGGTGGAGAGAAAGGAGAAGGAACACGTGACTTTTTCAACCAATCAGAGCGCACGTGGCGTTTGGTTATTGCTTAATTATTATTTTACGCGTGACTTCGGTAAGTTTATCAATTTGCGTAAATGTGGCCGTAAAATAATACAATTTATCTCTCGTGTAGAATCCTACGAAAGTTTATAAATTTGCTAGAAAGTTTATAAAGGACTTTGTCTAATTTCGGCTTCGCGTGGACACGGTGCTCAAAAAGATACAAATTAATCGAAAATTATGTTTCCTTTTTAAACGCTTATTTCTTCTTTATTTTTGTATCAACTTGAGACCATGAATATTGTATTTAATAAGTACTGAAATTGTTTTATTCTTCGACAGAATGTCAGTACACCACCTTCATTTATAATAGTGATGTCACTTTGTTTCTTGGCATCGTGAATATTGTTTTTCTCGTTTTCCTGTGAATAATTTTTAAAAATTGTTTTGGCTTTGAAAATGGACACTGATACCCCTTCTCACGTTGACCCCGGCACGCCTATGGACTCCGAGACCAATCCCATCGTTGACCCTAGCTTGAATATGGTTAACGAACTCGCCGACCTGAATCGTACGGATACGAACGAAACTGTGATCCGATGTGCGAATTGTGGTATTAATATCACGCAAAGGAGAAGGCATACCCTCAATCTTGTGGAAGTGGAAGCTGTTATACGGCAGTGGGTCGCTCCACAAGTGGTACGTTTGCATCCATCGTCATAATTTCTTTAAATAATCCTAATATCTGCAACCACTAAACCAAACACTTTTTTTTGTTTGATAACAGGTTGGGACTGACTGTATAATATGTCACTCTTGCTGGATTGTAGCTTTGAATGAATCAAACTCGCAAATGTACAACACCGAAGCTACAACTAGTAGTGGACATCGTCGACACATTTGCACTAACTGTGAATGTTCATTACTGAGAATAAGATCTCACATGCTGAGTACTAATACAGAAAGAGAGACTCGCATTAGAAACGTAATAATACAATGGATAATGCCTCGTCAAGTAAGTTTATTTATAGTCCTGCGCTAATATGGTAGTCTATCCTTAGAACTGGAACTTTTTGCATGGGTCTGTGTAGAAAGTAACTAAGTATCTTCTAGGCATGCGTGCTACGTCAACAAAGCATA
The DNA here is from genome assembly GCA_947363905.1 of Lithophane semibrunnea. Lineage (NCBI taxonomy): Eukaryota > Metazoa > Arthropoda > Insecta > Lepidoptera > Noctuidae > Lithophane > Lithophane semibrunnea. Next base: position 2,374,225 of record OX376202.1, on the reverse strand, counting down.
GTCATTTACTTAGTTCTTACTTAGGTGAGAACTTAGCTCAAAGGCAAGCTTATTTATTCCCAATCAAAATAGATTAGTATAGTGTGTGCTTGAAGTAGATTATACTGAATTATATAGTTATCGCTTTTATTTCAGTTGCGAGGGTCAGATCAAATCTGTCATCCTTGTTGGCAGCGAGCTGATCGAGCAGCAACTCGCCCTTCAGAGCCATCTCATTCAAGCCAAGCAACAATAAATCTGCCCAACATTTCAAGAGCTTCGGATACTCAAGCTCATTGTTTCTTCCCAGAATGTGGTTCAACAGAAAGACTGACAGTCCCCAAATGGCTGAGGGTCATTACCCTCAGCCATTTGGGGACTGTCAGTCTTTAGTAAAAGAGCATTCTCTTTGCAGAATACAAGTTTTATGTACCAAATGCGTGCAGAATATGTAGTTTTCATCTACATAATGATAATTGGCAGATCTTAGAAAGTAATCCTCAACCCAACCACAGTTTTACTGCTAACCATGTTGAGGACTTTGCAACATTTATAAATGAAAGAAAACTCTCTCTGGATTTTTCAAATATCGAAGGGATAGCCGATGAATCGGTTCACTACTGGATTGGACTATCAAAAGAACAGTTCAGACAGCTCATTATGGAAGTACCCAGACTACAAAACACAAAAAATGGAGAGTTAGCCCTTGCAGTATACTTATTAAAATTAAGAACAGGCGATAGTGATGAACGAATTTCTACTTTGCTGAATGTACCTCGTACAACGTTAATGAGGATGATGGGGAATATTCGTAAAATCCTTGATGAAGATTTTACACCTAGAAACTTAGGAATAAACCATATGACCAGAGGTGATATTGCCCGTAGGAATTTGCTAATTCCAAATGGATTGTTTGGTGGTGAAAACAGACAGCCAATTGTTATAATGGATGGTACATATTTATATGTCCAAAAAAGTTCTAATTATATGTATCAAAAAGATACTTACTCCCTGCACAAGTATAGGAACCTAATGAAGCCTTTTTTAATAGTATGTTCAGATGGATACATTGTAGATGTATTAGGCCCTTATCCAGCCACAACCTCAGATGCAAACATAATTATAAATGAATTTAATGATGAATCAAAGCCACTACGGCAGTTCTTTCAAACAGGAGATGTTTTCATCCTGGATAGGGGCTTCAGAGACTGTGTACCCTTATTGGAACAGATTAATTATTCTGTCCACATGCCTGCCACCCGGGAGGAAGGTGAAATTCAATTATCAACGCTTGCAGCTAACAAATCAAGAACAGTAACAATTTGTCGTTGGGTAGTAGAAGCTGTAAATGGCATTTTTAAACAGTCATATAGACTACTTAGACATGAGTTTTTTAATAGAGCTTCAAAACATGCCATGACAGATTTTCGAATAGCTGCGGCGTTGATAAATAATTTTCATGAAAGGATAAGAGACAGGGTGGATGCAGGTCAAATCCTTGAAGTAATAAACACGAAATTATACAACAATAATGATCTTGCCGATTTTGTGATTCTTCATAATTTAAATAGAAGGCGGGCACAGTTTCAAAACATTAATGTTAACATAAACAGTGTATCCTTTCCAAGGCTAGAGTACAGCGAGTTAATATTAATAGCATGTGGTACTTACCAACTGAAACAAGCGCGCTCATATTATGGGGAACACACACGAAATGATGGTTCCTATACAATAGAAGTGTGCAGGGATGCAGCCAGCAACTTACTGGAAGGTTTTCCTTCCATCGAAAACTGTACCTTATTGCGGGGGAAAATTCAGAGTAGGCATATAAGCCGAAAAGTGTACTTTGTGTATATATTAAATGAAAATAACAGTCAGGGACGAAATGCAATCAAGCAGTATTGCTGCAACTGCATAGTGGGCCGCAGAACAGTGGGTTGCTGCGCTCATGTAATGACAATAATTTGGTTTTTAAGCTGGGCAAGGTACCAAGATAATATATATCCACCTGCCCAGTTCCTAGACAACATATTATTAACATATGAGTCTGAATAAAACTAAAATGTATTCATAAAAAAGTGTTTTATTAAAAAAAAACAAGTAAGCAGAACAAGTCTTACAAGCGTCATGATACTATCTTATTACAATATTCTCTTTCCTACTGGTATTGGCTAATAAACCTGCATTATAAATTAACTTAAAGTGCCTGTTCAAACCGAGCCAAAATCCCATACAAAGTGGACAATGTCCTTTGCGTTTCTTGTTATTTTCCGGTGACATATATAATAAGTTTTAAAAAGACGTTAATGAGCATATATTAAGATTTCTTAGATTATGTAAGTTTAATATTTATATACCTACCTATTTAAAACCTTAAAAAAACCTTCCGGAATAAATTCTCTAATTAATGATGCTAAAATCGCATCAAAATCTGTTGCGAAGCTTTAGAAGAAACTACGAGGTCACAAATACAGACACGAAAGGCAATATTATGTATATCTAGGTATTATAAAATATAATATAGGTTTTGAGAATCTTCTGGCGGTCAGTAAATTATCTCTTCGTCACAAATCAACAATTCTACATTCTACATTGACTTTGTCTTATCGCCTGAGGTCAACACTGTTATCAGAATATGGGGACGCGCGTGGAAATTTCAGATCATATTCGGTTTTGATACAGATGAGACTTCCCTCACTAACTCGTGGTATGACACTTATCAGTCACCTATTTGGGAACGGCTATCGTCATACCACAGAAGCCGTAGCACTTAGAATTCAACAGATTATTATGAACCTTAATAATTTAAAAACCCGTGGCAGTTATCTAGTAACTTTCTAAGTAGGTAGTCGTCACCAGCTATAATTATCATCTTTCGCAAAATCTACCTTGGTCTTCTTTACTCCTTGTTCCTCCGCATCATCACACGCATCTTCTTCTCTCGTATCGATCAATACAAAATAAAATGAAATGACTCGTGTCCACAGCGCACTTCGGTCCAAGTGTCCGGTATTAAGTTTTGTATCGGAGATGTTTACAAAACATGCCGTAGGAATCTGAATCAGATAAGCTAGCTTCGTACAGTTTCGTGCATCTAGTTTAGTAAGGTGAAATAATGTTAATTTTAGTGTAAACTGACGGGAAGGGGATTTTTTTAAATATACCGTCAAATAAAAATAAATTGTAAAAAAAGTCAAATTCAAATTCAAAATGTTCTCACCTGTTTTACATAACGATACACTATTTAACACTAATAAATTAAAAAAAACAATCCTTTGCAACAATTTATAAAATAAATAAGTATTATTTAACTGATGAGTCATAGCGGCGCGCGGCCCGCCATGTCCCGGACAAAGAACCGGTCGAACAAAGAAATTTCAAGTGTCGCCGAGAAGACAAAGCCATTGTTATTACTAAGCCTTATCAATTGTTTAACACTGTACTTTATGGCAAACAGGATTTTAATTGTTCAAACTATCACAAACACATCACAATTACGGCGTCGCAGGCCGATTCACTAAGGTGGCGTCCTAATTGGGAGCGATCGTACGATGGCGCGATGCGTTTTTCATCTCGATCAAAGTGGTCATGCGATGCTAACCTAACCTAACAGGTGTCCTAATAGATCGTGCGATGTCAATCGTGTGATGCCGTCGCGCGATGGCTGGCGTCGCGCTCACGCCACTTTAACGATGGCTCTTTACAGAGATCGTTGACGCATCGCGTAGGTAACCGATTAGGACACTCAAAAGAGATCTGTTGCTTTGATTACATGATCGCACGATCAAACGCATCGTACGGTCGTTATTAAGCATTTCATGTGCTCGCTCGATTACTTGCGAGGTTCAAATAAGACACTCTGATGAAATCTGTATGTTTGAACTCATCGCACGACGAGAACGCATCGTGTCATCGTGCGATCTTCGCCAAATAGGACGACGCCTTACACTGTAAAACTACACAAACACTTTCAATCAAGGAACAAATAATTTTACATTTCTTGGAATTCAAAAGCTACATTCCAACGTAGGATTTTATTATTTATTGTAAAAACACAACACTCAGGCTATCAAACCACAATAACATTCTCTAATTCAATAAAATCTAAAATAAAACACGCGTGACGCCATTTTTAAAGCGACATCGAACAACTGGATTGAATAAAACATTCCGCCCCGAATTATGGTCGGATGTTGAATTTTGAATGCACATATCTCTCTCTCGTTCTTTCCTGTACAATTTGTGACACTTTTGCTACGGCCACATATGTCGCGATAACGCGAAGATTCGCGTTGCCGCGACACGTCTGGGCAAGCAATTCGTCACATCGCGAACTAGAAGCGCGAACTCGAAGACTTCGCGCGGCTGTCGGTAAACTACTGCACATGAAGGATTTTGTTGAGAGCAGTGGTGGCCCAGTGGTAACGGCCGTGACTTACGAGTTGTAGGTCGTAGGTTCGAACCCTGATAGTCGGTTTACTTTGTGTAAATAATTTCATCACCACTGCTCTCAAAACGGTGAAGGAAACCGGAATACATGTGACATCTACCAACCCGCACTGGGCCCGCGTGGTGGATTACGGCCCACTCCCTCTCACAGAGAGGAGGCCTGTGTCCCAACAGTGGGAACATTATAGGCTGAATATGCAAAAGGTTTTATCGCGACAAATTTAGTGCTGTTAGCCACACTTCGCGCACTTTGTCTTTGTTTACAGCGAGACGCCGAACGGTCTGCACGTATTTGACTTGCTGAGGTAACTTCACGTCAAACGGCTTATTTTATACTTAAATTTTACTTTTTGGTTAGTAAGTAATTTTTACCCCACTACGGCGAAGCAAAAAGGAGGGTTATGACTATGACCGGTATGTATGTATGTTCATGTGTTTCCTCATATCTTCTAAACTGCTCATCACAATTTGACAAATCAGACATTAAATTGAATATGACGCCCTCAGGACGACAAAAAGTCATGAACTAAAATAAAAAAGGTTTTTAATGAGGCCATGTTCGGTATCAAATGAAAGGGCTTAGTTGTCACATTTCAAAAATATATATTTTATAACCCCAAAAAAATTAAATAAAAATATAAATGATAAAAACTATAGGTTAGTTTTTATAATTTTTATTTAATTTTTCGGATTATTCAATCCGGAGTCACACGTATTAGGGCTTAATCAAACAGATACGTGTGTCTCCGGATTTTTAATTTGTGTGTCTGTGATTCTTGTTTATACCTTTTTAGATGACTACGGTTAGACTGGAAGCCAACCCCAATATAGTTGGGAAAAGGCTAGGCAGATTGATTGAGATGACTTTTTTGCCGTAGTTGGGTTTTAGTTTATAACTTTTGTATAGATAACATCCACCATACACCATCTTCTTTTATTTCTCTTTTTTACTATTTTATTTATTTTATTAAAATAATAAAGGCTCTTACATACTGGGGCGATTCGCCGCGCGACGCGCATTTTAACAAAACAATTTCTGAGAAAACTTCACGGTGAAAAATTCGCCGCGCGACGCGACACCAATCGCCCCAGTATGTAAGAGCCTCAATAAAGATGCAATAAATAATTATTTGCCGACATACAATAAAGTGCAACCGCGTCTTCCATTTTTATCCCGCGTCTAGTCCGCCTGAGTTATCCCGACGTTTTAAGGGCGCACCCTACCTCAGATTTTATCCCGCTCGCACCATACTACTCGAACCTGAGTGAGAACGAGACGGTGTAGGGCAATTGCGGCTCTAAAGCGTCGAAAAGTTTAGGTAATTGCTTTTTACGGTGAAAATAAGGGTAATTAAAAAAAAAAAAAACATACGACCTGCTTAATGATAGTTCAGTTATCATGCAAAGTTTCATGATCTAATTTGAAGTATTTTTTGATACCAGCGGTTTATAGTTCTGTTTAGAGGTAACTTTGGATTTTTGTACTATCGAGAAAATTTTATGTAATCGTGTTTTCGCCAAACTTAGGACCTAGCATTAATCCTCAACTTTAATATACAGTATGTTAACTAACAAAGGGCGTTCCCGTTAACGTTTTTGTGAAAATTTCACGAAACAAATTAATTTTTTTTTTTTTTTTTAATGGTAATATTTTTTTAGCATAAGTATATACACGCTCTCGTACACACGGCTACACATCAAGCTATACATTTCCAGTTTATGCTGATCTCGCATTGTATAGGATTTTCGTACAATGCGAGGTCAGCTTATACTGGAAATGTATAGCTTGATGTGTAGCCGTGTGTACTATTGTAGGTTAACGGGAACGCCCTTTGTTAGTTAACAAACTGTATATTTATTTTAAAATTAATGCTGCAGTATTTTCAGCATAACGAAGGATCATGCTATGCAATTTGAGGTAGGGTGCGCCCTTAACTACGAAGCTCTTTTGCTGGGGCTACACTTCGCGTTATCGCGAACTTTTCTTCGTGCGCTCTCTCTCGCACACCCCTCGATGTCTCGCTGAGCAACAGAGAGTGCACGAAGAAAAGTTTGCGATAACGCGAAGTGTAGCCCCAGCATTTGGCATTCATGTTCACTAGAATGATTCGTGAAGTCACGAATTGTTTGGCCAGACCTGTCGCGACAACGCGAATGTTCGCTATAGCGCGAACTTTTCTTCAGTGCGCTCTCTGTTGCTCAGCGAGACATCGAGGAGTGTGCGAGAGAGAGCGCACGAAAAAAAGTTCGCGATAACGCGAAGTGTAGCCACAGCGAGTTCGTCGTAGAGCGAACACGAAGTTTTTGTCGCGACAACGGGACACGAATCTTCGCGCGACATAATTATGTGGCCGTAGTATTTGAGCATTAAAAATACAGATAAATAATAAAATATCATAGAAACATCAGTCAAGTCGCAACCGGACTGCTGCCGACCGGGTACAGTTGTGGTGTTTGTCCACTACAAGGAATTTACCGTCCGGCAGTAAAAATGTGAACGCATCAGTATTACTTGAAGTACGAAAACAGACCTTACTGCTTCAAAATAAAGGTGCTATCAACATCGGACCGTAAAAAATCGGACTGCCGGACAGTAAAATTCCTTGTAGTGCACAAACGCCCTTGGGGTTCGTTTTGACGTCGGTCGGCGGGAGCGTGGGTACAGTTGGAACTGTTGGAAGGCCAACCATCCGCAGTTACGAGGTTTTACCACGGAATATTCGATTTCCCTTCTACCAAGTACCAAGACATCAGAAATGTACAGAAGGGTAAATATGATTTGTACAACACCGTTGTTGGATTCAGAGATGTGCCGGTTTTGCACGAAAGATTCAAAGTTAACTTCAATAATACTAGGGCTGCAGAACATTTGTGGAGCACGGAACACAAATAATGTGTGTAGGTGATAAGGGGTGACGTAGTTGTGTGTACTACGAACAAACGTGTGTGGCGCCGTATTACCTGTGTGTATGGCGGCGGTTACAAGTAAATAATATATTCTCCTGCACCGTTCTGATATCTTGGTATATTGTAAAAGGCAAATCGGAATTTCCGTGGTAAAACCACGTAACTGCAGATGGACCTCATAACTACGTTGTATAGCGCCTGTATAGTAAGTAAGTTACACTACGCTTTGTCTTCTTCTTTCGAAAGTCAAATTACTAACGACTGAAAGAGAGAAATCGATGTGTAACTATTCACCTAATATAATTAATACATTTATTAGTAAGGAACTTTGAGTATAAAAATATTGTTAAAAACTGTGTAAAATATTAGTTTGTGTATTTTCCAGGGCGACACAGACCTATGGACTTTTCAAGAGATTGCGTTCAAAGCGGAGATGGATCGGCACGACGACCCCGAATCAGAAGAAGAAGCGTTCATACTATGTGCAGAGGATCCTGCAACCAGAACCAGAAATATTGTAGAACTTAGGAATATGATTTACGGTAAGAAACTCATAAATTTACTGAGATATTGTGGTACTGAAGGCAGCAAAACATGGATATCCCAAGTTCTAGAAGAAGAGTTCTCACAAAAGAGATGACATGCATCTTTCTCAATTACCTTCCAAAAATTCACTGTTTGCGTCATAAGGTAACAGGACGACGTACGTATATTAAGTATTTTCTTCTTTGTCGGTTTTGAATGATTTGGATAAATAATGATGGAAATGATTAATGATAATGACTATTATCTCGGCTACGACGCTACGATGTAATGAGTTTTCTCATTTCCTAATACACGTAACAGTTAGGTAACCGATACTATAAATATGGCGTTTACGGAAAATAAACACCTAATAGGCTGAGTCTGAGTCGAGGTGGAGGGAGCCGAGTGGAGGAAATGACTTAAAATATGGGGACTATGCTCGTAAAAGGCGACGAGTACCAGGGCAACAAAGCCCTAAGGAAGTATTTCGAGGTAATATTCATTATTGTATTGTATGCTTCGGTTTCGGTACCAAACCAAATGGCATTGTAAATGTAAAGTCATTTATGACTATGTTAGCTGATAAACAAAGTTAGACATTGCTTAAAAAAGGTGTCATTTTTAGCAAGAGCGTAATATTTTACTGAATGTTTACCTAGAAGTGCGAAATCATCTAGAATTATTTACTGTAAGCAAAATTATCGAGGAATAACAACATTTATAAACAAGGAACAACAGAACAATTTGTAAACAAACGATTTCAAGTTAGGTTACCAACCTTCCTAAGTGTGATATTCAACGTTTGCTGCTTGTTTCAACTTGTAAATTGACCTTTATCATAGATCTGTACTTAAATTTTACATGATACGAAGTAAATTGCCAAAGAATCAGTCATTATGTGTCTTGTAATAGGTAATCTTGTAGTTATGAAACAGTGATAATGTTAAAGATAGTTAAATTTATGCAAATAACACTCATTATGTAGATGGCTTTGGTCACGGTAGATACAAAGAGATTCTGATGGTCTTTCTTACAAACTATCAATCTGATATTGTGATTTATTTGATAAAATTGTTCAAAGACATTGAGTAAGCTATGAAATATACACCGACGACGCTACGCTACCAATGATATTATAAGTATTATACATGAATTAGAATTGCCTACGACGAAATAAATTATACTTTTAATCGCAGTTGAAATCGACGATTAGTTCGAAATGATGCATTCTTTGAACCTAGTTTCAAAAACGTGTATAGCCGCGCGACATTATTTTCATTTCAATAGTATATCACATGTGTCACGTCACAGTTTCATTAATGAGAGTGGGTCCATATTTGTTTCTATTACTTTTACCCGACGACGGCGAAAAAAAAGGAGGGTTATGATTTTGACCGGTATGTATGTATGTATGTTTTAATTACAACCTATAATTTAGACTGGAAGCCGACCCCAACATAGTTGGGAAAAGGCTAGGCAGATTGATTGACAACCTATAATTTGTACATATGGATGGATTGCAATAACTGCACATCTGCAGCTGTACCTGTTAGTGAAAGAAGAGTACTAAATGTTTATAAACTCCGCCGAAGCAGAGTATTTCAAAAATATTATAGACTCATTTGAGTGTCCCCCTCCACGGAAATCTTTAGTAAAAGGCGAAAGATTTATGCGTTTTGAAGGGAAACCAGAGTTAAAAATATTTAGGTTGCCCGAGTTTATATCCTCCGCGCGGTAACGAAACCATAGCGCGATTCAGAAACGAGCGTGAATTGTACAACGCCATCTATCGAGCATGTGGGAACTAAAAATACCTATTGATACCATGCATTGCATAACCATAAATATGGTAGAACATTAATACCACAAGAGAGATGTCAACAGAATACCCATAAAAAATGCTATCCTCTAAAATGAGGTTAACTATCTTCTGCGGTTCTACTTAGTTATTAGACGCCTAACCAAATCCTAACAGCCACACGAGTATGTCTCAAAACATGTTGCGATATGTTTCGTTTAAATCAGAGGCCCTGGACGTGGAAGTCCTCTTTGTGTAATCCTGGATAAGAAATCTTTGCTTTGGCGGTAGAATCAACTGGTATTATTAAGACAAGCATCGATCATTATTATTAGTGATCGATGAAGACAAGTAAAGATATTGTCCAACGGGAAGCTAAAAAACCAGAGATAGCTTTGGGTGATAAGATAACGTGATACTGATACCTACTAGGCAGTGGTCACCATAGACCACCATAGTCTACCCAAACCTCAGTTCTATTGGTATTTTATAAAATAATGAACAATGTTAATATATGTATATATAAACTTTCTCAAACTTGACTTCTTACAAATTGTACGTAGAAGTAAATATTTGTTACAGTTACGCTCCATGTTGTTCACCCATTTCAAACTTGAATAAATATTATTTCCTTTGCTTTGGAACTGAACAACTTCTACTATAAATTAAAAACTTTACGAGTTTAAGATTTTAGTTCTATGATTCAATTCAGTGCATTTGTCTGACTCTATTATTTTTATTGTCTTCTTCAGTTAACTACTTAAATTTTTAGAATAATAATTTCAGTTTCATCTGCAATTTATGGGGAACTAGCATCCCTGTTGACATTGGGTCAATTTTAAATCTCTATTAACGCAGTTTGCTTCACAAAAGCAAGAATGGGGATTTCTTGGAATCCTAATCCCGTTATAAATAATACCTAAATTCTAGTTTAAATATAACATTTGTTATTCCAAGCTTGACTGTACTATTATAATTTATTTCGCTCCGTCTGTTTGCCATTCAATAGCAACTATTTTGTGATATTTAAAATTAAAATGACATAATTATTATTTCAGAGCGAGGCGAGTGTCACCCACATCGGATGGACGATGCGTTTCTACTGCGGTTCCTGAGGGCACGGCGATCAGTGCCTGCGCGGGCACATCGACTTGTACGTATTCAATTGATTCTGCAGTATAATTACAATCAAAAGAAGCCCTCGCACACCTTGCGATGCAGGGTTTTACTATTCATGAATATTTTCGGACATATCTTTATTTGAGAGAGATGCAAGAGTCGCCTATTTATCTTCATCAACATTTTTAATTCATGAATTTGCAGTGCCGTTTATTTTCATAGGTACAGCTACCAAAAGTCGCCACTTATTTGTTCACCTGCGCTTTTTGTGTGTTGAATGGAAGCCTTCTTTTCACAGTCATGTTGTGCAGCTGCCGATTATTTATGTTTTATGCTGTTTGATAGCGTTTAAGTAGTCATAAGATCAAGGTCTGAATAAAAGTCTACTTTTTTATTTTTTATATCTTACTTAGATATATTTTGTTTATTTTTCTGATTTGTTTATCTTTTCGTATGATGCACGTGTTTCTGTAACAAGTAAACCTATTTTTATTTCATCTCTCACTTGTTGCGTAACTGCAATTTAATTCATTTCCTGAAGGCTCCCGATTTTCTACACAAACATCCAAACATAAGCATGAATCTACTTTCCTTCCAGTTAGTCCGCTACAGCAACTTCCGGGACCAGAACCCGCACTTATGGCGCGATGTGGACTGGTTCAGCCTCACCAAACTGGGCCACGTGTTCGAAGGCGTACTCTTCGACAGGCCTGATGTTGGCAGACTTATCATGTGCAGGCTAGGTAAATCTTCCAGCTCACTTTTTCCTATACTAGCTTTAGGTAGATGGGCGGGGTCCAGTACAGCCAGCAACAAAAGCGGCTGAATGATCCCATAGCAATGCTTTCTTAACTTATCTATTAGGAACGGCTTCTAGTCCAAAAATATGCTACTGAATAATGTGTATGAAAGTTTTTAAGATTTTTGATGTAACGTCGCAGTAACTTATAATTACCTTAAAAGGTGCTGTGCGAAGCTTATCTAATTATTCTTTAAATCCCTTTACGAAGTAACGTTTTACTACGCTTACGTAAAAATGAGGTTAATCTTATAATCTTCAGTGAAAGGATTTTCCATCTTTCATGCTTTTTTGTGTAAAATCAGAATTTATCAAGATTTATCTTCAGTTTGTAATGGCAAAAGTTATGACTAACAAACATCCTCAGATATCCGCTAGTTCGTCATACATTTATTTGATAGACATTAAATTAAAGATGCCATATAAATTAACGAATAAAATACCTAGAATAGATAGCATCTAAATTGCTAATTTTACAATCGATGTCAAACGTCATAAAAATGCAATGTGTTAGTTTGATTGATGTTATTTGAAAATTTTGTAAATAAAATGAAGTCTGAAAACCTGGAAACTAAACTTTACTTACAATGTAAGAAGGTATGCTTATTGCTTGTATGTAACCAGCAAAACCGTTGGAACGTGCATGAATCAGAGTCTTAAAGAAGTAATTTCCAATCCAGGTGAATGGGATCCAGATGAAGTCCCAGTAGACGATCTAATCCGCGGTGCAATGCTACTTCTGGAGATCGGCATCATGCAGCCGAAGCTCCAGATCTTAGGAGGCACCGCCCTCCTGGACTGTGCTGGTCTCACCATGAAGCATATGAGGCAGTTCTCACCAGCTATTGCCATACAGGCAATGAATGTTATGGGGGTAAGGAATTAGTCCGGTTTTCTTACACAGTACCAGGGACACAGGGCTGCATAGAACAAGTGTGAAGAAAAAAAGGGAATCTGAAAACTTGCATCAGACAACTGAAGCAATTTTAGTTAGAACTTCTTAAATAAATTAGCAAATGGCCATACAAGCTCTGCTGCCTACTTATAAATTAAATTGCTGTTCAAGTAATAATTAATTAGTTATGCTACACAATACCAAACCTTTTAATTTTTCGTAAGTAAACTATTCCACAAGGAAAAATATTGTGCTTACTTTTACTGGATTGGGAAACCACTCTCTTGTCAATAGACAATGAGTGAGGACATTGCAATGATAAGTAATCTCATGGCATAACCTCATCATATTTCAGTTCTCATTCCCGCTGCACATGCGAGGGGTCCACGTAATCAACTGCTCCCGGGTCTTCGAGACTCTGTTCCATTTCTTCAGACGTCTGGCGCCCGTGGACGATTTGTGGAAGAGGGTTCGGTTCCACGGAAGTGATCTCGGTGCTTTACATAAGTGAGTATCCAGCACCTGAGTTATGCAAAATAATGCAGGTAAAGCCAAAAAGTAGGTATTCAATTCAGCTTTGCATGCCAACTACATGCTTACACAAGGTATGGACAAACAGACAGACACACGAGTGATCCTATATGGGTTCCGTTTTTTCCTTCTGAGGTAGGTACGGAACCCTAAAAATCAAGAAGTGTCTATGGGACACCCGATTAACGAATTTCCTTATGAATTATTTGACACAATGAAATAAATAACAACGTTTGAGAGTAACTAAATGAAAAAAAAGGAAGCTCACTTATTAGCAAAAGTGTCGTGAGTTCTTGACGATTAAAATTATGATAGTTAATTGATTCAGGCGTGACTTTGCGAAAATCCATTATAAAATACAATAGACGCTGATATATTTAGTACCCAACCTAATAAATTGTATTTGATTAAAATTATTGTACTTACACTCTTTTCGTTCTAACTCTCAAATACTACAAAAAAATTGTTTATTTCTGCACAATCTGCACCAATACAGCGCTGCAATGAGCCGCATGATAGAACAGAAAATGAGAAAAATCCCTCTATTACCCGTACTAATTTGTTATTTTAAGCTAAAACTGTAACTTTGTAACAATCACTTTACCTGGATGACTGCGAACTCTTTAGCGATCAGTTTCACTCCGTAGCTCCCAACGACGTGCTTCGACTATTAAGGAGTCGATACACAGTATTTTACTTTATTTCTGTGGTACTTTTGAATCTATAATATAACCAATTGGATTTAAAAGTAAGAACCTTCAACAATATCGAGAGTGCCAGATGGGAATGTTCAAGCCTGCCAGGTCAATCTCATAAGTCTAATATTTTTATGTACAAAGTTGGTTGGTTTTTCAGTATAAGTCGTCCTCTCTGTCAGAGAGAGTGGGTCGTAAATTTACCACGAGAGCAGTGGTGATAAAAATATATTAAAGTGCCTACCTGGTTTCGAACTAACGACCTACAACACGTAAAGTCGGGGGTACCAACTATAAACTTTATATCTCCCTTTTTCAGGTACATCCCCCCAGAGTGCCTGCCAAAGAGGTACGGCGGTCATCGCCAAGAGGTGTCCCTAGAGAGGTGGCTGACAAAGATCAAACAGTACAAGAATAAAGACTTTGATAACGACATGAGAAACTTAGGTTACGCTGTAGATTAAGTTACACCTAATGTCTGTTTGGACTAGAGTACTAGGCAAGCATAGCTATACAAGAGAACTTAGATACCTAGTGAACGATGCTCAAGTATGATTTTTAACCGACTTCTTCAAAAAGGAGGAGGTTCTCAATTCGTCTGTATGTATCTTTTTTTTTTTTGTTTGTATGTTACGCGATTACTCCGCCAATTATGAATCGATTTTGATGATTCTTTTTTTGTTTGGTAGGTCATGCTTCAGAGGTGGTCCCATATCAATTTTATTAATTTTGCTTGCGTAGTTTTTGAGTTAGCTTCAATAATTACGTATTTTTCCTACTTTGCTATGTAGATGATATAATTATTTCACTCCGTCACTGTTATTTACATAGCAGATAACGGTAAGTATACGAATTTGTGTGAGGTAGATACCACAACTAAAAAGTGAAAAATAAAAACTTTTTACAAAAAAAAACAACCGACTTCAAAAAACAAACACAAAAAAGTGAAAAATAACTTTAATTTCGGAAGTCGGTGGCAAAAAACGAAAATTGAAAAGCAGACACCGACTTCCGAAATTAAAGTTATTTTTCACATTTTCGTGTTTGTTTTTTGAAGTCGGTTGTTTTTTTTTTGTAATTAAAACTATTATTTAATAAGAAGGGTTTGTTAGAAGCCTTAGAAAATTCTAGTTCGGTATGTGTGCTGGTGCAAACGGTCTGGTATTCTTGCCTTGTTCCTTCCTATTGTCCTTCAAAAAGATGACACTAAAAAATATAGTAGGTGTCCAGTACTGACTTATCTGCTGACTATGATAAAGTTAATATTGCCCTGGCTATGATTGTGAATTCTGCTGGTCATGACCCCCGATGAACGGTCGAGGAGAAGGTTTAAATTAATTGTTATTATCACTATGCGAAAGCTCCAGGGTAGTCCACGATAGTTCAACTAGAAGGTCAGTGTCACGTTATAAACAAAAATATCATATTTTGCAACCGTAACAAAGGTAAAAGGTAAGTATACTTACCTAGTTATTTACAGAATTTAATTTATTCAAATCATCAATATCACTCTCAAGTCAAATTAACTCAATGTCTCAAGTTCAAATAAACTGTATGCCTATCACGAGACAGCAGCCCATGTGCGGCTATTACTGTCCGGTGGTCGCCACATACTTACAGGGCAAAGTACTTCGGTAAGGCGATTAACACACGGCACCGCGCGCTGCCGCGCGCGCGGTAGGCGGTCTCATGTCGCAATGGCCTCTAATAAATCCGTTGATGCCAATGACTTAAGGTTGATGCGCTAGGGTAGCCCGCGAAATTCAAATTTTCTTAGGTTTTTTGCAATTTGCAGGTCAGTATCAGGTTGTATGTTGATCTAAATATTATTAGCGCTCGTAACAAATATGGATTTACTGAATTATAAACATTAAAATCAGCAATACAACTCACTAAGTTCATGAAAGTGACAAATGTCATGATTTCATGAAATAGTCATTCAATACACTTTCATGAGCTTAGAGAGTTGTATTGCTGATTTTAATGTTTATAATTCAGTAAATCCATATTTGTTACGAGCGCGAACGATCGAATAATCGATTTTACCACCCTATTTTGAATGAACACGCCATTTTTAAAATTTGAATTCCGCAGGCTACCCTTAGCGTACATAAGACATAGGTATTAGTTGAGAATAGTGATCACTACTAGTAGACTGTATAATCACAAATAATTCTAAAAGTACATTTTAAAAGATAGATTCTAATTAATAAGATAAGTAGCTAATTTGTGTCGAAATTGAATGACTGAAAATTCATGTGATATTGCTATGTATAAGTAAATGAAAATGTCATTCAAAGATGAGTAAGTACCTACTTAATTGTAAAAAAAATGGACAAAAGAGAATAACGAAAACTTTGTAAATGTTAGATTAAACACAACAGTTTTCAAATAAATATTGTATTGTTATTATTTATATTTTTACTGGTCAGACGAAGGGTCATACGCATTACGCAGGTCACGCGATATCAGTTTCCAATACTTGCTGTATAGAATTCATTCTTCACATTTCTGATATCCTGGTACTTGGTAAAAGGCAATTCAAAATTTCCGTGCAACAACGATCCAACTGCGAATCAGTCTTGTGGCGAAGTGACGTGACAGCTAATTACTGACAATCCCTCTTTTAATTTCTGATGCCTTAGTATTTGGTAGAAGGCAATTCAAAATTTCCGTGCAACAACGACTCATCTGCGAATCGGACGTAAAGTGACGTGCAACAGCTGATTACCGACTTCCCCTCTCTTGATTTCTGATGCCTTGGTATTTGGTAGAAGGCATTTCAAAATTTCCGTGCAACAATGATCCAACTGCGAATCGGACGTATTATGACCGTGGAACAGCTGATTACCGACTTCCCCTCTCTTGATTTCTGATGCCTTGGTATTTGGTGGAAGGCAATTCAAAATTTCCGTGGAACAACGACCCAACTGCGAATCGGACGTAAAGTGACGTGCAAGCAGCTGATTACCGACTTCTCCTCTCTTGATTTCTGATGCCCTGGTATTTGGTAGAAGGCAATTCAAAATTTCCGTGCAACAACGACCCAACTGCGAATCGGACGTAATAAGACCGTGCAACAGCTGATTACCGACTTCCCCTCTCTCGATTTCTGATGCGTTGGTATTTGGTAGAAGGCAATTCAAAATTTCCGTGGAACAACGACCCAACTGCGAATCGGACACGGACAGCGAAGTGACGTGCAGCTGATAACTAACTTGGGGCCCTATTATGAACTCTTATTTCCAGGCAGTTTACGGCGCGCGGCGTAAACAGAACTGCCTTGCAATTTCGTATTATGACTCGTCAACCAAGCCAGTCAGCGGTCACGTGACACCCTGGCCGCCTTCTGCCCGAATATTGCCTAGCAATACCGTACTACGAACCACAGACTACCTAGAGAACTAACGTCTACGAACCTTCGTTTGACATTTCTTGACATATTAAAACTGTTAATAAGTAACCTGTCAATCCATTCAATATAAGCTCCTCTGAAGCAGCTTTTATTGAATGGATTGTGAATTGTTTTAGATTTATTTGTTGAAATTATTCGAGGGTTATCCAGTTATCATAAAAAAATATCAGGTGTGACGAATATGTACCGTTTGAGTTTCTGGAAACTCTAGAAAGTAGCACTTCTGACTGATAAAAACATCGAAAAAACTCCCACAACTTTTCCAACAGAACATGAGTTAGGCGCCGACGAGGGCGAAAACTCTCATCCACTGAACTATGTATAATAATTACAACAGCTTTTTAATATCTCGTTTATTTATTTTCATACTTAATAATACATATTTAAATATTTTGTAAAACTCATTAAAAACATCATTTGGAAATATAAAAATTGGTCCGCCGGTATCGGGAGCTGGGTCCAAGCTATCAGTGGTTAGGGTTGCAGACTTGCAGAGACAGGAACTTCCTCACAATGCGAGCCTTATCTGCCTTCTGAATCAGGCCCTTGATCCAACTGCCTAACGAGAGCCTCGAGAGCTGCTGCTGCTGGTCGAGGCTTTCGGCCATCAGCCAGGCCATTGGCCGTTCCGACAATCATGTCAACAACTGCCTCTATTAATAATATTATCATGATGAAAACTGATTTTAAAAACACTAGAAAACTACCACACGGTGGTGTGGTGTAAGTATATTCATCCACCACCATATCCAACCCTAACCATATTTTTGTTTATACTTCGAATCTAATATGTGACGGCGCATTGCTAGCGCCATCTGTTAAGATATACGTCGGAACTAGATTTGACAACTGTCAGTCTGGTGGAGCGTCGAGGCGATGGTCAGCGCGGCCATGTTGAACGTGGGCTTTTCGAACGTCAACGGCGAGCGCACCACGTATCCGACGAATCGCTTTTGTTCCGAGTAATCTTGTCCCTTTTTGAATCAAACAATAATTAAAACCGATTGATTAAGAGATTTCCTAATTACTAGTGAATAGATTTTAGTGAAATTCTGTAAGGAAGATATTTTGTGTGATTAATAACTTTCGATTGTGACTTGAGTGATTCTTTGTTGGTTCCTACCCAAATTACCATTTATTGAACATGGCCGATTCTGATGAAGACGGGCGCCTGCCTATATCAGAAGTGGGATCATCCCATGTCCTACCGACCGAGAAAAAAATACCGCCTGACAAAAATAGCGCCTTGAAGTTGTTGAGTGATATGGAAGCCCTACTTACTCGTTTGTTAGCAACGCCGCAACCGCCGGTGGTAAGTGCTTGCGCCCAGTCCAGTGCAGTGCAGCTCGTACAGTTTAATCCGGAAGATGCCGACGCGGATATAAAAGGTTGGTGCAAGATTACGGAACTCATAGTCTTGAGTAAACATCTAGAGGGTGTCGATTTGCTTGTGGCTCTTACCGGTGCACTAAAAGGCCGCGCAGCTTCTTGCTTGACCAAGTTAAATTTGAATGAGAGGCTTACATGGGAGGCTGTAAAGCAAAGTTTAATGGCAAGATTTTGTAGACCGAAATCATTTCAAGATTATTTTGATGAAGTATTGCGATACAATAGACGCTGATATATTTAGTAACCTATTCCGCTTGACTATTCTTCAAGAGTCATAAAAACCCTGTAAGAAATCGACACGTGTTTCACCTCTCAACGAGGCATCTTCAGGATGACGATTGACCAATTGCAAACCAGAACGCGACGTGTTACCACACCGAGCGCTGGACGCAGAGTGAATCAAATCGCCCGACACCCCCACTTATATAGGATTGCTGCTCGGCGCTGATTGGCTTGGACCGTTATCAGTGCGATAAGCGCGATAAGGGGCGAACAATCGCAACAAAGGCGACCTTGGAATACTGGTATTTAATTCGTTCAACAGTGTAACGGTCGCTGTATTATTTTTAACAATTTCTAAACTCTCTAATACTGACATTTTAAATCCTTTATCACAAGTGTGTAAAATTTTGAATGTGTTATTATTATTTAATGAATGACCTGAATCTATTAAATTTTGAGCAACATGAGATCTTTCTGGACAACTATTCCTATAAGCTGCAATATGTTCCTTATATCTTGTTTGGAAATTACGACCAGTCTGACCTATGTAAATACCATTACAATCATCGCAATGTAATTTGTAAACACCTGATTTTTTATGGTTTTCTAAACGATCTTTTCCGTTACAAATCCGTCTTAAAGAATTATCTGTTTTAAATGCTACCCTTATTTCATTTCTACACAAAGTTTTTGAAACCCTATCACTAATCGACCCTAAGTACGTCAAACTACCTATATATTGATGTGGTTTTTCTGGAGGCAGTGGATACAAAAGAGAACGAACTATGTTACGGCGTTTCGTTTGTATCAAATCATTAACCATTTTCCTACTGTAACCGTTGCTCTCAGCTATATGATAAATAATGGTTAGTTCTCTGTTATAATTATCTTGGGATAGTGGTACTGACATCAATCTATGAATGAAACTACGATAAGCTGCTAATTTATGCTGAATTGGATGACAAGATGACGCAGGAATCGTGACGTCTGTATAAGTTGGTTTTCTATATATCTGAAAATCGTGTTTGTTGTTAATTCTTGTGATAGTTAAATCTAAAAAGTTAAGGGATCCGTCAACTTCTAATTCTAATTTAAACTTGATTTTAGGATGGAATCTATTGATTTTATTAACAAAAACATCTATTTGACGCAATGTACCGGTCCAACACATAATTATGTCGTCAACATAACAGTAATAATATAAAATTTGTGGCTGTCCAATAATGTATTTATTTTCAAAGTGGACCACTTTGAAAATAAATACATTATTGGACACATATGTTGACGACATAATTATGTGTTGGCATAATTATGTGTTGACGACATAATTAATAAAATCAATAGATTCCATCCTAAAATCAAGTTTAAATTAGAATTAGAAGTTGACGGATCCCTTAACTTTTTAGATTTAACTATCACAAGAATTAACAACAAACACGATTTTCAGATATATAGAAAACCAACTTATACAGACGTCACGATTCCTGCGTCATCTTGTCATCCAATTCAGCATAAATTAGCAGCTTATCGTAGTTTCATTCATAGATTGATGTCAGTACCACTATCCCAAGATAATTATAACAGAGAACTAACCATTATTTATCATATAGCTGAGAGCAACGGTTACAGTAGGAAAATGGTTAATGATTTGATACAAACGAAACGCCGTAACATAGTTCGTTCTCTTTTGTATCCACTGCCTCCAGAAAAACCACATCAATATATAGGTAGTTTGACGTACTTAGGGTCGATTAGTGATAGGGTTTCAAAAACTTTGTGTAGAAATGAAATAAGGGTAGCATTTAAAACAGATAATTCTTTAAGACGGATTTGTAACGGAAAAGATCGTTTAGAAAACCATAAAAAATCAGGTGTTTACAAATTACATTGCGATGATTGTAATGGTATTTACATAGGTCAGACTGGTCGTAATTTCCAAACAAGATATAAGGAACATATTGCAGCTTATAGGAATAGTTGTCCAGAAAGATCTCATTTTGCTCAATATTTAATAGATTCAGGTCATTCATTAAATAATAATAACACATTCAAAATTTTACACACTTGTGATAAAGGATTTAAAATGTCAGTATTAGAGAGTTTAGAAATTGTTAAAAATAATACAGCGACCGTTACACTGTTGAACGAATTAAATACCAGTATTCCAAGGTCGCCTTTGTTGCGATTGTTCGCCCCTTATCGCGCTTATCGCACTGATAACGGTCCAAGCCAATCAGCGCCGAGCAGCAATCCTATATAAGTGGGGGTGTCGGGCGATTTGATTCACTCTGCGTCCAGCGCTCGGTGTGGTAACACGTCGCGTTCTGGTTTGCAATTGGTCAATCGTCATCCTGAAGATGCCTCGTTGAGAGGTGAAACACGTGTCGATTTCTTACAGGGTTTTTATGACTCTTGAAGAATAGTCAAGCGGAATAGGTTACTAAATATATCAGCGTCTATTGTATTTTATAATGGATTTCCGCAAAGTCACGCCTGAATCAATTAACTATCTTAAGTATTGCGATTTCAAATTGGAGCAAAGGAAACCGCATCAGAAACTGGCCTACGCTTGTGGAATATGATCGAATGTATACCTAAGACCCAAATGCCAGAAGATATTATAACCGGATTTGTCGTATCGGTCTTATGTCAGAAGGATAGTTTCATACGCCGTGAGTTAAACGCACATGCTGTTACTAACAAAGCTCAGCTATTTAGAATCTTAAGCGGCATTTCACTAAAGAGAAGATTGGAGGTTACTGAAATCCAAGAACCTGATTTCAAGCAACCTAGAATTACAGACGCAAGCTTTCCCGGTAAATGTCATTGGTGTGGACTCCCTGGACATCGGCAAGCCGACTGTAGAAAGCGACGAGAAGATTCTTCTGCGAAGACTAAACAGCAAGATCCCCCAACTGCCGCACGTGCCCCCGAGAAGACTTCGTCCGTAACCTGCTACATTTGCGGTAATCCAGGACACATAGCAATGAATTGTCAAGAAAAGAGGAAAGGTGGTGGAGCTGTTGCAAGGAAAGAGGTCAATCTCTGTGAACAACGGTTGTGGAGGGGTACCTTGAGGACGTCATCCGGTGAGCCAGTAACTTTTTTATTTGATGGCGGATCGTCTTGCTCTTTAATGAAAGCTAGGAAATGTTCAGTTAGTACACCGATAGAACTCATGTTCTGTATCCGTTCCCAATCTCTAGGTATGTCGAAAATTAGTTCAAATATCTACTAGTTTTATGATTGAGGAGGAGGCCATGACGGCGCCGGAAAACGTTGAACTCGATAAACTCGATAATGGTCACCTCGACAGACTAAAGTAGTTGTGATACATTTACTGCAAGCTCCAATACCCTTTTCGCAGGATCTGACACACTTACAGCTGAGTCTGATACCTTTAGTAACCTTAGATCATGAAATCATTGAGCATGAAGTTTCCAAAATCACGCGGAGCAAGACAGTCCGTAACTTATTTGTATGTGTAATCTGTAAGCAGTATTTGCATGAAGTCTTCTAACTATGTTGGGACGTTGGGAGCAGTCATCGAATAATGTGAAGGTGGTCGAAGGGATAATGTCGTCCGGGCCATGCAGCTGATAGCGGCTGGTCGAGGGGACACATTCATCCGGTCCAACCTTAAGTGTTAGCTGGTCGAAGGGATAATGTCGTCCGGGCCATGCAGCTGATAGCGGCTGGTCGAGGGGACACATTCATCCGGTCCAACTTAAGTGTTAACTGGTCGAAGGGACAGTGTCGTCCGGTCCATCCACGAGTGGCTGGTCGAAAGGACACACCCGTCCGGTCCAGGTTAATAAATTTGTGGAAAGGAGAATGACCAGGAATGTAGGGCACCCTGTACCAAGCGAAAAGTCCGCCTGTCACAACCAAACCTAGTGTATTTAGAGGAGAATTAAATGCTCTTCTTATATTGTTAACTTTTTTTTACATGGATTCCCGCAATTCGTATTTACTAACCATTTATCTACTTCATATTTTGAGGTTAAGTTCGAGAAAGTGACAGGCTCGAAATGGTGAAGTTGATGACAAATAAAGCGGTACCTAATATCGGTTGCTTTTTATTCTTGATTTGGCGCTTGTTTCCTGATGGATGATTATACAATACATCACTGATAGTCAATGATAATTCTTGGTGTCAGGTTTTATATATAATGATAATGGATATCAATAATCATGTAGGTAGGTACTCATAGTATGTGCAGCTGGTAGTCTGAATAAGTAATCAATTTAGTACTGTGTTTACTGATTCCTAATATCTTGAAATCTTAACATAACAGCAGGCCTGTTTTCCCAGAAGAGTTAGGCAGAGTTGTATTTACTATATAGTACACCCACTTCTCGAACTTCACCTGTTAGTAAATAATAATAAGGTGATAATGTTGTTAGTACCTAATAAGGCACTTATATCAAAAATGAAAAACGCAGTTAAGATATTATATTCATATTTACATAACGTATATGACCTCGACCGCTACCAGGACAGAGAAAAGAAATATACAAAAAAAACAATAGGTAGGACAATTGGGTGGCACTCGGGAACGCCTTGCAACTGTTGCAACACGTAGCATGGATTGTCCACATCCAAAGCACACATCACTCCACATTGTGACCAAGTGTTAGTTCAGGTATCAATTCGGAATCTCAGGGAGTTTTTCTTGTATCAATGCGAAACATTTGTAACATTATGAATAGGAACTACCAGGATTGATCTGAAAGCATAAAAACTGTTTTTTAATCCTTAAATTGAATAAATAGTCCCGGAAGTAGGTAGGTACTTTAGAAGCTAACTATAATATACATGCTTCTACTAGGTGAGGTAATACTTACAGGCGTCGCGTCGGTACAATCTATGATGTTAAAACACGATCATATCCACGGATATATTTTCTATGTAATATATTCTAAATTGTTCTAACAATACTAGTGAACGGTTTAGGATACGTCGGCGACGCTGACTTCCTG
Organism: Lithophane semibrunnea; assembly: GCA_947363905.1. Lineage (NCBI taxonomy): Eukaryota > Metazoa > Arthropoda > Insecta > Lepidoptera > Noctuidae > Lithophane > Lithophane semibrunnea. The sequence goes on along the minus strand of OX376202.1, from coordinate 2,350,519 downwards.
GCCGATATCTTACTCTAGTTGAGGGCATCGCTAAGGATTATCACACAAAGACTACGTTATGAAAACGCATCTGAGCCCCCGTTTTTTGTTAATAAGTATTACAAATTATTATTCAAATAGTTCAGATGAAACCAATATTGAAAGTAACGCCATCCATGACGGCGCCACAGAATAATTATTGCAATACGTCACAGTACAAATGACATTTTACTTTTTTGAATAGGTCCTCTTTTCATTAAATGCATGTATTTGCAATGTATTCCAAAAAAATAATAATAAATTATTACGATGTAACGCGTAACCTAAAGATGTTTTTTGACACACATAAAAATATATTGTATCCTAATATAAAATGGCAAATTGGTACAATTATCTTCTTCATTTTTTAATGTTCGTTGACAGGTAGGTACCTATATTTTTAACATAGTAGCAACATTCGGAAATGAAGTGCAATATCAGTGACATAAGCGGAAAATACGTACCACAAAAGTAAAAAAAGACTTTTATTTTTGGTGTCCGAAAGCCGGGAATCGTTTTCATAACAAAATCGTATATCTGATTTAAAAAATAGGAGTAATTTTATGAACTACATTTGGTTGTGACACTCTAGCTCCTTTGTTGGTACCACAATATGGCATTCTCCTTTGATCGCGACACGATAGTATCGTCCGAGCCAGACCTGAGGGTTGGTTGCCATGGTGGACATGCTGATCGAGTTTAGAGTGCGTTGCTTGTTAACTGTTTAGAGAAAGGTGCCGTCCGGTCCATGAGTGGTCGAAAGGACACACGCTTTCTTTTGTTGTGAGACAGTTACAGTTAGTATGTGAGTAATGATATGTCTACCAGTCACAGTGTGTCAGGCTGGGCGAGCGGGTAGATTTACTGACACCTGTTCGATTGATTGTGTGATTGTTACAGGACTGCAATCTGATGCGCCCGAGGACGGTCGAAAGTCAGTCCGGCCGTGACGGCGCATTGCTAGCGCCATCTGTTAAGATATACGTCGGAACTAGATTTGACAACTGTCAGTCTGGTGGAGCGTCGAGGCGATGGTCAGCGCGGCCATGTTGAACGTGGGCTTTTCGAACGTCAACGGCGAGCGCACCACGTATCCGACGAATCGCTTTTGTTCCGAGTAATCTTGTCCCTTTTTGAATCAAACAATAATTAAAACCGATTGATTAAGAGATTTCCTAATTACTAGTGAATAGATTTTAGTGAAATTCTGTAAGGAAGATATTTTGTGTGATTAATAACTTTCGATTGTGACTTGAGTGATTCTTTGTTGGTTCCTACCCAAATTACCATTTATTGAACATGGCCGATTCTGATGAAGACGGGCGCCTGCCTATATATGTATTAAAATTAAATAAAAATAATTTCTTCTTTGGTCAACAATGACAACAATATACCATGAAGTTGTCAAATTCTCCGCTGAACTTCAAGTGGAGTACGTCCGGAAACTTAATCTCGCGTTACAATTTTGCAAACACACAAAATTAATAATGAATTAAATAAATAAGTAGTACAATAAACATTGCGTTAATATTTTCACCTACTTTTAGTAACTAGAATTGTTTTTATTTATTATTTTTTATAAAATACGTGATTTAAATAAAATCGTAACTTACCGATAAATTATGTCATTGTGTTTCTGAATGAAACGGCAGAGAATTACAAGCCAGCCATAGACAAACTACCCAGCGTGAAGTCGGTCAGAATTATGAATGTCATAATACGAAATTTAACCATGCAGGGATATGAATTGCCTGGAACTTGCCAGGTTTTTTAAAAGTTCGCAATAGGCCCCATGGTCTCTTGATTTCTGATGCCTTGGCTATTTACTAGAAGGTATTTCAGAATTTCGGATTGCGGGACGTTTGATGACAGGACTGCTAATTAGTAATGTGACTGGCTATCTCGTTATTTTTACCCGACTACGGCGAAATAAAAAGGAGGGTTATGATTTTGACCGGTATGTATGTATGTATGTATGGATGTTCATCTGTTCCCTCCTATCTTCTAAAAATCACTCATCACAATTTGACAAATGAGATATCGTTGGAAGCGTCTTGATTGTCCGCTGGTTATAGGCTATGTGACGTCACATTAAATTAAAAATGGCGCCCTCTAGAGGAAATAAAGAAAGGAACTAAAAAAAAAAAATCGTTTAATCGTACCATGTTGGGTATCAAATAAAAGGGCTTAATGAGCACATTTCAAAAAAATAACTGTCGGATACATCATGCATGTCAACAGCATGTGCAATGTGGTTAGAAACTGTCGCATATACATGTATGCCGATGATACTTGTTTAGTGTATGCAGATAAAGAATTAGATGTAATTGAAAGGAATATTCAGGAGGATTTCACAAATATCATTAAATGGGCCCATGATAATGGGATCATAATAAATATAAATAAAACTAAGTGTATGCGTATACGGTCTCCTTATCTTAAAAATTGTGAGCGTCCGCCGCGTGTGGTGGGGCATAGCTATGAGTGCCTGCACGATGACGGTGCGACGTATTGTGCGTGTGCAGATATTGAGGTGGTGGAGGAATACAAGTACTTGGGTTTAGTTATAGACAACAGCTTCTCGTGGAAAACACACATAACACACCTTTGTGACAAACTCCGATTAGTGCTTGTAAAATTCCACCATCTTAGTTTTGTACTGGATAGGGCTACTTTGCACACGGTCTACTATGCGCTGGTTGACTCGCTACTTTCATATGGACTGGCATGTTATGGTAACACATTCAAAACATATTTAGATAAAATAAAATTATTACAAATCAGATTTATGAAACTTTTAGTTAATAGAAACACAAAAACACGTTGTAAAAGTAGTGATTATGAAGAATTATTCTTAGAGTGTAAGATGTTGCCAGTTCATCGAAAGGTGGTATTGTTATTGGCTGTAGAGAACTATTGCAAGGATGAGTTTAAAATCGAGACGGTATGCATAAGACCTAAAAGGAATAAATGTATCAGGAGATTTGTGGTACCCACTTGTACTAATTATTATGGGCAAAGATGTAGAAAATGCTTAGTGCCAACAATTTTTAACGACATACCTTCCGATTTAGAAAATAGCTGTACCACGAGAGTATCTTTTAAAAACAAAATGGGGAAGTTTCTTTTTAGCACCTTTTGTCAAAACTTCATGACTGGAGATGTGTAGATTCCGTTTATGATTGTTTGTTTTTGTTTAAATTTATGTCATACTATCTGATTTTTGCGGCTTCACCGTTGTGAATTTAAATTCTGTTGCGCAACTTAAAATGTTTTAACTTTACGCTTATAATAAGCCTTTGTTTAAAATAAGTGTGTTTAGTTTTAGGTACAAGTTGTTATTGATATAATACTAACAAATAATTACATCAATATTAAAATTGTATATGGGAGCTACATCTGCCAACAAACTGTTTTACAGTTTGGCAGAAGTAAAATATTTTGTAGTACGGATGTAACAACGAATAAACGCTTTTTCATTTTTCAAAAAAAAAAAAAAAAAAAAAAAAAAAAGATAACACTAATCATTAAACAAATGACTTCTTTCGAAAAAAGGATTCCATGTTTTTAAAATAAAATTAATTTGAAATTAGAATTCTTAGCCAAACAAAAATTATTTTGATTTGAAATGGCCAGTACTGCAGAACGGCAATTTCATAGGTAAAGACCTAATATATGGCAGCTATGGGGCGTCGATTGGGCACGCCACAATTGCGGCGATCAGTCCCCTCTTTGAGGAGTGGCTAGAGAGGCGCCATGGCGTCCTCACCTTCCGCCTGACGTAGGTCCTCACCGGACAGGGCAGCTTCGGGAGGTTCCTGTGTAGGATTAGGCGGGAGGAAACGCCCGGGTGTAACCACTGTGTGGATCGCCCGGAGGACACGGTGGAGCATACGGTGGAGGTCTGTTGCTTGGGCGGAGCACCGCCGTGTCCTCGTGGAGGCGATTGGCGGCGATGAACTCTCGCGTCCGGCCCTGGTCCAGGCCATGGTACGGAGCGAGAGGGCAAGGCAAAATTCGCGCCCTCGCGCTCCTACCCGCTTCCGCAGGAGACCGCCCTGCTGGGCGTCCATAATCCCAGGCGGATTCCCGGCCACCGCAGGCGCGGGCTTGCAAACGGCGAGCAATGGGTAGCTCGCCGTCCGATAAGAACCAGGCCCGGCGCGTTTTGTTCCATGCGCGCCTTAAAGAGAGGGGTGAGTTTTAGTCAGTAAAAGTCTGACTCGCCCTTCCGCTCCGCCCAGAGCGGCAAAAGTCATTTGATGATACCAACCCAATCTCAAAACAAAAAAAAAAGGGGGCGTCGATGAGTTGCTTACCTAGGACGCTCTCGATATTTAATCCGCCACTGGTACCTACATATAATCCTTACTATCCTAAGGATATGCGGTTAAGCGCGACAGACAGACAGACAGAGTTACTTTCGCTCAGGACTCTGTAACTCTGTCTGTCTGTCTATCGCGCTTAACCGCAAAAACTACTGATCGGTACACAGATAGTCTAGTCTAGAGCCTGGGAAAGGACATAGGCTACTTTTTATCGACATACCACGCGGGCGAAGCCGCTGGCGGAAGCTAGTAACAATATATAATATCTGATACTGTTGTAAAAAAAAAATCTGTTGTGTGAAAGTAGGTATCTCGCCAAATAGCCCAGTTTTGACTATCTGATACTGTGATCAGTGAACAGCGGACATACGACTGTGAGACGGGGCTGACGTCACAAACGTTTCAACCATAATATTTACAGATTGCAACGTAACATTTTGACATTATAAAGCGTGCTTCCACAGGTCGTTAACATTAGTTCCAAGTAATTCAACCCAGAAACGTGGACTGTCCCAAAATCAAGGTAAATGGATAAGAAACTGCGTTAACAGCTAACTCGGAGTTAACAGTTACCTTAGGACAGGGTTAATCCAATAATTCTCTTTGGATTAACCCTGAGATAGCTATTTAGCTAACCCATGAACGCGCAAGTGGGCCTAAGTAGTTTACCAACTATTTATAGAGCAGACTACTAGTTTAGAGATACTTTCACTTTTTTCTAAACATCTGTTAAAAATATACGACCGCTGTTAGGAGATAAGATATATTATGAGTTCATTATAAAAGGTTATCAAAAATAAATATTGAAATCAAATAGACTAATTATAAACATGTTTAATATCCATGTGCTAGTTTAGTCATACTTGAGCAATTACTACATACCTATCGAGACAAGAGCGAGCAAATTGTCAAATCAATAATTACTTATATTGTTTAACAATAATTACTTATATTCCTGAGTTTATTTTAGCTTAGAAAATTATAAACTAACAGGTACCTATTTCTGTAAATAATTATAAAAACCCGGTAAGTCACACACACCCCTACTCGAAACTAACGGGGTCTTTGAAATTTAAAAATGCACAATATGCATTTTACAAATTCAAATTTGACCCCGTTCACATTTGAAAAACGGGGACAAATTTGAAATAAAAAAAATGCATAATGTCTGTTTAACCAGATTTTTTAGCTTAATCCATTATTTATATATTATTTTTAGTTCTATTCTAATCAACACAATCTCTTTCCTGCACGAGTGATCGTTCCCCTCAACGTTCGTTAACCTCATAACTTAATAATTTATAGCCACAACACTAATTTACTGATCGATGAGCCACAACCATATTTATTTCTTTAATTTCCCACTTTTCAGTTGACATAACGGGTTTTGATATTTAACTACACATCATAAGTAACAATGCTCAATGAGCCCCTCCCCTTTATTTTTTCTTTTTAATTTGAACAATTACATATTACAATTATATAATTTATACAATTGTTTTTTAGTTAATTTGGTATAATAAATGTAATGTAATATAAAAAAAAAAAAAAAAAATAAGTAACTAGCTGTTGCTCGCGACTTCATCTGCGATCCAGGATGAAAAGTAGCGTATGTCCTTATCCAGGTCAAGGTCTATTCCTGTGCCAAATTTCATCCAAATCCGTTCAGCCATTTTAGAAACGTAACAAACAAATAAACTCACTTGCGCATATAATATTAAATAAAGTTAGGATAAATCTGCCGCCGCATCCTTGGCGGCCGCTAGTTTTTTTCCCACAACGTCAAAAAGCATTGAATATTTTAACGCAGTAATCTTGTTGCGAATGCAATAAATCTCTCAGCAAAAATAGACACAGCAGGAGGCAGATTATAATTAATAGAGTTACAGTCACTTCATAGACATAATAATATGCACAAATCCGGTTTTGTTGATTAGGGCCTAAAAATACTGAGGAAAGCCATGGCGCAGCTTAATAACGGCGCCGAGACACTCCAAGTTATATAAAAGGTCAGTGCGCTAAATTTTGACCATGTTCCAATCACGGCTACAATCTATCGCAGTTGACTCTGATTCTATTCGCCGTCGCAGGCGCAGCTAACGTTTTTTTATGAGATCAGTGGGTGCCACAACACGACAACCCACGGCCTGCATCGGACGTGCTATGTAGATGAATATTTTTATTTTTTAAATATCGAGTTCCTACATTTTAGACTTATTTTATTTGTATGAAGATTTGTTCCTATTGGTTTCAGTGATTTAACTAACTATGTATACTTAGTGTTTTTTTTTTGGATTGACTTTTAAACTCTCGGTGAGTATAATTTTTTGTTTGGTTTTGTTTAAAATTCTTCGGAGTTTTTTTTATTTGAAATAGAAGATCATATCCATGATCTCTGCTCAATGTATGATTATTCCGCGGACAAAAAGAAAATTTCATATAATAAAATCAAAAAAATACTACTACAAAACACTACCTACATATTACTAATACTTTTTATAGAAATAAAAAAAAACAGTCTACAACAAACAAATACAAATTTTCACCAGAGCAGAGCTCGATTGCTCTTTACTTATTACTAAATGTATCATTATTTAGCCTCAACCTCATTCAGAGCAAATAAATTAGGTATTTTGACTCTGAATTGACCTAACGCGGTCTGAAACTGATCAAAATATTACCCGCCCATTATTTTATGGACCACGTTTACTGTAAAGTTCAAAATTGACACTTTGTCCACAACCACTAACCAGCCAACTATCTAATTGCGTAACACAGTTTCACTGGGCAAATTTCACCAAACTTATAAGTCTTATCCTGCGAATAAATTTTGAATTTTTGACAGGTTTTCCATACAAAAACTGTCAGACGCCATTTTTATTCCACGGATAAAAGATATCTGAGTTTGGTGAATCAGTCCTAAATGATTAAGACTAATCTGTCTCATATTCAACAACATTCTTTGCGTTATTTACGTTGTTGAGCAGTTTTTTTTTTCTCGAACTTATGAAGCAATGGATTAGCAATCTCTTTCAAAATTATTCAGATTGAGGTTGATCGTTTGTTACGCAATTAGGGTGCAAAATTAAGCCAACCACACCATACAAATTATCCTTATTACCACAAATCCAGTATAAGCTTACCTCGCATTGTACGGAAATCCTATACAATACGAGATCAGCATAACCTGGAAATGTATAGCTTGATGTGTAGCCGTGTGTACACCCACATTTCGCCACGCGAAATTTAAATTTTCTTACTTTTTTGCAGTTTGCAGGTCAGTATCTATGTTGTAAGTTGATCTAAATATGATTTGCGGCCATTCATTTATAGAATTATAATCATAAAAATCATCAATACAACTCTCTATATCTTATTGAAGAATGACTATTTCATGAAATCATGACATTTTAGGATTATGTATTGCTGATTCTAATTATTATAATTCTGTAGTCATATTTGTTACGGTCTCGAACCATATTTTAATCCAAATCCCCCTTAAGTCCCATTAATAGGGGTCTATTGCCATCAACTGGGCACAAATCCAGACTACGACTGCTACTGAGAAATTCCTAATGTAATCAAACTTATACTAAGACTTAAAAAACAATCATGCACTTTGTATTGAACCGAGAATAGCTCGCCAAGCCTTGACTCGAGATGGCGCTTTGAACTTTTATGACCTACGCGTAATTATACTAATTAGCGTCATAATCGAATTAATTACTTACCTACAGACTAAATTGGTTGTTTGTTCGTAATAGTTCAATGAGAGATAGTTGAAGAAGCCCTATGGCCCTATTTAGCGCAGCCGTGAGCCGTGAGGCACACAATAGTTTTTTCTGTTTTTGTTTCAATGTGTATTTTGTGTACAAATTTTATTTTTTGTCTTTCTTTATACAGAAGTGCATTGAGGGTACTGGGATAGAATGAGTTTAATGACATAGTGTCACCTTCCGTTTTTGAAAAAAGCATAGGTATCATTTACCAAGTTCATGAGGTGAAACTCAGATCGATTTCTTACAGGGTTTTTATGACTCTTGAAGAATAGTTAGGGGAATGGGTTACTAAATACGTATATTTTATGAAGACTTCTAGTAAAATTCGCATTTGCCTTGCCAAAATTCGCATTTGGACGTGGAGTTACGGAGACCAGCCAGATATACTTACTTACCTACCAAAACAACAAACACATAAGTACAATGCCTTGCCTTTGCCACTTGTTTTTCATAAGAAATCAAAAGTCATTTATTCAAACTAGGCTGAGAATCAGCACTTTTCGAACGTCAAAATTACATAAGACAGGCCCCCAATAACCAGGGTTTCCTACAGGATTCTAAACTAATTGATTATATCGGAATCCAATTTACTTACATCGTCTTCCTTAGCTGCCTTACTTACCTAGAGCCATGCCATGCTAGGGCCATGGCGATGGCGGTCTCTGAGTGGGGCTCAGAGACCACCATGGCCATCTCTCTAGATATAGCAGCATATAGTAAAAGCAAAAGGTCGATTATCTTGTTAATTACCTACTAGTATGTTTCGTAAGTTATCCGTCAAGATCTTCAATTGAAAGGATTATGTTCTTCCATATTATTTTACACATCGTTTGCACTAAGACGTGATTTTATCATCCTCGTTAATGATTGTATTTCTTTATGAAGTCTGGCGAAATACCACCTTATTATGAGTATTGACTTTTAAGCAAACTAATAAGCAAGAAAATTACGAAATCCTAAGCCTATATACATAATAAGTCGTTTTTCGTGTTTGTCTGTCCGCGTTGTTCTTCTAAACCACGCAACAGATTTTGATGAGGTTTTCATCATCGTTTAGAGAATTTATTCCGGAAGGTTTATGTGTATAATACGTTTCTATTAAAGTAACGTATAACTAAGAAATCTCGATGTTTTGTCAAGTCGTAAAAACCGTGCGAAGTAGGAGCGGCTCGCTTAATATTATAAATGCGAAAGTGAGTTTCACTGTTACGCTTTCACGCTAAAACGGCTGAACGGATTTGGATGAATTTTAAAATTTGGCACATGGGTAGAGCATGACCTGGAGATGGACACAGGCTACTTTCATCCTGGATCGCAGACGAAGTCGCGGGCATCAGCTAGTAATTTGATATTATTAAGTAAGTAAAGTTATGCGATGAGCTAGACCAAGCTAGACGCAGTAGACCGGAAAACGTGGAAAGAGCCTTTGCCCTGCAGTTATAATTTATAGTTTATATTCCTTTATTTCATTTTTCATACTTATAAATTATATTTTTAAATATTAGAATAAAAAATTATATAAAACATTTAAAAATATTAAAAATATTATTCTCTTTATTTCATTTTTCATACTTATAAATTATATTTTTAAATATTAGAATAAAAAATTATATAAAACATTTAAAAATATAAAAAATAGCAGCCCACCGGTATCGGGAACAGGGTCCAAGCTACCGGCGGTCAGGGCTCCAGAGAGAGGAACCTCCTAACGATGCGAGCAAAAATATTATTATTATTAGTACATAAAAACAATAACACAGTAGATAGCATATAGAAATAGTGGGTTGTACTACCAAGTTTTAAAATTATTGTCAGCTTTCCGGGCTCATAAACTAGGTACGCAGACCAGTATCTTAGGAGTCGATATATCGCAATAGGATGGCACAGGCTTATAATAATACATAAGGATAAAAGAGGGCCCATTACTGAGTGAGCATGTAACCCTCTGCCATTTTATCCATGTACCTACCTATATTTATCATGGTCAGTTCTGCCATAGTTCAAGATAGCCAATCCACTATAGCCACCCAAACCCATAGCCCAAATTATGTTTCCATGTTTTGCAATAGTCCTGATCCAACCGGGCCGGGGGTTGTCTTTGCATAATGCATATGTCGCAGCCTTATCGTATAACACGCCGTATTACAAATAGGCGCGCCCGATTGAAAAACGTCGCTGTTTCGAAATGCGGCTACCTTTCGTTGAGCCGGATTTCAATTCGGCTGAAATAAAGTACGCCGCATTGTATGAGCAATTCGCGTTCGTCAAAGCGGCTTAGTAACGTGGCGCCCACATACAAACGGGCGCATCTTCGATACGCCGCTTTGAAATCTGACACGCACCGCATGATTATAACTACAAAAATGGCGTCGCAATCGACAACGGTGTCACAACAAAGTGAAAATAATATTGAATTTAGAATTTTGTTTTGTTCCCATTTTGTTAAGATAAATATTTTACATACAATTTTAAATTAAAGATAAAAACAAGTTTTAAAGATTAAGATAAAAACATTCAGAACCTACATTTGCTAGCATAGTATTAAATGACCAGTACATATTCTAACAAATTATTGCATGCTTGTAAGTATTTTAATATAGGAGTTGTTAAAAAAAAATTAAGAAAATTATACTCTATGACTTTCTTATTTTTATAAAAATTTTGAGGTTTCAAAAATTTAGCTTTTTTTTGGATTTGTTATTCATAATTTATAGTCACCCTACATTGCTTCTTGTTGACAATAAAGCTAAACGTTGAACGCCGCTTTGTAGAATGTATCGCCACCACGATCCGGCTGACCGAAAGGTAGCCGCATTTCAAAACAGCGACGTTTTTCAATCGGGTGCGCCTATTTGTAATACGGCGTGTTAAACGATAAGGCGGCGACATAGGCATTATGCAAAAACAACCCCCGGCCCGGTTGGAGCAGGACTATTGCAAAACATGGAAACATAATTTGGGCTGTTTGTACTATATATGGCGCCTATTTGTAATACGACGTGTTATACAATACGGCTGCGACACATACACAGGGATAATCTTCGGTTGGTGCCTCATTGGTGACTCCAGCGACATCTATTTCCCAAACTGCCTAAACAAAAATGTATGAAACAAGAAATAATTTATTACTCTTCCCATTTATGATGTCCTAGTACTAGGAAGCAGGCAGATTGAAATTTACCGTGGTAAAAAGACGCATCTGCGAATGCGATGGACGCGGAGCTGCGCAGCGGGGGACCGAACCAGCCTGACTTTTTTTTTTTTTTACCACTACCTACCGAAGCGAACTGCTACTTCCTTCCTCTACTCTTCTTGTTTCTGATGCCTTTGTACCCACTCACACACCCGGGCCACTTTGGTTGCCTATGGCGTTAGCCACTTTATAACGTTGCCTCGCTGACTTGTAACTACTAGTTCAGAGGCGATTGAACCCGAACAAACGAACCTCTGCCGCGCCGGCTCGGTAGCGGATCCCGTTGCCGTTGGACCCCTAAATGATGACATACGACAACCTAAATTGATAAATCTCACTCTGATTGATAAATCTCGCTCTGTCTTGGATTTTTATTTGGTCTGAGTTGCAACGTAAAATTTTGACATTATAAAGGGTGCTTTCACACACGGCTTCCACAGGTCGTTTACATTAGTTCCAAGAGTGTCAACCCAGAATCTTATACTGTCCCAATCCCAAGGTCAAGGTAAATGAATAAGAATATGTAGTTTTACCAGCTATTTTGTATAATAGATGACTGGACTAGATACTTTCACTTTTTTAAACAGCTTTTAAAATATACGACTGTTAGGAGATGAGTTAGTTCTTAGAGGCCATGCATCATAAAATAAATATTAAAATCGAATACACTAAGTAGTTTCGTCAAACTTGCATAAGAACTTGGCGTGCGCGTTCATACGGACGCAAATGAAACAAAAACAGTATAATTTATGCAAGGCAAGGCGTAGTTATATTATATTGTATTGTAGCAGGTGGCGTTCTGTAATTTCTACTTACCGCCATGGGAAGAAGGCGTGAGTTGTATGTTTATCTACACTAATATTATAAAGAGGAAAGATTTGTATTTTTGTGTGTATGTTTGTAATGAATAAACTCAAAAACTACTGCGCCGATTTCAAAAACTCTTTCACCATTAGAAAGCTACATTCACCTTGAGTAACATAGGCTATAATTTATAAAGATTACACGCGGGCGAAGCCGCTGGCGGCAGCTAGTATATGTTAAATCTAATACAAATAGTATAAAAATATAAAATTAAGAAAATCATTCCAAGATGAAGGAACTATTTAAGGGTGAGTTGCCTAATTGCCGGTGGCACTGAAACGCCATGGACATTGTGTATTCTTCCCGTCTTAACCTATGGCGCACAGACTTGGTCGTTGACTAACATCCAGTAGTCCAAACCTAAGGTCTGCCAACGAGCAATGGATCGCAGTATACTAGGCGCTAAATTAACGGATCGTGTTCGTAACACAATACTGCACTCTAAAACAAAAATAGCTGACGTGGCTCAAAAGATTGCCCAACTGAAATGGGACTGGGCAGGACACGTCTACCGCATGCCGCACAACTGTGGGCCCAAATAGCGCAGAACTGGTGCCCTGAGACAGTGAGACGGGGTCGCGGCAGACCACTTAGGAGATGAGCTGGATAGGCTCCATCAAAACAGGAAGGAGGACGCGTGGGCTCGCAACAAATGGAAGTGGAGGGAGGCCTTTTCCCAGGAGTGGGATAGCATAGGCCAGGAAAAAAAAGAGTAAATGAAAAAAAGATGGCCTAGGTTTCGCTAAGAAAAGTGAAGAAATGATTATAAACTATCCTTATGTGCCTGCAACTTAACTGCATCGATCGTTTATGTAATAAATCTGCCGCCGCATCAAATGTCCACACATGTTAATTTCCCGTCAAAACGCAATGAATATTTTAACGCAGCCTGCGAATGCAATAAATCTCAACAAAAATAGACACAGAGACAGATTACAATTAATAGTAGTATTAAAAGAGTTGCAGTCACCTCGACAGCTCCATGCAATAATATCGTAACAATATTTTTTCACAAATTAATTAATAATAATTATAAGAGATGGTTACAAATTCTGTGAATTCCCTGACTCTTGTAGGTTATCCTGTGTTACACGAGCCAGTGCCCTCTCCCGGGAGGAAATACTATTAAACTAACTTAAATATGCAATAAGATCAACAAGGAGAAAAAATAAAAAAGACTAAAGGATAATGCTCAAAAATGTATGGACCAAAAACCCAGAGTCGATTATAAAATAATTCATTCAACTTATAGCTATGACGTACTGTGACTGCCCTACCTCACCGTGCATGAATTATTTTAATCGACTCTGGGTATTTTTTGAGCATCCTCCTATATACACAATAATAAACATAACATAATAATTACATAACTTAACATCACGCCTGTATTCCCCGAAGTGTTAGGCAGAGGTAAAATAATTAAAAACATGTGATAAATAGCCTGTAATGATGATTGTGTGCCTGTAGCGTGGGTGGGCGTGTGTATGTAAATATGTGTGTGTGTGTAAATTGATTTGAATGTTCAGGAAAGATTGATTAGGATCGCTAGAAGGGAAGTTGAGTGCCTCTCATTGCATAGAATTGCTTTATAATTATACGTATTGCTTTGTAAAAAAAAAAAAATTTTTTCCTGTACAATCATTGTAACTCTACAGTCTACACCCATGTATTTTTTAAATATGCAAAAGTCAAAGTATTGTAACTTAACAAAAAAGTTTTTTTTCGACAATATCGCAACTTTATTTACAATTTATAAAAAAATATGATGAGTCGCTAGTCAATCAATTAAAACAACATTGTAACATTACATATAAATATAATCTTATACCGCACCCTAATTCCGTAATGCCGGTCAGAATTGGAATCGGTTTGAAACAAAAATATCAAATCCATCGCTTCATAAGTTCGAAAAAACATCTGCTCAACAACGTAACTCACGAACTTATGAAGCAATGGATTAGACACTTGTTTAGAACCGATTCCTGTACAGAACAAATCTGACAAAAAATATATCTTGCACAAATAATAAATTGTAACTCAGACATACAATACAATGCTTGTCCTCGTAACATAAATGACTTTGTTAGGTATTGTTTTTCACGTAAGTCATGAAAACTCATGAATAAAACTTTTCTTTTACAATCTTACCGTACATAAAAATATTAAACACCTAAAAAAAATTAAATAGTGACAGTTTTAAAGATTGTTAGGATCGTCCAGAACTTGGTAAGTACACATTTGATCTCGTGTAAAAACAAAAAATAAATGAGTTACGATTTTTTTGCATGGAGGTGTCGCTCATAGACCAGCCAATCCGGTTTGGTTGATTAGAGAAAAGCCATGGCGCGGCTTGGTGCCAACACACTCCAAGTTATTTGAGAATCAATCACGGCTACAATCTATCGCTGTTAACTCTGATTCTATTCGCCGTCGCAGGCGCAGTTAACGATTGTTTATGAGATCAGTGGATGCCATAACACAACAAACCACGGCTTGCATCGGACGTGCTATGTAGATGGCTATTTTTTTTTTAAACTATCGAGTTCCTACATTTTGGCCTTATTTTATTTGTTCCTATTGGTGTCAGTGATTTAACTAACTATGCTTAGTGTTTTTTTTTGGATTGACTTATAAACTCTCGGTGAGTACCTACAATTTCTTGTTTAAAATTCTTCGGAGTTTTTATTTATTTGTAAAGGGGCCATGCCCGTGATCTCTGCTCATGCAATTATGGATATTATTCTGCAGTCAGAAACATAAAATAAAAAAACTTTTCAAAAAAAAAAAAACAACCGACTTTAAAAAAAAACACTAAAAAGTGAAAAATAATTGAAAACCAAAAACACCGACTTCCGAAATTATTATAGCTTATTTTTCACTTTTTAGTTGTGGACTTGTGGTATCCTTTTTTTTTAAAATTAGAAGCACTTTTTAACCGACTTCTTCAAAAAGGAGGAGGTTCTCAATTCGTCTGTATGTTTTTTTTTTTTCAATTTTGTAAATGTGAGTACCATGGAGCCGTTTAATATGGTATCATGTTTTATATTGACTTGAAATAGCATGGCCGATGAGAGTATGTCATACTCACTTAAATGTCTCGCTGATGGTGGCGCGTGTGTTGGATCATTCGGTTCCCTACAAAATGGTTGAGCTGGATGGTGCTGATCCACGTGTCATGTTCGTGAACGGGCGCTGTCAGTTGAGACTGGTCATCTCTCATCTGCCAGGGCTTATTTTTAATCTTATATTTTGAATTGTTTTTGATTATTTTTCATTTCACATATAGAAGCACCAAGAATACTGTACCCAGGATTTTGTAATATCTATATCCATTTTTAAAAGAGCGTCCTTGGAGTTTCTTGCCCGTTCTTCTCCATAGAGATCTACGATTTGCAATGGGCAACTAGCTTCAACTTTTTGACTAACTGACCGACTCTTTAACAATTCAAAAGTGCCTGTAAATGGTTTAATTGAAATAAATGCTTTGAGTTTGAGTTTCCTTGGGTAAATCCTCATGGATGTTATATCGGACTCCTACCGACTAAAACCCCACTGTTCCTACTTTACCATGAGTTGGGGGCTCGGGAGATACTTGTACATTCGCCGCACCCCCAACTGGTATCAGCCCGCCATGCCTAGCGGGCCCCATCACAAAATGCGGACGATCCCACGACCGCACGTCCTCCTATAAAGGCACGCATGATGAGCGGCGTGGCACCAGTTGTGGTACCGTACCTACCCACAGAACAGAAAATACCTACCCCACACAAATTCGAATACCACTACCTGCTAGGTAAATAACAGTGACGGATTAACTTAGAACACGTCCATATAGACTAAGTGGGGAAAAATACGTAACATTGAAGCTAACTTAAAAACTACGCAAGAAAAATTATGGGAACATACCGTACACCACATTTCGCCAGTTATGTTTAAGTTCCATATAGAGAGGTCGAGCCTATTGCCATCAACCAGACACAATTCTAGACTAGAAAGGCTCTGAGAAATTCCTAATGGAATTAATTATACTGACGTATAAAGATATGCAGTTGTATTATTTGTATTGAACTGAGAATAACAAGCCAACCTTGACTCGAGATGGGGCTTTGAACTTTCATGCACGAGGTAACATTGCGTACTTACCTCTAATTATACCACTACTTGATAACGTGTTAATCTTATTAATTACTTACCTACACAGTTGCTTGTTTGTTCATAATCATTCGATGAGAGATAAATGGGGAAGCCCTATATCCAGAAGCGAGGGTACTGCGATAGGCTGAGTTTATGATGGTTTCCTGTTGATTTCGGCCTCGGGTTCTTCACATTTTGGGTTGTTCAAAAAGCAGTGGTTTTCTTGGTCTAGAATCTAGATGTATCGCTCCACAGTTGCTAGTCTAGTAGCACCTTTAAGACGTGATTTTATCATCATCGTTTTAGGTGCAAAGCCTACGAAGTCTGGTGAAATAGATAGATACTCATTAGATGATAGGTACTCATTAGCTCACAGAGGGGCTCGTGGCTAAATAATAATAGCCGCACGGGTCGATCGAAGGTTAAGCTACTCTGGTTGCGGTCGGTTCGTGGATGGGTGAACAGCCATTACATATCGAAACCCCTCCGTGCCTCGGAACGCACTTTAAGCCTTCGGTCCCGGCTTTCATGTAGATCTTTGACAGTCGTTACAGGTCAGAAGCCCAGAAGTCTGACAACCAGTCTTACCAAGGGGTATCGTTTTAATTAGTCAGTAATAGGCAAGGCAAGCGCATTATTATAGAGTGCACTATAGCGACTCTAGCGACATCTATTTCCCAAACTGCCTAAACAAAAATAAATGAATCTAGAAATAATTTATTACTCTTCTCATTTATGATGTCTTAGTACTAGGAAGCAGGCAGATTGAAATTTACCGTGGTAAAAAGACGTATCTGCGATGGACAATTGAATGGCACGGGCGGGCATGATGGGCCCGAACCAGCCCGAACCACTACTTACTTTCTTTCTTTTTTCTGATGCCTTAGTACTAAGAACGAGGCATATTGTAATTTTCCGTGCTAAAAAGACGCAACTGCACACCCGATACGCAGCTTCGGCCCTGACCACGTGGGTCAAACTGAACTGTTTTTACCTGAGCTCCTCAAAATTTATTTAGCCCTGGTATTTTTAAATTTACTTTGAAATTTTTGTACAAAAGTGACACATCTCGGACCGAGATCGTTCCGAACTTCAGTCCAACCGTTACTGAGTTCCCGAGAAAGCAAACATTAGTTGCCGCAATAATACTTGAAAGTTCGGTCTGCTTTGCTCCTCTAGGCAAAACGTTGTGGAACGACAATAAATCAGCCCGCCCCCACCTACAAAGTAACTCATTATTCTTGTGAAATATTTGTGACTTTCTGTAACAGGACACAAAATAGATAAGTTTGCCGGCTATTTGCTACTGCAATCAAAATTGTGTCCACCTACTTATTTCATAACGCGACAGTAATTAAGTACACGGTGTCACGGCGTCTAGTTAAGTAGTCAACAACCTGTGTCAACTTCAATAATTATAGAGGACTTAGCGACATTTTTACTGAGGTTTGTGATCAAGCAGCCGCGCATGTGGAAAAATGTACTTTGTAAGGTTATTGTACTGTAATTGCGTCGTCACTACTCGTACTTCCTTTCCTTCTTCACCAGACAATGATTATGCTTGTCAAAATTGCATTGTAGTTTGGGGTAAAAGCACAAGTAAAACTGTGACGAAGCGAAGTAGGAAGTCGTGAAAGTGCAAAAGCCAAAAAGTTCAAGTACCTTAATTTTTTAATCAGGTATTTAATAAGTCGCTTGGCTATTAAATCTAACAAACGATCATTTAGGTCACAATGTTACAAGTACAATAAAAATGCAAAGAAATCTCTTTTCATTGACTGATTCGGGTGCTTCACTTTTCTAAGTGACCAAGCCACACTTCTCTCTACGGTTATTGGGATCTACACCACAAGTAGTTGATAGTACAATTTGGTTAGTAGAAAGTTTTTGACCGAAATTAGGTAGGTATGTACTATAACTTTAAAAGAGGCTTGAGGTTACGGCTATTGTATTTGACGTCATTTTACTTTCTTATTTCTGTAAAAATATGGGAAAAATTAACTTTGTTTTTTGCACAAAATTTTATTCTTCCGTTCCATTCTTCCTGGATATTTATCTCAAACATGATCCTATAATAAACTTCTTTAATTTCCAGTTTGCCCGAAACGTAAATGGCATTCATCGAGATTGCATTTCAAGCTGAAATTAGTCGTTATGAAGATTCGGAATTCGAAGAATATGCAAAAAGGCATTGTAATGAAGATCCAGATACTAGGGGCAAAGCAATTGAGGAGCTACGACGGTTGATACGTGGTAAGAAGTAAACAGAGACATCTCTTCTAAACTCATGTGATTCTAGTACTCGTAACATTTTAACCGCTGAGTCTTTAAAAAAAAAACAAAACAACCACGTTGACTTTTTTAACCCGTGGTGAATGAAAAGGTAAACCTTTTCTCACATCCTATAACATTTTACAAAACATTGTTTATTCACAAACGTAAAACTTCTATTGTATTTTGTTTGTTGTTGTTGTTGACAACGAAATCGAGTTTTTAGTCTGCAGTTAGGTAAGCAGGTAGGTAGTATTTTCATGGCTAAACTAACAAACGGCTAAAAAACGGTCGAAATGGTGAGATTGGCTACTAGCTCAATTTGTTCTAAATGACTGTTCTCTCACACATTTGCTACGATTATAATGTACACTTACGACATCGAATAACAATACTAATTTTCTTGGCATTGCTCAACACGTGAAGAACGGTTATTATCACTTATCAGATATTACTATAAGTAGGTACTCCATAATTACATATTGTATACAATGTATGCTCCATGTTTTGAAATATAATTTGGCCACTTAGCAAAATTACTTGCGTGTTTAAAAGTTTCAAAATAGAAACTAAATTAGTTTGAATTTGGAATAAGTACACTTTTTTTTTGCCATTTGCAATTGGAAACACGCCGGCGAAAATATTACGTGATTGATGTGTATTATAATGATGCATATGCATTATAAACGTCGATATATTACTAAATTCTAATCTAACCGTGTTGGTTCAATGTGGCAATATCCATAGTTAGATAATATCAGCTGTTTGTTTCAGAGCGAGGAGAATGTAACCCGCGGCGAACAGATGACGCCTATTTACTGCGGTTCCTAAGATGCCGGCGGTCTATACCTGCGTTAGCGCATAAATTGGTGAGCTATTAAGCTAATGACATATCATCATCATCATCGTCCTCCTGCCACCATTACCACCATCTAAATTAATTTGCGGTCGGTCTCATTTCCCAATTAACTGTAAGTAGTTATAACAACACTACCAAAAGATTAGGGGGCTTAAAACGGCCACTTTGGCCGAATCATAATAAGAAAATATTATGAATCATCGTAAAATGTCACAAACTCTCAATTCACAATATGATCTGCGTGCAATTCTTATTACGAAATAATTCATCTGTTTGACAGTTTCCTATGGAGATACGTAAAATGGTCCACAAATTATGAATTGCTAGTGTCAAATTATAGGAATTGCTAATGACAGCTGGGAATTCAGGAAATGAATTGCTAATGTGGCCGCTTAGGCCCCCGTTGTTTCTGTAAAAAATCTTCGAGACTTGTCGCAGATATATTATTTTTATCAAGAGAAATTTCGTACTCGCAATGTGATACTTATCACCAAGATGCCAACCAACCTGTCAGGGTGGCAGGTGGTGCTGCCGGTAATGGTTGGTGATAGGTATCGGCAAAATGTCATCTTTACGAACTATCCATACTAATATTATAAATTCTAAAGTAACTCTGTATATTACCTTTGAACGGATTTAGATAAAAAGCAAGGAGATAGATGGCAACCCGGGGAAGGACATAGGCTACTTTTATCGACATACCACGCAGGCGAAGCCGCGAGCGGAAGCTAGTACCTAAATAATGTTCATTAGGACACCCAAGCAATTTTAAGGTAACAAGCTAACTAGATATAACACGACAAAAATAATGTGCTCGTCTCCTGTCTAATCAAAAAATTCAACCGTATAACTACTTAGCCTGCTGGGCAACTCAATCGGGTGAACTCGGATGTCATCGTGATAACCGATTGACGTCATCTGTATCCTTATCAATGTAGGTAAGTACTGCCAACAATTCTGACGTCTGGCGTGACCGTTTGACAGACTACCTATTGTATGCAGCTGTTTGATAACAACGAGTCACGATCGATTCTTTGCAATTATACAACCTAATTGAGAACTTGATGGACACAGTTATTATAAACTATCTGCGCCCCGCGGTTTCACCCGCGTAAGTACGATCCCGTGGGAATATCGGGATAAAAAGTATCCATGTCCTATTCCAGGTCATGGTCTACCCCTGCACCAAATTGACGGCAGATTTAGCGTGAAAGCGTAATATTAAGTTAAGATTCATAGTACGACTCGACTCGACTCAGGTAGTAGAAGCTATGATTTTGTGGGCGAAGGTAACAAAAACTGCCTTTAGGAATGTCAATGTCAAAATCACCGAATCACGCTACGAGGTGGGTGATGAAACGTGTCTCGTTTCACTTTTTAAGCACCACAGAGATCAATAACTTCTAGTAGTCTGTTTTTTATATCGTAGACTAATTTGACATCTCAAGTGATTGTTGTTTGTTTTTTCAATTTGGAGTTTGACATTTGAACCTGTCAAATTAGTCTTCGAGGTTAAAAAAATTATAAATGAAGGGTTAAGAGGATTTTCATAAATTCGAGATGCTCCTTCATTTAGATAAGACTGGCCATGGTCACTGCACCAGTTCTGTAATGTTAGATGAATATCAAGCAGCATAATTCCTGCTTATAACAAAACTGCAAATATTCAATGCTTTTTGACGTTGTGGGAAAAAAACTAGCGGCCGCCAAGGATGCGGCGGCAGATTTATCCTAACTTTATTTAATATTATATGCGCAAGTGAGTTTATTTGTTTGTTACGTTTCTAAAATGGCTGAACGGATTTGGATGAAATTTGGCACAGGAATAGACCTTGACCTGGATAAGGACATAGGCTACTTTTCATCCTGGATCGCAAATGAAGTCGCGAGCAACAGCTAGTTACTTATTTTTTTATTTTTTTTTATATTACATTACATTTATTATACCAAATTAACTAAAAAACAATTACATATATGTAATTGTTCAAATTAAAAAGAAAAAATAAAGGGGAGGGGCTCATTGAGCATTGTTACTTATGATATGTATTTAAATATCAAAACCCGTTATGTCAACTGAAAAGTGGGAAATTAAAGAA
Source organism: Lithophane semibrunnea (assembly GCA_947363905.1). Lineage (NCBI taxonomy): Eukaryota > Metazoa > Arthropoda > Insecta > Lepidoptera > Noctuidae > Lithophane > Lithophane semibrunnea. The sequence continues at coordinate 2,328,977 of OX376202.1, read as the reverse complement.
ATAAATACGATTGTGGCTCATCGATCAGTAAATTAGTGTTGTAGCTATAAATTATTAAGTTATGAGGTTAACGAACGTTGAGGGGAACGATCACTCGTGCAGGAAAGAGATTGTGTTGATTAGAATAGAACTAAAAATAATATATAAATAATGGATTAAGCTAAAAAATCTGGTTAAACAGACATTATGCATTTTTTTTATTTCAAATTTGTCCCCGTTTTTCAAATGTGAACGGGGTCAAATTTGAATTTGTAAAATGCATATTGTGCATTTTTAAATTTCAAAGACCCCGTTAGTTTCGAGTAGGGGTGTGTGTGACTTACCGGGTTTTTATAATTATTTACAGAAATAGGTACCTGTTAGTTTATAATTTTCTAAGCTAAAATAAACTCAGGAATATAAGTAATTATTGTTAAACAATATAAGTAATTATTGATTTGACAATTTGCTCGCTCTTGTCTCGATAGGTATGTAGTAATTGCTCAAGTATGACTAAACTAGCACATGGATATTAAACATGTTTATAATTAGTCTATTTGATTTCAATATTTATTTTTGCTAACCTTTTATAATGAACTCATAATATATCTTATCTCCTAACAGCGGTCGTATATTTTTAACAGATGTTTAGAAAAAAGTGAAAGTATCTCTAAGCTAGTCGTCTGCTCTATAAATAGCTGGTAAACTACTTAGGCCCACTTGCGCGTTCATGGGTTAGCTAAATAGCTATCTCAGGGTTAATCCAAAGAGAATTATTGGATTAACCCTGCCCTAAGGTAACTGTTAACTCCCGAGTTAGCTGTTAACGCAGTTTCTTATCCATTTACCTTGATTTTGGGACAGTCCACGTTTCTGGGTTGAATTACTTGGAACTAATGTTAACGACCTGTGGAAGCACGCTTTATAATGTCAAAATGTTACGTTGCAATCTGTAAATATTATGGTTGAAATGTTTGTGACGTCAGCCCCGTCTCACAGTCGTATGTCCGCTGTTCACTGATCACAGTATCAGATAGTCAAAACTGGGCTATTTGGCGAGATACCTACTTTCACACAACAGATTTTTTTTTTACAACAGTATCAGATATTATATATTGTTACTAGCTTCCGCCAGCGGCTTCGCCCGCGTGGTATGTCGATAAAAAGTAGCCTATGTCCTTTCCCAGGCTCTAGACTAGACTATCTGTGTACCGATCAGTAGTTTTTGCGGTTAAGCGCGATAGACAGACAGACAGAGTTACAGAGTCCTGAGCGAAAGTAACTCTGTCTGTCTGTCTGTCGCGCTTAACCGCATATCCTTAGGATAGTAAGGATTATATGTAGGTACCAGTGGCGGATTAAATATCGAGAGCGTCCTAGGTAAGCAACTCATCGACGCCCCCTTTTTTTTTTGTTTTGAGATTGGGTTGGTATCATCAAATGACTTTTGCCGCTCTGGGCGGAGCGGAAGGGCGAGTCAGACTTTTACTGACTAAAACTCACCCCTCTCTTTGAGGCGCGCATGGAACAAAACGCGCCGGGTCTGGTTCTTATCGGACGGCGAGCTACCCATTGCTCGCCGTTTGCAAGCCCGCGCCTGCGGTGGCCGGGAATCCGCCTGCGAAGCGGGTAGGAGCGCGAGGGCGCGAATTTTGCCTCTCCGTCATGCATTCCACCTCCTCCTTCGCGAGCATGACTGCTTCGCAGAAGGAGGTGACGGCTTCCCATGCCCTCTCGCTCCGTACCATGGCCTGGACCAGGGCCGGACGCGAGAGTTCATCGCCGCCAATCGCCTCCACGAGGACACGGCGGTGCTCCGCCCAAGCAGCAGACCTCCACCGTATGCTCCACCGTGTCCTCCGGGCGATCCACACAGTGGTTACACCCGGGCGTTTCCTCCCGCCTAATCCTACACAGGAACCTCCCGAAGCTGCCCTGTCCGGTGAGGACCTACGTCAGGCGGAAGGTGAGGACGCCATGGCGCCTCTCTAGCCACTCCTCAAAGAGGGGACTGATCGCCGCAATTGTGGCGTGCCCAATCGACGCCCCATAGCTGCCATATATTAGGTCTTTACCTATGAAATTGCCGTTCTGCAGTACTGGCCATTTCAAATCAAAATAATTTTTGTTTGGCTAAGAATTCTAATTTCAAATTAATTTTATTTTAAAAACATGGAATCCTTTTTTCAAAAGAAGTCATTTGTTTAATGATTAGTGTTATCTATATCTGTGAGTGTTACATTTTCATCGCATTTCAATCTTTTTCGTCATCATGGATACGTTAAAAATTCGAGTAATTATGGAATATGAGTTCCGTCGTGGCAGCAACGCGGCACAAGCGGCACGCAACATCAACGACGTTTACGGAGCTAACACTACAAATCAACGCACCACCTGTTATTGGTTTGCTCGCTTCCGTTCTGGAAATTTCGACCTGAAAAATGAACCTCGCGGTCGTCCGAAGACTTTGGTCGACAATGACGAATTAAAGGCGATTGTGGAAGCTGATGATACACAATCTACGGCTGAATTAGCAGCAGCTTTCGACGTTAGCGTCAAAACAATATTGGTCCATTTGCGTCAAATTGGCAAGGTTAAAAGCTTGACAAATGGGTGCCCCACAAACTCAATGATCGCCAGCGCGAAGTACGCGTGGAGGCGTGCCTTGCACTGCTCAACAGACACACAAATGAAGGAATTTTGAACCGCATTGTTACCTGCTACGAAAAATGGATTCTGTTTGATAACCGCAAGCGCTCAGCAAGTTGGTTGGATCCTGGTTCAGTACCTAAACAATGCCCTAAACGAAAACTTACCCCTAGAAACGTGATGGTCACTGTTTGGTGGTCTAGCGCCGGTGTGATTCATCACAGCTTCTTACCAAACGGGGTGAGCATTACTGCTGATGTGTACTGTGAAGAACTGAACACAATGATGGAGAAGCTGGCACATCTCCAACCAGCATTGGTCAATCGCTCGTCTCCGCTGCTCCTGCACGACAACGCGCGACCTCATACTGCACAGCAGACGGAAGTTGCAAGAACTGGGGTTGGAAGCTCTCCGTCATCCACCCTACTCACCAGACCTTGCGCCTACAGACTACTACTTTTTCCAGAATTTGGATAACTTCTTGGCGGGAAAAAAATTCAATACCCGAGAGGCAGTACATAATGCCTTTGAAGAATTTGTTGCCTCCCGTCCAGCTGATTTCTTTAAGAAGGGCATCAATAAACTGCCACTGCGTTGGCAAAGATGCATTGATTGCATGGGTGATTACTTCGATTAATACAAATAAAAAATACATGAAAAAAATTCGTTTAAATTTTTTCATACAAAACGGCAATTTCATAGGTAAAGACCTATTATAAAAATAAATGTTCTCTGTCTCTCTACCTACATACCAAGTTTCATCACAATCGGTTCAGTAGATTATTGCATGAAGAAGTAAGATATACCTATACACACACACACTTTCGCAGTAATGGATAATTAGGTACGCCAGGGAATATCATCTTTTACATTCTGTAAGTAGGTTCATACTTACTTACCAATGATATTATTTACTTACACAATTAATTTTATATTAATTTTCATTTTTTTTGTTAAAAACCTTCCGCGCGGCGCCCCTTTATTCCTCGCGCCCCTAGGCACGTGCCTAGTTTGCCTTAGGGTTAATACGCCACTGGAAGGTACTTACCTAATTATTACAGTTTTATGTGTGTATTAAAAATCCGGAGTCACACGTGGCATAAATCGAACAGATTACGTGTGACTCCGGATTTTTAATTTGTCTGTCTGTGGTGTCTTGTTTATCCCTTTTTTTGTCGTAGTTGGGTTAAATTTGTTATTACTTTAATTATATTTTTTATTCTTTTGGGGTTATAATATATATTTTGTGATACTTAATTCTCAACAACATTGAGTAGCTGTCAGACAAAATTGCATGTTTTTGAAAAATACCCTCGACAGGTTGTAGGTCACTTTGGATAGTCCACATGCAGTCCGTCAAAATGACAGGTTGGGGTCATTTTGGACAGTCACATGCAGTCCGTCAAAATGACAGGTTGTAGGTCACTTTGGCCAGTCCACACGCAGTCCATCGAAATGACAGGTTGTAGGTCATTTTGGACAGTCCACATTCCACGTGCAGTCCGTTAAAATTCTATGAGGTATCTAAATATTCGCATGAGGTCCTGGGTTCGATTCCCGAGTCGGGCAAAGTGTTATTGGGTTTTCCATCTAGAATATCTTAGTAGCAGCCCGGAGTCTGGATTTGAGCCTGGTTGATGGGAATAGAATCACCCCTCATAACTGTCGAAATGTGAGTGTACTAATATATAATAGCCTCAGACTAACCCTAAGGGCCTAAACACATAACCGCGTTGTGGCGCCGCACCGCAAAAATTAGCGTCCGCACCCTAAGATTTTCTTAGGAAATGGCCCGAAGTCGCCATTAATTTTTGCGTTGCGGCGCCGCAACGCGGTTATGTGTTTAGGCCCTTAGGGGAATACAGGCGTGATGATAATTTCAATATTTTTACTCTTGTCTACCTATCCATTGTACACACGGCTACACATCAAGCTATACATTTCCAGTATAAGCTGACCTCGCATTGTACGGAAATCCTATACAATGCGAGATCAGCATAAACTGGAAATGTATAGCTTGATGTGTAGCCGTGTGTACACAGACATTACTTACTTAATTACGTAAACACAAAAAGTATTTTGCTAATGACGGTCTTAAATTAAGGTCAACAGCTGCTTTGGAGGTTATTTTGCAAACACGGGGACTATACCTATTACTAATTTGTAGACACGGCTACACATCAAACTATACATTTCCAGTTTATGCTGATCCCGTATTGTATAGGATTTTCGTACGATGCGAGGTCAGCTTATACTGGAAATGTATAGCTTGATGTGTAGCCGTGTGCACCATTTGCTCAACGAGAAAAAGAGTAAGTACCTATAGTCGTATCTAGTTATTGGAAACCAAACCTCATAACATAGAACATAGAACACATTATGTAGTCCTTACATCTAGATAATCAACTAATATTATAACGAAAGTGAGTTTGTTTGTTACGCTTTCACGCTGAAACGGCTGAACGGATTTGGATAAAAATTGGCACATGGGTAGACCATGACCTGGAATAAGACATAGGATAGTTGTTATCCCGATATTCCCACGGGATCGAGACTAATGCGGGTGAAACCGTGGGGCGCAGCTAGTAATATATATAGTGATAATAATAAAGATAGTCGTGACAGCCAATGGTATAGCCATGAGCCTCGTATAAAACCTTTGGAGGCTCTCGTTAGGCAGCTGGATCAAGGGCTTGACACAGAAAGCGGTACTTCTGGACACGGCGCGTATCGTTAGGAGGTTCCTCTCTCAGGAGCCCTGACCACCGGTAGCTTGGACCCTGTTCCCGATACCGGTGGGCTACTATTTTTTATATTCTTAAATGTTTTTATAAAAATATTTTAAAATACAATTATATGTAATTAATGAAATAATCCTACTAATATTATAAACGCGAAAGTTTGTGAGGATGGATGGATGGATGTTTGTTACTCTTCACGCAAAAACTAGAGAACGGATTTGGATGAAATTTGGCACACAGATAGTTTCCTGGATTGACACATAGGATACTTTTTATCCCGATATTCCCAAGGGATCAGGACTTATGCGGGTGAAACCGCGGGGCGCTGCTAGTAATATTATAAAGCGGAAAGATTTTTGTATTTTTGTTTGTAATGAATGAACTCAAAAATTACTGGATCGATTTTAACATTTCTTTCACTAGTTGAATGATATAATTATCACTGAGTAACAAAGGCTCACGCGGGTGAACCCGCTGGTGGAAGTTAGTTATATAATGTTGTATATATAGGTGCTAAAACCGTCATCAATCATCAAATACTCTCGACTCCGGTAATTTCCGTTCACGCCATCACGACAGCAATCGTCAAGGACCACCATTATGTCCAAGTTATGAAAGGCGTGGAACAAAATGTTGTTTAGAAGGTAAACACGGCCGGTCACTGCATTACAGATTCCTTGACATGTAAACGTGTGTTGACTTTCAAAGAGGAACCTTCAATGTAGGTTTGTGAAACTCCAAAAAAAAAGTGAGTTGGACTTGCACACGAAAGGTTCCGTACTGTTTTAAGATCGAGAAAAAGAACACCGAAAAAACACGTTTCTTTGGGACCCCCTAAGTATAAGGGAATGTAATGTTTTGAGAATGTGGTGTTTTACATTCTCTTGTGCCTAATAAGCGGACCCTGGGACTCGCCAGCCGCTGCCGAGGCACCCGCTCGCTTTGCTCGCTCAGCTCGTGGGTTAAGTTTACCCCGCCGGTTTACTGTTTTACTTACCTAAATATTAATTATACAGGTCTGTCACTAATGATGGTGGGATATTTTAACTCGTCAGTATTAAAGGTATCACTTTCAAAAATATTGTTTCCACGATTAGCATGAATTATTTACAAATTGACGTCTTCAGAACTTTATTTTAGTCTAAACTGCTTCAGCACTATAGTTTGACCGAGACAGCTGTAGGTACCGCGCCTTAGGTATGTGCGAGGTAGACGGGGGCAGTGCAAGCCGCACATTCGTCAACGCTCACGCCGCTGTCCCGCCGTGTGTCGCTCATTGATCAACGTTGCCCCCCGGCTCGCCGCGCATTCCTAAGGCGTGGAACAGCTGTCTCGGTCAAACTAATCAAACTATAGTTCTAGCAAGCCAACTTCTAATGCTACTAACCCATTAGAAGTTATATCAGCATTTTAAGTTTTGCATGTTAGTTTAGCATCTAGTATCTAATATGTTTTCTCTCTTTCTTTAATTTAAACCGTAATCACATCTTAACGATCTTTTAAGATAAATTATTGTCGGCCGCGGTAGGCATTAGCGATATATTCATAATAACTTTGAACTGAACATTACCACTCTAAAGAAAGCGAGAAAGTAACACATTTTTCATACTTTCTCATAATATTATAACGAATACTTTTCTCGGAGACAATAATAATTATGTCTGTGAGCAGTGTGAGGTACTTGCAGTTCACCGTGATTCTAACATTAACTCATGGCCGATTCCTATAAATTACGGAAATCTTTACCAATAATGGAAAGACCTCATAGCATCGCTTATTAGACCTTCCCATATGGAAGTAGCTATCACAGGTAAAATTAGCTTACGAATCTATAATACAGGGTGTCCCTGGGCCTGCCAGGGTTGCGGGAAAAAAGGGATACCGGGACCTTGGCAACAGGCACCCAGGCGCGGTCCGAGGACCCCCCCCCCCCCGGTCCTAGGGGTCATGACCCCCCCCCAAAATCATTCAAGCTGTCGAGAGTTTGAATGATTCACGTACCATGTTCCTAAAAATATTCCACGGCGCCCAGAGCGGGAGAAGTCATTTGAAGATTTCCAAACACAAAAAAAACAATGGATCAAATCAAAGAGGGGCCATGGGTAAGGTCATTTCCAAACTTTGTAACCCTTTCTCGCTGCAGTTATGCCGAAATAAAGACCATGTCTTGATTTTCTCATCAGATGGTGCGCTACGAAGATTTCCAACGACAGAACGCGTACCTGTATGACTGCGACCCGTTCGAGCTGGTGCAGGTGAAGAATGTTTATGCTGGTATTCTTCCCGAGAGTCCGGACAATGGACGCGTCATACTCATGAGGTTTGGTAAGACACTACAGATATTGAAGGCAAAATATAGCAATATAATATCATCTGACTTGATTAACGATAGGATATTAGTAATAAACAATGCCGAAGTACTCACAAAAATAGTAATATTTCTAAATACCTTATCAAAGTTAGTTCAAGGCCAGATTTTTTGATCGTCAATCGTCAGATAGGTAACTTTTATCTGAAGAACACTTTTATGGTGGTTTCGGTTTGACATGTTTTTTTATACAAATAGCTGTCCAACCACCATATTAATTCCGCAGAGAAAACATATTATCAGCTGCCAACTATTTCTCTTGTGCTCGTTATTACCTATAGATCTGGTTTGTTTTTTTTTTGTCGAGAGCAACTTACTTTCTATTTTTATATGCACATGTTTCTGTGGCAAATAAACCTAATTTTCTTTCTTTATTTTCATTTTTTTTATATCCAAAACAGAACAACGGCCCTAAATGTAATAACTTCTGTCGCTCTCTTACAGGTCGATGGAACGTCGACTTAGTGCCAATAGAAGATGTAGTCCGCCTCGCACTAGTGATGGATGAAATAGCAGTGATGCAGCCGAAGTTGCAGATACTAGGAGTCACCATCATAGTGGACCTGGATGGCCTGAACTTGAGACAGGTGGCCCAGTTGACACCAACAGTGGCTGGACAGATAGTTAGCCTTATGGGGGTAGGTAATCATACGAACTCTTAGGCTTGCTTGCACCACACATCACTAGATACGTATCTTATAGTAACGTCTGCGTTAAACGTATAAACATTATTTTGTTAATGTCAATTGTTTGAAGATGATAGCGGCAGAACAATGCTTTAAAAATGTTTAGCGCTAAACGCATTAACATTTGTGATGCAAGTAGATTTTTATGTAGAATCAAGTCTTCTTCCCGTAGTCTAGAATGATTGCCAAGCATCTTGATAGAAAACTAAAACTATCTATTGTTTTAGAACAGAAAATAATATAGTACACCATGTGGCATCTACTGATTTAGAAAGGAATCGTTTCAACAGCAACACGCTTTAGAGCTTGTACAATTTCCCATCTTCACGTTAGATGTCGCTACTTCCATCGTTTAAGAATTTGTGTTCTCAACTAACAATTCCTTTTGGTTCCAGGTATCATTCCCACTGCCGAATCATAGTCTTCACATCATTAGGTACAACTGGATCCTTCACTCCATCTTCTACTTATTTAAACAGTTTATGCCGAAAGCCGTCTGGAGTCGTATCCATTTCCACGGCAACGATGTCAGCTCTCTACACAAACACATTGACCCTGAATACTTACCTCCGGAGTTAGGTGGTCGATGTCGCCACGTTATATCCACTGAAGAATGGCTTTCCAAGATTAATGAATACAAAGATGATTATCTAGTGCAAGAACTTAAAGATTTAGGATTTAGAGTTAAAAGGTGATGTAAATAGTAACATTTAATACAAATATTAAAACAGTGTGTTAGTTTCATTTTACGTGTTTCTACTTCCCTGACCGATTTCTTGTTATAATTATTTCATGCATTGTGTTTATACCTGTTGACTTTATATTTGTCTCGAGGCATACCTATTTCCAGAGGACAGAAAGTGGGCTTCTATTTGAAATTCGTGTAATTTTTGTTTCAAGCTTTGGTTGTATTTAAAGGTTAGTAATATCATCGATGTAAATTAGGGGTGAATTATTGTGCTCTAAAGTGGGCGGGATATTTTATGGTAAACAAATGGACCTAAAATATAAGTACTAAGTTATTAAAAGCGTCACCTATCTAATAATCAAGTTTGCACCGCGCTACAAAAAATTCTATTAAATTGCTAGGAAACGGTAATTGATAATAGGTGATTAATGAATCATTTCTCTGTGAATAATTACTTTTATAGTATCCATGCATTATACCAAGCGATTTACCAATGTAATTGAACGCAATTAGCACATCTCATTTAACCGCATAAACAAACAACCGTTTCAATATTTCGTTGAAAATAATGACACTGGCAGCCCTTTAACGTAGTTTGTGCTGATCGCGTTCAGTTTCTTTGGTGAGATTCGCCCATAAAATAGTGTAATAGGCTTTTTTATGGATAAAAATAATTTTATAGGTCCTTGGAAAATATTTGGAATCAAGAAGAAAATTATCAGTACTTATTGAAAAAAAAGTTAAGACACTGAAATTCACTGAATTTAGCTACACGAGAATATGGAAATTGGAAATCATTCAAACTGTTAGAAAATCATTATAAAAATAATCCTTTCCCGCTATTCTTGTGACTGTTCCACCACAAGACTAAAGAGGTTCAACAGTTTAAAGCAAAATGTATTTTTTTACCTGGAAAACCCCTCCATTCCGCGAACTTTTAGACCTCCCCGTGCCAACTACTAAGAGCCCAGAAGTAACAACTCGTAAACGAATAAGATTTTGCTGTTGTCATATTTTTCGCAGTATCGGTGTTCATTTTAACCGACTTTCAAAAAGGAGGTGGTTCTATGTTCGTCTGTACGTATTTTTTTTTTGTGTATTTTCGCCAATTGTGAACCGATTAAAAAAAATCTTTTTTAGTTCGAAAGGGTATACCTCCGAGGTGGGCCCATTGTCATGTAGATCTGATGATGGGATCCTGGAGAAATCGAGGGAACTCTTCAAATATTATAGGCACACCTATAGCGATTTGGGTATTTTTTATAGTAACTCATGCAGTTGCTCTCGGAAAGCACCATTTGATGAAGTGGAACTGATGATGGCCACATGGCCACCGGCACTTCTCAATAATAAGTATTTCACGGGTTGCGAATCGATTACTCTAACATGGTTGCTAAGCAATACATATAAGCTCGTCACAAAGTCACAATGTATATGGTGAAGTGGAGCTGATGGTGAAGTACCAAGATAACTCCTCAACGATTAACGTCCCTGCATCGAGAAAAGCAATGTTTTGTAATAGGTGATGAGCAGTTGACATTAGGCTATTGTAACTTAGATAAATTACAAACTGATCCACTAAAAAGCGAGAAATAAAAACTTTTTTAGAAAAAAAAACAACCGACTTCCAAAAAACCACTACAAAAAACGAAAATTCAAAAGTTCAACTTCCGAAATTAAAGTTTTTGTCACTTTGTAGTGTTTTTTTGGAAGTCGGTTGTTTTTTTTTCTAAAAAAGTTTTTATTTTACTACGATTCTGATCAGTTACTAACTTACTAAGGTTGTTCCATCCTATCAGTTGCGGCTCTGTAAAAAGAGGTGTGAACGCTGCTGCGAGAGTCGCATAAAGGCTAGACACGTCCTCGGCGATGTGCCGCCAATTATAAAAATTCAGCTTGTTACGTCGCACTTATAATCCTCAGCCACTATGATCAAGACGGCCACCACACTATCCATAATAGAACCTTGTCATATTATATTACAACATACTGAATTATCTTTTGAGGAGCTCGTGGCTAAGTAATAACAGCCGCACGGATAGATTCGTCGGGTTAAGCTACGCTTGCCGGGGTTGGTCCATGGATGGGTGACCATCTTTACATAGTTTACATATCGAGACTCCTCCGTGCCTCGGACAGCACGTTAAGCCGTTGGTCCTGGCTGTCATTTGTGGATCTTTGACAGTCGTTATGGGTCGTCAGAAGCCCGAAAGTCTGACAACCAGTCTTACCAAGGGGTATCGTATTACCCAGTTACTGGGTTTTGGAGGTCCGATAGGCAGTCGCTCCATGTAAAATACTGGTATTCAGCTGCATACGGTTAGACTGGAAGCCGACCCCAACATAGTTGGGAAAAGGCTAGGCAGATGATGATACTGAATTATATTTTAGCGCGTGGCAATACTATGTGTTATCGGACATGCATATTATAAATAAATATATTTATAATATTATGCATGTCTCATGTCACAGAAGCCATTGAATTCAATAGATTACCTTAATTTAAACACCTGTGGTGATTATCTAGCAACTTTCTGTATCTATTCGTAGTAACCTCATCTTTTACTTTCAAACCATTTTTTCTTTGCATCATCACTTGAAGCTCATATCGCGTATCGATGCGAACTAAAAGGAGATATTAGATACAGATACTCATGTCCATAACCCGTGTCGGTCATCATCCGCACGTAACCCCGTAAGGTTTTTACCACGGAATTTTCGATTTCCCTTCTACCAAGTACCAAGATATCAGAAATGCACAGAAGAATTAATTATTATTTGTATACAATACAACAAGTTGATTTTGAGATGTGACGGTTTTGCACGAAAAATTCAAAGTAAACTTCAATAATACTAAGACTGCAGAACATTTGGGGAGCATGAAACACAACAATGATGTGTGGTGATAAGGTGACGTAGTGTTCGATTCCGAACGGAAACGTGTGTGGCGCACTGGCGACGTTTCGGTGCGTTTAAAAGTAAATAAAATATTCTCCTGCACAGTTCTGATGCCTTGGTACATTGTAAAAGGCAAATCGGAATTTCCGTGGTAAAACCACGTAACTGCAGAACCGACCGATTCCCAAAGCAATCGAAAAGAGCTGTTATATAAAAATGTGTTTCTTGTGATGTTATTCGAACAACCTAACAATGCCAATATATCATACAATCGAAAAGCAAAGTGGTAAAATTCTTTTTTTTTAGGGTAAGTACCCCCAGCACGTAAAGTGGGGATGTTTTTTTTCTTGTCGTTGGAAAGGTCGTTCTAAAATATTGGGATCCGTTTGCGAAATATTTTTAATTACTTTTAATCTATCGCGAAATATATAATTTTTGTTAGAGTCAAGTGTCCCCCCTCCCCCCTGACAGCTAAATGGTTGGTTCTGGTTATGTGAAAAAATTCACAGCAGTAGTATAAATAAGAACGAAATTAAATGGAAAACTATCACAGCTAAGTAGACTGACTCCACAATTTAACGAGTAGTATTCGACCAACTTACATTTGCAGTAGCAAAAACATGTTCTGCCATACATTTCGTATCGGAGAACATGTATTTCAAGTTCAACTACGATGTTAAGTTTGTGCTTGGGATAAATTATCCCCAACTACGGAACCCTTCATTGTGCGTGGTCCGACCAGCACTTGGCCTGGCAACACTGGTCAGGGATATAATTTCGTAACCACCCAGAAAGTTCGTAGCCAATCGTAGCAAGCTCTCTGCAGAAAGTGTGCTCACGTAGAACAGTTTAGTCGAAAGAAATAAGCACAACGTTGTATTATAGTTTTATTGTAACTGTGGATTATCATTGTCGTTATATTTTTATATGTAATAAAATATATTTTTTGTACGTTTACGTATGGTTTGAATACATGGTATCTTATACATACTTACTAACATTATTTTGTCATAATTTTATGCAGTCACTTCTTTTATACGACCAAGGTTTTTAAATAATAAGGCCAGTAATAAATAAATGCAACATAAAGTAAGTAATTCGGTATTACGCAGAACTTGATATTACGAGATCGTTACCTAATTAATTTTATATAAAACCGTGATGAACATTTAACACAATAGAAAAGCACATGTTAATTTTTACATAACAAAGCCGATAAAATAAATATTAATTTACAACCCCATGTATATTCTTCTATGATGAATTCTTTGTAATTCCTTTTCCACTTCAGCTAATACTGTTGAATCAATGTCATGAATATCGTCAACCGCTACACTTTTATGGTCGCCTGGTACCACGGCTACAGCTTCGTCGTCTGTAACGGTATTCGACGCGACGGCAACGCCTTTGTCTACATTATCGAAATATTCGAACGCCTCTTGGTAATTGTAATTATCATTGTAAATCCTTGGTCCATTTTTCATGTGTGCTGGCATTGTTTTTGTACCGTGTATGGTTAAACTTATAGGTCCAATTTCGCCCGTGTTTTTTTCGTATGTCTGTGGAAAAATAAGACCGAATGTGTATCAATAACGTAATTTACGTAGCCGTAGGTAGGTAGGTAATAGGTAATACGGGCTGGTATCCGCAACTCCACGTCAAAGCGCGTATTTTGCGTACGGTTACGTAGCCGTAGGCCGTAGCCACTATTAGATAAACAATTTAAAAAAGAAGCTAGACAAACCTTGTCAGTAATCATGACCTTCCAAATGCCTCTAGGATTCTCACCCCATGTGGCTACAGACATTAAGGGCCAATTAACGAAACCAGTTGTAGATGTATCTTTAGGGCGTGCACTAAGAAGTTGTACTTTGGTGCCTAAAATTATAAGAAAACTTCATAAACATTATAATGTTTCGTTCGTAGTCGTCAATGTACATTATGAAATCTTTCAATATTTTGCTTGTTTTTTATTTGTGAAAAAATTAGAATTATAACGTTTTGCTACGTTTGACATAAACGTCATAATCATAATAGCACCGGCAACGAGTCGTTGTCAACGAATGCCGTTCAGCAATCGCAATCGTTTTTAACAGTATGATACCAACTGAAGTACTAGGCTACCATAAATATTAAACACGTCACCTTGCGGTGAAACCAAATAGATCTCCAGCGCCCCCCGGCGACTATAACGTAAATTAATAGTCACTTCTACGTGTTCAATGTAATTAACATCACAATCGCCTTCTACCGCTATAAAGACTTCAACATTTTGCCTAGAAGACAGACGTGGCTCTTCTTCTCCAGATCTGTAATTAATGTAACGTTTTATTTAGACTTTCTGAAAGTGAAACTTTACTTATTACACACTTACAACGGCGCCGCCGCGGCGTGGACGAAAAATGCGGTAGTAGGGCGCGTCATGTCAAAGTGGACAAGCTCACATCACAACAGCATTGCTATTCTGTAACCATCTCACCGTGAAAACTTAGGTGAAGTGAGCGTGGAGTGAGCTGTCATTGTCATCGATACCTACTGATGCTACAGGCAGGGGTCCTAGTCTACTAATTTACAAAATGTGTCAGTGGTCTCACAATGATTAGTTTTTGACAGATATTCCATACAAAATCTGTCAAAAACTCATCATTGTGAGACCACTGACATGTTTGTAAATTAGTAGACTTGGCCCCGGTGGAAAAAAATCCAGGTCCTTGTTTGCCACATAGCAAGGCCCATAGCGCGCGTTCGGATTTAACCATCAGTTCAAGTAAGTGCATTGAATGACGATTTCATAATCAATGCACTTCCATGAACTTATGGAGTTGTCTTGCTGATTCTAATGATTTTAGTTCTGTAAATCCATATTTGTTTCGGTCGCAAATAATATTTAGATAAAAATGCAACCTGATACTGACCTGCAAATTGCAAAAAACGTAAGAAAATTTGAATTTCGCGGGCTACCTTAGCGCATAGCATTCGTTAGTAATCGTTAGTATCTGAAAAATTAATAAATCGATAATCGATATAAATAAGGGTGGCTTAGGCCCTTATAGATTTTGATGAGGTTGATCGTTTAGAGAATTTATTCCGAAAGGTTTATGTGTGTAATACAATTACTTACATACCTACTATAACTAAGGAATGTCGATATTTTGTCAAGTCGTACAAACCGTACGAAGAAAGAGCGGGTCGCTAGTAATTATTGTTATTGTTGTTGCGCGTGTATTTTTCTTATGGCACCTATGGGGTATCATCGACGTTTGAGAAGCAACTATTATACTAGGGAAACATACTCACGGTGCAGCATTCACATGGCAAACATGGTCACTTGATACGCTCGTCCAGTTCAGTGCCATTTTTACGAGGGCGCCAGCGTTCAAAAGCCCGAAACCAAATCGGACATCAAAATAGAGCCCTGCACTGAAAGGAAAAATAAAATGTTTTCTTTACCAATAAATTACCTACAAGAAATGAGATTGGTAATGTAATTTATCTATGTTTCTTATAAGGAAGTGCCTCTGCTGCTGGCGCCGGTTGCTGAATTGGCTGCCGATGCTGAATTTGGTTCTCAATTTGGTTTAAGGAGTAGATTGGCGAGATGCCTAATTAAAAAAAAAAAGGTAATAGCGCATATTTTTTTTCTATAATCAATAATTTCCATATTCGAGTAAACTACCCGGAACCTAACTACTTGGATTAGGTAAAATATTTTTACTCGCCGGCGGCCGATGTTTTTAACCTCGTCGACTGTCTGCAGTAATGTCACTGCCGATGCTGGTTCCCAATGGCGTTATTTTTGGGAGCCGTTGCCGGCAGCGGAGGCACTCCCTATTTATAAACATTGAAAAATATTTATTTACCCATTTATTTGCCATCCGGGATTGGTTGAGAGTGGAGCATATTCTGATGTCCATACGATTAGATGTTGTACATCGCGCCATGTTAAATTTTTACTGAAACATACATAATAAATCAAGAAACACAGTTTTTATTACAAGTTCAAGTTACAAAAAGAATAATTTTAAAGGATGGTTACAGAATAGCACTGAATCTCGATTATGATTGTAAATGTAATGCTTGGGCATCACTAGCTTCAGTGACACTGACAGCTCACTCTGCACTCCATGCTCACTTCACCTAAGTTTTCACGGTGAGATGGTTACAGAATCGACCGGTAGATGTGCTATAAAATTTAATTGACCGAGCAAGCGAAGTGTCTCTGCTTCAAGTCTGGCAAAATTCGCTTTCGTGTGTCAGTTTGTTTGTTGGTACTCCTCTACAGGTCGTATTCTACAACCGATCTGGATAAAACTTGGCATACTACAGGTTTTACGACTTTATATTTTTTTTTGTCGTCGGGGATTTTTGATTGGAGGGTTACTTCCTCCAAAAAGGGACTACTGGATATCTTCGCCTTATGAGATTCGATTTCGATGGTTCTTTTTTTATTTGAAAGGTCGAAACTTTAAGTTGGTCTCATAAAAATTTGTTGAAAATCTGATGAGGATCTTCGGCGTGATGAGCAGTATAGCTCCTCAAAATGCAGTAAGTTGTTCACTTGTACATTTCTACCAGTGGAATCGGCCCTTTAACTACTAGTTATGAATTGATGGAGCTCCTGGGACCACCTGCTCACAAAACTAGAGAATTCTGAAAATCATTTTCAGAATTCTCTAAAAACGAGGCTGTTAGTTTTACAATAAGGTCACTAGATGGCGCTGATTTTCACTACTTAAGTTATTAAAACAGGATATTTACCATGTTTTTATGAACAAAAAACATGGTAGATATCCTGTTTTAACTTTAGTGGTAATTAACTATAAATAAATTGGTCCAAAAAAGTTTGTGCTCGCAAGGTCTACTGTTCGCAGAACTAGGGGCTCCTCCTAGTGCCGCTGAGTAATCTGAGTATTCGTAAAAAGTGCCCGCCCCGTCAAAGCGACATTATTTTCTACAAACAATACGGGACATTGTGACAAACAGACCATGCCAACACAGTTAATAGAAGCGCATAAAACATAGGCAATGCACATAAAAGGGTCAACTAACTTTGCATTCAAAGCGAGAGCGATGATGCCAGCAGCCAATGGGGCCGCAGCAGACGTACCAGTGTGCCCGAGCGTACAGGAATCGCCAGTGTCTGTAGTGGCCTGAAAGAGATGCCAATATCTATAAATATGTTATCTCTGTTTAAACTTGAATCAACAACAATTTATGAATGAATCTACTACTCTGGGTGTGTTTATGACGTAGGAGAGTAAACTTACGATTTTCTGATCTTTGTAAGCACCAGAGGAGTATGCTGCAGCAAGCGTCGATGAACAAATCTCTCCGTACCAAGGAAACAGACCATGTTGAGAAGCGCTTCCAATTGATATAGTGTAAATACTAGACGAATATCTGTGAATAATAATAAATGATTACGTTATTATTTTTACTAGGAGAAAGAGTTAATTTGTTAGCTAAGGAGAGTGATGTGTTTTTACCCATCACAGTTACAGTTGTCGCTGTGGCCTCCGCCGTTCCCATTCGCCCAAACATAGATGGCACCTTTGCCACCACGACCCTGGACAAGCATTAATCGTCCATGTCAGATAATACCAATAATCCCCATATAATTGAATTTTGGTACTGTAAAGTCAAAGTAATGTATTTGCCAGAAACACGGGAAGTTCAGTACCTAAATAGGGGTTGTTTTTTTCATCGTCAGTTAACATTTATCGAATTAAGTTATTGGACTATACATACTTATAATTATGAAAAATCCTACTAATTTAATATTTTCTATTAATTTGGATCTTTGAAATGTTATTAAATACCTCAGTGACGCCACGCCTAAACGCCTCGGTAGCGAGTCGCCCCGGTCCTTCGACAGTTCGTCCGTCATCATTAGGGCCCCATGAAGCGCTGTATACATCCACTTTATCTAAAGCGTATCCTAGAAAATAATTATGGTGTGCATATTATTTTGTCACCAAAACATTATATACACTCTAGTAAGGTAGGTATTGACTAAACAGCAATAAAGGGAAGAACTGGAAGAAGCATAGCAAATTTAATATTGGATAATTACAGAATAGAATAATTATTTGCATTAAAATCCATGATAAACTCAGAAATTATCAGATTCTAAGCGCCATCTAGAGGTAAGACTAGACATTAGCATTTTAATTTCATGGAGGTACCAATGCGGTGGCTTTGTTATCCTAGTAAAAGTCGACGATAGTCGATACGTAACCGAAATACGAAACACGAACCAACAAATTGCGTTACTATCGACGAACGCGTCGCCGTCGTCGGTCGTACTCATTATTCAGGGTGCAGGCGCCCTCTATATTACGAAGTTTTTCTAGACGAGAGTCAATAGGAAAATAAACAGGCACGGTGCTGCTTGTCGCGCGTATTGTTTTAACAATCTCCTTTATTCCTAGTGTCCTGGTAATCGTGGTCACCACCAACATGTGGCCGCCTAACATACAGTTTGCTTGTTTGTTCGTTGGTGGACTAGTTTCTTTGATGTTTTGATTTCACAAATGGAAACAGCCAGCCAGCACTCCAGCGGAGCCAGTACCAATAATAATGAATTCAAATAAATGTATATTGCTGGCCGTTCATCAACTCGTCATATAATGTCATGTTTTCCTAGTCAAATAAAATCGTGTTTCAAGTGAATCGATGATGAAAGGATGAGCGACCGCTGTCACAGATTAGCTGTTGCGATTTTATACAAACGTGAAGTTCAAACGTCAAAAATGTATGGTTGATTACTTACAGTCGCCTAGTCGCTAATCATTACATAATAATATCTTTAACCAACGTTTATAAATAAACCCCCACTTGCACAACAAGAGTAAATCACTAAATATGTTTAGCGCTAAATATGTTTATATCTCTCCCTATGTCATCTTCAAAATCAATCAACTGTGCCTACCGCAACTCTGCCTGCCAGCCTAGAGCGTTTACGCCGAAAGTTGGCAACGTCACAAATAGATGAAAAAAGGATTTGGAAGTTTTCCAAAAATGCCTTTTTTACACCTATAACTTATTCGGTGTTACGATGTTATTTTCAATATTTTAATCAGCTAGCTAGCCTTATTTCGTATTTCCATACTGTAATATTGCCAAATTAATCAAAACAGCGAAATATTTGACATCAATTTGCGACGTCGTCGTTGCGTAGGCCTCCACAACTGATAATAAAGCGCTAAACGTACCTATTTATTAATTTGTGCTGCACGTGGGCCGTATAAAAAGCAAAAATGCAGATAACGAAAGGGTACTGTTACGTCACATTTCACCCATATTACTAAGATATCATAAAGTTAGTGGAGGTGTACATGCGTTTAAGTTAATTATTTCAGCTCAACAGATGTCACTGGTTGGCATCGCAGAACGTTTACGGTGCTCGAGGAAAATGTTTGCGTAAAATTCATAATTTATGTGAATTTTACGCAAACCCCGCCCCTGCTTTGCTCGGGTGCAATGTATTGACGTGATTTGCCGCCGACATGTCAAAACATTGAGATTTCTGTGCTCTAAGTCAATCTTAATTATTTCCGTATTGATTATACCAGGCGCGGTCACAGCCCAAGATTTTGGGGGGGGTCACCATCACCATTGGTGCCGAGGAATATTTTTTTGTGAAATGATTAATTGATAAGTACGTAAATCATTCAGTCTCTCGACAGCTTCAATGATTTTGGGATACACATACAGTATGTTAACTAACAAAAGGCGTTCCCGTTAACCTGCAATAGTATAGCGTGTATACATGCTAAAAAAAATATTACTATTAAAAAAAAATGTTTTTTTTTGTTTTTGTATAGTAAAATATTCACAAAAAATATTAAATTGTTACGGAAAATAAACTCTCTGTACACGCCCACTTGTCACACTTGGTTTTCTACGTTGAAATACAAGTGTGCGTGTACAGAATGTTTCTTTTACGTTTAAATTTAATCGTTTTGTGAACATTTCACGACACAAATGAAAAAAAATTTTTTTTTTTTTTTTGGTTTTATTTTTTTTGCATGTATACACGCTATACTATTGCAGGTTAACGGGAACGCCCTTTGTTAGTTAACATACTGTATACATAAACCTTCCGGAATAAATTTTCTAAATGATGGATGGTAAGAACATCAAAATCCTTTGCGTAGTTTAGAAGAGCAACGCAGAGAGACAAGAAAAGTTTATTTATTTATAAAAATAATATGTCACGTATCGTATGTACATGGATAAATATATAAATAGTACTAAATTAAAAATACATTCTTATTATCGTATTACAATGTACGTGATGCTGTTACCGTTAACTAACTAACTGCCCATCAAAATTCCAATTCCAAAAAAGCTTACGACGTTTTACCTCAACATGGCGACCGAATGTACCAGGCGCTTATAAAATGTAGCAGTAAACTTACCTATAGCTTCTCCTTCTATTCGATCTGTAATTCGTCCATCAAGCATCCTAACTCCACCCACTTTTGCCCCCCACGCCACGCCCACACCACATTTCAAGTTATTTGCTGTCATGGCTATCTGTGGCGTTAAAACATATCAATTCAAAAGGGTTTACAGGGTTTACTATTATTAAATTAGCGACACTGTTAATTAGCTCATAATTATTTTGAAAACATTAAAATTTTCTTACTTCTCCTGCACAACGAGTACCGTGCGAATTCAATTTGAGATCTTCATATCTAGGTGATGGATCAAAATCACCATCATTGCTGTCCCAACTGATCTCGGGATCCTGTAAATTGGAAAAATAGAGTTTTATTTAGTAAGGCTATTGTAAAAAAAAAATCCACTCACACACACTTTACCGGTCATACAACAAACAACAAAGTCAACGGCTACGAGAGGCAGGCGACTATTATGCGCCCGGCGCGTCATATCGGCCGCGAACTTACCAGGGCTAAAGGAACTCTGAGAAGTGTTATTCGCCACGTAAACAATGACGTCAGGTTAGACTATTCTAACTATTCACACACATGACAATAAAATATGTTTTATATTCATAATTCAGAAAAGCTATCTGACGATTGAAATATCGGCCGTAAAACTACTTACCGCCAAAACGTATATCAACTATCTACACATTTCTGTAGCCCGAATCGTATAAAAGAAAAATATGAAATAATTATAAAAATAACGAAATTATTATTTAAATTACATTCTATGGGTCTGTGGCGTTAATTTACATATAATAATTAAATATTGTATTATCATGTTTACCAACATTATAATGTGTCCCATGATTAAATTGGAGTTCTAAAAATCATGCAGCGGTACGGTAAGTACTGTTTGGCTGTGTACCTACTACTGTTCGGCGTTAAAAATTAATTAAAACAACACAAAATAAAACCAAATATTCATTCTTCAGATTCAGATATATGGTGTGACTTAAAATATACAAGAAAATAATAAATAAAGAATTGAAAATAACGAAATAGGATTTTAATACAGCGTCGCGTTAATCTTCTATAATATAAAAATGAATCGCAAAATGTGTTGGTAAGCGCATAACTCAACAACGCCTGGACCAATTTGGCCAATTCTTTTTTTGTTGTGTTCGTTATCCTCAAGGGAAGGTTTAAAGTAGGTGTAGGTAGGGTTGGTAGGTAGGTAGGTAGGTTAGGTATGTAGGTAGGTAGGGTAGGTAGGGTAGGTAGGGTAGGTAGGGTAGGTAGGGTAGGTAGGGTAGGTAGGGTAGGTAGGGTAGGTAGGGTAGGTAGGGTAGGTAGGGTAGGGGTAGGGTAGGTACTTAGTGCTACCCGTGCGAAGCCGGAGCGGGGCAGCTAGTAATATTATAAATAAGTAGATGCAATTAAATGTGTCACGTACGTAAGTACACGTTATTAATTCGAGTTAGAATCTATGATGGAAATAGTAAGTACTGTACAATAAGTACTGTAGAGGAAAACATAAATTAATAAATAATTATTCCAAGATTCAGAAATGTGTCACTTTAGCACGAAAATTTCAAAGTAAACTTTAATGATACTAAGGCTACATAACTTTTATGGAGTCAATACAGGCAAGGAATTCAGTCAGTCGACCGCAGTTCGCCAAGCGCCAACCCATCGCAGTTGTATCAGTCAGTTCACTACGGAAAATTTCGATCTGCCTTATTCCCAGTACCAAGATATCAGAAACAAGCAGAGGAAAAGTACCGTGCAGGTTCTTGGTCGCGATCACGCGCGTCGCGCGTCGTCGTCGTCCGCAGCGCAGCGGCTAGGTGGCTGCGGCGGGCGCCATCGGCATCCGTTACAAGCGAGAATCACCCGTAATCTTTTTACTGCTTTTTACTACGGAAAATGTCGATCTGGCTCCTTTCTAGCACCAAGACATCAGAAATGACGAAAGCATCACAGCAAGTATTCTCGACTCGAATAAAATTCGTGAATTTTTCGATGAATGATACTCGGTCGCGACCGTTGCAGTTAGCGGCCTTTTTACTTTGGAAAATGACTATTTGCCTTCTACTAAGTACAAAGACATCAGAAATGACCAGAAGAATCTATTCAGTGACATGTTTACGATTTACGAGACAGACTGGAGTGATGAGTTGATGTCTGATGACACAAAACAAAGTTGTTTTTATTAACCGACTTCTTCAAAAAGATGAATGTTTTTTTTTTTTATATGGAACCACCTCTGAAGCATGACCTACCAAACAAAAAAAGAATCATCAAAATCGATTCATAATTATTGGCGGAGTAATCGCTCAACATACACACAAAAAAAACATACAGACGAATAATAATTGAGAACCTTCCTTTTTGAAGAAGTCGGTTAAAAATAAGTGCGCAAACAAAAATACACGAAAAGCAAGATTAGATATATTATTATAAATTTTCATAGAATTGAGAAACACACAGATACCTACCTACAAGTAACGCCATCTATCTTCAACGTTCTGCAATGAACCTACGGGCCATTTTAGTTCAGAGATTTTCAACCACCCGCCTCAACAGTACTAGGAAATCATAACACTCACGTAGTTGTCACGTAAGTCTGTGTGGTTGTGCTCGATTCCGTCATCAAGCACAGACACACGTACACCGGTGCCGTTGTACCCCATATCGTAGACTGGCAACACGTTCAGATCAAGCCGGGGCAAGTTGTGCAGCGTGCGTGTGTCTTGCTGAAAAGTATTGTTAATTTCACCGTTACAGTCGAGTCCCCTAAAGAACGCCTAATTATTGTATTAAATGGGATGGGTTCCCCAAACTAAAAACGACATGTGCATAAAAGAACAAAATTATGGGTCTGCATAATGAAGCGGAGGTCTGTTCCCTTCTCTTGGGGTCGGCGACATCGAAATGTTTACCAGTAAGTTTCTTTATATGTGTGTGCTATGGCTCTAGTTTCGGTACTGGACCTGGACTGACCGTGGAAGCATAGACGCATATTATGATCACAGATTGGGCGAATGTATTTTTTCTTAAACATCTTCTGAGTCAAAATCATCGTTTTTATCACAAAATAAATCAATAAGGTGTATCTTTTCATACACGAAATCTCTTAAGGGGTCATTGAACTCATCATTATAAACAACTTTCAAAGGAACCAAAACTGAAATCGCGAGAAAAAAAACATTTTGACGATCTGACTCAGAAGTTAGTCAATAAGATCACAATGGCAGTAGTCGGTGAGTCGGTCTAAAACTCGTATCGTGAAAGCTTAGGTGAAGTGAGCTGTCATTTCATTTCAGCCGTTCAGCGCCTGTAATCTAATCAAATTAATTTAAGAAAAATCGTTTTAATTACGCACCATTTCCAAAAGCCAAAAAGTGGCCTACTTTAATTTGTTGATCTAATAACTCTAATTAATAAACAATAACAATAAACAAGCTGCAATAAGCAAGCTGAAGTGGCAATGGGCCGGCCATATTAGCCGTAGAACCGATGACCGTTGGGGTAGACGTGTTCTTGAGTGGAGACCGCGAATCGGCAAACGTAAGGTAGGACGCCCTCAGGCTAGGTGGAGCGACGATCTTCGCAGGGTGGCTAGTAGCAGCTGGATGAGAGCTGCCGAGAATCGAGCTGAATGGCGTGCAATTGGAGAGGCCTATGTCCAGCATTGGACTGCTATAGGCTGATGATGATGATGATGAACAATAAACAGTTTTTATTTGTTCAAGACTTTAGCCTAATTGTAATAGGCTAAAGTTAGTTTATTAATGCTGGGGATTGACACATCTTTGTCATTGTGATTTTACTAACTTAGTCCTCAACAAAGCGCCGCGCCGCTCGTGTTGCTCAAATACTCGTACACGAGCGGCACGTTTGCCGATATTTTGTTGACAACATTTTACAAATTTCTGTCAGTGTCATATTAAAAATATAAATTAATATTTTTGATGCTACTTACTAAGTACCACTCGTGGCTCCAGAGTTCGTCATTGAACCAAGGTTGTCTAGTGCGATAGATATTATTAATGTTGTTAAATAATGTGTCATTGTCTTCCACTCTCTTCACTCTTTGTAATGGCTGGTCCAGATCCGGCGTGGGGTAACGTTTCACCCTGGATTTTGAAAAAAGTTGCTCTGCCCATCTCACCTGGTTGAAGAAGAATTTTTGCGTAGCTTCATATTTTGTTAATATTAGATAATATTAAAACATGCATGACAGACGTGTTGGATTTAATTTTTTCTAAAGTTTAGTGTTATCTTCCATAGTTTCAACAGTAAATATTAGTAAATAAAAACCGGCCAAGTGCGAGTCAGACTCGCGCACGAAGGATTCCGTAAACTTCCGTACAATTATCTATATACATATATAAAAGAAAGTCGTGTTAGTTACTCCACTTATAACTCAAGAACGGCTGAACCGATTTAGCTGAAAATTGGCAGGGAGGTAGTTTAGAGCCAGGAGAAGGACATAGGATACTTTTTATCACGAAAAAAAAAAATGAAGAAAAATCGTTTTCTCATACATTCTGTATAGAATGGTTTTTTTGATAATATCTCGGTAGATAGGTAGGTAGGTGTAGGTAGGGTAGGTAGGTAGGTAGGTAGGGTAGGGTAGGTAGGTAGGTAGGTAGGGTAGGTAGGTAGGGTAGGGTAGGTAGGTAGGTAGGTAGGGTAGGTAGATAGATAGGTAGGTAGGTAGGGTAGGGTAGGTAGGTAGGGTAGGTAGGTATGGTAGGTAGGGTAAGTAGGTAGGTAGGGTAGGTAGGTAGGTAGGTAGGGTAGGGTAGGTAGGTAGGGTAGGGTAGGTAGGTAGGGTAGGTAGGTATGGTAGGTAGGGTAAGTAGGTAGGGTAGGTGCGCCGTAGATATGTACTTGCTACCCGTGCGAAGCCGGGGCGAGCAGCTAGTTATCTATAAAAACGGCAAAAAAATCACGTTTGTTGTATGGGAGCCCCCTTAAATATTTATATTATTCTGTTTTTTTAGCGGCTTTTTATTTGTTGTTATAGCGACATCAAAAATACATCATCTGTGAAAATTTCAACTGTCTAACTATCACAGTTCATGAGATACAGCCTGGTGACAGACGGACAGACAGACGGACGGACAGCGGAGTCTTAGTAATAGGGTCCCGTTTTATCCTTTGGGTACGGAACCCTAAAATCGAATGTTACAATTTATATCTCGTAACTCAACTAAATAAAATACCCACGTTACACACAAGCGAGCATGCTCTCAAAAACCTTGTGCCACTTGCTTTATATGCTACGTTTAAATATAGCGGCTTTTGAAACAGCCACGTGTAAGCAGAGTTCAAAGTTACCAGGCGCACAGACAATGCAAGAGATTTAATTCAACTCACCCTCCTGTCCTTGATGAGTGTCGACGTGTGGTGACTGGGGGTGCGTCGCTGCTTCCCATGTTCATACTTCAAAAATGTGTAAGTGTCTGGGAATCCGTTGACCTGATGAAATAATATTTTAAAATGAGAAAATACATCATTTTACTGAAATGTTGGACACCCTAATGCTTGTGCTCTATTTTTCAATGCTAAAAATAAGATACCTAAGTATTGGGAAGTGCCCGTATTTTTAAAACATAACATTCAACATTGATAATGTATCGGGAAAACACGGTGTTAATAAAAATAGTTAGTAGGTAAGGAAGATGTAGACATATAAAATGAAATAAATTAACCATTCAATCTGGTGTGAAAGTTTTTAATTACTTAAATGTGATTGCATTTTTATGGTATAGTCGACGCGAACTCCGTAGGCATAGATAAATGTAACATCTCATGTATGTAGCTTCCTTTGGACTGATTTAATATCCGAATAAATGTTTGATTTACCTAACAGATCAGGCCTAAACTAAGCTTAAAATTATCACTTGTACAGAAAAAGTCCATATTGGTTATGGTTTTGGGCTTGCTTTCTCTCCTCGATAACTCCTTACTTTGTGTAACATAATTCTAATTGCATTCCGTAGGTACTTATATTTCAAGGTTATTGGGTAATGTAATTTTGTATACTATTTTAAGTAGGTACTAGCCGTGTGCACGAAAATGACCAACCACTGCAACATTTCAACCCCGTGTTTTGCCCCTGCAGGGGATGAATGTTCAAAAAACCTTCCTTAGTGCTCACGTTAACTGATGACTAGAAATCTATATACGGCGCGGCGCCTTGTCTGTCAGTGACTGTATTTTATTTAAAAAAAATATTTAAAAAGATACCCATATGATTATATTTATGATGGAATGGATCACACAAACATGTCCGAGTACTAAGATAATGAATGTTGACACGCAATGTAGCGAATGGCCAATGAAGTTACATTCACTGACAGACAACGCACATCCCGCACAACAAATGCTGGGTCTAGAAGCATAAAGTTTTGCACAACAGTTCCTTATAACGAAAGTGAGCCTTGACCGTGTTTAAATAGGGGATGAAAGTTTGTATGGAATTTTGTAATTTTTGAGGAATGGGAATAATACCATCGGACACAAGGGTTGTACTTTATAATCTTATTGGACTGTTTACTTAAATTGATTTAGATGCCCCTAATATGAAAGTTTGACATAATGAAGAAGCGTCTTAGATTAACATAACTTTAATTTGAAATAACGCGCATAATAAACATATAATTAATGGAGCAGCTAGGCCATAACAAACTTCATATAAATAAAAAGCGCAGCGAAACCGCCGAGCAAAATGATGCAGCACCTACTTGTATGAATAGCAAAGTGAAAGAGCCACGTGTAAGCAGAGTTCAAAGTTACCAGGCGCTTAGATAACACAAGGGGTTACATTTGGAAATATATTTTTCATGTGGGGTAAGTAGAGTCCGCGCCACCGCTGAAGTCCTTTTGACGCAGCGCTACTAGCATAAACTACTATATAATGCTCGCTAGTGTTACATTCAATTTGCTATTTTGACAAGCCGGTCTATTCTGTAAAAATATCACCGTGGAAACTCAGGTGAAGTGTAAGAAGTAATTCCATCTGATGCTAGAAATTATTGACAGCTCACTTCACCTAAGTTTTCACAGTGACAGTTTTACAGATAATAGGAATAGTAACTTAAGTACTCAAAATGAGCTATGAAGTGAGCTGTCATTCTCCCCCTGATGCTGGGGATTGACACTATTGACAACTCGTTTCGCTTGACCTAAGTTTTCATTGTGGTTTTCACGATGACATTTTTACGGAATAGGTCGGCTGCTGCGAAGTGCTTACTAAGCACTTTGCAATCACTTATTTTTTTGCTATTGTGGAACGTTAATGGTTAAAATCCCGACTCCTCCTAGGGACCGGGTGGCATCACCGGGCGACCAAAAAATACGGTACAAGTACATCCCCGGTGTGGTCCCGTTTAATATTACCTACCTACGCGACTGCGTGAATTTTGCATTTCATAATTTTAGTACAAATATCCAGGATGAAAAGTAGCCTATGTCCTTCTCCAAGTCCTAGATAATACATTTTGGAAAGACAAATATGGCGTAAGCCCACATAAGCATCTTATATTAGTTCCAAAGATGAAAAATCCAGAATCTGGACGAAGAAATTGACCTACATCCTATGGAACTAAAGAGATTGACCTACATCCTATGGAACTAAAGAAATTGACCTACATCCTATGGAACTAAAGAAATTGACCTACATACTATGGAAGTATGAATATGTTGCAGAACAAACTCGTCGAAGAACACTTTGTTGCTACAGTTTTCTTTGTTTTGGTTTCAAACTTCGAACGAAAAATACAACAGCCACCATTCAACATTCATACAACAGCCATGTCATTCACTCTACTGTTATTTCCACCCTCACTGTAATCTCACCACCCCAGTGTGATAATTAATGAGTTCTGAGTAACTCCTGTGTACTTCTCTGTTCCTGGTATTTGCCTTCTGAAACAATGGGATGTAGGCGGCGCCCTAGCACGGATTTGAGAGCAAGCTGGGCGGTTTCAACCCTCAAAGGAGGGTTCTATTGCCCTCTCAATACACTGGGACGGTCGTTTTAACGGAAAGATATTTTTACAAAAACATTGCTTGAAGTTCAAATGAAAGGGAAGGAAAGACAGCTAGTATCCATACTAATATTACAAATTCGAAAGTATCTGTCTGTCTGTCTGTATGTTACCTTTTCACCCCTAAACCACTGAACAGATTTCGACAAAATTTGGCAAGGAGATATATGGCATCCTGGGGAAGGACATAGGCTAC
Organism: Lithophane semibrunnea; assembly: GCA_947363905.1. NCBI lineage: Eukaryota > Metazoa > Arthropoda > Insecta > Lepidoptera > Noctuidae > Lithophane > Lithophane semibrunnea. Next base: position 2,300,313 of record OX376202.1, on the reverse strand, counting down.
TTTTTATCGACATACCACGCGGGCGAAGCCGCGGGCGGTAAATCGATAGTAACTCTGTCTGTGTGTCTGTATGTTACCTTTTTACGCCTAAATCACAGAACGGATTTCGATATTTGGCAAGGAGATATAATTATGGCATCCTGGGGAAGGACATAGGCTACTTTTTATCGACATACCACGCGGGCGAAGCCGCGGTACGCTAGTAGGTATTTAATAAATCGAAAAAAATAGCTGTATTTAATAGCTACAGTTTAAACTGTAAGTCTGAAACTTAAGCAAATGTAACAATTTCTTTGAGCTGGGTGTCATTTTTCTATTCGCTAAACGCTGTCTGTGTTATTAAACTTTAGGTTAAACCAAAGTTATTCTTAAACACGTATTTTTATTTAAATAAATGGGTTTTTATCAATCTTAGACATACAATATTATGGTATGGTACCTATATATTTGAAATATCACTTGAAACAGTGTAATCTGTGAATTTTTAGGGGTATGAGGAACAGGGTGTAAAGTTCACTCATCCCCCATAGAAAAGGGAGGATCCTCCTACCAGACGGGTGTTGTGTCTGGCGGGCAACTGCCCAATGATTGATATTGGGTTTTTGTATATATGTTCACTGCACGGTAAACTCTAATTGCGCGACGCAGGATTTATGTGACGTCAGGTCTTCGATGCGTAGTTCGCATGTGGCGATGTAGATACCGCCACATCACTCCCCTCCGGAGACCGGAGGTCGATAGTGGGCTGAGTCTTGTATCTTGCGATGCTTGCCAGTGCCAGTTGTGGGTTCCAGTGAGTCGGAACCGGGTGCCGCATTGTTCGCGGTGGGTCGGAACTGTTTGCGGCGATTGTGGTGATTGATGTGATTGCGGTGGTTCCCCAGTGGCTCATGGTGATGAGGTTGAGGTGATTGAGGTGATTCCCCAGTGGGTCGGGGTGATGAGGCTGAGGGTGATGACCAGGAATGCGCGTTCGCTGCATGCTGGTGGTCAGGATACCCGTTGACGCCTCGGGTGTTGGCTTGACTGTGTGACTCGCCTCACTGAACGCTTGCGGGAGTGATGATGATGACGTCACGCTGGAGTATTTGCACGAAGGCTGCGTTGACGTTCATATTCGGGGTCACCAGTTTAGGGGTATGAGGAACAGTGTGTAAAGTTCATTCATCCCCCATAGAAAAGGGAGGATCCTCCTACCAGACGGGTGTTGTGTCTGGCGGGCAGTCTGCCCAATGATTAATATTGGGTTTTTGTATATATGTTCACTGCACGGTAAACTCTAATTGCGCGATGCAGGATTTATGTGACGTCAGGTCTTCGATGCGTAGTTCGCATGTGGCGATGTAGATACCGCCACAAATTCAAAACAATAGAATTAACTCATTAGCTTGTAAGTATGTGTTTTCACTAGCTGTTGCTTGACTTCGTCTGCGATTCAGGATGAAAAGTAGCATATGTCCTTCTCCAGGTCAAGGTCTACCTATGTGCCAAATGTTATCCAAATCGATTTAGCAGTTTTACTGTGAAAGCGTAGCAAACAAATAAACTCACTTTCGCATTTAAAACATTAATTGGGATTAGGATGGACTACGAAAGTAAGTATTTATTGTTATTGTTTTGTTATTATTTCTAATAAACTTAATAAATAGTGGTCAAAATATTATAAAGTTTATTAAGTTAAATTACATAAATAAGTATCAAAAAGGTACCTTCGAACTTAACTTGAAACAAAAACTGAAGGAACAACAAAACGAGTTTGCGTGACAATGTCACCGGTGTGACATGCGTCTCACATGAAAATGGATGCCGTCATGTGATGCCACAAACACACGTATGTACTAGGGCACCATAAACGTGAGGCGATAACACATGTGGGTTATCAACATACGAGCAATGAGCATGTAACGCCCCGCCTACACGCGCCTGAGATAACGCGATGTTTTGCGATACGATAGCGCACCACATTGGCAAACGATAGCAATAATTACGTATGATAACGTTTCATTATGGATGTTCAATGTTATAATTTTAAAATGGGCAAGCGAAAGCGAATAAAATAACAAACTTATTTGTTTCTCTTAATTTTTAATTAAGCGTCGCCTACAACTATTCGCCTTCGATAGTAAAAGCCGTCCTTTTATTTCGTTCTTTCCTATGTGAACCAGAGAAACGTTAAATACTTATCATTTTATTTTAGATTTCAATGCTAGCTTCAAATAAAATTAATTACAATCTTTTGCAATGTTTAGCGTATAAACGAACGGTACAAAACAACATAACGCACTACATTTTGTCGTTAACAGCATAGGACTCCTATGACTGCGTAAGTCGTATTGTGTTTACAAAGTGGTTAAAAAATTCAGCACTAAATAAGTAAATAATATCTTTCTTGTAGATTTTGTGAGTCGCTCGTGTCTAGCCTCCTGAAAGATTGCCGTTATAAAATGCGTATAAAATGGGTATTCTACGGATTAAAAGGATCACAAATTAGAATGTAAAAGCATAAATCGTTCAATATTATTATGTTTTCGATTCCGAAAGACAAACAATCTCGTAGCCCTCCTCGTCTCGATTCTCCACTACTAGACCAGCCAGACCTATGGCTACAACATAAGGACATACTAACAGTTGCACACATCATAACATAAACACACGCATAGAATATGTCTACGATAGTTACGATACACATACGATCTAATTCCCTGCATCTATACCACACAAACAAACATACATACATGTTACACATGGGGGGGTTGTATGGAGACGTCACACGTGTGTAGCACGTGTCATTTCGTGGAGTCATGTGAGTTTTCGGAGTCACATGTGTACTGGGAGAGCAGGAGAGCCATGGAGATGTCACGCACATATGCACGGTACGTGTGAGGGTGTTGGTGTTGGGGTAGGTCGGGCTGTGTAAAGGGTCTGTGTCGTGTGACGCGTAGGACAATAGGTGCCAATTATACGTTTTTGATGTGCCATTAATTATGGCGGCATTGTATAACAATATAATTCATAAATGTCGGGGAAATATTTTGTTTCTCTATCCCTGAAAATCAAACAAAGGATGAGTAGAAGTAATAATCGTAGAATAGCAACAGTAGACCGAAAATGTTACAATAAAAGCTACACTAAATACAGAGATTTTCGCGTCTGCCATTCGTATTTTGAATAGTTATAGTAGCCGGGATATAGACTAATCAATCTTATTCTAACATTATATATATATACAAAGGGAGCTAGCTCTCTACGACTAATCAATACCTAAAACAAAAAATGTGATACAACAATTTTACAACTAACATTAGGTAATCAAAAAACTTAGCGCAAGAGTTTGTTGCAACTTGCAACTAAGCGGGTCCTAATGAGTGCTTTGATTTTTCAATTAACTTCAGTTTCATGTTTTATAAGACTCATGAAAAATTAAAAAAAATTGTTAAAACTATAAAAATAAAATCAACAATAGATAAATCACAAATTCGTTGCAAGAAACATCGCACGTGGTATACAAGGTCATTGACTTGTCTCTTAAAGTTGAACGACACAATTCGGTTTTGTAAGAAACTGCGTAAACTCGACAACGGGCTACCACAGCTGTTTTATGCTACCCTGATACCTCACACATTTTTGTTACGTTTTAAGTAAAAATGAATATATTTTTTTGTTATCTGTGGAGATGTTGAGAAAGTTTTCATAACATTGGGCGTAGAAGGTTGTCATAGATTCGTCGACGTAAATTCTTGCAATGCCTTGATTGGGTATGATTTATTAAACTGAAAACTTTTGTTTATCTGTTTTTTTTGCAATTCCGACTTTATTAATTCGATGATAAATATCAAATTAAGTTTAGTCAAAACAGACACTTATATTAAAATCAATTTACTATTGTATTTATGCCGTGTAAGGCCATTCACGTTATTATTATGAAACAACATATTTATAGTTCGCAGTAAACTGTAAAATAATTCTCCAGGTATATTTTCAAACTGAAACACGCACATGACGACACCAACCTTGACGCACGTCAACATGTGTTTAGGACTCACACATGTTGGCAAGCGCCCTACTAAACAGAAGTCCCGCCCCCTATAAACTACGGAAATAGATTGCCGCTGAAAATTGCTGAAAAACAGTTCCTTCACGGTTCTGCGAGCCTGGTACGTGCGACGCTAATTCCACAGTTAGCGCCGCCTGAAAAACTGAACGCTACCGTTTCAGCATGTTTGTGCTATTAGCCGCGAGAGGGTAGATTGTTTATTCTAATGTTGCTACTGCTACGGAACTTTTGTTCACAGCGCCATCTATCATATTTAGGTAGAAGTTATTCGCTACGAAAGTACGAAAACAGATACGTAGTGAACGCGACTTGTGCTACGACTGCTACGAGCTTGTATTTGGACGTGGTATGTTTTATCAAATTTTCAAAGATGACTCTCGTGTGCGATACTACTTATTTGTATTTTGTGGTGTAATGAAATGAAATTCGGAATACCTTTACGTGTCATATTAAAAATGTGATTATGATTCACAACTAAACAAAAACTCTGAAATAAGTAAGTACCTAAATAAAATCATTTGGGCTAAAAATAGCCACTAATTCTTTCTCAAAAGCGTTGTTCTAACGTCAGTTGTCTTAACATCTAGGTTGTTCCCAGTGAATTAACTCCATCCTGAGGTTCACTCGATCTGACGTAAATCCAGTTCTAGAAAAATAACCCACAGTTATCCGTTGTGTAGGCGTCACCTGCGTAGTACGCGGTCGGTTTTAATGAACGAATTTAATTTAAGTGCTACGAATTAATTCAATTAAAAATGCTGTTTGTTTAGAACGCAAAATGCCAACAAGGATTTAAAAAATCAACACTGCTTTCAAAGCTTTTACTTATTAATACAAAAGTTGCTTTATATTTTTAAAATTGGAATATGATGTTATCTCCAGTTTAGTTCAGACTGATACGTCACAAGAATCGGAAGAATAAGTTCAAAACGCAATCGAACACAAACTTAGTAGCTACTTATTTAGCTTAGCACACTCATTTTCCTCTGCAAAGATTTTAATTAAGTAAGTATCTACCGCTCAAATTGTAGGGTTAGCTTGAATAGGGTTGAATAGAAACTAGCTGCTAATCAAGAAAGCATCAATGGGCTTCCAATATCATTGAAGTCGTCCATCCAAGTAGGTCTTGTAAGTCTAACAGGAACTGTCAATGAGACACCTCATTTACTTCTGATGCTAATTCCACCGACACCTTATTATTATCTTTTGACATAATTATAATGACCAGCCTTGTAATCATTATTAAGCCAGTAAGCGTCATTTTTGTTGAAAAACATATCTTAATTAGTTTCAGTACGTTGTCGCACACGGAGCACATAAAATAAAGAGGGTCGGAAAAACAAGTGATTAGCGACACAAACTGAGACAAATGGACTGAAATTATTCCTGAACATTTGTCACGATTAGACGGAAGACGACTGACGTGCTATATGAGACAGCTGATTGGCTAAACTCTAGCCTGCTGTTGCCAGACACGTGAACTGTTTGACCTTACTGGTTTTGGGAAAACTAGTGTGCGATAGATAATAGGTCAGGTATATGGATAAATCTATTTCTACAGCTCCGTCTAATCCCACTGATTGTAGTATATTACCTAGCTACTCATAATACTGAGATTCAAACAGATTGGAAAGTTTATCAAGAATGTCTAAAATTCTAAATGAGGTTTTAAACAAGAAACTCTTTACGTATTTCTTTTTTGTATCAATTACTAACATAGGCGTCGACGGAAATGACTTTTTTCAGATTTTTACTCAGCTTTCCATCTTAACTCCAGGACTTGTTTACTTCTAGGTCAATTAGGTCTTCTGAAGGTTTACTTAACCTTGGATGCCAACGTTTAAATAGACAAGCAACATGTTTTGTATACTAACAGAACAGTAGTACAGTCACGGACTTTAATTGATGAGCCACCTGGCACAGTTCGTATTTTGGCCGTGTAATGCAAATCGGGTGTATTCGGTTCCCGACACGCAAAGTCATATGTCTTCGTATTAGAAGAAGAAAATTATATTTAATATCTTTACCGGTTGGCTAACCTGAGAGCCAGAACTACAAACTTGACAGCAGAGTGACTACCCAAAGTCAACCAATTGCAGGTCTAGCAACAGTAACCTAGCAACGATAAACAATCGTTGCTAGGTTACTGTTGCGATAGTAACGTTAGCGTACGGAGAAATGATAATAGTCATTTCGATAAGTTCGAAAGTAACGTCTGTGATATTGATATTTCAACTGTCACTGTCTTCAGTTAAGTTTTCAGAAATAACGAGTCAAATAGATTTGACAATCTTAGTGCAACATTGTATTTATTTTTACTTTTTTATCATTGAGAACTTAATAGTCAACCTCTATGGATAAGACTGTTTCTGATTAAAAGTAATTTATTTGTCATCTCGTTTACGAGCGTGCGATTTGAGTTCGTGTTTAAACGTGTAACCTCGTGAATGTATGAAACTGCAAAATTGAAAATTTTGAAGGTGGCTCATCAATTAAAGTCCGAGACTGTACCTAAGAATGACTATGAAAAATTGACTCAAAACTGTTTGTCGAGAAAATAATTTCAAGGTATTTTGTAGGACAATGCCACATGACATACTGCATGTCATGCATGACAAAACTACTTGTGACTATTTTAGGGTTCTTGTGATTATTTTATTTAAATAGTGTAGGATAGTTATTCTCAGGGTGTATTTGGGTTCAGCTCAAAAAATTGGCTGTTCCCTACATTTATGTTCGCATACCTCGTCAAAATGAAGGGAACAAGTGATTTTTTTGCGCGATTTCAGGCCCATAGTGAAAGTTGTTCATAATGATGATTACAATGATTAAGAGATTTCGTGTATGAAAAGATACAAACACCCTACATACAAACTCATAAATACCTCTTTTTATTATGAGTAAGCAATAGGCTCACCCCCTTTTACATAACTAGCGAAATGTGGGTGTACTATAAGTACACCTCTGCCTTACCCTTCGGGGTTTACAGGCGAGATGTTATTTGTAGAATATATAATATTATATATAATATTATTTGTCATGAACGTCATAGATAGTGGTTTATGGAAAACAATAATCATGCCTGAGCGTGTGTGGGTCGTTATTTAGGCAATTAAAATGCGCCTTTATCTTATTAATGAAAATTAATCAATAGATTAAAAAAAAGGTACTTACAGATAGTTAATAATAATATTCACGCAAGTACCATCCTAGCGTAATTAATGGAAATTAATGACAGAAGATCGCTGGGAAGACCTGGTTGAGACTCGCACATACCAGGAAAGCATGCCACAAAAGGGAGGAGGTCTATACTCAGCAGTGGGTGGAACAAGGCTGCTAATGATAATGAGGATGAATGAGAGAAGGATTTCGAATTATCGATGAATGTGAAAGCTAGTAACAAGTAAAACTAATCTTACAAACAATAAATTATATTTAAAGCCATATTGAGTTGGCATTAATCTAATATTATATGAACACAATACCACGGTTTGTGGCGTGTTCTAGTGTAAACATTACCTTCTCATCCCAGCAATGATCGTTAGGTCATGAATGTCAATCCAATGGCCAAAAAAGGCAAGTGAAAAAGGACCAAAGGCCAGTATCGAAGGACCAAGCGGGATAATTACGTAACACACTTACAATGGCAATGCCTTTCATTCTTTAAACATTGAAGCAATGGATTAGGGATTTCCTTCAAAAATTTTTAAATTGCACAATTTGTTTGAATATGAGGCTTTTGGCTGCTCTAAAAAAAAATTAAAGTAAAATTTTAAGTTGTTTTTCTGTACCTAATGTGCATTTTGTTTGTGCAGAATAAACAATTTTCTTTCTTAGTAAGTAAGTATCTAGAAGATTATGATTAACCAAATATTAGTTTCAGAGTATACTTACATAAAATTTGACTATCCTAAATAAACAAGAAGTTCAAGTATGTAGTTAACAACTTCTTCATATACGTTCGTTTGTACCTAAAACTCCTCACTTTGAGTACGTGTAGTAAAAGCTAAATGAGTATACATGATGAGGTTTAATTCTTCCATTTCTATGCAGATTTAAAAATAAATGTTAAATGTATGAAAATATCCTTTGATCAATCGGAAACCCAGTGAATCCGGGCTTTCAAAATTTAGATACGCAATGTGTTCACGTAACTGCCCTGGGGGCCTAAAACGACCACATTAGCAATTCCTCTAAAAGCAATTCATTTCCTGAATTCCCAGCTGTCATTAGCAACTCCTATAATGACACAAAAGCAATCATAATTTGTGGACCATTGGAATCTCCATAGAAAACTGTCAAACAGATGAATTAATTCACGCACATCTTATTTATGAATTGTCAGTTTATGTGACATTTTACGATGATTCATAGTATTTTCCTAATGTGATTTACCAAAGTGGCCGTTTTACTCGTAGTAATTATCAATTGCTAGTAGGTTTTAGCCGCGTGGAGGTCGGTAATAATCCCACAGGAACGTACTACCGGGATAAAAAGTATCCAACAATACGGCTGATACGTATAACTTGGCAGGTGTGAACATAGGCTCATATAATTTTTGCGCATGATCTCTCACTCACACTCGCCTCATGTGACCATTTGGGTCTTAAAAAATGTTACCAGCTTTGCGCGAAGATCGGAACTGCCAAATCATATCGGCCGTATTGTATGTCCGAACCCAGGTCTATCCGTGTGCCAAATTTTATCCAAATCCGTTCGCGTGAAAAGGTAATAGACAGACAGAATTACTATCGCATTTATATTATTAAGTATTGATATGGATTTTGATCTGACGCTGTAGGTAAAACACTCGTTACACGGGCCATCAGCATCCATCTGTGCTAATAACATTGTAATGCAATCTAAAAACTGTCTGTCAACGTGTTGATGACCGCATTTCTCCTGGGAATCGTTCGTCGTCGGAGCCGCTATGGCAAGGCCCAAATACTTTAGGCTTTTACGAGTATTATGAAACTTCTCACAAGGTTAAGTAATGCGTATTTTCAGACTCTGCAAATGTACATAATTTTCAGCTTTTGTTTGTATTTTCAGCTCTTACTTGATAATAAAGGTACAAGCCCGTAGCCGACTGCAGCCAGCAGCTGCTGACTATGTGTCGCCGCGACACTAGTGGTTTCTATGTTTCTATGAAATACCTTCCGTAGCTTCTGACACGTCGCATTTCAAAGAAGACATAGTATCCAGTAGTGTCGCGAGTCGTGACGCCACGTCGCCTGCTGCTGCTGCCTGTAGTCGGCTACGGACTATTAGATCGACCATTTCGTTCAGCAAGCGGATTGAATCTTGCATTCAATTCCGAATCATAGAAGGATGCTTCCTCCCATTTTACTCAAACTTATGCCACTGGTATTTTAATACAAGCCATACTACCATAGGTGCGCTACCTCTTATCCGTAGCGTATCGGCATTTTACACTCAACCAGAACATAAGGTCCTCGCCACGCAGGACCAAATGTCCCATCTTAGGATACTGCATTCCCTTGACAAATCTCTTTACAATACGAGTACTTAGTTCAAAAGCAAGAATAGATTATCGAAGGATGAAAGGACATGCCTCGGCCAAGAAAAAGGCGTTATGTTCATTGACTGCCAGTTACCTTCTACTGCCTACATTTCATGACGTCCTAATAGCATAATCATAAAATAATCAGCCTATAAAGTTCCCACTGCCTGGACACAGGCCTCCTCTCGGTGAGAGGGAGTGGGCCGTAATCCACCATGCGGGCCCAGTGCGGGTTGGTAGATGTCACATGTTTTCGAATTTTTGGTTCTAACCTACGACCTACAACTCATAAGTCGCGGCCGTTACCAGTAAGCCACCACTGCTCTCCCGGGGTCCTAATAAAGCTGATTAATTCATACTGCCTTTCACGTCGCTCATGATAATGGAGTGTAATATACGCAATATACTGGCTCTGCTATCGACGAGTGCCACTTCAGATATGTACGGCGTCATAGCTTTGATTTCAGCCTTATCTCAAGCGCGTATATGTATACTGCCAACTTTATTATAGTAGATTTTTGGAAGCAAATACTCGAATGACGTTGGTATTTGTTTGATTTGTAAAGGTTCCCGCAGACACCGACGAAACTCTAGTAGAACAATTTCTATGAAAACTTCATGGAAATTGTTCTACCAGCATCGCGTTGCAGTTGCACCATCTTATGGCGTCTATCTGCGGGAGCGTTAACTGGTAAAGCAGGTACAGTCAGGCAAAGTGAATCATGACCCACTTTGACGATAAATCGTTTGAAACCGTCAAAATAACAAAGATGGCAGATGACAAATTCGTTACCAAGGAAATGTATATTTACGCGAATGTCGACCTAATTGTATTTTAATGTCTGTAAGAAAATAAGCTTATGGTGGGTCAGAATTCAATTTTTTCGACTGTACTTTCATGCGGCAAATCAACACAGCATAATGTCACTGTCTATTATAGGGTAGTACAGATAAGTGATAAAAGCTGCCATAAACCACATGACTGTGCCAAGACCAACTTAGTTTGAATTTTTGCATACACTAGGAAGACACGACCGACAATTCTTTGACTGAAAAGATCTTTTTAACCAAGTTCAAAAAGGAGGAGGTTCTCAATTCGTCTGTATGTTTTTGTGTGTTTTTTACGTGATTACTCCGCCAATTATGAATTGATTTTGATGATTCTTTTTTATTTGGTAGGTCATGCTTCAGAGATGGTCACTTAAAAATTGTATTAACTTTGCTTGCGTAGTTTTTCAGTTAGCTTCAATAATACGTATTTTTTCCACTTAGCCTATAAGTATGTTTTCAGTTTCCGTCACTGTTATTTACAAAGCAAGAGCAAGTAGTTTGATCGAATTTGTGTGGGGTAGGTACCTACCACAACTAAAAAGTGAAAATAAAAACCTTTAACCCAATCAGGTGGCAAAAAACGAAAATTCAAAATCAAAGACACAGCTTCCGAAATTAAAGTTATCTTTCACCTTTGAGTGTGTTTTTTGGAAGTCGATTGTTTTTTTTTGTAAAATGTTTTCATTCAAAGAATCTTCCAGTCCGTAATAGGTAGTCTCATGATAGGTAGACAGTTGAAATTTTCACAGATTGTGTAGGTATTTTTCTATTGTCGCTTTAAAATTCAAATTAGGTTTAGGCCAATTACATGTAAAAACTTAGAGAATTTAAATACTTCTTTGGCCAGTAAATTATGTGTTCAGAGTTTTAATAATGTCTGTGACCCAAATGAGTTCTATGCCGATTTCTTTTCATTAATAAATAAGCAATTTAATGACACTTTTCCACTAAAAACTAAAACGATTTACACAAAGTTCCTATTTAGTGATTGGGCGACTCCAGGTATTCGTAAAAGCAGGGAAAATCTTTTTGAACTTTATGGCCTAAAGCAACATATGAATAATACATCCTTTCATCAGTATGTTGCAAAATATTCTAAAACTTTTAAAAATGTTTGCAAAATAGCTAAAGCTCTTTACATTAGCAATAAAATAAAATCAGCTGATGATAAAATAAAAACTACCTGGCAAATAATAAATAATGAAACAGGTAGGAAAAAACAGCGTAGTACTGAATTCAATTTAGAGACTGAAAATGGCCTCATCAACTCAGATGTAGAAATAGCTCAGGAATTTGAAAACTTTTTTGGTAATATTCCCGTTAAAACTACTGAAGCTTTAAATTCTTCACCCGCGCTTTCTGCTGCCTTACTTAGAAAGAATGTAAAGGCATGCCCTTTGGAGTTTAGGTTTCAGCATACAAACCCCCAGGCAGTTATAAAAGCTTTTAAAGATCTTAAAATTAAATCAACAGAAGATCTATGGGGAATGTCTGTAAAAGTCTGTAGGTCTATCATCGAAACCATTGCGCCTTATTTAGCTTTCTTATTTAACACCAGTGTAGACCAAGGAGTCTTTCCGGATCTCATGAAACACAGTAAAGTAGTTCCTTTGTTCAAATCCGGCGATAGTAAGGAACCCAACAATTATAGGCCTGTGTCAATTCTGCCAGTTCTCAGCAAAGTGTTTGAAAAGTTGATGCTTAATCAAATGTTACGTCACTTTAATAAAAATTCCATCTTTCATGAACAACAGTACGGTTTCACCAAAGGGCGTTGTACCACTGACGCCGGTGTCTCCCTAATAAAGAACATTTTTAACGCCTGGGAAGAAGCACAAGATGCCATTGGAATCTTTTGCGACCTCTCGAAGGCGTTCGATTGCGTCGACCATGAGACACTTCTGCTGAAACTAGAGCACTATGGGATTAGGAATACAGCTCTTGATTTACTAAGATCATATCTGAAAGATAGAAAAGTTAAAGTTCAAGTAAACGGCGTAAACTCATTGGGGTCTGAAATGGCAATGGGCGTTCCTCAAGGTTCGATATTGGGTCCATTCCTCTTTTTAGTTTACATTAATGATTTACCCCAATTACTACTAAACCAACCGAAGATGGTGTTATTTGCAGATGACACATCATTGATTTTTAAAATAAACCGACGGTCGCAAAATCTTGACGACGTGAATAGCGCTATTCTTCAGGTCCAAGATTGGTTTACGGTAAATAATTTGGTACTAAATAAAAAAAAAAACAAATGCATTCGATTTAAATTACCTAATGTTAGAAGTAGCGAATGTGACATCATATTGAATGGAGAAAAACTGGAATTTATTAATCAAACAGTTTTTCTGGGAATCACGCTAGACGAGAAATTACAATGGGGACCCCATATAACATCTCTCTATCATATATCATATATCATCTCTTGCGGGGCGGCTAAGCTCGGCCGCTTATGCTGTTAGAAAGATAAGACAGGTAACAGATGTAGAAACCGCTCGTTTGGTCTATTTCAGTTACTTCCACAGCATTATGTCATATGGCATTTTACTGTGGGGTCGGGCGGCTGACATTGAATCCATCTTTGTTTTGCAAAAGAGAGCTGTCAGAGCCATTTATAATCTATGTCGCCGCGAATCTCTCAGGGAACTATTTAAAAGGATTAATATTATGACGGTACCTTGCCAATTCATTTATGAGAATATTATGTATGTAAGAAAAAATCTAAATCTTTTTAATAAAATAAGTGATAGACATAATTTTAACACTAGAAATAAAGATAAAATAGATCAACCATTTTTCAGACTAGCTAAAGTACAAACATCTTTTATGGGGTACTGCGTTAAATGCTATAATAAAATACCTAGTGATATATTGCAATTAAATGAAAGAAAATTTAAAACTCATATTAAAAGTACACTTTGTAAACAAGCATATTACAAATTAGAGGATTATATCCAAGATAAGAATGCTTGGAAACATGCTGGTCTTGCTCCATAGGACAAATTCGAGGCTGGACAAAATCAAACTGGTTGCTAATCTAGTTGTAAAATTTATTATTTTTATATCATCGATTTTTTTACATTTTATGATAATTAATCTCACACACTGTCCTATTAGTATTACTTGCAAGTTTGTAGAAATATTGTGTTATCGTACGTATACTTTAATGTTTGTAAATATGTGAGCACCATGTACCTATCACATACTTAATTTATTTATTTTTCATTGCTCCATTTTTAATTTTTAATTCTTTTTACCTATTGTAATTGTATTCTCGGTGCATCGTCTTCACATGTAATTATATAATTTGATTTACCTATACCAAATATTGTAAAACATTTTTTTTTAAAAGAGTAACGGTGGAGTTTCTTGCCCATTCTTCTCCATACGAAAACTACCTTTTGGAAGGGGCAACTAGAATCAGTTCTATTTCTATGTATTTGACGTTCAAAAGTGCCTTTAATGTGCCTAGTTGAAATAAATTATTTGACTTTGACTTTGAACAACAAATAGTAAAAAAATAAATAAAGTTAATAATTAAAGGGGTCCCCCATACAAGTAACGTTTTTTTTTGCAGGCGTTTTTTTTGCTCGATCTTAACCCTTCATGTACGAGTCTGACTCGCACTTGACCACTTTTTCCCCTACCATCTCCTATTACAGCAGTATTATTTTAATATTAATTCAGTGTACGAAAGAGATGAAGCTCTATAAGACGTATATCTCCATCTCTTTCCCCCACGGAGTAAGATTAAAATAATACTGCTGTAATCGGTGGTGGTAGGCCCCAGAGGGCCTAAACAAGTGACAATCGCTTCGAAAGCGTTTCGTATTTCTACAATGACTTTCAATAGGATTGACATAAGCTTTTCGATAGCTTATGTCAGTCCTATACATTTTTGCCTTTTCCATCATCGTTATCGCTGATAGAATGTCACTTTGTCTAGGCCCTCTGGTCTACTAAGTTCCTGCAATACGAATTTCAAATAGGTACCAAAAATAAACTGGTTCAATAGGATTGCGGCTGGTAGCCTTTTTTGTTTTAACAAAATCAAAAACACAAAGCTCTTTAATTAAAATTACCAAACAGGCCTCGACCGAGAGCTTACTTCAAAATGAAATTTATAATTGTTTTATAGAGGAAATCCATTTTTGTTAAAATCACAGAAGGATTTTAAATTGTTCCCCAATTACCTACATGTTTAACTCTGCCGGCTCATGCTGCGGTAAAAAGATGGGCCCACTTGCACAACAAATAATTAAATAAGTAAGTGCATTTAGCCCTAAACGAATTTAAAACATCGTTTATTTATTTATTTAATATTTTATGCATACCTTAGAGTGCCGCCATAGAGTGAAAACCTCGTAAGTGTAAAAGAAGTAACTGATCAGGAGGATGAAAAAACTGCGTGCCGTAAAATTACGGCGTCTTTTTACCCAACTGCCCCAGAAGGAGGGTAATGTTTTTCGAGAGTACGAAAGAGATGAAGCTTTGATGTTTGTTATTATGTATGTCTATTTCTTTGGCACGCTCTGTAGCCTAAACGGCTTGATGGATTTTAACATTCGAGGTATCGTTAGGTTCGTCTTAATTGTGGGAATGACATAGGCTATATAATTTTATTCATTTCATCTGCAAATACGAAAAAAAAGGAGGGGACGGTTTTTTTTCCTTTTTTTAAACACGTGAAAATTCAATTATGTTTAAAAACGAGATTAGGTCCTATTTTTCCTAACCGACTGCTCTGTAAAGAAAGACCGAAACATAATCGGAGGTCACAGTCCATGCAGATTTGTGATTGAGATGGTCTTTTGAGGAAAGAGCCATACTGATTTGAGTGGACCTGTCCAGTCAGTGAACGGATTTTTCAGTAATCGTGTAGCTTGGTAAGTAACAGAGAAGCTAGCTGTTCCAACAAGCGATCTTCCGAAACATTCGAATCGGAATCAAAATCGCTCTTAAAAAAAGTGACAAGACAAAAAAAGTAAATAGGTACTCTAAAGAGATCCATTTTAAGTAAATTTCAGTGACTATTGTAGCGTGTTAAATCTTGAACAATATGAACAGAGTGAACATTAGAACAATCCTAAATAAGTTATTTGGAAATGTTCTCAGAATATAGTTAGAACTTAGATTCTTATTTGCTTAGAATGGAATGGCTTACTTAAAATGGAATTTCTCCGAAATCTCTATGCTAGTTCATAATTTAAATAAAATTTATTCGTTTTTTTTTTGAATAGATAAAGTATTTCTATTTTTTTATTTTGGTCCTTTGATCATAATACATTTTAATATTAAATGAAGTAAGTAAATTTTAAAAGTGTTTTTTTTTATTTTAAGATTAATTTTACAATAGTAAATTAGTAAGTAATTAAAATAAAAAAAATTGCCATTTCAAAAGATATTTTTAGCAATAGTAGATCCTGCCTCGTATTCTCATAAATAACATTAAAGCCTTTGAGAAAAATGACTTGCATATTTTCAACTTAGGTAGAGTGAAGATAATTTTATATTTTTTCAAGTTGAAGTGAAAAAAATAATGAATTATTTAGGTATGAATGGATTAGGTTTAACAATTTCAGCATATCAATTCGAAGCTAGATAATAATTGTATTTTAATTCTGAATTTGCCACTGAAAACACCAAGACATCATAAACTTACCTTCCCTCCAAAAATGTATCCCAGTTCCAGAGCAACCAACTGAGCTACTTCTTCACCACCTTCCACTTCCACGGTCCACTCGTTGACAAATTCTTTCGCATGCTCCAACCCGTTATGCACTCCTTGATACCCATAGTGCCTTGGTACCCACAATTTGGGCTCATTAGGATACCATGACAAAACCGAAGTAAATAAACTGGCAATTAGAAGAGTAAAGAGCGTCATTTAAACGATGTTATGGTGTATTTATTTGTATTGGTATGTCATGTATTTATATTGGTTGATGGGGAGTTCGAGCGAGGTCGGTGTCGAAACAAACACTAACGGCCGGCAGACAACAAGAGAGGAAAAGTGTGATTTTCCCCAAGCGGCGCGGCGGTATACTCGACTGACTGTTGTAGCTAGATCGTAGCGCGTCACGTGGAGCGGCCACATCGCGCTTTTTAATTTTTTTGTTTTGTTAGATATTTATTTTCTTTTTATAGCACTCAATTTTATTCGTTTTTCCTTTTGTTCTCCTAAGTGTTTGTTAATTATTTGAAAAGAAATTGTTCTTAGCGTGTTAAGGAAAGTTTAAAACGGGCAACAACGAATTTGATTCAGAATACATTATAGCCAAATTATCATACAAAATATTGAGCTGCAAATCGCACAATTTTTAATTTCACGATCCTATACGAAAAAAATCCTGAACATTTTCATCAGTCGGGTATACCCGTTTCAGTCATTACTACAGTGGCTAAACAAACAGACAGATAACTGGAATCGCGATATATTTGAACTATCTCTAACTGACTCGGCTATTTATTTAATTAAGTTGAGTACCAAGAGATCAATATTTTTTCATTCTTTCAACAGAATTTTTCCAACCTATGATCGGGAATAGATTGCAGCTGGTATTCAGCTGCATCCGGTTAGACTGGAAGCCGACCCCAACGTAGTTGGGACTAGGCAGAAGACTAGGAGAAGGCTAGGCAGATTGATTGATTGATCGGGAATAGATTGCAGTAGCTCATTTCTAAGTGCATCTTTTGTTCTATAGTTTCTGGCTACCCCCATGGGAAGAAGGCGTGAGTTTATGTAAATAAACATTTTAAGCATTTTAGTGTTTTTTGGTAACATCCATTCGCCCAGTATTTATTTTTATTTTACTACTTATTTTACATTTTACTTCCTTCTCCTATTCTACTATAGATCAGTTCTACTCCTGCACATACTTAGGTCTCATTCGTACAGAAAGGCCAATGACTTTATAATTTAGCAGCCAGTTTCTTCATTCTTCAAAGTTACAGCCAAAGTAACGTCTAAAAGAAACAAATTTCACCGTTTCTTTGACTTTTTGACGTTACTTTAGCTGATACTTTTGATGAAGAATCTAGCCGTTAGTATGGAAATAGACTTGAGTTTATGTAAGTATGTATGTGTAATTATTAGATAATTATGCAACATCAGATACCAACTAAAAAAGGCGAGTGAAGAATATACCTAATAGGTACAAAATCGTTGAGCTTTATTTTTTTGTAAATTATGTACCTACTACCAAATTTACAAAAAAATAAAGCTCAACGATTTTGTATAGTAATTAATCTGTCTCGTCAGAGCATCATCTCAAAGTTTTATTCTCGTTAAGATATTTCGAGTTTTGAAAATGTATACAAGAAAAACCGGCCAAGTGCGAGTCGGCCTCGCGCACGAAGGGTTCCGTACCATTATCTATAAAAACGGCAAAAAAATCACGTTTGTTGTATGGGAGCCCCCCTTAAATATTTGTTTTATTTAAATTTAATTATTTACTTTTAAAGTGAATATGTAACTAAATATTCTGTGAATATTTCAAGCGGCTACCTGTTGTCGTTTTCAATATCGAGCAAAAACGAGCAAAAAAATCACGTTTGTTGTACGGGAGCCCCCTTAAATGTTAAATTTAATCTGGTTTTTAGTATTTGTTGTTATAGCGGCAACAGACATACATCATCTGTGAAAATTTCAACTGTCTAACTATCACGGTTCATGAGATACAGTCTGGTGACAGACGGACGGACAGACATACAGACAGACAGCGGAGCCTTAGTAATAGGGTCCCGTTTTACCCTTTGGGTACGGGACCCTAAAAATGTATAGATGAAATGTATATATAGTTTGTACCTAAGACCTTTCAACAGAAATAGACACATTAACCACCAAGACATCGATTATGAATATAACGACGTTTGCAAATGAACTATTTTATGAGCACAGTAGGCAGTTAAACACTAATTCCCAGTCATTAATCTTGAGGGCGCGAGATCCATTTGCTGGCGCTCTAGTTTATATTAAGACGTCATTATGTACTTGGTATGGTATTGGTACTGTGTTGAATTCTGTGGCTCTGTAGTGTGGTGATTATGGGCGCCAAACTCTCAATCGAAAAATCAAAATCAAAATATTTTATTTCACATAAACCTACATGGGCACTTATGAAACGTCAGAATCTAGGTGCACGGTTCCAATTGGTCGTTTCCTATGGAGAAGAGCCGGCAAGAAACTCCATGGTTACTCTTTTAAAAATAATTGGCTGTTAATTTTCGAATTACAGTGTTATTAGGTAAGGGAGGACAGTTTAGGCCTTTCAACAAGTACCAGGTTAGTACTTAACAAAATAGAAAATAGAATAGAACAGATCCTAATACCCTATCCTATCCTACTAATAAATAAACGCGAAAGTTTGTGAGGATGGATGGATGGATATTTGTTTGTTACTCTTTCACGCAAAAACTACTGCACGGATTTGGATGAAATTTGGCACACAGATAGATTATAACCGGCATCCTAATTGCGTAACACACGATCAATCACAATCTGAATCGGTTTGAAACACATTTCTAATCCAATAAATAAATAACGCAATAATAATAATAAATAATATTCGGCTGGCAACACTGATACGTCAACAACAATTTTTCCTCAGAATACTATTTATTTTATCAAAACCAAATATTTAGAATAAAAATAAACTAAACTTTAAACCGGAAAACCATAAAAACTCACCAAAGAGACCAAAAAAACCATCAACAAAATGTAATAGAATTCTTTTATAACTGCCGAATCGGAGGTGACATGACAGATGTCACCTCCGATAAAACAATAAACAGAAAAATATGAAAATGAAGAAAGAATATCTATGTTGACGAGATCGGCCGCACGACGAGCACGCCCACCACCTCCGGACTCTTCGCTCAGCTCCGCCTCGCCGCCGCCGGTACCCAGTGCAATTGTGAGCGCTGTGATGGCACCGGCCGCGGTAGTTGCGTCGAGCTCGAGCGACGAGTATTTCTCCCCGCCCACGACGCCACCACCTGCTCGTCGACGGGGAGGACGCCGGCCGCCGGACGGTTTAGGACCTCGAGGCCCACCGGCCTCTGATAGGGTCCCAGCTCCCGGCGGAAGTGTGCAGCGCATGAGATGGACACGATCCATTAATGAGATCGTCATGCGCTCATACTATGGGGCTACAGAGGGAGGAAGCCACCTGACCGCGTACCGTGTTCGGATGCTCTCTCTGTTTCAGGTGCTTGAGCCAGCTGTCATCGTGTCGGCACAACGACTGTCGGATCAGGTGCGGGTCATCCAGCGTAACTATATGTTGGATGATACTGTACTTGATCGCCTGCGAAATGAAATGCAGAGTAGCCATGTCATCGCTCCCCCGTCGTAGACTGTTATGGTACCACTACCGGTCACTACCAGTCAAGCCGACGACGCGATTGATGACAGGGCTACAAACGTAAGTACCCAGTGCAATGATGAATTGAGGAGTGCTTTGGAGGGTGCGATTCGAGAATATCGGCTCGTGCCGCCCGAACTTAGGCCACGCTTACCTCGTTTGCCCATGCATAACAAAAATAGGGCGCTGGTGGCGGCTCTGGATTCGCAGTTGTCAAGCTATTTTGACGACTGCGAAGACCTCACCGATACTCACTCGATTCTGTACTGTGCGGCTGTAGCGGCATGTCGTGTAGCTCACGTCAAATTTGATAATGAATCTAGAGCTACACGACCGAAATCAGCCGTACCAGCTTGGCAGTGCAGAATTGAACGACGTATTGGTGGGGCCAGAGCGCTCATCGGCAAACTAATCTGCTTCAGGGAGGGCAATACTCGCCCTAGAGTTATGCGCTTTGTGAGGCGGGCGTTCTCAGGCACTGATATCAGTCCTGAGGACTATATAACCCGTGTCGCAGAGCGCATAGACTTCCTGAAGCAGAAAGTGTATGCCTGGGCAAACCGTATTCGTAGGTATAAGCGGCGAGTAGACCGATACACTCAGAACCGCACCATCCAGAGTGATGAAAGGTGGGTATATAGGACTTGGGAGCAACCGGACCAAGGTGTGGCTGACACGCGCCTGCCGGATGATGATGCCATGTGCTCTTTCTGGCGAAGTATCTGGTCGGTGCCGGTCAGTCACACTGAAGGGGACTGGACTCGGGAAGTCGAGCGAGCCTGCGATCCTATACCAGAAATGGGGGCTATTACCATCTGCCCCCAAGATGTAGCTCGTGCAGTCCGCCCGTTACCTAACTGGAAGTCTCCAGGGCCGGACGGGCTGCACAACTTCTGGATAAAATGGTTCATAGGGTCGCACGCTCGCTTAGCGGCTCAGTACCAGACTGCATTGGACTCTGGTTTGCTACCCCAGTTCTTAACTACAGGAGTTACCCACCTGCTCCACAAATCCGGTAGCACCGCGGAACCCAAAAATTATAGGCCGATCACATGTTTACCGACGGTCTATAAAGTTCTTACATCCATTTTGAGAGTTAAAATTAACAAACATATCGACACGAACTCCATCATGTCTGCCTCTCAAAATGGATGTAGGAATGGGTCCCGCGGTACTAAGGAGCTACTCCTCATTGATATGGCCATTAGCCAACAGGTTCGTCGTTCCCGAAAGGATCTGTCGACATGTTGGATAGATTATAAGAAGGCCTATGACTCGGTGCCACATACATGGCTCATGAGGGTGCTGGAGTTGTATAAAGTAGATGCATCTCTGCGCACCTTCCTGATGGCGTGTATGGGGCAATGGAGGACAGTCCTTCGCTATCCAGGATGTCGAAATATCCACAGGAATAGTGAGCCGATAAGGATCGAGCGAGGCATATTTCAGGGCGATAGTCTGAGTCCACTTTGGTTCTGCTTGGCCCTGAATCCTCTAAGCACACTGCTGGAGGACTCAGGTCTAGGCTATTGGATGAGGAGAGGTGGACAGGTTATATCTCACCTCCTCTACATGGATGAACTAAAACTCTTTGCCCCCAACAATTTACAACTGATGGAGCTACTAAAAGTAACTGAAACTTTCAGTAGAGCCATCAGGATGGAATTTGGTGTGGACAAATGTGCGGTCATGCATGTAAAGCGAGGGGAGATTGTGGAATCCGTGGGCACCCAACTCTCGGATTCCATATACCTAAGAGCCATCTCCGCATCCGAAACCTATAAGTATTTGGGTATGTCGGAAGCGTCATCAATGTTACTGACATGAAGCAATCGTTGAAGGAGCGCTTTTTTGGCCGCCTGAAGAAAGTATTTAATAGTCTTTTATCAGACGGGAACTAGGTGCGCGCCTTCAATGGTTGGGTCATGCCGGTTTTGATGTACTCCTTCGGCATACTCAAATGGACTCAGACCAAACTTGACCCCCTGGATAGGAGGGTCCGTACGCTGCTGACTGCATACCGAATGCATCACCCACGGTCATCGGTAATGAGACTGTATATCCCGCGAAAGTGTGGAGGTCGAGGCTTTTTAAATGCTAAGACCCTCCACAATCGGGAGATATGCAGTCTCAGGGAATATTTCCTAGAAGCCGACGTGGGAATGCATCGAGATGTGGTCGCGGTGGATAAGGGCCTCACCCCGTTCTCCTTGGCGAAAGAGAACTGGCGCAGGCCTGTAGTGCTTGACACTAACGATCGCAAGGAGGTATGGCAGAGTAAGGAGCTTCACGGACGCTTTTTCCGGGCCCTGCATGGACCCGATGTAGATTTACTAGCGACCGTAGCCTGGCTGCATTTCGGTGACCTCTTTGGGGAAACCGAAGGTTTTGTCTGTGCAATTATGGACGAAGTTATCATGACGAACAATTACCGGAGATTTATTGTGAAGGACGGCACGGTTGACATCTGTCGGGCATGCCACCGACCGGGAGAATCAATCCGTCACATAATCTCCGGATGTTCTCATCTAGCTAACGGAGAGTACTTGCATAGACACAACCTTGTAGCCAGGATTATCCATCAGCAACTTGCTCTGAAATACAGCCTAGTGGAATCGGAAGTGCCGTACTACAGGTACGTGCCCGACCCAGTTCTCGAAAATGGAAATATCACATTGTACTGGGATCGATCCATCATCACTGACAGGACTATTGTTGCCAATAAGCCTGATATAGTGGTGGTGGATCGAACAGAGCGGCGCGCAATGATCATTGACATAACGGTCCCGCATGACGGGAACCTCGTGAAGGCCGAGAAAGATAAACAAATCAAGTATCTTGACTTGGCTCACGAGGTTGTCGACATGTGGGGTGTGGACTCTGCGATCATTGTGCCGATAGTCGTATCAGCCAATGGCTTAATTACCAAGAGCCTCGACCAACACCTAAGGAGGCTCTCGTTGGGCAGCTGGGTTAAGGGCTTGATTCAGAAGGCTGCACTCCTGGATACGGCTCGCATCGTGAGGAGGTTCCGCTCTCTGGAGCCCTGACCGCCGGTAGCTTGGACCCTGTTCCCGATACCGGTGGGCTACTATGTTTTATATTTTTAAATGTTTTATATAATTTTTTATTCTAATATTTAAAAATATAATTTATAAGTATGAAAAATGAAATAAAAGATAAATAATAATAAATAAATCTTTATTTTCCAAAACAGTTTACACGATTTCTTACATTTTTAGGAACATGGCTAAGTGGACCAGAGCAAAACGACTCTGACTTCTAAACTAGGGATAACCTGTTTCTTAGAAGTCAGTGTGCCTTCGAAATTATGTGCGCATAAGCCAATAACAATTATAATATTATCTGGATAAGACACTAAGTATAAAAAAAAAATGCAATGAATGTTGTAGAACTGTCATAATGAAACAGAGGCCCTAGACAAAGTGACGTTCTATCAGAGATAACGATTATGGAAAAGGCAAAAATGTATAAGACTGACATAAGCTATCGAAAAGCTTATGTTGTACCGGGAGACTCCTCTGCCCTCTGCTAGCTCGCTTAGTGAGGGTCTCACCGGACAACGTTGAATAATGAGGTAAACACAGTAGACGATAGGAGGAACGGTTTATTACTGGTTACACACACATGATTATATCAATATAGTATATCACAGTATTTAGAAAGATGATGGTTATATAAAAAATTACAGACAGTAACACGCTTGGTCAAGTCCAAAGATGTCCAGCAGACTGAAAAATGACTGCACGGGAGTTTGTGGCATTCTGAATTCGAATTGAAAATGGAATGATGATGTGGCCAGCCATAAAGGATTGCCAGTAATAAATGATAGGATGAGTATGGATGAGAAGGACTTCGTCACAATGTCAATCCTATTGAAAGTCGTTGTAGAAATACGAAACGCTTTCGAAGCGATTGTCACATGTCTAGGCACTCTGATTAGTCATAATCGGTTGCGAAAATGAGTTACACAATTAGGTAGCTGGATTAACATAATAGGATACCTTACCTTTATCCTGATATTCCCACGGCATCGAGACTTATGCGGGTGAAACCGCAGAGCGCAGCTAGTACATAAATAAACTCACGCTTAGTTCTCATAAGGGTAGACAGCAAGTACGCCGCCTGCTACAATACTTACATACTCATTTTTTTTTGTTTACGCCAGCCGTAAAGCGCAACAATTTTAATTTAATCACTTACTATTTAATTAAATTTATTGGCCCTTGGTTCCCGGTTGTTTAAAAATAAACTTAAATAAAACTTAGTCAGAACAGATCAAAGTATAAAATAAATATAAAAAGTCTAAAAGCGTACCCGGATAAACACGTTTGTTTATCCTGGAGCGCTATCAATTAAAAACGATAAACGCCTATCAATCAAAGCAAATAAAAAATTAACATCAGAAGGAATCCAGATTGTATACCAGGATATTATAAATACATGTTATGTGTTTATTGCACAAGCGGCAGTGTGTCAGTAGATCGATGGATCGTGGCCGTGAGCCGTCAGCGCCCGCGCATGGTACCGTAAACAAACACTTTACAGACAGTTACAGATAAACTGATGTGGCCAAGAATGAGCAACATTTTTTTTTGTATTTTCATTTTCTATGATTGTTTTTTTGTAAATATTACTTACGATACAAATTGAACTCAGAAATGCATAAAATATTAGTTCTTAAACAAAAAAATAAACAAATTATATGCTTGAAGTATTTTCTATGGGTAGGTACCTAATATCCATCTAATCCAGACTTGGTAATTATTTTGATTATCCGAAAAAGCGCTTCTACGCTTAAGGGTTTAATATCTTATCAGTTGTAAAAGTTTCTCCTAATAATTTCACGTATGATGGCCACACTAACGATAACTCTCGGAATCGTCCGTGACGGCCAAAATACTCGAACGGCTTATATCCGTCTTATATCTACCCTACACTAGCTATTTCGGCTATTTCGGGACTATTACTAACTACTAGATACATTGGTGCTCAAACTTTTGTATTACCACTTTATATTAGTAACTTTTTGTATTTTTTTTGCATTTCGTTTAGCTATGCCATCGAAAAACCTATATGTAAACATATGAGCCTACTACAATAAAATAAATATGAAATTTACTGCTTTAAATACAAATTTTCTGACAACTTATATACGAATACAAATAAAGAAACAACCGAATAAAATTTTGCACATTTGCTGACGTAATATTTTTCCACCAGCTTAAATTGCGTTTTAACGAAAACTATAGTTGGTCATTTTCATCCCAAAACCCGGATTAGAAAATGGTGAAAAAATATATATAATAGGTACCAGAGACAAGTAGGCGACGAAATTGCCATAAACAAAAAAGTGAGCCGAATATTTTCTTTACAGCAGCTATTATATTTTCTCTTATGAAAGAATGGAAGGCCTTGGCCCGGAGTGGGGACAGACTAGACTAGACAAAAAAATATATTTTCAAATTACTTTAACTACGTCATACCGAACTTAGTACTTCGGCCATATCTATTTTTGGCAAGATTCTTATTCCGTCGTTTTAAATATATTTTGCTGAAAACAAACGGAAGGTTTACGAAACAAACTTTATTGTGCTTTTTCATATTATCTCTTACTTAGCTGTGTCCAAGTTTTTGTTTATTATATATTCTTTCTATTTTATCATCTTTATTTTACTTTTTCAGGCTTCAAGCGTGGGTTTCAATATTTATTATGATTTTGCTCTGCTTTACTTTTCATAGGTATCTTTGGTCTAAAATTATCTTTCAGAATTTGATTGAGTTATTGTTCAATTTCTTAACGAGGAGTGGCAGCAGAAGCTGGTAAAGTTAGTCCAGAAATGAGACCGATTGACCACTTTTGTTAGTACTTACTCTAATGAATGCTATTGTTTGCTAAATTTTGTTTATCTACATAAAGTGCACAAATATGGCGCCTTAGAACGAGGAAAATTATATCATACTATTTCGTGATAGCCAAACTTATAGGAAGTTGTGTTTCATGCAAACATACGTACAACGATAACTTTGGCTATCACTGCTCAAACGCATATCCGCGGCGCGCGCGCAGCCACAGTCGCGATGCGCGCGCCGCTCGCACCCGCGGCCTGTGCCGCCTTACTTCTGCTCTGGCCTACCTCCCTGGTACTCTGCTATCAGGACGAGAGAGGATACCAAGCAGAGGACGCATATCACGACGATGTGTTAGACGTGTGAGTGATTCATGTGCTGCTAGTAATTCTGTGAAGCTGCTCATCTCCAGTGATCTTCAGTGATTTTTTAATTTTAATTATTTCTGTCATACGTATCGGTTGGTTGGCGGAAGTGATGCTCGTAAAATGGTTGCTCCGAATAATTTTATTTCTGCGGATGATGATATTAATTCAGCCCTGTATCATATTTCGACGCAAAGTGTATTCGGAAAACATCTGAAATAAGGAATCATTCATTAGAATTCTACGGGCTATGAGGGAAAAAATTGGGTTCGAATAAGCACAATCCCATTAACCTCTAAGTAAAACGTTTTTTTCAGTTCAAAGCTTTCTAGAGCGAGAGCTTTACTTACAAAACAATAAAGGAATCGTGACCCATAGTCCACATTTCCTTTGATCACTTCAATTAATTTATGAATCAGTTACATTGCCCCGTTTAAAAATCAAAGTGCGTGGGTTCAACGACTGCTACTGAATGGAGTACGTTGCACACTTGCACCATCATAATATATGAAGTATTACAGCAGCATTATTGCACGTGGTATTAATAGTCCAGTGTAAGAACCCATTGAAGTGTTCTTGGAAATCTTAGGGCGGTAGATTGGGTACTCTTAGGTACTTACTGATGAAATGACCGAGGATAAAGCACTTGAGTTGACGAAGCTTCTGAGTATTGAGCTTGTTTATATGCTAATTGATATCGGAATAGAAGCATAAAATCGTCTTTATCGATCTGCAAAAATAGGTACTACATTTATCACATAGATACTGTAGAAGCTACAAATGACAGAAAACTTACAAACTGGGGGCCAAGTCTACTTACGAACGTGTCAGTGGTCTCACAATTATCAGTTTTTCACAGATATGCCATACAAAATCTGTTAAAAACTCATCATTTCGAGACCACTGACACGTTTGTAAATAATTAGACCTGGCCCCCAGATCTACGACCAAAAAACCAAAAAGATTCCACCAGGAAAACAGGCTTTTAAGTCAGCTACAAAGCTTTAAACTTTAGTTAAGTATTGAATATTTCATCACTTCTTGGACTTTTTTTGCATTGATGAACACTGCTAAACTCCAGACTATGAATTTATGAACACACATGGTTAAAAACTCTGTGCTTACGCATCATTAACAAAATAGTTTATTTATTAATTGTCCCGCGTATTGTTGTGGGCCCGCGTGGTGGATTACGGGCCACTCCCTCTCTCAAAGAGGAGGCCTGTGTCCCAGCAGTGGGAACATTATAGGCTGATTATGTTATGTTATGTATTAATTGTCCAAGGTTTATCGTAATGAAATTGCACGCCCAATTGTTAGTTATGGAGCAATGCAGATAGCTCTCGTATATTATGTCAGCTTTATTTTTTTTCTTTTTGGTTTGGAAATTATGAAATAACTTCTGTCGATACGCCCTTCTGAAAATATGAAATAACTTCTCCCGCTCTGGGTGGAGACCCAGAGCGGGAGAAGTTATTTCATACTCCATAGGCGTATCAGACTCTTTACTGACTAAAACCCACCCGTGTTCCTTCAGTTGCCTCATTGCCTGTATGTTGCCAGAGGCCACGGTATCCCCTTTTGCACGTCAGTTGTGCTGACATCTCCTTGAGGCGTGCGTGAAACACAAGGCGCCGTCGAACCGGGCCTGGTTCTTATCGGACGGCGAGCTACCCATTGCTCACCGTCCGCAAGCCCGCGCCTACGGTGGCCGGGAATTGATCTAGGATTCCCGACGCCCAGGGCGTCTCTTGCGGCATATTATGTCAGCCTGGTCATACATTTACACTCTAATTATTCTAATTAAGGTCATAGACTAGTTGCTCTGCTAATCTAATTATTTAACTTCAATTTACCTCTAAGATAGTGATATCAAGAATGACATTTGTTTATCCCAAACTTAACTTGTAAGTATAATAAAACGGAACGTGAATGATTCGACTTTTTAACCGACTTCTAAAAAGGAGGATGTTCTATGTTCGTAGCGTATGTATTTTTTTGTGTGATTTCTCCGCTTTCTCGGCCAATTGTAGACCTAATTCGAAAAAGTTTTTCTGTGAGTCTCTGATTTATACTAAAAAAAACAAACCGACTGCTAAGGCAGTCGGTTTGTTTTTTTTAGTATAAATCAGAGACTCAAAACACTAGAAAGTAAAAAATAACTATAGTTTCTAAGTCTTTGGTGAATTTTCGTTTTTGCCACGGACTTCCGAAATTAAAGTTGACCAAAATGACCAATTAATTAGAGACAATGGCCATGACCACTTAGCATAAACAGAAACTGGATCAATATGTCAATCAGTTTTAATTTATAATGATAATGACTAAATAATAATGCTGAAGAAGATCAAACTAAAAACACAAGCAAGTGAAGAAGATCCAAAGGACCAATAAAAAATAAATAAAAAAATCTTTAGAAATAAGCTTTGTACGTATTTTTCTGTTCCTTTCTTCTTGTCTGTATTTATATGTGTGTGCATGAATGGTTAAATAAAATCTTAAACTATCACTGTCCTAAAGGAGATAGGTCTAAGAGGACCCCTTTCGTAGTCCTTCATCCTTTGTTCAATGAAGTCATGGAACAAAGGACCAAGGACCCAAGTAAGATTACCACTTACGTTATTTTAACAGGTTGAGGCTAGGACACTGAGCAAGACACAATAGAAGTTATATTGTTTTTTAAACGCCTACGGGCGGTTAGTGTCCCTCAAAGTGTTAATTATTTTTTGTGTCGTGACTCGTCACCGTCTATTAAAGTAACAGTATTATGTCTGGGACTTGACTTCACGTCCGTGCGTAACTGACTGCCTCACACTCGAGACTTGCGTACCACTGAGATTTCGAAGCCGGTCGTTTCGGCCGTTTTCTATGAAGATATAATACTGTGCCTTCGTATTTATACTGCGGCCTCGCGGTCCCAGAAGTAGTCAACCTTGTTAATTTCGATTTCGAGTCCCAAATTCCCAATCTCCGTTACGGGTCATACTCATAATGTACGTTGTAGACAATTAGGTCATTATTATTCATTAATTAATGAGTTAAATCATCTTCCCAAACGAGTTTGTAGAACATAAAACGATAAGATTAAGTTTCTTTGTTGTTCCTCCAAAGTTTAAATGATTTCTGTGAAACTAACTTTTGCCTGCAGCTTCGCCTGGTTGGATGTCAAAAATTTCCCACGGGAACGTACTACCGCGATAAAAGTATCCTATCACTAAGGTCATGGTCTACCCATGTACCAAATGCTTTCAGCTGTTTTAGCGTGAAAGGGTCACATTCAAAGAAACTCACTTTTGCATTTATAATAACTTAAATATTGGGATGACGCGTGAAGGATCATTTTTAGAATTTTTATTTTTATCGTTTTTGAAGTACTGGGTCATCTTCTTCTGAAGAAGAAAACTAGTAGCAGAATTTAAAAAAAACATTAAAGTTATTCTTCGAATTGTAGTGTCATACTAAGGGCTGTAATAATGTCTGAAATACATATAAGATGTTATTGTTCGACTGGGCGGGGGCACTACCGTGCAGATTTATTATTATATTAATCCTCATTTTGGGTCGGACCTTTCCGAATCACCGGACAATTTCAAAGCTCGACTTTGCTAAGATTAATTGAAGCATCTCTGAAGTCTTCAAGATCATTTACATGCTATTCTATTTGTACAATAAATATCTAAATTAAACGATGCTTCAAACATACCATAACAGAAGTACACAGTTATTAAAGAACTTAGACCATATATCTTTCTTTCGATGCTTATAGCTCTTATCAGCAAGCGTATTCTTAGAATAAACCTTTAACACGTTCCGGAACATTTGACTATTTGCAAATGTCATGATATGACACTACAAAATCCCATACATTATCATACCGTCTACAGCCGTACTACCGGCCGTGCACGTGCCGTGACACTAATTATCAACATCACTGTACTTGTATGGTTCAGTCTACGCCTGTCGGCGGTGTGAATGTGTCATCAGGCACTGCATAATGTTGAAAAATTACTTGAAAAGAGTTTGCCGTGACACCTACGAACGAATGAAGTCGCGTGAACGAAGGAAGCACATGATCTAGTGTCACATACACTAGATCATGTGCTTCCTAGGAATACTATGGGCAAGCAACGGCTATCGCCGGTTTGCCAAATTACATGAAGTAAAGTTCACCGCCCTTAGCTGTACTGTCACGAAACGGTATACCGAGATAACGTCAAGAGGCGGTCTGTCCCGGAAAGTGTTAATGATGTCATTAGGCGATGCCATATCATCGTTTTGATCCCAAAAACTCAATACTCAGCAGAAAACTGTGGTGCTTTTTACAATAACCCTTTTTCGTGTGGTTAGTGACTACATGATGGGCCTCTGACTTGGCGTCACATGCCGTCGAGAAAATATCTCTCAGGTATCCGGTTTCCTCACGATGTTTTCGTTCACCGTTTTTTAATCAAGTGTTAATTACATATACAATACGCACATGAATCCGAAAAGTCAGAGGCGTGTCTTGGGTTTGAAACTGGGATCTATTACTTAGCAATCCGAAGGTCACATAAAATGACAATTGATCGCAAAGGGTTTCATTTTGACAGATCAGTCATGTACATTGCGTTATTTACGTTGTTGAGTAGACGAATTTTTTCAAATCTATGAAGCAATGGATTATTAGTGTCCTTCAAAACTCTCTTATTGTGATTGAAAGTGTGTTACATAATAAGAGTGCATAACAGGGTTTGTTTACACTTTCAACAACTTTCTCACTTTCATCTGCTCTTGGAACAGACTATAGCTATATCGTTTACTTTCAGATTAGACGGCAGTTCGCCATGCCCAACCGACAGTCTCCTGCGCACCCGCGAAATGTGCCGCGTGAACGGCGCCGACATACAGTGCATCAAGTTGAGATGCTGTGACACACATGTCTTCATAGCCGGAAGGTAAGAATAAGCTCTTGAAAAGCCCTCCAGCAACTTCGGTCAATATCGAGTTGGCGCAAGCTAGCACAAAGGGGCGTTTGATAAAATACTGAACACTAGATAACTTGCCGTGTGAAGGACGTCTCATGAAAACTACGTATACCGGTAAACCACTGGCCGGCGCGCACGCGCAACCAATTAACTAATTAGTTATTTAACAAAGTTGTTTACCGGTTAATCTGAAATTAGATTGTTAATAAGTCAATCAATTCTGCATGTCGCAACTCATATAGTCGGTTTGAATGAATTTCAAGAAGCACGCACGCGTCCTCATTGTTTTCTCTTCACAAACCGTTATTATACATCGATTGCTGGTCCTTTTGGCAACAACCCTTACCTTTTACGGCACCCAATACCAATGACTATATACTCTTTGCTTGGGCAAAGAGTATATAGTACCTACTTACCTACCATTTGAAAATCACATTCTCAGAGTTGAATCAAAGACGAACGCCTGATTCCAATTAGAAACATGAGTTGTATGCGGCTCACAGGACCAAGGGATTTGGTAACAAAGAAAGCTTTGACCTTTTCCATCTTCGTCTAGGTATCTCTGGCGCTGACGAGATTAGATTGATAAGTATTCCAGCCGCGTGTGAGCGAAGGGCGACGACGACGAGTCTTGTTGCCATGCGAAGCATAAGAATGAGGAACTAGTTATCAAGTATAATCAATCACTATATTCACTATGGTAATTGATTAACTATGTTTGCTAAGCAGAATATTAATTGTTGTGACTTGATTTTTTTTCTACTGACTTGTTTAAAGGACCAAGAAATATTAATAGACGATGTAGTTCTTTGTACTGCAATAACTAAAGGTGGTCCTGCGATTCTGACATTAGTAATGTTTGGCTTTCGAAACATTTTGGCATCAAGCGCAGGATTACTAATACCGCTACATTGTTTGCTTTGCCAAAGATTACTTTGCGTAGACTTGAAAATGCTTGCCAAGACTTGAAGAGTTAACCAAGTTATCGCGATTTACATGGAGGGAGACCAATGATATTGGTACGATACGTGTTTGTTTAAGGACCCTCATTTGAAGTTGTATCTCGCCATGTGGGCATTGAAATAACAATGCAAACTTTACAGCTTTTATAGCATTAATATTCCCATTTGCCAGGTGTATACCAAGGTCAACTAACCCATGCAGTCTACAGCTGTGCGAACAAGCGTGCGAGGTTCGTGGTGACCGCGTGTGGTGCACGTGTCACAGCGGTTTCCAGTTCCATGAAGACCACTACAGGAGGAAGACGCAGCCTTACTGCATTGGTAAACAATACTTTGTTCCTAACGATTTACTAACAAAGGCAATTACAAAGAAATTCAAAAATTTTGACTCTAATATCTTTGCTTACCCTATTGGCTGGAATTATTAATACCATGGACCTACTATTTTTATTCAAAAAATGTACAATGATTTTATTATTAGTATTTAAGTTAAGCTTCAAGAAAACCTAATTATTCAAATCTTAGAATTGTTACCTCCAGAAACAGGTGGAGCTTCGAGATCCGCGGAACATTTTATCAGTCTTAATTTCGTCTTACTACATTACACTTATTGATTTCTGATCTCTTGGTACACAGATGTGGATGAATGTTCTTCCAACAATGGCGGCTGTGCCCAGCGGTGTATCAACGACCCAGGCGGATACCACTGTGAGTGTTCACCTCCGCTGGTCCTCGCCAGCGATGGCAAGAAGTGTGAGCGAAGAGTTGCTGTCCCAGTAAGTTGCAATATTTTACGTTCAATAACAGAATAACTGAAGATAAGTATACGCCACGCCACGTCTCGTCCTATGGCTGAAATCCTGTTGTCATCACCAAAGGCCCTAGTGACAGTTTCTTTTAACTATCTCGACTTTACGCATCAACCGCGTTCGGTGCTCCTCATGACTAGGTCAGGATGAAGACCAGGGGGCCAAGTCTACTAATTTACAAACGTGTCAGTAGTCTCACAATGATCAGTTTTTGACAGATATGCCATACAAAATCTGTCAAAAACTCATCATTGCGAGATCACTGACACGTTTGTAAATTAGTAGACTTGGCCCCTGGTACCTCTAGTTAGCTGCAATCTTTAGGGCCTTGTCTTTCGCGACAGCGCCGAGTCTATAAGTTGGCCTTTTCATCGTGATATCCACTCATGGGCTATTATTATTGTTTCTGTTTAAACATAAACAAAAGATGCCACATAAATCAGCCAAGGTAAGCGCATTGCTTCAGGAGCCGCTGCCGCTGGTGCGAGCGTCGTCCAGGTGTTACGCACCCTGTGACACTGTCACCTGGCTGTCTCGGAAGATCAAGCAGTTGAGTGATCAGCTGCATACGACGCAGGCGGCGCTTAAGAAGCTGATGGACAGTCCTGCATTAAGAGATGGTAAGTGTGATGGCTAAATATTATCATGTCGAAACTATACCTACTTTCCTGCCTTTTATCATGATTATGCAATTATTCATGGAGAACGAAATGCAAAACCAAAAATGTAGGATGGCAATATTTTAATGGGAAACTCTGATGGATGTCCTTGTGCAATAGGTACTGAGCGAATTATGCGCCATTATTATCCAAAGTGTACAAATAAGTCTTTGACGTATACCTTCACCAAAGATGGCCAAGCAAAAGGAAATTAATATTAACATCATGTATAGAGAATACATAAATTAATTTTTTATCCTTTCTTTCAAGGTGGTGATAGATTCGCCGAAGGCTCCTACGCTTACAGAGTATTAGATTCAACGGCACCTTTAGAAGGCGGTTATTGCCGTTGTGAAAGAGGACCAAGGGTAAGTAAATGAAATCATTTTATTTTTTCTATGTACAGTCAGGCTAAGTGAATCATGACCCACTTTGACGATAAATCGTTTGAAACCGTCAAAATAACAAAGATGGCAGATGACAAGGTCGTTACCAAGGAAATGTTCGCGTAAACATACTTATGATTACGCGAATGTCGACCTAATTGTATTTGAATGTCTGTAAAAAAAATATGGTGGGTCAGAATTCAATTTTTTCGACTGTACGTTGCCGTTGTGATGATATTTAGATTATAAACTTTCCATAGCTTTTATGTTTTACAAGCAAAATTCAACGGTCCTAGTATAAAATCTCTTAACTCCATGTTACAGGGTCCTGCCGGCTCACCAGGTATGGAAGGACCAAAAGGTGACAGCGGACCAAGGGGACCTCGCGGCCCAAGGGGTCCAAAAGGTTCCTTAGACCTCATGTTACTCATGATAGCAGACCTGAGACACGACATCCAGAACATTGAAGCACGCGTGTACAAAGATGAAGAGAAGTAAGCTTCCAATTTACTTTTACAATGGACAATAGGTAATAACGTAAGAGGCTTGATCCATTCCAAACACCACTAACGAGACATTTGTCACTGTCAATAGTCAGCAGTAAGAATTAATTTTTCAACCATATACCATGCCAAGAGTACTAAAATAAATAAAATAGTTATTTATTTTAGTACCCTTCTAATATCTGACTATGGTTAGGAAAAAAATAGATCAGAATTTTCCTTTACTAGGCTTTTTAAAAGACTTCTAAAAGGAGGCGGTTATCAATTCGGAAGTTTCCATATTTAAAAAAAAATGTATTTCCGTGCATTTAAATTGTGCATTGCAAAATTCTTTTTTTGGTTTGAAAGGGTTTAGATATACTTCTGAGATGATCCAATTGTCATCAAGTCAGGATCTGATGGTGGGATCCTGGAGAAATCGAGGGAAATCTTCAAATATTATAGACACACCTATAGTGATTTGGGTATTTTTTTTAGTAACTCGTGCAGTTGCTCTCGGAAAGCACCATTGTGAAGTGGAACTGATGATGAAGACCACAGATGGCCACCGGAACTACTCAATAATAAGTATTTCACGGGTTGCTATTCGATTACTCTAATATGGTTGCCAAGCAATTTATGCTTGT
This sequence comes from Lithophane semibrunnea, assembly GCA_947363905.1. Lineage (NCBI taxonomy): Eukaryota > Metazoa > Arthropoda > Insecta > Lepidoptera > Noctuidae > Lithophane > Lithophane semibrunnea. Next base: position 2,265,391 of record OX376202.1, on the reverse strand, counting down.
CACAATGTGTATGGTAAAGTGGAGCTGATGGTGAACTTCTCAACGATTAACGTCCCTGCATCAGGAAAAGCAATATTTTGTAATAGGTGATGAGCAGTTGACATTAGGCTATTGTAACTTAGATAAATTACAAACTGACCCACTAAAAAGCGAGAAATAAAAAGTCTGTTGTTTTTTTTGTAAAAAAGTTTTTTAATTCGTTATCTGTTGTGAACGGAGTTGGAAATTTATCGCAGTCTTAACAAAGATTAACGAAACAATTGGTGAATTTTCGTACGAATTCTATTTTGAATCGCGTTAATTCAGCAAAATAAATGCTCATTTAAAATTGGGGTAAGTATAGAAGTAGAGAAACTTCGAACAGGTTGAGTAAGTAAACTGGCATGGTTAAGGTTAAGGTTAAGTAGGTAGGTTAAGGTTAAGTAGGTAAACTGGCATTATGAGACAGAGATAATTAGTTAATATGATTTAAATAAATAAAATACGTCAAATAAACGCCAACTTAAGAAGTTTGCACTACATTACAAAGACAATACCCACTCAGGTGACAACATTACGTTTACATAATAGGAGACCAAGGCCCAGAAGATTTTCTGAACTTTCAAACAACACTTACCCCCGATTTCTGAAAGCTCTAGCATCTCTCTCTCTCTAGCATCAATAGGGAATATGCATGTATTTTTTTAATATTTTTATTCGATAATTTACATCGTCAAATAACAGTTAAAAAAAAATCGACGGCAAAAAAGCAATTTAAAGTACTTAAAAAAAAGTTTAAAAATATCCAACCGATCCGGGCTATTTAAACGCCCTCCATTTGGCGCGCTTGGTGTGGTGACGTCACAGACCGTGAAAACAAACAAGCAACTGTCAAGTCAACGTCAAACACTCCTTTTTGTATGAGCGTTTGACATTAACTTGACACTTGTTGATTGACTTGACATTGACATTTTGATTGTTATCCCGGATTGGTACGTCATATCCGCTCTTAGCTTTTCAAGTATTTGAATTACCCACGGTTTTTTGGGACTTTAAAAAAAAAAAATTCTCGCTCAAAAAGAAATTTTATTCAAAAATATGGAGGCATAATTCTGAAGTAATATAGTTTATGAAAAAAAATATTTGACCCATATTTGAATCACATGCATATTCCCTATTCAAATATGTTGTAAATCTCACATCACTAGTGCTTGTATTTTGGTCAACGACATCACGGCTAATCTAATCGGTCATGTCGGCGGGCTTTCAGAGTCTGGGAGTTAAACTCCAAATCTCATAGTTTTACGTGCTGTATTCCTAGATTCAATTCATTCGTACGTCATATATCCATTAACAATAGAATTCCCATCCAGCCCGTATGTAAAAAATTGTCACATCGAATGAGCACAGTTAGAGGGCTGGACATGTTTGTAGCTAACGCAATTACGACTGCAATCTGAACAGCGGCTTTTAGGGTCATCTATTGTACACACGGCTACACATCAAGCTATACATTTCCAGTATAAGCTGACCTCGCATTGAACGGAAATCCTAAACAATGCGAGATCAGCATAAACTGGTAAGTATAGCTTGATGTGTAGCTGTAGAGCCGTGTGTAGGTACGTATGCGTCTACTGCCACTCGTGTGCAGTCTGTGGGCGTAAATGAATACGTACTATTTATATATTTTTTTGAGTTTGCATTTTTTCCCTGACCTTGTCGTCTGTTTAGAGTTGGCACTGATAGCACTAGATTGGTTCTACTACCATTTAGTTCTTGCTTGATTTTTGATTTTGATCTAATCTCCGGTTCATTGTTGCTGACAAATTTTGAACTATCCCGTTGTAAGTTTACCAAATGATGGATAGTAAATATGTTTATTTCACGAATAGATAAGATACGATGATATCACTGTTTGTTTGTTTGTTCCGGACTGTGTCATAGATTAGCGAACCTATATAGGCTTAGGTTTTTAGGTGAGATAAGGTTCATCCAAAAATCTGTCCTTGATAGGTAGGTAGGTAACTACAAGAAAAATATTTGGGACAAAATCACGTTTTGTAAATACGAAAGCCTATGGCGATGGCCTAGCTGCTTATCACGGTCATATAAAATGCCATCATCAATAGCCATGAGTCATGTTTTTGCAAATATTTTTTCAAAGTTAAAAGGCAGAGGGACTTTCTTCAGACTGATTAACCTTTTTAATTATCCGAACAGGTTTAAAATCTTCATCTTTATCACCTGTTTTTCTTCTTTAGGTGTTGATGGTATACCTTGTTTTTATATTGTTTGAGCTCAGTAGGTAGCCTGGTTGATTGGGCATCCGTGGGATTCTTTAGGTCACCCTAAAATCCTAAGTGCAAGTGAAGGGACACTTAAAAGACACTCCGGCAAGTGGGATGATCAGACAGTTTTACTTGTTTATGTAGCTAGTGAATAGACACATCTATATTTCCTTCCTTGTGACTAAAGACTTGGCTCCACATTCCAGGCCCGAACGTTTCAACCTACAGAAGGCATGGCGTCGTCAGCGCAAACAAGAAAAGCTGGACCGGGAGAGCAAGACGGAGCAGGAGTTAGAAGCGTACACAGCGCCACCCATCGAAGGACCTGTGGATATATTGCCTAATGGTAATTAAGTACTGAGATTTGAAATGACGGCAGATCACGGGAACAAACTGCGCCTTTCGCATTCTCCTTAAATTTAAAGGGATTATTTATAAAACAATGGTTAGACACCTAGGACCGTATTACCGTGCGTTTGCACTGGCGAAACATTCAAGACAAAATATGTTGAAATCTATATTTTCTGTCAATGTTCCATGCAATTTTTGACAGGAACTAGGTTTCAACATTCGTTTTGTCTTGAATGTTTCGCCTGTGCAAACGCCCGGATACAGAACCTTACTCAAGACTCAAACATTACTTAAAACTAGTTATAACCAATCAGTAATGCTTGCCCGTAAACCAAGTCGTAAAAGTTTAACCCTTGCTTCCCTAGATGGCGTTGGGATCGAATTAGATCGCGCTATGGTTTCGTTACCGCGCGGAGTATATAATCTTGAGCGACCCATAATTTATTAACTCTGGTTTCCCTTCAAAACGCATAAATCTTTCGCCTTTTACTAAAGATTTCCGTGGAGGGGGACACTCAAATGAGTCTATAATATTTTTGAATGCTTTGCTTAGGCAGAGCTTATAATTCTTTTCTACAAATATTCTACATTTAGTCATTCCATTATGAGCGCTCCGCCTGCTCCGATCAAATTGTCTCCTAAATACCGCCGTTCGCTGGCTGCCATGCCTCAAACCTCAATGAACAGCAAATACTGAGGAAATTCGGTTTTGTTTGTAGAGCGTAGTCACTCATACGGTGAACACTCGAAAACTTCAAATTAGGTTTGTCTCACGCTTGACGAAATAATATAATTGCTTAGTATTACTTAACTACATAACAGATTTTGATGTAGTATGAGGATACTACATCAATACTAATAATATTGTAAATGCGAAAGTGAGTTTGTTTGTTTGTTACGGTTTCGCGCTAAAACATCTAAACGGATTTGGATGAAATTTGGCACAAGACCTTAGACCTTTACCTAGAATAGGACATAGGATACTTTTTATCCCGATATTCCCACGGGATCGAGACTTACGCGGGTGAAATCGCGGGCGCAGCTAGTTTACTATAATTTTGAAATTTTCTGAGTAACGTAAAGAACTCAACCGAGCGATATAAGTCCTTTTTACATTACAGGTTTGAACGGCGAGATCCTCCACGAATCTACAACGGACTGGACGCTGGTCAAGGGCGAGCCTGACCCATCAGAACTGCCCCTAGGTCTCATGGATGACATGGCGGCATTAGAGAAACTCCGCCAGTACCACATACTGGCAAACCTGACGAATTCTGAAGAAGATGAGGAACCAGACAACGATTATGATTACAGCTTCTACTAGGATTACATGACGATAAAGGAGTTTTGTATAATGTGGCGTTTATTTTGATACTTACCTATTACGAAATATTTTATTTAGTTTGTTTTCTCCACTGCTGCTAGGTGTTTGGTGCGACTTGAGCCAGGCTGGATCATAGGATAAGCTGACTTGATTTTTTAACTGCCTTTGCGCAGGGCACTGGACCAAAGTTGAGCATAAATAAGGGTGTGTTGTGCGAGGATGCGTAGCAAATAATGTGCGTAAAATTAGCCAATAACAACACTCGCTTAGCTCAAGCTATGAAAACGAAAGCGATGTGATTCCTTAGGGACTTACTCACACCTATATGCGCTTTCGGATGCGTACACGTCTTCATACAATACCGTTGTATTCTATGGACATAAGCTGAATAGAGCTGAATAAGTGTGAGAAGTCCCTTAGTTTCACACATCCCCCGCTGCGAATCCTCGCTCATTTTTGGTGGAATCGCAGCCCAAAACTGTATATTTTTATCAATGACGATACTAAGTACGAACATTAACCGTAAACGTACATTCAACAAACATTATGCTGCATTCACAAACTAACCCAATTAACATAAGCTGGCTGAAGGCCTACGCAGACTAGGACGGCATGGCAAGGGATTTAAATTTTTACCAATGGACATTCAAACCTATCGATATAGAAATACGACATAAATTGCTATGCTTTAAAATGATGCCATGGCATCGAAAGGGATTTCGTTGCGCGGCATTGAAAGACACGCCACGGGCTCCCGCGGCGGGATGCCGTGGCGTACTGCGGTAGGCAATGGCATGCCGAGGACGCCGGCGCTGGTTGTGACAAACCGAGGGGCGCCCGCGCCGTGGCAAGGCGCTGGAATGCCGCGGTATCTAAGCGGCTAGTGTGCGCTGACTGACGGCAAAATCCTTTGCCATCCCGTCCCAGTCTGCGTTGGCCTTGAAGCAACTTGAACTTATGTTATCTCAAGAAGACACTTGAAAATATAAAAATAAAGCAAAAATGTATAGCACTCTAAAATACAGTACAAATACTCAACCAAACTAAATATAAAGCACATACACACAAGACTAAAATAAAACTCCAAAATAGTATAATAATATAGGCTCTTTAGTTTACACAAACATACATAGAATCATAAGTGATATTGAACTCTATCGCTACGGCCGTAAGCCGTTTAACTTGAGACGGAGGGCTGGTACTGCGCAGCAAGGCGCTTGAACTCGTTGGTCTTAGCGTGATGCTCCTTCGTGTAGGGGTGGTCTGGGTGACTGTCCAGGAGTTGGGCGATGTAGCGGTTGAATATCTGGAAAAACGAAAAAATCTTATGTTTCGTTCAATTGATCGCTGACTGCTATTCGAAAGACGATAAAATAAACAATGCCTATAATAATAATAATAGTCTTCCATACCGAATTTCAGCCATAGCGACCAATCTCACCGGAGACCAGCCTTTGCGCGCGGGAAGTTTAAAGGCGTGTGTGCGCAGACACAGGTGTACTCTCTCTTCCGTCACTGTCATAGTGGGTTGAGACGGTAGACCGACACAACCGGAAAGAGGTCAGGCGCAGGACCAACGGGTTAACGTGCGCAGGTACTGGGTGGTACCACCCCCCAACTTCCAAACTCCAGGCTGTTACTGAGAAATTCCTAATGGAAAAACCCAATTACACTGCCCGACCCGGGAATCGAACCCAGAACCCCACGCTCAGCAGTCACGTTTGCGACCACGAAACTAACGGGGCAATCAAAATGTCTATTATTTCCTTACCCATAACATGGGGTCCCAACTCAAACAAATTATAATTAGTCTTGAAAAAAAATCATAGATGGCAGCATAATGTAACAATCATGAAATTAACAATTACTAAAAAGCGTTATACGGCAAATTTTGGCTATAGGGCAAATTAGTAAAAATCAAAACATCTTTGTTTAATGCTGATTTATGTATTTACACTCATAAATCTCGTATTTTCAACAAAAAACTTAAATTTTGCCTTTTACTTCAATTCGAATCCATAGAAAGATAAAGTAGCTATTTGTTAATCATTTGGTTGAGAGCTCTTTGCAATAGATGGCGTTTTACTAAAGTGATGACAGGTCACTTTAAACTGGAAACGTTTAGTCGTTTCATTAAGGAAAATCAAACATTTTTTTTTAATCTAGTACGAAAGATAAGAATTGAACACCTAAGAAGAAAAAAACGTAAAAAAAGGAACAAAAAATTTATGATGATGGTGGTAAAAATTTATGATGAAATTGATGACGTTTTAAAACTACGGTCTCTGGCAATTAGTGAGTCGATGATGCTGCCATCTGTTAAAAAAATGGGGAAGAAAAATAGCCAGCTCAATAGCCAGACTTAGGGTGGTGTCATTTCTTTGTATGGGATTGGGTATCTGTACGTAGTATTATAATATCTGTGCCCATAATATATCACGTAATAATTACAGTAATGTAACATCCACTGTTTATTATAGCGAATTTCAGAGGAGGCGTTAGTCTGGCAGCGCACGTTCTTTATCATGGTATGATATTGTTATGATGATAAAAATATACAGACCTCAGGCGCCTTTCCGCTGTGTGCGGCAGTCACAGCTAGTCCCAGCAACAGGTCAGGTTGTTGCGGAGCGCGTGTCTGGGCCTCCGTCAGGATCTGTTCGGATTCCTCCCACATGCCTGCAATGAACAATACAAATAAACATGTAGGTAAATATTACTTTAAAAATATTAGGACTCTGTGAACTGGCAAGTTTTAAAAACTCAAACTCAAATTCTTTATTGCATTCATGTGTACAACAGCTGTTACATAGATAAATAAAGTAAGATCCAAAATGAAACCGCGCATTTATCGCTCATGTTGATCAAATTCAAAGTTTCATTCACATAAACCTACATGAGTACTTATGAAACGTCAGAAGCTAGGTGCACGGTTCTAATTGGTTGTTCATGATTGTTGATCGACATGTTGTCAAATTCTACTTTGCATGCATTGCTGGTGAAATCCCAGGAAATTATTTATTTCGCGGGCTACATTGAAGGAATCGCCTGAAGTTATCTTTAAGCAGAATTTGACAAGTTCCAGCTCCTAATTCTCAAATCAGATAGTAATAGGTGTTAGTGCAATAAATAAACCAGGGTGAACTTCTTCGCAACAGGTTGCTTTAGAGCCTCCTCTACAAGCCAACAGATGGCGTTGTATTAAATTATAGTAGAATCAATAATATTTAGCCGTCTGTTACCTCTGGATGCAGCGGCGGCGGCTCCGACGGCGGCCGGGCCGGCTCCCAATGCACCAAGCCGCTCCGACAACTCCATAATACTATAGTGAGCGTCCTGCACTCCTGGCCCACCCTGCATATACATAAGTTACAAATTAACACAAAAAACAGTCTTTGAATTACTTGTTCTAGGACATGCCGGTTTCCTCACGATGTTTTCCTTCACCTTTTTGAGAGCAGCGGTGATGAAATTAAATACAAGTGCCTGGCTGGGTTCAAACTCGTACTTGTCGTGGCCGATACCATTGGGCCAACACTGCTCTATATTTCAATTTGCTTTTATTAATTAGTTAGGTTAGTTATTTTGGGTTTGAATTTAGGTACAGCTTGATTCAAACTTAATGGGGGCTCGGAAGCAAGCTACTAGCTGCGCAGTACCCCACCCCTCACCCCCGCTGACACATGAAATTGTTATTGCACAGCGACTCGCCTCATGTTCCGAGTCACCAATAAGTTTTAATTGAACTGTAACAATTTAAATATCTTAATATAATTTTATTAGTCTGTAACTAACCTGTGACAAGTTCAGCCAGGCCTGAGCCAGCTGTGTCAGTGTGCTGTCATCCTCAACGTCTTGCAGAGCCTTCAGCTGCTTGCGAGCCAGGTCAGGGCGGTTCATGGCCAGGAGACACTGCAGAGTGAACGCACGGAGCTCCAGCGATTCAGCATTGTGGAGGATTCTAGCAATGGGAGTAGGAAATTGAAATATTATTTATTGACACTGATAAACATAGCATAATATTTTGATTTTTAAAATATGAAAATCCTAATGGACTAAAATAATAAGTGAATAATTAATAAGTGGCAAAAATATTTAGTTGTACATGATAGTCTATCACCATTTTCTTTAAAGGAAATAGTCTGTGGTAAAAATTTTAATATGTGAATTGCTAAATGAACTGGTTCACTTTTCTGCCAGATAATGTCTTTAAATTCTGTTCTACTTTTCATTCATGTACCTATGCAGACAGAATGAATCAGGCTCTATGTGCCGATATAACTTGGCGTTCCGAAATTCGCACAGAGGGCTGCGTAGTAACATTTTTAGAAACAAAATGGTGACATGAGGCGAGCGAGTGTGAGTGAGAGACCATGTGGGAAAGTTCGCAGCAGAGCCTATTTTCAGACCTACCAAGTTATATAGGCCATATTGTATTCGTTAAATTGTTGTAGTTTCTATCAATGTAGAAAAGTTAGAAAATGTATAAAAACAGTTGAATCTATATCATATATATGTTTCTGTGTGTCTGTACTATGCTACAGTTTTCTATGCAGTTCCCTCCATCATTAAGAGAATTCATTACGCAAGGGATATTAAATTAAATTTACTTAAAATAAAGAAATCTCAATGTTTTCTAAATTGTAACCATGTGAAACAGGGGCAGATCGCTTGTAATATGAATAAAGTAAATTAGAAACAGACAGGGTCTCTTGTAATATGAATAAAGTAAATTAAACATACTTGAGTGCTGCTTCGTAGTTCTCCTCATGGTAGTAGATAGTGGCCGCTACAATAAGGAAGATTTCATTGGACAGCTCCGTGCCTTTAGCCACCTGGAACAATACACAATATGATCAGATTTGAGAATATATTGCATCATTTCTTTATTATTGTTTATGAGAACATTGTGTTTTAAACTTGTGACGAACGTCAAATACTAAAACTCAATAATCTATTTCAATTATACTATTTATTGAATTATTGTCGAGGAGTTCACCAGTTACTCAGAAAGTGGCAGCTATTTCTGTTTGTACAACCAAGAAGAAAATTCTATGATAACAAGTCACCATGTTAAATCAATCATAATAATGAGTTACCACTAGAAATTGGCACACAAGCTTTATTTTGTGGAGTCTTATCAACAATGTTTCATTAGTCATAAGTTTAGTACTAAAAAACAAGCTACTCACACGCGCATCAACATCAGCAACGATCGCTGGCTTATTGGCGTTTGGTGTCAAATACTCCACTAACGTCTTCAGAGGCTGCAGCATAGGGTCTGCGGTTTTAAGCTCTTGCAACACGATCCTGTGGTTGCCTTGAGCGATGTACGAGCGATACAGGAAAGCATCTCGTTGAAGCGTTACGAGAGGTGTTGATGGCTGAAAAAGTGATAAATTCTGTTTAAATATAGTTGTTACATGAATTTATAATATCAATTACACTTTATACAAAGGTTTTAACAGGAATTTGAGGAAAACAAGATGCGGCACAACGTCACAGCCCAAAACAAGTGGAAATACGCCCCAAAATGGCGAATTAAAGACAATTTTGGTTTGCATATATAATACTCACGGATACGCCCTGTGCCTCGTTGATTGCTTGTTGATAATTTCCAACATAAAATGCATTTTTAACATCGAAAAGCTCATCAACATCTTGCTGCTGACGTGCCATTTTGACAACTGATTGACGTTTTATCAGTGTTGTCAGCTAATTAGTCCAATTTGGAACGCACAGTGCTGCCATTTTCCAACTATTGTAATAGGTCTTGTTGAAACCGTACTAGTTTGGTTAAAAGTCGCTAGAGGGCACTACCAAACTACCATCCAACACCAGAACCATAAAATTCCGCCAAAGGCCAAAAGCTACGAAAAGTTCCGATACAAAACATACCCCAAAGGTGCAAATAACTTGGTTAAATGCCGCCAGAGGGCATTGCTATTATCGAAATAAAATTTGACTATCACGCGAGTCTCTAGCGAGAACTACCAGCAACTACAAAATAACTCACTGTAAGCATGTACACACGGCTACACATCAAGCTATACATTTCCAGCATAAGCTGACCTCGTATTCTAAGGAAATTCTATACAATGCGAGATCAGCATAAACTGGAAATGTATAGCTTGACGTTACCGATGCAGAAGTAGGTAAGCACCATACTTTTTACCGCTTACTATAATCTCACTTTGCGTTTGGTTACATATTTATTAATTAGCTTCTTCCGACGACTATGTTCGGGTGGAAGTCGTAAGATACACAATATACTATGATAACAGTCACATTTGTATAAAACTCCCTTGGCTCCCCCGACTGCGACTAACCGCGTCGCGTGAAATCGCATCGCGTCGCCCGCCCGCGCTATTACTTTATTTATGCTTAGCGTTATTTCAAACTTTTTTCTTTTTGTTTAGATCCTAAGGGTCGTAGCGTGATGTTAAATAGCATATAGGCATAGACGTTGGTATATTTTATACGTATATGCCTACTTATACTTAAAATTCCTTAAGAATAGACTATCGAATGCAAAAATATTTTTTCAAATCCGACTGGTAGTTCTAGAGATTAGTGCGTTCCAAAAAAAAATCAGTTCAGCAATAGTGAAGTGACCTAAAGTGTGTACGACAAGAGCGTGAACGGCACAATTTTAAGGATTCTAACAAACTTTTATAAATGCGAGTCAGTTTGTTTGTTTATTTGTTTGTTTACGTTTTCATGCGTCTTCTCTTCTTTTCGTTTGGTTATTGACCATCCTGGTGTCAGAGTTTTAAAGCCCATGGGCCTCTGACTTGACTTCACATGCCGTCGAGAAATATCTCTCACACAATGCCTTTCCTCACGATGTTTTCCTTCACCGTTTTTAAAGCAAGTAATAAACATACCTACAATGCTAATATGCAATGCTTTCATGCTAAAACGGCTGAACAGATTTCGATGAAATTTGGCACATGGGTTTGGACATGACCTGGGTAGGACATAGGTAGGAACATATATTATGAATCCCGGTATTACGTTTCGACCTTTACGCAGGCGAAGCCGCGTTCAAAAGCTAGTCTGTTATACGACCATATAAGAACTTACTACATTATTGTATGTCCTTTCTTTACCTAGTTTACACACAATAAATAAATTGTTATCTTACGCTGAACATATTTTGTTGAAAGGAAATAATCTTCCTCCATTATTTGCCGCACTTTTTCTGATAATTCCAATGATTCAGGTAGACAAAACACCACCTGGCTTCCTTGGACGCGTGGTGCCATTCATCGTGAAACTGATGCTACGTAGGTACTTAGTTGATAAAATAAATAATTTCTTATATCCGATTTTAGTATAAATTGGGTATTTTTAGAAAGAAAATTATTGGTACTTACATAATAAAAGCTTAAGTTTTACATAATTTTAAAAACATGCACACTTATTTCCGGTTAGTTTTGAAATTAAAGAACAAGAAATACTTATTAGTAGGTAAATGTTATTAATTTATTGAGTTAAATCATTATTAAGTGGAGCGTTGAAACTTTTGTAAGTTATATGATTAAAAAATATAAAAATTGCGTACAAGAAAGAATACCTATCTCAAAATGCAGAAATACTTGTTACCATATCCAACATAACATGGACAATTTTTTTCAGAAAGAACATTGTCGAAATTCAATGGGACTAAGACTAGGGGAACATGAATGGATAAGACGGAACGACAATGCCTGTAATAAACTATAGCTTGTAACAATAACACACCATTTTCGCACCTTTCTTTTGTAAACGAGATAAGAAAATATTATTTAATTGTGCCATTTATCAGCTAAAGAACACTAAAAACCTTTAGAAGAATAGATGCTTTTAGTTGTTAATACGTCATTAGTTAAGAAGGCCACGAAGATAAGAAGTGACAAAGTTTTTAAAACTTCAAAGACGTAAAACAAAATACTGCGATGACTAATTCGTTTGTACCTAGTATTGGCAGAGTCGATGCGGATAGACAATGGGGATGAAAATATGAAGGATATATTAAAAAATAAAATACTTACTCATAGATATAAAAAGTTAACAGACCGACAGACAAAGTTAATTTCCCATTTATACCTAACTAGCTTCCGCCCGCGGCTTCGCCCGCGTGGTATGTCGATAAAAAGTAGCCTATGTCCTTCGCCGGGATGTCATCTATCTCCTTGCGAAATATCGTCGATATTATATCGGTGATATAGTTTAGGCGTGAAAAGGTAACATTCAGACAGACAGAGTTACTTTCGAATTTATAATAATTATTAGTATGGATAAGTATACCTAAAGTACGAATAACGTATTGAGCTAAAAAGTAGTTACCTACTTTAAAACACTTTTATACAAGAACAAAACTATATTTTCGGTTAATGTTTTTTAACAGGACCTATGTTTGCATGAAAGTTTCCAGAAATTAGGGCAAGCGCGCACTAGGCAGCTGTCTGCGGCAGCCAGGGTGCGGCGGCAGTCAATCCAACATGATATAATGTCTAATTGGAGCCCGCGCACTAGACAGCCAAGAATATTCTCAATATTCCGGCTGCCCCAGCCTGGCTGTTGCTACTTGGTTGCCCAGTGCACTTAAAGTAAATCCGTTTATTTATCCACTTTTATATCTATCATTTTAATTTTCTAAGTTCGATTTTAATAGTAGGTAGGTACCTAATTAGTTACCCTGGTTGGTACTTACTAAATTGTTTTTATGGTAGACTAGCTTCCACACGCGGCTTCGTGCGCGTGGTATGTCGATAAAAAGTGGCCTATGTTCTTCCCCGGGATGGGAAATCCGTTCAGTGGTTTAGGCGTGAAAAGGTAATATACAGACAGATAGATAGATAGAGTTACTTTCGAATTTATAAATTAGTATGGATTACCAAAACAAAACCCTGCTACCAGGTTACCATAGGTTACCATAGGTCAATGCATCAAACATCAACCGTCTCGTTCTCGTTTCAAATTCGACCGTTGAAATAACCGAAATAAAACGTCTTGCATTGTATGCAACTGCAAGTAGGGCCGACGGCCGGTGCAACGACAGATGTGAGCCAAGGGCCTGAGAAAAGGGCCCTTACAATACTCACCTTGGAGCTAGGGTCGGCAGAGGGCAATGTGAAAGAAATTTTGCAAGGCGAAATCTTATAGCGCTCGAGAAATAAGGGCGACGTATGAGTCGATGGGAAAAACTTTGCATTGAGCACTCGTGGGGCGATCTTTTCAATATAAAATTGCAGGTAAATGCATTAATGTGCATGGACTGCCAATATTATTAGTAGCTTTACCTATAGACGTGAATAAATGTAATTCTCAATATTTATACGCATGAAATTATAGACGCACTATATTTCGCGTTGTTTTGTCCATGCGAGGAGGAAAAAATAAAAGATTTAGGTTAAGGTTACAATAAGGAAAGGTGATACCTACGTAAGAAAAAATTGTGCTTGTGTGGTCATGTTTGCCTCTATAATTATTTACTGTAGTACTTAGTACAGGATGGATAAAACCTAAGCAGAGGATGCTGTTGGCTATGAACACAGATTGCACGGCACAGTTGCCTAGCCTGACATGTTTTCCTGACTGTTACTGGCTGGTGATAACCTTAACTACTTTGTATTGGCTACTAAAAAATGGCCCAGTTATGACCATTGTGTAAAACCATGTGATGTTTGGAAGGGTTACCGTTTTGTTTGTAAGGGCGTTAGAACTGGTTAAGCAATTATCCGTTAGAAACTTTAACCCTTCAATCTCTACTCGATTGGGAATTAGAGCACCCTTACAAATGATAGCCAGTTTACTTTTAACTGCGACTAAACCTAAAATGGAGTCCGTAAATGAAAATAATGAGCATTGATATTATGATTTTTAATTTTACCACAAGACGTAGTTTTCTAGGAATTATGATAAATTGATAACGTATGCATGACAAATTCAGTGATTAATTTTTCATTATTAAGTATTTGAAGTTAGTATTAAGTTCTTCAGTTTGATACTTTTTTCCGTAGATACAGATGCTATCTCCTCATCCTTCGGTTCTCCTGGTACATCAAAGTTGGCGAACAAGTCGGTAATTTGCTCATTTTTCCGTCCGGCCTGTATTAGGAAAGTTCGTTGACCGCGGCCAGCTGCTGCAGGTTTGATCGAGGGTCGCGACCCTTTGCCAAGAAACCAGCCCTTAACTGTACTACACCCAAGACGTGATTTTTTCAACATAAACGGGATGATTTGGATTTTATGTTTCAATTCGATGTGCTGATTTGAATTTTGATGTATGAATTGCTTACCAAGACTCATGTCGCATTTAGCTGTATATCTAGTAAAATAAAACGTTTATACGAACACTAGCACTTTGCCCGTGACTTCGTCCGCGTAGATTTCGTACTTTCCTCTAAAAACTTCAACAACCCCTCCACCCCCTTTGAAAGATAATTTTCGAAATTTAATATTCACGAACTTTAACATTTATTTACGATCTTTCCCTCTAAAACTTTATTACCCTTTTACACCCCGTTATGAGCAGATTTTTGTAAAACCCCAAAACACGTACTTTTTTTTGTTTTAAGTATTAATACCGTATCGAGTTTCGAGTTAATCCGATAACACGTTAAAATTTTTACTTAGTTTGACAACCCGTTATTCCTCTATGGTAAAAGATTTTCCAAAAACCCTTTCTTAGTGGATGCCTATGCCTACGTAATAATAACTATTTTTGTAACTTTCAGCCCAATCCGTTCAGTGGTTTGAGCTGTAATATAGATTACCCTTGTTCACCCCGTTAGGGGTACATTTTTGAAAAAACTCTGATACACATTATTCTTTATTTTTGGTTTTAAGTATAAAAACTGAGTTTCGATCTAATCGGACCGCGCGTTAAAGTTCTTCTATACAAACTTTGATACACCCCAATCCCTGTTTAGGGGGTAATTTAGAAAAAATAAAAATGACAAACTATATTTTTTACTTAGATAAATATTCATGCCAAGTTTCAAGTCTGTTAACTCAAGGAATAAGATTTTACATACAAACGAAATCCCCCTTTTTTACCCCCTTAAAGGTCGAATTTCCAAAAACCCGTTCTTAGTGCGCGCCTACGTCATAATAACTATCTGTGTGCTAAATTTCAGCCCAATCCGTTCAGCGGTTTGAGCTGTGCGTTGATAGATCAGTCAATCAGTCACCCTTTTGTTTTATATATATAGATTACATACATATCAGAATTGACATAGACGGACACACCGATTGGGTACTGAATACCTATAAGTACCCAACTATTGGCACTCACGCTGAAGGCACACTTTTTTGTACAATGCTCTGGCATTAACATCTACATCAACATCAAAGCAAGTGACATCCCTATCCATACTAATATTATAAATTCGAAAGTAACTCTGTCTGTCTGCTTGTCTGTCTGTCTGTATGTTACCTTTTCACACCTAAACCACTGAACGGATTTCAATATTGACCTCTTTTACTCATCAATACCTACTCTAAAAAAAGCCGCGCTTGCCATGTAATGGGTATCTCTAGTCTAAAATTAAATAACCTAATCATAGTAATTAATTATACAATTCAATCTAATTTACATAATTTAATTTAATCTATAATTTATTGTAATTAATCTATTGTAACCATTTTAGTTTTTAATAATTTATTTCTTAGTTTTGTCTAAACTATGTATTACTTGATTTTAATTCTTTATTGTGTATTACCTGCGCATAATTTAGTGCATGTTGTGCTTTTCTTTAAGTAATGAGGCGCTTAGACTTAAGTTTGCAACGTACAAATTGTAAAGTAATAGTGTACTCATTGTTGAAGAGCCTAATATTAAATAAATAAATAAATAAAACATTTGGCAAAGAGATAGATGGCACCCTGGGGAAGGACATAAGCTACTTTTTATCGACATACCGCGTGGGTGAAGCCGCGGGTGGAAGCTAGTCTTACCTTAAATTGTTCCTTAAACGTCAAAAGATTTGTTGAAACATCTGACGATAGCAGTTCCTTTGCCAAAAAAAATACATTTGTCTTCCAACGTGGCAATGCTGCCAAACTTGGGCACAACGATAAAGAACTGTAAACTGTAATCATTTGCTTGAAAGACTTCTAAAACTTTTAAATCACGTATCAAATTAAGCTCACCAAAGAAATATCACAACAAAGACTATATTCTGTACATACCATTCGAAAAAATCAAGTAAATACATGAAATAATCGTACAATAATATGAAAGTTACCGCTCAGCTCTGGCAGGTAAGTTTTGAAGATTGCATCTTGCATCTTGAACCATTGTCTACGTATTGTGCGAACAACTGAAGGATTAAAAGTGTACACCCGGCTGATATTGTAAAGATTTCGAGACTATCTTTTTCCTGCAAAAAAGAAAACATTGTTCCCTTGTTGGGTGTAGTAAAGAGAATATTGTAATGAGGCACTTATCTATTTCTTTATTTCATGACAGCACTTGAATTTGCGTAAATTATTTCATCACCACTGCTCTCAAAACGGTAAAGGAAAACATCGTGGAAACCGGCATGTTCTAGAACCAAAAATTCGAAGACGTGACATCTACCACCCCGCACTGAGCCCGCGTGGTGCATTAGGGTGCGTTTCCACTGAAGCGGAGACGAGCGGAGTTGAGCGGAGACCTGCAGGAATCGACCAATCACAATGGTTGAAATCCATATCGCGTCTCTCGTCTCGTTTGTGATTGGAAAATTCCTGCACGTCTCGGCTCAGCTCCGCTCGACTCCGCTTCAGTGGAAACGCACCCTTACGGCCGGATCCCTCTCACAGAGAGGTGGCCGCTGTCCCAGCAGTGGGTTTGGGAACATACGCTGATTATGCTACTTGAATTTGAACTTTGAAGCACGTGTTCATGATATATTTTTCTTCATTATGTCTGCTTTCGGAAGGTTTTGATATAAGACAATCAACTAGTTTGATGACAAGGTTCCCTTCGTTTGAATTAGTTGATGGTTTTATGAATATGCTCGTTGCATTTCTCCAGGTATAACTATCGGTAATTCAATTTGTGTAAGCTAAGATACTTCCGCCCTTCACAGCTACAGTTTACCGAGAATAATACCTGGCAGAGATACACTTAAACTATTGAAAAACAAGTTCCGCTGTTAAATCTACGCCAAACAATAGCCGTGCAAGACTTCAAAAAGGAACAGGAAACCAGCACCGGATACTATTTGCAATATTCAAAAATCGATTCTTCATACGTCTCTTGGAGCATCCGTTTTTATCTTAAACATCGAACGACATCCAAAGAAGTGTGTAACAGGCGAAAAAAAAAACAGTACACTCACGGACAAAAGGCCCGTCTCACATCTGCTATCCGGCGTATTATGAGCAGATGGTCTGAAAGGGCCTTACGCTAAAAAAATCACTACCTGCTTATATTCATTGTTGTCTCGCAGTGTACTTATTCTTGAACTTGAGACGTACAGACTGAGGGTGACTAACTTAACGAGAGTAATAGGGACAGTTCTCACGGTTCAAGTAGAATGAAATTGTACAACGTGGTTCTACAAGTACATAGTACGAAACAAGAATAATTTCAGAGATTCTACGACTTCTGCAAGCAACAACGGTAAGTATTTAAGGAAGCAAACACTCTATAACATTTATCTAAAACAGTGTTTTTCAAACGTGGGTGGCGTGGTGGTGGTGTGGGTCGTGACCCCTAGGCGGTTCCGAAGCTTACACTACACACTAAAAATACAATTTTAGTCAGAAGGATGGCCGTAGGGCCTAGAAAGTCGTTAGAATGTTTTAACTTCTAAAGGGGTTTATTCATAAAGATTGAAAAACACTGATCTAAAATATTCGAACTTAAGAAATCAAGTAAAGACCACCCAGCACAGAAGACAAGTCTATTATTTTTTGAAAACATTAAGATCAAGCCATGTTATAGATAAAACGAAGTCAGAGGGCCTAGACAAGTGACAATCGCTTCGAAAGCGTTTCGTATTTCTACAACGACTTTCAACAGGATTGACATAAGCTTTTCGATAGCTTATGTCAGTCCTATACATTTTTGCCTTTTCCATCGTCGTTATCGCTGATAGAATGTCACTTTGTCTAGGGCCTCAGATTCTTTAATCCTTCTTTCAGTTCAATGGTAACTTTCAAATAAATATGCCATGACGATAAAAATCTACGGTGATTTTTCAGCATTACTGGTACCTGTCTATTTTACAAATGGCATGTTTTGATAATAGGACAAACTGCTCATAGGACATTTAGCTTAAGTGTCATTTTTAATATAGGTCGTTTTGCTATTAGGACCATTTGCTTTAAGGACTTTTTGATACAGTGGGAAAGAATTAATGCAGTTTTACCAATTACCCTGATTTCATCCATGATTACTCGAGACTTGTTGATTGCTTTAGTTTCACCACTCAGTCAAGTCCCAATGAATCAGAAGAATCTAAATTATTAATCACAACTCAGTAGCATGGTCACCCGAATCCCGCCACCGTTTAAGTGAATGCATGTTGTATTGAAGAGAAATCCACGGCTTCATACAGCTTGAGCTCGCATTATATTATAAATATTCACAAAAAAAATAGATCAGTATGTACAAAAACACATCGGCTCTAGAGGTAAAACTCCATGAGAAAATATTAACGTGTGAATTTGATGTAGGTAATATTGTATAGGGCATGCGAAAAATAACTCTGGATGAATGTCCTTTAGCTAATCTAAATTATTAATCACAACTCAGTAGCATGGTCACCCGAATCCCGCCACCGTTTAAGTGAATGCATGTTGTATTGAAGAGAAATCCACGGCTTCATACAGCTTGAGCTCGCATTATATTATAAATATACACAAAAAAAATAGATCAGTATGTACAAAAACACATCGGCTCTAGAGGTAAAACTCCATGAGAAAATATTAACGTGTGAATTTGATGTAGGTAATATTGTATAGGGCATGCGAAAAATAACTCTGGATGAATGTCCTTTAGTTAATTGGAGTTTGTGCGATCACCAGCTATTTTTACCCGACTACGGCGAAGAAAAAAGGAGGGTTATGATTTTGACCGGTATGTACAGTCACGAGCACTAATATGTATACACTTAGCAAGTTTTATAAGTGATTTTCCACTACTGTATTGATTATAATTTTATGATATAACGAACATAGTATTTTGAAACCCCTATTATTGTGAAATACGTATCATCTCAAAGTTACAATCGAAATTCCTCGAGAAAATCGTTATTGAATTTTGCTGAGTGTATACATATTTTTGCTCGTGACTGTATGTATGTATGTATGTTCATCTGTTCCCTCCTATCTTCCAAACCACTTATCATAATTTGAGAAATGAGGTATCGTTAGAAGCGTCGTGATTGTCCACTGGTTATAGGATATGTGAAGTCACATTAAATTAAAAATGGCGCCCTCTAGAGGACATAAAGTGAGGAACTTAAAAAAAAAAATGGTTTAATCGTACCATGTTGGGTATCAAACGAAAGGGCTTAATGAGCACATTTCAAAAATATATATATTATAACCCCAAAAGAATTAAAAAAAAATCAAGTAATAAAAACTAAAACCCAACTACGACTTAAAAGGTATAAACAAGACACCACAGACAGACAAATTAAAAATCCGGAGTCACACGTAATCTGTTCGATTTATCTAACACGTGTGACTCCGGATTTTTAATTTGTCTGTCTGTGGTGTCTTGTCTTTTTAAGTCGTAGTTGGGTTTTAGTTTTTATTACTTGATTTTTTCCATTGCATGGTTCACGGGATTGCCATTAACGGCGGATTACCTCAATAACTAATGATGTGATATTTTGATCGACTGATTCTTTTTATGAAATCGTACACACGGCTACACATCAAGCTATAGATTTCCAGTTTATGCTGATCCCGCATTGTATAGGATTTCCGTACAATGCGAGGTCAGCTTATACTGGAAATGTATAGCTTGATGTGTAGCCGTGTGTACCAAAATGACAGGTGTTAGGTATACTTACATTAACTGACGAAAAAAAGGAGGTTCTCAAGTGGACGAGTATTTTTTTGTATGTCAGATCTTAAAGTTTTAAAGAAAGAAAGGAAAAGTATTTTTTGGGATTCTCACAGGAAGATCATAAATTAAACTAAACACAACAGAAAAATATTTAAAAAAACTTTTTATTGATTTTACGTTCTATCTTATGTAAAAAAAAAACATTTTTTTTTTGTATTTTTCTGTGTTTTGTTTAGATCTGACATACAAACAAATACTCGTCCACTTGAGAACCTCCTTTTTATAGGAATTAATGTTGAATGCGATAGATATCGATCACACTCGAAGAAATTGACTTGAATAAATGCTAGTCAGAAATCAAAGCCGAAGCTGTGCTTCAAGCTACCCTGAATCCTGAGTATCTATTAGCACAACCCATTATCCAAAAAAAAAAGAAATTTATAGGACAGTGGTAGGTACCATTCGATATAGGTAATGAGAAAATTTAGGAAGCTTTTTTGGCGCGCTTTTTCAACTAAGTTGGTCATAACTCATATTCCTTTCGTGACAGTAAAACTTATCTTAATTTCCTTTAAAATGTTTTTTAACCGTTACCAAAATAACAAAGAAATAAACCGGTACCTCAACAATCAAGGGAATTACAGAAAAATAACACGGAAGGCTTATTATAGAATGAACTTTTGGATATCGACAACCACCCTTTATTTCGAGGCCCGGGCAATAACCCCGGTCGACCCAGTTTCAGTACGATGTGTCTTCGAATCTATGCATCGCACCTATTACTAAAGCCGTAGGTATCAATTTCGCACGTCACGCGAGGAAGGAATTAGGAGGTCATAGCATTTAGAGGGTAGGTAGTCAGCTATTTTCTGGTTCAAAATGAATGAATACATTTAAAACCGGAATTCATGTGGTGCTTCTATTACAAAATCCGATTCTTGTGAATTGTTACATGTTCAATATTTTTGGTTATATTCGAGTTATGTATATTTTGGCTGTATTAATTATTGTATGTATATATTATATACATAATAGGTATAGTAAAATTGTCACAAAGTCAATGAAAATTTTTGCTACGAGGTTTGGGAACGAGTTTCATGTTCATCTTCATCCGGATTGGCGCAAAAACGGCTGCACAGATTTCGATGAAATTTGGCACACAGATAGTTTATAACCTAGGTTCATTTAATCCCAGTAGTACATTCCCGTGGAATACAGGGTGTTAGTGTAAACACCGTTATCCTTGAAACCAGTAGTTTAGCTTCATTTATAGAACGTAAAATCAAAGAAAAAAAAAACTTTTTTTTTTAAAGAAAATCTTCATTTTTCCACAAGAATATTTCACCCTATACGCAAGGGCAACGAACTTGCGTCTCAACACGGCGGGCGGTGGTTGGCGGGGGTGTTCGGGGCGCGCGGGACGTTACATGACCGCGCGGCCCCTCTTCAGTCAGCTGTTTCGCAGCGTATCCATGAGTATCGGGACAGAGACGGATATTTACTTTTAAAAATCTTTTAATGAAAATAAGGTTTTTTTCTTGTTGTTACTGGGTCATTTATTATTATATTTAAGTCAACTACCCATGGTTTGAGTGACAACGGTGTTTACCCTTGCATACTGTATTTTCCGACAACCACGAGGGCGAAGCTGCAGGCAAAAGCTAGTAATGAATAAATTATCAGTAAAATAAAGTTCAAATCACATACAATTTTGTCCCTTCTTACATATCTATTAAATGGTGCATCTAAGCACAAGTACTTAAATTCATATTTAAGTACTTGTGCTTAGATGCACCATTTAATAGATATGTTATACCATTTGATAGTTGTCATCAACAAGGTCATATAAATGACCAAAATTATTCTTAAATGCACTATTACTTATTCTAAAGCAGGGCTTAGAACTGGTACCAAATATACAGGTTCTGTACCGGTACTTAGCTGTTCTTGCCATTTCGGTACCTAACAAGTAGGAATTCAGGTACCCGGCGCGTACAATATATCTCGTATTTGTACCTTGAAGTATTTTTTTTTCTACTGCTTATTAACTATCCTTTTTACTTACTATATCTGTTTTCTCACTATAACTTACGGAAATAGTTGTTTGGTATCCGATACAGTGCCGATACTGTGTTAAAAATACCAATATTACAGGTACTACGTCTGATACTGGTACCCATAGTAAAATACTGGTATTTTTAAGCCCTGCTCTAAAGTAAGAACAAATTATATAAAATCTGTGGACCGTGATACTAGACGGAGCGCGCCAAAACTAATTGTCGGGTAGACGGTTCGTCTAGCTAACGTTTATTGCTTAGGTCGCGTATCGGTGTATCTACCTTCTTGCTAACGTGATCAGGGCTGGCTGAGAATGTTATCGATTGGTCAGGCGGAGAATATGTTGCGAATTTATGATATTTCTGTAGCTTATTTGTTTATACTTAGTACTTACTTGTTTTGGTGTTGCATCAAATTGTTGTCTGGAAAATACCATTTTTGGCATTTTTTCATCTTTCACCATACCTATAGGAATTTCCTTAACACTTTGGCGGACAGTAAACACACATAGACGTAATAACAATAAAACTTTAATTGTGTCTCATTCACTGTCCGCCAAAGTGTTAATTATAAGAATCATGTCAAGTTCCTTTATTTAGGGTGTTAAATAAAAAAAGCAGAAGGCAGAAATTTAGGAAGGACTGTGTGCAAAAAATAGCTCTATTAGAAGCTGTTATTTATTATTCGAAATATGTATTCCGGCAAGAAGACCACCCATTTTGAATTAAAAAGTCCAATTTAATAAAATGGATATTTGAGACAATAAATTAATCTTCCATTCCATTAATTTTCAGTTCACTAACATACCATAGCACTACTCGCCTACCAAAACTACAAATAAATCTAAACTCCAGCACATACTAGGTTCTACGCAAACTCGCGCCGTAGCGTAGCACCATCGTAGGCTCGTAGCACATCGTAGTCATAGTGGAACCTGACGTCAGCCAATAATCGTCACGGTGGCCTTCCCGGAGTTATGGACGCCGTGTACTGCACGGATGGATTTTGTTTACATACACACATGGACAAAAAGGACACGGGAGTCTGTGCTTGATGGATTTTGCTAATATGTTCTCTGAAATTAAACTTATTGTTGTAATCTAAGTTCGCATAGGTATAGACACGTCTGCATGCCTACGGCTATGCCAATTAGTGATCGGTCAGGTAATCTGATAATTGGAATGTTTTTATTGTTATTATAGTGACTTTTGATACAAAATGTTCATTTGTGTTGTTTGTATCCCTTGTTTTGTTTTGTCTAGACTTTTTTATAAACGCGCGATGGCCAAACTTATTCGTATTTCAGAAGTAGAGTATTCCGTAGTATTTTATTTATGTGTATAATTGTATGTCAATGCTAAGTAGATAAACTGTCTCCAATAACCATACCCTGAACGTCCCGTAAACAAAATCTAGTCGCAATCTCATCTCATCTATCTCTTTCTATCAGGCGAGATAGAGCTCAAGAGATATCCCAAAAAAAAATACAATACTTTTATAAACTGGTCAAAAATGTAGGTATATCAGAGGTACTCGCACACACACACACGCACACCCCACATAGACAGACAGATTGAGACTCAGATTAGAGGTCGATCGTTCTTAAAAATATAGGAATACCAGGTTATGGTTTGGAAAAAAAACCACACGATAAACTTATACCATGATCTAAAATCAATCTACCTAGCCTTTTCCCAATTATGCTTGGCTACGCTTCGATTCTAACCGGATGCAGCTGTTTACCAGTATTTTACATGGAAAAATTGCCTATCTGACCTTCACAACCCAGTTACTGGGTAACACGATACCTCTTGGTAAGACTGGTTGTCAAACTTTTGGGCTTCTGACGACCCGCAACGACTGTCAAAGATCTACGAATGACAGCCGGGACTAACGTCTTATCGGGTGTTCCGACGCACGGAGGGTCTCAATTTGTAATTGATGGTCACCTATCCACGAACTGATCGCGGCAAGCGTAGCTTAACCTTCGATCGTCCCGTGCGGTTGTTATCGTTTTGATCTCAAATAATAAGACCAATCAATCTACCTAGCCTTTTCCCAACTATGTTGGGGTCGGCTTCCAGTTAACCGGATGCCGCTGAATTCAGTATTTTATATGGAGCGACTGCCTATCTGACCTCCATAACCCACTAACTGTAACTGGGTAATACGATACCCCGTGGTAAAACTGGTTGTCAGACTTTCGGGCTTCTGACGACTCGTAACGACTGTCAAAGATCCTCAAATGGCAGTCGGGACCAACGGCCAAAAGAAACAATAATAATAAGACCGAATAGTAACAATTACAAAGTAATTGACAAAGTTCACAGAAACCGTTGACCACGGCTGTCCCTCCTTGACCCCTCTCCCGTCACTCCTCACTCGCTCTAGGTCATAGAACCGGATATAACTAAAAAACGTCAAACTTTTTCTTCGCAAGTGCTGTAAGGAGTTATAGACTTTGTTATGTAACAAGTACTAACTTTTCACTAGGGCACAGACTAGGCTTGCCTTCTTGGTATCGAGTATTGAAAACATAGCTGAAGGGCGAAAGTTTTTATAAGGAAAGTTGTTTAAACACGTGATAATGTCCAATCTACATGGTCTTCACATGATCTGACCCAAGATTATGTCTGGCCTTTAAAAGAGACTGTGACCTCGAGTTTGTTTCGGCTTTTTTTCTCAGAGTAGTCAGATAGGAAACGCCTATCATGGCACACCCACATTTCGCCAGTTATATTTAAGATCCATGTGTGTGGGCGAGCCTATTGCCATCGACCGGGCACAATCCAGACTTCGGGCTGCTACTGAGAAATTCCTAATGGAAAAACCCATAGAGATATAATAATCTCTATGAAAAAACCCAATAACACTGCCCGACCTGGGAATCGAGCCCAGGTGCTCATGCTCGGCAGTAGCTCTTACGACCACTACACCAACGAGGCAACAGAAAGAATAGTCGTGATTTATTCGTATCGAAATGGATGAAGGCATGAAGGGAATATCGTCAAAGGAATGAATGAACCAAAAAAACATACAGACGAATTGAGAACCTCCTTCTTTTTGGAGAAGTCGGTTAATTATATCATCCTGTTAAAATGAATAATAGTAATGGATTTTACGTTTTTATTAAATTACGCATTCTTCTAGGATTGCGTCATCGTCACTATATCGCATGAAGCGCAATAAGAACCGCGCAAGAAGAAGCGTCTGCGCAGACGCTGACGCTGACGGACTGTCAGCGCAACTGAACTGTGACAAGCAACGGACTGTCAGACTGTGTGCAAGGAATTCTCCTTGCATTCAGTCTAATTTATACCTTAATAAGACATTACATTACGTTCGAAATCTTTTTTTTTGATTTGACATCAACCTATGGGCACTAATGAATGTATGTGTAACTGTAAATGTCAGAAGCTAGGTACACGGTTCCAATTGGTTCTTCTCCATAGGAAACACCTATGTAGAAAAGCCGGCAAGAAACTCCAAGGGGCCTCTTTAACAAATAATTGATGACTCTTACAAAGTTTTCAAATTACTTACAGTGTTAATAGGTATGGGAGGACAGTGTTGGCCTCTTAACAGGTACTTAAGAAAATCGAAAATGGTCTACAAATCTTCAGCATAATATATAAAAAATAAAAACCTTGAAAACTGGCGCGAAATTGCGGGCGCGACAGGCATCGCGCCCGCGATATCGCGCCTTAAACCAAACAACATGATTGCCATTACAACTGTAACAAATCCTTATTCATATCCTGTCCACAATTGACAAAAGCCACAAATAAATAGTTCAAATTAGAAGTGAAGCAATGCATTTGCGTGTCAATGCTATTGGACCAGTTGTCACATTACGTGCGCAAGTAATAGGCAATCATAAACCAGAAGATCCAAATACTAACTCGAAATTACAATAGTTTCTGATGACGTATAGTTACCGGACGCGGACATGAGGTGAGGCGGTGAGGTCAGATGGCAAATGACCACGTTCTGCGAATTCCATGATAAACATTTCTCACAGACTCTGATAAGGAACATTACTTTGATGTCGTTGAATGCCGATTACTGATTGTAGGTACTCGGTTTAATCAGCAAACAAAGGATGTTGCTTATTAATTATTTCAAAAGCTTTGTTTTCTTATTAAAAAGTACACGCGGCAAATAAGTTACGTGTTCCAATTTATAAGAATTTAGTTAGATTATGCATTACTCGGATAAAACAATTTTTGTAAACGAATGCTGATCCAATGTTGGAGAAAATCCATATCATGTCCTTGTTTTTTAATTTAATTACTTTTTCCTTCCTCATTTCTAACATTTATTAAACACACTTAACACGCCATATTACCCAAAGAGTTAGGCAGAACTGTACTTATAAAGCACACCTACATTTCGCCAGTTATGGTAACACAAAATGAATAAACAAGACTAAAACTATATTTAACGCTCTAATTGTAAAAAAAAAATACGATACGATTTGGACGTCAAAACCAAATCATTTATTTCAATTATACGCAAAGGCATTTACAAAAAAATAACACCCCTTCCAAAAGGTAGCTTCGTATGGAGAAGAATTGGCAAGAAACTCCACCGTTACTCTCTTAAAATGTTATACAATATTTTGTAAAAGTAGACGATTTTCCTATTTTACAATTAACAATTCACTTGGAGTTGATGGCTCTAAGGATTCTAATAAGAATCTAATCTTAGTTTAAAAATTGACGGATCAACAAAAATACTCTAAACTGCTACCTACAGTAAAGGGGCACATCGACAATGGAATATAACCGTTTTATAATTAAAAAAAAACCGACTTCAAAAAATAAAACACTGTGGGTACACAGACTTACAAAGTGAAAAATTACTTTCTACAATACATGGATACATCATCCTCATGTACTCGATGTATGCCGAACCCAATTTTAATGCAAGCAAAAAAATGCTTCGAAGTCCACATTACCTCGTCCTATTTCAGTTTACCTGAGTGGTATACTGGTATTGATTAGTCTAGTCAAGTATTCATTGGTCCATAGTGGAGATGCGATAAAAACAATAGGTAGTCAGTGTCGCCAGCCGAACGAGGTACCGACATTATCGCGTAGTGAAGATCAGGCAGCTCGAGTTCTAAGTAGCGACGAGTGATTCCGGTCGGTACCTATTCAACTTATTTGATAACAGACAAGTTTTGTTTAGAGAAGTGATTATACTAAAATATTCTAATAAAATAATGTGCCCTAATTTTCAACATAGTGTACGTTACTTTTATAAATCCTCACTTCCTCATAAATCAAGGTAATTTTTATTATGTCCGTTATCTGCGGCGTCCACCTACAGCATAAAACGTGATCTCGAAATAATTAGCTGAGAGCGCGCGGCAAGGTGTTAAAGCACGGACAGGCGAGTGTAGGTACCGCCAGGGCGGGCGGAAGCTGCGACGCATCCCGCCCTGGCTGCAGTGGGCCCCGCCGGGCGGCTCCCACCCCGCGCCCCGGCCCCCGCGACCCCGCCCCGCGCCCCGCGCCCCCACCCCGCGCCGGCGCGCTGGGCGCGTGCGCTCGCCGGCCGGCACATCAGTTCAGGACCGCGCGGCGTGTTAGGTAGACGTGCGTCTCTCATGATAAAACGCGGCGTTTGAAACGATCGAACGCACCCCAATTTTTATTATACCAGTGACAGAGAGGGCAACCTCTCAGTAAATTGTAAAAAATAGCTTCTCAAGTGGAAATGCCTTCAAGCTTGTTCGGAGATCTCGGAGGCGGCGGGGGGCTGGTGGAAGACCAGCGCGCGTTCCAGCTGGCGCTGGAGCTGAGCATGCTGAGCCTGGGCGAGTCGCTGCCGACGCCGGGGTCGCTGGCCAGCCCGCTCGGCTTCGCGCCGCCGCCCGAAGACCGCGCTAAGAAATCGCAGAACATGACGGAGTGCGTACCGGTGCCGTCTTCGGAGCACGTCGCGGAGATCGTCGGTCGCCAAGGTACTGCTGCACGTTCACCACCTGCTTCTTGTCACGTTGCCTGCTTGTTGCCACGCCGCGACCACGCCGAACAGCTGTAGAGGTTATTCGGTGTCAGACGTCGGGGTTGGACCGCGCCACCCTTATGTAAGGGCGCACGTGCCGCCGGCCGCTTGTAGGTTATGTTCGATCACAACCAACACCCAGTGACAGGATTCCGTGCGAATTTGACTACCGAAAAATTTGCATTGTTATTGTTTGTTTACCCTCGTAATATTTGTTGTCACGCTTATCTGATGGCCGCCGTCAGTCGTAGTGTTGTGTAGATAAATACGTTGTTCTGTAGCTGTACATAGTACATAGGTACGTACTCGTTGCAGACAGGATCTCCGCAGACACTGAAAGCTCCGATAGTAGGCTGGTCCCTTCGCTCGACGTCGTAATATCTGTTTCGTGATGATGGAGTGCTGATGTAGATTGCGTGCTCACTGTAAATTATACCATGCGTAGATATTTTTGTAGATTACCTAAGCTTTCATTTTCTTTTTCAAAGTGGGTCTGTAGTAGGAATTCGGTCAAAATTCTGCCTGGGTACACGTACCTACCGTACCTTCTCAAAAAGTTGAAAATATGACGACACTTTCAACGTTCAGGTATTTGTTATTGCATCAGTAGTTTTCCGTCAAAAAATATTTAATTGCATCATAATATAAATACCAAGCTACCCACAAATTGTCATTATCTTGCATCCATCTAAACTCGATCTAATTTCTCGGTATCAGTCGAACCAAATGGGGTTTCGAAGTAAAAAAAACATTTCGTTGGTTCTAATTAAAAGGTACAATTCGGCAAAAAACGTTACCCAAGGGTTGGTTTTCTTTTTTGTAAGGGATGAGCAAAAAGTACCGACAAAGGAGGTCGGCAGGTCTTATCTGGCACTAATTTTTCAAATCTACGCGCTCTCTGCGTAAGAAATCAATTATCTATTCCATAGCAGATCACGTTGTATTGATACAGGTAGGTTAGTGGTCAAAAAATGTTAGAAAGCTCTTGGTATTCGCCTCACCGTCAGTTTTTTTTTGTTTTTCTTTGCTCGGTACTACCCACTTCGTAGGTAGAATGAATGTGTAATTTAGCGTAGTCCGTAGTATGTTCACAGGTAAAATAAGAACACAGTACTTATTGTTTTTAGTATTATCTTAAATCTTAGTTTGTCACCGCTTTTCCTCTTATAGGTATTTCCATAAATACAATATCTACATAACTCGTTCGTACATTATACCTAATAAATTAACATTCACACACACTGCCCGCTAAAATATTATCGGTAACAGTCGTTAATTAATATTTATGACGAAATAAGAATCCCGGGTCGACTTCCGTTAATCACGTGGGTACATAACCTACGACAAGCTGGCAGTCATAGCTCGGAGCCGATAGCAACGTCATCCGCTTAGTCTGGGGAAACTTTCCTTCATATGTTTATTATTCAAGTGATATCACAAAAGTACGTAAAACAATCATAATTTTACTATACAATCGATATGTATACTATTTCTCAAGAGATTAACTTTACTCCACACTCAATTGAATTAGGTAATATTTGATCCTATATCATTTAATGAATATACTCCAACGTCAAAAGTCCAAGAAAATAAAACAGCGCACTAAGTTCTATAGAATCTGCCATATGCATATCTAGGTATACAAACGACTCAATTAGCCACGAAACTGGTTAAAATAATTAAAACAATATTTATAACACTTTTCCAAATTGAGTTGTTATAATTAAAAATATAAACATTTTCTTTGAGACACTCATTAACATGTTATTATACGAATTCACCTTTTGCAACGGACAGGTCGCTAATTGTCGCCCGATCGCTACACATAATTATTATACTTTTGCTCTTTTTAAGACAAACATATGATCCTGTTCACAGTTATGTGGTCCTGGTACCCCTGGGCTTTTAATTGTTATTTATTTTCATGCCGTGACGGCTGGTTACACAGCGACACTTAATTTCGCATTCTTGAAAAGTGTTTCGCTTGATCGTTTATTTAACTTTCGCATTTTCGAACTGATCGAGGTATTAAGAAGACGAGGGTCGTCGGCTGTTACCGTGTATTTTTTTAGTTACCTAGATATTCATTATAATTTTATCCTTGACATAATTGCTTACAAGTTCCGGCCCTTGTTCGTGGCATTAAATTAAATATTGGTAAGAGCTACTCCATTAGTCAAATCATTGATAGGTCTGAATAAAAATTAAAAGCTCCGTTCGGTTTCTATTGTTCAAGTCTACTGCAAACACTAGATCAATTTATAGTTCGATAAAAGAACTGAATAAGATGTTTTAATCTTTTAACCTATTGAAGTACGTCTGTTGCTAATGTTTATGCAAGCTCTTGTTCTTCAAAAGTTCTTTTTAAGGTTCACTAAAACTTGAAAACGAATCTTTAAATCATGCCCTGCAGCGTATACATCAAAAGATAAACACAAAAGTTAAAAAAAAAACTAAACAATAATAATATCGCATTATACAAAAACTGGTACCTATTTCGATCCGACCCGTTTAATAGTGGCCGTTTCGCTCGGAAACCTTTCCCATAGCTGTAGAACGAAACAATAATACTGCTATAGGTAGGCAGTATGTATAGAGGTCCCTTGCATTTCCAGACTAAGGAACTTGTAAAACGAGAGCAAAAAACGCAGCTGCTTCGCTTACAACTCTGTCTAACTACGCGCGTCCTTTATATAGTACAAGGTACAAGTTGGAGAGTTTCGCACGGTTCATATTCACCTTGCTGATGGTGCCTGCTTCCCTTTTGTTGTATGTAGCCTTGGTATGGCAATCAGGTTAACATTATTAGGTGCAAAGCTTCGGATTATTTAAAGCTTTTGATAGTCGAATTATAACAAGTTAAAAAATCTAAACATGTCCTTTCTAAATGACAAAATGGACGAGAATTAACATACTAACTTTTATTGAAGTATCTTTAACACTCACAGAATACAATGATTGTCCCATATTTAAATCGAAAGACATAATTAGGAGGACCGTAAACTTAAATGCGATAAGGTGGGCCGTGGGTTTCAAAACAGTTGTTATATTTAGGGCGTTACGTTCTGTTTCCTCTGGTATATTCTGATCGGTTGGCGATAAAAAGTAAATAAAAGCGTCCTTAGTCTTTGCAGTAGCTTTTGAAACACGTTTAGGATTCAATTTAAAGTTTATAATAATATGTCAAAATTCTTAATGTTGATTATAAAAAGGTCTTTATTTTTCTCTGATCATAATGTGGTTGTTTTTTACCTGAAAATATTAATATTACATATAATTATTTTCGGCTGTTTGAATTTGAAGTAGGTACAACTTACGTTTCAATAAAAAAAATAAGTTGTGGTAATCATAATAACAACCGAGTAGCTTGTTTTAGACAAGTAGGCCCTGATTCCTGAAAATTAAAGCCTTCGCGGAATACGTATGTTAATCACTTCATCATCATCATCGGCAGCCTTATTACGCCCACTGCTGAGTATAGGGCTCCTCCCTTTTGTGCCATGCTATCCTGGTCTGTGCCAATCTCATCCAGGTCTTCCCCACGATCGTCCACCCAACTGGCTTTTGGTCTACCAACGCTCCTTCTAATTCTACTTTAATAAACAGCATATTTTTCGTCTTGTTACCGTGTTTTGCTTTAAATTCATAACCGTGAATTCATATTGGCTGAAAAAGAATCCTGAGCAAATACGAACTAAATCGTAAAAAATTCTTAGAAGATGCTTATATTTTTGTATACCTGATGGCACAATAGTCAGTAATTCAATACTGACGCATTCGACTCGCAAAATCATTCCGCATGGAAGGATTTTATGAAGAGGATCTATATAAAGCACACAACTTTAGAAACTTTTTTTTTTATACTTGCCCGTACTTTGTGTGCCTCATTTCTGTCCGGATTAAGCTCTTGGATTTGCTTCCTTTTCCAAGTTGCTCTTGTAATTCTAAATTTAAAATGTCTATGACATGTTTATCACGTTTTCTATGATGTTTAATGGGTAAATTTTCGCAACCGCTATCGGTCCTTCGTTTGTAGCCATTGGCCTTCATGAGAGGCATCACATTCACAGGACAAAATAAATGTAGTAGAACAAAAGAAGGTAAAAATAGAATTCCATGTATCCCCCCGGCTATATACTATTGTCTATTGTAAATTCGTGTCAAAACCTAATACGACCTTTTAACAACGCACTTTTCATACGGCGTGAATATTAAATAAGTCTATCCTTTGATCGGAAACTTTTTATAACAAATTGAACCTTATACACATGGTAATAAAATGTCAAAGCATGAGACATCTTTGTTTGTACCAATGACATCTGTTCAAGACAACGCAATATACCAAAAGGAGGTTGTTTAAAATTCTCGCGTTTACGCACGAACGGCGTGACGTCACGTCCGGTTGTCGACTCGTGTCGGACCCGCGTCGACTATCGATACGATTGCCGATGATTGTCTCGATGTCGATCGGACCTCCTGTCGGCGCGTTTGTTGTTTTGATTTGTAGTGGCGCGCCGAACAATGTTTTTGCATCTGTGAATCCGATGTATTCTAAGGTGAAATATCCAACTGTCACAGCGGTGTTTACACGAACGATACTTTATGATAGTGCATTGTATTTTTTAACGTTTTATGTTAATCATTCTGTCTGGTATTTTTACAAGACGCTATCTTCTTTGTTATGGTAAAACTCAGCCCATCTCTGAATTGGCCTCGTCGTGGTATTCGTTGGCATGGCATGGCTAGGCTATGCTCGTAACATTTAGTTCCAATGTTCCCAAACGTTGCGGTGAGTAATTCATCCCTGTCCGTCACAAGCCGGTTCTAGATGACGAGTCGCTACAACCGGTTCTACATCAATGACTGCTTACCCCTCTCCCGGTCTGTTTACTCCTCGAGATGCTTATGACTTTTTTCTCAACAATAACTCTCGATTTTGACGTTACTAGGCCGTTTCGTCTTGCTTCGTAACCGCGTTTTGATTACATCAAATTCAAGACTATTGTAGGTATGTTTATCGAAAAGTATGGGAATCGTTACTAACATCGATACCGAAAGCAATATCAAAATGCCTACCTACCTCCTTTATTTAAGAACTCGCAGAAACAAGTACGCTATTTTAAATAGATGCAAGTTGTAGTTAACTTAATCGATGTAATTTTCGAACATAAACGAAAGAGAAAACAATCTCGTAAAGCACACGTGTGAGTGGAATGTACTAAGATCGCAACACCGGCTAGGCAGTGAACGCCAATCGGCAAGATTCGCAATGTGGCTCGGCGTGCGTTCCGGTCGACGCCACCGCAGTCAGGGTCAAGGCTTCGGCTCCTGCACACTGCTGCCCGCCTGGTGGACGCGAGCCGCACCGCTGTCTTGTACTATCGCTACGCTAAACGGAAATGGGACGCTAAAAGCGAAACTGATAGGTACCACTTACATTATGCGATTCCCACGACGACGTTGTATTGAACGAATTACGCCCATAATGTTAGAAATTATGTCGTCCACCGCAACAGCACTCTGGCTCAAGTTAAATGACTAACTTAATGATAAATGACCTCGCCTTATAATAGATCAACACGAAATTTATGATTTTATGTGTATTCGAAAGACATAAAAGTCAGCTTCGAAATTAAATAAATTTACTTGAATGGTCGCTAAATTGGTTGTTAACGAGCCTACTGATATAACTTTAACAAGATTACACAAATCCATTATCCGTTGACAATTTTTGAATGAAACTACTCTGGCGGTAAAAAAATAAACAAGCATGTGTCCCTTCGTTGCTAAGACGTCCCGAAATTCCAGGGCCCCATTTTTTGTGTGACTTGACAGATGCATTCTGTGCCGCCACTAACCGCATCTTGCATCCTTATCGTACATTCGGAAATGAAATCTACGGTTGTATGAGTTCTGTATCTACTACGTCGAATTTGAGGGTTATTTTAAGGTGCATTTCTCCGTCCTTGTTGCTCGAAGTGGCGCCACAGTCGCGGGAAGAAAGAGCCGAGCCCGAACTAACTCGCTCCTGTTTGTATTGCGCACGTCGCACCAACCAACAGCATTCTTAAACATGGTTACTTTTTGTTTTCGAAGCGGAGCGGAGCACTAACTAGCGCCGAGGCGCAGCGAACTAGAAATCATTTGAAATCATAGCGCGTTGCGAAAGAACAGCGTGACGTCACGGTGCGACGGCACCCCCACGTCTGCGAAACTTAGGGACCCTAATGAATGACTTCCTAATTGCCGCGGCAGCACGAATAAGCCCGTAATCCGGCGCGAAAACCGCTCCTGCGTTTAATTGTAGACCTTGAGCTGTTTTGTTTCTGAGCTTGAAATCGAATGTCAGACGTCTCGCGACATGTACTCCTGGACGAGAGTGGATGTGATCGGATCGTAAAGCCGCAATGACGTGACGTTGTGGAGTGAAATGGACTCTTATTTTATGAGCTATTGGATCTAATTTAGATTGATCTCGCTCTAAATTATGTCATCACGGGTTAGTGGACGGCGGGGGCAATGTTATAGAGCGACAAGTCGATATGCTCCCGCACTAATGTTGACAACAATCCATCTCGGGCTGTCAGCCGGCGCCGCGAATTAGACTCACTCCCATTTCGATTTACTCTTCATCCAGGGCTAGTAATAAGCGGCCATCCCGCGGGCGACTTTCATTATTCCGCCTTACTTACACGTTCGCGGTTATTTTCCAAGAGAACTATGCGATGGCAATTTCTGTCCAAGATTAATTTATTTGTCGCGGACTACATTATTGTTGGGAAAAAATGGAGCGTACGTTTTTCTCGTGAAGGTTTAATGACAGGATATGATGTTAATGTCTTCGAGTCAAAGTCCGAAGAGCGCAGATGTGCAAAATGTTGTCGCCATGAAGGATTGTTCCGTTCTACCTAGCAACACCACATGTGTGCTATTATGAACATGTACTAACTAAACGATTAGTAGTGTACTTGCTGATTAATATTTAAACCTCTCGTACAACAACTGAGGAATTCAATATTTAATTTTATTAAAGTTTTGAGTGTAGCCTTGGTACCAGCACCTACATTATTTTGTCATAAGGACAAATTGGCCAATGGGTAATTCAAGTATGTGCATAGAATTATTTATTAACTACCAGAATAGTAATCAAAGAAAGTTAGTGCTTTTGGCCGAAACTCAATCTAATAATATGATATAAATAAACGCTAACAACCTTAACATGTCTTTCCAAGGTCTTGGTCCGAGGCACTCCGAGGATATGGAACATAATAAGACGTCATTTCCTAACATGAAAGAATAAAATTCAAGGCGAATTGAAAACCCTGCCTTCAATATAAATTACCATTAAACTGGAGGTACTCTTGGTTAATGATGTCAAAAAACTTTAAAACCTCCATCGGTAGTATCGATTAGGGACGTTATAATAAATTGGCCGTTTACAAATTCTTCCAAGTTATCGCTGGCGCTGCCATCTGCCAACCGTCTTGCGACCGGCGCGCGCGCCACCTGCCCTCGTCCCTCAACCGTCTTCACATTCACATGATTATTGATAGCTTAACAATTATCCACTGCTAGTTAACAACGAAACACTATTAAGTGGAGTTTTAAGTAAATTCGAAATAATGAAAACTTCAATAAAGATTTAATTTAATAATTTAATTGCACTTAGTTCGTTTTGTACTTACTGAAAAACTAATTGCGAATAACGAAATACAATAGCAGCACTTCTGAGACCACATTCCGATTTATTCAAACTTTTCATTTTAGGTAATAGGTAATACGGGCTGGTATCCGCAACTCCACGTCAAAGCGCGTATTTTGCGTACAACTTTTCATTTTATCGAATTAACGCTGCATTCGCATTTTCGCATTCGCATTACAGGTTTACCGAAACTATTTATTCGATTCCCGCTCTATAGCGATTTGTTTTAACGGGTGGCTGTTGTGTGACCGCTTTAAAATAACAAAAATAAAAACGGAGGCAGGTGTTGCATGTGGCAAATACCTATGTACTCGACTGACTTACAGTCACAGAATGTCGCGTATTTATACTAAATACTGAGTTCCAATATGAATGCCATTATGCTACATTTAAAAAAATACTAGCTTCGACTTGTTGAACATAACTCTTTTATAGTTTCAAAACTTCGATTGTTATTTTCGATTTGAACATTTGACAGTCGTTACGCCTCTTGTTTATGAACGTTAGAACACATGTTACTATTATTAACGGTTGTGAAATCTGTTCTAAATTATGTACCAATATTGCTCTCACAAGTTAACGACACTGAAAAAAATAATTACACAACCAAAAAAAAGGATACCTACTTATTTGATTCCCATTTGTATCGCAGAAGAACTAGAAAAAAAATGATTCTTCTATTTTTATGAAGGCATCAGTTGCACCTTAACCGACTCTTGCGCCAGTTATACAATGAAATTTTTTTAAAAGGGCAACGACAAAGCTTCATTCTGCCTTCAACCGACAAACATTGGCAGCTGCGCTTTCCGTTTCGAAACGGTGTGCGTGTGCGCAGCGGCCGGCTCAACGGTCGCGCCACCGTTGACACTAACAGTTACCACACTTGAAACAACTAATAACTACTCCTTTGATTAACTAGTCCGTAATAAAACTGTTTACCTTACTAATTTTGTAATTATCTCGTTAATGACGGACTACGAAGAGAGTAGAAGAAGCAGTATAGCTTACAAAATATAATCCTGCAATCATTTATAATTTTCGGAATCTAGTTATAAATTCGCAGATTCTTTTCATGTTTTCGTCATCTCATAAAGATCAAATCTCGAAACTTACATGGGTGAAATTATTCAGAAAGGTTTCGCAAGAATTTAAATGTAAAGTTTTATTTGACTGCACGTGTTTTTGCCGAAGCAAGTACAACATTATTAGCCAAGAATAGCCAGAACGTGGTGTTTAAAATAAATCAACCAGGTTGATCAGGGGCGGTAGCAAACAGAACTTACGAGACTAGGGCATCATAAACGTAGACAGGTTTAACCGATTTTAACTGTGGCGTTCCGTCCTTCGAGCTCCCTTTAGTTTAGCGCCCCACGTGAAATAGGACAAACAAATGTTTAACAATTGGCCGCGTCTGGTCCTACGTGTATTTTATACTCAGAGTAGCAGTAGTAGGACTTCCTATGATTCATTTTATTAGTGACTTATTGCGTACTTGTTACCGGCTGCGGACGCAGGGGTTATCGCTCGTCTATCACAATAAGCAGAAATTTATAACTTAATGTGAACACACGGACAAGACGGATGAAAGGAGACAGGAGCGAGAGCGACACAAAACAAACACGCCGAACTCAAGGACCGATCGCTGACCGCGCATTGTGAATGAGCTGACAATTTAAACTATTGTCTCGAAACAATAAGATGCAAGAGCAAAAGGAATTCTTATCTAAAGCTTTGTCGAATTTTTCGTAATTGTGAAATTGTTAACACTTGCAACAAAAGGGCCGATGTTTTGTCACAAACCTAACTGTATCTTAAAGTGACCACCGAAAAAAAGGTCCTTGTGAGAGTTTGGGGCCGCTATTAAATCACGGGTTCTTTAAATTCCCGTGAAAGAGTCTACCTGCTCCTTTGGGTCTACCTGCGCACTAATCAGACTTATACCATAAATTAAATGCACGTTTAAACGTTTGGAGAGGGATTTATGGCGACGCCGGAGTTCATTATTGTCGCATTTGCGTATGTTCCTTATCTGTCATGTGTAGTAGTAGTAGTAGGTTCCATGTAAATGTGCTGTGACCGCAAGGGTGAGATGAGACGGTGAATAGGGACTGTATATTAATGGATTTTTAATACATTCGTTGAATTGATGCTTCTCTCAAAACTAAGAATATTAATTTGACAGATGGAGTAACGGGATTGGGATAACAGGATCATCTACAATCCACCCTGTTGACACCGCGAACCTGTTTACCAGGGGCGCAGACGTTGAGTGGAGGTCTAGCCGTGAAAGACTATGGTGTGCGTAGTGGGTGGCGAACTCTCAGCGTGTAAGCCGATATTTCCCTCGTGAAAATGTGTTCAATGGCCGGTGTCGTATTGCTCCCGCGTCCGATGCGTGTCGAGCCTTTAGATTTTCGTCTCGCATGCCGATGCCGGTACATTATTTCGCGTCGTTAATTATTGTGTACAGCATTTTTTTGTACTCCAAAGGCTCACATAAGCCACCTGTCGGTATCGGAGGTTGTTGTAATTAAAGATTGCGCGCAGGCTCGCTCGATAAAAGAAGTTCCTCCGGTCGCTCCGGTCCGTACCCGTTCACCTTCAATAGTCGCGTATTTAAATAAAATGACAGTATTTTACAGACGGCTATGGTTAACCAAGCTAATGATGTCTGAGAGAAATGTTAGGTTTTGTTCGGGCTTTTGGTCCGCGGTGGTCGTCGTCTCGGTCGCGTTCGAGAGGCGGCATTAACTTGGAGTCGGTTTGTTCCCGGGAGGCGGTGCAGCTGGCGGAAAGGCGCCATCTGCCGAGCGGTGCCCCGGAAACGCAATTTTGTTTTGTTTTCGAATTCGAAATCGGTTCGATTCTTGGTACCACACGGTACTTGATGTATTACATTGTAGTACCAGAGTCGGCGTCATTATTAGTGACATCAGCGGTCACAGTCGCGTGCCCGTCTCGCTCGTAATTCTGACATTAATAAAATATTTTACATTATAAACCTTAAGCTCACATAAAAAGGAACTATTAATTTATTCATGCTAATAAAATTAAGGGGTCAAAACACCGCCAGTTGTTCGCCGCACAGGAAAAGTAACTCAAGCGTCGAAAATGAATTACTAATGGCCGTAGGAAATAACGAATGATATTGACACGTGGTACTGTTATGGAAAATAAAATACGTAACATTTACTTACCTTTCTACTCTCGAGGGTGGTGGAACGGATAATGATAACACACATACCTACAAAATTACATACAATAATGGTGCCGAAATACATTAACAAAAAAGGAAAGGTAGTTATTTTAAAATTTGGTATTTCCGTACGAAAAGCCGTCAATCAGTGGTGGCAACATCTGCCGGTTGCACCTGCTCAAGTTTTTGCTGCCGCCACACAACTCACCAAGTGTTCGAGATGAGGCGCTCAGATAAGCTCACTAGCTCCTAAAACTTTTGATCCTTTCTCAGAATTGCGACTTTCCCGGTTCTTTTTTATGAAAAAAGTTTTTTTTGAAGATTCACATGCAGCAACATTTGCGTTCATAGCCCAAAGCTGGATATAGGCATCTCATAAATACCACGACATGCAAAATACTTAACTTAATTTTCTTTTAAGAACACAAAGACTGCTCACGACTCCTTTACAGCAGCTTGACTCGAGGCAAACGAAATAACACATTACTTAAATCTGGTTTCAATAACATAATTTAAAAACTGGCCAATTGCGTCTATCAGAGGCTCCTTTACAGACATTTACATAGCAATTGACACCTGAGGCACGATCATGCACCTCGCCTTTACATCAATTGGAAGAAAAAATCGCACGCATCATCTGCGCGCACGCACCGGCCTGTAATTTCGACTTCTGCGGGTAATTGAAAAATCTCTCCCGTAAAACAGATTGCGTATAATGCGTGTCTCACACGCAACAATAGCAGCTTTTAAAAGACAACCGCGCTTTACTGCCATTCGATTTTCGAACATCGAGCATCGCTCGTATTCGAGTATCGATAAGCACAAGTATCGATAATGACCGTATTAAATAAACTATAAAACGATTATATCACGCGCTCGCTGCGCTCGGAAAGCGAGAGCCGTGGGGTGGCATTCCTCAGTAATAGTCCTTAGAAACGAGACGATGCACCGACAGACATCCTTTTGCGACAATCGATTTCGGAGCCGGACCCTATTCGTTCACTTTTTACAAGATGGCACACGATAGCTGCTCACGCACGTCGCGACTGCTGCATCCTGACAACAAAATTGCTGCCATCTCAAAACAATCTGCGAAAAGTAGTATTGTTGAACCAACCATTTAATATGGAATTTCTGGGCAGATGGGTTTACTTATTTGCGATGATTGTTGTTCGTCTGGTTGACATCCTTTAATTAAAGTGCCTAGTTCATTATAATGAGCGCGAGCTGAGAAGACGAGATGTTGGATCGTAGGAGCTTTATCAGGCAATTCGCACACGTGGAGAGGAGCTCGTGGCTAAGTAATAACAGCCACACGGGTCGATCTATCAGGTTAAGCTCCGCTTGCCGGGGTTGGTCCGTGGATGGGTGACCGCCTTTAATTATCGAGATTCCTCCGTGCCACGGAAAGCACGTTAAGCCGTTGGTCCCGGCTGTCATTTGTGGATCTTTGACAGTCGTTACTGGTCGTCAGAAGCCCGAAAGTCTGACATCCAGTCTTGCCAAAGGGTATCGTATTACCCAGTTACTGGGTTGTGGAGGTCAGATGGGCAGTCGCTCCATGTAAAATATTGGAATTCAGCTGCATCCGGTTAGACTGGAAGCCGACCCCAACATAGAAAAGGCTAGGTAGATGATGACTGTCGCACATGTGCTAGGACCGCCATTCCTGCAAACCTCGCCAGCCATAACAAATGTATGCTAACTCGCTAACCTTTCTGCTTGGTATTGAACAACAATTTTATTATAATTGGCAACGCGGTCAACGATTCTTGGAAATTGGCTTTTTTCGTCCCTTTACTTCCAACATTTAACCGATCTTGTTTTTGCGCCGGAATCGCTCGAATGGACCTTTGTTCTCCGCCATATTGTTTTTAATGTCGAACAGTTGTCAAGGAAACAACGAAAGTGAGTGAAAGTCTGCGGTGTGATCTATTGTGCGACGATTAGCTAACGAAATGTAATATTAGGGATTGCTTTCAGCGTAAATATCCGATCTCAATAGATAGTAAACCGATCAGATTCCAACTTCAAAATCGAAATGATAAAATCCAACTAGAATTCACA
The DNA here is from genome assembly GCA_947363905.1 of Lithophane semibrunnea. Taxonomy (NCBI): domain Eukaryota; kingdom Metazoa; phylum Arthropoda; class Insecta; order Lepidoptera; family Noctuidae; genus Lithophane; species Lithophane semibrunnea. Next base: position 2,224,411 of record OX376202.1, on the reverse strand, counting down.
ATATTTCAAACGTGGAACTTCCTATTTGAACGACGCGACGTCACTGTCATGTGTACTTTTTTAATTCTTGTGTTGACACAGAAACACGGTCCCCTTAATTAGGGGTAACAGGGCGAGGTAGTGTGGGAGCCCGAGGGAACGGGCAGCTGACGCCAGGGCAACCGTGAACCGAGACCACTCACACGGAACATTCTTTGCGCTGTAATCGCTAACGAGTGCAGCGGTGGCCCAGTGGTAACAACGGCTGCGACTTACCTACTACTTATAAGTCGTAGGTTCGAACCCTGACAGGGGCTTTAATCTTTAAGCTCTCAAAACGGTGAAGGAAAACTTAGTCAGGAAACCGGCATGTCCTAGCACCAAAAATTCGAAGACGTGTCATCTACCAACCCGCACTGGGCCCGCGTGTGGATTACGGCCCACTCCCTCTCACAGAGAGGAGGCCTGTGTCCCAGCAGTGGGAACATTATAGGCTGATTATGCTAATCGCTAACATAAGCCATTAAACTATTTATAAACAAAACCGTACCGCTATATTAAAAGTCAACTACTTACTTACCTAAAGAATCAATTAAATGGACCTGGATCTTCCATAAATCAAGTTTTTAATTATTTTTAGGAATATCGTTTGCAATCGTGAATATTTTGTCCCAAATACAATACAAAGGCAATAAATTATCAATTCGATATTTGAGGTATGTCCGAACAGTCATTAAAATGCCGACGACATTTTTAACGAAAAACCAGCATCTGTTGGTTTCGGCTAATTCTGTATTCTGTGCGTATCTCACGGTTTGGGTCAAATCTGAGTGTTTAGCGTCTAGTTTTATGCGACCTTCTTCGTGTCCCTTATATGTTAATAATTTAGTCTAGGAGCCAGTCTGAGGGGTATTTCGGAAGGTCAATGTTAAGTGGTGGTCTGGTCGGAGGAGCCGCCGTTTGAAGTGGCCGGCGTTTCATCGGACGATTTATTTCACATAAAGATCGACCTCGACCATAATGAATCACAATTCATTCAGATGTTTATCACTTTTAAGACGAAAAACTAATAACGTCACGGCTCTTATGTGTAATAATGGGCCAAGCTTAGCGAAACAGATGGAAGCTTGTTAACGACTAACTATTGCCATTGTGTAAACTTCATAATGGACAGAGTTCGCTTTTTAAATATATTAATTGATCACTAGCCGCATATAGGCTCGTGCAGACTGGCGGGATTTCGCGGGCGCGACATGTGTCGCGCTTCCTGTCTCGCCCGCGATATCGCACCAGTCTGCACGAGCCTTAAGCCTCTATCCGTCGGAATATCGAGATAAGCCAAATGCCCATGAGCCAAATTTCATCCAAATCAATTCATCCGTTTTAGCATAAAAGCGTAACAAACAAAAATTCAAATCTTTTCTGTTTATAATATTAAGTTTAGTTAATATGTGGCACTTCTGATATCTCTTTACTGATTAGTGTGATTACCTAAAGCTTTCGACATGACCTCCGAACGCTAGTACAATTCCGATAAATTATGATAAATACAATTAATTCTATAGCTTCTTAGCTCTCGTGTACTTTAACAAAGAAAACAATTGATTCCTTCTCAATGTAATCAGTTAAAGTGTTATGACAGTATCCACTTCCCTAATATCCAGGTCAATAAGGACGCCATTCGCCTCCTTGTGGCCACATTTCCATCTCATTTCGTCTCTCAAGTGCGTGTCTGTGAAAGCTACAGGCCCCATTTGGCGGCCATCTTTGAAAATTCGTCTTTAGATACCAGGAAAACAGCACCAAAAGCTATATATTTTAATTAACTCGTCAAATACGAGTAAGTCTCGAGTAATGAGATATAATAGACAATATTCATCTTTTTGCAATGAATAAGCTTTTTATATAAAAATCTAATTGAAATACGAACAATAAACATCAAGTTAGAATCTCATTAGAGCCACCCATCACCAATTTGGCACCTATGTAATCTAACTCGATTCAAGTGGCGAAAAATCGTGACTCGGGTTTTTTACCGATTTTCGTCATCGACTCGGCGCTGATCAGACCCCAGCTCATAGATCAAAGTGTTGACCGCCGGTTGACAGATGTTTTGATATTTCGCAGATTATTTTAATATATGCATGGATGACTTACTGTGCGCTGGTGGGCTGTTTTTTATCAACAAAGTTACTTGTAAGTGACTTTGTATCGGTCGCGTTGGATAGCACGGTGGTCTCCGAGCACCTGGCGAACGAACCCGGAAAGTAAAATGTCAATTTTATATTCTCTGCACCAATAATTTCGCGGGTGGGTTCTTGTTTTATTAAAAGTTACTCCTCATGGTGAGGTGGCGGTCAGTTGAAGACCTAATAAACGAAAGACCCTAATTTAATTAACGAACTAATCGGCCAAGACGCGTTCTAAATTTAAATTCAAACGCCGCAAAATTACGGTCACGTGGCACATTCGAAATTCGAATAATCGTTTACGGTTGGATTGGATTATTGGATATTTGGATGCATATTAGTTGCGCCCTCCGCTGGGTTGCCAACCTAACGCGGTCAGTTCCCAGTGCGTTGCACTCTGTTACAAAATAACTTAATGTCTTCGTCATTCGAGACAATTTTTTGTGATGTTTTTCCACAATTAAATATGCATTTTTGGCCGGACCCAAACTTATTATCATAAGTAGTTAATTATTTTTAAATCGGATCCTTTTAGCGACAACCGACAACGTTTTATTTTTGTTTTAATGTTCCAAATGTGTAACAGTCGTCGGGTAATTTATTATGTTTGCGAAACAAATTGTGAGCGATTAACAAATAGCTAGGTAGATAGGTATCACATTATGATCAGTATGTGTGGGTCAACACAAGAATCTTTGTGTTGCTTTACGACATCGTCCGTTCCGGCAGCGGGTGACTCCGGTGACCTAAAGACGACCTAACAAAAAATAAAGCCACCCATTCACGAACACGACATCATAAACAACCTTGAACTAGTTAAACCGGGCGGGAATGAATCTGCGAGACAGACATGGCAACACCGGGGCGGCGGGAAAAAAGCACGCCGTTTCGCCGTACCGCTTAGAGCAGACGTGTTATTATCTTATTATTATAATATCCTATTATCTCGAACCGCAGTGTTGCTATCTACCTAATATCGAAGCTCGAGATAAAGGAGCTGACACCGCCGCGGGAGAGGACGTCCCTCCTCAGAGACGTTCTTGTAACGTCATAATGAAGGACGAATCTGTTACGCTGGTTACGCATTATGAGAACTGTTAGAAAATTATTCCACCTGCTCAAATTTATGAGCACTTAATTATTTGTGCATCGTATAAGTTTTATGGCATAAAATTATTATGTACCCCAATATTAATATAGCACAAAAACTTCGTGTTACAAATAAAGCCAAAGGTAAATAACATTTTTTTTGTTGGTAGCGTCTAATCTAACAGTTGTTTTTTTTTGGGATCCATTGCGTCAGCGCTGCACTATGCATGGGCAGCAAGGGTCACACGCGAACCGTTTGATGTAGGTCTAATGGGCACAAATCATAATCATCGAGCTTAGCGGAATAACACCCAAAAAAAATAAGCATATTAATCTTAATTCTACGTTACCATAAATAACATTAAGTTTTTTGTTAACAGTAAACTATGAGAAACGGGCCGATGAAATATAGCGATATATTAAAGAAACCCTTTTTTATTTAGACATCAATTGGCCAATCAATAAATAAATACCTAAATGAGGCTGCGACTAGGATAACATGGCCGTTACAGGTATCGAATTAACTCGCCACACTCAGAATGTATAAATAAGTAGATATTTGTACAGTATAATGACAGGTTCGGTGATTGCCTCTCCTCCGTATTGTAATTATGAATCATAAACAAAGAACATCAGGTTTTTGGTGGTCCGAAAAAACTGCTAAAAACTAATCTGTTCACAGCAATTAACCTATCAGGCTTATTTAGTGTTGAAGGTCGCCGGTAATAAATGGGTGCTACAGTTCCTACACCCGCTGTCAATCCAGTTTTAAATATATAAGTAATTATTGAACAATAAGAACGAGATCGAATATTGTATGCCGCCGTTTCAGAGCAGGAATGCGTGCGTTTCCGAACAAAAGAGTTAGGTCATGTTATGGAAATCTTTTGAAAAATATACGGTTATTTATAATTTAGCTTTACATTATTATGGATATAAACGCTTCATTTACAAAGAACTTGAGAGTTGTTAAAAAATCGTGATGTAATTTAAGCAATACGAACTTTTTAAAGTTTTGACTTCGAAGCTTCTATTGTTGTCCGATGAAAATAAGAAACACGACGTATTTAACTTTGAAGTAAGTTAATTTCGTATTGACTGTTTATTTCCCTTTTATATTTCACCATAGCTTGTTTTCATGGACTAGGACAACAAAAACAAGAAGAGGTATCGGACGTCTCGGTACACATAGACAAACCAGTTCTGCACTATGCAGCTCCCACACATACAAGGCTTCCCTATAAGCGAGCCCTGCGGTAACAACCCGTCTGATAGATCGCTTCATTTGATACTTCTGATGACCACTTTCGATATTATTATTATGTAGCCCTTGTCAGTTACCGCATACCTAATACTACAATGTACATACAGTACTCGTAAGAGAAGTGATTATTTTCCCCATTGAGTTCTTATAGTAAGTAATACATAAAAATAAACTTCACAGGAAACAGGGATATTAAATAATTACGAGACCTTGGCGTTGAACCCACTTCCTTGCGGTTTCATTTCCATCTGAACGTTGCGAAAGTACACAATGGTGTAAATATCGAGTAACTTCAGTTCGTTGTCAAGGTGGTGTTTTGAACTTTCTGTTACAAGCCAAGAAGTTAAGCAGTTTTTGAATTGTCTTCAAAATCGTATCTTTCAACGAAAGCTCCCGGAAAATGCGCTTGCAATGCAAATGCAACATCTAAAGATTTTATTTTCCGCTGCTATCAACGCCAATCCCGCGTTTCGTGTTCTTTAACTACACGTATCCTTACAAGTAAAGCATTATTCAATAAATGTGTACATGCACACCAATATCTGAACATTACATACATCCGGCGCGCTGGGCTTTCGTCTGCCGCGCCGGGCGCATGCGCCATTGTCCGCCGGATGTCTTGCGGTCACACGCAATTTCACAACCTCTGCACTCCCTCTACACTCGTGATGCCCTGGTAAGTGCCAGTTATTGGCATGAACTAACGAGGGATAATGTACCGTCTTTCAATAAATAAAATAATAGGATCTATCATTGAGCTGTTGAAAATGCAAAAAATATGACTTCTGACGTCTTCAAATTTTGATCTAAAAGGACGATTCGAAACACACCTACCTATTAGATACCCGGTGATTTAAACATAAAAACTATGTAACTATTAATATGATTAGCTGTAAACCTGTAATTACAGTCAGGTAGGTATTACAAGCTTTAAAGCGTGTTTCTTTAGATTTAGACGATAATGAAACAATTTTAATTTGTTTCGATAATGTTTAGGTTAGTTCCCATTTAAAAACATCACGTTTAGCTAATTAATTGGCTCACAATGGAGGTACTAGGCTGCTATGACCTAGTAGGCGGTCGAATGAGCGAAAACACTGATCGACTAGCAAGGTTAAATGCTGCAGTAGATGTGATTACTCTATCAATCATCCACTGAAGTTTTAATAAGTAAATGGGGTAGCGTTGTCACTGTACATTCAGTGTATTTTTCAGTAGGTATTTGTTTTTATCCCGACCTACCTCGATGTTGTTTGCGTGGGATGCTGCTTTCTATCTGATTTATGCACTTATAAATAGCTTTTATCATACGCATAGGCGTATAACACCAATTAACTAAAAATAGACTATCTTACAATTTCTACTACGATACATAGAATAATAAATAAAAACGATGTTCCGCATTAAATCACTTATGTAACGTTTAATAAATAACGTTTTATAATAACGTCTATTTACATTGACGTGTGTGACATCAATCAACAGAGGATTTCTTTCATTTCACTGAAGTCGTTGACTTATTGCTTTCACTGATAGGTCAATAAGTGACTTGATAACAATGTTATTGTAATTTTATGTCGCAAGATTCCCGTTCATTACGATTAATTAATACTTACAATGATTATTATACATTTATCTTTGCGTTCTATATTCAAAATGTTTTTGTTGCCGTGAGGCATTGTTTCTGAGCCAGTCGAGTGAGTCGAATTTAAATCGATAAAAATAAACAAAGTGGTGCACCAAACAGGCCGGGCGACCCTATCGCCCTTAGTTTTTTAGTGGTCTAGGTTTTGTAACGGTAAAGCGGGCGTCACATTCGGCACTGGTCGGCTCCGCTGCTGTCATTTCGACAACTAATAACCCCCGGTGGGGTTCATAATTTATAAGGCGGTACATGTGACCGCTTTTTACCTCGGCCGCCGTCCACCGCCGCCGTCTGGGAATCCGCAACAAAGACCGAGCGAGATTCCGTTTTGCATTCCGAAGTATTCGTGTGCGACGAACGACTGCGAATTTTATGTTTTGAAATGCGAATTTGCACTGAATCGATCACTAAGAAAGTCGCATCAGTAAATCGAATTAATTATCCGTTTCACGTTTCCCACGCTGATTTAAGAGTTGTAAACTTGGTGGTTAAGCCTGGCTGCCTGGCCCTAGTGGCCCTGGCGGAGGTAGGTACTTATTGTTCCGAGGCAATGTTTCATCTCACCTTCGGCGTCATTTTTATTGCGCGCGTCAATTGAAGTGGAAATTCGTGGCCGTGCCTTTGAACGCCAGTGACCCACTTTCGGGCCGTAAACCGCCCCATCAAATTTCGTCCCGGCAGTTTCGGGTTAAAAGTTATCGAGATTCGGTTAACTTTTGGTTTTTTAGCAACACGGCCCCGTTGCATTCCCGTTTTTACGATCATCTCCCCTGACCGACGCCTGACAGAGCGCTCGTAAAGGATCAGATTTTATTTCTTATTGTTCGCCTTTCGCGAAATCTAATTGAAGTTGGTAGGGTACCGCGAGCCCACCGCGCCATTTACGCGTTTTTAATTTTACTGCCCGGAGAACGCTGAATTATGTCCCTGCGAACGATAATGACGACCGGCGCGAGTTCCTTCATTACTTTTTATAACACATTAAAGGTTTAAATGGTTCTGGTGAAAATTAGCGTCAGTGTTGTTGATACTGCTTGTCGCGCGTCTCGCCCGCGCCTGCGCTGATCCACTCGCGACGCGCGAATTCATTTGCTTCTACAATTATTTCCATCTTCGACTGCACTGTAATCTGCAGTAAGCACGACCTTTATCTGTTGGTAATAAGAGCTGCGCCTGCGCGACTACGCAAATAATCATCGCGTGTCCTCAACTCTATTTGTTTCGATTACCCGCTCCCTGCAGGACTTGTTTTGGAGGCTGCCCAGTCTTCCTATTTCACCTAGGAGCGGTTCGTCGACATTGTTGGCTTGTTGCCTCTCGATTTATCGGCTTATAATTGACTTAATTGAACTTTATTTGAGGTCTCTTTAATCGACATTGTTAGTTTCTTTTGTCGATGTCACCTGTGCTACGACATCGTGTTGTTTTAGGTCGATAAAAAGAAATTAGGACAGAAGTCAAACAATAGTGAAAGTTTACCGTTATGGTTATTGTAAGTTTAAGGTAGTGATGCGAATAAACTATTTCTGACACTTAACTTCATTAATTGGCGTCTGGGAGTAAGAATGTGGTACGTCAGCGGAACAATTAGTGGAATATTATTAGTTGATTGAGTGTTGGGGTCCAGTGCGTTGTAGCGTGTGTGCGGGGCTCATTGCTCTTGTGCCTACTCTATGACTCACTTTAAATTCTCTGTTCGTACGTCTGCGTCACGCGCCTATCGGAAACGCTAACGGCCGGGACGCGTATTTAAATACACTCTGACCAGGCTTGTCTGACCTCTTAGTCCACATTGATTCTTTCGATTACAAGCAACTGTTACCACTGGAAGGTGAGACGGGGGTCTTGGTAGACCGGTGGCACAATCATGCCTTGTGCCTCGCGTCTCACTCGCGATATGCTATGTTAAGCAAATATTTTTATAAGGAAAGGTAGGTAGACGCGTTGCGTACATAATATGTAAATTATTTTTGGGCCAGTGAGTTTCACGGACGTTTGAGGGTTACAAAAACGGTATGAGTAGGTCATGAAATGTAAATAATGAATTAATGCTTCTACATAGTACGGAGTTGTAACAAGTTGAACTGAACGTTATTTTTGTGTTGGTTTATGAAATATTGACAATATTGGTATGTTTGTAAACACTTGTGTACCGCACGTCATTATACCGATTTACGCAAAAATGTGTTGTGTGTTTGCAACGTATTGCGATGTTTATGAAATATTTAACATTTCTCCTTAAGACAAAGATGAAGTTCAGATGAATTCCAAATATGACAATATTTATAAGAACAGTTTTTTTTTTTAATTCGCTGCAACTGACGGGGCAAGAAAAATAAGTTTTCCAAACTTGACAGAAACAAAGTGGCTTTAGTTACAGAAGTTTTATGAAACTAGGTAGTCTAGCTAAGTAGCACACGACAATATTTATCTTTATTTGCATCTTTATAAACCTAGTTTTATTTTAAAAAAACATACAGAATTCCAGACTGAAAATTGTAACCGTTTTCGTGGATACCAGCCATTACCCATAGTTTTAACTTTTTTCTCCGTGTATTTAATTGAATAAATAAATTAACAAGTGTTATTTTCTTTTCCCAGGTAAGCATCGGGAGTATTACACTCAAAAAGTAGTATGTATATACTTAATATTCATATTGTATAAAATCATCAACACGTGAAAAACCTCATTGTGACGTTACAACACCCAATTATGACATTAAAGTAGGTACGTAATTATTACTGCAAAAAAATCTTTTGGCCATAACATCGTAAGTGTAGGTACCTACTTACAAGTGATTTTATTTTTAGTATTTCTGCATGCTAAATAAAACGGCGTCCATTGTCGTCTCGCGGACAATTCATTTGTTTATCAGCCAGTCAGCCGCCTATCAGCTGAGGTCGTCCGCTTTCTTGTACATCTGCCGGTTTTGGAACAAAACCTACCAGGCTTTTGTTGTCCCTTTTGGTTTATGACCTACCTACTTCCAACAACAAATTAACTTATTGTTTAATTTATTTTGAAAAGAATTCTATTAATATCATCGTCTGAGGTTCGCCAAATTAGTTACAAATGTAGTGACGTAACGAGTGATCGAAGTGCATCGCACTGACCTAGCCCACGCGGCGTCAGAGCACTTTCTTCTAAAGTCAAAATGTAACCGTAACTATGAGCGGACAATCGTTTCCGGCGCCCGTGACGTCACAGCCGTCTCGCCGGTCGCCGGTCGCCGCCCCTACGACGTAACCTTGGTGGAGCGCGCTGTGAGATGCGCCGCTTCGAGCCGCGAGCCGTTCCGCCGTGCCTGCCGTGCCCGCCGCCGCGCCGTCGACAACGCTTTCGTTTTCATTGTTCTTTTTGAAATTATTTATAATGCTAACTACAAACTACACGGCCCTTCCGATAAAGAGTTTATCGATCTTCAAATCCGATCGAAGACCGCAACAACGTGCGTGCAAGCTGCTTTATATTCGGCCGGATGCAGAAATTATACATATCGAATGCCACTTATAATGCGAAATAAGAGCAAAATCTCGGGTAATTTTTCACACGATCCACGAGAGCATAGTTGCCCTAAGCGCGGCGTGCCGGGGTGAGCGAACTCGCAACCTGTAATTTCGGACCGCAAAAGGAACAAAACGCATCGCGATCGGTGATTAAAAACCTTTGTCGGTTCTACTAATATTTATATTATTTTCGCAATGCGCCCGACATCTAATTGGGCGCTCGTATATTTTGATGTAGGTACGAGGTTCGGCGCCGACCACCGACGCTTCATTAGTTTTCCTGGTAGAGAAATCATAAAATACTCAATTTTTTATGTTCAGTCGTTTATGTCAAAACGTGACCCCGACCGAATCGCCCAAACATTGCCGACAAAGCGATGGAAAAATCCATTTCCTTACGAAGCCTCACGACATAGTTGACAATGGCTCCTATCACATTAATATTATAAACGGATCATTTCGGCGTTAGGATGTTAAATATAAATAATACTGGCTAAATTACATTGATGGCAGGTGGTAGTTGGCAGGTATGAGTAACTAGTTTCGACTGGCCCTCGGTACTCTCGATCGGCCCAAGGTCTGGGATATTGAACCTGGCCGGAGCAACAGCACGGCGAGTCTCGCCGCGAGAGAGACGGATGCACTATCACTCATTGTTATGGGGGAAATGTCGCGGCCACACGCGCTGCTATTCGATTGATTTTCTTCAATGACTAAACCTTCGGCTCCTAATCCGCTCGGTATGCGATGCAAAGCAGCTGCCGGCCGGTGCGATCCCGTAAGCAAGAGGCGCACTTCCTCAAACAAAGTGATGAGGCGCGAGCGAGACGCAAGACATGACGCGGCGGTGCTGACGGCTGCGCGACAGGGACGAACATACTGTGACAAGTGCAGTTGCCGCGACAGGGACGGCAGAAGTGCATTGCGCTGACGCATCACGATCGTCTACACGCTTTCTTGTCTTTTTATGAACGCTACCCCCGCAGCTTTCAGTTTCATTGTGTTAACGACGAAGAGGAACAGTTTCGCCGAATGTCGTTTATGCCAATATTAATCAGCGGTGTCGTAATTAAATCTGCCGGTCCGACCGGTCGTTTGCTTGGCATTTATATGTTCCCACGCGGTTGATGTCATTTTTATTATGAATGGCGGCCTTCAGCCGGGATTCCTGTGGGGGCACGGGTCCCGGGGTCCACTGACCCACTGGCAGGCGAATGGTTTTCGCTTCGTCAGCGTCGAGAGCCCGTTCCGCGCCGGCGACGCTCTCCACTTGAATGAATATCGTTCACAAATAATCTCAACACAAATAAGGCTATAGCAGGAAGCGCTTCGATAAAGGAGTAGATGCAAGTCGAAGGTAAACATGCTAAGCGTTCATTGGCATTATTAAAAATAAATAATATCGGTTTTGGAATGTTAGTGGCGCGTCATCTCGCCCTCCCGCGGAGATCGCGTGAACTCTTTATCGGTCGGATACCTCCGTGAACTCACACTGGAATAATTTAAAAAAATATTTAATTTGACTAACGAGGAGCTCGCAGTCTCGCACACACAAAGTATACGCATTTGGTTCCGATAAACAATTTTGGAATAGTTACGCAATGTTACACTGACACATTGTAGTCACTAAGCTTCTATTACCACGTGTCGCGTTATCGCGTATCATCGCTCCTAATATGTGGTAGTGTAGTTCTCACGACGCCATAGCCGAGTGCGTTCACACCCATAAACATGGTGCGCCGGTATCGACGAGTATTTCGATCGTACTGTGTTGAGGCGCTGCATATTTATGCTTGGCAAACATTCGACGAGATAAGCCGTGAACGACGAGCTTGTGCTTCCCACATCTGCCGCGACCTTGGCTCCTTCAGCCGGTTGTGTAACCTCCTTATCAGTCATGCTTCCCTCCACTGCTCCGCTCACCGGCAAATCTCACCGCGTTTTCCGGTCCCGATATACCTACTATCAGAGTTATCGAGCAGATGTGGGGCCTATCGCGAAGACACGTGCGTTACCAATCTATAAAAGTAGCTCAAAGTTATGAAAGCATCTTTCACTATATCGTTGAGTTTACGATCGCACTAATAAACTAAGCGGCGAGCACGTGGGTCTCTGCCGTCTCGTTAACATAATTACAGAGTTTTCGGCTGTCCCGGACGATGCTTCAACCGGTTTCAATGTCTCGACTCTTTTACTTTTTATTATGGTTCTGCTCTAAATCAATGTTAAGGTTTGTGCGAAACCGAAAGTTATGTCGGCGCGTTTAGCTAATAAGATTGAATGCGTTGAATTAGCATCTCTATATCAAGCCGGACTTCTTTGTGAAAAATTCGTTTGTAGAAGAATGCTGAATTGCTGAGAGCAGTATATTTTGTTGACACTTGAGTTATGAGTTGGGAGCGATATGGGTTGGTCCGGGCTGAGCGGACCGCGGTGCGCGGCGGTCCTTCCGTGAGCTTTTATTATTCCGGTTATAAATTAAACTGTGCTCGTTAATCGGCCCTTTAATCCGTCTGGGCGTTGACTCTGCGCGGGCTCGCGGGCTCGCGCGATGAATGGTTACTTTATCTTTGAAACAAGACGGTGTCGAAAGTAGTAAAATCTAAGTAATGAACGTCTTCCACATGTTGTTTACGTGTGAAAAGCTCGAGACGGTGGTCCGGCGGGGGCGAGTCATCGGCGTGGAATGTGGCTGCATCTTGCACTCGCCCCGCGCTGTGGGACAGCCTCCCGCAGCAGGCAGGAGCGAGCACACCGCCTGTGTACACAACACACCAATAGATATCGACGTGAGATAATTCGATCCGAAGGCTTTTTTATACGTTATTGTTAACCTCGAATGATACACTGTTTGAATATTTAGCTATATCCGCTGACTTCACCGCTTATAAAAAATGGCGAATAATTAGTCAATAAAAATTCCGCCGATTATATACGTAGTCGTAGTTGTTACACGGGTGTTACGTAATTGGAGTAAATGACCTAAGAGTTAGTGGTCCGGACGAAGGTCTCGCGCCACGTGGCGCGCCTGCGCCGGTCACGTTATAGACATGCTGCCAGCAGTGCCAGCTGCTGCCCAGCTCGCACCACTAGGCACCACGACCGTACTCTTAGCTGCCTTCTGAACAAACATCAAGTAACTGCTTGCAAAACACCCGACTCCCAGAGAATTTACGCTTGATCCCCTCAGAAATGCCAATAAATCAAGATATTCAAGTTTCATCATTATACACTAGATGTACTCACACGAAACTTCGGCATGTGTAAACAATAACAAAGCTAGATAGTGTATCGTATAAGCCATGGTATAGAACGCTACTGCGAGCATCGCGGCTCCAGTAGGTGTTGTAATAATTGGAGCGAGTGCGTGGCGAGCGATGGACGCCGCCCTTGACCGCGGCGTCGCGGCGGCATGCGATGACTCCGAGTAAACAAATTGAATGAATCGCGTACGCTCACGTACATGCCGTATGTACCATTCATGTGTGCGCGCCGTTAACGCACGATAATTCAAGTGCTCGTATGTTTGACTAACAAGATTACGTCCCGCCGCGTCTGCCGCCTTAGTACAACCATCATCCACTAGTGCCTAGTTTCGCGAAAAGTTCCGGTAGTTCGTGATAAAAGTAGATAAAGATTTGTATATGCGGAAATCAATTTACTTATCGTGATTCTTTAGCTATTAAATCGATCCTAGTAGGTACTTGATTATTTGGGTAAAAAATATTGACCAACGAACCATTTGCGTCCTTGAGATATAAGTAGTTTGAATACGAAGCATTTTATTACAATAGTGTTCTTGGCATCGTGTATGTTGTTCATTCGGCGTGTCCGTGAGTCCCGTGTCCAGCGGAAGCGAGGCACTGCTGTCATGGCTGGCGAGGCGCCCCTCAAGACAAGCACACTTCAGCCTTACCTACGTGTTACTGACACTAATACACACACTGTTCCATCTCATTTGAAACCATTTCCTCTTATTTGCAAACAGACTGAATGGGAAACTTCCTTCTAAAGGCGCAAACAAATAAAAAAGGCAGAAGTCTTAAAGGTTTCGTTCGATTTATAAAAATGTTGTGGAGTTCGCATCACGTGATTGGGTGAGCCCGTACATACATAATTTGCGGAAGACAACGCATAGTGCAGAGGTGCATCGTACGCGTCCAGAGGCACCGCTCCTTACGATCCATGCTTAGAGACGAGACCACCCTTATTTCTATCGATTAATTAGAAATGATCACATGTTTTTAAATCTTGGGCAATCGAAAATATAAATATATCTTCGTGAAATCGTGAACAATAAACGGCTAAAATGGCTATAATGTTCAAAGCAAGCAAGACCCGGTGTCTGGCCACAGTTGCCACTATAATAAAGCCCACAGTTCTTGTTTTACAACAACGACATTAATTTATTCGCTGTTAGTAGCGTTTTATCTAAATTATTAAGTGATTACCTAATCAATCAGCCACATGTTGGGTCTGACTGGATTCACCATTATTTAGGTTACTTGAACCGAATAAGCTACTTAGTTTTGGAACTATTCGATACATCGATAGTTATTCCGGTGTAATACAATAAGTAGTAGTGCATCACTAGCGGCGGCTGGAGGCGCGGCGGGGCGGCGCGGGTCGACGCTCGGCCGCGCGACCGATCGCAGCCGAAGGTCAAGGCTGCCCGCGACCGATCGAGATCCTACTCGCACCGCACCGCACCGCACTACCGGCGCAACGAAACAAAAAGTGACAGCCCAAACCTGAATAGAATGCGAGGACGAATAAAAATGAAAGCACTGTTTATCTTGCGCGTCTATGCCACTTTCAATTTGGCCAATAAAAAAATCAAACTGCCTATTTTCGACAAAGAAATTACGATTACACGATAGCGAGTCACAGTAATGACTTGCTCGTTTGTTATTTCGTCGAGTACGTGCGAAAAGATCTCGATCGCGCAGATATCCCGGCGGTCACCGGCAGCGGTCAGCGAACTCTAATTGCAATCGAAATATCTATTAACCTATTTGGTTGCGAATCTGATACTCGAAGGAGTCTTAATTCGTTCAGAGGACAGAGCGACGCGATAGTTTTTGCGAAAAAACTTGGTGTTTCAGCGAAGCTCGCGATGTAACTGGTCACTGGTCGCCGGTCTGGTCGCTGGTCGCGGGGCGATTTATTTTATACTTGTTACTCTCGCTTTGTCTCGAACTGTATCGACGGCGGCGCAGGCGCACCTTAATTAAAATGTTCGGAATTGGATCTGTCGCGAGCACACATGTGTTTACGATTCGTATCATTTTTGTTTAATGAGTTATTTCGCGAAGCTAACACTAATAATGATTTTATCTGCAATCTGGTTATACGACAGAAGCCTTTAAATTGAAAAATTAAACCTTCTCATATCGTGTAGCTAATCTTTGTTAATGCAAAGAATCAAAACAAACAAAACAATTGATTTGAGAGTATAATACACTGGGCCTTCAAAACTTAGTACTACACTTTTAAAATTGCAATTTCTCCTAAACTGTAGAAGCTAGAGTTTTGAAATAAAAAACGTTATATAGCAGCTTTCCTGGAAATTATAGTATACATAAGTAACGTACTGGCAAAAAACTCAAACCACATTTATAATTATAATTTTACGCTTTATTTACATATTTTTTTTGACACCTTGGCTTTGGGTCAATATTCATCGATCAAGAAATAAATGTCAAAACAAAAACAGAAACAAAAAGAGTCAAAAGTTGCAATAATTTGAAAAAGAGTGTTTTTCTTTATAATGTTTTTTTAGCCATTCCTTAGAAGACTGTTATCGCCTATAAAGTTTTTATATAAAAAATTAAATTCTTTTTCCAATCCTTTTTATTTCGAAAATATATCTTGTGTAATTTAAAAGGTATTGCAATTTTAAAAGTGCGATACTTAGTTTTGACGGCCAGTGTATTTGCGTGTTTTTCCTGACAGAAGTTCATTTAAAAGTGTCTGTTTCTCACAATAAATTAATTCCATCAAATGGTACGCGTCTTCCTTGAATCACATCATCAATCATGCCTGCAGTCAGACTGTGAATCACTCCTGTGCTGCGCCTGCGATCCCTCTTTTATTGCTGTCTTGCCAAATTAACGGTTCAAATTGTATTTTTAATTTACCGATGATAAAAAAGTGTTAACTTAGCTGTTCTTTTATATTACTTATACTAGCTGCGCCCCGCGGTTTCGCCCGCGTAGTCTCGATCCCGTAGGAACATCGGGATAAAAAGTATCCTATGTCCTATTCCAGGTCATGGTCTACCCATGTGCAAAATTTCATCTAAATCCGTTCAGCCGTTTTGGCATGAAAGCGTATCAAACAAAGTAAACAAACCAACTCACTTTCGCATTTATGATATTAGAATTTCTCATTCATTGCTCCATAATTTACACAACATCATGACTGTATTTCCCGAAGTGTTAGGCAGAGGGTACAGCCACATTTTGCCGGTTATGTTTAGTTAGGTCCTATTGTAATAGGGGCGAGCCTATTGTCACAAACCGGGCACAAATCCAGACTCCTGGACTGAGAAATTCCGAATGGTTTCATTACCACTTTGCCCGACCTGGGAATTGAACCCAGAACCTCAAGCTCACCAGTAGGTAGTGCTAGTGCTGCATAATTTATTTGACTATAACCTGGTGCTCATAAGGATCAGTAATATGGAAAAGAGACGGACCTTCAGTTTTGATTATGTCATCTCTATTTTGTTCACTTTTTATAATGTATTTCATACTAAATTATGTCTAAATGGTATTTTAAATCAGCCAACCATATTAGGGCAAAAACGTTTGTTCTTCCGTGTTCTAAATAGAGCATAAAGTATATTTAATTTTTAACCGACTTCAAATAAGAGTGGGTCATGCTGAGTGATAATTATGCAGACATCGATTGTCACTATTTTCAGTAAAGGAAAATTGCAACCATGCATTCTGTAAATTAACTTATATTTTTTAAATATAATACAGTCAGCTCACCATAAATGTTTTTACCGACAAAACTCGTTTCAAACGTTTAAATATGTATAAAGCTCGTAAATTCGTGCGTGCACGTTATGTACATGTTATGTGGCACATGATCACACTAATATTTTCACAGTTTAATCAGATTGGGCACGCGCACGGCTCGCAACGAATCGCGAGCTTCGTTACATGAGGAATGTCCGCCCGATCGTTACTTTAAACATCCTTCAACGCATTCTAATACTAAAAGGCCTTTAAAACAGGTTACGAGTCATAAACAGACAATATAGGAAATATACACAGCGTGGAACGGCCATTCATAAAGATATAAACTTGATCTCTGACTGATTAATAACTGCACGGTGGTGGCCGACAAACCCTGAGTATATGCGAACAGCGAAAATCCGTATGTAATCTGCTAGACTTTATCGTTTTGTAGAATGTAGTTACCTCCTATTCGTTTTCTACGTGCTAACTTAATGATCCATTTCACGAAGACCGTAAACTGTTTACATTTTATCTGAAAAATATCTGTCTCAGACTCTCAGACCAGACGTCGCCGATTCAATCTTGAATCTTTAAAACGTTCAAAAGCTCCAGTTATAGTAAAACTATTCATAGTATCAGTACAGTTATCTATAGTATCTGATAGTACCGAGTCGGATGCACCTAGCCCGACTAAATGTCACTCGGTGAGCCGCTGCCGCTTTTAGTCGCTCCGAAATAGACCGCGTTCGCGTTCATCAACCCCTTACATTCGTCATCAGCACTCGCCGACCACCGCTGACCTTTTACATCGACGGCTGCACTAGACAAACACTACTACCAACCGAACAAACTTCGCAATGTACACCACACAGAGCGACTCGCACAACCTCGCCAAAACTTTTTTCGGTTTTCGACATTTGACACATCGAGGTTGCATATATTCAAAATTAATTCCCCACGCACACCGATTATTTGTTTGTAATTTGATGCTGTCAAATCGCATTCGAAATTAATTGAGCGTTAGTATGGTACCCGACCGCAACGATAGCACTGCAATTTTCGATCCGTCATAATGACGGTGCAGCAAAAACTTGACACCTCCGAGACGAAAAAAATAACAATCGATTATTTAATATCGTTTCAAACCGTATCGGTCTCGGTAAATAAATTCACAAGCTCGAGTTGAAAGCTCTACAACAGCTACATTATCCCGGTACAAGGATCGCATAATCGTCCAAGAGCAAAGTCAAAGGTCCCATAATTGTGGTAAAGACGCTGAACTCGAATCGTTCGTGAAACTTACAACTGAATGTTAGTAAACAACGCGGTACATTTACACTTTTTTCCGTGGCGCCACTCCAAGCAGCTGAGTTTTATTACACAATCAGAGCTTTATTACCGCCGCGCCATCTATTTAGAATTTAGGAAGCGTCGATTCGCGAGCGTCACGGTGCATGACGCGGTTTAAAATGAACTAACCTGCGCTACATGTATGTGCAAGTTATTGCGCACAAAACACGCGGATTAACCTCTCAGACATTGCTTTGAACGTTAAGCTCTGCCTTATTGATAATGGATGCTCGAGCGAGCCTCGTTTCATTATTCAGGGCTGCATCCGTCGCGTTGCTCTTGATCTCAATTGAAGTTTTATAATTCTATACGTTAGCGTGATGAACAAACTGGTCCACGTGGTGGGATTACCCGCCAGTGCGTCACTCATAGTATTTGGACATCGACATTTTACAGAGCTCTGTTATTTCTAGCGTCGGTAGGCGCCAACTTTAGATTAGCCACAGGGCTCATCTGCATTCAGGACCGTTATTTGTGGAGCTTAATAATGTTATCCTCCATTCATATCCTCAGGGACGGAATAGTGATGAGATTACAGTAACGGACGTTTGAAATCGACTAAATAATTCCGAGTACTCGATTCATCGTTGAATTATTGTAAGTATTTGCATGGGAGTTGTGACAGGAGAGTTAATGAGGTTTTTATTAAATTTGAGATTGTTTATGTGGTTGTAGGGCATAACGAATGGTTGATGGTTGCGATAATGAAGATTTTTAAGCTCGGGTTTCGCCGGCACGTCGTAAACGCGCAGCGTGTGGCGCGCACCGCCGCACCGCGTCCGCACCGCGCCGAGCACGACACACAGTCAGTTCGCACGGCCACCTTATTTTTTATACAATGGGAGCTTTATTTGCCTTTTTGGTTGTAACATTATCCTGCTAGTGCTGACCTTTGGCGTTATGTTTTACGATGTTCGCAAAAAACACAATGGAATGAATTACTTTATTCGATAAATCAAAGGCGAGGCGTCGACGATATAGATGTCAAGAGTTCTTGCACTTGACTACCTTATAATAACGTCATCGACGTTGCAGGCGAATTTAAATTAACAATGCATTATTAATTGCCATAAAAACGCCCGTTCAATCAAATTAAAATAATAAGCTCGAAGATTTTTTGGTACTTGGGTTCTGACATGCAATGATGGAAGAAATATTAAGTTATTCTAGGAACTGCTTCTCCAACGAAAACCCTAAGCTACACCAGCGTGTTCTAAACGATGTTTGCACCGTCACTACATTTTCTTTTAAAACTTTTAAAATTTAAAATTCCGTAAAAATTGAACCAACATAAAATTTCGGAAGTCGGTGGCAAAAAACGGAAATTGAAAAGCAAAGACACCGACTTCCGAAATCAAAGTTTTTATTTTTCACTCCTTAGTTGTGGTACCTACCGAAATTCGAATACCACTACCTGCTATGTAAATAAACGTGACGGAGTCACATAGAACGTCGCGTCGTCGACATTATATTAAGAGGGAAAAATACGTAATTAATAAAATTTATATGGGACCACCTCGAAAGCATGAACTACCAAACAAAAAAACAATAATCAAAATCGATTCATAATTGGCGGAGTAATTGCGTAAGAAATATACCAAAAAAAACATACAGACGAATTGAGAACTAGTGACTGTTTTTAACCGACTTCTTCAAAAAGCCTCCTCCTTATTGAAGAAGTCGGTTAAAAACAGTCACTGGACCTGTAATGTATCTTTCATTAGTCATTCATTCCTCGTGAACTTTCTTCCAAATGCTCATAATATTCACAAATGTACCACATGTGGGAGTCTCAGGTCTTTTGTTCGCGTTTCATAATATTTGCAAATTTTATGGTTAATTTGCTTGCTCTGCTGCTCTGCTCTTGCGGCTTTCCACACAACAAAGCTATGTTCATATTGACACTTACTTCGACGAGTCCGCTTGGAGGATTTCCTGACTAAAATTGTCGCATTTTCAAGTTGAAGATGGTACTTTTTTTCTAACTTGTCATCAATTTATTTGGATTATGTTTTAGCATTAGGTACTCTGACCTCCGTATTCTTAATTTATTCAATACTAGCTTCTTCTAGCGACTTTGCCCGCGTGTTATCTTTATAAATTACTAGCTGTGCCCCGCGGTTTCACCCGCGTAAGTCTCGGTCCCGTGGGAATATCGGGATAAAAAGTATCTTATGTGTTAATCCAGGTTATAAACTATCTGTTTGCCAAATTACATCCAAATCCATTCAGCCGTTTTTGCGTGATTGAGTAACAAACATCCAAACACACAAACACAAACTTTCACATTTATAATCTTTATAAATTATAGCCTATGTTACTCAGTGATAATATAGCATTCTATTGGTGAATGAATTTTTAAAATCGGTCCAGTATTTTTTGAGTTTCTTCATTACAATCATCTTTTCCCCTTTTAATATCAAGTATGACACATTGTGACATGAGCTTATGACCGTCGAATAGTTTGTCTTTAACTAAAGTATATAAATAATATTCGTTTAGACAAAATCTTCGTTGTACAATCTTCGCTTAAAACCGAAAATTCACGAGGAAAATCGAAAACACCTCACTTTTGACAGACTCGGAAATGAGAATCAATCTGCCTAGCCTTTTCCCAAGTATGTTGGGGTCGGCTTCCAGTCTAATCGGATGCAGCTCAATACCAGTATTTAACATGGAGCGACTGCCTATTTGACCTCCACAACCCAGTAACTGGGTAATACGATACCCCTTGGTAAGACTGGTTGTCAGACTTTCGGGCTTCTGACGACCCGTAACGACTGTCAAAGATCCGCAAATGACAGCCGGGACCAACGGCTTAACGTGCTTTCCGAGGCACGCAGGAGTCTCGATATGTAAAAATTGTCACCCATCCATGGACCAACCCCGGCAAGAGTAGCTTAACCTGATGGATCGACCCGTGCGGCTGTTATTACTTAGCCACGAGCTCCTTCAACTTAAAAATGAGAATGACCCACTAAAACCGAAACAGTATGAACAAACCTTTATAACACATAAGTGTCATTCGTAAATAATTACAGAACATCCGCTGTGTACGGATGAGACGGTGAGGATGCATACATTCATTTTTAAGTCGACACAATATTCTGAATTTTTGACTTATTACCTTTTCAACATCACAAGTCACAACAAAACGTTTCAGCTAGTTTAAAGTATAGGAGATGAGCTCCGCTGGTCTCGGTTCTCATACAAACAAGATTAATAATAATATTATACAATTTGTATCAGATTCTATTCGCCGACTTTATAAAATAAACATAGTGTAAAGCTGGTGGCATACTGATAGAAAACGCGATAGCTAAGCTGCGCAACGATGCTCAACTACAAAAAATTACGATTAAGCGGGAGGTGGTGGATACTTGTCTTCCCACAACAAGCAAGCAAGTTGTATACAAGAACATTTGCCGCCCGATCGTGATCTGCAGTGTCCTATATAGAGAGTCTCAATCGATTGCGTACCCAGTGGGGCCGCTGCAAACACAATCTGTTAAAGTGGGGCATTACTGACCCATCCAACGTCCAGTGCGATTGCGGTGCTTCTGATCAGACCCGGTCCCACTTGCTGAAGTGTCCTGAGTGCCCGTTCACTTGCACTAGAAGACCTAATGAACGCCACTGATGCTGCAATCAACGTGGGTCAAACAATCTATTAAAGCCGGTTATAGAACTTTTAAAGTATTTTATATTTCGCAATATTACGTAACTTAAGCTTTGTATATCGCTTCGCCTAGCCGTCCAGCTGTGGGTCGGGTCCAACACGTAATCGCAACTACGACGACGGTTAGCGTCGCTTGCGCAGGGTCATTACCGAATAGCTAAACTCAAGGCCGAGATACTATCGGCTTTTATGTTTTGTAATATTTGAACACACTCCACTTACCACCTGGGGCCTTAGTACCTTACCCAATTGTATCGAAACATGATTCCGCTATAGATTCTTTACAAATTCGCTTTATTTTGGGTCAGCGTGTGTTCCCCTTTTCTTGTCGAGTCCTTTTGCTTGTTGGTCCTTGTTACCTAGAAGATCTTCTATAGTATTCAACGTTCTTTTATGAACGGTTTCTTATTGAAGTGTTTGAGGGTGGTCTGTTTCTAACCGTGGACGTTCTGTCATGGACGAATGTTAGCACAAGCTCCTGGATATTTAACTCTTTTGTACTGTATCATTTAGCTGCATGTAACATGTTTGGCACATCACGGCGCGGCACATCTGTCACCTCGTGCGAACATCCAAGAGCATCAACATTCACGAGCTATTTGATCATTCGCTAATGTATGCGATGACATATAACAAAAGTTGTAGCAAATGCTACGTTCCTCGAGCTCTCGGCAGCCTTAGAGTGACCTCAGTTGCGAATGTGGCTGCTAGCCGGAAACGGGCTCTAACGTTCGGCAATGAAGGAGGTCATAGCCACGAAGTTATCAACATCTAAACATGACTCGCGTGTCATGGTGACCTGGTATATACAGCTCCATGCCTAAAACAACTTTTGATATTTCGCCGGCAGACCAATAAAACATACGTGCTTTTGGCCAATCTTTTTTTGGGGTCCAGTCGCACACAGTGAGACAAATCCGCAGATTGATCGCTTTGTCTAACCTAAAATTACTATACTGCGTAATCAGTGTTGCAAAATGCTTACATAATTGATATAACAATTAAATTGGGCATGTTATTAGAATGTTTCGTCTAAAAGTTCATGGCCCACCCAGACTTTTTCGGTAAAGCAATATTTATGACTGTATTTGGATTAACTGTTCACCTCGTTCATCAACTGATTCGTTCATAATCCAAATGTGAATAAATAAAATTAAATGAATTAAAATTGAATTTCGTAAGAAATCCTTAGCGGTTGCATTTGTTTTCACACTTGACCGAATTTTTGGAGCGCAACGTGAGGTGCGGTAAGGTCTATGTCACTGCACTGAGATACCCGGGTTGATTAACCGATAACGCTTATCGCCGAACGTAAATCTTCCTGCAATACCCAATGTTGGTGGAGTTGCACAATTTAACGATCCTTCTGACATTCAAACTTGTACTCAGGAAAAAGTCTTTAAATCTTTCACTAAATAAACTTAGCAGTTTATTTGTTCCGCAATTGTTAATTAGTAGGCGACACATGACTAATTACGTCACACGCGTAATACAGTTTAATGAACTTTATAATTATTATCGTCCAGGAAAACTGACCAGTGACATAGCTCGACCCATGACTGCTCGGTGCATCGGCTTAGCAAGTACCAGGCGTTTATAAGCTATCAGGAGCATACTAACTCGCTAAGAGTTCAGTGATTAGAAGCGTTTACCGTGAGAGCTGGCGACGGGCCAACCAGGCCACGCCGGTGCGTTCACCCACAGGCACACACGCCGTAAAGATAATTACTTACCATTGTTTTTATTTCTACTACGACTATCCCAAATATTTTGAATTCCTGTTGCAATCGATTCCATCAATGTTATGATCGATTTTCGCGAGAACACTAATTGTCAGAAGCTCGTTTGACGTATGTACGTGATTCGAAACGCGTGTGGCTCGGTGGTTCGTCACTCGCTCGGCGTTTCATAACTGACTGATGTGTCGTTATCACATGGAGAGGCAAATAAAATCTGCTTTTATTATAGCCCACAGAAGATAGTAATCAGCTGTTTACTTCGAACAAAAAATACTCAGAGGAATTTGAGCTGTTACATGTTTGAATACTCACGAAATATGCTAACAATATGTACTAGGTATTACCAATCGGGAGATAGATGTCTATTCTAAGATATAGGTTACACAACGCTCCACAATGCGTTATTTTTCACGTTGGTGACGTCACTGCGCGCCTGCAACGTTGCATGATTCAGCTGGGAACACACGTTCGGGAGTCCATTTATTTTCTCTTGCCACTTTTATCTGGCGTCGTATTAAACAATCTTTAACATAAATAACGCGTCTGTCCATACGTTGGCGTAGGTACAACTTAAACCTGTTCTCGTTTATTTTATGACAAATGCAAAAGTTTATCTTGAAGATCTGCGGTGGTAGGTACCTACTGCCTAGTGCGTCGACTTGTCAAAATTAGGTTCGATGCACTTTGTGTTAGTCACATCTAGTTCGTAAATGCGCAATTGTTAGGTTGACTCATTTTATAGGTGTGAAGGGATATTTGAACAGTCTAGAAAAAAGTGGTGCCTACTTATCTAACTTTTTGCTTCCAAGAATGATAATAACCTTTGGGTTCATCAAATTCCAATGATATATCATAGTTACACGTGTTTTGAACTGTCATCACTGCGTAATAAGTTAATAACTAATTGCGAGGTAGTCTCGAGCTTGCCACCGAAATATTTTACATAATATATTAATATTTAACAGATTAATTCTCGGTAATTTGTTATTATCTAACGATTTGTTCGTAATGTAGGTTCTCAAACATCATCTTTTACGTATCTTTGATCTTTTACTTATAAAATCAAACTCTTCTATAAAATGTGAGAGTCCACCGAATAGGTACCTTATAAATCCTATTTTCGAATAGATGAACTATTAGAGAGATTCTAGAGGAGAAACCTTATCAACTTCCGCTTGTACTAGATAAACAAATAATAAAAAATTAAAGTCGAATAAGATTATTTTACCTTTTACCTAATGAACACGACGATGATGTAGTCCACCCTTTAACCTTATTATAACTTTATTAAAAAGATAAATTCAAATTCAATGTTATTCAGGCATAACGCAGTGTAACCCAGACAGCCTGCGCATTAATAATTCATTCACTCTTACATTCAATAAAATGCGTGTTTTAAGGCCTCCGCTCGTGCGACTTCGGCTTAATGTCACGAAAATATTCCTGATTTGTTAATCGATAAAAAATATGAATGCAAAAATGGGCGTTTAATTTTTTTAATCTTCGATAGGCGGTGCAAATATATTATCTTGGTATTAATTACATGTTTAAAAACTTAATACACTTTTCTTGTTTATTATGTCTTAATTAAACAAATGATCGTCGCCTCTTGTTTAGAGTATTAATTATTTTTCGGGTCTGGGGATCATTAAAGTATTAAGTTTATGTGTTGTACTATCTCACCTCGCATTAATTAATGTTTGCCGTATTATTTAATATAAAAATATGTCCGGATAACGGAGTAATAATAATATAAATCCTGGGAATTACAATGATTTATGTACTTTCTTTCTTAGATTCCCTGTGAAAGGTTTTATTTTTACCGACTTCAAAAAAGGAGGAGGTACTACGTTCCGATGATTGTTTTTTTTATTATTTTTTTATGTATGTTCACCGACTACTCCGCCGTTTGTGAACCGATTTAAAAAATTCTTTTTTAGTTCGAAAGGGTATACTTCCGAGATGGTCCCATATAAATTTTATTAAGTTTGCTTGCGTAGTTTTTGAGCTAGCTTCAATATTACGTATTTTTCCCACAGTCTATGTAGACGATATAATTATTAGACTCCTTCACTATTATTTACATAGCAGGTAGTAACTTGTGTGGGGTAGGTACCACCACTAAAAAGTGAAAAATAAAAACTTTTTACAAAAAAAACAACCGACTTAAAAACACTAAAAAAGTGAAAAATAACTTTAATTTCGGAAGTCGGTGGCAAAAAACGAAAATTAAAAAGCAAAGACACCGACTTCCGAAATTAAAGTTATTTTTCACTTTTGTAGTGTTTTTTTTTGAAGTCGGTTGTTTTTGTTTTGTTTATAAGTTTGTCCGAGAACAGCCACAAGTAACAAACAAAAAGACGGTCACTTTCGCATTTTTAATATAAGTAGGGATATTTTTACCTTGAAAAACTGCCTTTAAAACCGCTTATGCACAATAGCATACTGTGCATGGCACCTAAAATCTATAACAAATTGCCTAATTCTATTAAAGATTATAATTTATTGCAGTTTAAACGAAAATTATATAATTTATTAATCCAAAAATGCTATTATTCAATTACTGAATTTCTTTATGACAAAAATATTTAATTGACAATTTGATTATTTACTTATCTGACATTACTTTATATAGCTTCATGTACCTTGCATAATAATATAATATACTTCAGTAATAATGAACGAATTTTCTTAAAAAAGTGTAAGCCCAATGGGTAGTTTTTTGAGCACAATGTTTGTATTTTATAAGACCATGTAACCTCACCAAAAAACACACTTAATAAATGATTTGATTTGATTTGATTTGACTTGAAGGATGATTCAAGTCTATCAAATGTCAGTTAATAATGCATTTATTGAATTAAGTTAAACTGTAAGGTTTAAGTAGCATATTATGGTGCTCGTCGCTACCTTGATCTATAGTAATGGTAGCGATCGCTCCTCTATTGTTCAGCACAACTACACAATACGTTATTTAATTCGCGTTCTATAAATATTTGAAAGCTATCGACGCACGCGCAGCCTTGACTCTGATACCTTATCAGAAAAGTATAAATTATTCTTTTTTGAAAGGTTTCAAAAGAAAAAAATAATTGAAAATATTTTAACTTTTTAGACATTAGTTTATTATCATAATTTTATTCCGTTTTTGTAGGGTATAGGTTGTATTTCTATTTTATTGTTTAGACATGCGTACTCAATAAGGAAGGAAATACAGGGTGTATCTATTAACATCAAAAACACGCTGTTAAATTACATACTACATAACATACAGCACGTTTTTTTTTCAATGATAAACTTATCGAATTATCTTTACGTATATTATAAAAAAGGAAGTCATAATTATATGCAAGTAATAAGGATTTGCCCATAAAACCTTGATATTTCCACTGGACTTTTTTTCGTGAAAAGTTTACCGATTTTAATACACGTCAGTGAGGAATTCAAGTCAGTTTTACTTTTAAGAAACTAAATATTCTTAACATTTATAAATAAGTTGTAATCGGCGAACAGTAATGCTATATGACAGGCCTGCCAACTGTGTCAGACATAATCCGACCTGCTGCACAGCACCGAACACACAGTAACACAACTCTGTGCAAACGGTGCGAATCAACATCCGCTCAGTGACACTTTACAGATATACATTAACATCCAATGATATTATATTAACAGATATGTTATACACTCACAAAACAACCGAAAAAAGTGTTCCGCGCAGCAGCGGCACACATACCCACGTTTCATTCATTTTACATTTCACTACAAGTAAAAACGTTACAATTGGAATGTTTTCGAGTCTTCACTATTGCGCGCTTATAACATATCTGTTAATTTAATATCATTGTTTACATCATAATGTAAAATCATTTTGCTTTACAACACAGCCAAAAGTTTAGGTATACCAACGCGTCAAATCACTTCTATCAAATGTCAGAAAGAATTTGTTTTACTGTTTACACATTGACTGTGGCCGAGGGTTTGGGTGGCAACTTTTTGCGTTTTTGCCCAGTCTGACCTTGCCGCGAGTTTAACCTACCTACATCGAAGTTCTGATAATATAAAAATACCCGTATTATTTGCTCGAGTGGACTATTAATCACAATTAATTTAGTCATAATAAGAAGTATCGGGTTCGATTTGATTAACTAATCGTTTGACTAAACATGTTATTTTGCTAATAAAGTATAATAATTTACAAGCTTCTGCCCGCGACTCGGTCCGCGTGAAATTTCTTGATTGAACTTTTTTTTTTTTACTTTTTTGCTCGGCGCCTAAAGGTAGGTAATAGCGTGATGATAGCCTATGCCTTCTTCAAGAACTGGGCTATCAAATGCAAAAATAAATGTCAAGTTCCCGAGATTAGCGCATTCAAACAAACTCTTCAGCTTTATTATATTAACAGGTTGCGCCCGCGGCTTCGCCAGCGTAGTATGTAGATAAAAAGTAGCCTATGTCCTTCCCCAAGGCTGCCATCTATCTCCTTGCCAAATTTTGTCGAAATCCGTTCAGTGGTTTAGGTTGTGAAAAGGTAACATACAGTCAGACAGACAGAGTTACTTTCGAATGTATAATATTAGTATGGTAGTATGGATAGTGTTGATAATTATTCTGTAACCTTTCGGATGTAATTGAATAGACAGCTTAAAGTTCCCCGAGCAATTTGCTATCGACTTACTTAAGTAGATCGTAAAGTTTTCAACAACCTGTTAATGAGCTATGAATGTCTACTTACATCGGTATGTTTCCATTTGATGTTAACTTTAAAGACTTGATTATAACCACCATCTTATTACACTAATTATTAATAACTGATTTCTGTATTTTATTTAAAGTAAATAAACAACATAACATCACGTCTGTAATCCCCGAAGGGTTAGGCAGAGGTGTAGCTGTTTATAGTTCATCCACATTTCGCCAGTTAGGTTTAAGTCCCATGTAATAGTTGCGAGCCTATTGCCATCAACCGGGCACGAATCCAGACTCCGGGCTGCTACTAAGACATCAGTAGATCCAGATGGAAAACCCAATACCTAACACTTTGCCCAACGTGGGAATCGAACTCAGAACCATGCATGCTCCGCAGTAGCGCTTGCGACTACTAGACCAACGACTGTCTGTCTGTCTGGCATTAATGCTGAAATGAACCTTTTTGGCGCTCACTATTATTGATAAAACGCTATTTTTTACTTTTTAATTTGTTATTTTGTGTTTCACGAACTGTGTCCAAATAAACATTATTCTTTCTTTCTTTTCTTTCTAACGAGGCAATCCATCCTAACTAATATTATAAATGCGAAAGTGAGTTTGTTTGTTTGTTACGCTGAAACGGCTGAATGGATTTGGTTGAAATTTGGTCCAGCAGGCGTAGCATGAGCACCTTTTTGTCGACGGAAGAGTAGACAAAAATGACGTTTCCTGTAGACAGTACGACGGCAGCAAAGTAGAAAGAGTCAACTGCACTTTTTACGAAATTCACTCTTATAAATAATTCGACTCAGAATTCTTTGTTTTGTCATAGGATTTATCTGTTGTCACTTTGTCAGAGTGATTTTGACAGTAAGGATAGAAAACTTTCTTCCGAAATAGTCTACCTACAAAAAGACCTAGACAAAGATCGTTAGAAATGAACGACAAAATGACAGATGGTAGAAAGATTTCTACGGTGGATGTCAAAAATGAAGAAACGAACTGTCACTTTGTATAGAAAAAGCTATGTCTATTCTTCGTAGAGATAGAAAGCGCCATGCTACGCGTGCTGGGGTAGACCATGACCTGGAATAGGAAATAGGATACTTTTATCCCTAATAGGAACTTCCCTCGGGAACGAAACTTACGCGGGTAAAACCGCGGGACGCCACTAGTTACAAATAAATACCATTTACATAACTTCCCCACACCTTTTATCAAACTATGACAATACTAAACTTTGCTTTTGTTTCCAGGTAAGCCATCAACTCCTGAACAACTGAAGACAGTTCTAAGTATCCTAGTATTAAGATCAAAACAACAATGCGTTAGGTAACCATTTCATGGCGGTCATAAGTGGCAAATCATTAGCATACGAGTTACAACAACGTGCGACAGCTTCAGTACAGTCGATAGATGAAGGATTATGTCGTACGGGGATCTTGCCAAAAATTCATTGTTTTCCTGAAAAATAAGTTTGATTACGATATTGCCGACCATCAAGTAGAACAAGTGCTCCCATTAGTTCTACTGTTTTGTAAAACCTAATATTTTGTAGGACTACTGAGAAAAAAAACCCATTAATTGAATTGAAACTTTGCCCAAGTATCAAAACCACTTTCGTTAACTATAATAACTACATTAAGTTCACAACAAACCTCAAAATAACAAAATAATAAACCTCAAAACAAATTATCTACTCTTACCGCAATCTTGAACAATATTTAGATTGAAAAAACTAACCATCACGAAAATAACATGGTTTCGTCCCGCCGTTTCCCTTTCGTCGGAAGATGTCTATCTCGGGCAATCAGAGCGAAATGGCGAACACCTCTCTCCCTCGCGCCCACGCGACATTCCCTAGACGCCACGTGTCAACCCACTCCTGCAATGTATCAACTCGATGCCAAAACATTGAACGAGATTAACATTTATTGCTCAAGGAACAAGGTCTCTAATTGCTTAAGTAGACACTCAAAGATGCTCCTCACCGCTGGGCGAAGAAAGGCACATGTCTACAACTCCCATTCAACATCAAACCTAATCGTAACTTGTTAAGATCCACATTGCTTTGCCTAAAGGCCTCGTCTTCAAAACATCCACTGCTCCATTTTCAAATGCTCCTAAATTTGAAGCAACGAATACTAAATTATAATACTAGTGTAAACAATTTTGATACCTTTAAGTTTTAATTTATTCAATCAGATTAAATATAAATTAATATCGGCTAAAATATTTAAAAAAAAATTGTTAATTGATGACCTATCAGGAACCAGTACCACAGAAAAGTGATACATTATTCGTTAACCATTACCATGACAAATTACTGAATAAAACAAATGTCGGCCGGACGTTGAACGCTGCCAATTTCAGTTCGATCAACCCCAACCACCCCCCCCACCGCACCGCACCCCCTGTGTCACCCGCACGCGCTAAGACGCATCATTAATCATTCCTGTACACACATCTCCTGACCGTGAGCCAGTTAAATTTAGATTTTACCCTCTAGAACTTAAAGACGTTTCTTATTTGCCGCGAAACCGCCAAATACGTCTGCTTGTGCCTGAACTTATGCAGTGTCTGCTTACCTCTTGTTACCTCTGTACCCCTGGTGTTATATAAGCGGAGTGCAATGGCCGCTCCAAAACTCAAGGAAAACTGCCATTTTCCCCCTGAGGAAAATTTCTTTAAGTTACCTCAATTTTAGTGAAAAATGGTGATGATTCGCCTTTATAATGTGGCTGGCATATTTTTTTAATAAGGATTGCGATATGTAGGCCGTGGATGTTTTGTTTTACTGAAGAATTCGTGGAATCGTTTGTATTGTTTCTAGCAACAAACTTTGTGTTATTACAAAGTATTTTTTAGATAGGAGTTCAAGTTTCTTAGCGGAAATTTAAAAAAATATTATTTTTTTATAAAAAAAACAAAAACTTATACACTCGGTATAATTAGATTTTATTAATAAATATATTAGGGATGTGCGACTGTAAATTGCTTGCGCTTTGGACCCCTAAAATAAAATTAATAAAAAAACAACAGAAGGGCTTGAGGATTTTATTCAGTTCAGGCTTAAAAAAGGCACTCACTCGTAGACTCAAACCATACGTCCCCTTGACGTGACCCAAATACAAACAATGCATATTTCAGCGTAATCTGCGTGTAGTAATTAGCGGGCGGGCTGCGTCGACTCGACGTGAATGTGGGTTAGATTCGCGGGGCCGGCAGTGCACCGGTCGCAGACCGCTGCCGGGGTCGTTGACCGGTATCGATCGCGGGGTGGCGAGGGTGCGACACGGCACGCGCCCCTGCGGCGCCGCACCCCGCACCCCGCGCCCCACACCCCTACACATGCTCTCCGGACTCGTCCCGCTAGTACCGCATGCGTCACCCTGGTCAACTTGATGACACTTTTCAAGAAAGTTCGCGTCTTATCACGGGTTCAAGTGTGATCAGTGGAGGCTGGATAAGTTTCATAGCAGTTGACACATTTGGGTGCTAAACTCCTTGATTCGGGTTTTATCACTATATTTTTCCTTATCCGAGATGTTTTTTTTTAAAAGGTTGATTACCAAAAAAATACAATAGACGATGATATATTTAGTAACCTATTCCGCTTGACTATTCTTCAAGAGTCATAAAAACCCTGTAAGAAATCGACACGTGTTTCACCTCTCAACGAGGCATCTTCAGGATGACGATTGACCAATTGCAAACCAGAACGCGACGTGTTACCACACCGAGCGCTGGACGCAGAGTCTGGACCAGAGCGCTCGGTGTGGTAGGTGAAACACGTGTCGATTTCTTACAGGGTTTTTATGACTCTTGAAGAATAGTCAAGCGGAATAGGTTACTAAATATATCATCGGCTATTGTATTTTATAATGGATTTCCGCAAAGTCACGCCTGAATCAATTAACTAGGTTGATTACCCATAAATATTTAAACCAAAGTTCTTGTCCTCATAAATTGTTTGTATCGTACACATCTCGTACAATTGTTTGCCCAAGTGTTGACAGTTTTTTGACGTCGTAGTCCGAGTTCACTGCAGTTCAGTACTGGATGTTGATCTGATGAGCCCCCGCGGCCCTGGCACGCCGCCAAACGTTATGACGAAACCGTGTCTCTGGTTAAACAGCATTGGCCAACGTTTCCCTATTGCGCCCGCTTTTATTTACAAAACCGACGATTTATCTGACGTTTTTTAATTCAGAAATTAACAGTGTTCCGTACTATTTCAGTTCCGTCCGATTTTTATTGTAGCCGGCTTGAAAGACAACGTTACAGTAAACATAAACGACTTGGCCTTAATAATGCAAACAATCGATCTGTTTATTTTCGTGCACAAATATCTTTGTGAATATAATGGTAGCAAACCATTCGATCAAAACGAAACCACCATTATCCTGGTAAAGATATATTATGGAGAAGAAAAATATTCCGAATCAGAATAAAGGCAGTATAAATGAAAACTCATTCCCGACTTCCCGGGCATCCATTATAGACAGGAAGAGTACCTATAGCATTGTATATGGAAACAGCTGTAGTAAGGCGGGCGCGGGAAAACAGCTTGCCTTGGAGCGGGAGGTACCCCGAGGTTGCCCACCCCTGCACGGCCTACCGTTGTTATGGTGACGTTCTATGATTTATGTTTGCCTGGTGACTAGTCGATGTTCTATCGTCTTGTTATTAGAAAGATTTCTCTATCCAGTCTGGGTATACGCGGCACGTAACCAAACCCCTATAAAATTTTATGCCGTAGTTAGATCATAAGTAACGTTGTGAAGTCTGTTATCTGAACAACGCAGCGCTCGTAAAGTGAAAAAGTATAATTATAAATAACGGTAACCGACATTTGACAAATAAAAGATGACAGGTACAAAATTGTTTTAGTAAATTGGAGCTCCATTTGCATATTTGAATTTGTTTGTTTGTATACAAAACAAAGTCGTTTGTGAAGAGTCTCGGGTTAACGTTGCGAGGATTGGGTGATACTGCCGTCAGGTATCGATCATCTCCTCCCCTTCGTGGGGTCCTGGTGTTTGGATCAGGGATAAATAATATTTCTTCAAAATAAATGCCGATACTCTGCGAACTGGATCCCCCAACGAAAAGAAAATTAATAATTTCGGGAGGATAAAAGGGGATTTACTTTGTTGAATAGCCTTTTCGATACATCTGCTATCATGGAAAGCTACTATCTCCCTTGGTTATTGACAAAACAATTGCAAACTGAAACAAAAATTCTGTTCTGTTTAATACCTAAACTATAAAGTATCAATATCAGTAAATCCTCATACAATATCAAGAAGTGCAGATAGAGTGAGAAGCTGTGTGGGAATGAGACAAAACACTGGCTTTATCTTCTTCATTATTCAGTGTGACTACGCTTTTCGGTGCTTCCCTTGCTTATGTATTATTTTATGTACCTACTGCTATACCTACATTTGACCTACATGTTTACGATACAAATTCCAAATTACTGCACTTGTAACTGTCGTGTCGGGTGATATTTCATTCTGGTTTTTCTAATAGGGCGACATAAAGAAAGGAAATTGTAACTATAGAACGTTTTGTAAAAATATCTAACAAGTTAAAAATACACTAATTTTGCATCTTAATTAAAAATTGAAAGTAACAATTAATAACATTTCTAACTTAAAATGCAGACGTTAAAAGAGAGGGAGGTTCAGTTCATAAAAACATAACATTTGGACACTTAAAAGACCATTTTCATGCTGCAAAAAGTTCAGCTTCTTGATTGCGGAGAAGAAAATTATTATTTGGATGTAGGATAAGGAAATGTGTGCAGGAAATGTACACGAATTTCCTTATACGTTTTATTACGTTATTTAAATGTCTTGTATAATAAAAACGCAGCGCATTTCTACAAGATAGATAAAATGTTTATTTGATGCACACAAAAGACATAACACAACATACAAAAGCATGGTTAAATAATAACTAATAACATAAATAAAAATAAGAACAAGATTAAGATAACATAATCTACTAGGGAAACAGAGCTATGTGATACCACACATACATAATTATAAGTTTCGTAGTAAACTGTAGTTGCGTATTATTGTGTCAGTAATTAACAAATGTGTTTCCTTAATACACAAACACATTTAATCAATATACAGAACCCATTATTATAGTCGTTGTTTGCAAATTTGTCAGTGTCTTAACTGTGTAAAATCTTATCACGGTATAATGAAACCTAGTTCTATGACAATAAAGTATATATCAGCTTGTAGGGTTTGTTATAGGTTGACATGTTAATAAATCACGGCATGGCGGAAAGCCTCGGAAGTTAAAGTATTTGCTAAGTTATCGACTTTTAGCTTATTTCCTAAGTTGAAGGTTACATTGAACATTCTTATGTCATTCAGTGCCTCAGTCAACGAAAATAGAGGTAGAAAAAACATTAATTATAAAACTGTGAATTCCGTCCAAAAAATAAGATATTAAAAATACAAACCCTTCTAACTGTCACAGAAACAAAACAAAACAGTAGTAAAGTTAAGTTAAAATAGCCTACAAATAAAACAGCGAGGCAGTCATGCGCGACTTGAAACATAATCGTAGGGACCGCCCGCCGCCGCCGTAGCGATCTCGTAGCCGCGTAGCAGCGACCGTAGCGATACTTTTATATACAGGGGGAATTATTTATTTATTTCTTTTGACTTTCTCGTTGTTTAAATGGTTACTACTGTTGAAAGTGGTATTTTTTTATTAATATTAAGGAATTATTTCTCTACTAGTTAAAATTATAATGACATAGCAAAATTATTTATCAAAATATAAATCACCAAACTTGGCAGACGAATTGGAGTCATTATTTTCACCGAAAGAAAAACAAAATGGGTATACCGAATGTGAAAGAACTGAAATCAAATTAGTTTGTTTTCCTCTCAATATCAAAAGTTAATAAGAGAACGTGTCGAAAGGAAAACTTGTTATCTCCAAATAATACAAACATTTATCTCGTTTACTTCGAACATTTGTACTATGACAAATCTGAGGTCGTTACCCTCGCAGAGCCTTCAGGCTTTTGTGGTTATCCCCAGCTACGAAGCTTTTAGGAAATTCCTTTTCAATTTTTTTCTATTATTCCACCATTAAAAAAAACATTTGTTGTTTTTCTAAATGATTTTTGCAAAAGTTAGATATTATATTTATAAGGTTCGTCTGACATCAACTACCAAATAAAATTAATTTATATGCAAATAAATATTGTCACTTTACGAGTACAGCACCAAAAATGTAAAAAAACGCATAAAAATGCAGTAATAATAATTTTCCTGTTAATACTCGATATTTACAGCTAAAACAAAATAACGTAAGAATTCACGTCAAATACGCATTTATATTACTCATGAAAAGGCTATAGGGGTGAGCGGGACGGGGGCGGTGACCCGGTTCGCTACGCCGTAGCCGCGTAGCCGCGTCGAGTGCAGTGCCCGCGTAGCACTCCGTAGACACGTAGCACCCTTATGAATGGTATGTATGGCGCGTACGGAAGGAGGCTTTCGACTTTGTCGTGCGTTTGCAACGGGTGGTATTTATTGCAGGCTGGGTTGAGTTGTTGAGTTTTATGTATTTTTGTTATAATTAGGTACGTATTTTTAAAAATTTAATTATAGCGATGAACAGTTAAAATAATTGCAAGAAAAAATCTAAATAAATAAAAATCTATTGCCGCATGTATGTAAGATCTTGAGAACGGCTCGACCGTTATGGAAGATTGTTTTTGTTGTATTCTTGACAAGGTTTATCAGAAATATTTTTTTTGGAAAATCCACCATCCAATTCACCCGGGCGACGCGACGACGCCGGCCACGAACAGCTAGTAGTAGTAGATGAATTAAAGTTATGATTTCTTTGAAGAGGCTTGAAAAGGCATTATTTATATTATGGCCCACAGTTCCTTAAACCTACAATACAATACAATATAAATAAACTATACATTATTCATACCTTCAATTGAGGATTTTATTTAGTTAGAACTAAAATAATATAAAATAAATCAACAATAACATTAAACAGCCTTGTCCCAAGGCAATAAATACATAATTAACTAACGAAAATATTTTCCTAAAACTATGCTTGAGTACTCGTACTAGGGTAGCACAAATACGAGGGAGTCTTTTATTGCTTTATATGGGTCACGGTAATTTCAACAAAGTTTTGTATTCACGCAATTTTCAATTCATTCAAGTTTTCTGTACTAACGTAAAATTAAACTATCATTATTACCCTGTATTTATCATTCTTACTTTATTTTGATATTATAAAACAAAATGGCCTTCTTCTCTCCTTCGTGATTTTCTTTAACTCATAGATATTTTCTGGTTATATTTAGTACCTTAAATAATTTGATTGATTTTGTACACGATAAAATAACTTGTAGGCAAGTCGTGAGCACAATACTAGGGATGCAAATTCGCGACGGTAGCTGTAACTATAGCAAAGAGTGACCCACATTTATTACAAGTATATCTTCACATCTTTGTGAGCACACCATGAGGGTTTCATACATGATGTGTCGCTACTTCAAACCTCGCTGCAATATTCACGTGAACCCATTACAATTATATTGAACTTATTTTAAGTTACACTCTTTTTCAGATAAAACAAAAGAAATTCGGAATTTTTTACTACACAATAAAGTGAATTAATAAATAAATAATTGAAATTTAACTCTTAAATAACTATACACAAATAAATATATTGCAGTTTGCCAGTTTGTAGATTAGTACAGACAATATTTCGAAATCATAATTTTTAGACGGTTAAAAAACTATGATAGCGAAAACGGAGACTTAACAACAAACTATGATCTACGTTACGTATTGTCTGCCTGAGTAGTCTATGACTTTGTAAATGCTCAATAAACCCGGTCTAGTTTCTGCGGTCAGTAACACGCTGCGCGGTTCTTCGCAATAGTCGGCGACGGCAGACAATTGTCACAAACGCTTATCTACTATCGTGGTCACAAGTGTACACCACCTGTTGTGAAGATATTTCTTTAGCTGTGTAATAGAATAGAAGTAATAATCTTCTTAATTTGTACATTTATTTGTATAATCATTTGTACATTATTTGTATATTCATTCGTACATTCATTTGTACATTCATTTGTACATTAATTTGCTATGCTACAATTTTTTTTTCTCAATTTTCGTTATTGCACCTGCCGCTGTTTGTCTCTGCATCACCCAAAGGTTGACTGGTAAAAAATGACAATAGCATTAAGTCTGCCCCTGTACGTACATTTGTGTGCTAGAACTTAAAAAAATAAAAACTTGGCAACAAATAGTCAGTAGGTATCTATTTTTCGCACTCGACTTAGACCCGGCTTTTTTACAAAATCTCTTTTGATGACTGTAAATACAAGAATTGCGCTAAAAATCTTAAACAAAGTTATGTTAATCCCTCCATATATTACGGGAGCGGGCAGTGTCGCTAGCTAACAGTGAGCATGTTAATTTGTCAGATAGGAACTTGGCAGAGAGCCAGCCACTTGTGCACATTTACTAAGGCGCGGCACTTAACGTTAGAGGGACGTTTTGTTAAAAATTGCTACTTCATTGCCGTTTGAAAGTACCAGAGGGGGCAATACTCGTAATTTTTAAGAATACTCGCATTCGCATCTCATTCGTAATCTGTCAAAAATACAATCAATTTACCAACATTTTTGACAAGTTTGACAGATTCTGACTTGTATTTGAACGTTTTTTAGAACGAGAATAATTGGCCTTCAGAAATTGTTCAAACTTTTACAAAGAATATAATAATAAGTCTATAATTGCCCCTCGGTGGGGTAAAGGCTTCCTATTATACATAAGAAGGAAATTCGCTAAGCTACTAAACTTATGATTACAGAAAGGATTGTTTTAAAAATAAATTTCCTTATTTTTGTTTTAATTTTAAAGCGTTTAATTTAATCCTGTTCTCTTAAAAATCTTTGTTTATTTGTTAAACAATTGCTTTATTTTGATAATGTATTAGATGTTGTTTGAGTTTGATAGTCAAATGAATATTTTAGCAGCTACACTATAGTATGATCTTTATATAAACATAAATAAAACACATTTCTCTGCAGTAAGCCAAAAGTAACAGTCTATTTTCACTCTTGTTTATTTAGCAGCCAACTCTGCTACGAAGCTACGAAGTTCGTAGCACCGGCCTACGAGCTACGAGCCTACGTCACTGCATACAACTGACATAAATATAAGTTTTTAACCGACGAAAAAAAAGGAGGAGGTTCTCAACTCGACGCGTATATTTTTTTTGTCTAAATACTCCGTAAAATAGGCAAATAATGTGTGGGAAATAAAAAAAACAAACATAATTGCCTAACTTTATTTAAAGATTATCCGAGTTATTTATACTTTTTATCAAATAGAAGTTAATTGCCGCCAATTTAGTTTGTTAGTGCAAAATTATATGTGCAAAAAATCAACGTGTCAAATCAATTATGGTAATAAATTAAGAGTAGAAATAATTGTCGGCAAATTAATGACACGCCGCTTATCCGCGTTGTAATCAATCGAAACAGACTAATCTGAATCATAATTGAAAAGCGAGCCTTCCAACTTACCGATATTTCCACAAAAATATCGAACTGAAATAACAAACAATACATTTTAAACCTTACTCTCACAGTTCTAAAGCTCATAATATCATAGCTAAAATCGAAACGGAATTCATGTTGTATAAATAAACCAATTATCTTTATTTCATACGCCGTAGGGTTCAATTTGGTTCGACGCGACCCGGCGAGGTTACCGCTCGGGTCGTCAACCTGTGATTCATAAAACTACCCTACATATAGGCCTTTCCCATTTGTAACCGCCGGGGATTATACCTGCTTTTCACGCGAACTGAATTTGAAGCCAACCATTATGTATTGTTTCATTAATTTGTTACATAACTCTTTGTATGATGAATATGATGGTTCATATTGAGCACTAGAAACTTGGAGTAGTCGGTTTTATATGTACTCTCAACATTGAACTATGATAATTTGGGAACTACAGATATCCTTACATATTATAACACAAAGCCCTCCGCCGCGTCTGTCTGCCGTCCTGTTCGCGATAAACTCAAAAACTACTGCACCGATTTTCATGCTGTTTTCACCAATGGATAGAGTGGTTCTCGAGGAATGTTTGAGTATACAATATCCGACATCCACGCGGGTGAAGCCGCGGGCATCAACTAGTACTTACTAAATCAACTTATATTTAATCAAGAATTATTAAGTCCTTCATTGATCTTATTCACGCATCTAATAAGAAGAATCGATATTAAAGAATTCGATTATCCAAATTGGAGATGGCCCCTCTTCGGAATTCTTCGCAGTGTTGTTTCAAGTAGTCAGGTCATGTCTTAACGAAGGATGCTGCGAGCAACATTGCCATGTTTTTGCCGCAATGGAGTAAGATGTGCGAGTGGGACAGAGCTGTGCCCGCGACACGTGTTGATGCGGGACGAAAATATTACTCAATACGTTACAACGCGCACGTGCTGCGACTTTATTGTAGACTGCCTGAAATTAAACTTATCAACTTTAGGTTGTTAGATATATGTCTTAAGAATATATTTGACTGGTGTTTAAGACATCAACTCATACATTTATCTTCATACCGGCACCATCAATCAC
This sequence comes from Lithophane semibrunnea, assembly GCA_947363905.1. NCBI lineage: Eukaryota > Metazoa > Arthropoda > Insecta > Lepidoptera > Noctuidae > Lithophane > Lithophane semibrunnea. Next base: position 2,184,636 of record OX376202.1, on the reverse strand, counting down.
CACGTAGACTGAGGGTACGGAGAGCGTCCGCTCCGCGCGCCGGCTTGACGCCGACTGGCGAATTACATTACGTTACGTATTCGGTTAACTACCCGTCTGGTGGCTCGGGACGGGGGCCTGTCTCGAGGGCCGTATCGACGCCGAGAACATGCCCGCAGTTACTTCGTCATACCCAAAATGTACAATGTCTAAACGGCCTTCAGTACTGTACAATGCCACGACCGCTATGAATGTCGATTATTGAAACAACCTTGGATTTCAAGAGGCCTATGTTGGGCCGCTCACTCGACTCTCACAAGTCACTACAATAATTACCGTAGCCTTTTTTAAAAATCGTTTGCTTTGTTACAGGTTGCAAGATCAAGGCGCTCCGCGCTAAGACCAACACATACATCAAGACTCCGGTCCGCGGCGAGGAGCCGGTGTTCGTGGTCACCGGCCGCAAGGAGGACGTCGCGCGCGCCAAGCGTGAGATTCTCTCGGCGGCCGAGCACTTCTCTCAGATCCGTGCGTCGCGCAAGTGTGGCGCCGCGCCCCCGCCGCCCGCCGGCGCGCCTGGGCACGTCACCGCGCAGGTGCGCGTGCCCTACCGTGTGGTCGGGCTCGTCGTGGGGCCCAAGGGCGCCACCATCAAGCGCATCCAGCACACTACACACACGTACATCGTGACGCCATCACGTGAGCGCGAGCCAGTATTCGAGGTGACGGGGCTGCCAGAGAGCGTGGAGGCAGCGCGCAAGGAGATCGAGGCGCACATTGCACTGCGCACGGGCGCTGCGGGCTCGGCTGGCTCCGGCGTGCCCGCACAGACCGACAGCGAGCCGTTGGCCACGCTGTACCGCGCCGGGCTGGCGTCGCTGCTGCGGCCTGAGCAGGAGGCCGCGTTCTCATCAGCCGGCTCGTGCTCATCGGGTGGTTCTTCAGCGCGGCTCGGCGATCTGCTGGGCATCTGGTCGTCGACGGAGCGCGATGAGGGGCTGGGCGAGTCACCGTCGTTCGAGTCGCCCAGCGGCGGCGCGGCTGGCGTGTGGGCGTGGGGCCCCACGCGGCCGTCGCCCGCGGCGTCGCCGGCGCGCGCCTGCGCCGTGTGCGCCGAGCGCGGCGTGGCGGCGGCGCTGGTGCCGTGCGGACACAACCTGTTCTGCTTTGAGTGCGCGCAGCGGCTGGCGGCGGGCGGCGCGCCGTGCCCCGCGTGCTCGGCGCCGGCGCACCAGGCTATCCGCATCATCTCGTAAGGCGCCGGCGCATGCCGCCTGCGGCCGCCGCAACCACGAGTCGCACGTTCTCGTAGTAGGGATCTTTTTTACTCGAATCGTTATAAAAAATATTAAAAGAAGTAAAAATCGCGTAATCGAAATCCTGGTGCCAAAAGTCGGCGCCTCGCCGGCACGGCCCGTCCGCCGCGCCGTACCTATCTTAAGTCGGCAGAGTTGTTCACGATATATTTTCTTATTATGAACGTTTTTTATTAGGTCGTCGAGCGCGTGCCGCGCTCTTCGCCGCAGAGAGAGTCGAAAGTACGTTATGATAGAAATTTCGAAAAAAACATAAAATTTAAAAAAAGTTGTATAATTATTATTGATAGCGTAATGAGAAATCGAAAAATTTATAAAGCTTACTAACGTAATAGCGTAAAGTATTAAGATATTATAATAATAATATAATAGGCGAGGGACGGGCGGCGCGGGGAGCGGGTCGCGGCCTGTTGTCTGTTCAGAGTCTAGTGTAATGTAATGTAGTGTATGTGGGGCCCGAGGGCGCCTTAGCTAATGTGTTGTTAGGTAATGAGTCGGTTGTGGACCGGCCCGGGCCGGACTGACGCTGGCGGCCCGGGCACGTCTAGTGCGCGTCGGATGGCCCCGCCCCGCTCCCCCGCGCGCCATGCTCACATTATTTTTGACTATACGAATATTCGCTTAAATGATATTATACATACGTACACACTATGATTATGATAATATTAATATAATGTTTGTTTTAAGTGTGTTTTAATGTTTAGATTTTTATTGTAATGTTTTTATGAATGATTTTTATCTGTATGATTATTATTATTGATTATTATTTTATGTGTTGACGATGTTTTTTTGTGATTACGTGCGCCCGCGCTGCGGGCCGAGGCTGCTGTATGTTCGTTTAGTGGTTATGATATCGAATAATAAATTTAAAGTAATAAATGATAAAGAATAATACGACTCATTCATTATTATATAAACTATAGTAGTCTGTAGCACGACATTGACTAACCATTACCTATGGATACTTATTAAGTATTATTATATTATTGAATAAATTTAAAAAATGCATAATTATATTTCATAGGATCATTATTCTGTATAACTCTAGTTAAATATAACAATAACAAATATTATTGTATATGTATGAGAGCGACGTTGTATTGTTGAGTTCACCGGGGGCTCATTTTATGGATTGATATTTTTTTATTTTTTTACCGTTATTAGTTTTTGACTTACTCATGTAAAAATACGCGAGAATAAAATATCAGCCTATTAGATTATATTTTGAAAAATAATGGTTACGTAAAATGAACCCCCGCCGTACGTAGATCCAGTGATTTCGATAATTTTATTTTCATAATAAAATGGGTAGACGCTTTAGGTTCAAATAACGTTGTGAAAATTTGTGAAATTTTGTAGACTACATATCTTATTATAAATCTAATATAAACTATAACTTTCGACTTTATATCTTTTATTTTACCCCTAAACACAACACTGGTGAAGCGTGAGAAGTAACTCTATTTAATTAGTTCTCATGTCTTCACCTGCAGGCGCAGCACGAGCACCTTTTTGTCGACGAAAGAGTAGACAAAAAATTACGTTTCCTGTAATGTAGTTTCCAGTACGAGACGGCAGCAACATAGAAAGAGTCAACTGCACTTTTTACGAAATTCACTCTTTTTAACCGACTTCTTCAAAAAGGAGGAGGTATGTTACCCGATTACTCCGCCAATTATGAATCGATTTTGATGATTCTTTTTTTGTTTGGTAGGTCATGCTTCAGAGGTGGTCCCATATCAATTTTATTAATTTTGCTTGCGTTTGAGTTAGCTTCAATAATTACGTAGTTTTCCCACTTTGCGACGTTGATGACATGTTAATTGACTCCGTCACATAGCAGACAACGGTATACGAATTTGTGTAGGGTAGTTACTACAACTAAAAAGTGAAAAATAAAAACTTTTTACAAAAAAAAAACAACCGACTTCCAAAAAAAAAGTGAAAAATAACTTTAATTTCGGAAGTCGGTGGCAAAAAACGAAAATTGAAAAGCAAAGACACCGAATTCCGAAATTAAAGTTATTTTTCACTTTTTTTTTGGAAGTCGGTTGTTTTTTTTTTGTAAAAAGTTTTTACATAATTCGACTCGGAATTCTTTGTTTTATCAAGGATTTATCCGTTGTCAGTGTGATTTCGGCAGTAAGGATAGAAAAATTTCTTCCGAAATAGTCTACTTTTAAAAAGACCTAGACAAAGATCGTTAGAAATGAAAGACAAAATGACAGATTGTAGAAAGATTTCTACGGTGGATGTCAAAAATGAAGAAACGAACTGTCACTTTGTATAGAAAAAGCTATGTCTATTCTTCGTAGAGATAGAAAGCACCTTGCTACGCCTGTAGGCAGCGTTACGAACATCAAACGGTGCTATAGCGGCGCCTCACTACCACATTTTGCCGTGTACGTAAAAATGCGTTACCTACAAACGCACTTTTCGCGCGTCATTTCAGAGGGCCTAGACAAGTGACAATCGCTTCAAAAGCGTTTCGTATTTCTACAACGACTTTGGCACATGCTTTTCGATAGCTTATGTCAGTTCTATACATTTTTGCTTTTTCCATCATCTTTATCGCTGATAGAATGTCACTTTGCTATATATAAACATATTTGCTATATATATTTATTCTTGCTATATATAAACGATCTACCCCGACACATCTCATACCCTTGTGTGTTATTTGCCGATGACAGTACGATCCTCATAGACTGCCTCAACAAGGAGCTTTATGAAAATGAAATAAATAATTCTCTAAAATTAATAATAAACTGGCTCAACGGAAATAATCTTATCATAAACCTTAACAAAACAAATATAATGCATTTCTATCAAAAAATTCTTCCTTTAAACCTAAAAATTAATTATAATGGACAAACTATTGATAGCGTTAACGTGGCAAAATTTTTGGGTATATTTATTGATAGTCAATTAACTTGGAAACCGCAGGCTGAAGAAGTTTGCAAAAGATTAAGCACGTCCGCGTATACTCTCTACAATCTGTCCAAGAAAGTTAACGTTGATACATTAATGGTTGCATATCATGGTTTGGTGGTCTCTGTTCTAAGGTTTGGTGTAGTATTTTGGGGTAATTGTACCGAAAGGGAGTCTATATTTAAAGCCCAAAAACGGTGCATAAGATCCATTTTTAATCTCAAGGTTACAGATAGTTGCATTCCTTTTTTCAAGAAATACAAAATACTAACTTTTCCCAGTATATACATTCTCGAAGTAGCTATCTTCGTTAAAACTAACAAGCATCTATTTCCGGCCTTAAATGATACGAGGATGCGAACTACTGCCATGAGATCAAAATATCAGAGTCTATTGTGTACTGGTAGATATAACACTGTTTTGCTTAAAAAAAACATTATTGGTATGGCACCTATTTTATTTAACAAATTGCCAAATTGTATTAAGGATCAGCCCTTAATCAAGTTTAAGAAACTCTTGTCGTCGTTGCTGACAGAGAAATGTTATTACTCTGTTACCGATTTTATAAATGATGAATTGTAATATTTTACTTCACTGTATCTCATACAATAAGCAAATAATCTCAGACTTAGCTGATCCATGATCTAATTTTCAATTTAAGTACCTACCTAGTTTCTAAATTATCTGTAAGTTATCCACTATATTTTTGTATGCCAACAGGCAGTATGTACTGGGAATATATCTTAAACGAACACCCTTATTGTAACACCTGCATTCTATACAAATAAAGAAATTATTTATTTATTTTATTTATTTGTCTAGGGCCTCTGAGTGGACAGGCTATACCTAATAATTAGCACCGTTTGATGCTCGTAGCACTGCCTACGCTGCTACGCCGTAAATATACAATGTTGGCGTAGACTAGGCGCTAATACAATTAAATTAGAACTTATGTGACTGACACAGTTACAGATGGACCCCATCGGTCTAGTTGTCAGCAGGAGAGCTGTTGATCACGGTGGCCTGGACTCTACCCCTAAGTTGGAAAAAGAAATGATTATTTGGATTTGTTTCTTTCTTATTTTGTTCTTATTTGTTGTGTTAATTAGTTCCACAAGTGGTCTTACTGTTGGCGCAGACCTACACAACACTACCCTCCAAAATCCACGGGTTCGATTCCCTCACGAATCTATAAAACCTAAAATTCTGGATATTTATAAGTGTTCCTGAAAAACAGTAGGAATGATTTCTATTACAGTAGCCAATACATAACTTTAAACATACCTATTGAAGATGATACATTATAGTAAGGGTAATACGAAACTTGATAATATAAGATGATATAACAAGTAAATATGTATACATACCTATATGTAAGTATTGAAGACTACAGAAACGGAACAATCTGTTACCGATACATTTGGAACATTTCGCTCACTTCAACAATTCTCATGGCTGAACAGGTTTCGCCGAACTTGAACTAGTAGTTGTAAAATTCGTGTTATTTCCCGAATATAAAAAGTATACTATGTATACGAATTGGAAAGATATCAAGCGTGGCGTCTAAAGGTTCTGGCACACACGTCAACGTCAAGTCGCCGATCAGTCATGTCAGTTTCAAAGACGTGTATGATCAGACAGTCAGTCAGTCATAGCAACGACTCGGTTACAATTATTGTATACAAGTTTTGACTTGCCGGTGACGCGACGTCGACTGAAACACGCCGGTAGTGACGTGACGGATGTGTGTAGCCAACGTCCTACAACGCCTACGTTACTATATTTTTTGACGTGACTGATCCGTGACTTGACATTGACGTGACTAGACTCGCGACAATCTAAGAAGTCCGTTTTGACAGCTATAAAAATCCTTTGTTTAGCAATGAAAAAAAAAAAATAGTTACTAAAATACTGATTCTCGAGACATATCGATTAAACATACCTAGAGAGTTTAGAGTAACCGACGACTTATCAACATTGCTTAAAACTGATTCTCAAGGCATATCGTTTAATTAAAAGTACGAGAACGAAACGTCAAAACGGACTTCTTAGATTGTCGCGAGTGTAACGTGTGTGCATGAGCTTTAAAAGTGACATTCACAAACTGCCAACTTACTTCATCAAAACATCGAGATTTCTTAGTAACTTTAATATTAACGTATTAGGTATACACATAAACCTTCCGGAATAAATTCTCTAAACGATGGCGAAAACCTTATCAAAATCTGTAGCGTGGTTTAGTAGAACAACGCGAACATACAGACAAACACGAAATGCGACTTTAATTTATAATATGTATAGATATAGATAATACAAGCCAAAGGGAACGCAATGATACTCGGCTTTCTCTAAATACCAACCTGATCTACACGCACTTCATCCTGCCGTAAATCAAAGATAATCTACCGATCTACATAAATAACAATGGCGTGATAACTATTATTTCTAGCTATTATAAGCACGTAAAGCCGATGAAAATGAGAATCTATCCATTCGAACCAACATAAGGTACTGCACAAGTCTCTCCTGTGTTTGTTTCGGCCTTACTTCTCAGAGTAGTTAGATAGAAAACGTCGACCTTATCTAGCTTACTTTTAAAATTCTTAATATGACGTGTAAAAGTGATTTCAATATCCTATTTACAGAATAAACAATTTCATTTCATAAGTTTCACTACAGCATTAAGTTTGCCTCTTACAGTATTAAATCCTACTTCCTACTATTATACTAATATTATAAATGTGAAAGTTTGTGTGTTTGGATGTTTGTTACTCAATCACGCAAAAACGGCTGAATAGATTTGGATGAAATTTGGCAAAAAGATAGTTTATAACCTGGATTAACACATAGGATACTTTTTATCCCGATATTCCCACAGGATCGAGAGTTACGCAGGTGAAACCGCGGGGCGCAGCTAGTAAATAAATAAGACAGGTTTATTCGGGTCGTCAGTCCAGCAGGCTGGTGTGCATCCCCCATCCGGCTAGTGGTCTTCATTCAAGGCACTCATCTGCTCCAACGACAGTCAAATGACACAATTTTAGACACTAAGCTAATGGCACCTGACGATTCATCATCATCTGCCTCGCCTTTTCCCAACTATGTTGGAGTCGGCTTCCAGTCTAACCGGATGTAGCTGATACCAGTATTTTACATGGAGCGACTGCCTAACTGACCTCCACAACCCAGTAACTGGGGAATACGATACCCCTTGGCAAGACTGGTTGTCATACTTTCGTGCTTCTGACGACCCGTAACGACTGTCAAAGATCGACAAATGACAGCCGGGACCAACGGCTTAACGTGCTTTCCGAGGCACAGAGGAGTCTCGGTAATCCAGACTACGGGCTATAACTGAGAAACTGCTGGAAAAACTCAACAACACTGCGATTTGGGAATCGAATCCAGGATCATGCTCAGCAGTAGCGTTCATCATTCAACAGTTGTTACACAAAACTTGTGTTGGTATCACATAAGTGCTTAAAAATAGGTATCGAAATACTGAAACGTTGATACAGTTAAAATGTATTTACTTATAATTTTCCGTGGCCGGTAAAACTGTATCATAAATTCATCAATATGTTACACAAAACATAAGACGTCTCATTGAAATCGTTTGAGAGATCTCAACGAGTGTTCGTGAGAGTCTGTTGAAGATCTGCTTCAATATAATTGAGTTATGAATGTCTGAGCTGGATAACAAAGATTAATTACTAATATTAATGATCTCGTAACGAGTTGAACTAGAAATCACTGTTCGTGGTAGAACTTTGATGAGAGTGACGCAGGGGTTTGAGACTTATTCGGGTCGGTACATTCAGTTCGGCGGTACTTGTTTAATAAGAAAGCCGAACCGAAGTAATTTACTAGAATATTGTATATTCGATTTTGCCAGCCGGCTGTGCCGATTAATGCCGACCCGAACAAGCTTGGATCTCAACACAACTGCTAAATTCATTCTCATATATAGCGTAACAATAAATTAACCTGCTAAACTACCAGGCAATCATAAACACACAGGCACTAAAATAATCATTTGTCATTACCCACTACTTCAAAATTGTACGCTACGCTATCATATTGTAGGCGTGCTACGAGATTCGTAGCACGTAGCGCCGTGAACTACGCAATACACGTAGCGGTAGTTACATATAGCTTATGTTTATTGTTCACTCTACACGATTTCAATACGGAATGTACCAATAGACATGGTTTGGTATATACTTTGATATTTTTTCATACATAATATCATGCTTATCTTTCTTGCATAGTTATGAGAATATATAAATAACAAGTAATTCGGAAGTTTTGGTTTGAATGTTACCGTGTTATCCCAATAGGTTGTAGTACTTTTTGCGTACTACAACCTATTGGGATAGTATATAATACGTATAAGTTTCCCAGAGTTCGGAGTTTCTGGGCTCATTCATTTAAAACTTAAATAAGATGCTAGAGTTCTAAAGAGCTTCACTGACACCTAATTATTAGCAACAAAAGTTAACAACAAATTAGAACAGGTTTTCAATAATATCGTTCCATTCTTTAAGTCCATTTATTAATATACTAGCTGCACCCTGCGGTTTACCCACATGTCTGGATCCAGTGGGAACATCGGGATAAAAGTATCCATCCTATGTCCTAACCCAATCATGGCCTACCCATGTGCCAAATTTCATCCAAAACCGTTCAGCCGTTTTAGCGTGAAAGCGTAACAGACAAAGAAAAAACTCATGTTAGCATATTTATAATATTATAATATTAGCTAGGATTAAGCTATTACGTACAATTTCACGTATAAATTAAAACCTATGTTTTGAAGGTACCATTGGCTTGTGCGCTAGAGGTCGCGGGTTCGAATCTTGCACTGAACAAATATTTCGATGGCCCTCGCTATGATCGCTCGTTGATGCGTGTAAGATTTCGTACGAAACACATTCTAGACACATTCTATTCTAGAGTCTATATAGTATCTATTATTTAAAACTATAAAAAAAACATTACCTTGCTTTTGTTCTTCGCCGCAGTCGGGTAAAAAGACTCATATGAATGACCGATATAAATAGAATACTAAATCAATGGCCGACCTGTCGAAGAGACTGGAACAGTAAGTAATAGTAGTAGTAGTTAGTACAATGACCCGTACACAGGTGAGTGTCACACCTCCTGGGACTACGACCAGCTGACGAGGGGTAGTTAGCTGCACGATATGAACTAATGATTGACTTACTTGTACTTTTTATTGAGGACTTTCTACGAACCTTGGAAAGATGACTAATAAATCAAATCGTCATACTAATTTTAATATTACCGCCGATTGAACCCGAAGAGGTGTAAAACCAGTCATGTTATTTATTTATATGGGCTAATTTACTGTACTAAATAGTAAATTAGCCATTAATACTAAAGAATTTTTATTATAAAACTAGCGGCGCCCCGCGGTTTCACCCGCGTAAGTTTCGATCCCGTGGGAATATCGGGACGAAAAGTATCTTATGAACCAGGATATAAAGTATCTGTTTGCCAAATTTGATCAAAATCCATTCAGCCGTTCTTGCGTGATTGAGTAACGAACATCCAAACACAGAAACTTTCACATTTATAATATTAGTAGGATTCCAGCTAGCTAAAATACCCTCTCGCTCTCCCTATTACTTGATCTCAAGTAAGCTTATTTTAGCGAGCTGGAATTTTATGATGTTCTGATTTTCTTTGCTTTTAAACCCAGTGCCTGAGCAAATGAAACAAGTAATTTAATCGCCTCATTAATCAATTTGTAATATCAACAATCGATTAATGAGGCGTTATGCAATTGTTAGCATGAACGATCTTTGAATCACAAGGATAAGTAATAGTAGAGGATTCGCAGAGGAACAACCTTCAGCCATCTGTTTAATGGATGAAAAGTATTTTAAATCTTTAGTCATCATCTGCGTAGCCTTTTCCCAACTATGTTGGGGTCGGCTTCCAGTCTAACCTGATGCAGCTGAATATCAGTATTTGTATTTTAAATCTTTAGTATGTCAGAAAATACATCGCGAGTGGGTTGGCAAAAAAAAACCTGTGAATTTTCCGGATTGAGCTGCTCGCTCTGCTAAGCATTGTGACATTTTGAATATTATGGAAAGCCATAAAAATATACCTACCAGTTTTATATAAAAATTGACATTATTGAATATTATATACAAAATGACATTATGATTACTTGTAAAGTATTGTTTTATTGTGGATTTTTCGTTCTGTTAGTTTTAGCGAAGGTCTGGCAATTTGAGAACTTTATACGACCTACCCAAATGTCCTTAAGTTCTGAGTTGAGCTCCACTATTACTGACAAATGCTTGCACTGGCTGGACAGGTCCACTCAAATCTGTGTGGTTCTTTCCTCAAAAGACCATTTCAGACTCTTATCTACATGGTCCTCATATGGCCTGACCAAGACTATGTCTGGACTTTAAAGGAGACGGTGACCTCTGAGTTTGTTTCGGCCTTTCTTCTCAGAGTAGTCAGATAGGAAACGCCGACCTCATCTAGCTTATTTTTATAACTTTTTAATATGACGTGTAAAAGTGATTCCAATATCCTATTTACAGAATAAACAATTTCATTTCATTTCATTTCATTTCATTTCATTTCAATTAAAAAATGACTTTTTTTTAAAGGTGAATATCGTCTTTGCGGGTCTTAGATTATAATTAAGACGTAACAGTAAACAGACTGTCTCGTTGGTCTAGTGGTAGCAAGCAATACTGCTAGGCATGAGGTCCTGGGTTCGATGCTTAGGTCGGGCAAAGTGTTATTGAGATTTTCTATTAGGAATTTCTCAACTCCTATTACATGGGACTTAAAAACATAGCTGGAGAAATGTGGGTGTACTATAGGACATAGGTACAACTCTGCCTAACCCTTCAGGGAAGACAAGCGTGATGTTATGTTATGTTATGAAAAATGCTCGCGTATGATTTGGACATGTAGTTAATTTTGCAATCTATGGAATTGTCATAAGATTAATTTTTCAGTAGTCTCAGAAAATGCTCCGCTCTGCTCTTGGTGTGCGCTGACGCTAAAGCGTAATATGACCTTATCACAACTTCCTTCCAAATTCAAAAGAGACAATCACTTCAAAATCAATTCTTTTTTCTTTTGTTGAACAACAAACATCCCTGATTGGTCGCCACCTGCGCACTTAAAAATAGAACACATCCGGTATGGAATTATGAGAAAAACGTGTGATCGTGCTCAAAAACCGACCGGGTACAACTACACTCACCTACGACATCTGCCTCTGCATATAAAGTAGCTTTTAAACATTACCACACTCTATCAACACTTCAAAAACATCACTCCACTTTGAAACTCACCCTTATGTTTACCACGTTAGGGTTGTGTAGCTCGGTGGGTTAAGTTTGACAGCTGTAAAATAAACTTGGTGTCAGCAGGGTGTCAAATTGCAGGGGACATCCTGTTAATAGACGCTGCGTTTATTCAATAGTAGCAAGTAATTGATTTGATTGATTGGTTGTTGCGTTAATTATGGTAATGTTACTGTTTTGATTGATCGATGATTGTGTTACTTTTTGCGAGTTTTGATAAGATAGTAAATTGCAATCTAATAATAATATTTTTTTGTAGTGAAATTATATCGATTTACGTGTGTAGTAAAATAATGGTTTTGGACCCAGCAAAAAAGATGGTCGCTTGCGCATCTTGGACAGTCAGATCTTTAATCTTGACTTTTTTCTAAGTAGTTGCTCGAGCGATAGAGCAGGAAGCTTGTAATTTAAAAAAATAAAACTTATAAAACTAAAACCAAACATACACTACAAACAAATTAAAAATCCGGAGTCACACGCATAAATCGAACAGATTACGTGTGACTCCGGATTTTTAGTTTATCTGTCTGTGATGTCTTGGTTACATCTTTTTAGTTGACTCTTTGTCGTAGTTCGGTTTTAGTTTAATAATTTTTATTTTTATTTAAATTTTTTGGGGTGAAAACATAGCACAAGAGAGGCTTTTTCATCCACACATTACACTCAAGAGAGGTCATCACAATCATAAACACACATGTCATAAACTACTACGCCGATAATAGCCACGTTGTCACTATTTAAACTCAAGCCAATTACGTTCAACCCTTGCATCACCGCGCTAAACGGTGGGAGATTATCCGCTGCCGTCGTATTAGAGGGTTAACTCATTCACACGGGTCAGTTATAGGCTAATAAAGTATTTAATAACTGTTGTTTTGTGGTGTTATCTTGTTAAGAACAGTTTGATATAAGAAAGGTTATCGTTGAACACTTCAAAGTTTTATTTTTATTATTTACCAAACCATGCGCCCGATGGGGTTACCCGTAATTTTTTTTTCATAATATTTCTACGTATGTAAAACTGTGTTGATAGTATTTTGATCATTTTTTTTGTATTTATCTGTTGAGGTTTTTAATTAGCAATTAAGTTGTATATTATTGTTACAACGATGTAAGCTGTTAGCTGACCGCAGGCGGCAATTCATAGAAACAAGTAGTGTCGCGACGACACATCGCCTGCAGTTGCCGCCTGCGGTCGGCTACGGAATACGTAATGGTACCTTAAGGGCGCACCCAATCACAAATTGCTTAGCATGATCCACTGTTATGCCGAAAATACTGCAGCATTCATTTTGAAATAAATATATGTTAAAGTTGAGGATTGATGATAGGTCTTATGTGAGGCGAAAACACGATTACATAAAATTTTCTCTATAGAAAAAAAAATCCAAAGTTACCTCTGCACAGAATTATAAACCGCTGGTATTAAAAAAATACTTCAAAATAGATCATGAAACTTTACATGATAACTGAACTAACTATAAAGCAGGTCTTATGTGTGTCATTTTTAAAAAATTACTATTATTTTCACCGCAAAAAGCAATTACCTAAACTTTTCGACGCTTTAGAGCCGCTAGCGCCCCACTCCGTCTCGTTCTCACTCAGGTCGCGAATTGTATGGTGCGAGCGGGATAAAATCTGAGGTAGGGTGCGCCCTTAAGCTGTTTCTGAAGCTCCAACGTCTTTCTTATCCTTTCAACAATACACTCGTTTGAAGTTTCTAAAGCCTAAAGACCTATGGCCACTAACTACGATAGGCGTCGCGTTGTAGACCTTTTTCAAGTTATTACCCCATATTCGTTCTTGACCACGTTTACCAGATTAGGTATGTAGGTATATTTGTCAGATTAGGTATGTAGTCGTTGAGCTCCTTAATTCCTGAGTTGAGCTCCACTATTACTGAAAAATGCTTGCACTGACTGAACAGGTCCACTCAAATCTGTGTGGCTCTTTCTTCAAAATACCATTTCAGACGCTAATCTACATGGTCCTCATATGGCCTGACCAAGATTATGTCTGGACTCTAAAAGAGACTGCGACCTCTGAGTTTGTTTCGGTCTTTCTTCTCAGAGTAGACAGATAGTAGGTCAACGCCGATCTCATCTAGCTTATTTTTACTATTTTATAATATGACGTGTAAAAGTGATTCTAATATCCTATTTACAGAATAAACAATTTCATTTCATTTTGTGGGAGTCCATACTGTAAGAAAAAATAAACAAATCATTATAAGACTCAACATTCACGAGAGTATATAATTTGATATGAAGTGCCAAGGAAATCCTAACAACATTATTTTCTTATAATTTCTTGTACATTATTATTGCTCGGTTCATATTAGTACGTAACAATGAATCGTATTATTCACAAGTTTTTGTTGTGACTTAGTTTGTGTAATACTCAGACCAAATAAAAAACCAAGACAGAGCGCTGCGAACAATACAGTGAAGCATGCCAAAACTACACCACCGCTCTTTGCGTACACACTCACACGAACACATTTACAATCAAGCTATACCTCACTAATCGCAAACTTGTTTATGAAACCGGCCTCACTTCACTATTGACCGCGCTTTGTCTTTGTTTTTTATTTGTGTGGTGTAATAATCAAAAATATACTGAAAAATAATAATGTTAATGCAAAGGCATGTTATTCTATTATTATGAAAACTTCGTGAGGAAACCGGCATGTCCTAGAACAAAAAATTCGAAGATATTATTATGCTATACGCATATCGCTATATGCATCTACCAACCCGCACTAAGCCCGCGTGGTAGATTACGGGCCACTCCCATTCACCGAGAGCAGGCTGTGTCCCAGCAGTGGGAACATTATAGGCTGATTATGGTATGTATTCCTCAAACGATAAGGTGGAAGTGTCCTCTAAGCTGAATCAGAATTAAACTATATTTATGCGTACGCGCAAATGCCCGTGAACTATTTAGGTTCTTAGATTCTAGGAATTACAATTAAGCTCAAGGCAGTGTGGATACCATGTCCGGTATAGTGCGGTTAAGAAATATCGTACCGTGACCTTGGCTATGCCGATATTAGGTAATGACCTTGACTATGCCGATATTAATGACCGGTAAAAGAAGAATATTTTAGTTCTGACTCATTCGGCTTTAGCTGATGAAGACCGTGCCGTGGTCAATATTGCGTGATGTCCTTCTATGAACCATCCTGTCTGTCTATCTGTCTGTCTTTCTTTATGTTACCTTGTCACGCCTAAACCACTAAACTGGCAAGGAGATAGATGGCATCCTGGGGAAGGGCAAGGCTACTTTTTGGTTTCAAAAATATTCATATAGTGGATGAAAGTTTGTGAAACCCAGCATTTCTTAAGTATCCCGGTAGTACGTTCCCGTGGGACGATATCCGACATCCAAGCGGGCGAATCGGCGGGCAAAATAATGGATTTAGACGAAATTGGTACATGGGTAGACCATGACCTGGACATAGGATACTTTTTATCCCGATATTCTTACGGGATCGAGACTTACGCGGGCGAAGCCGCGTGGCGCAGCTAGTATTATAACAAGGTCATGTTGTTCTTTTGTTTAAGATTTTACTACATATTATGCTTAATTAGGTAATTTCAGAGAATAATCCCTTAATTACTAATCACGGTTACGAGTACATTATTTTTAAGATTGCCAGAGTTCAGTTGGGCTTGTAGCTAAGTAATAATAGCCGCACGGGTCGATCGATCAGGTTAAGCTATGCTTGCCGCGGTTGGTCCGTGGATGGGTGAGCATCTTTACATACCAAGACCTCTCCGTGACTCGGAAAGCACGTTGCCGTTGGTCGCGGCTGTCATTTGTGCATCTTTGACCGTCGTTACGGGTCGTCAGAAGCCCGAAAGTCTGGCAACCAGTCTTACCAAGGACTATATCGTATTACCCAGTACCATAACTGGGTTGTGGAGGTCACATAGGCAGACGCTCCATATAAAATACTGTTTTCCAGCTGGATCGGTTAGACTGGAAGCCAACCTATAGATTGATTGCCAGACTTCAATTGTTGTCAAGGTTACCAACTCATGAAGTTTCTTGTCCAATTTTCTCTATATAGGTAAATTGTTAATTGTTGCTATGGAAACTCAGAACTTTTTCTCAATTCTAAAGTCTCTGATCGGTGTAGTTTGAAATACCCTTTGAATATGTACCCCAGCAACTGTCCTGACCTGCAAGTCGTATCGAATCGAATTGTGAAACTATCTATAGCACAGACAGACGACATGACATGTTTGCTATAGCAGCAAGATTCGGAGGTCACGGCCTTGGAGTACACGTGTCGCGCTCACGGTTGCCTAGCAACGCTCTAGACGATACCGCCCGTTTACATCTAAAGGGCGAATTTCACCAATGAATCAGCACATAAACTACGTTTAAGGGTCACTATTTTCTGTGGAATATTGACATTGACAGCTCTTGAAAGCGTTTTAGATGTGCCCGATCGAGTTCCGTTTCAATTGTGAAATCCGCGCTAAGACTAAGCTTTATATTTAGCATGTTTTTTTGTTTAATGAGTAATCAGGGCTAATTTCACCATTTAAACTGAACGCGATTGGCAACAATAGTCCTGTCAGTGATGGTGGATAGATACCAGTACAATGTGATATTTCCATTTTCGACAACTGGGTACCTGTAGAACGGCATTTCCGATTCCACATGACTGTATTTTGGAGCAAGTTGCTAATGTATATTCCTGACGACAAGGTTGTGTCTATGCAAGTTTATTATTGTTATAGAATATTGAGACTGACGGCTCTTAAACGCGGTTTAAATGTGCCGATCGCGTTCAATGTCGTTGGTGAAATTCGCCCTCAATCGAATAAACCTTCAAAAGAATGTCCTATTTATAATATTCTATGATATGAACGCTTTCTTTGAGACCTTCTTCAACAGTCATTGTGTTACTGCCACCAGCTCCTGCTTCGCACGGGTATTACGACTTCACAATACATCGAGATTTCTTAGATAAATGTCAATGGATAAATTTAACTTTATTATTAACGTATTATATACATAAACAGGCATTAAGTCCGCCTTTGTACAGTATTTTCTTTTTTACTTGTGCATAAAGTTTCAAAAAAAGGAAAAAAAACCTTCCGGAATAAATTCTCTAAACGATGGTGAAAACCTCATCAAAATCTGTTGCGTGGTTTAGAAGAACAGCGGACATACAGACAAACATTAAAAGCGACTTGAATTTATAATAATTATGTATAGATCTAGATATTGCATGTTCCCCGATGAAAAAAAAAAAAAAAATTAAACTACCTATTTTAAACGAAACTAGTTTCTTCTGAAAAAAACACTCAATGGGCTTTACACTTAACTATAACTTGTCTCAACAACAACCACTTGTTATTGTTGTTATTGTTGATGTTATAGTCTTGCTATAACTTGTTGTGTATGTTGTGTTGTTGAG
Organism: Lithophane semibrunnea; assembly: GCA_947363905.1. Classification (NCBI taxonomy): domain Eukaryota; kingdom Metazoa; phylum Arthropoda; class Insecta; order Lepidoptera; family Noctuidae; genus Lithophane; species Lithophane semibrunnea. The sequence continues at coordinate 2,167,606 of OX376202.1, read as the reverse complement.
TCTTGTCTTTGATCGTATGACAATGGCTTCACTTAGCGTTGATCTAATTGGGAAAGTCCCTCTCACTGAGAGAAGGCCTGTGTCCCAGTCCCAAATTATAGGCGACTTAGTAAAAAAAAAAAAAATGCATGAATAAATATAACTATCAGTTCTAGTTGAAAATTGTAGATCGTTGCCACCTTGTGGTTGCCACGGACCATTCGACATCTGACAGTGCTAACATGAGTCACGCGGGATCATTGATTTGATAGTCGAAATTAATTCAGTAGTTATATCCCTAGGGATATAGCTATATACAGTAACATAGTTATATGAAAGCGGTTCATAACTGTCGGAGTGCCCTAATTTTGACGACAACTTCATGACCACCAATTTCGACGTACTTCTGGTCTAACCTATTTGGTCGGAGTGCCCTGATATTCCTATTAAGACAGATACGAACTGTTTTCTTATAACTATATTACGTTATTTAGCTGTATCCCTAGATATCCCTAGGAATATAACTATATCCCGGCTTCAACCATCATATACATATTGCATACCTTACATATTGTGTCATACGATAATTTTGAAATTCGATTCTTGTAGATTTAACCTTCTCCTCGGTAGAGGCTGAATATTTTGTTGGTCTGCTCACAATGTTTCTAAGCGCCTACCTTCAGGTGGGATCGTCTGACGTGGGCCGTATGCTAAGTTTGTGGTTTAGATTAATTAATTGGGGAATGATTCGGTTTACGATTGAGATCAGTTAGTTTAAACACCAATTAAGTTAATTGGAATAGTTGTTAATTGTTATTAATTTGAGTTATCTGCGGGGCAATTCCCTTATATTTAAGAACGTTCACATTCGCATCTCATTCGCAATCTATCAAAAAAACCATCAATTTACCAACAGTTTGACAGATTGCGACTTGAATGTGAACGTTTTTTATGTACGAGAATTGGCCTTCTGGTCAAAACTGAAACTTTTTCATATTCACAACTGAAAAACAAAAAGAATAGAACATTTCAATACATACCTATGACGACGTGTTCAAAAATATTTATATTTCAGAATCATTATCAAATAATAATTATTAGTTTTATCTTTATTGACCCGGAGAAGATCGCTGGGAAGACCTGGTTGAGACTCACACAGACCAGGGAAGCATGGCACACAAGGGAGGAGGTCTATACTCAGCAGTGGGTGGAACAAGGCTGCTAATGATAATGAGGATGAATCATGAATTTCCCAGATCATACAGTTCAATCAATCAATCAACTCAGCCTATCGCTGTCCACTACTGGACATAGGCCTCTCTCAGGTTGCGCCATAACACCCTGTCCTCCGCTTTCCACATCTAGTTTGTCCTAGCCAACTTTTTAAGGTCGTCGGTCCATCTAGTTGTGAGGCGTCCCCCACTAAGCTTGCCGATACGCGGATATCCAATTTGTTACTAATTACATAAACGTACCCTACCTCAGCTCAAATTTTGAGTAGTGGTGCGAGCATTCGCTCTCACTACTCACGGCCCGAGTGAGAGCGAGACGGAGAGGGGTGCTGGCGGCTCCAAGCCTCGAATAGTTTAGGTAATTACTTTTTACGGTGAAAATAATGGTAATAAAAAAAAAAACGCTTTATAGTTAGTTCAGTTATTATGCTAAGTTTCATGATCTATTTTGAAGTATTTTTAATACTAACGGTTTATAGTTCGGTTTAGAGGTAACTTTGGAATTTGTTTCTATCGAGAAAATTTTATGTAATCGTGTTTTCGTCAAACATCTAGCATCTATCCTCAACTTTAAAATATATTTATTTCAAAATTAATGCTGCAGTATTTTCGGCATAACGGAGGATCATGCTAAGCAATTTGAGTTTGGGTAGGCCCTTAATACACAAGTGCCACTAGTGTATTTGGTATTACACTAAGTTATAATTTGTTTTGTTAAATGTATCTTCCTTCCTAAGACTACCTACTTCAGATTCACCTACCTGTAAAGTAGCACAAGTTGGTCCATACCTGTAGGTACCTGTGTGCCACATGGTCAGTTCATCTGCCGGTGACGGGAGGCTGCGGTGCTGCATCCGGCGCGCTTCCGCTCGCTCACGTTACAGAAATACCCTCGCTTCCTGTTCCCATGACCCAATGGATACGGTTTTAAACTGATTGCTTTTTGTTACAATATGTTTAATATCGATACTGAGATTGAGGTGTTCTTTTTTTGGAATTTTGTGTACTTGTGTGGGAATATGTGAAAAAATATTGGGTTTGAGTAGAAAGTGATTATCATAGATATAAGTTTTTTTTATATTTTCATGGTGATTATAGAATGTGATAATGATAAATCATAAATTGGGTATGTTGCCGATAACAGGTGCTTACTTTAAGGTCTGCCGACATCATCTAGCTTATTTTTAATATTTTTTTAATATGACGTGTAAAAGTAATACTAATATTATCTTATTTACAGAATGAACAATTTCATTTCATTTCATGTACTTAATTATGTCCTCTTGATGGTAAGGTACATTAACCCATAATAGGCATAGTTAAAAAACTATGCCTATTATGGATTAATTTCCCTTTTTTATGGAATTTAAATTGTCCGTATAATCAAATCACAACTCTCAGTCTTTAACAGTAGTATGAAACGGCTATAACACGGGAAATTGATATAGGGTGTCAATTTGCTTAACAATTACTTTCCCTGACTGTTGTGTGTTAAAATCAAAAACCCGTACTTTAAGTCTAAAATATACTTGGCAATAAGAAAAGATTTACTTATAAGTAAAGTTATCCTTAAAGTCGTATCAGAACCAAAGTGAAAGTGATGTGATAATACACAAAGGTTCCATCGCTCCTACATGGGGATAACAAAGTAACGTGTTTCATGAACAACTCATATTAATCCCAAAGTGCCGCTAACTGGATTTACTTAACCTTACGCGAATTGATAAAACTTTCTAATTTGCGCAAGATGTGTTACGAGGTCGTCGTTAATAGGAGATTGGGTTTCGTTTTCAATATAAATATGTGTTTTAAGGGCTTATCCTACCTGAGCTCAAATTCACTTTTTATCTCGCTCGCACCATACTACTCGCGGCCTGAGTGAGAGCGAGACGGAGTATGGTGCTGGCGGCTCCAAGCCTCGAATAGTTTACGTAATTGCTTTTTGAAATGAAAATAATGGTAAATAAAAAAAAAACATAAAACCTGCTTTATAGTTAGTTCAGTTATTATGCAATGTTTCATGATAAAATTTGAAGTATTTTTTTTAGGTTTATAGTTCGGTTTAGGTAACTTTGGATTTTTTTTCTATCAAGAAAATTTTATGTAATTATGTTTTACTTTACTTACTTTAACATATATTTATTTCAAAATTAATGCTGCAGTATTTTCGGCATACTTAATGGAGGATCATGCTACGCAATTTGAGGTAGGGTAGGCCCTTATACGATACACTATAATAAAGATACACTACACTATGCACCTTCTTTAAAAGATAACTGTTCTCTGAAAGGTCTAGTGAGAATTTAACATAACATCATGCCTAATTTCCCCTAAGGGTTAGGTGAAGGTATGTACGTACAGTCACGGACTTTAATTGACGAGCCACCTTCAAACTTTTCAATTTTGCAGTTTCATACATTCACGAGATTACACGATTAAACACGAACTCAAATCGCATGCTCGTAAACAAGATGACAAATAAATTACTTTTAATCGGAAATAAGTCTTATCCATAGAGGTTGACTAATAAGTTCCCAATGATAAAAAAAAATACAATGTTGCATTAAGTTTATCAAATCTATTTGATACCGACCTCCTTTGAATCATAGCTCATTAACTCGATAATTCTGAAAACTTAACTGAAGACAGTGACGGTTGAAGTAACGATGTCAGAGACGTTACTTACTTAACTTTTCAAAATGACTTTTAATATTCATCCGTACGCTAACGTTACTATCGCAACAGTAACCTAGCAACGATTGTTTATCGTTGCTAGGTTACTGTTGCTAGACCTGCAATTGGTTGACTTTGGGTAGTCACTCTGCTGTCAGATGCTGCTGTGTAAAGATATGAAATATAATTTTCTTCTTCTAATACGAAGACATGACTTTGCGTGTCGGGAACCGAATAAACCCGATTTGCATTACACGGCTAAAATACGAACAGTGCCAGGTGGCTCATCAATTAAAGTCCGTGACTGTACATAGCACCTGTGGCCACATTTTTACATGTTTCTTGTGAGAATTTTGGAAGAGTTTTTTTATAGCATATTGTAATTTACAGATTGAATCAACGCTTGTTCTATGTTCATCTTCTTGAATACGCCTTTTGTCTTACTGACGATTTGCCAGCGTGTATCCAGGGTGGCGATTTCTGAACGTGCTCTCCGCGGGTGCGAAGCGAGGTAACCACGCCTCCGCGACGTATGCGCCGCGTTTTCATAATATTCTACACTCGCTTGTCTCAATCTCTCTTGTTATTGGACAGGGTTATTGGTACAACACCAGCAACCTCTTAAGAAGTCATTGTACTCATCATTGTAAACAACTTTTACTATGGGAACAAAGGTTGCTGGTGTTTTACCAATAACTGTATACGTAGACCATACGTTATACTGCACAAAGAAACAGTTCGTTCGACTATGTATATAGTGAAGCTACAACTTCGTGGTGGTAGTTGAAGTGGATCCACTTCCCCCAATTAACGGCGGCTACTCGCACGGAATTGTAATCAGCTGATTGTATTGTTGTTCTTTGTTTTTGTACGAACATCACACTAATAGGTACACATGAGTATGTTGGCTATTAAAACTGTAACTTTTTACATACTTTTTAGGGTTCCGTACCCAAAAGTTAAAACGGGACCCTATTACTAAGACTCCGCTGTCTGTTCGTCTGCCTGTCTGTCTGTCTGTCCGTCTGTTACCAGGCTGTATCTCATTAACCATGATAGTTAGAGAGTTGAAATTTTCACAGATGATGTATTTCTATTGCCGCTATAACAACAAATACAAAAAAATAGAATAAAACAAATATATAATGGGGCTCCCATACAACAAATGTGATTTTTTTGCCGTTTTTATAGATAATAGTACGGAACCCTTCGTGCGCGAGTCCGACTCGCACTTGGCCGGTTTTATTTATCAAAATTGAGACAAAAAAATTGTTCAATTTCATTCCCTGCAGAGGTACCTTGTCGTTGGTAATAGTTTGTGTTACTTTAACAGTTTCTTTTCTCACGATTATGATTAAAAAACACATAACATCCTGCCACATAACGCCTGACACATAACGCCTGTAATCTCCGAAGGGTTAGACAGAGGTGCACCAACACTCCTACAGTACCAACACCCACATTTCGCCAGTTATGTTTACTATGTAACAGGGGGCGGGCGAGCCTATTGCCATCAACCGGAACCGGCTACAAGTTCAGACTCAGGGCTGCTAGTGCTACTACTCATTAAAAAAAAAGTGAAATGTTAAAGGATTTTCTATCTGACTGTACCTTGCCGTAAGAAATATGAATTCCTCCATTTGTATACCAATGGAGGAATTCATATTTCTTTTTCATCTCTTATAAAATATTAATATAAGTAATGTAATATTTTTTTCAGTATTCTAGCTTAAAGTAAATTGGACTGTTCATAATTAAAGGATTTCAACTACCTCTTGAAGTTTAAATAAATTGCCGTCATATTTTTGAATTACAAAAATGTAAATCTACTCCAGACATTGTTTAATTAAGTACACATCATTTGGGAGTACTCTCATTTTAGGAACATTATATATTTTTACTAGAAATTGTTCAAATATGAAAATTAAACCACATTTTGTATGATCAAAAGAACATTTTAAAACCATTTTAATAACAATGGTTTTTTAAAACCATTAAATAACTCAAAACTCAACGCATTTATTTCAATTAAACCATTTACAGTTACTTTTGAATTGTCAAAGAGTCTGTCAGTGAATCAGAAAGTTGAAGTTTTAGTTGCCCATTCCAAAACGTAGATCTCTATTGAGAAGAACGGGCAAGAAACTCCAAGGACATTTTTAAATATACAGGGTGTAAGGGACAGCCCTCCGCAGACTGATGGGGTGAATTCTGCATATTATATTAAGACGATCGGTACTTAAAATTATTTCAGGAACGTTATGAGAATCCAATAAACCTGATTTGTATGATTTTGTGTGTTTTGATGTGATTTTGACCTCACGCGCAATGTATCGTTACCGTGGCAAACCCCCCGTAGCCGCACTCCCCGTGTCGGGGCAGGCGCGCTCGAATATTTTAACATCCATTTTTTTATTTTAGCTGTTTTATTTACATAAATGGTGTGCTGCGTACAGAGCATGTAATTTTACATTGAAATATAGGAAAAGTAACTGAAAAAACGATAAAAAAACGGAAAACTTTGTATCTTGTTGCATCTTTAGGTACGAGTATGTGAGAACAATGTAAAAATTCAAAATATAAGATATGACGAGTTTCAATTGACGGCACCTGACGTCCCCCGTTCACGAACATGACGCGTTGATCAGCACCATCCAGCTCAACCATTTTGTAACGAACTCGAATAACATACAACACACTTACATACCATCACGCCTGTATTGTCCAAAAGGGTAGGTACAGGCGTTTGATACGTCCACTTTTAGTCAAGATTTGAGTTGTATGTTAACAAATCAGTCTCTGGGCTGCTACTGAGAAATACCATATGGAAAACTCCGGGATCGAGTCCATGCACATCAGTCAGCAACCGTGCTTACTTTTGCGCACTAACGACTCGGTAAAATACTAAATACGTTTAAGGCTCTTACATACTGGCGCGATTCGCCGCGCGACGCGACGCCGCCGCACTGTTCATCATCATCATCAGCCTATAGCAGTCCACTGCTGGACATAGGCCTCTCCAATTGCACGCCATACAGCTCGATTCTCGGCAGCTCTCATCCAGCTGCTACCAGCCACCCTGCGAAGATCGTCGCTCCACCTAGCCTGAGGGCGTCCTACCTTACGTTTGCCGATTCGCGGTCTCCACTCAAGAACACGTCTACCCCAACGGTCATCGGTTCTACGGCTAATATGGCCGGCCCATTGTCACTTCAGCTTGCTTGCCGCACTGTTCGCCGTGAAGTTTTCTCAGAAATTGTTTTGTTAAAATTCGCGTCGCGCGGCGAATCGCGCCAGTATGTAAAAGCCCCATATTAATTTAAAACATCATTCTAACTCATAATTTTAAATCGATTGACATGAACGATGTTTTGAGTTTCAATCAGCCTATCGCAGTCCACTGCTGGACATAGGCCTCTCCCAAGCTATGCCACAACACCCTGTCCTCCGCCTTCCGCATCCAGTTTGTCCCAGCCACTACTTACTTGAGTTCGTCGATCTATCTAGCTGGGTGTCCCACGCTACGCTTGCCGATACGCGATGTTTTGAGTTTGCTGGGCGCTAAATGTATTTACTACATAATTATTGATTTAAGCCTAAATCTGTTTTAGTGATCCCAACAACAGAAATAGATTTTAATTTACTGGGAAAATTTTGCTACTATTGTCAGCTAAAACGAAAAAAGAACACGAAGGAGCTCGTGGCTACGTAATAACAGCCGCACGGGTCGATCCATCACGTTAAGCTACGCTTGCCGGGGTTGGTCCGTGGATGGGTGACCATCTTTACATATCGAGACTCCTCCGTGCCTCGAAAAGCACGTTAAGCCGTTGGTCCCGGCTGTCATTTGTGGATCTTTGACAGTCGTTACGGGTCGTCAGAAGCCCGAAAGTCTGACAACCAGAGTCTTACCAAGGGGTATCGTATTACCCAGTTACTGGGTTGTGGAGGTCACATAGGCAGTCGCTCCATGTAAAATACTGGTATTCAGCTGCATCCGGTTAGAAGCCGACCCCAACATTTTGTTGGGAAAAGGCTATGATGATGTCAGCTAAAACGTCAAATATGTCCTGTAAATAATTTGCTGACGAGCAATCACCAAAAGTGACATTTAACTTGTTGTCATACCATCAGGGAAGCCCTGCCTGACTCATGGGTTTGCCCCTTCGTTAGGACTTCACTTTTATTTACAATTTGAAACTATTATTGTACCATTATTACTGAACAAAGCGTTAGTTGGCCTAATGTTTATTTGTATAGGGCCTAGTCATGTGAAAAATAAATCATATTTATTACTATGCTTTCTACCCTAAACTTTTACAAAGTTTTAAATGTTACACATTTTTTATCTGATTTTTAAACCAGTATTATAAATACATATGTAAACCTTAATTGAGCCTCATATCCTTGACCTGACCGTTTAACTTGCAATCTTTAATCTTATACCCAATTTAATTGAACGTATGTTTTAGGGCTCCCGCAGACAGGCGCGACGCGACATTTCCTATGAAAACTTAAGGAAAATTCTACCAGAATCACGTCGTACCGTAGCGTCGCGCCTGTCTGCGGGAGCCTTTAACCCGCACTACAAAGTTTTCCTAGTATTTTGTATATAGTTCCCAATAAAGTTACAGCGTCAGCATATTTCACGTACATTCCTACTAGGGAAGTAGCAGACGTAGGAACTATGTAGTTGATTCAGACCTTCAAAAGGATCCACGGAGCCTTTTAGCTTTCATGACAGCTTTTATGAAAATTCCGTTTTTAGCAATTACAATGCTACCTGCTTTTAAATTGCAGATCGCCGCCTTCCCACTTATGATTTTCCGGTACTCAACTATATTATCAGGAATTTCTAACCCCTCAAATATACTACTACGTTTAGTAAATTCTTTATTCTTTTTCCTCTCAATTCTATATATACCTAATTCTTAAAAATGTTCCCAAGTCTGTTGGTGTCGGTATTCCGTCTAGCCAGATACAGCTGAGTACCTACCTACCCCACATCTAAATAGTTTACACGGGTGCATCGCGAGGACTGATTGCGGTCATTGACCCGTTTGTCTAGCAAGGTGATTATGGGAAGTGGTTCTATTTTACGAGATGGTTCTCCTAAAACTGCTGTCAACCATCCACTTGGTAGGTGATAACATTATCTAAGTACATACTAGTCCTTAAATGAGTAGAATTTGTTGACACAAAATTAAATCCGGTACACGTGTAGGGCCTTACCCTACACGTGTTCTGCGGTAGGTTCTGGGAAATACGAAATTGAAATAATCATATGAATTCATCTGCCTAGTATTTTTCCAACTATGTTGGGGTCGGCTTCTAGTCTTACCAGATTTAGTTGGTACATGGAGCGACTGCTTATCTGACCTTCGCAACCCAGTTACTGGGTAAAACGGTACCCCTTGATAAAAATTGAAATATTTAATATTTGGTTAAATATGAAAAACCTTATTTGTAAACCAAAGTGATACAATACAATACGACTTTTCGCTCGTGACTGTACATCGTTATAGATTTTTCTTCTGAAAAAACGTACGTTAATGAAACAAAATTTAAAGCAATATGTAAGGACGTATGCACGTGTCGACAAAAAAGCAATGAAACTTTTTCGCCACGTGTATGATCGCATGACTTTATCTCGAAGCGCCTTTACTCGGTATATAAAAACATTAACCGTTTTTCCAGTCTGTTTGTGTCCTTTCCACGTGGTGAGGTGCATGCCCGCCCGAAGTAGGTGAGCTTCAGAATTGGGACGTCGCACCGCCGCGCCACTGTTCAGGGTAATTTACAAATCGCGTGCCGAGATTCCCTGATACTACCACCTTAGGCTTTGGGTAAGCATGTCGGGCTACTGGATGTGGCTTCTGGGTAGATTTAAAACTATAGTGTCATAATTAGAATACAGCAGAATATTTTCAAAATCTCGATCGTCGGAAGTATGGAAAATTGTAGTAAAGGGTTAACTCGATTTACAAAGTGGATTTTATCGGATGGCCTTAGGGTTAACTTGATTTACAAAGCGGATTTTATCGGCTGGCCTTACTTTCCGACCATACTAAAACGGTGCTACGATGTAGCAAACTGAACTGAAATTATATTTTTGTGTGGAAATTATGTCGACATTTTTAACACATCGTACGTAATATCAAGCTAAGATGCTTATAAGCAAAACTCTGTATAGGAATCCTAATGAGGAAGAAAGGAGACTAAGCGAAGCAGGAATTATCCTACCAGGCTTATTCGAAACCGTCCTAAGTCTCATTACACTTTCCTTAATCCCAATTATGATTCCTAAATTCAGAGTAGTGTTTTGAGGGCGGGTTTCACCAATGAAACTGAAGGGATCAGCACATCTAAAATGCGTTCAAGAGCTGTCAGTGTCAATATTCCATAGAAAATAATGACACTGACACCCATAAACGTAAAATTCGCCCTAAGTCCTTAACTCGGACCCGCTTATCTTTCAGGTGACGTTAACAGTATCGCCTACGTTGACAAGAAACTTTGTAGCGTCAGTACAATGTTTATTATCGTCAAATTCTGCAGAGAATCTTTACGAGCATTTGTTATAAGCTGGAGCTTATTTTTTGACACATCTAGTACACTTTATAACTAGGTATTTATAAATCTCTCGCTCATTATCAACAACGTAAATCAAACCTTAACAGCTTAGTTATAAGATATATTATGATATTGCCAGCTTTACCTAGCTGGTTATAGAAATATGATGAATAGTCAAAATAATAGTGGGTATGTATTTATTTCTGTGGCTGCGTGTCCGACTGCGTAGAAGTCGGAAAACCACATTGTCCCGTCTTCCGCAACACTTAAACGACGCCTATTAGACAGATGGTATAAATGAATGAAAATTATTGGTATTATGAGTACGTTTCATCAAATAGTTCCTATGCCATAATGTTGGCTCAACTGTTCATTGTAGGACCAATGCGAATACGCTACGCCTATAGGGCGCTACATATTTTTTAAATTTTTTATATTATTATTTGATTCGCTTGTGTTTTGGTTTATGAAGAGCGCTACATATTAGGTAAGTTTTCAGTGGAGTCAACATTACGGCATAAGAACTACTTAATGAAGCGCACTCTTATGTATCCAATCGCTTAGGGTTAGCAAAAAACACAAAAAAAAACTAAATTGAACTGAAAGACCTGCGGAGAGCACTTGGGTTTTATTTCCACATGTTACAATTTGGCTGTAACCAAGTGAGCAAAATAGTGAAAGCATAATTATTTAACTAGGTTTGAGAGGTTAACAGAAATACTAGTAATGTGCAACAAGTCATCATCATCTGCTTAGCCTTTTCCCAACTATGTTAGGCTTCCAGTCTAACAGGAAACGGCTGACGTAATACCAGTATTTTACAAGGAGGCCTATCTAATCTCCACAACCCAGTTACTGGGTAAAACGATACCTTTTGGCAATACTGTTTGTCAGACTTCCGGGCTTCTGAATACTCGTAACGACTGCCAAACATCTACGAATGGCAGCCGGGACCAACTGCTTTCCGAAGGGGTGTCATTATGTTATGGATGGAACCAGTATGACGGCGCAGCAAGTGCCGCCATCTAGTTTTGTTACGAAGTTACTACAATCACTGAAGAGGTCGGATAAGAGTGGTACTGACTGATTACTGTCACTTTAGCAGAGCATCGCATCGTTGGTTGCTCGGCGACTGTCTTCTGATGACAGAGATGATGCCAGGGGAGCGGATGCCGTACCATGTCCACGACGAACTACTTTTGAACCACTGATACGATGATAACTTTTGGTAAAGGCTTCGCCATTATGTATATTGTTTGTGGTGAATGGGGCCAACATAACGTGTTTTCCATTAGGTACCCAGTGGTCTAACCACTTGTAAACTCCGTCCTCTATAGTTTTTCCAATCGCGAACAAAATTAACTTTCCAATGAACTTTATTCAAATAGATATCAAAAGTTTAATATGAAGACGTTCCGATAATGCGGAAGAAACGAACTCACGTCTTAGCTCTTTGTCACCCTGGTATTAATAATGTGCCAAGAAAGGGATGGATATATATTAATAATGGCTTTTATTTGATTTTAATGGAAATGGTTTAAGCTATGAGTTGTTGGTCCTTGCCACATTTGCAAGAACTTTTTTAGTAAAAGACCTTGATTCAATATGCCAGTGTTTCGTATGTAAATTAACCATGGTAAGCAAACATTTATGTTATTACTTAAAGGCCAAAGATACTCAGATATTATATGTTAATAGGCATACAGGGTTGTTAACCCAAACACAAGTAGCTGTCTACTTTCATAGATACATAATAACACTCCAAACTTTACTCGTATTTACGTACTTACATACATTTCATACAGTACTAACTACCTTAAAAAGGTGTTACATACCTCTATATGGCCCTGACTTACGAGTTGTTGGTCGTGAGTTCGAACACAGTCAAGCGCTTTGCTCTGTGTATTTTCATCACCATTGCTCTCAAAACGGTGAAGGAAAACATCGCGAGGAAACCGGCATGTCCTAGAACGAAAAATTCGAAGACATGTGACATCTACCTACCTTCCCGCACTGGGCCCGCGTGTGGATACAGCCCACTCCCTCTTGTAGAGAGAAGGCCTGTGTAGCAGCAGTGGGAACATTATAACAGTGATTAGGCTTATGTTATAACTATATTTGAAGATTTGGATCGCTAAACCAAAACTTATTTAGTTGCATTAAAAAACAACGTTGTTAAGAGTTATGGCCCTAAGAGTCTTTCTCCGCAGGATGTCGCAGTTCGCTGTTCTGCAGTGGAGCTCCCCAGCCAGGCAAAGAGACCAAAGATAAGAACGACAAACGAAACGAACACGAAAGACTAAGAACAAAGATTTTCTAAAACTTAGATTAAGAGTACCTTCAGCCAAAGTAATAAGTTTCTGTAATATTGTGTTTACTCAACCAATTATCCTCAGTGACTTATGAAACCTCCTCCTAGACTCTGGCGTCCTTGTACTAAGCAAATAATATAATCGAGTGTTACCACGCGCAAACAATTGCCTTTACTTTCTCTCTTTATTGACAAAACAGGCGAAATATGGCGCGCGCCTAAATCACGCCTGCAATGTCTTCTGTAATAAAAGACTTAGCATTATCTTAGGAATTATAATACCCTGGTACCCTGCCCTTGAATTTAAATTCCCTGCTTGCGGGGTTACTCCAAGTTTTATTGTTCGAGGTCAAGTTAACCCCAGACATTGTTGGTATTTCTTGGTTACGTAACCATAAATTGAGTAGTTGGTTTGAACTAATGTTTAGTTTGAATGCAAGAGTTCTACTAGGATTGAAATAGCCAATTGTAGCAAGTTCTAAAATACCTCTTTCGTCCACCCTACGTAATTTCCAGTCTCTTATTTTACTCCGTTACGAAATTATGTTGCACAACCACTTTTTTATTCACAAAAAGAAGGCATTCATAAAGCCAGACAAATAATTTTCCTATTTCACCCTTTTCCTTTGAGGAAAACCCTTAGTACGATAACAATTATAACTCCGTATATGAGACGATAAAATCAGGCCAAAAATAAACAAAAAGTATATGAATGAAGATAGTAAACACAAATAAACATTTTAAAGAGTTCCATACCCGAAGGGTGCCAAACGAACCCTATTATTAAGCCTCCGCTGTCCGTCCGTCTGTCTGTTAGCCGGCTGTATCTCATGAACCAACCGTAATAGGTAGACAGTTGAAATTGTTAACAGTACAGTGTTACAAATAATAAAGCGGGGTCCCCATACAAGAAACGTGTTTTTCTTTACTAAAGTTTAGGTGTATGAGGAACAGGGTGTAAAGTTCACTCATCCACCATAGAAAAGGGAGGATCCTCCAACCGTCTGGTTGTGTTGTGTCTGGCGGGCAACTGCCCAATGATTGATATTGGGTTTTTTGTATATATGTCCACTGCACGGTAAACTCTAATTGCGCGATGCAGGATTTATGTGACGTCAGGATTTTTGTGTGACGTCAGGTCTTTGATGCGTAGTTCGCATGTGGCGATGTAGATACCGCCACAAAAGTATAAAACGAAGTATTAAATATTGTACGGAGGTACGGAACCTTTCGTGTGCGAGTCCGACTCTCATTTGGCCAATATTTTTTTTATCAATCCGTACTGTCCCACTGCTGGGCCAAGGTTTCCCCCCATACTTCCTCATTCATCTCATTCATCTTCGCCTGCTGCCGTTTCCGACCAATCAGTCAAAAAGAGTCTAGGTCGTCGCGCCAGCATTTGTTAGGCCTGCCTCGGTGACGACGCCCGTCTTCAAGAATTCACTGCGAGACGACCCTGGTCCATCTGTCCTTTTGCATCCTGTACGTATGGCCCGCCCAGACCAGCCAGCTCACCAGCCACCAGGCAGCCAGCACCACGCAGCAGCTAGCACAGCGCGCGGCAGCTCGCCAGCATCACGGTCTTATCGCCAAGATCGGCGATGCCAAAAAATTTAATTAAACAAAGCTAATGTTTATTCAAAATCAAAACAGTTAAACTGATTCTCTACAAACCTCGCAGACACATACGTCTTAGGGAAGTAGTGTTTGATTCGAAAACAAATCTGTTTATATCCGTCGAGACAGGTACTATATGTTAGCGATACAAAGCCTCCCCGAGACTGCTAGGGATGTTACCATTGATATGGGGAAAGGATAATCTTCTTCGATAGATAAAAGAAGAGATTTTATCCATATCGAAGTTTTAGTGCAAATTACTTTTTTGGTGATACATTATCTGTAGAAGCACTAGAACCCTCAGAAAATGCTCAAAATTGCCTGTTTAGACCGCTGTCATCAGAGGCCTATTGTACAAATTTGACAACTATTAATGAAAAAATAAAAACATAGGGGCTCAGTAAATATCCTTCAAAATCAATTTATAAAATATCTTTCAAATTGGTCCAATATTGGAGGAGGAAATAGACGAGAGCCGAACCTCGAATTATGACTTTTTGTATGGAGAGACCGACCCTATTTCCTCTTAAGACAAATTTGTTTCATTTTAACAGTTCAAAAACATTCATTGCGTTATTTACGCTGTTGAGCAGATTTTTTTTTCGAATTTATGATGCAACTAGCTTCCGCCCGCGGCTTCGCCCCGTATGTCGATCAAAAGTAGCCTATGTTGTTTCAAACCGATTCCGATTCTGATTGATCGCGCATCACGCAATTAGGGTGCTGTTTTTCTTGATAGGTTTACTAATAAAAGGTATTGTAGGAAGTACCTCCTACAGTTTATGACATACTTGAGCATCATCCCTATTTCCACCAAGCACGTGACAATGAGTCTGTTTGTCTCTCCGTCACGCCGCGGTCACCAACCCTAGGGGGTAGGAGCTATGGCTAGGCATTCCTAACGCTTTAACGAACTAGACTTAA
The DNA here is from genome assembly GCA_947363905.1 of Lithophane semibrunnea. Lineage (NCBI taxonomy): Eukaryota > Metazoa > Arthropoda > Insecta > Lepidoptera > Noctuidae > Lithophane > Lithophane semibrunnea. The sequence continues at coordinate 2,152,297 of OX376202.1, read as the reverse complement.
TATTAGTAGGGGATGAAGGGGCCTCGCTCATAAAGCAAATTTATCGAAGAGGGATGGGGGCATAATGCATTTGTAAGTCTGGATACGTGAGGGGGATAAATATCTCTTTTAAACGTCTGGTTGTTGGTAAACTGTGAAACACTTTTGTTTTTTACCCGACTGCGGCACAGAATAAAGGAGGGTTATGTGTTTGACCGTGTATGTATGTATGTCCGTCTCTATGTTCCCTCGTAACTAAACGGCTGAACCGATTTTCATGAATAATATGTCGTTAGATTCGTCTTTCTTGCGCGAGTGTTGAGTTTGAGTAGATGGAATTCCCAAGTTCTGCGGGGTAATTGCGTAAACACACAGATAAACTGACAATTGATCGCAATTCCCCTCATTTTGTCAGTTCAGTATCGTTCAATGCTTTATTTACGTTGTTCGGCACTTCGGCAGACGATTTTTTTAAACATATGAAGCAATGTATTAGGAATTTCCTTCAAATCCCTCGAATTGTGATTGACAGTACAAAATTAGGGTGCTAGTCTGAGCTGTTTTTGTACATTTTAGATTTATAAATCGTTTAAAACAACACACTCAGCATTGTTTTAATATTAATACAAAATACGTAAAATTAATATTCTATATCTATACATTATTATTAATTAAAGTCATTTTTCGTGTTTGACTGTATGTCCGCGTTGTTCTTCTAAACCACGCAACAGATTTTGATGAGGTTTTCACCATCGTTTGGAGAATTTATTGCGGAAGGTATAAGTGCATAATAAGTTATTATTAAAGTTACTTAAAACTAAGAAATCTCTATGTTTTGTCAAGTCGTAAAAACCGTGCGAAGTAGGAGCGCGTCGCTAGTACGAAATAAATAATAAATAAAAGCACGCTATGTTAGAGCTAAACCTTTGATGTGGGCGGAATGTAAAATTTATTAGAACAGAATATTCATTATGTCTATTAAGCTAATTGGCCTGTCTAATGAATTCGCTTCCGAGAAACTCATTCGTTTGGAAAACAATATTTTCACTTCTTAAGAGGAAATAGGGTCGGTCCCCTCTCCATACAAACGCTGTCGCCTTTTTTCTCTCTGGTTTTTGACCTTTGAGCAATGATTTTTTAGAGTAAAATAAATATCAACTAGTTCTATCCTCCTATGTTTTCCGTTTTGATGATATTATCTGTAGAAGCACTAGAACCCTCAGAAAATGCTTGAAATTGCCTGTTTAGACCGCTGTCATCAGAGGCCTATTGTACTTTGACAACTATTAAGAAAAAAGAAAAACATAGGGGCACAGTAAATATCCTTCTTAATCATTTCATAAAATATCTTTCAAATTGGTCCAATATTGGCGGAGGAAATAGACGAGAGCCGAATCTCGAATTATGACCTATTGTATGAAGAAAAGACCGACCCTATTTACTCTTAAGGTGAAACATCAGGGTTGCCCGCGAAATTCAAATTTTCTTACGTTTTTTGCTATTTGCAGATCAGTATCAGGCTGTATATTGATCGGTATAAAAATCAGCTGTTCCCTACATTTATGTTCGCATAGCTCGTCGAAATGTAGGGAACACCTGATTTTTTTTCGCGATATCAGATTTGTTTCCATAATGAAAGTTGTTCCTAATGACGAGTACAAAGACCCCTTAAGAGAATGCCCATGAATTGAATTTCACACTGTATGGAAGTAGTAATAAAATAAATTACAATTTGTGCGAAGTGACTACAACTCACTGTAAGTAGTCGACCATAGTGGTCATCCGTCTTCAGAGCCGGTGACAAAATGTAATTTGAACGTTAAAATAATGGCATTAGTACCTAATGTAGTCTGTAGGGGGCGCGGTTGCCTATTCGTACGTCTAGCAGACGTAGGGTGAATCATAAGGCGTTAATTCCGATGACACATGGTATACAAATGAATATTTGGGGTGAATCTGCCAGGGTTGCGGGAAAGTCCGAAAGGAATATCGGGACCCTTGGCAACAGGCAACTGAAGGAACTAGGGTGGGTTTTAGTCAATAAAAGTCTGACACGCCCAGAGCGGGAAAAGTCATTTGATGATTACCCACCCTTAAAAAAAAAGGGGTGAATCGTTAACATAACATCTCGCCTGAAATTCCCGAAGGGTTAGGCAGAGGTGTACCCACATTTCGCCAGTTATGTTTAAGTCCCATGTAATAGGGGGCGACCCTATGGCCATCAACCGGGCATAAATCCAGAATCCGGGCTGCTACTGAGAAATTCCTGATGGAAAAACCCAATAACACTTTGTGCGACCCGGGAATCAAACCCAGGACCTCATGCTTAGCAGTAGCGCTTGTTCTGAAACCGCGGCACATGTTTACGAATCCGCCGGCCTCACGTCACTCGTGCCAGCGCTCTGTCTTGGTTTTTTAGGGTTCCGTATCCAAAGGGTAAAACGGGACCCTATTATTAAGACTCCACTGTCCGTCCGTCTGTCTGTATATCTGTCCGTCTGTCACCAGGGTGTATCTCATGAACCGTGATAGTTAGACAGTTGATATTTTCACAGATGATGTATTTCTATTGCCGCTATAGCACAAAATAACAAACAGAATAACATATTTTTTAAGGGGGCTCCTATACAACAGACATTCAATTTTTTGCCGTTTTTATCGACAATGGTACGGAACCCTTCGTACGCGAGTCCGACTTTCACTTGGCCGGTTTTTTTTTTATTTGGTACAAGCATCTGTCTGCTATTCTGATAACAATAAATAAAATGCACTAACAAGCAGGTAACTATTATGAAAGAAGCTCACTAAACTTCCCCAGTAGTGCGCGCAAGATATTGCTGCGCAGTGCCTATGCAATATGATATCCTAGTATTTTCCTAACGCAGAAAATGAAGATAATAGTGGATATATATCATAAGGCTTTGATAACTTCTACGTTGTTTTTCGCATTTATTTAATTTCGCAGAATTTTTGTGTTATTCGATATTTTCTGCTACTACTATAAAACTTGAATGCAAAAGTGACTCTGTCTGTTAATTTTTCCTGTATTAGTCACATACTGTTTTGTTTGACAGATGGCCTGGGACCTGGAGAAGTACAAAGACTGCTTTTCGTCTTGAATATGTACCTATGTAAATAAATAAAATATAAGTAAAAACCTTTTTAAAAACAAGCTTTTAATGAACTAAAAGGTTTTTCCCAGGACCACCTTCCATCATCAGACCCTGAACACCACCTAGTGTCAAAGCACTTGTTAATACATAGCTAATGAATCCAAACACGATGGTACTATCTTGTTTGATTGAGGAAGGAACTTCTCAATCAAACAAGATAGCACCATCGTGTTTGGATTCATTAGCTATTTTTGGATTTGGATTCATTAACCAACTTCCGGATCCATCATCAGACTGTGATGTCTCGTTAGTTATATAGGTATGCCAAGTTTCATCTCAATCGAATGCCAGGAAGTGCTTGAAAAATGGATGACAATTGGAGTAACCGGAAACACATACAAACAGAGCTAGCTATTAAAAAGCTTGTAAAAAGGATGAAAACCAAAATACACGCAGACGAAGTCCCAGGGCACAACTAGTACCTAACTAAATAGTTTGTGCATCGAATATTACTGTGGGTTCGCTACGATTTTGCAATAATATTGTAGTTTCTAAGTAAGTATTACATTACATCAGACATCAGACAGACTTTAGTTTTTGATAAAGACTGTTATTATAACGATTTGTTTATTTGCAGGATTGAGTGAAATCTTGCTTGTGAATTTTCTTACGCAAAATAATATAATCTTACTGCATGTTTTGCATTGCTTTTTATTGCTTGTGTTGCTCGCAGGGAATGTCATGTTCAACAGCCTTCTCTCATCAGTGGTGATTATAGTTAGTAAATAAACCGTTTTAAACCACGGTCCGAGATTTAAAAACCATTTTAAATTTGTTTAAACCGGCTTTTAAACCACGGATTTTGGTTTGAAACGGTTTATTTACAGCTTTAAACCAGAATCCGTGGTTGAAAACCGTTTGAAATTTGTTTAGAACGGTTTTTAAGCCACGGATTTTGGTTCAAAACGGTTTATTTACAACTATAGTGGTGATTAAGAGAATTTCTCCTTTGACAATTCCTAGTAGCACTGTATTCCTAGTAACGATACACCTGTAGTCGGAAACACGTTGAATGAGCGTGACCGGGTTTCATAACCATCTACTTAGTTCACGAAATCATGAGGCTTGCCATGAACCCAAAACCTACTCCTAGGTACCTAATAAAGTATTAGGTCATGGTCATGGATCTAATAGACTCTAATAAAGGGTTACCATTTCGAAAAGAACTGTCAAACTTTTTACTTTTTTAACTTTGTTTTACAGATACTCATTTAACTGTTTTTTTTTCTGAAAAAATCCCAAAAGCTGTTCATGTCCGGACAAATCTCATCATCATATCAGCCTATAGAAATCAAAATATTTTATTTCACATAAGGGCACTTATGAAACGGCAGAAGCTAGGTGCACGGTTCCAATTGGTCGTTTCCTATGGAGAAGAGCCGGTAAGAAACTCCATGGTTACTCTTTTAAAAGATAATTGGCTTTTACAATATTTTCGAGTTACAGTGTTAATAGTTATGGGAGGACAGTGTAGGCCTTTCAAAAAGTTTCACTGCTGGACATAGGCTTCTCCAATTGCACGCCATTCAGATTCTCGGCAACTCTCATCCAATTGCTACCAGCCACCCTGAGAAAATCGTCGGAAAAATCTACCCTGGCCTAATCCCAAATACCTTGAGCACAGTTTTCCACCAAGATCTTTCGTCCCACCCCTCTATTATGGTGTAAGCACGTGGACAAGACGCGGTGGACTGTGGCCGGTGGGCGCAGTAACGTGACGCATGGACGCGCCCCATGCGACGCGCCCTGCATCACACGAGCATAGTGAACTTTGGAACGGACAGGGAAATGTGTTGCTGTAGTTTAGTACTAGCCTCTAATAGGGAAAAGCTAAGATAGCAGATGGCGCCACTTTGACACGAGGGAAACAAAGCAAAATATCAAAAGCGCGTGGCAACTTTTTTTTCGGTTTTTTTTTCGTCCTGCTTAATATTATATAAATCCTTACATATTATAAAACAAAGTCCTCCGCCGCGTCTGTCTGTCGTCCTGTTCGCGATAAACTCAAAAATTACTGCACCGATTTTCATGCTGTTTTCACCAATTTCACTCTATCCATTTCAATGGATAGAGTAGTTTGAGGAAGGTTTTGGTATATTATAATAACCGAGATCCATGCGGGTGAAGCCGCGGGCATCAGCTGGTGTAGGATACAATATTACCAAAAGGTTAAAAACATGCATACAAGTACTTATTTCAAACATATTTTATTTTGAGATTTTAAACTATCTACTTCACAGCTTTTAAAAGTAATCAGAACTAAAGATATTGTTTTTTTTATTTATAATCAGACCTGTAAAAGATCCATCATTCTTAGGCCCGTTGTACACACGTTTTTCTTGCCATGAAAAACTGCAGTTTTCCTGTGAAAAATACGGCTGATTCGCCGTGAGTAGGCACGGTCGTCAAAGTTATATGGATCACTATGGAAGCTTGTTTGACAGAAACGGCGGCACGGCTACGGCTACGAGTTTGCACGTATTTGCTCAAACAATTATTCTACGGTGCGGTTAGCGCGCCGTACCGTAAAAAATGGTAAAGATCGAACCGTGTCGTGTACAACGGGCCTTATAGGTACCTAGTCTTCAGCTTTAAAATGATCAGAATGCAACCTTGAATGTTTTGTTACTGTAAAGTGCTTGCACGTAGCAATTTCCCATTGCTTGCGAAGATTTTCGTTTTTAGTGAATTAAAGAACGACTCCTGCAACGCATTCTCTCGGTGGCCGGAATATAACCATAGATATTTATTTTTATTATAACCTTATGAATTTATGAAGAAATGGCGACTACATGTTTCCTATTTACATTAGGTATTTATTAACACCCCTTATAATTATGATTACAGGTTTGATTACGATAGTACTTATAATGTATTAACATATTAATATTATTTACAATTTAACATATTATTCGGAATCATTAATCTTTTTATTATCTAGTGGAACAGCGCCCTCTCACGAGAGCAATTGGCAGTAAGGTTCGGGATATTGTCCACAGCAAAGAAAAAATCTCATCTTTTAGAGCATTGATCATCACACTTAATTAACGATTTGGAATAAGGTAAGTTTCCACACGATAGGACACGTTTTCCTTTCTGCTAGAGAGTACGCACGGCTACACATCAAGCTATACAAAACCAGTTTACGCTGATCTCTCATTGTAGGGAAATCCTATACAATGCGAGATCAGCTTAAACTGGTTTTGTATAGCTTGATGTGTAGCCGTGTGTACCTACTTGTTTGATTTTAAATTTTCCGTATTTTTTATTTAAAACTGCCTATGAATCCTTCTCAAATGCAGCTTTTCGAATGCACCTTTGCTTCTTAATTTTATTTATTTAAAAGTGCAATATGAATACCCAACGGGCAGAGAGATTATTACAATTACAATTATCTAGACAAGCCATACTTCAACTTAAAATACATCGGGAAATTATTTCCTCAAATGCCCGCCACTCGATTGTAATACCCTCACTAATTAGCGCTTCCAGTCTGATCCTACCTCTTGGAGTCCGTGGAGGCTCGAGTTAACCTACACGTTAGTGCTAATTAGCCACAAACTCATCCTAACACTAATCACAATGCCGTTAACGTTGGATTTACTACGTAGTAAGTACCAGCCACTAGCCACCCTACAACCTTTGGCCTTCATGAAATTTTAAATTTCATTTCGTGTTCATGAAGGGTCTTCTTGAAGGTATGCACTCCTGGTACATATGCTTGATTATTCATGTTAGTATAGTTTCGTCACAGATTAGTTTCGTGCTAAAAATATCAATTCTGGATCTTCAGCAATTTGCTTTTTATTACCTAAAGCTGCTGCCCGCGACTTCTGCGTGAAATTTTGGCCCCCGACCAACCGCATCGTATCGCGTCGCCCGTACTACTTCGTTTTCGCTTTGTGTTATTTCTGACTTTTTTCGTTTTGATTCAAGGCGTTTCCCGAAATGCAAATTTTCCTAGTTTCAAACTCAAAACTCAAAGCATTTATTTCAATTAAACCATTTACAGGCACTTTTGAATTGTCAAAGAGTCGGTCAGTCAAAAATATGAAGCTAGTTGCCCATTCCAAAGCGTAGAGAACGGGCACGAAAATCCACGGACACACTTTAAATAAAAAAATTGGTTACATCGTTTATGTTGAAATTATGCATGTGAGAACAACGTAAAAAGCGTCCGCAATTATAAAATAAAAAAACCAAATATTAAAATAAGCCATGGCAGTTAGAGATGACCAGTCACAACTGACGGCGCCCGTTCACTAACATGTCGCATGGATCAGCACCATTTTGAACGGAGCTAAATGATCCAACACACGCGCCACCATCAGCGAGACATTTGAGTGAGCATGACATATAGACAACTAGCTTCATTTTTCTGACTGACCGACCCCTTGACAATTCAAAAGTGCCTGTAATTGGTTTATTTGAAATAAATGCTTTGAGTTTGTGTTTGAGATATTCCCAGCCGCCAGGGCACATTCAAGTCAATCAAAGACATATTACCCGGTAAATGGTAGCTCTAGTACATAGTACTCACACCGTTGCTATGCAATTATATAATACAAAGGAGATTTCCTAATTGGTACTATGTAAATGGAATCAGTATCCCAACGATAGTAGTAGGTAGATTTCAAGTAATGCGCGTAGCTAAGGATTGCCAGAATAAAAAACTAATTCCAAAAGTGTCAAATACCAATAAATCTCTTCCATCTATTGTCAACCTGTGTGAATCAGGGAATGATTCACACACAAGTCAACCACGTGTGTTCTACTCAATACTACAATACAGCAGGTAACAACTATCTATTGTAGTAATTTGTCCATTCACGAACAGAACAACAATATTGTACATCTCACTGGGATTTGACACCTCTAATGTTATTGTTACAATCACAATGAACACTTAATTTTAAAGAGATTTTTGTACTTTATAGAATTGTAAGAGCTCATCTCTGTGAGCATTCTGAGAACTTGATAACTTGTGTCTGTATCATGTCCTTTACGATTTCCCAATATCCCATTTTTAGGGTTCCGTAGTCACCAAGGAACCCTTATAGCCGCTGTCTGTCCGTTTGTATGTCTGTCCGCGGCTTAGCTCAGACTGTTAATACTAGAAAGCTGTTACTTGGCACGGGTATACTTAATCACGCCGACAAAGTTGTAAAATAAATCGGGATCCGTTTCCGCATGAAATCTTTGCAGCTACAATTTATTTAACCATTTTTGTACACACATAATAAACAGACAATGTTAAGTTTGCTCCTGGGAAAAAAATCATCCCAACTACGGAACCCTTCATTGTGCGTGGTCCGAGTTTTAATTTAGTATCGTTTCTTTATGAAGACTTGACAATAATGTCAAGTGCCACACAGCCACAATAATATTGAAACCACTAAAATTGAACCCAAGTCGAACCATTGCAGCACTAGGAGCATACTATCAATATATATTTTTTCACTTTTTCTTGAAACTGCCATTGCTTTATTTTTTATCTCGTACTACAGTTTCAACTTAACTTCCAAAATAACTTCGTAAGTAAAAAATGTTCATGACAAATTGGTTACAAATTCATAAAAAATACGTGAAATCCATAAAACCCATGCATAATTATTAGCTTACAATATCCCACTGCTGGGACACAGGCCTCCTCTCTGTGAGAGGGAGTGGGCCGTAATTTATCACGCGGGCCCAGTGCGGGATGGTAGATGTCACAGTCATATCTTCGAAGTTTTTGATTCTTGGACATGCCGCTTTCCTCACCATGTTTTCCTTCACCGTTTTGAGAGCAGTGGGATGAAACTATTTACATAAAACTCATTGTTTATTAATGAATTACTAAGTTAATAAAAAAACAGGCTATAATTTCGAATGCCGTTAAAAAATAAAATACCGACTATATTCTGTCCTGTCAATAGGCATTACTCATCCACCGTGATATTAATTGGCATCCGATCGCTGTTGGGGAATATATTTCATTATATTTGTCATCAGGGTTCCGATATAAAATTGCATCGTATGTGGGGCGGCGTTATACGTATTTTATACATGAATATTGAAGAAATTCAAGTTTATTGAGATTTGTAGGTTATAACGCATTTGAGAGAAAAAAAAAGTTATAATAGGTATCGATAAATCATTCACTTTTCTAATCTCCTGGTAGTTCTTGATCTCAAGGCTTCCGTTTCATTCTCATGGACTTGGAATTTTCTTCAAAGAAAGTGATAGACTGACATCACAGTTCCCTCACCCTCAAAAATGACTCGACGACCTATGATCTCCTGGTAGGCAATTAACTAAATCAAGCGCATTCTCCCAGATCTTGAACTCAGTTAAAAGGGGAGTAAACATTAGGTGCACTAATGCAGTGCAGTATAAAAACCACAGCTTATGATTGCAACAAAGCCAGATGTTTAGTGGTAACTTTTGTGTTAGAGGCAAATCATTTTATGGACTTTCTTGAAGATTAGACTGACCAGGCTCAGATACTAGTTGTACGAGTATGCCACTTATTACAGAAAACAAGTCAACAACGTTTAGTGAGAAGGTTCGTCACGCTAATTGCCTTTATAGGTATCTATAAACTGGTAATTTGGATCAAGTTTGGATTTTATACCACTTCGCTGCGACCTGATGCCTGTTTTTATGAAACTACACTATTTTTTTTACTGTTATTGACTATAAATTAATTTAAAAATATGTTGGAATTGAAAAATGAGGCGTGAATTTATCGAACCCTTCCACAAATTCGCCATTTCATCGCAGATTCCCGAGCATTAACTTATAAAATCTGTTCCCCTACGCTTTAAGACAACGTTATTAATTATTAGTCCCATCTAAATATTTTATCGTTTAGCCAGTCATCAGATATCGTCAATAGCACAGCATTCCCCTTTGCTTGCTTTTCCATATAAATCCGACCTTATTGTGTCCAAATAAAACTCATTTTAGTGTGTGCTTCGCGGCTTTTTGGAGAAATTCCCGCCCTATGTTTACCAAACCCTGAAATCCGTATTGAGAAACTTATAGTCACGTACTTTCGATACTGTATGCATATTATGTACCACTTATACAGATTTCAGCACCCGCTGCAGCTGTGTTCAGTAAATACATATAAATATATATAAGTACCATAAGGAAATATTAATGTATTTTCATATTGCAGCTTATTACAGTGTGTATGCAGTACCTGAAGAGTTTCTGAACGATAATAACAACAAAACAAACAATGGTCCCGGCGGTGCGCGGCGCTGAGCTTCTGAACGCACCCACAACAACAAACAACTCCACACAGATAACCGATTCACAAGTTTCCCGACGTGAACATTCGAAAATGGAACGCGATCTACGTAACACTGACACAACTCACGCACACTTACCAAACGCCCGGGGAAAAGCGCCGCACACTGTGAAGTACGACCAGAGCGCGCTGAGCTCGCGCCCGCCAGGATTCCGGTAAGCGTTCGGATTGCCGCAACCTGGCAACGAAGCTCGTCGGAAAATGGTCGCTGTTAGAAGAGGACGGCGATATATCGCAGAGAGCACACTCACACCTCCGCAGTAAGGTAGGTTTCCCGGGAGCCGGGCGTAGTACTAGAGACACATTGATCCACAGGCGGCAGCAGAGCGTCTGGCAACATCGATTGTGCAGTTTCCTGCAACCGGCCGTTGCCATGACGACCGCCCACCTCTGCACCCCGCCTGCGCTACGTATTTAGAAACTTTTCTATTACACTGGTTTATTAGATTTTTATTTGTCTTACGTAATGAGAGTTTTCAACAAAACCACGATGCGTGGCGGCAAAAGGCGCTCTATTTGAAGGGTGCCGCTTCCCGCCACTTTTTATGAGGCTATTTGAAAAACGTAGCCACGTAACTGAAAGTAAAATAGCGTCGTAAATTTTCCTTCTTCATGTGGGGCATTACACCTGTAATCGAATTCAATAAAAATCATTTTCGGCTTCTACGGGTGGTACCAATTAATTTTTATAAATACCTACCAGATTTTGTTAAAAAAATCATCTTGTAAGGGATAACTATTTTCATGAAAATAGCAAGTATAGTAGATGTGCCTTCAAAATTTATGATACCCCGCCCCCCTCCACCACCGCCCACGATATCAATAAGCATAATGACAATGCGTTACGACAGGATCGGATAATGAAAAGAAAAGTACAAAATTATATCACTAATTCCCCATGCAATGACAACAATAATAAGTACAGTCACGGACTTTAATTGATGAGCCACCTGGCACTGTTCGTATTTTAGCCGTGTAATGCAAATCGGGTGTATTCGGTTCCCGACACACAAAGTCATATGTCTTCGTATTAGAAGAAGAAGCCACCTGAGAGCCAGAACTACAAACTTGACAGCAAAGTGACTGCCCAAAGTCAACCAATTGCAGGTCTAGCAACAGTAACCGAGCAACGATAAACAATCGTTGCTAGGTTACTGTTGTGATAGTAACGTTGGCGTACGGAGAAATAATAATAGTCATTTCGACAAGTTCGAAAGTAACGTCTCTGACATTGATATTTCAATTGTCACTGTCTTCAGTTAAGTTTTCAGAAATAACGAGTTAATGAGCTATGATTCAAAGGAGGTCGGTATCAAATAGATTTGACAATCTTAATGCAGCATTGTATTTATTTTTTATAATTGAGAACTTATTAGTCAACCTCTATGGATACGACTATTTCTGATTAAAAGTATTTTTTTTGTAGAACTACGAATTTGACAGCAGAGTGACTACTCAAAGTCAACCAATTGCAGGTCTAGCAACGATAAACAATCGTTGCTAGGTTACTGTTGCGATAGTAATGGTAGCATACGGATAAATAATAATAGTAATTTCGACAAGTTCGAAAGTAACGTCTCTGACATTGATATTTCAACTGTCACTGTCTTTGGTTCCTTTATTTAGTTTTTTTTTATATGTAATTGTTTTTACATTTCAATTATTTCAATAAAATATACAATCTAACACTAAACAATTTTCTAACTAATATTAAATAAAACTAACTGTACAAATAAACAACTAATATCTAAAATATGGCGTCGAAAAATTCCTCCGCATCGCTGTCGGCTGGTAGTGTACCTAAGAGACTGGCGGCATTGCCACGTTGAATGGCAATGCTTAGCCTCTGACCAAGGTAAAAGCCAGCCCTTGGGTCATGGGAAGTGTCAAACAGCCGTTTCGAGATTTCATTAAATAAACTATGAGCACTTGGACCCCACGGCCCTAGGGTTTCAACCCCAAACGGCTCGAAAATATAATTGCCTATAAGGCTATTATACTTTCGCCGCTTGAGGTTTTCCGCAGCCGCAGCGGCGGCGCCAGCACAGCACGCCGAGCCAGGAAGATGAGATGGCGCAAGAGTATCGACACACGTTGCGTCCCACACTAAAGGCCTACCCATCTTCCATGGAAATAAGGACATGCCGTCCGGTCTTTTGCCATCGTCGCGTGCCAAGCCATTGGGTTCTAATACAGCTGGAACGCCGACGGTGACAAGAGCTCGTCGGATGATGTCATTAATGTTAGCGTGGCGTGCTAAGCGACCCGCACTTCGGCTGCAAGACAGGCCGTGGTGTCCGAGGCTGTTGACAACTTCGCCACAGTGACAGCGATGAGGAGAACAACATGGAGCTCCTAGTCGCAGGGAAGCAGCGATGCGGAACGTAGTGTCGTCGAACAAAGTTCCCAGGTTCGATGACGGTAGTGCGTGAAGCCACAGACCCGACTCCCACTTACCCACAGCCAGCAGGCGCGCGCGCTCCGCAGTAGTAGCAGACGTGTCAAGTAAATTGTTCTGTACTACTCTGCAGAGCGGCTCATCCCACCGTCTCTGGGAAGATGGATAGTCGGGTGGATCTGTATTCGGGCAAGCGAGTCTCCAGGCATCCATAGCCTCGGTGAAGCACGGCACGTCAAAATTAATCAGTGTGGAAGCTAGGATTTTCCTGATTAATTTCTCAGTACCGTGGACCGAGGATATGAATGCCGGTAAACTAATACTAGAAATTTTGCGGACGCCGAGGCCTCCCATGCGGATGGGAAGAGTAGCTTGCGCCCAAGCTCGGTCGTCCATGGCCACATTTAGGATCAACGTTAATGTATGACGGATAATTTGGTCCATTTGGTCTAAAAGATTAGTGTGCTTCCATAAATGCGAAGCGCGAAGGAAATATGTTAATTTAGGGCCGAAACAGCAGTAGCGGATTAGGGTTATGGCCGAATGCATGTTAATTTGGAACAATCTTTCCGAAACGTCATTGAAATTTTGAATTTTTTCCTCAATGAAACTGGGAAAGGAATCCTCAAAGATTGGAGACCCAAGGAGACGAAGAGAGCTTTTTTCAATAATTCTGATATCTGGGGCTATTGCGTTAAATTTGGGAAGTGTCAGATGTCTGTCAGTTTGAGTTAAGTTTTCAGAAATAACGAGTTAATGAGCTATGATTCAAAGGAGGTCGGTACCAAATAGATTTGACAATCTTAATGCAAAATTGTATTTATTTTTAATTTTTTATCATTGAGAACTTAATAGTCAACCTCTATGGATAAGACTATTAAATTTCAGATTAAAAGTAATTTATTTGTCATTTTGTTTACGAGCGTGCGACTTGAGTTCGTGTTTAATCGTGTAATCTCGTGAATGTATGAAACTGCAAAATTGAAAAGTTTTAAGGTGGCTCAACAATTAAAGTCCGTGACTGTACCTACTACGTATGAATTTGACCACTCGTGAAAATAGGGATAATGATGTTAGTTTGATTATAGATGTTGCCGAATTGGGTAATTAATTAAACAAAAAAACTTACTTGTATGAGTTTTTCCGATAATTATCCAATTAACCATTGCTCTGAGAATTATCATTCACATCAATTACATCACATGTAGTAGAATATAATATTCCTATGTAAATAGGACAAAATAATATTCCTATGTAGCAAAGTCTCTACGCCACATTATATAATATTGTACCAGGCCAGCATGTATGAAAGGTATCATATCATACCACAAAGTTAGTCAACTAACATAAGGCTTACTGCTCGCGATGAGGAAGCGTCAAGCGACACAAAGCGACATCGCTGTCGCTCGCGACAAACGAAGCGCGTACAATTGAGACGTTGTATGTCGCTCACGTTTCAAGCGACATGGTAACAGAATTTCGTAAGATTTACAGCGCCATGAATTTGCACACAAAATGGAAAGAAAACAGAAGCTTATAATTTCTGTTATGGTGAGTGTACAAGTGGGTCGACTCTCAGAGGTAAAACGAAAATGACTTTAACTAAAAACTAAAGAAATTGAAATAAAGGAAGGAAAAAAGGCTGAGAACATGGTGTTGTGCTGCCACATTGGGCACGCCTTTGTCGGTACAGCTTTCAGCTTCGAAAAATGAACATAATTATTGTTTTACTGGCTCATCTCTTTCTGTGCTAGGGTAATATTGCAGCTAACTTATACTTGAGTACCGTGGAGGTTAATGCACCACATAGATTGATTTCAGTTACACACATAAATCACGCGCCAGACATAAGGTGATACAGACACGTGGCAACAGGGCGGGGCCAGGACTCAACACTGCACCGCTCTGACGCTGCTGCCGTTCTGTCTAACATTAGCAGTATACAGATACTTCCTGCATTCGTCCTGCACTCACACTTACGTAATGCTGCAGTGCGTCTGTTCGAAAATGGATGTACCAGAGTGAATCCAACTTATTTTGATCTCGTGCGTGATTCTGACGTGCAATGCTATCAGGTTGATTGGGTTTTACTTGAAACCTTAAACAGTTTATACGAACAGAACATATTATCTATAAAAAGGGATCTGAAAGGTCTTTCAGACCCTTTATTAGACTGAAATTAGACTGTCCTTTCCAAAGCTCAAATGACTAGTAAGTCTAATTTCAATGAAGTTTTGAGTGTAAATGTAAGGTAACCCCCAGACCAAAGTAAAGGCTGATTTCATCAGGCAGATATCTTTTATCCGTGGAATAAAATCGTCGTCTGACAGTTTTTGTATGGAAAACCTGTCAAAAATTTAAAATTTATTCGCAAGATAAGACTCTATATACTCGGTATAAAAGTTTGGTGAAATTCGCCCTTAATAGTAGTTAGTATAAAGCCGCATCTTTTCATATGAGAATAAATTTAAAGAAAATTTTCGTCTTTGCCACTGATTGAAAAATAATGTACTAGGACACTATAAATGTAGTAGAAGATCGACAGGTATTTACAGAATAAAGTACAGTTCCTTGGGTCCGAGCTTTTGTTGGTCCTTTTCCTGGCGTATTGATAAATCACTCGAGTTTGCATAAAACTACAAGATCCTTTTTAGGGTTCCGTAGTCAACAAGGAACCCTTATAGTTTCGCCATATCCGTTTGTCTGTCCGTTTGTGAAATATTAAGCTTTAAAGTGCTAATTTTTGTAAGTGTCAAATATCCCCAGCTAAATGATGCCTGTTTGTTTTTTTGTATAAATCCCTCTAAGGCAGCAATAATTTATTATTGAAGAACCTGCCTGGGTAGATGACCCAAACAGCAAAGGAACCAGACAGCGAAGCGACCAAGCAAATCGCCTCTTCAAGATAAAATCATTACTTTCAATTTTCGCTAACATAATTATTACTGGCTGCGTCCTGAACGCGCGGCGCGGCGGCGCCCTAGGCCCGCGCGTTGCGCCGCGGTCACCATAGTGTCTACAAGTGTCAACAAAATGACATATTTCTATTGACTTTCATTTTATTTGTGTTTTATAGCAGTGTAAAGATTTAGTTTTATAAGATAATTTAAGATTAGTGTTTTTTTACCTATGTTGAACGCTAACAGTAGCGTCGCCGGAATTAGTGCCAGTCAACCTGCTACATCGCTCGAAGTCCAGGTGAGATGTCCCCACTGCTCCCAGCCACGCTTCTTTAAAGGGGAACGGGGGCTGCGCATACACTATGGCAAGGTTCACAAACCTCATAGTGTACCCCTGTGCCTCCCAGCCACAACTTCAACACTTTCGGACCAAACACTTTGGAAAACCCTTTCAAAATTAAAAAATTCTACTCCTGTTCTAAAGAGAGTTCCCCGGGGCGCGAGGCGGTCTGTTGCTCTAAGCTTGACGCGATGTCTCCGCCTTGCGACCCAGGAGAATTCCTACAGCGCCTGGGAGCAACTACTTACCTTCCCATACAGGATTCTGCATGTCCAAAAAAATTTGGCAACTAAAAAAACATTGACAAACCAAATTAAAGACAACTGCAACAATTCGACTCTTATTTTAGATCCAAAATTACCCGATTTCAGTAACCTCTCACGAAGAGGCCTATGTTCGCATGTGGAATCCAAATTGAGTGAAGGTGATATCAGGGGAGCGGCCAGGCTACTTTTCAGCAGCGATGTGGTGGCGCCCTACTCTCCAGAAACACTTTCAGCCCTCGAGAGCAAACATCCGGCGCCTGCGGATGGTCTCACCTTCCCCGACCCCCCCGTCCTTCCCGATCCGGATTCAACTCCTTTTAATGTTACTGCCCCTCAGCTAATTGCAGCCGTGAGCTCCTTTCGAAGTGGCTCCGCCGGCGGCCTCGACGGCCTGACTCCCCAGCACTTAAAAGACCTACTGAGCTCAGGCGCCGGGGAATGTGGTGAGTCGCTTTTGAAGGAGCTTGCGGCTCTAATTAACCTGATGCTCAACGGCGGTGTGAATGATGCCGTCGTCGATGTCTTGTACGGTGCCAACCTATGTGCCCTGCGCAAGAAGGACGGCGGCATCCGTCCCATCGCCGTTGGGTGCACCTACAGGCGTACGGCAGCCAAAATATGCTGCACATTGTATGGCGAAATCCTAACCAACAAGTTCCAGCCCCTACAGCTTGGCTTTGGATCCAAAGGGGGCTGTGAGGCTGCCGTACACGCCCTTTCAAGCTTTTTAAATGCCAGTAAAGGTGAGGTCATCCTCAAGGTTGACGTTAAGAACGCCTTCAACTCCGTTAACAGGGACACTTTGTTGGCCGAAGTAAAAAAGGAGCTACCAGAAATTTACGGTTTTATGTGGCAGTGCTACAGGCACCCTTCAAAATTATTATATAAAGACAACGTTTTGGAATCGGCAGTCGGATGCCAACAAGGTGATCCTCTCGGGCCAGTTATTTTCAGCTTGGCTATCCATCCCATAATACAACAACTAAATTCAAAATTTAATGTGTGGTATTTAGACGATGGTACACTAGGAGGTGACGTGGACACCGTTCTAAAAGATCTACAATTCCTAAAGCAGCAGTTCCAATCCATCGGCCTTGACCTAAACAACTCCAAATGTGAAATTTACCTTTGTGACGACACCGACAGACAATCGACCGTACAGAAATTTAATTCAATAGCCCCGAATATCAAAGTTTTGGAAAAAAGTTCACTGCACCTCCTAGGTTCCCCAATCCTAGAAGATAGTTTTTCACCATTTGTCGAGGCAAAAATTGAACATTTTAACGATATTTCGGACAGACTCTCTAAAATTAATCTACATTCGGCATTCACCCTTATCAGACATTGCTGTTTCGGTCCAAATTTTATGTATTTTCTCCGCTCTTCCTCTTTATGGAAGCAGCCCAACCTTTTAGACAAAATCGATCATATTATTCGAAACACTTTAACATCCATTTTAAATGTGGCACTGGACGACCGCGCATGGCTTCAAGCCACACTACCCATTCGTTTTGGTGGGCTCGGCGTCCGCAAAATTTCCAGTGTAAGCCTACCGGCGTTCCTGTCCTCGGTCCACAGCACCGAAAAGTTAACCGCAAGAATTTTAGCCTCTTCTCAGGTTGACTCTGAAGTGCCGTGTTTGACCGATGCAGTGAATGCCTGGAAAGTGGCTTGCCCGGACACGGTTCAGCCCGAGAACCCGTCTTCCCAGAGACAGTGGGATGAGCCGCTCTGCAGGTTGGTACGGAATAAACTTATTAATACGTCCAACAATACTGCTGAGCGTGCCCGCCTGCTGGCTGTGGGTGAATGGGAGTCGGGCCTCTGGCTTCAGGCGCTACCGTCACCCAACATAGGTACTATGCTGGGTGACACCACATTCCGGCTCGCTACATGTTTGCGTCTGGGCGCTCCTTGCGGTGCTCCACATCGTTGTCAATGCGGTGAAGGAGTCGACTGCCTCGGACACCACGGCCTATCCTGCAGCAAGAGCGCTGGTCGGATGGCACGGCACGCCAGCATTAATGACATTATCCGTCGGGCTCTTGTCACCGCCGGGGTGCCAGCTGTGTTAGAACCCAACGGCTTGGCACGCGACGATGGGAAGAGGCCAGACGGAATGACCATAATGCCCTGGAAGTTGGGTAGACCTTTGGTGTGGGACGCAACCTGTGTCGACACCCTCGCGCCATCCCATCTTCCTAGCACGGCGGGCTGTGCTGGGACAGCTGCTTCAGGAGCAGAAAACCTCAAACGGCGCAAATATAACAACCTTATTGGGAGCTATATGTTTGAGCCGTTTGGGGTTGAAACACTAGGGCCGTGGGGTCCGAGTGCTCATCGAGTATTTCGGGACATCGCTAAGCGATTGGTCGACTCTTCACGTGACCAGAGGGCTGGCCTATTTTTAGCCCAACGAATCAGCATTGCCATTCAACGTGGCAATGCTGCCAGCCTTTTGGGCACCTTTCCCATTGACAACGATGCGGACGAATTCTTTGATGCTCAATGAGCCCCTCCCCTTTATTTTTTCTTTTTAATTTGTTATATATGTAATTGTTTTTTAGTTAATTTAGTATAATAAATGTAAAATAAAGCTAAATGATTGGTTTTGGGTATGTGAAAAAAATCACGGCAGTAGTATATATAACGAAATTAAAAGGAAAACTATCACCGCGCACCGAGTAATAATCGACCAACTTAAATTTGCAGTTGCAACAACATGTTCAACAAGTTTTTCAACTACAATTTTAAGTTTGTTGGATAAATTCATCCCAACTACGGAAGCCTTCATTGTGCGTGGGTCGACATGCACTTGGCCGGTTTTTTTATTAATTTTTATTATTTAAGGGCTAGTCCAGACTGCCTAAGTGGGTTCATCATAGGTAAGTAGGACACAGATAAAAAAAAAATCAACACTCTGAAATTAACAATACAAATTATGATTTATGATGATTGGATAAATAAATTGACCCTTCCTACTATGAATAATTGTATTTGTGGTGTGTACAAGATCTAAGGGAACTCCTTAAATGCCTATTTGTCTTGTAGGGGTTCTCTCTAATTAAGGTAATCATTTTGACGGTAGGCGGCCAACACAATAGCTGGGGTGGATTCAAAGGTAGGGTTGAATTAATCCTATAGAGTTTTAAGAGTATTATGGTATTGTCCTGTACTTATTTGAATAGCAGTATATTTGTTTTTGAGAGACTTACAATACAACTTACATGTCTTACATTTTTTATATACTTTACTTTTCTTGTTGAACTAATTACTCCTTGCGGTGCTCCACATCGTTGTCAATGTGGTGAAGGAGTCGACTGCCTCGGACACCACGGCTTATCCTGCAGCAAGAGCACTGGTCGGATGGCACGGCACGCCAGCATTAATGACATTATCCGTCGGGCTCTTGTCACCGCCAGGGTGCCAGCTGTGTTAGAACCCAACGGCTTGGCACGCGACGATGGGAAGAGGCCAGACGGAATGACCATAATGCCCTGGAAGTTGGGTAGACCTTTGGTGTGGGACGCAACCTGTGTCGACACCCTCGCGCCATCCTATCTTCCTAGTACGGCGAGCTGTGCTGGGGCAGCTGCTTCAGGAGCAGAAAACCTCAAACGGCGCAAATATAACAACCTTATTGGGAGCTATATAGACTAACTAGATAGAGCTAGATAAACTTTCTCGAATTTACAGAGTGCTTGAGTGAAGTAAGTGCCATTATTAAGGCTAATGATGTGGAAGCAGTTTATATGTTAGGAGATTTTAACTTTCACCCTCTTCAACCTTTCTGGACTGAATTGTGTAAATTCAGTCTAGATCAGAACTGGGTATGTGCTGATGTTGAGAAATTAGGCTTAGGATCGGACAATCATACGTATGTGAGCGATATGAATGGTAGCAAGCGTTGGTTGGACCACTGTTTTGCTACTCAGACAGCTTGGCATTCCGTGCTGAGTGTTAACATACAGTATGATGTTTTCTGGTCTGATCACCTTCCTTTAGCTATAGAGTGCAATTTGCGAACGATTCCAGAAAAACTTGAATTAACACAGTCAGTGCCAGACAAGGTAAAATGGCATGAGCGTGGAGGTGATCAGATCAAAGAATATCATGAATTATGTAACTCGGAGTTTAAGAATATGCATTTTCCAGATCTCTTTTCCAATTGTGCTGACAAAGTTTGTGATAATGTAGAACATAGACGTGGCTTGCAGATGATGTACCAAGATATTGTAGGTATTTTGTCTAGGGCTGCCATACAGACCCATGAAGGTGTTCAGTCGCAAGGAAAAAGGCGTATTATTGGCTGGAATAAGCATGTTCGCGCTGCTCACGTGGAGGCGAGGTTTAAGTATCAGTCATGGTTGTCTTACAATAAACCCAATTCCGGCAGAGTGTGGGAAGAAATGCGAGAAAGTCAAAGGGTTTTTAAAGGCAAGCTTAAATGGTGCCAAAATCATCAAAATCAAATAAAAATGGACATAATAACATCACAAAGATCTTCCAAGAACTTTAGCCGGTTCTGGAAGTCGACATTCCGGCTTGATCTTAAGCCGGCTATGCCGGTGACTGTGGCGGGATGCAGTACACCAGTGGAAATAGCGAACACTTTCCAGAACCAGTTTCGCGTTTCCTCGCCGCTGGGGCCTTCTGAATCAATGGTCGATGCTGAGATCTGTCACAATAGCCCTCTTATTCGTTTTACAGCCAAGCAAGTATCATCTGCAATACAGAAAATGGCCAGAGGCAAGTCTCCAGGGCATGACAGTCTCAGCATCGAGCACTTGAAACATGCGGGTGTGCACTGTCCGAGAGTGTTATCCATGTTTTATTCTTTGTGTTTGAGTCACTCTTATCTTCCTCCCGAGTTAATGGACACATTAGTTGTCCCAATCATAAAGAATAGAACGGATGATGTATCTGATGTAAGTAATTACAGACCCATATCACTTGCCACTGTACTGGCTAAAGTATTGGACAGTCTGTTAGATAAAACTCTCAACAAATGGTTGAAATTACACGACGCACAGTTCGGGTTCAGGCCCGGACTTTCCACTGAAAGCGCAATATTGAGTCTTAAACAGACTGTCCAATATTATACTGACAGAAGCACGCCTGTGTACGCGTGTTTCCTCGACCTTTCTAAAGCTTTCGACCTCGTTTCCTATGACATATTATGGAAAAAGCTCGGGGAAGCATGCGTGCCAGCTGAAATTATACGTGTTTTCCAGTACTGGTATGGTAATCAAGTTAACTATGTGAAGTGGAATAATACACTCTCTGCTGCGTATGGGTTGGAGTGTGGGGTGAGGCAGGGGGGGCTTACTTCGCCCAAGCTTTTCAACCTTTACGTCAACGAGCTGATCGCTGGACTCAGCAGTAAACGGATTGGATGTTGGATGGACAACGTTTGCGTTAATAACCTCAGTTACGCGGATGATATGGTGCTGCTGGGTCCAACGGCCGGCTCCATGAGAGAGCTTTTAGAATATTGTGAAAGGTACGCTGCTAGCCACGGGCTAGTTTATAATTGTAAAAAGAGTCTTTTCATGATCTTCAAGGCCTCCGGTAGAAAGCAGTCAAACGAGCCAATTATCAACCTCAATGGCCAGCCCCTGCAAAGGGTGAAACAAGTAAGATACTTAGGGCACTATGTAACGGAGGACCTTGGAGATCATGAAGATATCGAACGCGAGCGTAGAGCGCTTGCTGTGAGAAGCAATATGCTGGTTCGCAGGTTTGCGTGTTGTAGTAAGGAGGTTAAGATTACGTTGTTTAAGGCTTACTGCCAGACCTTCTATACAAGCAGCCTGTGGGCCAGCTACGCTCGGAAATCAATGGACGCCCTGAGAGTTCAATACAACAACAGCTTCAGAATGCTGTTGGGGCTACCGCGCTTTTGTAGTGCCTCTGGCATGTTCGCGCAGGCGCATGTTCCTGACTTCCACGCAATGGTGAGGAAGAAGACGGCATCGCTATTAGAAAGAACGCGGTCAAGTTCTAATAGCATTCTGAAGATGTTAGTGGACAAATTTGACTCGCCGATAATGAATCACTTCATGCAAGTGTTGGTTAGGCAAGAGTGATTCACTACAACAGGTGAATTGTGATATATTCACATCCCTGTATGTAAATACTGTTCTGTGAGCTTAGTACCTACTTATAATAACACACTAACATAGCTTTTAAGTCTTTTGTAACTAACTAACTAACATAAATGGATCATTGTTGTCTAATTTAATTTATATGTTTGAGCCGTTTGTTTAGTTTATGTAGGGCCACGGCCCTAGTGTTTCAACCCCAAACGGCTCGGGTCCGAGTGCTCATCGAATATTTCGGGACATCGCTAAGCGATTGGTCGACTTTTCACGTGACCAGAGGGCTGGCCTATTTTTAGCCCAAAGAATCAGCATTTCCATTCAACGTGGCAATGCTGCCAGCCTTTTGGGCACCTTTCCCTTTAACAGCGATTCGGACGAATTCTTTGATGCTCAATGAGCCCCTCCCTTTTATTTTTTCTTTTTAATTTTGTTATATATGTAATTCTTTTTTAGTTAATTTAGTATAATAAGTTACCCAATGTATATATTTTACCAATAGCTTGAAATAAAAGTAAAAACATTACTATCTAAATATTGTACTTTTAGCGCTAAACATCATGCTGTCACTGTCAACTTTTAAAAACAATTGTCAGAAATCAGACGATGTTGTGGATTCTTTTAGTGCTAAATGTAATTATGTAATTTATGATGCAAGCGGCTTACATTTCTGCCTCTTGTTTTCCCCGTATACGTCCTCTAAAAGGATTTTTGTAATTTTTATTTTTAATCTATTTTCAGAACACTTTTAAGCGCCACCATTTCCTTTTTGACATCCGATCTGAACTTGTCAATCCGAACTACTAAAAAAACCTCTTGCAATATTTTGTTGCCCTAGTACTATAGAGTTACATTGCACGACGAAACTTAATCTCGCGTTGTCGCCACCCCGAAGACGAACGGTGAGACTAGCCCTTGAGTGAAGAAAAATGCGGCGACCGGGGACTGTAATTTGTATATGCGAGGCGAAGTCACACAGCAAGCATAGCGGGTGTCAGTTCAGCGAACATGGTGGTATACGGCCCACTTGCATCACAAGTCAATAAATTCATTTAACTCTAAACGCATTAACAAGATCGGTCTGTACCTGTCATCTTCAAACGATTGACAGAAATAGAACGATGTTTTAAAAGCGTCTAGCGCTAAATACATAATTAGTTATTTTTAGTGCTAGCAGGCCTAAATAAATCTACACTACACCTATCTAAGTATCTAATTAGATATTAAACACAATTATTGGTAAGTATCCATCGACGACGTTTACAAAAGTGTTAGTAAGGCATAATCTTGAACAATCTCGCGACTGCAAAAAGGGGTATCCTCAGAGGCCTTAGTGCGAGTTTCTTTTACCGCGTTCGGCGCTCCGATTGGCTGTTCACCAGTGAAGGCCAGTGAAGGGCCAATCGGACCGCCGAACGCAGTCGATGCGTAAAGTGAAGATAGTTGAAAGAAACTCGCACTAAGGCCTCTGTACGTTTTTTTCGTAACGTCGTTTAATGGTAATACGATGTAAACATGACTGACGAAATGCACCTACTTACACCTCGAAATGTACCTACTGTAACGAAATAAATAAACACACTTCGTTGAACACGTATAATTTTTGTAATATAAATATAGAAAGACACTTTTTACAAAAAATATAAAAAAGGTGAATATGAAATATAATTTAGTCGCGGCTATGGAGACAGTGGTGCCGAATCAAGCGTAATTAGGTTAAGGAAAACTTTCGGAATAGAACTCTTAGGTAAATTTAGTTACGTGGGAGTTCGGTGTGTATCAGCGATTGCAAAAGCTTATAAAAACCATAACTTACTAGCGCAAACGCAACGCATCGAATAAGGAACCGCAACCGAAGGTTGACCTAATGCCAGCTTAGTCTAATTTGCATACGAGATTATTTACGCGTAAAAAATAAACTTGAACGTATTTGAACTTGAAGGGAAAACTTGAAGGGTTTACAGCAGCTGCAGTTTGCAATGCAACGTGGAAGAATCCGAGAAAACGGCGCTTCGCAGTGGATAAATAAATAGTTAATAAGTCACGAGGTGGTTAGTTCCTGGACCGTGCGGTACGTCAAGAGGCGGTATTCTTTGTACGTGGCACGGCGCTCAGTCAACTGCGCCGCCGGGGCGCCTGATCCAGGATTATGGCGAAACGGGGAAACGAGGTGGGTTCCCAATACCCCACCGATAAAGGCCAAAATAGGCCTTTTCACTGGTTTTTAACCTATGACAAATAAGAAGGTTTTAGACTAGCGAAAAGGATACCGACATACCTTGGAGAAAGAGCGAGTATAGTAGCACAGCTAGAATCCGATTATACGTACCGTAAAACAAGGAAACGTGGACACAACAATAAAGACTATAATTAAATAATTATATTGCAAATCTTTCAGCATAGTACGCCGGGAATTACTTGAAGAATTAGAGCTCTTGCGTTCATGAGAAAAAACCGCCACTGACGGCTGCCAATAAAAAATTCTTCATCTTTCTTCACGTCAGATTCAAATTCAAAAAATTGAAATTATCTTACGATTAAAAACGACAACATCGATGGCCAGCGAAGTAAAAAAGTTTTAGGCTCGAAGATTTTATGCAGGGTAATACTGCACTACTTACACCTCGAAATGTACCTACTTACACCTCGAAATATACCTACTTACACCTCGAAATGTACTCGAAATGTATATACTTAAACCTCGAAATGTACCTACTTACACCTCGAAATGTACCTACTTACACCTTGAAATGTACCTACTTACACCTCGAAATGTGCCTACTTACACCTAGCTTCACCTCTACCCTTCGGGGATTACAGGCGCCATGTTATGTTTTATCTGGCGGACTTACATACATACATAAACTCACACCTTCCCGAACTAGGCAGAAAGTACAGAATGCCACCTGCTATAATCCTTACATACTCCGTTTAACTCGCTTACGTTCATACATGATCATACATACATTTAATAATAATGTGAATGAATAGATAGGTACTATAGAGCACTTATCTATTCATTCACATCCATTCATTTATGTACTGTGCTCTCAAAGTCAAATCATTTATTTCAATTAGGCACATAAAAGGCACTTTTGAACGTCAATGAAAACAAAGAAATAGTACTGATTCTAGTTGCCCCTTCCAAAAGGTAGTTTTTGTATGGAGAAGAATGGGCAAGAAACTTCCCGCTTGCAATGTAGCAAAGGTTTATAAATCCGTGGCGCGTTCTTGTCCCGCTCTTGATGCCTCACAGCGGGCAGCACAGCGGGTAAGGGTTAACTGCTACTTCAAATA
This sequence comes from Lithophane semibrunnea, assembly GCA_947363905.1. Classification (NCBI taxonomy): domain Eukaryota; kingdom Metazoa; phylum Arthropoda; class Insecta; order Lepidoptera; family Noctuidae; genus Lithophane; species Lithophane semibrunnea. The sequence goes on along the minus strand of OX376202.1, from coordinate 2,126,543 downwards.
ATTAAAGAGATTTGCACTCTTGTAGTAAGGGAGCCGAATTAATGTTCATTAGAAGAAGATTTTTATGCATGAGAAGGTTCTCATTTTTCTAGACTACATAAATATTTTCATATAACATAACATCACGCCTATATTCCCCGAAGGGTTAGGCAGAGGTGCACCTATAGTACACCCACATTTCGCCAGTTATATTTAAGTTCCATGTAATAGGGGCGAGCCTCTTGCCATCAACTGGGCATAATTTGGGGCATTCAATCCAGAATTCGGGCAGCTACTGAGAAATTCGTTATGGAAAATCCAACAACACTTTGCCCAACCTAGGACCTCGTGGTCAATAGTAGCGCTTGTGACCACTAGACCAACGAGGTTAACCGATATTTTCATCAATCTTGTTAAAAGTCTATGACTAATCTATCTTGTCGGAGTAAGAAGTAGTTCAATGAGGCGCGTCTCCTCAAACCCCCATTTTGAAACATCTTCGTATTTTGGGGTAACAGTTTCCTGTTGCACTGACATAAAAACAGAATAACAAAATAACACTTAGGTATATACCTAAGTGTTATTTTGTTATTCTGTGTACAGGGTGGCCCTATTTATAGTGGTCCAATTTTTTTAATAATGATCCAAATTGTATTCGAGTCCAATTTTTAAAAAATAATGATCCAAATTTTATTCGATTTAGTGCAATCACTTTCAATGTCTCTAGGTACTTGACTAGAGATTTCATGATAAAAAATCACAACTTCTAAACTACTGATTTTCGCGGAACAAAATTATGTTGCATTTAGATGAACCATAGGGATGTCATATAATAAAATAATAAAATTATACCACTATAAATGAGCCACCTGTATAAGCGTAAATGCTTTTCCAATAAATCTGCGATTATTATAGCTCAGTTTACGTCATTGTCAATTATATCCCGTGTCGCGTGGTTTTTTCGGCACTGCGTGGTGAGAGGAAACCTTACCTACCTTCCTTTACAAAAATAAAACCCACTGTGTCCCGGGAAACGTCCACACGAAGTTTATTCTCATAGAGGCTGCGCAGACGACAGACTTTCTCGGATCCGATCGACCCAGGAAGTCTGTGAGGTCGGGGTATGTATGATCTACTATACAGCTTGTAACAAATACCCTTTCCGATCCAAAAGGGGGCGCCTAGGTACCGCAATAACATTACTAAACAAAATTTTTTTTTTCTGAAAATAATAAAATTTAATATTCACGTTTTTAGTACTAAAATTGCACTAATTTAATTATAAATTAGCAAATTTTTTACAGAGGTCATAAGTTATGACTTGTAGATACCCGCTAAACGCCGGCCGCCTGCACCACATGTATTAACCCTTATTTTTTTTCTTTTATCCAAAAAAAATACCCCTATCTATAGACTCTCAGTATGATTCTTAACTACACCCTCACGGATCGGACAGGGTTTTTTTTACACGCTGTATATCCTTGTATACCTACACTTCTGCCTATTCCTTCACGGAATACTGGTGTGATGCTTGTGTTTTGTCTTTGTGTGATTATTTTCATTTTCACCTATTGGCAATCAAAAGAGTGCGTCGTGAATTGTCTGTCAGTTGTTTGACATACAGCGCGAAAACTATTGCACATTAGGTCGTCGCAGACTTAATCGCAGAATAAGTCTATTGTCTGCACGGGCCCTTATTATTGTTATTGAACTACTTAATACCACAGTATAAATAAGTAGCAGTATTATATCTGGGCAGTGACCCTAAAATAATTACCTACGGCTGCTCAGTAGATAAATCTTCCGCGTCCGTGCGTAACTGCCGCACACTCGATACTTAGCGCGTCGTTTCGGCCGTTTTCTATGAAGATATAATACTGTTACTTATTGAAACTGTGCTAATACCTTGCTAATTGGCGTTCCAATATAAAGCTGTTTTGGAGCCCTCCCACACTTTCACGGTAAGTACAAAAATAAATACTTATTTTTTCAGCGTCTTTCGGTAACGTGATTGATCTATATTTTTTTTTGTTTTACGATGTCGCTAATTCTGCGCAGATCAGATACTAAATATAACTTGTTGAAAACATGTATTTTTTCTTTTTTGTAAGCGTACATGTGATAATGCTAGTATGCCCCATGCCTTAGTATCACCAGCAAATTCAAGAAGCATCGTGACAGCGAAACTTTTCGAAAAGCGTGATTATTATGGAAAATTTAAATAATTTCTCTGTTTAGTGTTCATTTACGCTGCCGCGCTGGCTAAAGAGCTAAAAGCATTATACAAACACTCAAGCTGTTTTCCCTCGGGGGCCAGAGTTTCTCAGGAAACGCCACGTGGCACGGTCCTTACTAAAGGTAAGGATCATAGAACGTGGCTTCATCTTAATTTCTTGGTACATCTTGTAATACACGTGGCCTGTACCCGGTATGCACTTGCCATTTTTGAAGGACACTCCCTACCCGTAAAATCTGTTTATAGGGATGAGAGTTATAGGATATTTCACTTCATAAATTCCTGTTGATAACCTCTGAGATGAAATCCGATAGATTATATATAAGAGAGGTTTAAGTTAAGTCGAAAGAATTCGCATAGCCCGTCAAAATGTAGGGAACAGCTGATTTTTTTTTCGCTATTTGAGAGTTGATCCCATAGTGAAAGTTGTTCATAATGATCAGTACGATGACCCCTTAAGAGATTTCCTGTTTGAAAAGATACACATTATACAGGGTGTTAGGGTAAACACCGTTATCCTTGAAACCAGTGGTTTGGTGTCATTTATAGAAAGTAAAATAAATGGAAAAATATAACTTTTATTTTTATTTTTTAATTGTAACAGTCACAAGAGTGTTTCACCCTTTCACCATATGCGCTAGGGCAACGAACTTGCGTCTCAACACAGGCGAGGGGCGCGGGACGTGACCTGAACGGCCGCGAGCGCGACCCCTCCCTCAGTCAGTCAGCTGTTTCGATATCGAGCACGTTGTCGGATAGGTACTTTTAAAAATCTTTTAATAAAAATAATGTTTATTTTTGTTTTGACTCTGTCATTAATTTTTATATTTAAGTTAACTACCCATGGTTTGAGTGACAACGGCGTACACGCTGTATTACTGCAAAATACTTACAGCCTTAATTACTTAAATCCTGTCCCCTCAAAGACCAGGAGAGCATAACATCCAAACAATCTGTATCCTTTCATCTGGGATTAGTAATCAAAAGGCTGTTCGAGGTAAAAAGCGGCTGAATCCGGTATCCATTAGACTGGCCAGACGGGCAGACACAAAAGAACTGTGAAAACGACTGCTGCCTGCATTCCGATTAGCTATGTGCCGCCTTGTGCTGGTTGAATGGGTCTGGCTTTGTTTAAGATAGTGCATATCAATTTAGACTACACAATAATATACATAATCATAACATCACGTCTGTATTCCTCGAAGAGTTAGGCAAAGGTGTACCTATAGTACAATCACATCACGCCAATGATGTATAAATCCCATGTAAAAACAGGTACCCAATTTATAATATCTGCCAAATCAAAAAAAATGTTCTTGACAATGAAAAAAGCATCTAGTCCATCGTTCCATCGTTGGTGTTCATACCATAATAACGTATTCCTAACGTATTTCTCCCTTGCTAATATTTAATATATTATAATATGATAATATTTTAAATATTTTTTTACGATATAATGTATAGATCGATGTGTTTGATTGTTTTTTGGCGTAATTATTCAAATATATTATTTATTTCTAAAATAAAATAAAAACTACCACGTCTCCGCGTTTCCTCTTAACGATTTGGTGAATAAAATAATATAAGTAATACAGAAATAATAATTGTATAGACATAAAATAAAGAAGGTATCATATCGTTTTTATACCATTTAATTTCTTTAGAAATGTGGGTAGTTGTCAGTACAGAGGGCCTGAGAAAGGGACAATTGCTTCCAAAGCGTTTCGTATTTCTACAAGAATTTTTGACACAAGCTTTTCGATAGCTTATGTCAGTTCTATACATTTTTGCCATTTCCATCATCGTTATCGTTATCGCTGATAGAAAGTCACTTTGTCTAGGTCCTCTGTTCTTTTGTCTAACTTCGGTGTAGGGCGTGGATTTCTTACTAACGGCACAATACCATAAGACCATAGAGGAATAAACTCCAACATGTCAGCTCGAATGTGACTGTCTGGGGCGCCGTAATTGGTTTCTAAAGTTTTCTCCATCAAATTAATATGTTAATCCCTTTGGATAGGTTTTCTATCCAAAAGTAGATTTTTGAGAAACTAACTTGGAATATTAAGTTCATTAGTATCGTGTTTTGAATTAAAATACGTTTGTCTTAGTGCTAAATAAAATTAAACATTATTTTTAGAAAACTTTATGAAGGAATTTTGCTACGTAATAAGTTTTCGACAAACGCCTACAGTGCGCGAAAATACCGGTTGCTGACGTAATTATCGGGACCTACTGCCACCACATATGAATAAATATGATACATGCTGTACCTATATCATAAGCAAAAAAATACCTAGTTTGTATATAGGAGTCTTGGATTACATGTGCAAACCAGTCACCGTTTTGAAGGCTCACACGAGTAACGTTCTGATTGGTGACACGAGGCTATGCTAATACAATTATGTGTTCCTGGTACCAAGCTCTTACTAGTTACCTCCGACTGATATTGGAGTACGCAGAATAATCAGATCAGTGAGGACGTTGCATACAAAATGGACGGTGAAAATAGAGTTTTAGATTTTCTGTCAGTTATAATTTTAAATAGTTATATTGTCACTATAATACTCAATTACTAGAACAGGGGCTCAGGCAATACCTCAGTTTATATATACAGACCTTATCTAATACGGACACAAGATAATATATAGAAAACTCTTCAATGTAAGTAATTTACATGATAAAAAGACTTTTTTAATAAGAAGAACAGCCAATAAGAACGTTTATCAAGTAAACTTCGCTGCCACACCCTCTAGAAATCCTAACAACAATAAAATGAGTAATAAAACTCTCAGAACTGACCCAGACAATGCCACACCACAGTAAACTATTAACAAAAGTGCTGTGTAAACATTTTATCTATTAGAGTGCGAGTGATGCAGTGTGACATCACCAGGCTGGCATAAAAGCTGCACTATTACCGCCGCAGACCGAAACAGATCGAAACTGCACGCCAGACTGCCAGACATACCTATAACCTGGCTACCTACCTACCCACCGCCTAGAGCACGACGGAGATTTTTAATAACCAACCCTCGCCGCCTCTCAGAAAGGGGGATTACGTGTTGTAGGGTTTCAATAATTATATCGGTGGGCCAATAGGCTTAATGAAATTTTACTGAGTAATTTTATGATTGGAAAGTGTTTATTTATGTCTGTTTAGATGTTTTGTCGCGATGTTAGCTGTTTATGTGATAAAATTGTGTAGCTGATGATCCTCCTTCATGGATATTAATACAGTCTACTTAAGCAGCCGACCGCTGTTGGGTATCGTTGCGCAGTAACTGGGTTGTGGTTGAGGCAGGCAGATAAACAGTCCCCCTGGCAGTAGATCTGAAATCGCGAAAAAAAATCTGCTGTTCCCTACATTTTGACGAGTTATGCGAACGTAAAGGTGATTTTTTTTTAGTATTTAAGTTATTTCAGTTTTATCCCATAGTGAGAGTTGTTCATAATGATGAGTACAATGACCTCTTAAGAGATTTCGTGTATGAAATGATAAGTACACCATATATAGATGCATCTGATTTGATTGGAAGCCGATCCCAACATACATAGTTGGGCAAAAAACTGGGCAGATTGATCTAACAGACGGAATTTTCAATCAAATCTAGTTTTGTTTTGGAAATCAACTGCATATTTGCGTTTTCATGTGATTGCTGAGCCACGTGGCATAATTTACGGGTGACAAAAGGTTAACTGGAAATTGTGCCACGTGGCTGTAACTTTTATTTTTCTTATCATTTTCTGGTAATGCAAAAGTAATTTTATTTTTTTATTAATTTTGTTTTAACCTTGTAAAGTATTTATATATACTATATACAATAGGTTATACAACTAACTATTTATGACGAATTAAATCCTAACTAATATGAATTAAAACTAACCTTGTAAAGCAACAACATTTTTAAATTAGTTTCACTATAGTTATTTGTTGCGAAATTATAGATACTTAGTTTAAACTTGTCAAGCTTTGTGTAAAAAAAATAGAACTTAGAAGTTCTACTTTTTTAGTCTTTAACCATCTTACCCCATTACCTTTAAAATAACATTAGGAATTACTTCTTCTGAAATCAGAAATCAGAAATCAGAAAGCTTTATTTGTGAACACAGGTCAAGTTACACATAGTGTGAGGTGTTATAAATAGGTAGATCCTCCATGTTTTGCCCAGAGGCGTACAAATATAATTGTTTAAGTTTAAAATAACAAAAGTACGCTATCTTATTCAAAGTTTCTTATTTGCTCATGATTTTCTTTCTCAATATTGATATACCACGAAAAGCTCCGTGAAAATCAAATACCACGAGAATTTTCCCGGTAATCATTATACCGTTAAAAAAAACACGTGAATTTTTAATAACAAATGTTTGTGTCAAAAGTCATTAAAAGCTGAGCGCGTTTTAATTTGCGGTCTAATGAGAATTCTGTAAAACAAGCCACCTTTTTGACGAGAGGATTACCGAGTTCGTCCCGACCCTGTGTTGGTGACTGACATATGGTCCGCTGTTGAGGATCAAACAGGTCTTTCTTTTACACATAGATACATTCATACTCACGCCATTTCGCCACGGGGGTAGGCGCCTTGGATACAATCTCAATCAAACCAAAGTCTATGAAGTCAGAAATCAAAATATTTTATTTCATATTTAAGGCTGAACCCGACCTCAGATTTTATCTCGCTCGTAACATACTGCTCGCGCCCTGAGTAAGGACGAGGCGGAGTGAGGCGCTAGCGGCTCTCAAGCGTCGAAAAGTTTAGGTAATTGCTTTTTACGGTGAAAATAATGTATTTAAAAAAAAAAATACATAAGACCTGCTTTATAGTTCAGTTATTAATTATGCAAAGTTTCATGATCTAATTTGTTGTTGTTCTAAGTTGTATTTTTTTAATACCAGCTGTTTATAGTTCTATTTAGAGGTAACTTTGGATTTTTTTTCGATCGAGAAAATTTTATGTAATCGTGTTTTCGCCAAACATAAGACCTAGCATCAATCCTCAACTTTAACATATACAGGATGTAAGGGTAAACACTCTTGTCATTCAAACCATGGGTAGTTGACTTAAATATAAAAATAAATGACCGAACACAACAAAAAAAAAACGTTATTTTCATTAAAAGTTTTTTAAAAGTTTCTATCTGACACCGTGCTTGCTAGCGAAACAGCTGACTGACTAAAGGAGGGATCGCGCTCGCTGCCGGTCAGGTCACATCCCGTACCCCCCGCCCATGTTGAGACGCAAGTTCGTTGCCCTAGCGTATAGGGCAACGAACTTGCGTCTCTCGTGGAAAAATTTTGATCTAAAAAAAATTTAAAAAAAGTTGTAATTTTCCATTGATTTTACGTTCTATAAATGAAACCAAACCACTGGTTGCAAGGATAACGGTGTTTACCCTAACACCCTGTATTTATTTCAAAATTAATGCTGCAGTATTTTCCGCATAACGGAGGATCATGCTAAGCAATTTGAGGTAGGGTGCGCCCTTAATCCAACATGGGCACTTAAGAAACGTCAGAAGCTAGTATTCATTTGAAAATTACCTCTAAACTTCGACAGTAAAATATATACATTGGGTAACTTATTATACTAAATTAACTAAAAAGCAATTACATATTTAGGTCTTTACCTATGAAATTGCCGTTTTGTATGAAAAAATTTAAACGAATTTTTTTCATGTATTTTTTATTTGTATTAATCGAAGTAATCACCCATGCAATCAATGCATCTTTGCCAACGCAGTGGCAGTTTATTAATGGCCTTCTTAAAGAAATCAGCTGGACGGGAGGCAACAAATTCTTCAAAGGCATTTTGTACTGCCTCTCGGGTATTGAATTTTTTTCCCGCCAAGAAGTTATCCAAATTCTGGAAAAAGTAGTAGTCTGTAGGCGCAAGGTCTGGTGAGTAGGGCGGATGACGGAGAGCTTCCAACCCCAGTTCTTGCAACTTGGTGACCGTCTGCTGTGCAGTATGAGGTCGCGCGTTGTCGTGTAGGAGCAGCGGAGACGAGCGATTGACCAATGCTGGTTGGAGATGTGCCAGCTTCTCCATCATTGTGTTCAGTTCTTCACAGTACACATCTGCAGTAATGCTCACCCCGTTTGGTAAGAAGCTCTGATGAATCACACCGGCGCTAGACCACCAAACATTGACCATCACTTTTCTAGGGGTAAGTTTTCGTTTAGAGCATTGTTTAGGTACTGAACCAGGATCCAATCAACTTGCTGAGTGCTTGCGGTTATTAAACAGAATCCATTTTTCATCGCAGGTAACAATGCGGTTCAAAATTCCTTCATTTGTGTGTCTGTTGAGCAAGGCACGCCTCGACGCGTACTTCGCGCTGGCGATCATTAGTTCGTGGGGCACCCATTTGTCAAGCTTGTTTACCTTGCCAATTTGACGTAAATGGACCAATATTGTTTTGACGTAACGTCGAAAGCTGCTGCTAATTCAGCCGTAGATTGTGTATCATCAGCTTCCACAATCGCCTTTAATTCGTCATTGTCGACCAAAGTCTTCGGACGACCGCGAGGTTCATTTTTCAGGTCGAAATTTCCAGAACGGAAGCGAGCAAACCAATAACAGGTGGTGCGTTGGTTTGTAGTGTTAGTTCCGTAAACGTCGTTGATGTTGCGTGCCGCTTGTGCCGCGTTGCTGCCACGACGGTACTCATATTCCATAATTACTCGAATTTTTAACGTAGGTATCCATGATGATGAAAAAGATTGAAATGCGATGAAAATGTAACACTAATCATTAAACAAATGACTTCTTTTGAAAAAAGAATACCATGTTTTTAAAATAAAATTAATTTGAAATTAGAATTCATAGCCAAGCAAAAATTATTTTGATTTGAAATGGCCAGTACTGCAGAACGGCAATTTCATAGGTAAAGAAAGACCTATTATAAAAAAATTAAAAAGAAAAAATAAAGGGGAGGGGCTCATTGAGCATCAAAGAATTCGTCCGCATCGCTGTCAATGGGAAAGGTGCCCAAAAGGCTGGCAGCATTGCCACGTTGAATGGCAATGCTGATTCTTTGGGCTAAAAATAGGCCAGCCCTCTGGTCACGTGAAGAGTCGACCAATCGCTTAAAGATGTCCCGAAATACTCGATGAGCACTCGGACCCCACGGCCCTAGTGTTTCAACCCCAAACGGCTCAAACATATAGCTCCCAATAAGGTTGTTATATTTGCGTCGTTTGAGGTTTTCTGCTCCTGTAGCAGCTGCCCCAGCACAGCCCGCCGTGCTAGGAAGATGGGATGGCGCGAGGGTGTCGACACAGGTTGCGTCCCACACCAAAGGTCTACCCAACTTCCAGGGCATTATGGTCATTCCGTCTGGCCTCTTCCCATCGTCGCGTGCCAAGCCGTTGGGTTCTATCTAACACAGCTGGCACCCCGGCGGTGACAAGAGCCCGACGGATAATGTCATTAATGCTGGCGTGCCGTGCCATCCGACCAGCGCTCTTGCTGCAGGATAGGCCGTGGTGTCCGAGGCAATCGACTTGTGCTTCAACATGAATATACATACTTGTAATCTTACTCCCAGAGATACAACACAAATTAATACAATATAACCTACTGCTCGCGTTTTCTCTCCGACATTCATCGTGAATGTTTCATGAGGTAACTACTTAGCCTAATATTATTACACTTCACTCCATTTAACGATGTTTTAATAATCATAATGTTTGTCTTGTTCATCTTGGCAAGTTGAATTTTAAAGGAAAAGATTGCTCGATGTGTGTGTGTATGCATGGGCTAAAGTAGCACTTACACTGACTGGTACTAGGAGTCCATGGTTAACGAAGAGGTTCCTCTTCTTCTGTCATAATTATTTTATCAGCCGCTGATAGACGTTATTGTCTACGTCTTTTGAACCACCTTCAGAAAAGTTTTAGTTAGTACTTACATTGCGGTGTCATACAATTCCTATCTGATGGATAGAGAGATAGAAAATTATTTGCAAAAAAATCTTGTATGTATTTTCTGTGTTATACCAATATGAAAATAATGTAAAAGGTATTCCTCTGCAAAAGGTAACATAGTTACAGGACTGCTTTTTAGAATACACAAGACATGAATATGTCCAATATTATTGAGCAATAGGTTTTCTCGGAATATCGTTTCAATAGTACAGCTCGCCTTTGACGAGTATAAATTAAATAAATGGAAATTGTGTAATCGAATCATAAAACTAGGAATTTAACTTCTGTATTCTTAAAACGGCTTCTTCTACGGTAAGTTTTTAAAAATTAATGAAATAATCTAAATATTTTTTGATATGCCCTATGTTTATTTCATATTCATATTCATTTATTTGCGTTGCACAAGGTAAAACAAGATGTTAACTTAGCTAACTAACTTAGCTTAAGCTAGGAGCCATTGTAGACCCTGTCAGGGCACAGCAAAATTTATTGTTACATTCATACTATTACTTAAAAATTAAAAATCAATTAAAATTAAATTAGATTATACATTGGTAACTAGAATTACATTACAATATAAAAGATAATATAAAAGTTATTAATTATAGTTATAGGTTTTCATGCAAGTATTCGTTCACATTGTAATAGCTTTTGTGTATTAGAAATAATTTTAATTTATTAATAAGGGTGGTGTATTTATTTATATTTCTTATTTCTTCCGGTAACTTATTATATATTTTTATCGACATGACATAAGTACTAGTGGAGTGCATTTTTAATCGGGATGTAGGTATGTTGAGTCTATTTTATGTCTTAAAGTAATTTTTGCTTGTATGTCTTCTCTTTTTGTGTAGAATTTCGGGTTAGTACGAAAACCACTGCCTCATCCGATCGATACTACAGCTTATTCATGCTGGGTGTGAGTAAGTCTTGGGGTGCCCTTCTTTTCAGTCTTGTGAAGGTAACTGGATTTGACATCAGTTTCATTGCAAATTGATTTGGGTGAACTTTTAATCTGGTGGAATATGTGTTAGCTTTGATTTCTACACTGTCAAAGTTTTACGAAACGATCGCGTCAAAATCCAACCAAAAATATCTGAAGCGTATATCAACATTGTTAAACAACTGGAAATTAAAGAAACTGAATTTTATACTTACAAACCTAAGCAAGAAAGAGGTTACAAAGTCGTTCTTAAGGAAATTCACCCATCCACTTGTAATGATGATATTAAAGAAGCACTAGCCAATCAAGGACATATTACTACAAATATCTGGAACATCAAGGACAGAATGACCAAACGGCCCCTGCCAATATTTGTCATTGAATTACAGGCGAACAATAACAATAAGGATATCTATAAAATAAAGGACCTGCTTCACTGCTGTGTCGCTTTTGAGGAACCACGACCCAAACGTGAAATCCCACAATGCGCGAACTGTCAAGGATACGGTCATACAAAAAGATACTGTCGCCGACGGCCAAAGTGTATTAAATGTGCGCAAAACCACCCCTCGGCAGAATGCCCAGTAAAAGGGAGACTAGACAATGTGAAGTGTGCTTTATGTGAAGGCAATCATCCTGCCAATTACAAGGGCTGCCAAGTCTACAAAGACCTACAAAACTCTAAGTTCCCACCTATGAGAAAGAGAACATTATCTGAAAAAGCGACTCAACCCATAAGCGATAACACACCTACTGCCCAGCTGCCTGCTGAACCTAAAATGTCATATCATACAAAAACAAACACTGTACCCACCTACGCTAAAATCGTAACTGGTTCTGCTGAACCTCAGCCAATACAAAAAGAACCGAGCCAGAATAACAATATTCCCCATCCAGGTGAACTGAAAGAAATGCTTATAATGATGCAACAAATCATGCAACAACTAAGTGCTATGACAAACCTACTACTTCAGATGATGTCCACTCCACAACATTCAAACAATTAACAATTGTTCTATGGAATGCCAATGGGCTGACACAACACACCCTAGAGGTGAAGGCTTTTCTTGACTTACATAACGTTGATATATTACTCATTTCTGAAACTCACTTTACCATAAAAAACCACTTTAACATAGCAAAATACAAGTTTTATCAAACTATGCATCCAGATGGAACTGCACACGGTGGCAGTGCTGTGTTGATCAGAGATAACATCCAGCATCATGAAATGCAGCCAATCTGCACAGCTATGTTTCAAGCGACAAATATTGTGATTGAAGACCACCAAAGCCCTATTGTAGTTTCTGCCATCTACAGCCCTCCCAAACACAAACCCAATAAGGACGACTATGTGAAACTATTTTCTACACTGGGAGCTAGGTTCATCGCAGGCGGAGACTATAATGCCAAGCACACTTTCTGGGGTTCAAGAACTACATCTACTAAAGGTCGCCAAATGCACCTGGCAGTGGAATCTCTCAACCTCAGACCAATATCCTCCGGTGAACCAACTTACTGGCCTACGGACAGAAATAGGTCTTATTTCTGTCCGTAGGCCAGTAGGTTGGTTCACCTGACTTGATAGATTTCTTTATCACAAAAAGCGTAAATATTCAAAACCTTGTATGTAAAACTAGCTTGGAACTTTCTTCTGACCATTCTCCAGTGTTTTTGCATCTCAATTCAAATATTCCACAGACCTTACCGCCATGCCAATTATGCAATGACAAAACAGACTGGGATATGTTCAAACACCTTGTGGCTGAAAAAATCAACTTAAACTTACCGATCTCAAGTGACCAAGACATTGAAGAAGGTGTGGAACACTTTAATAAAATTACACAACAAAGAATAAGAATAAGAAGAAGAATAAGAATAATTTATTTTTGCAAATATGGGTAGATACATGAATAGGTGTTAGTACAGTACAAAGATCGTCCATATTTTGCCATTCAGCATGCAAATATTTACGTCAAATTATTATCATTATGTTATTTACATCAAATTATTGTCTTAGTTATATTATTTACATCAACTTATTATCATTATGTTATTTACATCAAATTATTGTCTTAGTTATATTATTTACATCAACTTATTATCATTATGTAATTTACATCAAATTATTATATATCATTAGATCAATTATTATTAAATTATATACTTTTAAATTAATCATTATTCAATTAAAATTAGAGTTCCTTATATACATACTACAAAAGTCAACTAATCTTTTTTTCAGATAGGAACTCAGTCACACTGTAGTACGTTTTATCCGTCAAAAATTTACGTAGCCTATTCTTAAACAGCATAGCATTTAAATCTTTCCAATCTCTTGGTAATTTATTAAAAATAATTGGGCCCATGCAATAAACACTCTTGCGCATCAAAGCGGTTTGACACCTCAATTGACATAACCTACTGTTGTCACGCCTATTTCTTGGGGCTACATCAGCCATACGTTCGAAACGACTTGGATTGAGCTTAACAAACATAGCTACTTCCAAAATATAAATACAAGGGAGTGTCAAAATATTGTACTGCTTAAAATATGGCTCACAGCTGTCGGTGGTTTTAAGTTTAAACATAGCTCTGAGACATCTTTTTTGAGCTTTAAATGCTGTGTCCTTGTTAGTTGAGTTCGCCCAAAAAATTACACCGTAGCGCAAGTGAGACTCAACTATACCATGATATGCCGTAAGGAGTGTGCATGTGTCCACTATGGATGATAATTTATATAAAACATAGGAAGATGAACTTAATTTTTTACACAGTAAATCTATATGCGCTTTCCAATTTAAACTGTAATCTATTTGTAGCCCTAAAAATTTGGTATCACCTACTTCGTCAATATCGTCATTTTTATAGTGTATGTGGAGGTTCGGCACACTGGGTGTTCGTTGTCTAAAGTACATTACCTTTGTCTTACTCAAATTGATAGTCAAATTATTTTTATCTAGCCATTTAATTATACAGTCAAGAGAATTATTTATGTCATTTTCATAAGTAATTGGGTTTTCACAAGGGATCGTTATGGTGCTATCATCAGCAAACATAGTCAAAGGTTGTTCAATGTAAAGGGGCATGTCATTAACATAGAGTATAAATATAAAAGGGCCCATAACACTTCCCTGTGGTACACCGAATGCAATTTTACGTTCTCGTGACCGTGATATTTCTTCTTGTTTATTAACTACATTAATGCGACTAACTTCAGTTATTTGTGTTCTATTTTCTAAATATGATTTTATCAGGTCAAGTACGTTACCTCTAATTCCGTAGGCTTCTAATTTATTTAATAAAGTATTGTAGTGGACATAATCAAACGCCTGAGTCATATCACAGAATAAGGCACATATTGGAGAGCGTTTATCCATATTTTTAACAATATTATATAAAAAGTCATAAATTGCCATATTAATGGTTCTGTGCTGCCTAAATCCTTTTTGTTCTTCACACAGTATTTTATTTTTTTCGATGTAATTATATAGCTCTTTGTACATGTATTTTTCAAATACCTTTGAAATGACAGGTATGAGTGATATGGGTCTATAATATTCCATCAACTCCTTATCTTCTTTCTTAAATAGAGGTTTTATTATAGACATTTTGAGTGCTTCTGGATATATACCTGTACAAATACTGAGGTTGATTATGTAACTAAAATGACTGCATATTTCAGCTGCCACTGACTTCAGTACCTTAGTTGTGATTCCATCATAACCTACACTAGTGGTGTTTTTTAATGACATTATTATTGTATGTATGTCATGTGGTGTGCTAGGTGCCATAAACATTGATTGGCTCCTTGCCGATGACATGTCTGGCTTTGGCTTATATTTAGGATCTATTTTTGGATGTACTTTGTCGACAAAATAGTCATTAAAAGCATTAGCGATATGTAAAGGTTTATGTATAATTTCATTTCCAACCTTAATTTTTTCAATTTGTTGTTTTGGGATATTATATTTTGCCTGATTAATTACTTGCCATGTAGTCTTCGATTTATTTCTTGATTGTTGTATTTTGTTGTTATTTTGTGCTCTTTGTGTTAGATTAATAATTTTGTTGTAAAGTTTAGAATATGTAGCAAATTTCTTTTTGTTTTCATGGGTAGGATTTAGTCTAAATTGCCACAGAAGATTTCTTTTTTCTTGCTACATAATTTAACGCCACGCGATAGCCATTTTGGCTTATTTAATATGTTAATTTTAATTTTTTTATACGGAAAGCATAAGTCGTAAAACAATATAAATGTGTTAATAAATTCATTGTAGGCTACATTAGGATCATCAGTAAGATAAATCTCCGAAAACTTTAGACTACTTATACAATTTTTAAACTTAGTTATATTTTCGTTACCATAATCCCGTCTAGTCACGTAATAGTATTTTAACCTACATACTTTAGATACTGGGCATTGAAGTAGCTGTGCTGTATGGTCTGATAATGCAAACTCCAGTATTTTCGCTTTGCAAGTCTTTTTAAAATTATGCGCAAAATTATCTATGCATGTCCTGCTAGCCATTCGAGTTGGCTGTTTAAGAGCAAGTTTCAAATTGTAACTTTGTAGCAGATACTCCAGTGTAATTGAGTTATGATTGCGTTTCAAAGTATCAATATTAAGATCACCTGCAATGACAATATTCTTACCACGCCTGATGGATATATCTTTGAGTAAGAATTCGAGTTTGTTAAAACAGTCATTTATATTCCTAGCATTTGGTACTCTATATATACATACTACAATCAATTTAAAATCTATAAGCTCAACAGCGCAACACTCAAATATTCCTTGAGCTGACAACTTTGCTATTTGAGGTACATCCCTCCATTTGTGACATTTTCTAATAATTATACATGCACCTCCTCTCTTTTGTCCCTGTCTGCCATAAAATGCACCTAAATTGTAATTTGGTATACAAAGTTGGTTTTCGCAACCTTTCATAATGAAATGCTCGGTAATACACAAAATATCAACATTTATCTTTATGCCAGATAGCTCGTCTAAACTTACTGTAAGAGCATTCGATTTATTTAATAAACCTGCGATATTCTGGTGTAGTATGTTGATGTATTTATTAGAGAAAAAATAGTTCTTTTGATTCGCTATTTGTGTTCCACTTATTTTCCTCCAAAATTTCCAATTGAAGGTTATACAGGTCTTCAAATATAGTTTTCATGGCGTAGTCTTTTAAGGCTCCCGACCTTGTGTACATAGTATGATCATAGCTTATATTCAGATTAGAGTCCAGAATGTATGAGTACTGATGTGTAACATTGTCCAAATATAGCATGTTATTGAATGTTTCCAGCCTCGAGTTATACAAAATATACGTATCATTATCACTATCTTTATAAGTTGGTAAAGTAATGATTACGTTTGTGTTCTTTATGTCCCGCAGCGCATTTCTCATGTATGTGATTATATCGAAATAACATTTCGTTGTTTTAAAATCTTCCTCGCCGATCATTATTATGCAGAAATCATCTTTTGTGTAATTTCTGAGTTTAGTCTGAATATCCCGTAGAAGATACATAATACTGACATTCGGTGTTAAGTAGTGACAAACTTGATAATTTTCTTGGAAATACTGTTGGGCTAGAGTTAATATATTCCTGTTAGTGTTATTAGTACTCAAAATACATAAGTTATGTTTGCGTTTCAGGTTCAATGTTTTTTCTGTATTTAGTCGGTTATTACTGCAAGCTGTTGATACTTCATTATGGCAATTTAATTTCTCTGGTGTTTGAGCCGTGGGATTATTAGTTTGCGTCTCCTTATTCAAAGTAACTGTTTGGTTAGTATTTATTGGAGTTGATGTTAGTCTACTCACTTGAGGTTTTGTATATGAGACCCTTCGTTTTGAACCTGGCGTGGAACACTTGGGTTCGCCCATACCAACTTCCTTATATAATTGTATAACGCGATTTGATTTTTGTAGATCTGACTTTAACTGTTCATTTTCACAAAGTAAATTGTCGATTTCATGATTGGCGCTTTGCAACTTCATTTTTAATCCATTGATCTCTTCCTGTAGATTAGCAAAAGATTCATTGTCCATACATACTTGTATCAGGCATACTCATTACTGTGGCATCGAATAATGACGTCTCTGAGAACGATGTAGACAGGACGTGTTTTTTCCTCAATGTAATATTTTCGTCCGCCATAGTGGTAAATTTTCCACCAAATACTGAATGAAAGTAAAAAAATTACTATGGTATCATTAATCGCCGTCTGGTGGCGAGTAGCGTTAGTTTTGAGTTTGCCTAATCACCACTTCTCTTGATTATGGCGCGAGTTGTCATACATTAAGTCGGGGTCAAAGTCCACTGTTTAAAATATTTTTTCTAAACGGTGATATAGTCTTTTATAATTTAGTTTTTATGCACTGAAGTTAATTAAAATGTGTCACTCCAAGCACTTATTTATTGGGGAAGTATAGGTTTAAGGTTTTGATGATAGATAAAGCACCGATTTATTGTTTATAGCTGGTTTATCACTGATATAGTTCCCTTACAAAACTGCTGTCATAATTGTTATTTTACTGGGTCAAAATTGTTACAAGTAATATCACTGCATCAAAATACTTATTACACTTTGTTACACCACTTTTTATACAATTTAAGTGATTAAATTAATTATTTACAAATTTTAAATACGCGGGGATATAAACAGTTCGAGTGTTGCCACTCCCTCCAAATCTACAAATGCATGCAAAACAACAAAGTGCATGGGAAGCTACCCCAATGAACAGAAGTGGTAAAAGCGGCACCGATTGCCCTGCTTCGTTCCAGGAACTGCTTGCTGAGAAACGCGAATTAAGAAGGAACTGGCAAGCGAATAGGTATCCCAGTGTCAAAAAAAAACTGAATGCACACATAAAAAAGCTAAAGCAGGCGCTGGAAGAAAACAGAAATGCAGGAGTACAGAGACACCTGGAAAAATTAGATGGGACTGCAAGTTCTAACTACTCTCTATGGAAAGCCACACAAAAGCTTAAAAGACCTCAACTGCACCAACCTCCAATCAGAAGGCTTGATGGTACATGGGCCAACAGTGATGTTGAAAAGGCTGAAGTTTTTGCTAACCACCTTGGAAATGTATTTACTTCTCACCCCAACGAAGGTTCAAGCAAATTAGACTATGTCAATGACACACTATCATTTGTCCACCAACTAGACCCACCATTGAGAAAATGTTCTCCCAGCGAAGTTAAATATGCCATCAATAAATTGAGAAACCACAAGGCTCCAGGGTACGACCTAATAACCGCGTCCGTTCTTAAACAGTTACCGGAAGTCGCTGTTACATTCCTCA
The DNA here is from genome assembly GCA_947363905.1 of Lithophane semibrunnea. NCBI lineage: Eukaryota > Metazoa > Arthropoda > Insecta > Lepidoptera > Noctuidae > Lithophane > Lithophane semibrunnea. Next base: position 2,108,128 of record OX376202.1, on the reverse strand, counting down.
CCTACCTTTTTAATGCTATACTGCAGCGAACATATGTCCCCAAACAGTGGAAGGTCGCGCAGATCATCATGATTTTAAAGCCTGGCAAACCTGAAAATGACGTCACATCTTATCGTCCAATCAGCCTGTTACCAATTGCTTCGAAGTTGCTGGAAACACTATTTCTTAAGCGACTTATGCCGATCCTAGTGGAAAGAGACCTTATTCCTGAACATCAATTTGGATTCAGGAAGGGCCACGGTACTATAGAACAGGTACATAGACTGGTGGAAAAAATTAACAACTCATTTGAAAAAAAGGAGTACTGCTCTGCCGTCTTTTTGGACATTTCGCAGGCTTTCGATCGTGTGTGGCACCAGGGTCTAAAGACCAAACTAAAAACGACTCTCCCAACAAATTTCTACCTGTTTCTGCGCTCCTATCTCAGCAGGAGATTCTTCCTGGTGAAGCAGGGAAACGAGGTCACAGATCTACGTGCGATTCAGGCCGGCGTGCCCCAGGGCAGTGTCTTGGGCCCCATCCTGTACCTGTTATTTACTGCCGACCTGCCGCTAGAAAGAAATGTCCTAACAGGCACATTTGCCGATGATACGGCCATACTGGCCACTGATGTCTGCCCGAGAAAGGCCTCTGCAAAACTGCAAAACAGCCTCAAGCTGATCTCTGAATGGCTTAAAGATTGGAAGATAAAAGCCAACGAGGCAAAGTCAGTTCAGGTGACTTTCACTACACGCAAAGAAACATGCCCACCTGTGACCTTAAATGACATAGAAGTACCACAAGCAGAGGTCACACGATACCTAGGAATACACCTTGACAGACGCCTTACGTGGAGACACCACATATTTACCAAACGGAAAGCCCTAGGGCATAAACTCCGTAGCTTACATTGGATGCTCAACAAAAAGTCCCAAATGTCTCTGGAGAACAAACTACTTCTTTACAAATGCATTCTCAAGCCTATTTGGTGCTATGGTATCCAGCTTTGGGGAACTGCAGCAAAGTCAAATATCGAAATCCTTCAAAGGTTTCAATCAAAAACACTGCGACAAATAGTAAATGCTCCTTGGTATGTCACAAACGAGAGAATTCACAAGGACCTAAAGATAAAAACTGTCAAAGAAATATTATTTATAATTAATTATTATTTAAAGTGTTGTAAAATAAAGTCAAATGCGAATTAGCCAAAATTAAAAAAAATATATTTATAGAATATTGATTTGGAAATATTTTATACCGATTCTTTAGGGAAAAGAAAAATAATTATTTAATACTTTAAGCTCACTAATGTACAGAGGTGGCTTAATGCATTATCTACCAGTCAACCCTTTAAATACAAAGATAGAAATAGAAGAGTTTTTAAAAACTATACTTATTAAAAACTATACATACTTATTATACACACCTAATCTATACCTATAATAAAAATGAAATGTTGTTTTTTGGTAAGCACAACCCTTGAGAACGGCTGGAGCGATATGGCTATTTTTATTTTAAAATTTTCGTAATAGTCCGAACCAGGTTTCCAGAAGGAAAAGTTTCCCGAAAAATCATCAAATTCGGAAAAACTAAAGAAAGAAAGAAAAATGCGTTTATTGGCAAACACAAAAATACACCTTAAAACTATAAAAACAGAAAACAATCATTATAATGCCAAAAGAGCCTCAGCTCAGCATAATGTCAGATGGCAACACAAAGTGTACCACCTGACGCTGATTTTCAACTGCAACCCGCGAGTGTCATACGCTAGAATAAACGTCCTTTTTATATGAATTATTGAACAACGTTTGTCGGGTCAGCCATACCTATAAAAATATAAGCACAAATATATACACATCAAATAAATGGTAAGTAGTAGATATAATTTAACGATGTTGAGACGTATTTCGGGAAAATCATATGAGAAAAACAAAACTGATAAAATCCTTCCAAGTTATAAGTACTTACTGAGAACTAGTATTAAAGTGACTGTCATATAATTTTCAAATGTCTATATTTTATTTGCAAAGTTTGCTGTTTGCAGGAATTTTATCATCCTAATATCATGTAATACACTGTTCAGTTTCTACCAGCCACCGAAATATTTTGTATTCGGTATTTCAATGTTGTTCCAGCGCCGTTTATTTTAAAATCAGTAAAAGGATTTTTTTAAACGTATGCCACTTTATTCGAATAGGGGGGAATTCGAAAACTTTTAACTAGTATAAAATCCAAACTAATTTTGAATTTTTGACAGTTTCTCCATGCAAAAACTGTCAGATCTCAATTTTACTCCGCGGATAAAAAACATTTTCTGAATTTGGTAAAATCAGCCCTAAGTTAATCTTAAAAAGCATGCCGTTCCCATAACCATAAATGCAATTCATTATTGAAATACCAGGACGCTATAAATCCAAGTAGGTAGGTACTATTCACATGCTGTGCCTGCAAACAAGTAAGTATATCGAGCGTCGCAGCGCGTGAGTAACTAGCCTCCTGGGTTTGTTTTCTTCGGGAAGTCCGATAATTTGGCTGCACTCCCCTTACAACTTTCAACCCGAGCCTCACTTCAATAAACGAGACTATCTTCTCCGCTCTTTCCATCGCTGGTTTGGTCCTGCAAATTTTAACTATCTTCCGAGTTAAGCGGCAATGGATAGCGAACAGTGAAATGTAGACTACATATTAGGAGTAATTGAAGTGTCGTTAGTAAGGGTATCTGTCTCGACGCCTCCTTATATTGGCGTGCCAGACCTACCCCAAGGCAAAGCGCGTTGCCCTTTCCCCACCACTGCACCGGGTGCATTGTGGCAACAAAGGATATGCCAAACTTCGGCTTCCAAGGTGACTGTTCATTTTCACCGAACTTGTTCAATATGGATGAGGATCGAGAGCTTATCTGTAACCATCACAGATTTTATATTCGGTTTGTATGACGATGTTAACTTTAGTGATAGCTGTGGATCGGGTCCCTTACCTTTGATTTTGTTTTAAGTTTAGAAGTTGAAATGTAAACTTAGACCATTGGATTGAAATATTAAGTAAGTAGGTAAGTAAGTAATCATTTATTTACCAAAAACTTAGCCTAGGTAACATCAGTGTTGTTTCATTATGGAATAGATATGGGTAGTATAAATGAGTAAGACCCCTGCCCTTCAAACTAGGAAAATCCTGTATCTTGAAGAACAGTGCTCTCTAGGTGGGATTGACACGTTTTACAAAAATTTATAACTAGCAGTTCGTAGTTCTGATGTTTACATATTTAACTTATGAGTGGGTTTAGTGATTAATTGTGAATATTGCTTGCTCAACGACGCATTTTTAACCGACTTCAAAAGGAGGAGGTTCTCAATTCGTCCGTATGTTTTTTTTGTGTGTATGTTACGCGATTACTCCGCCGATTTTGAATTGATTTTGATGATTCTTTTTTTTTGGTATATTATGCTTCAGCGGTGGTCCCACATAAATTTCATTAACATTTGCTTGCGTAGTTTTTTAGTTAGCTTCAATATTACGTATTTTTCCCACTTAGTATATCTGGATGTTTTAAGTTACTCCGTCACTGATTCGAATTCGAAAAAGTGAAAAAAAACACTTAAAAAAAAACAACCGACTTCCAAACAAAACACTAAAAAGGGAAAAATAACTTTGTTTTGGAAGTCGGTGGCAAAAAACACCGACTTCCGAAAATAAAGTTACTTTTCTCTTTTTAGTGTTTTTTTGGAAGTCGGTTATTTTTTTTTGTATAAAGTGTTTATTCGATATTGATATCTCTTGCAACCTCTAATAGGTTTTTCCAGTATAATATTTTGTCAAAAACAAAAGTGAGAAATTAATCACACGTGTTGGCTTTAACGAAGTTAAAGCCAACACGTGTGAATACATTTGATTTAAGTAATTAAATTGAATAGCATTATTATTTCAGTGACAACGTGAAAATTCATTTCCTTTAGTTCACTGACGAAAATCGGGTAACAGAGTAGAGTTTCTATATTCACGTAGCTAATGAATGCACATCCTGCCGATAATTAAGACCTGCAGGCTAGAATATTATATTTAATTGCGTTTTGCAATTCCACATGAAACAGAAAATATATTAATTAGAATTTCACAGAAAACATAGATCCACCATAATTGCTGTAGATCAAGAATAACTCCATGGTAACTTGTATACATTTTATCCGCCTTTTATTACGTGAACATTTCTCGGAAATCTCAATATACACAAACTAACAGAGGGGGATATATTCGCTCCAGGAGTCGTCAAAGGCTGGTATTGCGTAGCGTGGTACCAGGGTGGTATAGGTGTGTAGGATGCGGCAGGCGGCAGGCGGCGGTAGTCATGGCGACCGGATGCGCCCACCAGCTTGCAACCCTGGGCATTGGGGTGGCCACGATAGATGGGAAAATATGGACTAATTACGTCAGATAACATTATGATCAGAAAAAAAATATCAGCGAAGATTTTTCTTAACGAAGTGGGTGGATTAGAAAAACTTTGCTAACATTTTCCATCTTGCAAAAATTTCACGTCACAAAGGTAACGCAAGCTGAAGCGTACGATCTTATAATCATTTTAACTACTTTTATAAAGCGGGACAGGCGCACTTTATAAAAAAAAAAACAATAGGTTTTTGCTACCTTTTCTATTTCAATAAATTCTAACCCTCTTCATGAAACACTTTAAATCCGTTACGAAACAAATTATGGCTATAACGTTTAAAATAGTTCATAAAACCCCTCTCCCGGTTAGTCGAAAACAATTTCAGGAACTAAAATACAGAATTTTATAACTTCATATTCAACATTTGCGTCTGTAAATAAAATATATGATTTTCACTGTTCTGTAAGTTCTACAGTAAAACTCATCATGGGCATCATCGTCAACTGTTCTAGCTTTTTCTCAAATTATAACTTGATCCACATGTTGTTATGCATTCCCATTAAACAAGGAACGGACGCGTGACCCACCCATCCAAGATATAACGATCAATCCACGACTCTCGTTATTAAAAAAAATAGGCTAGGCGCATCATCATCATCTTCCTGCAGGCGTAGCATGAACACCGTTTTGTCGACGGAAGAGTAGACAAAAATGACGTTTCCTGTAGACAGTACGAGACGGCAGCAAAGTAGAAAGAGTCAACTGCACTTTTTACGAAATTCACTCTTTTACATAATTCGACTCAGAATTCTTTGTTTTATCATAGGATTTATCGGTTGTCAGAGTGATTTTGACAGTAAGGATAGAAAACTTTCTTCCGAAATAGTCTACCTACAAAAAGACCTAGACAAAGATCGTTAGAAATGAAAGACAAAATGACAGATTGTAGAAAGATTTCTACGGTGGATGTCAAAAATGAAGAAACGAACTGTCACTTTGTATAGAAAAAGCTATGTCTATTCTTCGTAGAGATAGAAAGCGCGATGCTACGCCTGCTGCCCTTGTCCCATGTTACTTGGGGTCGGCGCAACACGTTTTCTTTTTCCACTCTCCCCTGTCAACCGTCACGCTATCATTCACTCCCTTCTCTTTCATATCATTCCTCACACAATCCATCCATCTTCTAGGCCCAATTGCACCAAAAATTAGTGCTTTTAGTACTAAACGAATCATCGTTCTGTTTCTCTCAATCGTTTGAAAACGACAGAGACAGAATGATGTTTAAATATGTTTAGTGCTAAACGTGATTTCTTATGCAAGAAGGTATTTTTTTTTTTTGAGAATGGGATCCCTTCCAATGACTTCTCCCGCTCTGGGTGGAGCGGAAGGGCGTGTCAGACTTTACTGACTAAAACCCACCCGTGTTCCTTCAGTTGCCTGTTGCCAAGGTCCCGGTATCCCTTTCGGACTTTCCCGCAACCCTGACAGCCATCGCATCGGTCCTAGCGGACCCCGCCAATGCAAGTGGGCCTAAGAATACAATCCTGATGCCTGAACATAACAAGGATCTCATAAAAACCAGCACCCTGATTGCGTAATGCATGATCCGTCAGAATTGGAATCAGTTTGAAACAAATATCTAATCAATTGCATAAGTTCGAAAAACAATCAGCTCAACAACATAACTTACGAACTTGTGAAGCAATCGGTTTGACATTTGTTTCGAACCGATTCCAATTCTGATTGATCGTTTATTACGCAACTAGCTGTGCCCCGCGGTTTCACCCGCGTAGGTCTCGATCCCGTGGGAATATAGGGATAAAAAGTATCATATGTCCTATTCCAGTTCATGGTTTACCCGTGTGCCCATCCTCTCCTCGCGAACATAGGGAACGTCGCGCCGGCGTCGAACGGTTCGCGTATTGCATTTTTTATATTCATGATTACTTCGAAATTAAATGTCCGATTCGAATGAATTAAAAATTATTTTGCTGCTACATAAATACCCTTGATGTTAAAACTATTTATTTGAATAAGAATTAATATTATGTTGATAAAACTCTTTCGCAAATAATGCATTAGTTTTGATTACCATAAAAAATGGTTATAGTGAGTCAATCTTAAAAGATAGACATATGCTGTTACGGACTTTTTTTTAGAACTTTGAGGTCCGTATTACAGAAGGAAACTCAAGTATTGATCTCTGTTTAAAACTAGTTTTAAGTCCGCTTTTAATTTTAGAACGTTGCTCAAGCATAGTTTCATTGATCTTAGTTCAACTGAGTTTGGCTTTATTTTAAATCGCTACTCAGTTACTCAATCGAACCCAAGCAGTGATCAAATCTGTAATCACCCAAGTGTGGTCGAGACCGCGCTTGAGCATAGATTGTCATGTCAAATTGTCAATATTTCTTCTGTTCCAATAGTGCAATGTCGAGTTCTGTTGATATTGTTTTAAATTAGGTACCTACTATCAAAATCATAATCGATATATTTGAAGAATAACTTATTTAACGATAATTCTATTAAAAGGTTGAACTTTTTCCAAAGTACAAAATTTTTTCTTCCGTCCTTGTATTTTAAAAGTGTTTAACCGATCGATTCCCAATGTGATCAGATGTGGATGAATGTGGGGATGATCCGTGAATAAAATCAGCTAAACAAATAATTAAAATAGTCAAACAACAAACGAATGTTTTTCACACTGATGTTTTGACATACTGACATTTTAAATAGCATAATTTACTTATTTAAGGCCACAAATACAAGTCTTTTAAGCTTGACAATTTTGCTTACAAAATTACTATAGGTACTTCACTTCTTCAATAAATGGGGCCTTTTACTATTCAGGAATTAAATAATAACGCTGATTTCCTAAATAACTGGGGTTCTATGGTGTATTTTAATATTTCTAATCCAATGAAGATCGGATCAAAGTCGGTTATTATAATAAATCGTAAACGAAAACAGGCTGATTCATAGACAATACACATCTCTGCTTGAGGCTCGATTTGAGTCTCGATTCAGCTGAGTATAGATTGATTGCCGTTCTGGAATAAGACCGATGCTCGAGTACTGATTCTATACTCAAACAGTGATCAACTGATTGCAGATCAAACTGGACTTGAGGAACGTTCTGTAATACGGACCTTAAAGAGGAACATTTCCATCATACATGATATTTGAGTAACTTAAACCGGTTACGCAGCGCACGCAACAGAAGCTCTCAAAAAGGAATATTTTTTCCCGATTTTGCAACATTTTTCATTTATGCTCCGCTCCTATTGGTCGTAGCGTGATGTTATATAGCCTATAGCCTTCCTCGATAAATGGACTATCCAACACAAAAATAATTTTTCTATTCCAACCAGTAGTTCCTGAGATTAGCGGGTTCAAACAAACAAACTCTTCAGCTTTATAAAATTTTATGTATACATAAGTATAGATTATGATGCAGGAAGTATTCCCATTTCCCTACGAACCTGGTTACCGCACCGCGCATACATATCGCTGCGTAGTATGATTGTGTAGATAGGATCCTGCAACGCTACCTATTTACTTTTTGTACTCTGTGTGTCTGTGTTATGCAATGCTATGTGCTCCTAATCATATTTACTCAGTTATGTGACGGCGAGTATCGAACGCTTTGAAGGAAAACTCAATTAATAAAGCGAGGTATTTGAAGAGGCACATACTTACTATGTTTTCGAACAAAGAGAATGTGAACCATATTTATATAGTACTAGCTTCCGCCCGCGGCTTCGCCCGCGTGGTATGTGGATAAAAAGTAGCCTTTGTCCTACCCCGGGATGCAATCTATCTCCTTGCCAAATTTTATCGAAATCCGTTGAGTGGTTTAGGCGTAACATACAGACAGACAGACAGTTACTTTCGAATTTATAATATTAGTATGGATAAAGCACCTTTTTTTTTTTTGGTCTGCCTCCTTGGTTTAGTGATCGCAGGCGGAGCTGCTGATAAAGGGGTTTCGATTCCTGGGCCGAATAGTGTTATTGGGTCTTCCATCATTGTAAACGGAAACGTTAGTCGATTCACCAATCGATTACAGCAATTTATTTCATTTTTCAATAGTTATTAATGATCGAAACTCTCAAGCAGTTCACGCAGTTAAAAACAAAGTCAATCTGCCTAGCCTTTTCCCAACTATGTTGGGGTCAGCTTCCAGTCTAACCGGGTGCAGCTGAATACCAGTATTTTACATGGAGCACCTGCCTATCTGACCTCCACAATCCAGTAACTGGGTAATACGATACCCCTTGCTAAGACTGGTTGTCAGACTCGAGCTTCTGGCAAGGCATTCTCCTTCATGTAATAAGTTTTACTACTATTATCTAAAAAATTAACTTGCTTACACGAAATAAATTTTATCTTCCTTCCTGTCTCAGTCATAACACGTCTGATCACAAAAAAGCCCTTTCAATATCGCATCGAAAGCTTTTAAAAAAGTAATAGGGGCATAATTTAATTTTCTCTTTTAGACTGGCATCTGAGTGGGCGCAGCGGCTCAAATTGGCGCACATATAAGTACTATCGGTACAGTATTACCAAAACATGGTCATACTCATAATAATAGGCGTCTGCTTCCACCCCTTGTCTGCGAATGGGATCACATCCTCACTCGCCATTACCGTAATTAATTAGTAACCCGGGCTGCTAACGCATTAGATGTTTATGATGTATGTACTCCTGGTACGTATTGACACTGAATATTGGTGGACTAAAGGACGACTTTAAAAACAAAAAAAACCGGCCAAGTGCGAGTCGGACTCACGCACGAAGGGTTCCGTACCATTATCTATAAAAACGGCAAAAAAATCACGTTTGTTGAATGGGAGCCCCCTTAAATATTTATTTTATTCAGTAATTTAGATAAAGCGGATATATTTGTTGTTATAGCGGCAACAGAAATACATCATTGTGAAAATTTCAACTGTCTTACTATCACGTTCATGAGATACTGGCCTGGTGACAGACAGACAGACAGCGGAGTCTTAGTAATAGGGTCCCGTTTTACCCTTTGGGTACGGAACCCTAAAAAGATTGTTTTTAAAATATACACATTCTTTTTTAAAGTTTGGTGTCGGTTTGTAATCTACTTTTGGAAAATAGATACTGTGAAAGGGATGAAAACTCATGTTGTAAATAAACAAGTTCACAGCAACAAAATATTGTGCAATTTCAGCGGAACTGGAGCTCGTATTCGTCAGAAGTCAGTTATTAATGTTCTGCATGGCAGCACAGTCATCAAAAACCCGCCTAAAAAGTGCTCGAAGGGTTCCGGTCACCGTACAATATTTAGCAAAAAACGCCGAAAAAAACACGTATCTTGTATGAACCTTTAATTTATTTATATTATTTGTTGCTATAGCGCAATAGAAATCCATACTTCCTTACATATTATAAAACAAAGTCCTCCGCCGCGTCTGTCTGTCGTACTGTTCGCGATAAACTCAAAAACGACTGCACCGATTTTAATGCTGTTTGCATAAGTAATGAACTACAACTAAATGAACAGTCCATAAATATAATCCTCCTTACTTGTAATGTAAGCTAACGACACTAAAGTCCGAGCCCTTAATAGTTTAAACATTAGTATTCTTTCCCCGACATCCCGAGGGGACATTAAAATCACTTTGCGACCATTTAAGGCGATATAAATTCAGTCACAACCAGTCATTAGTTTTAAGTAGTCCCCGGTACAGATACGGTATTTACCATAAGGGTTTAATTGCTATACTCTTGTTATCTTGCGTAATAAATCTTTCATTAAGTAATTATTACAAATAATAATTAGACTGATTCGCCCGTGTCTATCTTTTCGAGTAAAAACTTATCTAGAAGCCTGTTTTTTTCCCATCGAACTAATTTTAAATCGCCTACATACGCCCTATGTACGCCTGGTAGTATATAAAGCTTTGATACGGCGCGCGCGACTGTCTGCGTACCGGCGGGTGTCATGGCAACCAGGTTGTGATGGACTATTTTTGTGCCCAGACAGTTTCTCTTTGCTGCCTATTTATTATTACTTATTTGCCAATACCATGGACCACTAGATAAATACAATTGTTAATGTTGGCCAAATATGAGTAAGTTTATTATATCCTAACTCCTGAGGATATGCGGGATATGCATAAGTTGCTAAACGCTTAATTAGTTTGCCGAAATTAGGTAAAAACCCATTTGGAAATTAAAACTTCATGAGGTGTCTGCCTAGGTAAGTAAAATTACTAATATATTTTACTTGCACGTACGTGTAAGCACACCCCGCCACAGTAGCCAAGAATTCCTGGAAGCAAACTACTATGTGCAACGGTACTATAACCCTTATTTCAATAACCATTAAGTTTAAAATTAACAAATAAAATACCTAACTAAGTTGGAGAGCGCATTTCCTCGCTGCAGATTTTCCGGGCGAGCTGTCAAAACTCCCGCCCGGGGTTCGACTGTTTCCGTGAAACGTCGGCACGGTTCGACACCCCCTGTCACGGAAGCCAGTTTACATGGAGCTGCAATATTTGTTGGAACAGCTTTGCTTTCATTCCGCGGCTAGAGTCAGGGAGCTCTCGATAGTATGGTCCAGCACGCAAGCGTGTATGCAACGCGACGTCCCGATACAACGAGCTATGTGTGCACCGTACTAGTGAACTTTGATAATGAACCAAAGGGGCAATTGCCCGGGCAGGGAGGCAAGGCTTGTGCCCCCAAACCCCTGTTACGTCGGCCGGGATGTGCAACGACCTGCAGCCATTTCCGAGCTGGCTATGTACGCATCGCACATAGCTACCTCCTATAACGCTTCATGTACAATATCGAAACGATTATTAGACCTACGAGCTAGGACCTCGTGAGTCATGACAGCCTGGTAGCAGGCCTCATTATATACCTTCTGTTTCACAGGTTACTGAAGAACAATGCCACAAAATCACAGATTTTTTATCTTGATTTTGATTCCTTAAAGAATAATAGAAATTAAATGCTGTTCGTTGGTAAGCACATCAGGCTGGACCGATTTGGCAAATTTTTATTTTTAAATGTTCAGTCGGAATTAGGTTCTTACGGGAAGAATTAGAAAAGTAGCCGGGAAAATTGAAAGTGCATTTTCTATGGGAATTATTTTAATATATAAATTATTAAAATTTGGTCGTCGGTCGGGTCAGCTTCTTTGATAATTTATTAAAACTTGGTCGTCTGTCGGGTCAGCTACTTTGATAATTTTCAAACACGGTATTATTGGTTTATGTAACGTTCCCCTTCAGTCGCCCCTCAAGGGAACGCCACACAAAACAAGAGGTAAATTTTATTTCTCGCAAAAGGTTTTGTTTTCTACTTTAACATGTTTTCAAAAAATAAGCCCTCTTCTTTTATACAATATTGTCTTTAAGCCAATCTCGATCTGAGTACTTAATCCGCATTAAAACTAATCTCTTGATAAGATCAACCTAAGAAAGTTGTAAACATTTTAATCCATGTGTGTCGACACCCTTGCGCCATCCCATCTTCCTAGCACGGCGGGCTGTGCTGGAGCTGCTGCTGCTGGTGCAGAAAACCTCAAACGGCGCAAATACTCCAAACTTATCGGGACGTATATGTTCGAGCCGTTTGGGGTTGAAACCCTAGGGCCATGGGGTCCGAGTGCCCACTTGGTTTTTCAAGACATCGCCAAACGCGTGGTCGACTCTTCACGTGACCAGAGGGGTGGCCTATTTTTTGGCCAAAGAATCAGCATTGCCATACAACGTGGCAATGCTGCCAGCTTTTTGGGCACTTTTCCTGTTGACAGCGATGCAGACGAATTTTTTGATGCCCTTTGATAATTTTCCCTTGTATATAATTATTATTATAGTTAAATAAAAGGGAACTGATCTACATATAAATAAAAATCTTTTAATCCATTGGAGTTTAATTACAAACACTGATTATAAGGTTCCGCCAACAAATGATTTGTACAAAATAAATAATATTATGTTTTTACTTTTTCTTCGATGTCACAGAATTATGACTTTCGTAAAACCCACAATAAATATTAATAATAATAAAGACAAGGCCCTCACCCAAGTACAAAGGTTTTTTTTTGATGACAATGTTTGTGACATGTGACAATCGCTTCGAAAGCGTTTCGTATTTCTACAACGACTTTCAACAGGATTGACACAAGCTTTTCGATAGCTTCGGTCAGTCCTATAAATTTTTTGCCTTTTCCATCATCGTTATCGCTGATAGAATGTCACTTTGACTAGGGCCTATGGTTCTTCGGTTTCCGCATTTGCAAACCTGCTGATGACAATTTGAAGTAAATTGGTCTTTTCCCGAGTTAACGCCCAATTCAATAAATAAATAGTGCCTGCTGTCTGGACACTTTAAAAGGTAAAAACTTATTTCTTTAACTTTTCTTTAGACACATAGAAAAAACGTTTATTTTCGCTAAAGTTATAAGGTTGCACTAAGCTCAACATTCACTATTGAAGCATCCTTGCAGATTCCAGACGACAACATGAAAGTCATCTAATATTGTCACCATCTAACTGTTGGCCGCGGCTCCGCTGTAGACTTCCAGGGGGTTATAAATTCCTAGTCTGTTAAGACGAGATTTAGTCTAGACACTAGACAGTGAGACGTATTTAGTCAGACTGAAATGTATAGCTAAGCATCCTCTATGCAAATTCTATCGCCATTATAATAATGTCTGTTGTGGCTGGACTTTGTGAATTGTATAACGGCTGAGGGCCTAGACAAATGGCATTCGCTTCGGAGCGAATCTATATCTAAAAACGCTATCGCTTCAACGGTAACGAAGTTCTATTGGCACATAAAGCACACTACCTTTCGCTAACGTCTCATTGATCATTTGTTCGATAAAAATTACATTTCGTCTATAGTTTTTCGTCAGAAAACATCAAACGCGCTGTCGCTGTCAATTCTTATTGTCATTTGAAGTCCGATAGTACGAGAGCCCGCGACCAAACCCGTGTCGCATCGTTTTACGGCCAAAACCGTATAAAATCGTTAGTTTTTAGTTAGATGATTCTGAAGCCGACTTGGTCAGCAGTACCGGTCAGAAACGTCGCTGTTTTATGGGAGCCCATTTCTGCTATGTCAAAAAAAAAACGGTTTAATCACAATATGTCTGATATTTAAAATGTTTCGTATTTTTTTTTCGAAAAATATTTTTTTCAGACATTTGCGTGTCACATGTGGCCTAAGCGCATTTTCTTATACTTATGTAAAAACAAAATAAATGAACTGTGGCATAGCAACGTAGTTCAATTTAAAAAAAAAAAATTATAGTTACTGAGGTTACTAAAAACATGTTTTCTGAAACTTTAAATGGCACCTATAATTCCAAAAACTGTTTTCAAACAGAATGCTATGTTACTGATCAGTAAAATTTTTCAACATGTTCAAAATGGTTTCAACACATAAGATCCACTTCCTTCTGAAAAACGATTTATTCGCATCAACTGATCAACGTTCGACTGAAAACATTTTGAGACGGTTTGTTATGGGTTTTATTTTTTTGGCTCATTCTTAAATTTCCCGAATGGTCTCCTCCGTAAGCTACTGGTTTCTGAAAATCATGTTTTTGGTATCCGAAATCTATCATTCAACTACATTCTGAGAATCAGACAGATTGCTATGAAACAAGTCAGTATTCTTTTTGACAATTTTATTTAAAAATGCGGTCACGTTGGACGTGACGCGGAAAATTTCTGACATTAGGATTTTTTTCAGTAACAATTTTTATGATTTTAAATTACATTACATTTATTATACTAAATTAACTAAAAAACAATTACATATATAACAAATTAAAAAGAAAAAATAAAGGGGAGGGGCTCATTGAGCATCAAAGAATTCGTCCGCATCGCTGTCAATGGGAAAGGTGCCCAAAAGGCTGGCAGCATTGCCACGTTGAATGGCAATGCTGATTCTTTGGGCTAAAAATAGGCCAGCCCTCTGGTCACGTGAAGAGTCGACCAATCGCTTAGCGATGTCCCGAAATACTCGATGAGCACTCGGACCCCACGGCCCTAGTGTTTCAACCCCAAACGGCTCAAACATATAGCTCCCAATAAGGTTGTTATATTTGCGCCGTTTGAGGTTTTCTGCTCCTGAAGCAGCTGTCCCAGCACAGCCCGCCGTACTAGGAAGATGGGATGGCGCGAGGGTGTCGACACAGGTTGCGTCCCACACCAAAGGTCTACCCAACTTCCAGGGCATTATGGTCATTCCGTCTGGCCTCTTCCCATCGTCGCGTGCCAAGCCGTTGGGTTCTAACACAGCTGGCACCCCGGCGGTGACAAGAGCCCGACGGATAATGTCATTAATGCTGGCGTGCCGTGCCATCCGACCAGCGCTCTTGCTGCAGGATAGGCCGTGGTGTCCGAGGCAGTCGACTCCTTCACCGCATTGACAACGATTTGATAGGATTTTTGGATTTAAAACTAAATTTTAATTTATCCATTATATTATATGGTTTTGTTCGTAAAACGATAAGGCAAAAAATTGGGCATGGGCTCTCGTACCACGATTCTTACAATGAGCTCCGGGACGAAAATTCAAAAGTGATAAAATTCTATTACTAGTAATGCTTCTAGCATTTCGTCGAGACTTTCCAATAGGGATGATAACTATATTTTTTAAGATTATTTACAATTATTGGATCGTATTTTTCTTTTTTTATGTTATCAAAATATTACGGTGAGACATTGAGTTAAAATGTGGGAAGCCGTCACGCCTATGTAAATTTTATAAGTAGGTACTTAGTTGTGACGTGGCGAGCCCCCACAACCCATTTTATTTCAAAACAAACAACGCAACTGAAACACCAACTGCTTAAAGTCACCATTTTGTTTCGTTTTCTACAGGGTCTTGGCTTTCGCTGATGTTTCCATCACACGAATCGAAAACTAGCGATAACGCTTGTCAAAAAGTGCCACTTGGCTACGCATCCCGTGGAAGTTCTCGTTCGACGTCGTCGATTCGTTTCATGGAATCGAATGATGTGTTCTAATTTCTATTCGTCACCTATGATCACGTGACATTTTGATAGCTTATGTCAACCCCATATATTTTTTTACTTTTCTACTAGCGTTATCGCTAATCGAATGTTACTTTGTCTAGGCCCTCTGATGTTCTTATTCCGTGTACAACCCAGTATTGTAAACATAGCCTACTGCTTGCTCTGTTTATCCCAAAGGAATCATTTAAAAAGTGTAAAATAGCGATGCGGACGAATTTGTTGATGCCCAATGAGCTCCGTTATTTTTTATAAACTTGTACATAATTTACATTTTTTTGTATTTTGATGTAAGTATAATTATTATATTTAAGATTATGTAGTTTAATATAAAGTTTTGAGTCAAAATAAAATAATAAAACAGAACACAATAGATAAAAAAAAGTGTAAGTTATCTATTAACATTGGTATTTTGTTTCCCGGAATAAGATACCTACCTATATGTAAACCCTACCCTGTATGTGTACCTATCAGTATGTATGTTGGTAGCGTATGTATGTAAATGAATGAATCTATATTAGGTAACTATGTATACAGGGTGTTAGTGTAAACACCGGTATCCTTGAAACTAATGGAAAAATACAACTTAAAAAAAAAGAAAATCTACATTTTTCCACAAGAATATTTCACCCTACACGCAAGGGCAACGAACTTGCGTCTAAACACGGCGTCCGGCGGTTGGCGGGGGCGGGCGGGGCGCGCGGGGCGTTACTTGACCGGCCGTCAGCTGTTTCGCAGCTCTCTCGAACGCGTATCCATGAGTATCGGGACAGTGACGGATATTTACTTTTTAAAATCTTTTAATGAAAATAAGGTTTTTTTTTTTGTTGTTACTGGGTCATTTATTTTTATTTTAAGTCAACTACCCATGGTTTGAGTGACAACGGTGTTTACCCTTGCATACTGTATAAAGAATCGTTTTAGCAATACACTATCTACTGTAGTTCAGGCATTTTGTTTAAGAGTTCATGTAACAAGAATACTTATGTACATAACATCACGCCGTGTTTCCCGAAGGATTGGGCTGAGGTGTACCTGTAGTACACCCACATTTCGCCAGTACAGTACTGTAAAAGAATATTCTTTAGCAATTAAATCATCCAAGTACTTATACAAACGTACTTTAAATAAATCATATTATTACTTAGCCAAACATGGAGTCAAATCATGGAGTCTAATCAAAACAATTCAAAATAGCAAAAGTTATTAAACAGACCCTTTGAACAAATCAGTCTGTCGGCGACGACCACACAAATAATTGCTACTCAAAAATTGAAAGCACAAACGTGAAAAATACATCAAAGGCAATCACTACCTACATCGAACTTCCCAATAAAATCAGATCAGACAATTATGGACCGTTAGCGTATGCCAATAAGAATGGTTTCGTCAAAACTTTTGTACTTAAAATTAAATAGCGCACACGCATAAACGATGGGGTTCGCTTTACATTGAAAGAGGGGTCCAGACAGAAAAATGCACTTGGAACCCCACGTCTAGACTAGAGGCTGTCTGCCGGCCGACCGCGGTGACTGGCGACTTGGGCACTTCGCTCGCGGACAAACGATTGGTACTTGGCACCATGTGGAGTTTCCATGCATTGCTCACCCAGTACAGTGTTTGAGGTCAACTGCTGATCCTTATAGACTATAGACGTACCCCATGTGAGGTCAATTTTCATTTCAAAAAAATATTTAAGTCACTAATGGTTTAAAGCTATTGAGCTTAGGCTGCCATCAGACGGACTGCATCTCCAGCATCGCAGCAACCGTGTGCAGTCGATATATTCAACTGTATACAGTTGTGACTTTAACTTTACGCGGTCAGCTACAGTCGCTAACCGCATACAGTTAGTGTGCAGTTATGCTCTGCGACCGCGTTGAGTTGAAGTCACGACTGTATGCAGTTAATATTGACTTCACACGACTGTAGCCGACCGCGTGAAGACCGCGCGTTGATATCATGACTGAACGAAGTCGAACGTGCAACTGCATGCTGTTGAATATATCGACTGCGCGCGGTTGCTGCGATGTTGTCCGTCTGATGGCAGCACTAACTTCTAAGTTTAATTTTCAAAAAAAACAATGTTGTGAACGCCAATGAGATCTACATTGTGTGAACAATAGTCACATGCAAAAAATCAATGTTTCAAAATTATCATCTTAATATCACGCCTTGTTTCCTCGAACGGTTGGACAGAGGTGTACACATAGTACACCCACATTTCGCCAGTTATGTTAAGTCCCATGTAATAGGGGGCGAGCATATTGCCATCGACCGATGTTTCAAAATATCTCGTCTAATCTAAGATATCCGATTCAAAATCTGCATTCTCATATTGCCAGTCATTAGCGACATTCCTCAAAATTATGACACTCACAATTCAAATACATTCCAATCAAACTACACTAACCCAAAAAGACAAATCGATAGCCCCCATCGAAGTCCCCAAGTCTGTAGTATCAGTGTTGTCTGCCCCCACAATAAACCTAGTGGTGTATAATTTAGTGCTGCTGTAAGTCTGGCGAGCTATACGCGGCTATGCTGTGTACGTGAATGCACGTCGCATTGCGCCGTCGGTAGGGGTAGGTCAGGTACACTATGCAAGTCTATGCGTTTGTATGTTTTATTAATGAGGAGTATTAGAAAACGTGATTGGACATTTTAATGATTCTTGGCGATGTTGTCATTGTGTTTGTTGATTTTTTTAATGTTATACTAGCTTTTGCCCGTGGATACGCCCGCGTGGAGGTTTGAAATTATCTCACGGGAATAGTAAAGGGGCGCGTCGTTTCAGAATGGACTAGATAATTATAGTTGCTTTTTAAAGTATAACCCCTAAGTCTCATTCATGAATGGAGATATTTAGGTGAAGTGTTAAACTTGTTTAAAATGAACAGGGGGCCTAAACCAGCCACATTAGCAATTCCTCTAAAAGCAATTCATTTCCTAAATTCCCAGCTGTCATAAGCAATTCCTCTAATTTGACACAACAGCAATTCATAATTTGTGGACCATTTTACGAATTTCCATAGAAAACTGCCAAACAGATGATTTATTTCGTAATATGCATTGCACGCAGATCATATTATGAATTGCCAAATTGTAAAATTTTACGATGATTCATAATATTTTCCTATAATGATTCTGCCAAAGCCGCTGTTTTAAGCCCCCAGGCTGTATAAGGCCACAGATTTTAAAATAAATCTTTGCCGAAAATTGGGCTAGAAAATTAGGCTACCTGTCTCCTTAGAGGCCTTACGCACTAGCGGTTGACCGCCCACTCAACCGCCGCGTTTGATGGCGATTAGTGCGCGGCGAACAAGCGGCTAGCCGCTCCCGCGGTTAACCGCTAGTGCGTATGAGGACTTAGAGTACAGCAGAGCGTAGTTGGGGAAATATTATTTACTAGCTGCGCCCCGCAATTTCACTCGCATAAGTCTCGATCCCGTGAGGACATCGGGATAAAAACGTATTTTATGTCCTAACCCAGGTGTGGAAGCTACCTGTTAACCACATTTAACTGCAAATCCTAACCGCGAAAGTGAGATGTTTTGTTTGTTACGCTTTCACGCTATAACGACTGAACAGATTTGGGTGAAATTTGGCATATGGGTACAACATGGCCCACATTAGGACATATGATGCTATTTATCCCGATATTCCCACAGGATCGAGACTTATGCGGGTGACACGGCGGGGCGCAGCTAGTACTCAAATAAAATCCTAAAGCAGTCACAATGTCAATGCAAAAATATAGATTATATTGACCTTCAATGTCAGACATGATTTTACGAGTCTGGTATAGCCACTGGTTCCATTTAGTATCGATTAAGTACTTAGTTACAATAGTTAACATTTTAATGGCAGTGTCAACGGTACACAGATTTGCTACCGCATTTTCTCAAACAATAGATGTTTTAATTTCCTAATCCTTTTCAGTCAGACTTTTTTTTTTTTTGAGGCTGGGAAATCGTCCAATGACTTCTCCCGCTCTGGATGGAGCGGAAGGGCGTGTCAGACTTTTACTGACTAAAACCCACCCGTGTTCCTTCAGTAGCCTGTTGCCAAGGTCCCGGTATCCCTTTAGGACTAACCCGCAACCCTGCCAGGTTTATTAGGTACCTAGGAGTAGGTTTTGGGTTCATGGCAAGCCTCATGATTTCGTGAACTAAGTAGATGGTTATGAAACCCGGTCACGCTCATTCAACGTGTTTCCGACTACAGGTGTATCGTTACTAGGAATACAGTGCTACTAGGAATTGTCAAAGGAGAAATTCTCTTAATCACCACTGATGAGAGAAGGCTGTTGAACATGACATTCCCTGCGAGCAACACAAGCAATAAAAAGCAACTAACTCGATCGACTGTGGAGTGGTCGTAAGCGCGCCTGCTTCACACGGTTTTACTTACGACATGACAAAACATGAAGATTTCTTTATTACAATATATCTAAGTTACATATTCATTTATAACACACTTATACCTTCCGGAGCCACCATCATACCTTCCGGAATAATTGATCAAAATGATGGTGAACATCATACCACAGGTCGCATCGCATCGTCCAATATTCATGGCGATGAAATTATTATCATGAGTGCACAGTACTATTCAATAGTCAAAGATTTTCAAGGCAACTGGGGGCTTAAAACGGTCACTTTAGCAGAATCATAATATGAATCATCGTAAAATTTCACAATCTGACAATTCATATGATCTGCGTGTAATTCATATTACGAAATAATTCATCTGTTTGACAGTTTTCTATGGAGATTCGTAAAATGTTCCACAAATTATGAATTGCTTTTATGTCAAATAGAGGAATTGCTAATACCAGCTGGGATTTAGGAAATGAACTGCTTTTAGAGGAATTGCTAATCTGGCCGGTTCTATGCCACTGGCAAAACATACAGAGTCAACTAAATTATAAGTCCAAATGTATGTACTTATGTTAACAAATAAATATTCATTCATTCATTCATTCAACCGTATTTAATAAGTTTGCGGGAAATTGGAGAAGACAAGATGGAAAGACAGCATTTTGTAGCAATGATTCTGTAACATGTGCCTACGGTTGCAGTAAATCGACTCTGTCTAGTGTATTTCCTCCGGAGGCAGACAGACGCTCTGAAGAGAGAACTGCTTCACACGACTTTTAAACTTGCCGAGGATAAGGGGAGGAAATAGACATTTGAGGATGTGTCCTTAATAAGGTAGCAGTACTCTAAATATGTTTGAAATCTTTTTCAGTTTCCGATTTGCAGTGTTCATACTGGCATGTTTGGAATACAGGAAATTATATTTTATTACTGTTTTCTATGTCGTTAAGTTGGAAAACAAACAGACGAGAGAGTCTCTAATGGACTAACCTTTGGTTAATTGGCCGCAGGAACCAAACAGGCAACGCACGTGTTGCGGTACTGACCTATGGAAGAGAGAGAGTCTTATGTGCCTGTAATTTTACCACTAAGTTTCAATTCTAACCTAACTGTAAAGACTACTGAGGGCCTAGACAAGTGACAATCGCTTCGAAAGCGTTTCGTATTGTATTTCTACAACGACTTTCAACAGTATTGACATAAGCTTTGCGATAGTTTATGTCAATCCTATACATTTTTGCCTTTTCCATCAAAGTTATCGCTGATAGAATGTCACTTTGTCTAGGGCCTCAGGTTTTATGTATTTCTATGAAATACCTTCCGCAGTTATACGTCTATTTCATAGAAATACATAGCCACCAGTAGTGTCGCGACCACATGTCGCCTGCAGCTGCTGCCTACAGTCGGCTACGGACTTGTACCTTTACACTTGTGCAATAAAAGTATGCTTTATTTATGAAAACATATACGGAGCGAAACTAGCTTTCGTGATATCTATAGAGTAGACACCTAAAAGAAAATTTACGAAATAATAACGAATTTTACCACAGACTAACTAGTTAATTGATACAGGCATGACTTTGCGGAAATCCATTATAAAATAAAATAGACGCAGATATATTCTCTGCGTACAGCGCTCGGTGTGGCAACACGTTTTCTGGTTTGCGACTGGTCAATCATCATCCTGAGGATGCCTCGTTGAGAGGTGAAACACGTGTCGATTTTTTTACAGGGTTTTTTATGACTCTTGAAGAATAGTTAGGCGGAATAGGTTACTGAATATCTACGTCTATTGTATTTTATAGACTTACTAGCTAATATTTTAACAAAACTACATGGATTCGTCCGAGGATGCTACACTGTTACATGCTTTTGGAGATTTTTTGCTTATGTTGATGTTTATTTGTACACATTGTATTATTTTAATGGCTGTCCAATGGCATGCTATATGCTTTAAAATAAAGTGGTGTAATAAATAAGGGTTATTACAGTAAAAAATATGTACGATGTGAGTCAAAAGGCCGAGCTGAAAGGTCGCGGATATTATGCGGATATTTTATGGGTCTAGATTATTGACAGATTGTTGAATTTTTATCACCTAGTCATCTAGTACATGCACTTCACTGCTATGTATTTTTGTATGTAAAGGACGAATTTGACAAATAATATCAAATAATATCACACCAGCATGATGCCTGCCAGAGTATGACAGCGCCACATTCACTGAATCGAGAGTTGATAACATGATGATGGCTGCTAACTTCAGTGACATTCATAATCATTATCACCAGATTCTAAATCACTGACAAAATTAATTCAAATTCTTTATTTCAGACATGAGTCCATAGTGTTAGTATCACCAAAATAACCAAATAAATAGTGTTAGTAATAAGGAGATAATAAGTACTTCAACTTCATATATTATATTAAACAATTGAGCATCACTATAATCTTAAAAGCTCATGGAATTAAGACATACATAAGGTGGTCCTTATGTATGTCTTAATTCCATGAGCTAGATGATATGATACATGAGATATACCCAATTAAATAAATATATAGTAACAAATCCAGCTTGTTTCTTTTATAAAACATAATTCCTGTTTCCTCTAAAACCCTCCAGTTATTAGTTGCCTGGGCAACAAATCTCAGTTGCACTCAAATAACCGTTTTTCCGTGAACACTGGAAACACGTGACGCATTCCCAGCACACGTTCATAAGTTCCAAATGCCTTTGTTACAGATGGAATCCCTGATTCATTCCAGCTAGGTAGCTCAGTCCTATTGGAAGTTCGAGAATTGTTGTCAGACTACCGGTAAATTTTGTTTCAAACATGCATGTTAATACCAGAAACCAACAAAAGTTGTTGTTTTTCTCAACTTTGTGAATGTCTACGTCGCTTAATACCGGAAGGTATTAAGAACAAAGTAAATACGGCCTATGATTCAATTTCACAAAGAAAACTTCCGTGCCCCATAGAGTATGCTATTATCCGAAATATCTTAAAACACGACGCGAATACGAAATCAGGAAAAATCAATCCCCTGCAGCTCCATAAGTACTCGTAGCACGCGCGTAGACCCGCTACGACGGCGCGCGTAGCGTGCTCTCACGTAGCAATGTCTACGTCCGATACAGTTGTCGCTGTTTCTAATTTTTACACCGCAAAGAAAATTATTTAGTTTAATTCTTTAGTTCCTTAGTTTCACTTATAAAATTAATCTATACGTCGTGCTTTAAATTAGCTGATTAATTATCCTGTTTTTCTGACAAAGCAGTGTCATTGTTATTTGTTTGGTCATTTTTTGCTCACGATGACATTCAAAACATTGCATTTGACATTTAAAAGACAGTGCAAAGCTTTAACAAATAATAAAACTGAGATTTGTGAAAAATATCAAATTAAGCTTAAACTTTAATTAAGGAACGAAATTACAAAGGTAACCGACACTCGTATATCAAACGTCATTTCCCCATTTTTCCCCAAAAGCGAACGACCGGGCGCTGGCTGAGGTACCAGGGCAGCATGAAACGGAGGCGGATGTGTGCAGGCGGCGTGCGGCGGCGAGGCGCATTGCAGGCGGGTGAACGGCCTCGCATCGATCGACGACCCTCCCCCTGCCACCCCCCGCCGCGCCGCTTGCGTAACCGCCCCCCTCCCGCGCTTATGTAACAGTGACGCGGTTTGCGTGATCGTTTCCTGATTTTTCTGCTGCATCCCGATTGCAGTAATTATGCAGTCCTCATATAAATAAGGGTTGGGCTGAATAATGATGCATTTGTGTTCAGCTGGGAGAGCCAAGTGGCGGGAAACTGAACTGAAGTGCATTTTGCGCAAGTTTGTATTTTAATTAGTAGGAAAACTTAGCTGGAGATAAGTTTGTAAAAACATAATTATTTATCATTTTGACACAAACGAAAGTAGGCTGATACGATACATACTCGGCCTGGATTTTCCCGCCCAATCAGCATGGCGGGAAACAAACTTTGTAACAAAGAAACAATTCATGAACCGATCCATTCTCATACACAAAAACATCCCTTAAAATTCCTTTAAAACTTTTAACCAGCAGTAATATCTAAACTACAATTCATATGCCTTCCCTGCCCTCCCTGCTGAAAGCACGCCGTGATATATTTCAGGACATTTAATTAAGGCTAGTCGGCACCGAATCGTGGCCAATTTTACAGCCACGTTCTTTATGACCAGGAAGAGGTCGTAGATATTAGTTCCTTTTTGTAACGAGGCAAAAAGAGGGCAGTTTTTTGTTGGGTAGGTCTGTTTGTTTGTTTATATGTAGTATTACTCTATTACTACTACTAGATAAACAAATTTATTATTTTCTATTTTCTTCTGTATTTACTTGAAAAGGTAAGAAATTAAAATTTGATCATGACATTTGTTGATTTTACAAAGGGTAAAATCAACAAATGTAAAACTACGATTACTTTTGTGTAAACAGTTAAACACTACTTTAACTTTGGTCATTTGCTAAAGTAAGTTTCATATTTATAAGGTATGTAATTTATTTAAGGGAAAACCAATTTCTAGACACACCCCCGGTTTGGGTTTCTATAATAAATTCCATGAAAATTCCTTACTTGTTCCACATATCGACATTGACTACTGCAGTGTTTAGAAACCTTAAAACAAATAATGCCAAATATAAATAAACCAAAATGTTCAAAGCCCATAACCCAGTGGTATCAATTTCAATAATCCAAATACAATCATCAATTACAAAATAATGATTTGACCCAAATAAAAAACAATCAAATTACATAGACGGTTTGAAATTAAAACAAAAGAGGAAGCTACGGCGTAGCTCCGTAGCTCCGTAGCGGGGTTACGCCGTAGCTGGGGTGCGGTCGGCGACCCCTGGCCGTGAACGGGGGCGCGCCGGGCTCGCGCCGCACTACCTCTCCCCCTTCATACCCCCGCGCCGCCGAGCCGCCCGCCCCCACCCCCTGCGACCTCCGCACACTGCTACAACCAGCCGCCGTAGACACGTGTCCGCCGCACCCTGTATACACAGGCTGCTGTATAAATGACGTAGTTAAGTTTTGTGCAGTGCTGCAGTTCGGATTCAGGTTTTGGCTCGGTTTTGTGGCGAGTTATAATGCTATGTATATAGGGAGTTTCCGTTAACGTGCGTATATTATCAGGCTTTAATCTCTTTTGTAACTTTGATAATTTCTGCAGGTATAATAATTTATAAGTCAATAAAACTGACTTATCGTTAAATTGCTGCAAATAAGCAGATTTAATGAAGACTAAACCAAATAAAATATGCGTTTTAAATTACGACGTCTTTCCCATTATAAATGTATTGAAATAACGCACCGAAATCACAGTTATAAATTATTAACTAAATAAATACACGCTGTATCGACATTACTCAGCTCAGTCACGCACACAGACACACCCACAAACGCACACAGAGACACTCGCCCAGTTCTCTTCAAAGCGTCTCTGTGAACGCCACACCCCCGGCGACGTAGCTACAGGGCGGCACTCACACACCCACAGACTCAAAGAAAAATCTGTCACTGTGTGAGTCAGAGACGTGTAGCGATACTGTGTAGGGTGTGTATGTGTGCGTGGAAAATATATGTTAATGTGGTACTTCCGCGTTTTCGTGTATTCGTGTCACGCATACACTTGTAATTACGGTGAGCTAACCGTATTGACGGCGGGGTGTGTCTGTGTGCGTAGGGTGCATCGACTCTGCTTCCTGCTAGGGTACAACGGCCCCGCAGCCCCTGATTTATGTTCGTTCGTTTGAAGGTTTGCGTGTTATTGTGACGTTTCCAACTCATTTGCTTACGAATATTTTACCTTAATATTACATTGATTGATCAATATTTATAAAAACAAAAAAAAATAAGGAGAAAAGTGGGTCTCACTTTTATTACGCGCCGTAAATTTAAGTTTTCATTTGAAATTCTGCGTCGAGTCGTGACAACTGGGGTAGCGGCTCTCTTGTTTAAATATCATGTTGGTAGATCAAGCGCTAGTTTAAAACTAATAGGTTAATATTATAAATGCTTTTAAAGAATAACTACTTACTTGATACCTTTGAAGAACGAAGAAAATCTCCAGTGTTTGTTTGTATAATGGATACCATTCTTATGAGCTTTCACACGTTTATTTCCAAACACGTACCAAATTCAACCAGTCACTTTATTAGGATAGTATCAGTGACTATTTCATTGGTCGAATGGTCGAAAGCGCGACTGTTTAGCGTGCGGTCTTGAGATCGATTCCTGGGCCCGTCCACAATATTTTTGGGTATTCCATCACAATTTTTACAGCAGCAGAACGGAATCTGGATTTGTAGTCGATAAATGTTAATGATCGTCCACTATTATTTAATTACTTATTGATAACTGGCTAAGTAATAACAGGAGCTCGTGGCTAAGTAATAACAGCCGCACGGGTCGATCCATGAGGTTAAGCTACGCTTGCCGGGGTTGGTCGGTGGATGGGTGACCATCTTTACATACCGAGACTCCTCCGTGCGTCGGAAAGCACGTTAAGCCGTTGGTCCCGGCTGTTATTCGTGGATCTTTGACAGTCGTTACGGGTCCTCAGTCTTACCAATGGGTATCGTATTACCCAGTTACTGGGGTGTGGACTGTGTGGAGGTCCAATAGACAGTCGCACCATGTAAAATACTGGTATTCAGCTGCATCCGGTTAGACTGGAAGCCGACCTCAACACAGTTGTGAAAAGGCTAGGCAGATATATTAATAGCTGGCAAAAAGTAGACGCTACCGCTACCCTTTCGGGAATGTCCCTAATATAAACAAACAACATGTCACTAAAACAAAACGTATCCGTCATTTGTTTGTCCAAGTCGTGGTTTATTTATTGTGTGTGCAACCAAACGTACGGACGTTCCTCGACAATATTTTTATTTTATTGTTCCGCTGGCTACCCGCAAGTTTGCCGCGGTAAAGTTTTCTCTAGGTTTTCCAATGTAACAAGAAATAAATGCATGAAAAAATTAGTATTTGAAAGAGAGATTACTATTGTCAATTTATTGGCGCGAATTTGCTAGTATCTCTTGCAGACAAGCTACTTGCAGCTTGCAAATTTAAAGTTGCTTGCTATTTTGAAAGAGTTTTACTTAAAAAACCTCAGTTTTATTGTGTACTGAATGATGCAAGCCTTCCAGGCAATATGTAGCCGAATTGTTTCGTAACAAGCCGCATCGCTACCGCGTCTTACCACAAGAAGAGAAGTTAACAGATGTGTTTTGCTTCATGGTACGTTATCCAATCCGCCATGCAGCAGTGAGGAGTAACAAATTATAAGATGGTACTCCTAAAGTTTAGTTACCCGACTTCCATCAGTCTACTAGTCCTTTTGTTATTTGCACGAGGGAATTCAAATATCATAGACAGACTCCACAACTGCATACAAAAAGTACCAAGCCCGCAGAGCCGGTAGCAAGTACGTAGATTGTATTTGCGACAAAGTGGGACCTCACTCGCCTCGCAATATCATTCCGCACCTGACTCGCGTATTTCAAACTTTTGTTATGTTTACTCTTTGTTCCCCTAGACAACTCTTTTTTAAACAACTCTGGAAAATATCATTGCGGAATTGGAATTCCCTGGTAATTTTATTCGTTACGGTTGCGTTACCAAGCATGTAGGCTCGTGGAAGAGGTGTCTAGGCGCCAGAATTTTGTCGTAGTTATGCTTGTTTACTGAGCCTGCCAATACGGTTAAACTCAACCAATTTGCTTCGAATGTAATCCGCTTTTAGTAAACTTAAACACATAAATAAAATGCCTGCTACTTAATTTCTACCATTAATACAAGAATATGATAGGTCTAATATAAAAAAAACTTTGAAAAATAAGTCCACCATGTCAACTTATTTTTTAAGTTTTTTTCATGATGCCCATGATAGAGTGCAATTAGCGCCACGGTGCAAGCTCATCGCATAAAAGCCTCACGACCTAAATTCCTCTGTTTTACAACATGAGTCAGATGAAAAACGCAGAGTGCTGCACTCAATATTTTAATCATACCAGGCTGTCATAAATATTTGTGATGCCTATGTGAAAATTACTGGTATAAAAAAAGCCTACGTGAAAATGACGGGCCATATTTTTTTCTGGAATTCGCAAAAACTAAAAAGTCATTTATATTGTTGTAATAATTATCTTTTCACATAAAATCACACCTTCCCATGGGCACTGCAAACAATATTATCTTTTCAGTTTCACCAAAAGAAAGAAAAATAACGAATCATTAGTTCTACATATTCCGAAAAGTATCAGGACGACATGGCCAGGAAATGCAAATAAAAATCATTGGTTTAAAAAAATCATTGATCAACCTGTTCAATCGAAATTACAAATTCACAACGTTATGTCTGCCTTTTGCAAGCAGTGCATGAAAAAACAAACGTAGCTGTGTGAAAAAATACTCGTTTTGCCTCCCGACACTCCCTCACTGTGAGTATTCAATATTTAATTTGCTTTTTCGCTAGTCTACCGCCATCGCGAGCCCCGCAAATGGATCAGTCTGTCTGTCTGTCCACAAATCTAGCTAACGATCCGTATAGCTACAGTTTGGTCTGAAATGATCGTACTAATATGAGTGTTTGTGTGTTGTTTCAATATCGTGGTAACATTGTGAAGTACTTTTAAAAAAAGAGGTTTGTTTTGTCGCTTTTGTTTCAAATAGACACAACGTATTTGGAAATAACCGTTAAATTAGCTTTTCTCAAGGGGTTGTTACATCATAATTTCAGAACTTATTTTCGGATAATAAGCATAATCAGCCTATAATGTTCCCACTGCTGGGACAGGCCTCCTCTCTGTGAGAGGGAGTGGGCCGTAGTCCACACGCGGGCCCAGTGCGGCGTGGTAGATGTCACATGTCTTCGAAGTTTTGGTTCTAGGACATGCCGGTTTCCTCACGATGTTTTCCTTCACCATTTTGAGAGCGGTAGCGATGAAATAATTTACACAAAGTAAAGCGCCTATCAGGGTTCAAACCGTCGCGCGTCGTGGCCGTTATTTTCAGATAACATTATGAAAAAAATAGTATATTATGCAATTAGTGAATAAAGGACGGATTTAAAGCGAGGGCCATAGGTGAATCACGAGCAAGTGAAGGATTCTAACGACTGAATCACGACCGTAGGGAGTGATTCATGATGATTGAATCACGACCGTAGGGAGTGATTCAAGTGTTAGAATCCTGAACGACGCGAGCGATTCATGGCCCTCGATATAAATCCGTTTTATTCAAGAGTTGCATACTATACTTTATACCATGACTACGAGAAAAAGAACATGCAACTTCGAGTATGTTGTTATGTCAATTTTATGCCTTGTTTTTATAGTAACTACACCGAAGCATAGAATACATACTCCATAATGTCGATGACTTCTTTTTCTTCGACAACTCATTAAAATAAGTTAGGAAAACAGACTCTGAAAATGTGCTCAGCTTGATTTTCATTTTTCCTTTTGCTCAAACAAACTCACACTCAAACTCATCGTAGGCTTTGATGTAAACCAGCCGTGATTTGTTGGGTAGCAAGCTTTCTACTATATCGGCCGCCCTCTCTTTCATAAACTCAGGTGTTAACACATCTTCATCACTTGAATACATTTTCAATCGATTTATTAAGTCACACTAAACTTTTTGTTCGTACAACTTACAATATTTAAAATATCGTCAATTTACTAATGACAGCAAAGAACACAAAATAGTTTTTATTCTAATGCTAAACTCCTGTTCGAAAATCAAATAGGAGTTTGTATAGCATTGAGATGGAGTTCGAATATATTGGTATGTTCTAAATTCAAAGACCAAAACGGTGATTAAAAGTGCTTTTTATTCACTGTTTTCAGTGAATAAAATAAACTTTTTAGAGGGGGAATGGTATAATAGTATATTATGGAATTAGTGAATAAAGGACGGATTTAAAGCGAGGGCCATAGTTGAATCACGGACAAGTGAAGGATTCTAACGACTGAATCACGACCGAAGGGAGTGATTCATGATGATTGAATCACGACCGTAGGGAGTGATTCAAGTGTTAGAATCCTGAACGACGCGAGCGATTCATGGCCCTCGATATAAATCCGTTTTATTCAAGAGTTGCATACTATACTTTATACCATGACTACGAGAAAAAAAACATGCAACTTCGAGTATGTTGTTATGTCAATTTTATGCCTTGTTTTTATAGTACCTACACCGTAGCATAGAATACATACTCCATAAGGTCGATGACTTCTTTTTCTTCGACAACTCATTAAAATAGGAAAACAGACTCTGAAAATTTGGTCAGCTTGATTTTCATTTTTCCATTTACTCAAACAAACAAACAAACTCACACTCAAACTCATCGTAGGCTTTGATGTAAATCAGCCGTGATTTGTTGGTTAGCAAGCTTTCTACTATATCGGCCGCCCTCTCTTTCATAAACTCAGGTGTTAACACATCTTCATCACTTGAAAACATTTTCAATCGATTTATTATTAAGTAACCCTTTTTTTTTTTTTTGAGGGTGGGAAATCATCCAATGACTTCTCCCGCTCTGGGTGGAGCGGAAGGGCGTGTCAGACTTTTACTGACTAAAACCCACCCGTGTTCCTTCAGTTGCCTGTTGCCAAGGTCCCGGTATCCCTTTCGGACTAACCCGCAACCCTGGCAGGCATCGGTCCTAGCGGACCCCGCCAATTGTGCTGACATCTCTTTGAGGCGCGCGTGGAACACGACGCGCCATCGACCCGGGTCTGGTCCTGATCGGACGGCGAGCTACCCATTGCTCGCCGTCCGCAAGCCCGCGCCTATGGTGGCCGGGAATCCGCCTGGGATTCCCGACGCCCAGGGCGTCTCCAGCGGCGGCATTATTTATTTATTATTATTAAGTAACCCTAAACTTTTTGTTCGTACAACTTACAATATTTAAAATAGCGCCCATTTACTAATGACAGCAAAGAACACAAAACAGTTTTAATTCTAATGCTAAACTCCTGTTCGAAAATCAAATCAAATAGGAGTTTGGATATCATTGAGATGGAGTTCGAACAAATTGGTGTTCTAAATTCAAACACCAAAACAGTGATTAAAAGTGCTTTTTATTCACTGTTTTCAGTGAATAAAATAAGCTTTTTAGAGGGGGCATGGTATAAAAACACTTTTTTGTAGGTATCGGTACTATACCTAATTATTATCGCCAAAATCCTCATTTGAATCCATTTAGAATCTTTTGTACCTAAATAGGTACTTATTATAAAAAGAGCATCGATTAGTGTGTTGTGTCTCAGTTTTCCCATTATTTGGTCGTGAGTCAGAGCGGGCGGCAGCGCGGCAGACGCTCAGACAATATTTGTACTGCACACCGATACCTGCATCCACTACACAAGGAGATACGATTTTGTAAGATATGTCGCAAGATAAATTATCGTTGAACACAAACAGATTGCCGTGATTTTTATCGCGATGAGTTGCTTCAAACGTGAATTAATTTTTGTCAAGAAGTACATAAATTACCGAAATAGCAACATTTTTTGTAACAAAAAACCTAACCCACTTACTAAACATATAGAAAGTAGTATCAAAATATGAACAATAAGTCAATCCGGTATGGTAAATCTAGACAGAAAACTCTCCTTCCCTAGCGAGAGTTTTCTATCAAGATTTTTGCAGATAAACCCTCTTCTAAAAAGCACTAAACTAGTGAAGCCCTCAAAATATTATTATTATATTCTGTAGCTTCCACAGGATCACAGGTTTTAGACTACTGCAGCCAAGTTGCAATCTATCGGTTACCAAAGGGCCGCCAAGTGAACGTTTGCTGTGCAAACTTTGCCAGATGCGGCTCTGGGCCGCCCGTTCCCTCGTGAACGACGATACCTCTTGCCCCGGTTGATGCCCTGGTACTTGCTTTGTTAAGAAGTAACAGGTCTTTTGTTTTAAAAGTGCATGGAATTAAAACGTTACGTTATTTATTATTAGGACCAAAAAATTATTGCTTTCTTGGCGGTAAATAATGTAATTCTTTTATTACTAGTTTTATCTTAGTAAGGAAAAGAATTTGCTAAACTCCTAAGACTGAGTTTGAGGATAGGATGGGAAAGCCCGAACGAATGCACGAAATACTTCATGAATTAAATGACTTTTATGAGCAAAACGCTCATATAATTATTTCTAAACCGCATCATAATTCTTAAAGCGATTTTTAATAGCTGATATTCGTACAGTTGTTTTTGTACAGCTAAAAAAAATATTCTTCTTTAATACCACCGTTAGTATTTCAAACAAATAAAATATACCAAAAATAAACAAATTTTTCATTTCTTAAGTGAAATTGATAACCATCAGAAAAAAACCTTTTACAAAGGTTACATTTCAAGAAGTCCATTAAAGTACATAGTAAGACGTTGAAATGATTCCATCTACAGTGAGACCTAAACTTAGGTTCCATACGAACATTCATCAATATCACTCAATATCCGTCGCCTAGACATGTCCTAGGTCTCATCTCAAGGTGTCTAGATACGTCGGATACCTAATAGACAGGAAGAAGATAAATAGCGGGTTTGCCGACAATTAATTCGACCATATTGTACTGACGAACACAGAAACTGAAAATACTACAGAATATAGAAATTTCATAATAGTGACGTTATTCTTCTGAGAACTTTTTCGCGTTGCAAATAGAAAACCACATTTTATTTTTGAAAGAGAATTGTTTTACAAGAAAATACGGAATGTTTTTAGGTACAAGTTAATTACTAAGAAAATCTAGATGAATCAAAGTTGTATTACAATGTATTAAGACCCAGAATCCCTGTTCAGGGGGCCTACCACCACCGCTTACAGCAGTATTATTTTAATCTTACTTCGTGGGGGAAAGAGATGGAGCTATACGTCCTGTAGAGGTTCATCTCTTTCCTACACTGTAGTAATATTAAAATAATACTGCTGTTAGCGGTGGTGGTAGGCCCCCTGGTAAATCATAACTGCTCTAGCCTTATCTTGTTAGAGTCGTCACAAAACATCGTTTGAGTTACGTTTTTCTTGACAGATTGTCAGCAACACGAAAATATCAAGCTCAATGTATTCCCCAAAGGAGTATTAGGCGATGTAATACTACCCTCATTTCGTCAGATAAATATTATTATAGAAAGGAGTACCATGTAGAAGGCGCACTTATTTCCAATAATCGAGCAAAATCCAGACTCTGATAATTTTCTAATCGAAGCACCCAACAACATATTGTCCGACCCCCGGGTCAAATCTAGCACCCCGCCCTCACGACTAAACCAATGATCCAGTCAAAACATGCCACGTAAACGTTCTTACATGTCCCCACAATCCGAGCCATCCCCTAATCGCATACTAAAAGATGGCGAAGGCGGAAAAACAAATAAATCAAAGCAACAAACAGTTTACTTGTCGGCAGTACCACTCCTTCTTTAATTTATGTACGAAGGGTCTGATTGATCAATAGCCAATAACAAATGACGACACACACGCACCGTCGCTATATGTGCATACAAACTCACACAAGGAACTGGGGAACTAAGTATCTAAATAATATTGGACATGAAAGATGGTGAAGGAAAACTTCGTGAGAAAATATACATAGCTATATATTGTGGCGTACTTACTATTGCCATTTAGGTTACCACGAAAGTTAATGTAGGTACTCTGTCACATTTACAGCTGTCATACCATCCTGTAATTTTTATGCGATAAAACCATATATCTCTAATGGTCTTTCCTTTTGTCACGTATCAATTTATCGCATAAAGAAAAACGCAGTGAAGAAAGGCAATGGCTTCTATTGCGCGACTACTCAGGCCTGAAAAGTTCGATGTGGATCCGGGGACTCCAACCGCCGAGCTAAAATATCGGCACTGGAAGGAGACATTTTTGAACTATCTTTCAGAAGAAACGGAGGAAGTCAAAATTCCTGATGGAATTAAGCTAAAAATTCTTTTCAACAATGTGTCTCCTAACGTTTACTCGTTCATCAGAGAAACAAAAGAATATGCGGACGCTTTACGACTTTTAGATAAAATTTACCTCAAATCGAAGAATGAAATCCACGCTCGGTATATACTGTCTTCAACCAAACAAAAACCTGGAGAAACAGTGGCAGACTATATGCGTGCGTTACAACAACTAGCGTTTGAGTGCTCTTTCAAATCTGTTACTGCTGAAGAGTATCGAAACGAATATGTCCGTGGCGCTTTCATTGCGGGCTTAAGTTCACAAAAAATTCGTCAAAGGCTACTTGAAAACTTAGAAATAAGCCTAGAAGAAGCGTGGAACCAGGCAATTTCGCTCGAAATGGCTGAAAAGAATGCTAATGAATTCCAAACTGCAAAGGAACTCTACCAAATTGAAAACACAGATGAAACAATGAATAGTTTCAATCTGGCCGCGGCCCCATCACGCAGACGCTGCTTCTTCTGCGGGGGAAATGTTCATCAAAGAATAAAATGCCCGGCTATTCAAGCAACTTGTCAAAACTGCGGTAAGAAAGGCCATTTCGCCAAAGTGTGCAGAGGCGGAAATGCTATAGATAAGCCAGTTAGCAATGCTGTAGCGCAACCAAAGGACCCAGAAATATCAGCAATTTCAGCAGCATCTCCAGTTAGTTTACATAGGACAACAGTTTCAATCACTGTCAACAACCATAAAGCTGATGCCTTGATTGACAGTGGAAGTTCTACAAGCTTTATTGACAAGAACTTTGCTCTATCGCTAAACTTGAAACGCCATCCATGGAAAGAAACGGTAACACTAGCTTCAAATAAACGGACTTCACTTGTAGATGGATTTTACTATGCAACAATAAAGCTAAGCGAGCACGTCTACAAGGAAAAGCCTCTTTACGCCTTGGAAGATCTTTGTGCTGATGTGATAATTGGTCATGACATTTTAAGCAACCATTCATCAGTAGAAATCCAATTCGGAGGCACGGCTAAACCCCTTAAGATATGTAATGTCATGGAAGCTACAGTGCCTCCTGTATCACTTTTCAGTAATCTTTCAAATAATATCAAACCCATCGCTATAAAGTCAAGAAAACATTCTGACGCCGATAATCAATTTATAAGAGAAGAAATCAGTAAACTTTTGCAAGATCGGGTTATCGAACCTAGTAACTCGCCATGGCGAGCTCAAGTCTTGGTTACTGGAGGCACAACCCACCGCAAACGTCTCGTGATTGATTACTCATTAACAATTAACAAATTCACTGAACTGGGTGCTTATCCTTTGCCCAACATAGAATCTATAGTATCAAAGGTGGCACAACACAACTTCTTCAGCCAAATTGACCTACGAAGTGCATATCACCAGGTGTCCATCTTACCGACTGAGAAAAAGTATACAGCCTTTGAAGCTTGCGGTAACTTATACCAATTTACACGTATACCATTTAGAGTCACAAACGGGGTCGCTGCGTTCCAGAGATCACTTCATTATATTATCAATAAAGAAAAACTGACAGGTACTTATTCATATTTAGATGATGTTACAATTTGTGGCAAAACAGCCGCGGAACATGATCAGAATTTGTCTCGATTCAGGGAGGTTGTGGCAAAATACAGTCTAACTCTTAATGCAGAAACAAGTGTGTATATGGGCAAGAAACTATTAAATTATTGGGTTACAAAATTGAAAAGAATACCATTCGACCCGATGATGACCGCCTTAGTCCTCTATTGAACTTGCCCATTCCAACTGACTCAGGACTCACTTAAAAGGACGCTGGGCATGTTCGCCCATTACTCAAAATGGATTAAAAATTTCTCTGAAAAGATCAGCCCCCTGACTAAAGTTTATGAATTTCCCCTCGGAAAGGTCGCTGTCGATTCCTTTCAAAAACTAAAAGCAGATATAATGGAATCAGCCTTAACCGTCATCAATCAGAATGAGATATTCACCGTTGAAACTGATGCTTCGGAACACTCCATCGCAGCTTCCCTGTCTCAAAAAGGACGCCCAGTAGCCTTTTTCTCACGTTCACTCAATACTTCTGAACGCCTACATTCCTCAATAGAAAAAGAAGCATGCGCTATTGTGGAATCTTTAAGAAAATGGCGGCACTACCTCATTGGTAGACATTTCTTATTAATAACTGACCAACGATCTGTCTCTTTCATGTTCCATCAATCCCATAACAGCAAGATCAAAAATGAGAAGATAGAGAGGTGGCGTCTTGAGCTGTCAAATTATAAATATGATATAATCTACCGTCCGGGTAAAGACAATATTACAGCTGATACCCTCTCCCGTGTGTGCTCAAATATGACCACGGATAGACTGAATGAGTTACACAATACCTTGGGACATCCCGGTATCGTACGAATGTTTCATTGGGTACGGACAAAAAATCTGCCTTACTCCGTAGACAATATCAAGAAAATGACATCTGAGTGTCGTATTTGCGCAGAAATTAAACCTAGGTTTGTTAAAAAGCAGGGAACGCTCATAAAAGCAACCTCTCCATTCGAAAGACTCAAAATCGATTTTAAAGGACCTCTACCTACCAACACTGAAAATCGCTACATCTTGACAATTATAGATGAATATTCAAGATTCCCATTCGCCTACCCAACCAAAGATGTGTCTGCTGGCACCGTTATAAAATGTTTGAAGGACTTATTCTATACCTATGGGGTTTCACAATACATCCATTCAGATCGTGGAGCAGCCTTCATGTCTAACGAACTACGGAACTATTTGGTAACAAATGGAATTGCATGTAGTCGAACCACGCCATATAATCCACAAGGAAATGGCCAGGTAGAGCGTCTAAACGGCACCTTATGGAAAACAATAAAGCTATGCTTAAGAACCAAAAATCTTGAAACAGCCAGCTGGGAGCAAGTCTTACCACACGCTCTCCATTCAATTCGTTCGTTGCTGTGCACGGCCACTAACGCCACACCCCATGAATTTTTTTTTAGACATACTCGACGATCTGCAAATGGGGAATCGATGCCAACATGGCTTTTGGAACCAGGACCTGTATTGATGCGTAAAAATCATAGAACATCAAAATACGATTCCGAGGTGGAAGAAGTGGAGCTTCTGGAAGCTAATCCATCTTATTCTCACGTAAGATTACCGGATGGCCGTGAAACTACCATATCGAACAGACAACTAGCACCTCTTCCGCTAGATCCGTCACTAGAGGCGGATCAGTCAGAATCCGATGATAGCTATGAAGATGCCGAGGGTGAAGCTCAGGTTCCAGAAGTGACAACAGAACATCAGCCACAGGAGACTACAGCAACCCGGCGCTCCACAAGGGAGAAGAGAGCTCCAACACGTCTAGCGGATTACGTTCTCTGACGCGGGGGTGAATGTGGCGTACTTACTATTGCCATTTAGGTTACCACGAAAGTTAATGTAGGTACTCTGTCACATTTACAGCTGTCATACCATCCTGTAATTTTTATGCGATAAAACCATATATCTCTAATGGTCTTTCCTTTTGTCTCGTATCAATAATGCAATATAATAATAGCTACCCGCTCGTTCATCGCACGATTTTCACGACTTGACAAAACATCATGATTTCTTAGTTATAAGTAACTTTAATATTACCGTATTATACACATAAACTTTCCGGGATAAAGGAGAATGCCATATTTTGGTACCAACAAAGCAGCTAGAGTGTCACAACCAAATGTAGTTCATAAAATTACTTCTATTTTTTAATCAGTTATACGATTTTGTTATGAA
Source organism: Lithophane semibrunnea (assembly GCA_947363905.1). Taxonomy (NCBI): domain Eukaryota; kingdom Metazoa; phylum Arthropoda; class Insecta; order Lepidoptera; family Noctuidae; genus Lithophane; species Lithophane semibrunnea. The sequence goes on along the minus strand of OX376202.1, from coordinate 2,070,590 downwards.
AACGATTCCCGGCTTTCGGACACCAAAAATAAAAGTCTTTTTTTACTTTTGTGGTACGTATTTTCCGCTTATGTCACTGACATTACACTTCATTTCCGAATGTTGCTACTACGTTAAAAATATAGGTAGGTACCTATCTGTCAACGAACATTAAAATGAAGAAGATAATTGTACCAATTTGCCATTTAATATTAGGATACAATATATTTTTATGTGTGTAAAAAAACATCTTTAGGTCACGCGTTACATCGTAATAATTTATTTTTATTTTTTTGGAATACATTTGCATTTAATGAAAAGAGGACCTATTCAAAAAAGTAAAATGTTATTTGTATTGTGACGTATTGCAAAAATTATTCTGTGGCGCCGTCATGGATGACGTTACTTTCAATATTGGTTTTATCTGAACTATTTGAATAATAATTTACTTATTAATAAACGAAAACGGGGGTTCAGGTGCTTTTTCATAACGTAGTCTTTGTGTGATAATCCTTAGCGATGCCCCCAACTAGAGGAAGACATCGGCCAGCAAGTCAGCGTAGCCGATGTATCCTAAACTGTTCACTAGTATTGTTAGAACAATTTAGAATATATTACATAGAAAATATATCCGTGGATATGATCGTGTTTTAACATCATAGATTGTACCGACGCGACGCCTGTAAGTATTACCTCACCTAGTAGAAGCATGTATATTATAGTTAGCTTCTAAAGTACCTACCCACTTCCGGGACTATTCATTCAATTCAAGGATTAAAAAACAGTTTTTATGCTTTCAGATCAATCCTGGTAGTTCCTATTCATAATGTTACAAATGTTTCGCATTGATACAAGAAAAACTCCCTGAGATTCCGAACTGATACCTGAACTAACACTTAGTCACAATGTGGTGTGATGTGTGCTTCGGATGTGGACAGTCCATGCTACGTGTTGCAACAGTTGCAAGGCGTTCCCGAGTGCCACCCAATTGTCCTACCTATTGTTTTGTTTGTACATTTCTTTTCTCTGTCCTGGTAGCGGTCGAGGTCATACACGTTATGTAAATATGAATATATCTTAACTACGTTTTTCATTTTTGATATAAGTGTCTTATTAGGTACTAACAACATTATCACATTATTATTATTTACTAAAATGTGAAGTTCGAGAAGTGGGTGTAGGTACTATATAGTAAATACAACTCTGCCTAACTCTTCTGGGAAAACAGGACTGCTGTTATGTTAAGATTTCAAGATATTAGGAATCAAACACAGTACTAATTGATTACTTATTCAGACCACCAGCTGCACCTACTGCGAGTACCTACATGATTATTGATAAGTATAAATTATCATTATACAAAAAACTGACAACAATAATTATTATCGACTATGAGAGATAATTATTGTATTGTATTGTATAATCATCCATCAGGAAACTAGTGCCAAATCAGGAATAAATATAGCGACCGATACTACCACCTTATTTGGCACCAACTTCACCATTTCGAGTCTGTCACTTTCTCGAACTTAACCTCAAAATATGAAGTAGGTAAATGGTAAATAAATACGAAATGCGGAAATCCATGTAAAAAATAGTTAACAATATAGGAAGAGCATTGAATTCTCCTCCAAATACACTAGGTTTGGCTTGGTACAGGGTGCCATACATTTCAGGTCATTCTCCACTAGACGATGCGATGGTGCAAACCTCATCAAAATCTGTTGCGTGGTTTAGAAGAACAACGCGGACATACAGACAGACATGAAAAGCGACTTTAAGTTAAAATATGTATTATTATAGAAGATTATGTGTTGAAATTGGCAAAACTCGTTGAGCTTAAAAGTGGTTATCGATGCACAGCGCCCTGCTGTGGATAATTTATAGGGGGGTTTTATGCCTCGGTATTTATACCAGCTAATTTTGTTCTGTTCAGCACAGCTCTCTCACTCACTGAACGTAGAAGAAACATGATCATTCTATATTCTATCTTTATGCACTTCATTTTCTCTCTTCGCTTTCTCTTTTTATCATGGGTTGCCACAATTCACTTACTATCAAACAGGGTGTTTATAGTAAGTGAATTGTGGCAACCCTCTACCATTGTTTCAACGGTTTATTCATCATTTGCCGTTCATATTCTGTTTCCGCAAACGCTATAACATTAACACAGTGTAACTATTTACTGGGCTGTGCCAGAGGTGTACTACTGAAATATTGACGGAGTTTCATGCACACGCGATCACTTTGTACCGCAACAAGTATGATTCGGTTATGCTATCAACTTTTATGACTTTTGAAATGTAGTTTCTTGCCAATTCAAACCTATTGCGCTTTGGAATGGGCTAGCTTCATCTTGCTGACCGACCAACCCCTTGACAATTCAAAAGTGCCTATAATTGGTTTATTTAAAATTTATTTATTTCCTCTTACAACTATCTTTACAGCTCATCAACCTAATTCGATAGTGTGGCTATCAACTATTATTTAAAAATATCTACTTAATTAGATAACTAACAACAAACAAATGCTTTTTGTTTGAATTTGACAGGATTTACAAGTTTTTAAGCTCAAAGTTGTTGCATGTACCCCACATCATGTCAGTAAGCCAATGATGTATGAAAGTTCTCTAGATACTCATTCATCCATGGTAATGAAAACTGCATAAATAAGTAATAAGAAAATTGTTACTAACACTTTAAATATGGAGTTCGTTATAAAAATGTTTACCTAGAAAATGTCTTCAGTGGACTGGTTATGTTTATTATTATTATACTTATTGAAGCACTAGACGCAAGATAAATTGAATGTTGAAAACTCAAAATAAAGATGAAAGCGCAAGGGTTATGAATTGGGTGGGTAATTCATTCACTCATTTTTTATATTTGTACGCCGTTAAGGCAAAATATGACTGTGATAATTTAATTGTAACATCTTGCATGCCATGTGTGTGTATACTCATTTTTTGAACAAATAAATGATCTTTATCTTTATCTTTATTTAAAGAAATTCCTTTAAATTATGTTGTATATAGGCATTGTTGTTATATTTAACGTGTTTTTGCCTATAATTTTATTTTCTTTTTTATACCATGTAATTTCAATTAATAACAATACAATGTATTGTTCAATACCATGTAATTTCAATTAATAACAATACAATGTATTGTTCATGAATAAATGACTTATGACTCAACAGGGGGTTGTTGAGTGACTGTAATTGGTTGAAAGTAAAAAAAAAAACTCAGGGTCCAGAGGTTCAGAACCATTACACCTTGTATTTTCTTTGTACTTATTCATTTATTTATTTTATTTATTCATGTAATTTTATATACTTTAATTTGCTTTTGTGTGCAATAATTATGTGATCTATCTATCTAATATTATCTATCTAGAGGGGTTAAATAGGAGTTGAAGCGTGTATGGAAGTTCGTAATTTTTTCGGGCCTTGTTAACCTAACTATAATATTATAAAAGCGAAAGTGAGTTCGTTTGTTTGTTTTTTTCTTACGCTTTCACGCTAAAACGGCTGAACGGATTTGTATGAAATTTGGCACAGAGGTAGAGCATGACCAGAAATAGGCCATAAGATAATTTTTATCCCGATATTCCCACGGGATAGACTTAAGGCGGCTGAAATTGCGGGACGCAACTAGTACTTATATAAATGTCAAAATACAAGAATGCGATTATCACTCGATCGATCCGACAACGTTCAGCCGAACCATAAAAGTGCAATAGTCACTGTTGCACCTATTACGATCAAAGAATGCACCGGTTCTTTAATTAAAAATGAATATTAATTATTACCAGAGTGTAAGAAACTCCGGTGAACTTTAAAACTTTTTGTTTGTTTAGTTATACGCACCAGGATTAAATTGATAAGCTACAGGTGACAACCATTTTGTGGCTGTGTTTAATGCTACTGGATTAATTGTATAATGTTAAAGCGATCGCACAAAATAATACCTCAATTAATAATTCTGTCATCACATGATGATCGTGAAGTTCGTCAAAGTTCATTGAACAGTAAGGACGGTAGTTTTAATTTCAGGCACTATTTTTCGTAACTTATACTACTAGCTTCCGCACGCGGCTTCGCCCGCGTGGTATTTCGATAAAAAGTAGCCTATGACCTTCCCTGGGATGCCATTTATCTCCTTGCCAAATTTTATCGAAATCCTATCAGTGGTTTAGGGGTGAAAAGTTTTACAGAGAGACAGACAGAGTTACTTTCGAATTTATAATACAGGATGTTAGGGTAAACACCGTTATCCTTGAAACCAGTAGTTTGTTGTCATTTATAGAACGTAAAATTACAACATTTTTTTTTTTTAAGCTTCATTTTACCACAAAATACGCAAGTTCGTTGACCTATGCGCTAGGGCAACGAACTGGCGTCTCAACACGGGCGAGGGGTACGGGACGTGACCTGACCGGCCGCAAGCGCGACCCTTCCCTCAGTTAGTCAGCTGTTTTGCTAGCGAGCACGGTGTCGGATATAAACTTTTTAAAATCTTTTAATAACGTTTTTTTTTTCGTTACTCGGTCATTTGTTTTTATATTTAAGTCAACTACCCATGGTTTGAGTGAAAACGGTGTTAACCCTGACAACCTGTATTAGTATGGGATTAGATCGAGTCCCGGTAATGAGCTCATTTTACAAATATTAATCAGTACCTACTTCCTAGTTCTTTTGATTGATATCTTGGTGGCTTACTACGGATCCCCAAAGGACAATGGTTTCAGATTCAAAAGATGGCCAAAACTAATGTGACCTTCATGTCCTTCATATGAAATAAGGTAAGTAGAGAGAGAGAGGTGAGTATTATATTCTATGGTAAAAGAAAACATCAAGAACAGTGATCGTTCGTCAATACGCAATCGTGATGACAATGCTTATTTCTTTTTTGTATGAGACAGTTTAGTCTTTCCGACGTGATATTATCAAATATTTCATATAATTTTAATGTCATCTTTTAAATTAATCATTGACATGCATGGCTACTTTGCACCGCTATGCTAGCCACCTGTCCTAGGGGCATGTGCATGCGCAATCATTTTAATCTGTACACCTAGCGAGGGACACATGCTGCAAATGGCGAATGGGTGATGCACCTGGTGGGTATAAAAACCTCTGTGTGTCGTTCTAATCTAATCATTATTTAAAAAAGAATATCGGCCAGGTGTGTACAACGATAAAAGTTTCCTTTGGTCCATCTTGTTTTGTTAATACAATTTCTGTGATTATTCATAACATATTTAACAACAACGGCCCCCTGACACTGTCATTCTGGCGCCAAAACGGCCTTGCAGCACTCTAGCCTACTGTCCGGCCGTCGAGAAAATTCGTTCCTGACACCTTCCACTTGGACAATATCTAGTAGTAATAAGGATCAAATTTGCAAAACACGTATTCGTTAGTATGAAACTGACAGGTCTCAAGAACGCATTCTGACTTTCAGTGTGATGCGTAGTTCGCATGTGGCGATGTAGATGCCGCCACAGTTTCTTAGTCTTCGATGTTTATTGGACAGGCACGTACATACCTGATATACCTACCTTTAAGGCCAGTGTAAGTTTAAGGTCAGGGTAAGCAATGAAAACCCTGCAGTATTGAAAACGCAACCGATAGATCAGACACAATCGCTCAGCCAGCACTGCTGGTTTAACAAACCCTTTAGAAAAGGGATGGTAATTTTAAATATACTTTCCTTCTCTGCCAGAAACTATAATCGTGATGTCATATTAGTATAGGGGGCAAGCCCATCCTAAATAGGATTGTATATCATAAAGTGGACAAACATCCCGAAGAGATTCTTCGCTTATCTTACGCGCCCATTATTTGCCAGAGGGGTGAGCGGAAGCATTGGGGTTCTCATATAAAGTTAACTCCTTGAAGTCTTGGTCTCCTGGTACAAAGGTATAAGTTACAGTGACTTTTTGTGAAAGGTGCCTACCAACCAGTGACCTAGTTGTCGATTGTCGCAGTGACTCATCCTCCAAGTCATGGGTTTGATTACGGTGCACCTATTCCTAACTAATATTATAAATACGAAAGTGAGTTTGATTGCTTGTTTATTTGTTTATACCATGCCCCCTCTAAAAAGCTTATTTTATTCACTGAAAACAGTGAATAAAAAGCACTTTTAATCACTGTTTTGGTGTTTGAATTTAGAACACCAATTTGTTCGAACTCCATCTCAATGATATACAAACTCCTATTTGATTTGATTTTCGAACAGTTTAGCATTAGAATAAAGACTGTTTTGTGTTCTTTGCTGTCATTAGTAAATGGGCGCTATTTTAAATATTGTAAGTTGTACGAACAAAAAGTTTAGGGTTACTTAATAATAAATCGATTGAAAATGTTTTCAAGTGATGAAGATGTGTTAACACCTGAGTTTATGAAAGAGAGGGCGGCCGATATAGTAGAAAGCTTGCTAACCAACAAATCACGGCTGGTTTACATCAAAGCCTACGATGAGTTTGAGTGTGAGTTTGTTTGTTTGTTTGAGTAAATGGAAAAATGAAAATCAAGCTGACCACATTTTCAGAGTCTGTTTTCCTAACTTATTTTAATGAGTTGTCGAAGAAAAAAAAGTCATCGACCTTATGGAGTATGTATTCTATGCTACGGTGTAGGTACTATAAAAACAAGGCATAACATTGACATAACAACATACTCGAAGTTGCATGTTCTTTTTCTCGTAGTCATGGTATAAAGTATAGTATGCAACTCTTGAATAAAACGGATTTATATCGAGGGCCATGAATCGCTCGCGTCGTTCAGGATTCTAACACTTGAATCACTCCCTACGGTCGTGATTCAGTCGTTAGAATCCTTCACTTGCTCGTGATTCACCTATGGCCCTCGCTTTAAATCCGTCCTGTATTCACTAATTGCATAATATACTTACTATTGTTACGCTTTCACACTAAAACGATTGAATGGTTTGGCACATGGGTAAACCATGACCTGGAATAGGACATAGGATACTTCTTATCCCGATATTCCCACGGGATCGAAACTTACGCGAGTGAAACCGCGGGGCGCAGCTAGTATATTATCCTAGTGTAAATGACCAAAGATTTTCCTGGTTTGAGTTCTTGTGCATAAAAAACTTATAATAGGTATGCCTGCAAACACGAAAAAGTAATAAAAACTAAAACCCAACTACGACTAAAAAGGTATAAACAAGACACCGCAGGCAGACAAATTTAAAATCCGGAGTTCCCTTTGGCAAGTTATTTCAAAAAGTTGTGGTCTCCAACGGACTACTTACATAGTCTTATTATATCAGTCGCAAATGTAAGGTAACTGGACCAGTACCTATTGACTAAGTACCAGTTACAATAATTACGTATGGAGCCTAAAGGCCACAATAAAGCATTATTAGTAGTCACACACTGGCTGCGATAAATGCTAAGTCATTATGGTCATTATGAGGCACTAAAGTGCAATCAATTTACTCTTTTCTCGGAGAAAATGGAATGAATAAACCTATTACAACCCAGTAGGTAAATCTACAAATGGGTAATCACATCGCACATAAAAATCAAATCAAATTATTTTTTAGTTTGTAAACATATTCCTGCAAAATCTGTAATGGTTATCTGGCAAAAATAGCTGATTACGGCAAAAATGAATACCAAGAGTACCTATTATCTATTAAACTACTACAAAAAGTAGGTATAATTACTTTTTCCTTTAAAACAATGTACAAAAAAGAATATTCTCTAATTTTTATAGAAATAATACTTTAGCACGAATTTTGGGAGAATCGTCAACTTCTACTGAATTAGCTGTTAGCATTTTACATTGCTCCAGTTTCAATTATTTTTACCTATTGTGGTACAGTCATCTAATGCTAGGTGCATCGTCTACACATGTAATTATATACCTAATTGATGTATACAAAATATTGTAAAACATTTTTTTTTAAGAGTAACGGTGGAGTTTTTTTGCCCATTCTTCTCCATACGAAAACTACCTTTTGGAAGGGGCAACTAGAATCAGTTTCTTTGTTCTTTTATGTACCTAATTGAAATAAATTATTTGACTTTGACTTTGAGAATAATAACTACCTATGCTGATAGTAGCATGACCCGAGGTTATTGTAAAATTCCAAACAAAACAAACAGTCCTACAAAAACTCTAACATACCAACATATCTCCTCAGCCTACAATCTACCTACAGACACAACAAATACAGCCTTCTTATATGCGAAGTAAAAGTATTCGTATCGAATGCAGTCGAAGGACGCGCGTTGACACCCGCTGCACCGCGCGCGGCTGTCGGCCCGTCCAAGGCTTTCGATCAGGCCGCTGAACCCCGTCCGTTAATTGTGGCGCTATTATTATCCTCCTTTGGGCCTGTGACTATGAATACCTACACCGTATTTACTGTTATTTAGACCTGTTTTATAATTATGTGAGGGTTAATTCAGGTCCTCGCCATTCATGTTGAAATCTTTGAGATAGTTCGGGTCTAGTTTTTGTGGCAACTATTTACTTGAAGGACGACGCAGCAAGTTCATATCTTATTAACTCGCTTTAGTTGATAGCTATGAGATTAACTACTATTGAGATAGGTCAAGCTAATAAAATTGTTCAACAAGGAATAATTAAGTATGTAGGTACTTAGAGATTTTTAATTGAATAAAAAGACTTATTCGAATAAAAAATCTTGTTTATTTAAACAAACTATTTTGACATTTCATCAGTTCCTCCTGTTTCATCAGTTCAATCATTTTGGTCTGCGCTTGGAAGTTCCCCTCTAAGCTGTACGGATGTTTAGTACCTAGAACATTTATAATCAAATAAAGTCTGTTTTTTAATCTCGTAGACTAATTTGACAGGTGTAAATATCAAACACCAAATTGAAAAAACAAACAACAATCACTTGAAATGTCAAATTAGTCTACAAGATTAAAAAACAGACTTTAGCTGACCCGACAGACGTTGTTCTGTCCAAAAGTTCATACAAAAATGCTATAGACAAGTTCAGCTTTTTCCGAATTTGAAAATCCGGGAAACTTTTTTCCCTAAAAACTTAATTCGGTCTATTACAAACATTTAAAAACTACGGAACCCTAAAAACCATAAATAGCCAAATCGGTCCAGCCGTTCTCAAGTTATGCGCTTACCCAACGTTATTTAGATAAGATTATGGAAAACTATTTTAACAATTAATACGAACATAAACATACAATTAATTAACTTGATTGATTGTTTGTTACCTTTCATCAAAATTCACTGTAACCGACACAATATTGTAATAATTGTGCCAACCTATTTATTGTTTTAATTCACCGTGACTGCCAAAGCCACGGGGACTAAAATCATTAATATACTCTTCCATAGTAACGCAATGGTGAAAGCAGGGGTGTGCCAGAGTCCTCGACCCCGATACAACCCTCCGTGACCCCATACAACGACCAGGGCACCATGAATCGAGAGTAATTCAATTAAACACCTACAGTACTAAGGGGCTACCTGTATTTTCCGATAGTGTACCTACCGGGTGGTATAGTATCAGATTATGGAGACCAACTTTATTAGGTGAGAGATCAGACAAATTACGAGAATTGAGAAATACAAAGAAAACGGCCTAGAGTAAGTAAAAGTTTGATCTAGCTAGTGTCCCCCAAAAGTTCCTACTCAATATATCGGTAGTCTCTCTTCTCTCTCTTATTCTGTGAATTTATTGAAGTGAAAAGGCTTTAGGCGCGTTGAGCACTTTTTGGGTGAACAAAAATCATGGAACTCGCGTCATCGTCACCGTCACGCTTAAAGAAATGTTTTAGCGCCATCTACCGCCTACCGTTTGAATTACGTTGAGGTTACGCATTGTTGCTTAGTTCTTCTATCGGCAGTCCCCAAAGACTGCCTGTTTTTTTTTTAATGGATTTCGATGCGGCTTTGAATGTCATTAATACTATTCCTCCAGGATTTTTTACACCTAAATTGTGCTCTAGGTACTTATTGATATTTGATTGCCCGATCGAAGCTGAAGCTCACTAGTGTTCTGAAGTAGGGAAATTGGTGATCGCAGTCTATCGCACAGATCGCATTCCCGTTAAAGATAAATTAAATTACTCGCCTAATGGTTTGCACTGGTATAAGTAGTAGATATTTGCTGAAATCTGGACTAAAGCCAAAACATGCAACATAGCTAAATAACTAAAGGATTCGATTTTGACTTTGCCAGCGAACAGCCTTATAACAAAGGTTTCATGCGGTCGACTGAAACCTGAAAAACACAATATTTGAGATTTTCCTTCACACCTGAACGAAAAACCCAATATTATTAGAGAAATCGACGCGTTAATCATCCATGAATAGTGCGGCTACAAAGTGTAAGATCCTGCGTTCGATACCAATATCCAATGATGATAATATTTGAATTGAATTTATCGAATTAAAAGCTACTTGCTTCTCTATCTGTAATTCATTCCATCTACTTACTGAAACGGTCAGTTGAATAAAGTGATGTTTCAGCGGTAGGTACCTAACATGTTAAGTACCTACTTAGCTCTTAAAAAGTAAGATCCCTAACATGTTAAATACTATTAAGAAGTAAGATCCCGATAGTAGTCATTTATCATTTTCTCGTAACACCACTCTTCAAGTTTCACTTTTCAAAGCATCCACTGAAAGGTCGAGCGGTTTATTTCATAAAGTACAAGCATCCCTACCCCTCTTATCAAATCAAATACAATTAACAGTGTAATAAAATACCCATTAAGCTTATTCATCGATAAAATCCGAATACCGAAAACAATTTTATCTGCGACAATACATCATAAAAGGGATAACAGGATTACAGGACGCATAATAATGGGGGTATTAACCTAAATAGAATAAACTTATAAAAGGGGGGGACAAAATATCAGCAAAATCATGAAGGAATTGCAGGCCTTCCTTGCTGTTCGTTGTTTGTGCTCCGATCAACTAGAAGTGAGTAGGAAGCAAGATAAAATTCAATCCATGGTCTCTCGTACGGTGGTACCATAGTCATCAGTTTCAGTCTCTTCCCGAATGTTCGAACTCTGCAGCTGAATGTTGTTATTTTCAATTCAGCGACTGTCATCTGACCTCCAGAGTTAGTTGATTTAATATCTTTTCTGCATCAGAAAACAAAGCTTTCAAATTATGTACCTGTAATTGACAGATAATAACTCGAAACGGCTTTAAAATTGTTGGTGTAGGTGCAAAAACAATACAGCCCCTTTAAAGTAGACCATTCTATTAATTTGATTGACTTGAACGTATATACATGTAGGTAAGTACATAACAATGAGCACATAATGTAAATGCGGAACTTTTAAAATAAAGATCGCTATCTATTCCAGTAGATTTAAAACTCGATCTCTTGCGTGGTTCTAGTCTCCTGGTAACAAGGGTGCCGGCTATGGGGGAACATGACCTAGTTTTGTGAAGGGTGCTTCTCTAACGGTGTGCACCATCGATCCATGGGGGACCTGCTGATATAGCTATGGGAAAGATTCTACTCATTGCTTAGAATTATATTGCGATGAGGAGCAAATGTCAAATGGATAAAATAATTTGTGTGAAACAAATGATTTAATCCATTTGACACTCGTGTTTGTGACTCATCAAAAATGACAAATAAAAATGTTTTACATTCAAATTAGAAGTAAAATATTAAATATTATTATGTCAAGTCCAGCATAGAAACGACACATTCGATAAATTGCCAATAATTAGACCGCAACGACCTTTCCCCTTTACATTGTCCTCGCCGTATTCTTTAACTAATTACAGAAAAGTGCAGCAGGTGGTCGAACAAAAGTTAGTGCAACAGCCACGTAATAATGTGGCTGGACAACTTCAGCACAAACACGTATATCGCTCTTGTCAGACTTATTGCCCGGTGCATAGGTCGTAGACCCTACTGCTGAGTCACATTCGACGAGCTTCTAGAATCATCATGACACAATACGAGGAATTTCAGATAGGTACGTCATTAGTAATCAAGCCTTTAGGCGTTTGGTGTTAAGGAAAATAATTAACTAACTAGTATACACTGTATATTCTTAGCGAACTATAGAACATATAGTTAGCGATGAAATTCTTAGCAAGATTCAAGACATCAACTCGCTGGCGCCTACGGGTACATAGTATATGAGGTACCTACCTACCTAAACCTAAATAATAGTTGTGTGATTACATGACAATATCCTATGGTCGCTCTCAGTTTTAGTAAAATCCTTTTTTAGTTAGAAGATTGTCATCCATTTTATTTAGATAACATATTCCCATGGCCGTATGGGAGCTAAAATCAACAATAACCCACAATTAACTTTTTTCGAAACCCAAATAAAACGACAACACAACAATAGGTGCCGAAAAAAGTTAAAGTTATCCACGTGTGACGCGGAGACGACGCACCCACAGCTGGCGAAGATTCAACCTTTCAATCTGAGCAGCTGGCCCTTATTATCCTAGATACCGCCTTAAGGAATCCTTGCCCTGCCAGTCAACGGCAACAAAGCCTTTATCATACATATGCGGCCGTCAGCTGCCCGGACAGCTTGCGCCATAAAAAATAGGCCAATAACTCCGATGGCGAAAAAAAACTTAAAGAAATGTTAAAGATGGCGGCAGGTGCGGTGTCAGCTGCGCGCACGCACCTTTGTAATAATTGCATTGCGCCCGCGTTCGTTTTGTTTACCTCGCCGCACCACATAAGTTTTGTATCGTTTTGTGTCGGCCGCGTTCGCGTGTGATCGAGGATTTAAATTAAATATAAGGAGCGATGAAATATAGGTGTATGCTGTTGCTGTTATACTTATAAGTTATGACTGAGATAACTTATGGTCATGTTAAACGTTCGTTTACATTAGACGATAAGAAACAGCTGTTATTTTATTACACGAGGCGATGAATGTGACTAATGTAGTGCAATAGTCCTTCTAGAACCTAATTTAGTCTGCTTAGAAATTTTGAGGTATTCAGGTCTTCAGACACGTATTCGACCGATACGTGGACTCACACTTCATCAATTAATTGTAGATCGTGTAAAAAGTGTCTGTAAATGGTTTTTGCGTTTGTGTTAATACTTGAATTTCGAGTTTGATCAATGCGATATTGCACAAAAAAAATCACATTCAAGTATACCGATCGCATCTTGCATGTTGCACATGAGTGGAACCACCGTTACGATACAGATGCATCAATGGTTTCCCCAAATGTGGTGCTCCACCGCATGTGCTTATCAACGGAGTTGAATGAGGCATAATAACAGTTGTTACATTATGTTACCGTCACGCCGGCAATCACTAAAGTGCTCAGCAGGGGTGTCAAAAACCTACCACTGCATTTGATATTATCATAGTATTCAGAAATTCCTAGGTACTTTCTGTATTTATCTTGAAGATAACTGTGTAATTGTTGGAGTAAAAAAAACATCGTGTTTTTACATTTTTAACAATTTTAACATTTTGAATACAAAATGAATCAATTTATCAAATGCTTAAATTATAATATAGTCCAGGAAAATAAGTCAAATTTGGGCAAGTATCTCGGAATGAGAGATCAGCTTTTCATTTTTCTGAACAAAATTTCACATCAAATGTTAAAATTCATGGTCTTCCTTTTATTTGTGACACTATGTTATTTAGCAAAAAATAATCCTTATGATGAAGCCTTTCGATCGGTATGATAAAGCTACAGGGTGATTTTTTTTCTCATGTAACGGGTTCGATTCCCGGTTCAACCATGTAATTATTTAAATAAGGAACTATGAATGCAGTTTAAATTGTTTTTTAAATTCAAATAATGTCTTCTTACGGTAAAATGTTCCATCTACAATATTCAAGGTAGGTACTTTCCCTCCATGTGGCATATCTCTCTTCCTCGAGAACCACTCTATCCATGCATTGGTGAAAACAGCATGAAAATCGGTGCAGTAGTTTTTGAGTTTATTGCGAACAGACAGACCCAGCGGAGGACTTTGTTTTATAATAAAATGTAAGGATAAGTAAATCTGAAATCGCCAACCCGTCTTGAGTAATCAATGCTCATGAATGTCTTCTCTGTATGAGAAGCGGCTTTTTCCCAGCAATGGGACAATAACGGGCTGGTATTATTATTATTCACCTCAATCATATTTCACCTGCAAATCGAACTTAACGACTATGCAGTCCGTAGTTGCTTTTGCAACCAGGGAGCGATGAGAGGTCCTTGACTTATCAAGCCAGCAATATACTCACTTTTAAATACATATACGTGAACAACATGCTTGTTCCACGAACAAAATATGGCAGCCAACTACTATAAAGATGTTTACACTAATAAATCCCATTATTGCACTCCCCGTAGAGTAAAGAATGCCGGACCTAATAAACATATTGAAGCTCCATGTTTAACAACATTACAGTCTGCTGCAGGCAGCAACGAATATTGGTTCATTTTTAATATAGACTGCTTGTGCTCCTAACTATGCGTGCTTTTTAGTCGTTTTCAAGTTTCTAGTCAAGGAGAAAGCTGATGGAAGGGATGGGTACAGAAAGGACCTACCTGCGCTACATACTTATATTTATTTTTTATTTATTTATTAAAACTTTATGCACAAGTAAGAACTACTGTACAAAGGCGGACTTTTATAGATAGACTAGCTGTTGCCCGCGACGTCGTCTGTGGACCAGGATTAAAAGTAGCCTGTGTCCTTCTCCAAGTCATGGTCTACCCATGTGCCAAATTTCATCAAAATCCGTTCAGCCGTTTCAGCGTGAAAGAGTAACAAACAATTAAACGAACTCGCTTTCGCATCCTAACTAAAACGGCTGATCGGATTTGGATGAAATTTGGCACATGTGTAGACTATGACCTGGAATAGGACATAGTGGGATACTTTTTATCACAGTAGTACGTTCCCGTGGGATAATCTCCGAACTCCATGCGAGCGAAGCCGTGGACAAAACCTAGTTTATAACATTAGTTGGGATGCAGCTGCGCCTAACATTACGTATAAATGAACAATAGCTCCGCGGTTTTCTTCAGGCGTTTATTACATACTTATACAATAAACTCACGTCTTCTTCCCATGGGGGTAGGCAGAAACTACAGAACGCCACCTGCTGCGATATCCTTACATTGTATACTCTTTTTGCCTCGTTTAAGAGGAAATAGGTTCGGTCCCCTCTCTATACAAACGCTCTCGCCTGTTTTCTCGGGTTTATGACCTTAGAGCAATGATTTTTTACAGTAAAATAAATATTAACTAGTTCTACGCCCCTATGTTTTCCGTTTTGATGATACATTATCTGTAGAAGCACAAGAAGCCTCAGAAAATGCTCAAAATTGCCTGTTTAGACCGCTGTCATCAGAGGCCTATTCTACAGATTTGAAAACTATTAATGAAAAAAGAACCCTATGGGCACAGTAAATATCCTTCATAATCAATTTATAAATTATCATTCAAATTGGTCCAATATTGGAGGAGGAAATAGACGAGAGCCGAACCTCGAATTATGAATATTTTTGTATGAAGAAAAGACCGACCCTATTTCCTCTTAAGTTCGTACATAAATGTTCACAAACGGCGTATATATAATGACGAATTGATTTAAGTTCCATCTTTGGATTCTTCCTGCACTTATTGGGATTCCTTCTGGTTTACAAAAGACGAAAGCGAAAGAATGGTGTACTATCGAAAGATGGGTTTTAGGTGTTGGCTACACCTTACTATTTTAATTATTTTATTTATGACTAGTTGATGCCCGCGGCTTCGCCCCCGTAGATGTCGGTTATTATATACTAAAACCTTCCTCGAGAACCACTCTATCCATTGGTGAAAACAACATTTAAATTGGTGCAGTAGTTTTTGAGTTTATCGCGAACAGACAGACAGACGCGGCGGAGGACTTTGTTTTATAATATGTAGTGATGATGCCTACGTAATTAATAAAGCAAGCTGCAGTTGTCCGTTTATTCATTTTAAATACCTACTCTCATTACAAGCTTTTATTACCTTTCTAATAAAGATGTTAGATTAATGAAGCTCTTGGCTAGTACATTATTTAATTACCTGCACCTGTTTAGATACACGTGCCATGAATGTGTAATATGTTATCTAATAATAAGGTATAAGTATTTAGAAGTTGTTTCATTGTTTAACACTAATCGCTGAAAACCTCATGTACGAAATCCTTAGTAACCTGAAATACAGAATACTGGTACTTAACAAATTGCTACCCCTTATGTTTCATTGACTCTGGCAGGGCCATCAGGGATTTTAATTTTGATTACACAAACAATGGTGCCGATTCTCTTGTCACAAATTCTCTAAACTAAACTAAAAATCACTAAAAATTAGTTTATTCCTGTCAAACGACGATTTCCTATTCTGAAAATAGACTAAAGTGACACAACTTAACTATAATTTAGTTTTACAGCACTAAGATGGCACTGAGTTTTAATTTAGTTGTACCAACATTTTTGTTCTATATCTAAAATCTTCTAACTCTGACTATTTTTAATCACGATTAAAAATGTGTGGAATAAAATCAGATGTCATGAACTAAAATTCAAACCAACACCTCGAATTCAGTTGCAAAACGGTACTGTATCTATTTTTTATTTTCTTTTGCTTATATCTCGAAAACGGTGTGTCCTATCGCAAAAATAATGAAAATTTTGACCCCCTTTCAACCCGCAAACCCGTAACACAACATGTTGGTGATTTAATTTTTTGTTTTCTTCCATAAGTGAAAAATTCCATATAAAAATACGTCGAGACGGCCACATTGCGCGCCTCTCCGGCTCAAAAAAAATCACGTGGTAGGCAAACAAGTAGGTACCAAGTGGAGTCGCGATTGTCAAATTCGATTTTAGTTCTGTCAAAATAATTTTTAAATTTAGAGATTTTTTTTGCAGAATAGCTCTAAGATTCTCATAGTAAAAAGTAAGAAATTTTAGTGATAGTTTAGTTCGGTGTACAAGAGAATCGGCACCAATTTGTCGCTAATTAGTCGCCAAATATCAGAATTAGTCGGTCACTGGCTCAAAAGATATAAGGTTTATAGGTGGCCGATCTGGAGAGTCTCCCCAGCACGGCCACATTTATGTCTCAAAAACTAGGGCACCTAGCGAAGATCTGTTTTCTCCCAAATTTAATTCTGATATTTGGCGACTAATTTCGACTAATTAGCGACAATTTTTTTGTGTAATCAAAATTAAAATCCCTGATGGTGGCCCTGCCAGAGTCAATGACACTAATCTAATGCCCCTTTCTCTAAAGGACGATGTTCCAACTTACACTAATACGAATAAATCATCCGGGCTCCAGTGACCGCCTGCGCGGCGCCTGCGCACGTGTCCGCACATCTGCTCTCCTAGTACTTCATAATGAATCTACCTGCGGTACCTGCTCAACCCCTCATATAATTAATACACATCAATTTGGAGTTTTAGAACATTCATAGAAGCGATTTTATTGAATAACGGACCTATTTATTTCCTTATTGTGTGTGTTTTCTAAAGGGACTTTTTCTTTTGTAAAGAAATTCCTTTTCTTCATCAGACATTGTTAGACAAAATGGTTCGCAGTTTTTTATTGTAATAGTACATTGTGATACGAGTGTGCTCTTTTGGATATTACAGTCGAGGTGGTATTTTCGCGTGAGCCGCAGGCGAACGCGATTAGGTAGCCGAGAGTGTAATAATCAATGCGTTTCATACGACGTTTTTCAACACACATGCGAGGAAAAAAACAGACTTGTAAGAACTTATGCTACAATAACGTACCTAACTATAGAGATGAAAGATTTATAAATTTTAACTGACCTTTGTTGCCAGGTACTGACTATCCGGAGTTTCTTTTAAAAACTTCTATGTCGGTTGGTGGCAATACAATAGATTTTGTATTTTTGATAGGTAAAATTGTGGCGGTATCTACATCGCCACATGCGAACTACGCATCGAAGACCTGACGTCACACAAAAATCTCGACGTCACAAAAATCCTGCATCGCGCAATTAGAGTTTACCGTGCAATGGACATATATACAAGAATCCAATATCAATCATTGGGCAGTTGCCCGCCAGACACAACTCCCGTCTGGTAGGAGGATCCTCCCTTTTCTATGGTGGATGAGTGAACTTTACACCCTGTTCCTCATACCCCTAAATTGGTGACCCCGAATATGAACGTCGACGCAGCCTTCGTGCAACTACTCCAGCGCGACGTCATCATCATCACTCCCGCAAGCTTTCAGTGAGGCGAGTCACACAGCCAAGCCAACACCCGAGGCGTCAACGGGTATCCTAACCACCAGCATGCAGCGAACGCGCATTCCTGGTCATCACCCTCAGCCTCATCACCCCGACCCACTGGGGAATCACCTCAATCTCATCACCCTGAGCCACTGGGGAATCACCGCAATCACCAAAATCGCCGCAAACAGTTCCGACCCACCGCGAACAATGCGGCACCTGGTTCCGACTCACTGGAACCACAACTGGCCCTGGCAAGCATCGCAAGATACAAGACCTCAGCCCACTATCGACCTCCGGTCTCCGGAGGCGAGTGATGTAGCGGTATCTACATCGCCACATGCGAACTACGCATCGAAGACCTGACGTCACACAAAAATCCCGACGTCACAAAAATCCTGCATCGCGCAATTAGAGTTTACCGTACAGTGGACATATATACAAGAATCCAATATCAATCATTGGGCAGTTGCCCGCCAGACACAACACCCGTCTGGTAGGAGGATCCTCCCTTTTCTATGGTGTATGAGTGAACTTTACACCCTGTTCCTCATACCCCTAAAAAATAAACCACACAACGAAAACGATAGTAAATATTTATGGTAAATGGCGCGTTGGCCGCTGGCTGGTTTAGTTTTTCCATAGGTGTAAATAAAGGCACTGGCAATACCGTTAGACAGCCAGAAAAAAAAAATTATCGTTAAACGTACCATGGCGGAGTCAAATCTATTTATTATTAATTACGCTCTTCTCCCCTACGTGAAACCGACATTTTTAATAATGATTACAATATGTTAACAAATATGTATTATAATTTATTAATATTTGGCGGCTGGTTTTGATTTTCCGCTAGCGATGCGCGCGCGGGTTTAAATAAAGGCACTGGTAATACCGCTGAACAGCCTATATAAAAATATAATAATGTTAATAATACATAATACGCAAATGGGGTTAGGGTAGTGAACAATATAGACTGAAATTGCCACAGACGATATAAACCCTTATTTAATAGTACCTACAGATAGAGTTTTATTCCGCGCGAACGCGGTGGCACACGGGCAGGCCAGCGCGATTCGTCTAGGCGGGTCAAGTGGCCTGTGCGCGTGCCACCCGCGGTCTTACCGGAAAAAAGCGCAAATCTCTGCTCGGGTGTAAATAGAGAATGCTCATTTATTAGCAGGATAGTTCATACTAATTAATGTATAGTAAGTATCCCACTGACGTTTAGTTATGGTAAAAAAAATCCCATGGGTAGGCATGGGATTTTTTTTTTATCATAACTAAACGCCACTGGTTTGCTTATGGTTCTTTTATTTTTATAAAAACTTGCTTTTGAGCGCGTCTTTGGTAAAAAGCTTCACCAAAACCAATTTCTATTGGATACGAATTCCATGCTGCCATGATAGTACTTACTAATTCCATACTGCCATGTCATTACTCCGACTAGTAAATAGTTATCTGTGGCGCACATTACCGCACTAGTGCGGTTTACTTTACATTACCGCACTAGTGCGGTAATGTAAAGTAAAAAGCACGCTTCCATAATACACTGCATTATGAACCTAAAAGCGGTTCAATAAGAGCCACTTTACGAGCAAGTGTGTTGAAAAGTATTGTAATAGGTGCGTGCGGTGCCCCCAAACTCCATAATACGAAATTTATAACTAGCAACTAGAGCGGCGAAAATAGCGTTATTATTAATACAGGATGTAAGGGTAAACACTCTTGTCATTCAAACCATGGGTAGTTGACTTAAATGTAAAAATAAATGACCGAACACAACAAAAAAAAAACGTTATTTTCATTAAAAGATTTTAAAAAGTTTCTATCTGACACCGTGCTTGCTAGCGAAACAGCTGACTGAATAAGGGAGGGATCGCGCTCGCTGCCGGTCAGGTCACATCCCGTACCCACCGCCCATGTTGAGACGCAAGTTCGTTGCCCTAGCGCATAGGGCAACGAACTTGCGTCTCCTGTTGTAAAATTTAGATATAAAAAAATAAAAAAAAAGTTGTAATTTTCCATTGATTTTACGTCCTATAAATGAAACCAAACCACTGGTTGCAAGGATAACGGTGTTTACCCTAACAGCCTGTATATTTTTAACCGACGAAAAAAAACGGAGGAGGTTCTCAAGTCGACCCGTACATTTTTTTTTTCTCAGTTCTAAGATGTATTTATTATTTATTGACAATTTCTTGACAAATTTCTTAAATTTTTATATACAATCTAACACTAAAATTATATACAAAGCGAAATAAAAATTATTATACAAAGGAAGGGCTCATAGGGCGTCAAAAAATTCTTCAGCATCGCTGAATCAGCATGCTGAAGAATCAGCATTGTGATGGCAATGCTGATTCTATGACCTATTATTAATATTATTTTAATAAAAGACTTGTGCGTCACGAGCAAGTAAAGTACCATAAGACAAAAGAAGCAGTAATCGTGCAGCTCAACTGGGAACTTCAGGTGCTCTACGATTCGACGAACAATACCATTAAAGATTACCAGAGAAATATCATGGTCATACCAAGGAACTTATTGTGAATGTTTTGACAAAAACATCTGAATAGCAGGGGATTTAGTTGATATTATTGTGTTCATAGGCGAATACCTATGTAACCGGTCTATTGAATAATTGGATCTCTACATCCGAAACGACATAAGGGACTCGATTCAAGTAAAAGCCGTTATAATAATGAGACGAGATAAATTATTTAAAAGTTGTGTGCTATACCTACGTAACTGCCATTTATTTTTTTTATACTAAAGGGCTCATTTTCAGAGTTCCGTACCCAAAGGGTAAAACGGGACCCTATTACTAAGACTCCGCTGTCTGTCTGTCAGTCCGTCTGTTACCAGGCTGTATCTCACTCAAGAACCGTGATAGTTAGACAGTTGAAATTTTCACAGATGTATTTCTGTTGCCGCTATAACAACACATACTAAAAAACAGAATAAAATAAATATTTAAGGGGACTCCCATATAGCAAACGTGGTTTTTATGCCGTTTTTATAGATAAGGGTACTGAACCCTTCGTGCGCGACTCCGACTCGCACTTGGCCGGTTTTATTTCAGTATGAATCTTTTATCCTTTATACCGATGTATCTTTTATCCGTGGTGTAGTGTATCTATTTAATAGATATATTTAATAGATATGTAAACACTATCTCATGCACGCCAGCAGTGAGGTCGCTGTCACTAATGTCAACTGTCAGTTCACTATGAATGGCGGGAAACGGTGGAAGATACAGCGTACCTGCACGAGAGGCTGGGTCGTGGTGATGAGCCAGTGTAGTGATATAATCAGCTTAAATACGGGATCAACAGGATTCTACAAGTGGCGACGAGGATAAAGGTCAGACAAAATAAAAAATACTTAGGAAAATGGTATGTTGTGTTGATCAAGTAAAATTGTAAAATACATGATACCTACCTGCAAAATCTAATGTGAAATATGTGAATTGTTATATTCCGTACTTACTGGCGTCAAGTATTTCATGCAGAAGGAAGGATTCTATCATAGCTTTATTGTTATTAAAATTATGGGATAATGTTTACATTTAACCGCCGAAGCTGACGAGATGGACAGATGGATCACTTAGGAAATCCACACCATTGTAATAAGGTAAGTACCTACATAAATTAGAATATGAACCACAGTCATTAAGTTATGTGGAATTGCTATGTACTTATTTATTTGGAAACAATTACCATATTACCTGCAGAATAAACTGCTGCCTCTACCTACTTAACCACAGGACAGAGTTGGGTTAGAATCATGATAAACTTTGCATTTCATACATCTAATGACCTAAGTATAATATTTAGTAAATATTTAAATTGTTGTTTCATTTTACTGTCAGCAGTGGGTTGGGAAATGGCAAAAATATTCTAAGTTGCTATAGGAGTCCCTTGTGATTTTAAGTAATCTAAGGTACATGAACTTAGTAATGACTCCTTTAACTCTGACTGTGGGATGTACTGACAACCTGCCTACACATTTAATAAGAACTATTATTTATTCACCTGTAAAACTATGGATACCTGTGGGTTTAAAAAATTATACAAATGTTAGCTGAAATACAAGCAGTGATTTTGATTGTGCTGCAGAGCAGATACAAACTTGAAAAAAGAAGGGAACGTAATGCACTAAAAAAGCAATTTACTGTTATTGAAATGATTAATTAGAATAATACAGTTATGTGACAATGACTAGGCATGTTGTTGGTAAACTACTGTTTGATAAGGTATCCCACTTCAGGGATCAGGAAGAAGTAGCCTTCTTGTGTTTGAGTAAACCCCTTTTATTGTGGCAATACTACAAAGGGCACTAAGTTCCAGGTGCCATTATACAATGTAGAAGTAATGCCTATTCAAACAATTTTATAAATAAAATAAAAATACATAACTGTATAATATGCTGCTGCGAGCGTTTTAATTTAAGATTAATACATTTTACATAATATTATTAGTAACTGATTATTATATTTGTTGGTCTAGTGGCCACAAGTGTTACTGAGTACAGCTGCTGAGCTGGGTTTGTGTTAAGGGTGGGGCAAAGTGTTGTAGGGTTTATTCTCTCAGGAGTTCCTCTGTGGAGACCTGGATTTTGAGTGTGGCCGGTTGATGGCTGTGGACTCAATCACTGTATCATGAGACTTGGACGGGACCCTCAGAATGCAAGTTAACTACTCTAATACTATATAATCTTTGCCTAATTGTGTGATTATAATTCTTATTTATGATCTGGAAAACACTGCTCTCTGTGAGTTCTTGTAGAACTATTACAATGGCTCTGTGAGAAAGTATTGATTCCTTTATTATGAGATCAGTATTAAAGTAAACGCAGTGGAATTGGGTTTTTATTATATATATTGTGTGCAATATCAAAAGTACATAGATAACAAGTGTAGCCTAGCAACCACCACATAGATGATATATAAATCTAGAAGGGAAGACTTCATAAAGTAACGCTGGAAGTGCTTTCCTAACAATCAGCACCATCTTTTGGATTGTTTGTCACATTAGCAGTCACCATGTATTGCTGGAAGATTAGTTATTAAACTGATTTCGATGTTTTAGTTAATAACTATCTATGGTTAAAATTGAACGATTATGAGTTTTGGGTTTTAGACATAAATAACAACTGCACAGTTGTTATTGTAGCTATGTTGGTTGGGATGCGGTGTTACCCAATATTCTGGAAAATACCTAATGCAATTAAGTATAGGTACCTAAGTATGATTATTGATGATTCGATTTAAAATTAGAATTAAGTAATTTAGTTTCTAACATAAATCACAAACTTATATAATAACTAGATTATTACATGAGGACTTATAAACATAAAACCACAATTGGGTAATTAAACCCTTTTGAACTAGGTACTAGGATTTTTGTCAAGCCTAATAGGTATTGAAGTTGTAAAAGTAATGAAGTTATAGTATTGAAGTTCTAAAATACCTTTGCATTTCTGAATATTAGCATTGTTCGCATTGACTCCTACAATATGTTCTTCTATACCGATTATTGTTTAGTATGGAATAAATTTAAAGAAAGGAAGAACAAATTGTTAACCAGGAATACGCGCATGTAAAAAAGATAACATAATACGTACAAGAATACCTACACAGTTCGAGTGGTAGGTCTGTACTCAGCTATATCAAAATATGGAAAGCTCTTTAATATTGTTTGGAAGTTTTATTCAACCAAGTAATTAAGAGTTTTTGCATATTTGAATTCTGAATCTTGGATAATTGTCAAGTTTTAGGAACACAAACTTAATGTCATAGGTACCTTAGTACAAGTAGATACATGCGGTCAATCAAAAATTAATTGAGACTGGTATTGGGTATAACGTGGAAGGCTGATTAAGTGGAAATGTGTGTGTACATGTAAATTATCTAAGATTGAGTATTCAAAGTACTTGGATAAGGAAAGAAAGAAAGACATTTATTTGGTAAGAAGTGTTTAACACAACAACAATAAAAAGAAGAAAAGAATAGAATATATAATGAAAACGTTCGCGTGGCATTCTGCGCGGTGAGATTGGCTACGTGTGAATTGGAAGTTGTGTTAAAAATATTATTAATATTTATTATTTTTTATAGCACAACAGTGGTGGTGGCCTAGCCCGACTTAGGTCGTGGGTTCGAAACCAGGCAGGCATTTTGTGTATTTCATACTCATCACCACTGTTCATCAACGGTGAAGGAAAACATCGTGAGGAAACCGGCATGTCTGAGAACCAATACTTCGAAGACATGTGACATCTGCCAGTACGCACTGTTTCCGCGTGGTAGATGGGCTTCCATTAAATTGGATGCATTGGCTTCCATTGAATTGGATGCAGGGGCTTCCATTAAATTGGATGCATTGGCTTCCATTAAATTGGATGCATGGGCTTCCATTAAATTGGATGCATGGGCTTCCATTGAATTGGATGCAGGGGCTTCCATTAAATTGGATGCATGGGCTTCCATTAAATTGGATGCATGGGCTTCCATTAAATTGGATGCATGGGCTTCCATTAAATTGGATGCATGGGCTTCCATTAAATTGGATGCATGGGCTTCCATTAAATTGGATGCATGGGCTTCCATTAAATTGGATGCATGGGCTTCCATTAAATTGGATGCATGGGCTTCCATTAAATTGGATGCATAGGCTTCCATTAAATTGGATGCATGGGCTTCCATTAAATTGGATGCATAGGCTTCCATTAAATTGGATGCATGGGCTTCCATTAAATTGGATGCATTTAAACGGTAAAGGAAAACATCGTGAGGAAACCAGATGTAACACTCCATTAAATTGGATGTATCAAAATGGTGAAGGAAAACATCGTGAGGAAACCAAATGTAACACACCAATAAATCGGATGTATCAAAGCGATGAAGGAGAGCATCGTGGGGGCGTGTCCTGGAGCCGATGCTTCGCTGCGTGGACATCCGCCGACCCGCGCTGGGCCCGCGTGGTGGCTAGCGGTCCATCATTTAATTTTACTTTAACATGGTTTCATGTCCCTCATGGAAAGGAGGTTAGTATCTATACATGTTATGAATTGGAGTCGTTTTCATGTGTGCGTTGTTCTTCTGGGCCGCGCGACGGATTTTGATGGGGTTTTCGCCGTCGTTTGGAGGTTTTGTTTCGGGGGGTTTGTGTGTGTGGTGCGTATATTAAAGTTAATTATTAGAGTTGATTAAAGCTGAGAAGTCTCGATGTTTTGTCGGGACGTGGAAGCCGTGCGAAGCGAAAGCGAATCGCTAGTGGGATTTATATATATATATATATAATAAGATAAGTATTGGATATTTACCAAGAGGATGTTATAGGATGACTAAATTTTCAATAGGTCTTGTCATGGACGTAACTGATTTTATTAAACCGCTCAACTGTCGATTGGCCTTTGGAGGGCGGTGGCAGTTGGGGTTCTGTTGTCTCGTTGGTGACAGTTGGAGGCTTATGATTACTTTATTGCTTGATAGAATTATTATTTTCGGTTCTTTACGTTTCTTCTCTTTAAGAGAGGTTAAGAAACCAACCTTACACACGGGTCGGGACCAAGTATGTAAGGTGAAATTTAGATAGAAAAGTTGGATGACAATATTGAAGAAGTCAGGAACTTATTTGTGATACGATGATGTTAAGGATGGTGGCTTTTTAGAGCATGTAAAGTGTGTGAGTAGGCATCTGAGGGTGTTAAGGCTTTGTGTGAGAGATTTTGGTATGACACAAGTAGATAAAAGAACAATGAGGACAATATGAACGGTTTGTGCGTTCCATTAGGTTTTAATTTCTATGGGGAGGTCTTGATATTTACTGAGCTTTTCGGATATGGTGGTTTGAATAATATTGTGTGAGTTAGGTATTGCTATATCTATTAGATAATAATATTATTATGAGGTCTGTTTTATTGATTTATTATTATTATTATGAGATACTGATTAATGTGGCATTAGCATCTGAAAAATCCTAAAACGCTTTGATAAAGTACCTAATAGCGGAAGATAAAAAATAAAAAATTGATAGCTAGATTTAAATAAATAAATAATCGTTTATTCGCTAAAAAAGAAAGATTACCATCATACTATATCAATTAATCATAGAAATAGATTAATCTTCCGAGTTGCGAAATTAAATTTTTGGGCGATAGTTGAAACAAAAAGGTTTTAATATTTTTAAATGAAAGGGAAGAGGTTGTAGGAGCAAGGAAACTGGACAAAGGATGAGAACACATGTTAATAAGGTCATATCTACAGATGACCAGACTTCATTAGTTTAGTTTAACTGCCTTTAATTATTGCTTTAAATTAATTGGTACTTGTTTGCAGAAATGTATAGTTGAAATAAATATGTTTATGATTTTGATTTTACACGGTTATTTGGTAACGTGTTTTAAGTTGAACAAATAAAAATATAATAAGAAAGGGATGTAGTGTATCTATTTAATAGATATGTAAACACTATCTCATGCACGCCAGCAGTGAGGTCGCTGTCACTAATGTCAACTGTCAGTTCACTATGAATGGCGGGAAACGGTGGAAGATACAGCGTACCTGCACGAGAGGCTGGGTCGTGGTGATGAGCCAGTGTAGTGATATAATCAGCTTAAATACGGGATCAACAGGATTCTACACGTGGAATAAAATTGCTGTCTGACAAAACACTGTCAAAAATTCAAAATTTATTCGCAGGATAAGACTTCGAGTAGGTTTGTGTATGTATACAATGTATACATACATGTAATGAGGAAATCTCGATGTTTTGTTAATTCGTAGAAACCGTGCGAAGCAGGGGCGGCGCTCGTCAATTTATTAATAAACGGACTGATATAACCAATAACTTGTTATTATTTGAACAATATGTAGCAAAAGGGCGTTCCAAAATATAATAACAACACTGAAATCAATATACTTGCATTTATTTTCAAACTTTACATTAAAATTTAATGTTATTTAAACATTTACATTCCTTAGTAATTTTAACGTTTTTACAAACTTCTAAGACTGCCTTTATACATTATGTAACAAGTTTATAATTTGATATAGAACTTTGCAGAACTTAAACTTCAATGGATACTATTTACTTTAATAGAAAAGAAGAGATAACACTTGAAAATATTTTTACAACAGTTCTATTATAATATAAGACTCTATTGAAATATAAATCTCGCGATGATAGTTATGAACCTTAATAGGTTAAAAAGGGCTACATGCAACAGCCAAAAGACTGTACAATGAAATCTGCTCTTAATTCATACATTAACATTGTGCTATACTTTGACCGAGGCCACTGTACCGCGGTATGTGTCCGGCGAGACGGGGCGGCAGTGCAGGCCGCTAATTCGTCAACGCTTACAGCGTCTCGTCGCTCATTCGTCAACGCTGCCCCCCGCCTCGCCGCGCATTCCTAATGCGCGGTACAACGGTCTCAGTCAAACTATACCTCTATAAATGTGTGAATAATGAACCCGTTTAGTAGCCGACACGTTGCACCCAATAGCAAATGGCTGGTGTAATAGGAGCCTATCAGTATTGTGCAACATAATATTAATAAAAGACTGGTAAATGAATACTGTATGTTTTATTGAATTGAATGACAATGTTTACATTATTTGTGTATTTGAACTATTTTTATATAGTATAGTATCCTAAGGTAGAGTGAGAGGATTTCTTTTAATTAACTATCTGAACGATACTATGATACTACTCAAAAAAGCGTGTCTGGCAGTGGATTGTGATATCGACATGAGTCGTAGATTAAAATAAAAATAAAGTTCGCTAATTTACAAAATTAATAAACCCTTCATTTTAAAATAAAAATCAATTAAACATGACTTGTCACTATTCCGATAACCTTTGCATTTAATATTTATTCAAATCGATACTTGAAAGTACCTACAGTAATGCACTTATCGATATAAACGATCAACAATCCTAATGTGTTTTCACTTCAAACACCTGCCTGTGACATCGACCTAGATAGCGCGCGCCTACACAAAGTTCCATATCAAATTAATTGTTTCCAACCGTAATTTACTTAAAACTGGCGTGTTCCGACCTAACTACTATTAAATATGAACCAGGTGGAAATACTTCATAATTGATGTGCCTTCCTTTTCAACTATAAAACCAAATAAAATGTTTATAGGGTCACAGATTTAGCATCACATATGAAACTTTTTAAACCAAGTTCATTGAACCCTCTGAATGTTTAGGCCTAATCTACGAATAAGTGATGATTATACAAAAATACAATTTCAAATTTTATTAACTTAAGTATTATCACTTAAGAGATCAGTCTTAAGATCCAGATTGCCCGGATCAAAAATTTGAAATGCATATTTTGAGACACATGAATCACCAAGAGCCTAGAAGTATGTTAATGATTTCTACCTTATTTATTACAGTAATTAGGCGAGATATAATAATACAGTATAATATTATTTTATAAAACAATCATCACGACTGTATCTAGTTAGCTTGAAGCGCCAGTTGGAACATGGTGGGCCTGGTGACACATCCGTCCAATCAACACTAGTAAGTAACCTAAGTTGGATAGGAACATCGAGTATCATTACCAGCTATTTAGTTTTGTTGGTGTCTCGTCATGAGCTGTTCGTTCTACTTACATTCGTATCTCCTACGGGCACGGCCTCGAGTGTGGCAGCAGCTGGGCTGTGTTCGTACTGTGTACAGCGGTCACGTGTCGCGCGCGTGGCGTGGCTCCGCCTCGCCGCACTCGAGTCCGTGCCCTGCTATTTACAAATATACTCAATAAACTCGATCAAAGCCACACTTCAAAGATATAGTAGCCAGTTCATTATTTAAAAATATATTCTCACTCTGTTATCAGTGTAGAATTATTCAAAACTATCGATAACACCACTCTACCAGGAATGTCCTGCCATATGTGAATTACAAAAATATGAAGATAAACACGACATCTAAATATTCATTAGATCACTCATTTTACTAGTCCATATATTCATCATAAATCGTAGTACAAGAATGTCTATTGAAAACTCAGATAATTACACTATACCGTTTAGTCAGGACGTAAAACTTATGTGTTAGTAATTTAATGATATCTTCAATCCCATTGTACACTTGAGCAAACCACAATCAGAACAGTAAGGCGAAAAAAAAAGATTTTTAATAGTAAAATAATTTAATGTAGTCATTCGCTCACAAGCTCCACTATATCTCATATCCGTTGGCGCCGCGAACACGCGTCGCTCACACTGTACTGTCCCACGAGTCACAATTGTAAGTCTGATCACATCTACCTACATAACTTCATACATACCAATCAATATATTTGACTATACATCTATTCTAACATTTGCATATACACTCACTAACTCCTCTGTAGCAAGTATTTTCCCCAAAATAAAAAGCGGTTTATATAAAAAGGTCACCACTACAAAAAAACCTCTCTTCCAAAAGCAGAAAATAAAAAGTATTATTCTTTAAAACAATCATTCATTATATACAAAAATATGTGCTTACTCAATTCAAAGATTCTTGCATTGTCAACATATAGATGGAATATTTCTTTATGTCTAAAGTATTTGGATTACTAGACGATTATAGAAACATGTAGTAAAAGGATCCCCTTATATCAATAAAACCCAATTTAAAATCACTTCATTTGGCGAAATATATATTCAGCTATTTATCTGAGTATTAAATATACTACAGCTTATAGCAAACATCTTAAACTTACATGCATATTTACAAAATTTACAAAAGAAAAAAATCAATGCAATAAGAAAATTGCGTTTAACAAATATTAAATTGTTACTCACTCAGGGAATTTTGTACACAGTTGAAAAACTAAATATTTAGCAAACAATAAATTATTCAATTATCTTCACAGTAGCAAAATAATTTACTCTCGAATAATAATAATATGTTTTAAATGTACAAGCTTGTCTCTATCATAGGACAGTGTTTTAATATAGCATGTGACATTTGAAAAACATTACGACTGTGTCATCTCGTACGTCGGAAATGTTACACTACACTGCAAATACAAATCAAAGGCACACAACTCCAACTGATCCTTTATATGATGATCTATTATCTAAAAGTAAGAAATTTAAGTAATGGTATCAACTATATATTTTATACATAGATCTCGTACAATGGTCGTATTCATGTTGTACACATTATGAAAAAATATTATCAATTTGACATAAATAAAAAAATAAACGATTCAACTTACTATCCAACAATGTCGTATCACGAGCACATCACAACATAACACTTCACCAACACAACCATTGCCGAGGCGAACGTCACTGTCTAGCAGAGTACCAGGGCGGCAGAGGGGCCGAGGGGGCCCTAGTCGAAGTCAATGTCCATGTTGTACTGGCGCTCGCGCTCCGTGGAGTTGAGCGACGAGGTGGAGTTGGAGCTGGTGGAGTTGGTGTTGGAGCGCGACTGCGGCGCCCACACGCCGCCCGCCGTCACCGACGACGACGTGGACATGCTGCCCGACGAGCTGCTCGTGTCGCCCAGCGCCGCCCACGCCGCGCCCGCGCCCGCGCGCCGCGGCAGGCGCCGCACCAGCAGCTGCGTCAGCGACGCTGCAACACGACACTGTCAGGCTCCACGGGCGCCACAGGACGCGACAGAGCGGGCATCGCTACTGTCGCGTACTGTATTCACGAGTACAGTTGGTGGGCCGAGACGAGACAATATATCGGTTAAAATAAAAATATACACCATTAGACTTATTCATGAAATAGTATCTTTTTATTAAGCGATTTTTGACAGCATCAACATCTTTATCAATGCCAAAAAATCCTACATTTGGCGGTAATATACAAATGACGCACATGGTATGCTAAAAGCAGCCGCAATTAATAATAGATGCAGAAAGCTGTCACTAAAAGTGAACGTGGTCGGTAATATTATGTGCGGTTGCGACGCTGTTGGCTGATGAATGTATATCAAATGGTTTTCACCCAGCGGGGAGGTGTAATTTACATGTAGTATGCGATCAAAATAAGAATAGAAATAACCTTGACCAAATCCAGATCCAGTTCACGGGAATAATAAAAAATGCACATATTAAACAGATAGTTGATTGATTCAGGCATGACTTTGCGGAAATCCATGATTCTTGAGGAATAGTTGAGCGGAATAGGTTTATAAATATATCTACATACAGGTTCAAATTAAATTAGCTAGCAAAACTGCGCAGACGTGATGGGTATCGATATCCATGGGCGCAGACTCGCGAGGGTGCTTGGGGGTGCAACACCCACGACAGGTAAATAGTGGGTGGTGATCAGTCAATCCGCTACGCCTGTTGTACTAGGGTGTTGATGATTTTCGAAATCCACCATGTCTGCGGAGTTTCGCTAAATAATTAATAATAATAATTTGACCCTGTATTGTTATCTTGACAGTCTCAACTAGAACGGCACCTAACGTATACAGCGCAGGCCACACTGGGAACGTAACTAAGTTCGTTTAGCTTTCCTTCGCGTCTTTTCATAATTCCGTGAAGAAATTTAAACGAACTTAGCTTCGTTTCGCTTCGTACCCAGTGTGGCCTGCGTTTCATAAGTCCCATGAAGGCTATAATAATGTGTTTTTTTAAGTTAATTTGTCTGTTAGAAAATGGAAAGCGTTAGGTGATTCGTATCCTTACTACGATCGCATGAAGGTGCAGTGCAGTCTTACATAAGGACTCACGGTACTGGCTGGCGGAGGTGTCGCTGTTGGTGGCTGGTGTGCTGGTGCCGGTGACGGGGGCCGCAGGGTCCACGGGGCCCGGCGGGGCCGCGGGGGCCTCGGGGGCCTCCTCGGGCAGCAGCGAGCGCCGGCAGATGGGACACGTCGCGTGCAACTGAAGCCACGGCGTGATGCAGTTCGCGTGGAAGATGTGGTCGCACTCTAACCGAGATACCGACTCGCCTGGAATTTTTAACGGACATGGACACATTTAGAAAATATTGCACGCCTAGAATTTAGAGGATGCTTCAATTAATCCTATAATCAGGCGATATACTGCTGCAAGTACCAGGCTAACACACTTTTGACACACACACAATGAGGCTAAGAACTCACGGAGCGGTTTTCACCCGCGCCCGCCGCGGTCGTGGAACTGCGGTTTTATTTCTAAACTGGGGGGACGGGCGATTTGCGCGGTCCGCATCCGCCGCGGTTGCAATCATCGCCCGCAAACTTGGCGGGGGACCCGCAAAGAACCGCGCGCGCCGCGGGTGTAAAACGCGTCGTGAAATGTGCTCTTAATTTTTGCGTATAAATCTACATCCTACAGAAGCTGCTGGCCCGCAAACGCGGCGTGCGCGGCCGAAAACCGCTCCGTGAGTTCTTAGCCTGAGGTCTCAATGGCGAGAGACGTGCTCATTAATCGGAGAGAATTGCTCACATAAGCAAGTAAGTACTAGTGAACTATGATTAGCAAGAAGTGCAACTCACCAGTCGTGAAGTTCTCCCAGCAGACTGAACAAGATGTGTTGGCCGCAGCCTGTTCTTCAGTGACCTGTACTGACGGCAGGGCTGCTATCTGTTCTCGCGGTAAGGGCGGGGGCCCCGCGTTTTCTAGTTGACCTAACAACTGTGTTACTACTGCGTCCAAGCCTGGAATCAATACATAATTATATTGTGACTAGAAAAAAAAGATTATATAAAAATTTGCTAAGTACAGTGAATGCGATTATCCGCTTTATTGCTTGCGGCCAATACGATGTTGTTATTTGCGAAAAAAATAAAAGCAAACGAAACTAATAGAATTCCTAACAAGTTTTACAAATTATTTTTAAATGAGCGTAAGATATTTTATGATGGAATTAAGGCTCATTTAAGGTCGATTTAGACCAAGCGAGCGAATGCACATCCTACCAAATTCTTTTTGTGTAAACAGGGACAGAACATTGCTTCGGTTGTTTCTCCATATTAAAATGTCAAGAATATCAACAAGAGAATGCTCTAGCTCTTGTTCTGGTTCTATGTTCGTTTGGTCTAAACCCACCTTTACACGAAGAGTTTCTAGCAAGGAGACAAAAAGGCAAGAGACTTGTTCAGTATCTTTTAGTGCTACTTCAGATTTACCATTTGATCTAGTTGTATTCAATATAACTTTGTAAACCATATTATTTCGTATAATTCCTGACAGGCGAGGAACTCACCGTGTGTAAATTAAACTGGAATGTGCAATACTGAAGCCTAGCAATCAAAAGCATTATATAGGGTACCTATACGTATTGTGTGAGCGAAAAGAATATATGTAGCAGTCACCTTCACCGCCAAGCACGTAGTCCCCGGGCGCGCCGACCAGCACGAAGGGCGCGCCCGCGGTCACGGCGCCGGTGGCGGGGCGCGCGCCGCCTATCATCCACACCAGCTGCTCCATCAGCGTCTCGCGCCGGCCGGCTCCACTACTGACAAGCGAACACACACTTACAGGACCTCTCTGAAACCCTGATCGAGTCTCTGATCAGTGCGACAGTAGCACAATATTACAGTATAGGGTCCCGGGGGCCTACCACCACCGCTTACAACAGTATTATTTTAATCTTACTTCGTGGGGAAAGAGATGGAGCTATACGTCCTGTAGAGCTTCATCTCTTTCCTACACTGAAGTAATATTAAAATAATACTGCTGGAAGCGGTGGTAGTAGGCGCCCTGATTCCACTAACAAAAGCTATGGTACGTGGTAAAATAGCTTATGTAGGTATGTAAATTGTTGTAACTAAAATTGCACTCGACATACGACAATTTCGTGCAGGTGGGTATCATAAAAAACGATTGATGTCAGCGACATCTTTCTGTCTACCAACACGTAGCTGTCAGTGCTGTCAGCAATCCTTTGGCCATTGCTATTTTATACTTCTAAAAGGCCCAGTAGACTGCCTTCTTAAGTTGGATAAAAATTCACAAAGCGCGTACCTACAGGAATAACTAGCGTGTTCATTTGTACTTTATCCGTAATGTGCACTAGACATACGATCTAGCCAACTTGTACCCCAGGGCGTAATTTCACGAACGTGCGTGCGCCCCAAGGTCATTGCTTTGTACTTACAACACAACGATCAGTTTTCGAAATAAGACTTCTACGGTCTGCTCCAAAAATATGTGATGAAAATGTAAACAAATGAATCAGAAAACGTACCTGTGGATGCCAATTTGTAGTGCCACTTACAAATTGAATGCTTTGATTTGATTAATTGAATACTTATTTAATAAAGTTCTAATTTTAAATCTCAGACGTTTATCATTTGACAGTTGAGGTTAATTTTTTTACCTTAATTTTCGTCGATACTCAAACAATATTGTTGGAAACACTGGTGAGATATAAAGTTAAAACTTTCTAAATACAGGTAAATGTATTACTAATTATTGCGTAACAATATGACTTGAAAAGTGTTTGTTTACACTTTCATCAGATAAGTTTGGAACAGACTATAAATTAATTTTATAAGGTTATTAGGTCATCAGACTGGTTACTGTCAACAAGCATGATCCCACTTTTGGGCAAAAGCCTTATGTGGATCATTTTAATTTGTCTGTCTGGCTGTGTCAGGGCACCACATAATGGTTAGATTGGGCCACAGCTCCTTAAGGTGGAGATACGGCTCCCACTTCAACTTGAAGGTCTTTTGAGGTACTCACTTCATTAATTTTTTTATTATTATTTATATTCGTTCATATAATTTATTGAAGTTACTGTGACTTACCGTAACCGACCGCCCGACATTAGGAATGCTAGATCGTTCAACATTGGAGGGGTGCCCTGAAATCAAGAAAAAGTATTTTTTTTAATAACAATAACTTAATTAAACTTAGCTGACACTTAGCTCGATAAGTAGGTATGGATTTTAGTGCATTGCTCAAAGGTATTCCCCTTTCTTAAAGCAAAGTTCCTTACTTTCTCGCTCTCCTTCTCTCTCTCCTTACTCGCTCTTTAATCATGTCTCCCTAATACTTTACTCGACCATAAGTAGGTGTTTGCACAATATTTGTGCTGTTTTGTCTTATTGGTCAAAACAGTGCACATTTAGCTTAACAATAAAATGACGTCATGAAAGCCAATGCCATTTACAACTACCTATTTACATCACATTGCGTAGACGGAACCTTCCCCTTGTTTGAAATTATTGTGTAATTATAAATGTCATAGGAGGTAAGTACATAAAAGAAGATTATAGCGATAGACAACCAAAATTATTATTAGTTGATTAGTTGAAGTACGAAGTGGAAAATTCATTTTTTTCTCAAAGTTAATAAAAATTACAATCCTTTGTAAATACATGTGTTTTTGCAAATACCCATTACTTTGATAACGAAAACGGAAACAAACGTCTAGAACTTTCAAGAAAATCCTATCAACATTCTTATCAGTATTTCAGCAAGGGCACTAAGAAGACAGAGATAAACATTGCCAGTTTATCAAATGCGCATAATCGATCTAATCTATTAATACGTCGCTCGCCCACGTAGGTCGCCAAGCGGTAGAGTAGTGGCGAACAGTCGGTGGAAAGTTCAAAACATTTGTTATCACGATACGTCGTGGTCGTGTCACGTGGGCGCTGAAACTTCGCATCACGCGTGACGCGACAGCACGCGATAACGAACGCCGACGTCAAATTAAAACGGCCACATCCCGTGGGAGTCCTGACATACTTATTCGCGTGGTCGAAAACATGTGTGAGTCGTGCAAAATAAAAGTTCTAATTTGATAGTATTTTTTTTCCGCTAGTGACGCCACTGTTAAGTTAAACAATATTATCAAACAATTATTTCTATCTTAGGCATACTGCACCGTTTATATCGTAACAGAAAATGACATGTGAACATAACAAAATAAAACGGCTACTTATCACAAAAAACGAGGATAAAATATACAACAATTTGTATGATACACTGACACCCTTTAAATAACTGATAATCTTGACATACTCATACTATAAACGAGAAAATAACTCTCAAGACGTTCAATAGAAACTGGACTGGGACTGTAGGATAACAATCAACAGGCTGTTATAACTCCACCCATTTCCCTCTCTCACACTCCATTCTTCTTCAAAAAATATTATAAATATTTTCTCATTTCCCTCTCTTTATTTAACCTAAATATAGCTAGTCATATTCAGCTCGGTTCAAGGACAAGGAAGTAATTATGAGTTAACAAATTAATTTTCAAGCATATTATCTGATATTTTAATGTGATAACCAACAAAAACCGAGTTATCTTAATAAGTACTCATGCAAAATTGCATGAAAGAGCTTCAATAACAGACTGTAAACATTTCTATGTGACTCACACATGACAGTCAACTGATTATTTATTACTTGTTCACAGTTCATTGGGCAGCCAACATCATGACCTCAATGGCAAATTAAGATTCATACTTGTTTCGGACCAGAAAGGGAATTTCACAGCATAACTTACATAAATCAAATGAGGTTTAGGACCAACAGTTGTGGAACACATCCAGTAGGATGAGTTTTTCTAAAAAGTCTTTTCATCCAACTTGTGAATGATATGGACTTATTTACACAGGACCTTCTTGTCATGTTTAATCAAAGTATAAATTTGTAAATAAGTTGTTGGTATCCTATCCTAACTAATATTATAAATGCGAAAATGTGTTTGTTTGTGTTTCACGCTAAAACGGCTGAACGGATTTGGATGAAATTTGGCAAAGGGGTAGGCCATGACCTGGAGAAGGATATAGGATGCTTTCTATCCCGATATTCCCACGAGATCGAGATTTCTGCGGGTAAAACTGCAGGGTGCTGTTAGTGCCTTATACGCACAATGGTCCATCTTAGGGGCTAAGTGTGGAAACCAAACCCGTAACATAGAACATAGTGCCTTATAAATGAATAAATTTATTCAATCAATCATCTCAGCCTTACATAGTCTACTAGTGAACATAGAGTACTCCAAAACACCAGGTCCTTCATATTTTCTATTCCTCATCACCAAGTTGCCTTTACCAGGTAATCTAGCTAGTGAGCTTTAGCTTCTAAGTCTGTGATAAACAGATTTTATAAGTTTCTAAAGTATTCAGTTTCAATACAAGACTTCATACATTTTTGTAATCTATCCTATGATGATAAAAACAATACCTATGATTTATAAAAATAGCTTGTGGTCAAACAATAGGTCTTAGTTTGTGTAACAATCCTTTAGTATTTTGTAACAATGTAGTACACACTCAGTTAGTTTGCAGTTACTACAAGGACTAGATATTATAAGTGTATTTATTATAAGTACTAGATAGTAGATATCATACTTGTGACAAGTGGTGGATATCATCCGAGTCGTCCAGGTTGCTCATGTCATCGATATTGCTCATGTCATCAATATTGCTCATGTCGGCATCACTGAAGTCGTCTCCTGACAATGCCAGCCCCTCAGTCTCGTTCTCAAGCTGTTCAATGAAACCACTTGCGCAGTATGGGCATGTGTAATCCTGAAATTGTATGGTAATAGTATTTAAGTAATATTTATCTATATAATGTTGAGTAATATTTTTCTTAAGAAACTTGAGTTTCAAATAATTTACGGTTTTATGTGGTATATCATGTGGATGTCCTTTGTTTGGGAGACACCCATCTATAAGTGGTCTTATTTATTTTGAACGTAAAAGGAAAATTTGTTTAAACTTTATGGATGGTTAATTGGTGACTAATAAGTGTTGAATGTATAAGCCTGTCAATAAACTTTATCCTTTGTGGTTTTCTTTTGGCTAACTAATTAAAGCGAAGACTCTATTGACATCAATGACATTCCAGGGTCTATTGTGGGACGTATGCATGTAGATAACTGAGTGCAGAGAAATATGTACTGGGCAGGGTTCACTATTCAGAACGCCACATAATGCAAATGATGTAACTGCGTGAAATTGACAATTTCCGTCAATCCTGACCCCAGAACAATTTTCCAAAGAAATGTCACGCAGTATTGTGAACCGACCGGCTGCACCAATAGCCTCATTGAAAATTAGCCACGGAAATCTCGCCCCTCTATGTACACATGTACAAAACCAACTCCTCATGATAAGGGTTGATGTTTGCATTATCTTTAAGCATAATACACTAAAGGGAGGTCCATTTATGGGGAAATATAACCAAAACTATTGATTTTTACCTGCAAAACATCTTCGAATTCAATGTTACACCTGTGGCAGAAAAACCGAGCGGTGGGTCTCCGCTCTACCAAAGCGTCAGCCATTTTCAGAATATATATTCACAGTTTCACCAACAGATATTTAAAGTTTTAAATATGTGCTTGAGGATTGTGCTTTCAAACTCTCAACAAAAATTTAACAATCGCCATTTTTTTATAAGACATGCATGTCTATGGTCCGGTTTTTTTTTTTCAATAAAAAAATACAGATGATGCAACAACACAGGTTAAAAAACATTATTTTGACGTTATTGTCTATCGTAAAGAAGATGCGATCGTTTACGTTTGCTAAGCAAATTCGGAATATTATATTTATTTGAATATACTTCTCGAATGCCATGATGCCTCCAACAGTTCCAAATAACCTGATTATCCATTTCTGAGACTCATATCATGTTGCATAAAAAATAAGTAAAAATAGAATACTAATATTTACTCTTGCAATACCTACCAACCAACATATCTGTCTGTCGTTGTCGTTGATCGTTGGCGTGTTGCTGTGGGTCATAGAATTTAAAATTATAAAAATATTACTTTCAACATGAATTTAACATCGTTTCGAGCTAATTTTAGTGTTAATTATGTTTAGTTTAAATCTGCTGACCGTTTTACCTAACGTACACCAATGTGT
Organism: Lithophane semibrunnea; assembly: GCA_947363905.1. Classification (NCBI taxonomy): domain Eukaryota; kingdom Metazoa; phylum Arthropoda; class Insecta; order Lepidoptera; family Noctuidae; genus Lithophane; species Lithophane semibrunnea. Next base: position 2,031,548 of record OX376202.1, on the reverse strand, counting down.
TGAAGAATAATTTGTATCCAGATAGTACAGTGTTTGTGCGAATGATTGTTATCAAAAATAATGTTAAATAAATAGAATCATGTGGATAACTGTTAATTTAATCAAGTATCACCTTCCGTTCAACCTAAAATAAGGATCTATTAATATATAGGTGAAAAAACACAGTTGAAATCGATCAAAGTGGGTCAACGCAGTGTTGGTATTATTTGATTACAATGAATGAGAAAAAGTTGGTTCAAAATTTCAAGAGTTACATCAATGTATCTCCTCTGGTAAGATATTATAGTCTTTCATTTAACCAAGATGTGTAATCATTAATCTTTCAACCATTTAATTTTTTTTGCTGTGTTGTTATTTATTTTGTTAGAGGTTAGAAAGTTCTCCCTTTCAGAAATGAAAGAATATTTCTTCATTACTTAGCTCATAAAAAACTTATGAATTTGAATTGCCGTGAATTCAAAAGCTCTCTGGCAAAGCGATTTAGATAAGCCTGCAACATTATGCTAAGTAAACAACACCACTTCATTAGATTGTCATTTAAAATATTATCAATGTTAACAACATTGATAATTTATTACTTTGTTTCAGAGTAAAGGAGAAAAAAATGGATCACTACAAGAAGTGAAACCTAAGCTTCTTAATGGTGAGTACCTACAAATAAAACAAGCCTTTATTTTAGTTGGAATTTAGACCATTCATTATTTTAATTGTCTGACAAAAGCAAGCCAGCTCATAGATTGACTTTCCGAAGCAAAGATTTTGACTTTATTGAATGGCTCTAAAACTCATTGCGTGATAAGCAATTCAAATCTTGGCAAATGGCTCTAAAACTCATTGCGTGATAAGCAATCCAAAGTTACCGAAAGAAATAAGAGATTCTTCATCAGTGAACATTTTTAAGAATAGATTAAAGTTGTATTTGGCGGACCAACAATAATAAATCATTACTCACATACTCGATAGATCGAACGGCAATTGTATTTATCATCGAGAATATTTTGTTAAGTTTCTCATATTTAAGTGAACTATGTTATGTTCTTTTTGAGAAATAAATTTCTTTAAACCGAAATCTGATTTAGACGATTCTGCATAACAAAGAATTTAGAATTTTCTAACTTACAATTTATTATACTCACAATTACTTTTATCTAAGCAACTTATAAAAAATTAAGGATGATTATGTCATGGGATGTTTAACATTATTTTTTAAATATTATTCTAAATAAAATTTAATCAATAAATGAAATAAAGGAATTAATACAACTTGATGCTAATGTCAATCCAGTGTAAAAGTAATGATGTTTTAAAATCTATTTTGTACATAAATATCATAACAATTTTTTTAAATCTGGCTTGCAGTGCCAAAGGGCATACAGCACTCCATAATGCTGCACTGATATCTAACTTCTATATTCTAACTTCTAACTCTAAACTTCTAATTCTAACTTCTTACATGACATTACATACATCGTAACATCACGCCTGTATACCCTGAAGGGTTAGGCAAAGGTGCTCCTATATTACACCAGAATTTAAGTTCCCTTTAATAGGGGGCGACCCTCCTGCCACCAACCAGACTGCTACAGAGAAATTCAAGATGGAACTTGTGACTTTTTTCTATAACTGTAATATTTTCCTTACTTAAAAGCACATTACTCTCATTAATTTCAGTAATTTGTAGATCTCTGACAATTGTTACGGGTGGTCAGAAACCCTGAAAGTCTGACAACCATTCTTACTAATGTATTACCCAGTAACTGGTTTGTTGAGGTCAGATAGGCAGTTGCTAAAATATGTGTATTCAGCTGCATCCTGTTAGACTGGAAGCTGACCCCAACATGGTTGGGAAAAGGCTAGGCAGATGATGATCAATATTTTCCTTACTTGAAAAACAGTTTGGCAAGCGATAAAAAACTAATAAAGATAGGAGTGAATACACTAGGTACACTTTACATGGCTGCTGTATTTGACTGCTATGCTGTATCGTACCCTTATGTGCCAGCTCAACTCTTACAATATGCTTCTATATTATGCAAGCCATAATAGTTTTGAACCTTTTCTAGGGTGCCAATAAGACAACATGTTTAACTATTATATTTTATGTTTAACTTATATACATGTTTAACTACTATAAAGAACAATTTAATACTCTGAGAAAAATAAGTGAGTCATCTCAGTTGTGCAATTGATGTTAAAGATAGCTGAGTCTGCATGCATGTTATACAGTATGTTAACTAACAAAGGGCGTTCCCGTTAACCTGCAACAGTATAGCGTGTATACATGCTAAAAAAAATATTACCATTCAAAAAAAAAATATTTTTTTATTTGTGTCGTGAAATGTTCACAAATCGATTAAATTTAAACGTAAAAGAAACACTCTGTACACGCACACTTGTATTTCAACGTAGAAAAACAAGTGTGACAAGTGGGCGTGTACAGAGAGTTTATTTTCCTATACAAAAACATTTTTTTTCTTTTTTTTAATGGTAATATTTTTTTTAGCATGTATAGACGCCATACTATTGCAGGTTAACGGGAACGCCCTTTGTTAGTTAACATACTGTATATATATTTATTTTTTGCTAGCTTGAGATTGAACTATCTGTATAACAGACGAAGCTATCTGGAAACAGGAAATAACTGAATTTATTTATCAAGTTTGTAAAATTAGACTAATTTGACGTAATAATAATGAGCAGAACCGTAAACAAAAACCATATAAGGTAACAATCAAAATATTTAATTTTAGACACAGAATTTACCCTAATTAATTATTTTTTCCTTTTATAATGTAAAATGCACTTACGTGGTAATCACCGGCGGTATTCTACAAAGTACGAGAGGTCAATGACGCGTTACATTTCGGCTTAATTACGCCCAATCAAGGACAAAACAATGTAACCGGTGTTTATGACCAACATTTTATTTCACTCAAAGTAGAGGCATGCTGCAAATTACAATAATAATCATTATGTATGCGTTACGTACGCGTAACTGTATCGCCTTATATGAATGCCTGGTAACGCGAGCCATAGTAATGGTAGGAAGTGGTGTCCTATGCCAGTTGATGGTGTATTGTGATTTGCAATGGGTGTTCTGAGGAAAGGTACGTTTAACATTTCTAATTGATTCAGTAATTACAGGGCTGTTATGCTGTCCTAGTATATCTATTTAATTTTATGCATGCTGATATCTGTGACCTTGTCCAGAATGCTTATCGAAAGCAATTTATAGTCAGAAAAATAATATATGTTACTTACAATAATTTATTTACAATTTCCATTTTATTTGTAAACAATGATTTATGTAGGGTAGGTATGCATTTTTGTTGTTGGAGTAGATAGGCAATGAAGCAGCTCACTACCCAACGCACTATGACATGTATCTTTTTTGTAAATTAGTCATTTTAGTTCTTATGAGGAGCTCGTGGCTAAGTAATAACCGCCGCACGGGTCGATCCGTCAGGTTAAGCTTCGCTTGCCGGGGTTGGTCCGTGGATGGGTGACCATCTTTACATATCGAGAGTCCTCCGTGTCTCGGATAGCACGTTAAGCTGTTGGTCCCGGCTGTCATTCGTGAATCTTTGACAGTCGTTACGGGTTGTGAGTAGCCCGAAAGTCTGACAAGTGACAACCAGTCTTATCAAGGGGTATCGTATTACCGGGTTACACGACACTGGTCAAGTCTGATATTTGCCAAATCGGCTATTCGTCAAATTTTATATTGGTCAAAGCTGTAGTTCGTCAAATCGTATTTTTGTCCAATTACGAAATTTGCCTAATACGCTATTGGTCAAGTCCATGTACAGTCGATAAAACATGCGTTTTGAATTCACATAAAGCCGCCTGCTGTAGGTTCCTATTTACATAATTAAAATATAGTAATTGAGTATTCTGAGGCTTAATCTGTTTTGATTGTTACCTCCTTTGAATCTGTAAGAAGTGTCTGCCAGGTAGAATCTAGGCGGAAAATCTAGGCTCTAATATTCTCTAATATAATCTCTAGGCTGGCTTAATAGAAAAGTGTAATATGCCATCATTTGTTTTCCCGTCAATTATTTGACATTTCATTATTTGTAAATGACAACAATTACCCCGTTCAATTACTTAATAATTCTTTATTTTTGTGTCTTCGGTTTGGTGAAATATATATATATATACCTAATGGCTTCTACTAGTAAAGGCAGTGATTCTGCATTTACATTTACTGACTCTAAAAAAGGCAAAAAGAAACTATTATGTGCAGGATATCAATTTCATTTTAACTCAACAAACAAAACGGTACTACAATCTGGCGTTGCGTAAATAGAAGCGAGTGCAATGGATACATAACTTTATGCAGTGATTCTGGGTCAATTCTGAGGGAAAACGGACATACCTGTAAGCCTAACTTCGATAAGAATTTGATTGACGTTAAGATGAATAAATGCAGAGAAAGAGTAACGAAGGAATGGAAATCAGTAAGCAAAATTTTTGAAGAAACTATGGGTGAACTTGAGGAAGAAGATGATTTTGTGGACATACCAAGTTTGAAATCAAAGCGTGATGGTCTATACAAACTGCGAAAGCAAGCAATTGGAGTACAAACATGCCAGTTCCCAACGGTAGATACGGTCAAATTTCCAGACATACTTTCAAATGATTTTTTGGTTTATGAAAGCAAAGACGATCGGCCGAAATTCTTCATCTTTGCTACAGCTGAGGGTATAGAAATAGCATTAAATACGGATTTAATTTTTGTAGATGGCACTTTTAAAACCGTACTGCGACCTTTTTTTCAACTTTTATCAATACACGTAGACGTGGGCAGTACAAGAGCAAGCACCAATATCATTCAAATATTTTTTTGCCTCTTGCCTAATAAAACTCAGCAAACCTATGAGAGAGTATTCTCGGTTTTGCGTTCTCAATTCAAGCTTGATGTGAATTTTCTAAAATGTGATTACGAAATGGCAATAATTAACGCTGTAAAAATCATTTTCCCTGATGTTCTTGTCAAAGGCTGCTTTTTTCATTTTAATCAAGCAATTTATAAAAAAGCAAAAGCACTTGGAATGATGACTGACGACAATTTGAAAAAAATTGTTAGGCTAACCACAAATCTAGCGTTACTGCCCTATCAGTATATTCCTGATGGATGGTTAGCAATAGCTGAGATGATGCCAGAAAATGATAGTAGGGCGGAAAATTTTCAAAAATATTTTACTGAACAATGGCAAATAAGGATTTCTCAGGACATGTGGTGTTGTGCGAATGAACGCCATCGTACCACCAACGCAGTCGAGGCTTGGCATCGGAGATTAGGGATTAAAGTAGAAGAAAAACATAATATTTTCATGTATATAAGTATTTTAAAAAAAGAAGCGAAATATTATTTAAATAAAGTTAAAAGACAAGATGAGAAACAGAGGAAAACATCCAATATTATAAAAGCTGCCAAAATATAAAAATTAATAGAAAAGTTATTGAGTGGAAAATTTGATGCGTTAATGTGTTTAAAACAGTTATGTTGGGTATGAATTCTCTGTAAACAATATGAATTGAATAAATGAGTTAATAAAAAAATATCATGAGATACTTTCATTATTACAGTTGATTGTACTTAAATTACTTGACCAATAGCGTATTCGGCAAATTTCGTAATTGGACAAAACGACGATTTGACGAACTACAGCTTTGACCAATATCAAATTTGACGAATTGCCGATTTGGCAAATATCAGACTTGACCAATGTCGTGTAACCCGTATTACCTACCCAGATAGTGGGTTGTGGAGGTCAGAAAAGGGAATTGGCTAGGCAGATTGAGAAAACGCTAGGCAGATTGAGAAAACGCTAGGCAGATTGAGAAAACGCTAGGCAGATTGAGAAAACGCTAGGCAGATTGATTGTCATTTTAGTTCTCATATGAAGTTGCTTATTGAAGAGGGAATTGGCTAGGGAAGTCGAAGAAACCTGAATAAAGAGACAACAACACCTATGGTATCATGGTTAATCGGTCAAAGTAATAGATTGGAGATAACTGTATGTACCTATGTGTACCGCGCAAACGGCGCAAACAGCAGGCTTTCCCCCAGTCTGAAAATGGCGATGATACAACGTTCGACATTTCCTTGGAACACCATAATAATAAAAGTAGAACGCCAAAATACATACAATACCGCAAATATTTTCGTTGCACGATACCGGTACCTCATGAGTCAAAGACAACGTTCACGGTCACCGCGTATTGCGCAAAACGTTCGTATTTCCTTCGAAAAATCGCGATTAAAAAAAGCATGGTCCAGATCGCTGAGTGTGAAGGCCGCTAGAAAACTCAATCGTATCAGATGGCAGAACGAAAACTTTTCGCTGTACTGTCTTGCAAACGCACACTATCCTCAATTGTTATGACACCCTAGTACCAGTCTTGTTTTGACGGCCAATATGTGCCGCTTCGCAAGGTCCTTGTTGTTGTTCGATTCGAATCAACCTCCTCGATTATTTAACCGCCTAGTAGTTGTTTCATCTCCGTTTTACCAGATGCCTTACCTTACCGTACTTTACCTAGACTTGCACGATTTATCCTACACCCGAATCCTCCCTTTTCTCGTCTGATAAAAACAACTTGTCTGTTACAAGGCTTGTCAGGCCAGGCTAGCAATATCTCTACTTTTTGACTTTTCATTTGATCTCAGACCATTTGCTAAATTGGTTCAAAGTACAAGTTACCGCAACCGGGTCTTTTATGTCTGCAACAGGAACACACAAATCATGGCCCTATAATCCTTTTACCCTTTTGTACTACTATATTTTAGTTTTAATGCCCTTTGGTCTTTAATCTTTTTAAATCAATCTCGCTAAGATGATGTTTTTGTCCGCTAATTTCCGTAGATGTAGGTACAATGGCAACTACGTTATTTACCCGACTACGGCGAAGAAAAAAGGAGGGTTATGATTTTGACCGGTATGTATGTATGTATGTATGTTCATCTGTTCCCTCCTATCTTCCAAACCACTTATCACAATTTGACAAATGAGGTATCGTTAGAAGCGTCGTGATTGTCCGCTGGTTATATGTGAAGTCACATTAAATTAAAAATGGCGCCCTCTAGAGGACATAAAGTGTGGAAATTTAAAAAAAAAATGGTTTAATCGTACCATGTTGGGTATCAAATGAAAGGGCTTAATGAGCACATTTCAAAAATATATATATTATAACCCCAAAAGAATTTTAAAAAAATCAAGTAATAAAAACTAAAACCCAACTACGACTTAAAAGGTATAAACAAGACACCACAGACAGACAAATTAAAAATCCGGAGTCACACGTGTTAGGGCATAAATCGAACAGATTACGTGTGACTCCGGATTTTTAATTTGTCTGTCTGTGGTGTCTTGTTTATACCTTTTAAGTCGTAGTTGGGTTTTAGTTTTTATTACTTGATTTTTTTTTGTGTAAAGACCATTATTTTGTGGAGTCGGGTTTGCTATAAAAATTTTAACAAGAGCCTGTGTAACAGTTTCCTTCAATATTTGTCCAATATTTTTGGCTTAAATACATCGATCACTAATAAAGAACTTAAATACCATATTTTAAAATGAGGTTTCTAAATTCCATTTTCAGGTTTCAAGTCCATTTACTTCCATTTATTGCTTTGATATGTTTTATTTTTTATTGCATGTGAAATGAGCTTGTGTTATAAAACTGTAAGGTAGTTAAATGCTTCATTATTCATAACAACAATACATACTCCATTAAATAAGTTGTTAATCAGAGCGCGATTTACGTAACACAATATTTAAACATTAAAATTAACGCATGACTCATTTCATTGTGAGTAGGTCGTTGCCACTTTTTATTAAGTATAGATAAAGTGTTTATAATTTTAAAAAACCTGTAAATTTCCGATCTTGAGTCATTTGCTACTGTCTGGCGGTTTGGTAATGTAATCAGTAGTAAAAAAATCTCCATGATAAACAAACTCCAAACTGCCGAAAAGTCAACCAAAACTTGCATTCAATTTAACCTCTCTGCTCGACAAGATTTTGACACGTGACACATCAGCTAACTCGACGGGGTGTTGCGAATTCCGTCATGAAAATCAGGAATTTACATGAACTTTCAGCATTCGAATTTATTAAAAAAAGTATGTTACCGCATCTATTTTATACAATAAATTTGTGGTAAATATCATAAATTATATGTTGAGGTCGGTCAAACCGCGTCAGTCGACTGCGAAAGTTGTATAAAATAGGTATAAATACCCCTATTCAAAAAGTAGGCAACTCAGATTCTCTGAAAATATGTACATAAACAATCTTCTCTCTTGCTGAAAATATGCAAAAGGACCAAATAAAGATATTATCATTCTATCTGCATTCTTACTTTTACCATTATTCATACATAAACTAGATAAAAAACACGATCAAATATGAACAAAAATTAACAAAAATTGAGGTGCGACGTGACACTTCTTAGTGCTTACCGTTCACCCAATTTTTCTATTTCGATTCAAATGTTGCACTCAGCCTAATCGATATTCGTTATCATCAAACTTGATTAAAAATTGTAAATAAAAACTCTTTGGTATATTTTTCATTAATTATTTTATTTTTTAAATTAATTTTAGTAATAAGTACATACACGTACACTGTGGAAAGTGGTGTAACGTTTTAGGGTTCCGTACGACCGAATGAAAAAACGAAATTCATATAGGATCACTCGTGTCACACGAGTCTTGTGTCTGTCTGTCACAGCCAATTTGCTTCGAATCTACTGGACCGATTAGGTTGAAATTTGGTACACATATACATTTTAGTAACCCAAACACGGAAGTGTAATGTAAATAAATGGATTTTGCAAATAGTCACTTTTGGGGGGCCAAATCAGAAAATTAAAAAAAAAAGTTTTCGGAAAAGCGTTCATACTTGCGACGGTCTTCTTCTAATTTGATAGCAAAAGAGAAAGAAAGGGAAAGTGTGAATTTAGTCAAAATGAAAATCCAAGATGGTGGCTGCAATTTTTTTTTTCCTAATATCTGTCGTTTTCATAGTTTGCGATGGTGATAAAGTCAATAGTTAGGTCAAAATGTAAATCCAAGATGGCGGCTGCGAAAAGTTTTTTGTCATGTGTGTCGTGTGGTTTTCGGGTGATAGTGTTGATACCCAATAAGATGAAATTATAATTGTATTTTAAATAAATTACCATAGACATCAGTCGCTATCGATTGTAAACTTGATAGCCAAAATCCGTAAACAAGGACCTCTTAATTATTTCATCACGTCCGTTCGTCCATGGGTTCAGATATCATACAGGCATTTTATTCGGACACCTATTTATACTATATCGTTGAAAATTTGGAAGAAGGTTTATTCTTTACACCACCAAAAATCGTTTAATTACGTTTCGCAAAATTACGATAAACATAATTAGGGGTGTCATTCCTCAACATGCAATCGAGGGAAGAAAAAAAGATCTATGCACATAAGCATGTAGCATTGTTGGATCTTATAATAAAAATGATAAGATGCTTATAAGTGACTGCTTTTTAAAGTGAATAACCCATTGTAACCGAAAATAACCCGTATTTCAACAATGAATTATGGGTTATTTTCGGTTACAACTGCAGAGTTAACTTTGTTTTTCGTAGTTTTTTCTAGAAATACAAACTTATTTTTGCAGTCGAAAAATTAATGCTGTGCAATGTGCATGCGTATATGTTCATCCCAACTACGGAACCCTTTTGTGCGTGGTCCGACAAAGACAAGTCAGTTTCTTAAATTTCGTTGGGAAACTCCTACAAAAAAAAAAAAAATCTAGTACCTACTAAAGTAACCTAATAAAAACAAAAACTACCAAGCTCATACAACTAAAATAAAATATTAGCGCTTGCGGAATTAATTTATCACCATTACCAAACAAAATTTTGTTAAGCCTACGCCTACCTAAAAAGTATACTGGGCATTCTGTAGCAAACTATCAGAAAAGAGTATAAAAAATAAATAATTGTCCAATATATTAAAATAATTTTGAACAGCGAGCGCATTCCGTTTTTAAATTCAATTATAGAAACATTCCGGCGCGAAATTCAAAAGATGAGGTACCTAGCCCGGCCATAAGGTCCTGTGATCCTAATGACCGAAAAACGATTAAAATAACATTAGAAAAGTATAAATTATTAATTTAACCAGTGCTTAATGTATTTATTGTGTAAAACAATTTTATTTCAATTTCCAAGTATCGATTTCTTATATTCGACATATTAATTAATCGAAAAGAACGAAATTTAAAAAATAATCGTTTGGCATAATCGTTTTCGGACATCATTACAATAAAAAAAAGTATAATGGTCGGCGATTTTGAAAACATTTTCAGTAGTGGTAATGAATAATACGTGTTATTGGACCTGTGTTCGTATATTATGTTAAGATTTGGACATTTTCTAGTTGTATATAATATCACGAATAATATTTGTCACATTTTAAATCGTATCTGCATGTGTATGAGTGATATTCGTGAAAAGAAAAAATGAAAACACGCACGATTGGCGCGAAACTTCGTCTTTGGATAACACAAAACTTCATTACCACTATTTATTTAACTTGAACAATGGATGAATTCGTCAAATAATTAAATTATGTATTATTCACTGCCCCTGTGGTGGGGTTTGGATGTTCAAAATCACCAATTTTTATGTTTTTTAGCCTCGACCACCACTGTCATCAAAATGGCGATTATGGTATTTACAGTCTTGAATTTTATATAGGTTCATTAATTAACTTGCACGCTGAATATGAAAGATTTAATGGCGTAAACATAATGAGTTTTTATCCAACTCTCATAATTAACGCACATTCATAAGATTTGATGGGTAGCATATTAAATATTTCCATAATCGAGATAGGGTGTCGTATGTGGTAATTCTGGGGTCCAATTGGATCCGCTACCGAGCCGGCGGAGGTTTTTGTGTTCGGGTCCAATTGGGGGCGCTTCCGAACTATACGGTTAAAACCTATCCTAGTCTACTTCTGGAAATAGGGTCCTCCCAGAATATAGTCAGAATTTAGTCTGAACTCTGAGGAGAAGAAGTCAGACTATAAATGAATATACTCTAAAGCTCAAGATAGACTATTTACTCCACAAAACAGATATCTAGGAAAAACATCGCGATTAGGTCATTCTTTTGCAAGTTTGACGTCTGTCGTTCGTCACCTTGAGAACACGCACGATGACGCGAGCCTACGTACGTAACAAAAAAGCCGCAATAATATTCATATCTTTCATCGCTAGAAAAAACCCCTTTGACTCACTCACGCTTTCAATATCTCTGTTTACATAACAAAGTGAAATAAGACAGAATATCCATGAGTGTTGTGACTCCCGAACTCGTGGCTTAGTAATAACAGCCGCACGGGTCGATCCATGAGGTTAAGCTACGCTTGCTGGGTTTAGTCCGTGGATGAGTGACCATCTTTACATACCTCTGCGCCTCGGAAAGCAAGTTAAGCCGTTGGTCCCGGCTGTCATTCGTGGATCTTTGACAGTCGTTACGGGTCGTCAGAAGCCCGTAAGTCTGACAACCAGTCTTACCAAGGGGTATCATATTACCCAGTTACTGGGTTGTGGAGGTCCGATAGGCAGTCGCTCCATGTAAAATACTGGTAGTCTGCTGCATCCAACCCCGTGATCCAACCGGATGCAGCAGAATACCACTATTTTCATAGATTTCCGAGTATTTTAGATTGGAAGCCGACCCCAACATAGTTGGGAAAAAGCTAGGCAGATTGTTGTGACTCGAGAAGTCTAGAACTACGTAAATCTTAGTTTATTACGCAGGATTATCGAAAATGTTGACCTGATTATTGTGTTGTCATTGGCTAGGGTTCTGGGTTGTCCCCTATACGTCAATGTAATAATTAATTATGTTATTTTTTCTGTAAGCAAAAATAACACAGCATATAGATCTGTGTTATTTTTTAGGATGCATCATCAATATGAATGTTTTAAGAAATTGTATTTTAAAATCTTTGTAAAACACTACAGTCTGCTTATCTTAATTATTGGGCTGCCGGTCACCAGACCTATGCGTGAAAGTGGAGCAGTGAGGCAGGAAAAAATCCATCAATAGATTGTTTTCAAATCCATAAATAAGCGATGCTATTGGTGGATTTTTTCCTCGCACACCTCTAGTGGAAAACCTGCGTAAATATTGTATACCATGTGTTTCCATAGCGTAGGGTAAGACTGAATGTGATCTTGACCTTTCCGCGACATTTGAATCGCCTTTGACATTCGGAACTACTGCTTCAGTTAACCAAACAATAGCAATTTTATAGAGCTTCGTTTCAGTCGAACTTCAATCCAAAGAAAGCTTGTAGATATTTTGAAGTTTCAGACTGATATTCTCTTCTGAATATTCTTAATTATAGTAGGAGGAGCTCGTGGCTATGTAATAAAAGCCGCACGGGTCGATCCATCAGGTTAAGCTACGCTTGCCGGGATTGGTCCGTTGATGGGTGACCATCTTTACATACCGAGACTCCTCCGTGCCTCGGAAAGCACGTTATGCCGTTCGTTGGTCCCGGCTGTCATTTGTGGATCTTTGACAGTCGTTACTGGTTGTCAGAAGCTCGAAAGTCTGACTACCAGTCTTACCAAGGGGTATCGTATTACCCAGTTACTGGGTTGTGGAGGTCCGATAGGCAGTCGCTCCATGTAAAATACTGGTATTCAGTTGCATCCGGTTGGACTGGAAGCCGACCCCAACATAGTTGGGAAAAGGCTAGGCAGATGAGGATTCGGCCCACTCGCACCACAAGTCACGAATATAACTATGTAAATAAAAACATAATTCTGTCGCTGTCATCTCATCTCATCTCAAACGATTGACAGAAACAGAACGAGGTTTTGATTAGGTTTAGCACCAATGACTAATAAATCCTATGGACTTGGCATACCTACAAGAAAAACGTGTATACCTACGCTCTATTGAGAGGATAAAATGGCGGTTACTAGAGCAGCCCTTATCGATACTTCTTTAAAATAACATCGATGAAAGATTGTGAGAATGTTTTCATAATGTCACGGTACAATATGTACGGGTAAAAATACCCCAAGCTCTTTAACATGCATGAGTCTTTCATTTAATTTTATGCTCTTGGAATTTATGCTTTTAGCTATTACAAGAAATGAAAATCAGTAAGTTCAAGTCGTGCTATTAAAGAGAGATTTGACCGCGCCTCCCGCCGCTCTTTTCGCCACCCCGATGACAACCTGATAATACAGGTAAAGAGCCCCATAAATCGTCTATTGCGCAAGTTAAACCACGTGGTGCGTCAAGTCTCGACTTTTAATGGCACGACTTAAACCTACTTACATCGAATAATTTTTTATCCACTTTCTTGCTGGCTTGCCATCCCCACGGGTTCTTTTTACTGTAAGCTTATGGTGGTTCCGTCAATGGCACGCAGATGGTAATTTTTAAATTAAATAAATTTTTATTATCATTTTATTTTTGTCGCGTTTTTTGATCAACATACAACCTAAACAGAGCTACAATTTGCAAAAAACGTATGAAAATTTGAATTTCACGGATAACCAGTGAAAACCTTTTTTTTTAATGGTTTTATTCACCATAATTCATATTTTTGATGCTAAGTTTCTAAAAGGCAAATGATCGAGGGTTAATTATTTAATTAAAAATCAACAATAATTATTATAATAAAGAAATCAATTTTATCATTTCTGAACAATACAATTTAGTTTGGGTAATTTCTATGGGATATTCTCTCAGTAGATTTCTTCCCATAATATTTGTGTCTCAAATTCATGTATACCTCTATTACACTTTTAATAAATAAATATTATTATATCCTTTAAAATCTTAATATTACTAACATGAGCAATTTCTTTCGTCTGTCTTCTAACTTTCTCAGTCTCTTTATCTTCTTGGACTGTTTCTGACATTTGTCCTTTAATTTCTTTATCATTATAAAAGTGTGTGCCTGAAATCAAATAAAATTAAGCTTTAATAGATATTGAAGAGAGATATCTCCAACCCACTCTTTATCATTAACATAAATATTAATAAAAATTGAATAGTAAATACTTAAACATTTGATGGCTTTTCAAAACAGTAATGATGCTACTGTTTATAATTACAAAAATCAATTACCATATTAGGAGCACCACATCCAGATATTGATAGTGAGTTTGTTTGATTTTGATCATTCTCAATTAAAATGCCAGACATATTTGTTTGAATCTTAGGCTGTAAACAAGCAATAAAATGATTAGTATTCTTGATGTTTCTTGATTTTATTAATAGGATTTTTAATTAATATTAAGTCTTCTAACACATTCTTCACTCTTTGTGTCCATTAGACAACTGTTGCAATTGAGGACATCACCATCATTTATCAGCCACTACACTATCATGTTAGAAAAATTTATAACATGTAATGTTACTTACCAATAAGGTCCGTGAAGGTAAAGCATCGTCACGTAATGTTACTTTATTCAGTGTCCAAAACATGATTCTTCAAAGTTAAGAGAACAAAATATGTGAATTGTTTTTGTTGACATCTTTCAATTTTCAACACCGATTGTTTCCCCCCAAATTTTCTTTTTACGTTCATCAGGCAGCCTTGAAAATAAATCATAAAACCAATAAAGAATCATAAAATAGCATTATCGATAAATATAAAATGTCTAAATGCACTACTCTATCCCTTCAATACCAAGAAAATCATTTCATGTTGAAAAACTGTTAAAAACAAAGGCAAAAGGGAAAATAAGAATGCTTTACTGTTAAAGCTCTTCAACAAATGCAGAATCTTTTGTTTATCATATAAATCTAAAGATATTTCAGCTGAAATTATGTACGTACTGGTGCAAAGTTATGTTCGGGAGATTTCCGCTTCTTTTGATGCCACATCCGATTATATTGCAATTGGGCATCTTGCTATTGACGATTTCCACTATAGGACCGAGTTTAAACGCAATAACACTGCAAATTATTCCAAAATTTATAATTTTATCCACAGCTCAAGAGCATTTGACAGTTGACGTACTCAAGTTTGGTACCAAACAACGAGAGGATAAAATGGCGACTCGGCCGCAAATAGGTATTCAATGACTCTAGAAATGTAAGGTTGCCAATAAAGAAACTGTCAA
This sequence comes from Lithophane semibrunnea, assembly GCA_947363905.1. Taxonomy (NCBI): domain Eukaryota; kingdom Metazoa; phylum Arthropoda; class Insecta; order Lepidoptera; family Noctuidae; genus Lithophane; species Lithophane semibrunnea. The sequence goes on along the minus strand of OX376202.1, from coordinate 2,016,392 downwards.
AAACACTATTTTCCTTTTTCACTTACGCAAAATTATGAAAGTTAAAAAGAGATGGCAATATTTTTATGATTTTGGCGTCGATATGCATCATATTTGTATAACTGTTTTTTCTATAGTCAAACGTATTTAGTCATTTATGTTGCAAGCGGGCCATACGGCCTCGTGCAGATTGGCGCGACGCGACATCGGTTATTGTTATACAGTTATAGCGTGAAGTTTTCTAATGCTACGGCTACACTGCGCGTTATCGCGAACTTTTCTTCGTCTGCTCTCTCTATGTTCTATGTTCTATGTTACGGGTTTGGTTTCCGCACTTAGTCCTTAAGGTGGACCATTGTGCGTGGGCCATGGCGGCCGTTGGGGGTTATTCCATCCAGCCCACCTCCCTCCAGAAGTTCACTATGTCTCCTGGTTTGTTTAGAACCTCCGTGTAAGATCTGGGTGACCCGAGGGTTACAGTTCTAATCTGGGCGACCCCGTGCATTCAAAGAGCACGTGCGCGACGGTTTCCTCAGCCTCCATGCACGCTCTGCACAGAGGACTGTCCGTTATGCCTATAGTGTGGAAGTGTTTGTTTAACGAGCAAGGACACTGCTCGTCCGCTCTCTCTCTCGCACACCCCTCGATGTCTCGCTGAGCAACAGAGAGCGCACGAAGAAAAGTTCGCTATAACGCGAAGTGTAACCCCAGCATTAGAAATTGTTTAGTTAAGAGTCACGTCGCGCTGTCGCGTCGATGCTTTAAACTCTACGTAAGACTAGGCAGCAGAAGGACATCGAATGCGCAATGAGCTTACCAGCTTACTCAACTGACTGATGGTGATGATGACGACTGATGGATAGTCCCTAGGACCTCTATCATGGCATCTTTTTAATAACTTAAACCTTTTGTCCTCAGGCGAGCTGGTGACAGGCGCGGCACACAGCGTGGTGATGCTAACGCCGCTCAGCGAGTGGGACCGCGGCCGCTTTGGCTCCCTCTTCGTCACCAACTACAAACTATCCTTCGTGCCCTTGGAGAACTCAACCAATGATGTAAGTTTGGGGTGTGGAACTAAGTGATTGGAACAAATATTTTTCCAATATGCGATACTTCTATACAGGTGGGCAACGCGCAACCTGTTAATATGGAATCATGCACTAAATCCATGGTAACTGTTTTGCTATTTTGTAAACATCTCACCGTGAAACCGTAAAGTGAGCGTGGAGTGAGCTGTCACTGTCATCGATACCTACTGATGCTAAGGCAGTGACAGTTCATTCCAAGCTCGCTTCACCTAAGTGCCACGGTGAGATTTTTCCAGAATAGCACAACAGGTTGTGCGTCGATGCCACCCTGCAGAGAAGTATGAAATTATCACAACAAGCCATTGGCAGTCAAAGGAGCACCATGTGACTCTCGGGAAGAGTCAGACATAACCCATGGCCGTCACGGGCAACGAATATCTATAATTGATTTGTGTATACATTGTGACTTATAACCTTGCCTTGGACAAGTCTGTAAAGGTCTTATAATTGTGATTTAAATTAAATAATAAGGAGTTCCAGTATTTGCACACAATAAAAAACATGTAACATTCATAAGCTGCTAAAATCATAACCCTTCTTTTGGCTTTACCGCAATCGGGTAAAAAAAGGTCGTCGTTTTGATGATGAATTAGCTAGTACCTAACACTTGATCAAGGAAACACTGGCAATAAACTAAACCTTGACTCACGTCTCAGGAATGAGCCTCTTCCAAGACGTTTATCTCAGCTAAAAGGTTCTTTCCTTACGGAACTTCCCCGAAAGTAAATATATACCTACTTACTAATACTAAAGCTGAAGAGTTTGTTTGTTTGTATGAACGCTAATCAGCTGGAACTAAAAAAAAAACATTTTGCATTGGGTACGCCATTTCTTGAGGTAGGTTATAGGCTATTTAACATCACGCTAGGACCCTTAAGAGCCGAGCAAATTGGCAAAACGTTGGGAAAAGATATGAGGGCCATACTTTTTTTTAATATAAAGTTAAGTAAACTGTGCTGAGAGTTTTGAGAGCCCCGTTTTGAATTTTCCCTGCTATGATTGCTAGCGGCTAGCGTTCATAGGTCAACAATAGGAACTATTTCTTTGCTCTCGCAACTTATGCGGCCTTGGTACTTGAACTTCCTTATTACTACCTGAAACACGACAGATAGTAGTACTTACCGTACTATAGCAATTAGTTCTTACTCCGGTTTAATTTAACAATGCTATTCGAAAACCATGTAATCTCATAAATTAAAAGCGGATATCCTTCTCTCCGACATTTTATCACAATCGTTCGCATACATTGAAGGCCCCAGTCCATACGAAAATCCTATGTAAGTAAATCTATTTCTGTGAATCCAGGAGTACTGCCAACGGAACTACTTGCTTGGCGCCTTCGACGTGCCGCTGACGGGCGTCGGCGCCGTGTGGCTGACTGAGGGCGGGCCGCAGCGACGGCGACGGCTCATGCCGTACGGCGATATGCCCGGGAAGGTGAAGGGGCTCCAGGTTATATGCAAGGTGGGTTAAAAGAAAGAGAGAAGAATAAAAAAGTACATTTATTTAGCACAGACTAAAACTATTTAACCCGTAATGTCCCACTGCTGGACAAAGGTCTCCCTTTCCCTGTTCCACACACGTCTGTCCACTGTCAGGGGCCTGTCCTTTCGGTAGGAGTCAAGTTCATTCCTCCATCTTCGCCTTGGTCTGCCACCATGTCGCCTAGCATTTATTATCAATGGTTCTGCTCTACAGACTAAAAGGCACAAAAAATATTCTGAAACAAAATGTGTTTTCCGTTGTAAGAAAAAAGCAGGATAATGTCCCTCACGGTCGGCTGCAGCGCTCACACTACGTGTTATAGTAATTTGGTTGGCTGTAGCTAGCTTAGCAAGTAGCTGGAAGCGGAAGCTAAGCTGAGCTAGGCAGGGTTGCTTTTGTCTTAGCTGGGCTCGACCCAGCACAGGTACACGGACAGATAAACAATCACAATCTGTCAGTTTGTCTATTCTTCCGTCGACAAAACCCGTTTATATGGTGATCATGCTACGCGTGCAGTGGAGATGAATGAAGAATAAAGTTTGAAAGTAATAAATATGACGGAATTAAAAGAAATTACCGAATGTCTATCTCTTAGGTATCTTTTGAAAGAAAAGACAAGAGTCAACTCCAAAAAAACTTAAATGCTGTCAATTTTTTTAGAGACCGCTACGTCTTTGTATTGATTCTATAGTTCTTTAGAAGTGGCGTGTTCAATTCCCCTAACCATGTAAAACTGGGACGTTTACGTAGAAAACATTTAGTCAGATCTAAGTTTAAAAATTACCAAACATTGGATGCTATTTTCGAACATAATTATGAAAACATTCAATACTATGTCTGTCATTAATTATTTGTGTAAAATGTTATTTATTTTTTGTGTTTGAATTTAAGTCATACAATGCTTCATAAGTTAACTAAATGTTAATTGCTTTCTTGATCTTGAGAATCACCGCGATGATGATTCATTGTTCGAGAAGAGGTACTACCTACTTGAAATGTAATTTACATAATCTATGCACATTTCTACAACCATTTGAATGATAATACCATACGATTTTGGAATATGTATTTATTTACATGAATTTTGAATGAGTCACTTTTTAACTATTCTAATAAATCAATAATCGTAACTAATAATTATAAATGCGAAAGTGAGTTTGTTTGTTTGTTTTTTTTCATAACGCTTCCACGTTAAAATGGCTGAATGGTTTGGATGAAATTTGGCACACGGGTAGACCATAACCTGGTTTAGGTTAGGGTAGGTAGGTTGTACGTTCCTGTGCATAATTTATGCTTCCTTGAGCGAGGCTATTTTCCTATAATTCTACGTTTCACCCAGCCAGACAGTAGCTTTATCTTATTTGCATTTTGCAGCTGAATAAACCGTCGAACAAATGTCATTTTACCGAATGGTAACAATCAAATGCGCCTGTAATCTAGTAATGGAAACTGCCCCACCTATCTTTGTTATCATCGGTTTATAACGCCTTAGACCCAGGCCTTCTCTCTGTGAGAGGGAGTAGGCCGTAATCCACCATGCAAGCCACGGTGTTAATAACATAACATTACGCCTGTACTCCCCGCAGAGGTGTACCTACAGTAGTACAGCACATTTAATAGGGGGCGAGTCTGTTGCCATCAACCGGACACAAATCTAGACGCCGACCAGACTAAGAAATTCCTGATGGAAAAACTCAATAACTTTGGTCGACCAGGGAATTGAACCCAGCACCTCATGCTCAGCAGTAGTGCGACCATTAGACCAACGAGACAGTCTAATGCGGTGTTTATCAATTTCATAAAGACTATTTTGTCATTGCCAAATACATCTGCTCTGTTAAAACCACTCTTATTACACGTAAAAGAATGTACATACACAAACACACCTTTATTTACATAATACACAGATATGTGTTGTATACACAGATAATACACATATTTGGTGCAGATGCGTTACTGTGGCAATCTGTTCGGGTCACTATCTAATCAGATTAGCGCGTGACTCAATGACATATGGTTGGCGAGTGGATAAGTAACGAATTAGATCAGTGGATGTTAAATAGTTTATATATTTAGATAGGGAATGTTGTTTATAAAATAAAAAAGTTTAGAAATAATATATTTGTTTTAATTAATTTATATCTAATTAGATAATATATTTAATTTATATCTAATTAGAATTAGATTGAATACGAATATCTTATTTTATCGATTTTAATTATTTTGAAATGTATCTTTATAATTTATCTTTTTCTGTAAGCAATAATAGTAATCCTAACTTATTATTATAAATGAGAAAGTGGTTTGTTTGTTACGGTTTCACGCTAAACGGATTGATGGACGAAATTTGGCACAAGGGTAGACCATGACCTGGATTTGGACATAGAATACTTTTTATCCCGATATTCCCACGGGATCCACACTTATGCGGGAGAAACTGCGGGATGCAACTAGTATTAATACAATTTTCAAACAAAAAGTGAATTGTTTTAAGCCCAAAACACACACAGAGCGGGTCGGGCGCGGGAGTACGGCGGGTATAATAATTTGTAATTCAAGGAATTATATGGATGTCAACACACAGAACGCGGGCGCGGGTCGGGCGATTGTGCTATTCTGTAAAAATATCTCCGTGAAAACTAAGTGTAATAAAATATCAAAGTGAGCTTGGAGTGAACTGTCACTGATTAGCATCAGTAGGTATCGATGACAATGACTCACTCCACTCTCACTTCACCTAAGTTTTCAAGGTAAGATGGTTACAGAATAACAATGTGGGTGTAGCGGCGTTACATTCGTTGCAATACACGTATCGATGATATTCTCCATATTGATGTTTTTTTTTATTAATGTCAAGAACCTACAACTTTTTCCATTTTCGCGTTTTTCTCTTTAAAATAAGTAAAAAATAATAATTCTTCGTCCGTGTCAGAATCACCCAACATTTTCACACTGCAACCGCTGCCGTCTCTCAAAGTACAACCGCGCCCGACCCGCTGCCGTCCCGCGCCCGCGCTCTGTGTGAACACGATGAACCGCGCGACTCACGCGATGAAAACGACCCGACCCGCTCCCGCTCTGTGTGTGTTTTGGGCTTTAGGGATGTATAAATAAATGAAGATAATAATTACAATTTTCTTAAGGTGAGGCGCATGATGAAGCCTTTTTGTTTTATTCAAACATGGCATTACCTTCAAAACCTATCTGCGATTATGACTTGTCCGAACAGACTAATAATTTGCCAACCAAAAACCCATTTATAAATTGAATAACACACATTAATGACAATGGTATACAGAGGTTAGAAGAGGATCTCTTGTCACGGTATAAACTTTTTTTTAAACAATAATGTTGTGTGCCTTTTAATTTGTGTTAAATAAATGTATTTCCTTTCTTTCTCCTTTTCTTTCATAATCGCTCTGTGAAAACTACATAAACAAAGCCGCATTTACCTAAACTGAGGGCCTAGACAAGTGACAATCGCTTCGAAAGCGTTTCGTATTTCTACAACGACTATCAACAGGATTGACGTAAAGCTTTTCGATAGCTTATGTCAGTCCTATACATTTTGCCTTTTCCATCATCGTTATCGCTGATAGAATGTCACTTTGTCTAGGGCCACCCGACCCCAACTTATCTGCAAAAACTACAAGCAATCAAACTAATAAACTCACTTTCTATTTCAGAACATGAAGGTCCTAACATTCAGCTTCGCCAACTCTCCGATCGACAACGGCCGAAAAATAGCCCTCGCACTAATGCACCACGCGTTTCCAAAGCGGCACGACCTCCTCTTTGCCTTCGAGTACAGAGAGCCGTACTACCCCACGCTCCCCTCAGACATGAACATGTTCCAACGCCCGGGCGACTGGAAGAGGGAGCTCGAACGGTGCGAATGTCCTCACTGGAGGATCACTTGTATAAATGGAACTTCTGATGCGTTCATGTTGACTGCTGGCGAGACGTTGATAGTACCTAGTTCTGTGCTTGATTATAACTTGATGGAATCGGCGCGTCATTTTCGGTCGGGGAGAGTTCCCATTTGGGTGTGGGGGAGGCCTGAAGGTGCTGCGTTGTTGAGGAGTGGTGAATTGTTGAGTACGGAACAGTCAGCGACTGCGGAGAGTGTGTTGTTGGAACAGGTACGTGCATGAAAGTTTTATTGTTAGAAACACCTTAAGTACGCTTGCCGGGGTTTGTCCGTGGATGGGTGACCATCTTTACATACCCAGACTCCTCCGTGCCTCGGAAAGCACGTTAAGGAGTTGGTCCCGGCTGTCATTCGTGGATCTTTGACAGTCGTTACGGGTCGTCAGAAGACCGAAAGTCGGACAACCAGTCTTACCAAGGGGTATCGTATTACCCAGTTACTGGGTTGTGGAGGTCAGATGGGCAGTCACTTCATGTAAAATACTGGTATTTAGCTGCATCCGGTAAAATCCGGTTAGACTGGAAGCCAACACCAATATAATTAGGAAAAGGCTAGGCAGATTTTTTGATGGAAGCATAACTAATGTATGGTCTGTTCCAACAGTATCTGATAGAATTGTAAACAAACCCTGTTCAGGTTTATTTCTTACGAAATAACTCACTAAAGCGACTTACACCCGGTTTCTGATTTGAGAAAAGTAGCAAATCTCAACTGATTATTCTCAAATACATAAGTATGAGCTTTTAAAATCGAATTTCGTTTCTGAATTATGATTTTTTAAACTCTAATCAAAACTGGAACGTGTTTGCATTGATCAGGAATACTCAAGTAAATGATCAGTTGATTATGGTTTAACGAAATTCGATTTTAAAAGTGCATACTTATGTATTTGAGAATAATCAGTTGAGATTTGCTACTTTTCTCAAATCAGAAACCGAGTGTTAGTAACACATTTATCTGTATTTAGAAGGTTTCAACTTTATATCTCACCACTTTTCCAACAATTATTGATTGTAATTGAAAAGTCATCGACAGGAGAAGCTCGTGGCTAAGTAATAACAGCCGCTCGGGTCGATCCATCAGGTTAAGCTACGCTTGCCGGGGTTGGTCCGTGGATGGGTGACCATTTTCACACATCGAGACTCCTCCGTGCCTCGGAAAGCAAGTTACGGGTCGTCAGAAGCCCGTAAGTCTGACAACCAGTCTAACCAAGGGGTATCGTATTACCCAGTTACTGGGTTGTGGAGGTCAGATAGGCAGTAGCTCCATGTAAAATACTGGTATTCAGCTGCATCCGGTTAGACTGGAAGCCGACCCCAACATAGTTGGGAAAAGGCTAGGCAGATTGATTGATTTATCATTTGAAAAGTCATCGACAAAAATTAAGGTTATAACGTCATGTGTCAGTATTAAAAAAAAAAACTTCTATATGGTGATTTAAAATTCGAATTTTGGGATAAATTATTCTAATAATTAAATCAAAGCACTGAATTTGTTAATGGCACTACAAATTGGCATCCACAGGTACGTTTTACGATCCCTTTGTTTACATTTTCATCAGATACTTTCGGAACAAACTATAGGGCTTTTAGGCCGTCACAATTCCAGTCCATAAAATGTCAACACTTGGAAAAACGAAAGGTTATTTCAAACTCTAACCGGCTAAAGCTCACAGTGTTGCTTAAGCAACCTTACGTAAGTTAATTCTAACATATTAGCGGTGGAAGTGCCAGTGCCGTGTTAGGATGCAAGATGTCAATTAGCAAGTCAAAAAGGCTCAAGCTAAAGTATGCACGAGACTTGCCCTTTAAATAAAACAAAGATAATATTCATAGCAACTTGAACTGACAGGTGAAAGGTACGCGTGTGGACTTTTTTTTAAAGTCGGTTGTTTTTTTTTAATAAAAATGTTTGTATAACTGATTACAAAGTATAGTAGACGGGTAAGATCGATTAACTGAGCGTCGTGAACGTTACGTTAAGTTAAGACACAATCATTTGTCGTCACACGCGGAAAATAAACAATTAACTTCTACATAAGTTATTGAACTCATGATTATTTATCTACGAAATATCAAGTCCGCCTTTTTACCTTTATTGTGCACAAAGTTTAATAAGTAACTAAGTACGCTGTTCTTTTTTCTAAATAAATGGATTGATTGAGCGCTATTTTCATGAAAAAAAAAAAAAAAAATACTGGTTCAACACCCAAACCACTAAAAAGTGACAATCAAAAATCCACCATAACATAAAGTGTACATTCCCAGGTGCGTCGCTCCCACCCGAAGTTAACGCCGCCCCACGTGCTATACCTCTGTGGCAATACGTTCACGAATGCTGGCGGCTCCAGCATACTCCCACCGTTGGCAACACTACAGACCTCCTACAAGAAACTTGTTGAATTGTGTACACCGACCACGCTTGGACAGTTTTGGGTAAGTAACAAAGTTACAGAAACATTTTAAATAGGTGTTGTGTAACTATTTAAAATGTTTAAAACCAATCATAACTATCCTAACTAATATTATAAATTCGAAAGTAACTCTGTCTGTCTGTATGTTACCCTTTCACACCTTTTTTTTTTTTTTCTGGGTGGGAAATCGTCCTATGACTTCTCCCGCTCTGGGCGGAGCGGAAGGCCGTGTCAGACTTTTACTGACTAAAACCCACCCGTGTTCCTTCAGTTGCCTGTTGCCAAGGTCCCGGTATCCCTTTCGGACTAACCCGCAACCCTGGCAGACCTTTTCACACCTAAACCACTGAGCGGATTTCGACAAAATTTGACAAGGAGATGGATGGCACCCTGGGGAAGGACATTTTATCGACATACCACGCTGGCGAAGCCGCGGGCGGAAGCTAGTAATATAAATAAATAACACTTATAAATACACTTTTAATTATTTGAATATAAAAACTATTATTATTAAATTCAGCTGAGAAAATTGCCAAAATTAAATAATAACTCAAAGAACATAGTATAAAATACTCTTTAACAGTCTTACGGTAAGCTGTTCTAAGAAATAGATAAATAAACCGCCTAAATCAACACTTCTGAAACAATACATATATACTTTGTGGGAATTAACTCGTTTTCCTGCTATTTTGTCATGTTATAGTTTAATGAATGAAGTGCTTCACGATTTCCTTTTATACCTATCTAATACATGCGGTTTGTTTGTTTGTTTTTGTCATTGTAAGCAACTTAAATAAAATATTATTGTTTATAAGTTCTGTGGTTTTCATTCAAAGTCATCCAAGTGGTGATATTCAAATGTATGTCCGTCCTGGAACAGCCTCGCTGTCTTGCTAACATTTTTATCAGTACGCAAAATACATGCTTGAGTGCGTGAAGTTGTGGACATCAGCCCGTTATCTATGATTCATTATAACAGCGAATGAATATTCACCCCTCCCCGTTATGATCGAGGCGAAATATTTTTTGATATTAAGATAGCTCATGACCTAATGAGCTGCTATGAAGGTATTTCCTCCTTCATTACAGATGCAAGACTCCCAATACTACTCAATCCTAGACGCAAGCCGTTGGCTCCGCTACGTCGCCAACTGCATCGAGTTCGCCGAAGACGCCGCACAACATCTGTCTAACAACGTCACAGTTGTCTTACAAGAAGGTATAATTTTATACATCAATATCGAGCTAACATCCTACAATTTCGGGGCGTATGTGGAATGTTCAATCCATGCTAATATTATTATAAATTCGAAAGTAACTCTGTCTGTCCTTTTCACGCCTAAACCACTGAACGGATTTCGATAAAATTTGGCAAGGAGATAGATGGCATCCCGGGGAAGGACATAGGCTACTTTTTATCGACATACCACGCGGGCGAAGCCGCGGGTGGAAGCTAGTCAGTTATAATTATACCGAGTACAAAATTCAGGTAAATTTTAAACACGTACCCTCGGCATTCAGAATCGAGTTATACAGTTTCGCTGCTATATGAAGTATTTCTTTTAATACGGAGAAGTGGAAAGAGATTGGGAGGACCTTTACGCTGGTCCCGAATACGCGAATACTTATGTTAGACATGGTGACTGTAATTATTTCAGAGGCGCAAGAGCGTTCAATAATGAATAATACTCGCGCCACGATTTCATGTTTTCTTAGTTAATAAATGGTTTCAAACTTTTGTTTGTAAATAATTCCAAACAAACACCAATTATTTTAAACAAATATTTCCTTATTTTTCAGGTGACGGCGTAGACTATTCTTCCGTGGTATCATGCCTCACTCAATTGCTAGTCGACCCATACTTCAGAACGATATCAGGGTTCCAGTCTCTCATACAGAAGGAATGGATCGCGCTCGGACACCCGTTCTGTGATCGGTGAGTACTCCTTCATATACATAAGGTCCTGGTATCTTGTATGTAATTGTTTCATAGTTACTTTACTTACTGTTTCCACAAGCTTAGTAACTAATGCTTAGGCTAAGTTATACCAATGCTTAGGCCAAAATAAACATTAAAACACATGCTTTGACTGAGAATTATTCCTGTCACTGTCAAACTAAGTGCAATATAATATTATTAAAACAAAAACACGTGGTTGGCAACATCTATCAATCTTGTCCTTAGTACTTGTTACAAAACCAGTATGTAAATACTACACTGCCTATTCGTTCCGCAATATTTGAGCACTACCATACTTTTATGTGTTCCTGGTAGCTTATGTATCTAAGCTCATGCTTTTATAATGTTAGTCATATAAAATAATAGACAGGAAAAGTTACCTTATGTATTAGTTAATTATCCTGATTCTATTTTGTTGTTTCCATATGTACCTAACTCCATAGTTCGATAGTTAAAAATATTGTCTGCAGGCTGGTTTTCCGAAATATTTATCCAGATTGATTACGTAACTAAAATGGTAATAGCCTATTTATTTCCTTTTACAAATAAATGATTCGTAATTTTGAGTAATTTAATGTTTTACTGTGATAGAAAGTGAAAAAAATGTATGTTATATTTTACTGTTGCTATACTTGGCTAAGGCTCGGCTTTTATGATATTGAATAATCAACCTTATTATCACTTAGTTAGACTACAAACGAGCACGAAGACGTAGACAGCCGAGGAGCGCGATGTTCATGCCACATTGCACTTTATATCCCTGTTAATAAAGTGTATTATCATCAATATCATCGAAAAGCTCTGCGATCCTCACACTTCTACGTCCTCCACATTAAAACATGAACACATATCCTCAGATTCGGTCTTCCCCGTCCGGGCAACCCAAAAGACTCGACCGCAAAGGACACCATCTCCGCTCAAACTGCCCCAGTACTGCTCCTATACCTGGACTGCGTGTGGCAGCTACTGCAGCAGTTCCCGGCAGACTTCCAGTTCACAGAAACGTATCTGACGACACTGTGGGACTGCGCACATAACCACATCTTTGACACGTTTTTGTTCAACTGCGCGAGGGACCGAGAGCTGGCTGTGGCTAAGGTAATATTGTTTTTTGTTTACCACTGGATGATTTACTTGTTTTAAGCAAGTTATTGTCAGACATACGCAAGTACCTCTAAAGTCGCGATGGCACGCTTATTTGAACAAGTGTGTAAAGTCTGAACATTATATTGTGCACTATGCCATTCCGTCCTGCAAAGACTTCAAATGTTCAAAGCTGGCGGCCGGCTTAATAGCAAACACAGATTTTTAGAAGGTACACACGGCTACACATCAAGCTATACATTTCCTGTATAAGCTGACCTCACATTGTACGGAAATCCTATACAATGCGAGATCAGCATAAACTGGAAATGTATAGCTTGAAGTGTAGCCGTGTGTACCAATATTACCGGAGAGATCTTCAAATTTATTACGGGCTGCAAAATCTTTTAACACTCTAAAGTCTGTTTTTTAATCTCGTAGACTAATTGAACATTTCTGTGATTGTTGTTTGTTTTTTCAATTTGGAGTTTGACATTTGCACCTGTCAAATTAGTCTACAAGATTAAAAAACAGCCTTTACTACTCCAATCTGACGCAACATGTGACTTAAACTCACACTCAGTTCCTCGCTCTATTTCTAAAAGATATTCACAAATAAGTATTCTTTACAGAACTTCGTGGAGAGGCCGGTGTGGGACTGGGGCGAACAGTTCTCAGAGCAAGACAAGGCGTTGTTCTACAACCCGCTGTACGGAGTCAAACCCAACACTGTACACTCGCAGAGGCTATGTGAGTAAATCTACAAGAATGTCAAAATTTGAACTAAAGCCGCCATCTTGTTTTTTCAATACTTTTCACAAACATTTACCAACAGCGCCCGCATGTTAACGTCATTCGAGGGCCAAAAGAACCTTGTAGCCCTCTACTTTTCGAGTGTAAACATCATTTGCAAGCAAGCTATATGTTTTTTCATCTTGCCCAAATATCGGCTAACTGAACCTGTTATGCTAATATGTACTTCACTTGGCGTATGCGTCGAAATATCAGCTTTAGTAATGTTTTTAAGAGGATAAAAATATCACTGGATAAACTTCAAATAGGTACTAAATTAACTAACAAACTATTCAAATAAAAATATAATATCCTAACCTAATTAAAATATGGCGTAGAAACTTTACTTGGGTAATATAAAATATACCCTATGATTAATCTAATAGAGTCAATTTTTCAGTAACAAAATATTGCGCGAAATCGCTAACTGTAGTGCCGGCATTATACTTTAGTTATTCAATATCGTTGATTCTATTCACAGCGCAATCTTCGCTTCCAAGCAAGTCAGCATCCGAACTGACTCGGCTAAAACCTTGCACGTCGGTAGCCGGCATGGAACTGTGGTCACAATGCTACGAGCGATGGCTCGCGCCACTCGACTCGCCGCTGTCCGGTACCATACAGTACCATGTGCACAACTACGCTGCACTTCAGAAGGTCAGTATACTGCTGCAGGCTTATGTTATCTTGGTACTTCAATGTTAGTAATGACATAACGACAATACGGCAAGATATGTACAGTCCTTTCACAGTTATTTTGTGACATTTTGTTAGTTTGTTTTACAGCGAGTGCGTCAAAGGTCTATCAGGCTATGTAGCCCTGGTAACTGTAGCTAATGACATAACCATATCATGGTAAGATAGGAAGTGAATGCGTCAAGGGTCAATCTACTTCAGCAGGCTTTTGTAGCCTTGGTACATAAATGTTGGTGATGACATAAACGCAATATGGCAAGATAGGTGGTGAGCGCTTCGGCAGGACAGTGTATTACTGGAGGCTTATGTTATCCTAGTAAATAAATGCTGCTAATGACATAACCATAATACTACGGCAAAATTATGTAGTGAGTGCATCGCCAGGGTCATGAGGTCAGTATACTACAGGAGACTCATGTTATCCTAGTACTTAAATGCTGGTGATGTCAAAAAAACAAACAAATATTTTTCGACCAACTTAGTTATTTTTGAAATGGGGCATGGCACTTTAGAAAAAATAAGGTTAAGCAAAAACCGACCTTATGTCTAACACAAAATGTCATTTCTAGTTCCATAAACCGCCATTCCACAGAACATGTTTAGTGGCAGTAAGTGCTTAGACAGGTCAGTATGCTACAGAGCCCTCATGTTACACTGGTAACTATGACATCTGAGGAAGGACATCCCTAAAGGTACGATGTCATACAAAATGTACGAAAGGGAAAACTTTTGCGTTGCGGTGCGGCATGACCAAATGTGAGTCGGCGGTAAAGATTTACATATACTTCAGCGCTCTCATGTAAACCTGGTACCTTGCATGTCACTAAAACAGCTGTTCTCTTATGATAAGCGCGCTACTTTAAGGAAAATGATGTCGGCATTATTTCGGGGTGCTGTGGTTATTTGTGACCTCACTGCACACTACTACAGCACGCGCATGTTATCCTGGTGTTTACATTTATATAATGTCATAACAGCTGGCCAAGCGGAAATCACGGAAATATTCCTGTTACGAATTTACTTCAGACTCATGTTTTACTAGTTTCACAATAGCCTACATGAGTGAAATTAAATTCCGGCGGCGTACTCTGAGCAATCGACCCAGCATCTTGTTTGCACACGACGATTTTAGTTACACCACGATTAAGGCAAGCGTTTCAAAACCTAATTATTCTTCAACAGATCCACCAAATAAAAGAGAAGCTACCATCCCTGTCGATCCTCTCGCGGCACTCCAACGGCGAGGAGCCTTCAGAGCCTCAGCAGCGGCCCCCAGTGTCCCGGTTCTACCCCTTCAGTGTGGGCCGATCTGACGTCATCACCGGCAGCCTGGACTCAATGCAAGTCAGCCTCATAGACGCTAGTCAACTCGTAGAATCACAGTCCCTACTCAACGCTCCCGATTAAGGCGGCACACCGTCGCAAGCGATCCTAACATTTATCTTCACGTAGTAAAGGTGAATGTTGAATGTCAACTTAGTGTCGCTTCCGCTGAATAGTTGTTTTTAATTGATAGTGATTTGTTTGCTTGCGACGTGTACATATTACGCCTTTGGTGAGCGGTTTGTTGTTGATGTCTGTAACTAATGTTTTTTTTTAATTATTTAAAAAATGATAGTGTAATTTATTAAGGAAATAAGTTTCTTCCGTAAATATAGTGTGATGGTTTCAACAACTAGTAGTGTAAATAGATGACGGTTTGCGTTAGATCCCAGTTTTTTTTTTTCTTTTAAAATAAATACCTGTCTTCCTGATTTTTACCACATTTATACAGTAACAGAAAGTTGTCAACAACAAACTGTTCCCCAACTATTTATGTAGAACAAGTCAATAAATCGAACAAGGCTCATAGTCTAGACCGCCGCAGCCATCATAAGGAGTATTAGGTAAATTACAAGTTAATATATTCGTGTTAATAAGACGTACATAATAATTAAGGTGTATATAGTCGTGATATAACGTCGTTTTCTCTATTAAACATATTTTATAAGTTCCCTGTAACAAGGAATTGATTGAGAAATGTATATTCATTATAATAATAGTGATATTTTTATAATCAATCGTTTTATGGTGTGACCATTAAAATTGTTCTAAATTATACTTCGTCTACGCGTTTGTTTAGAATACGTAGACACAATTGGGCCATTCCTGAATTATTCCATTGTAACAGATTGATATAATTATTTTCTACTTCCGCTTAATTACTAACAGAGCTTATCGTCGTTATTAATATTCACAAGCAGTGGACTATTCACTATCCGAACACTCGCATATACAGGGTGTCAGGGTAAACACCGTTGTCACTGAAACCATGGGTAGTTAGACGTAAATATAAAAATAAATGACCGAGTAACAAGAAAAAAAAACGTAATTATCATTTTAAAAAGTTTCTATCCGACACCGTGCTCGCTACCGAAACAGCTGACTTACTGAGGGTTGGGTCGCCCTCTGTTTTGAGACGCAAGTTCGTTGTCCTAGCGCATAGGGTGAAAGGGTGAAGTACTCTTGGGGAAAATGTAATTAAAAAAATATATATATTTGTAATTTTACTTTCTATAAATTACACCAAACCACTGGTTAACGGTATTTATCCTAACACCCTGTATCGCAAAGATTGATGCAGGATAGTGAACAGGCCACTTAGTATTTATAAATAAGTACTTTGTTACCATTACTAAACCGTATTATTAGGCAATGACACAGCACCAATAATAAAGATTATTACTTCTCTAAGACCTTTGACAAAACTCTGTCTTTTTATCCGAGACTTACACAAAACCAAATCTAACTTATAATAATAATTGAATGATTATGTTGTAAATATGGCAGCTTCAACGCTTACTTAAGTACTTTGTTATTATTTTAATATTTATTTCGCTATAATTGTAATTTGAATTATCTATTATGTAATAACTTCGTTCAGCTGTAGTATCGAACTGATAATTATGTTAATATTAAAATGTATACTGATGAATGTCCATCATTGATTACTAACATAGTCGTGGTATAGTAAGTTGGTTGAATACAATGTATTCACTTATCTTTTTAAACAGTACAAGTCTTTATACGACGTTACTTTCTTTACGAAATTATAATAACGACCCGTAAAGAAAATATCTTATGCTGCTATGTAAAAATAGCCCCAATTTATGAACGCCTCAGGTCAAGGACAAGGTCATATTAAACTAACTGAAGGAATTTCACAGATGTGATGGGTAACAATTTATATCTAAACGCGCTAATTGACTGACCCTACAATCCCGGCCGTCGAGAGCATGCGTTTGTGATTCCTGTCAGTTTCATACTAACGAATATATGTTTTGCGAATTTGATCCATATTACTACTAGAAAATGACCAACTGACAGGTGTCAGGAACGCATTCTCTCGACGGCCAGACTGTAAGTACAGTGCGTTCATTAGTTGTGCAGTCATGCGAGCTCTGTCAGTCGCCATTTTGAACTCTATTAGTACTAAAACTAATGGCCAGTTTCTTCATCAAAAGTAAAAGCCAAAGTAACAGTCAACTGTTCTTTTGCATTGTTGTATATTTTCAATCCTCGGCGCTGACTTTTGATGAAGAAACTGGCCGTAAGACTGCAAGTCAGTGCTTTCAATCGCGTCACGGGACAATTAATGAGCGCACTGTGATCGAATGTGCAAAACTTATCTGAAAACTAAGGTAGAATTATAAAATATAAAAAAAAAATAAAAAAAAAAAGTTCTCCGGTAAAGTTAGCACTTTCGATACTATTAAGCAATCAAAATATTCAAAGCTAAAGTGACCTGTGAAGATGAGACGTCTTCAAGTGAATAAAAACCTAAAATACCTTGAGAAGTTAGAAACTTTACTTACTAAGACTGGCTAATAGAAGACAAACCACTTGTTCACGAAAAAACATGTAGATTGCACGTAATATGTACATACACTGTTGTATACAATAGAATTTGCTGATTAGTTTTAATATTTTGCTAAATATCCGACATCACATATTTTGACGCATTTGTCGTCCTCTGTTCTTGTTACCTTATTGAAATATTAACTGCATGTTAGACCGTGGCCACACAGGGAAATAATTTGCGTACATTGCGCGCAGTGTGAATGATGCATATAAAAACGTGTTAGCGCTCGGAGTCAATCGCAAACACTTCTCTAGCTGACCACGGCCTTATCTAACTTGATCAAGTTGGAACGAACAAGCAGTATTGTTGTAACATTGTAAGTATAATCAACTTTATCGTATAGAAGCGAATATGTATGTAATTTATAAGTTTACGAACTGTTAAAAACTGATTAATAAACGACGCTTACGTCGTTGTAGTTCCACTATCATAGCCGCACGGGCGGGAAATTTTGTACTAGAGAAGAGATGGGATGCATGGTACATTTTAGTTTAGTCGATTTTAACAGAATTGTTTCAAATAGTGACTTTGAAAACGTAGCCACATAGTTTTAATGCAAGACTGCAAACACTTCCATTTACGATTCATAACTTTTCATGTAATTTTTTTAATATAAGCCCCGTCTCTGCCTACGCCGGAAATTTGTGCCATCTCGTCTTCTAACCATATAATAAAATGTCATTGTATCAAAAATAATCAGTATAGTAATAGATATCAATTATCATGTAGCCCAGTGCAGTCCAAATCGTATGATGAAATGATTCGTACCAAATTGTAAGTGTACCTGTTACACAATGTTCAAATGTGAGGAATAAAGGAGTTACGAGAAATATTTGTTTTATTTATACATCTATACTTTATTTTCAACGGCACAACATTTAAAAACATTGTAAAGTAAATGTCTTTAAAACCTTATAAATCTTAACTAGGATGTCTTTTAAAATGTCACTTAATAAAAATAGCAGTAAATAAAATAAACTCTTTCATCTTTGGTTAAGGTAAACATACATAATACCTATTAGTTAAACCATTTAACAAACAAAGTCTATAGTGTATATTTTCATTATTTGCAAGCACAATATTGTGCTGCCTTTTCTTGCAACATACATTTAAACATTATAGTTATTACACACATTGCACAACACATAATTATTATTATCTTTAAAAACTACTTCGTACCTAAGTATAATGTAGTGTCATAAAAATTCATCGAATACAGAACCTTCTCCTTTTTTAAAGTTGGTTAATAAAATCATGTACTAAATTACAGAACATCAAAATGTAGATGTAGGTACATCAATTTCATTCATACATTTACGAGTAGTTAGCAACTGCCTACATTGCCATAAAGCCGATATGAGACGCTTTACTCGAGAGAACGTTTATTTCAGTTTTATCGTAAATGAAATGAAGGGAGCTTTGCGCTATTGAAAATTTTATCGGTGTGAATTACATGGGAATGAGCATTCATAAGTGCTCCTTTCATTTCATTCTCGATCATTTGGTAGGCGAGTGACAGTGAAGTGATGACATCGTTGGATCGGTTCACTAATGAATTAAGTTTGTAAGCTGCCATATTATATGGAACTGAAATACCAGCTTACCACTAGAATAGGGAATATGCATGTGATTCAAATATGGGTCAAATATTTTTTTCTATAAACTATGTTACTTCAGAATTATGCCTCCATCAATATTTTTGAATAAAATTTCTTTTTGAGCGAGAAATTAATTTTTTAAAAGTCCCAAAAAACTGTGGGTAATTCAAATACTTGAAAAGGCTAAGAGCGGATGTGACGTAACAATCCGGAATAACAATCAAAATGTCAATGTCAAGTCAATCAACAAGTGTCAAGTCAATGTCAAACGCTCATAGAAAAAGGAGTTTTTGACGTTGACTTGACAGTTGCTTGTCTGTTTTCACGAACTATGACGTCACCACACCAAGCGCGCCAAATGGAGGGCGTTTAAATAGCCCGGATCGGTTGGATATTTTTAAACATTTTTTTAACTACTTTAAATTGCTTTTTTGCCGTCGAATTTTTTTTTACTATTATCTGACGATGTAAACTATCGAATAAAAATATTAAAAAAATACATGCATATTCCCTATTATGTATAAATGCCAATTACAACTCATTTCAAGTTCCGAAACGGCTCGACCTGTAGCCGATGCAACCAGGACAAGAAACGTTAGTAGTTTGGAACACCACGAATATTTTTCTTTACTGTTCAGGTTTGGTCTTTACAGGCATGAGGAACAGGGTGGAAAATCATCCTCATCCTCAAAAGGAAAGGGAGGATCACATACTTCATTCAGCTTCTCTCGGCTCTGGATTATTCCGGAGAAACCTAGACGGATATACTTCATTCATCATCATCATTTCAGCCGAAAGACGTCCACTACTGGACATAGGCCTCCCCCAAGCACTGTCACTTCGACCGGTTCTGTGCTTCTCGCGTCCAGCGGATTCCTACAGCCTTCATCAGGTCATCGGTCCACCTTGTGGGGGGCCTGCCAATGCTACGTCTTCCGGTGAAGTGAAGACATAAGAACCTCAATAAGGTTTTGAAGTAGGTAATTACGTACGTAACAGTACGCGTGTAATAGCCGAAGGGTTCCACATCTCGTCAGTTAAGTCCCACGAAATAGGGAGGCGATAACACTTTGACCTGGGAATCGAACCCAGGACCTCATGCTCAGCAGTCTGTAGCGCTTATGACCACTACACCAACGAGAAAAATATTTATGTGTTGAAGACATACTATAATATTTCAGAATGCAGATATTTTACTGACATTAACCTACATAACATTTAATATTATTTAAACTGAGTTGGCACAGGATCGGGAATGATGGCGATGTTAATGGAATGCATGATGTAGCCTTAGTTGATAAACTGATAGTATAGGTGCAGGAATATAGCAAGTAGAAGTATGAACTGCTTATCTTTACGGCGAATAAAAGCCACTGACCAACTTTGGTGCCCTTTTTTCGGCGGCCATTAACGAAAACTTAATACATTAGGGCGCAGTTGTGCGTTCATGGGTAACTCGGAGCTAAAACCTAACTCCTTAGTCAGATTCCTGGGTCAGGCAGAAACTTTTACAGAAAACTAAAAATGCAGTTTATTTAATAACCTCTAAAATCGAGGTCATGGTTCCTTTGACCACTATGTTCTAATACTCATTGTTTCGGATTTAGCCCAGATGAACCATCGCAAATACCACCCTGTATAAACTGATATAACTCAGTTTAGACAGATTTCTTAAGATTTCTCGTAGTACAATATTTCGTTAGTTACGTTCGATTGCAACAAATAAAAAAATCAGTAATAGCCGCCAAGAAAAAAAAGCACCACTGTGCCATACATTACATTCCGGTCATTGAATCTTCTAAAAGTTGCCGTGTCTTTGGTAACTTTTTAATTTGGCTTTTTAAAGGTCTCTGCACACAGCGGGCGTGGCGTGACCGGGCGCCGACGCGGCGCTGGCGCGCCGGATCGTTCACACTTCGGGCGCGATCACGTCCCGCCGCGCCCATTCACGCCGACCGTTTAGCGACGCGATTCATTCATCAAAAAGATGTTGAGCGATTCAGACGTGGAAACGCTCTTGCTCTAATTTGCGCTAGCTAAGAAAAACAACGTAAACGGAAATGGGGGCATGAAATAAATCAAAAACGTCCCGTCGCGCCGCACCCCGCCGCGTCGGAGTTGTATTCTCGCTCGGCGCGACGCCGGCGTGGCGCGACCGGTCGCGTCGCGCCGAGCGCGGCGGCTCTGTGTGGCGTCGTCCATAGTAACTAGTACATTACAACTGCTTAGCGTCGCGTCGCCGCCCGGTCACGCCGCGCCGCGCCCGCTGTGTGCAGCGACCATAAAGGTCCTAATACCTATAGAATATAATTTTGGCTTATTGCTTTCGTCGCTTTTGTTACAGTTTACCAAATTATATCTTCAAGGTCACACAATTACGAGTACAATGGAATACAACCAAAAATTAAACAATTATTATAATATTAGGTCGGTTTGGAGTCTTCCCCCGTCTTAGCTGCTTTTAATTTAGTAATTTTGTCGAAGTGTTTCTTAGCGATGGTAAACCGGTTGATCAGCATCGTTCTCTGCCAGCTCCAAGATGCCCAGCGCTGTTGAATTTAGAAAAATGATAATTTCAGCTTGTACTTTTCCTGCTGCAAGGTGTAAATGAAGAAGAAAGGAGCAGTGTGCTCAGTGTTGCAGATTTCAGACAAGTCCAGGTTTTGACACTTGCTTCAGCTGTTTAGCTTCACTGTAAGATAAAGAATGGTTCCAGGTTTTGAACCTTATAGCTAAGAAGGTTTCTTTTTTTTTTACCCTTCAGTGCTCAAGTCCGGTTTTAGAAAATATATGCGACATTCGAAACCTCTCAAGTTACAAGTAGACCCCAAAACAAAAAAATCGATGGATAGGTCAATTCCGAACCAAATGTGATAATGATGATAATGAGTCCCAAAATGACGTATTTACTAAACAAACCAAAAAAATAAAACATGCAACATCAACGAACCACATTTTATTCACGCTTAACGGAATAAGTTAAACAACCAACAAATAAATTCTCATTCATAAAACCAAAATCTCTACCTGTGTTGTTATTTACTAAGATAAAACCCAAGTTTAGTGGACCTCGTTTCTCGAATGTTTGGATGCGCCTACTGCAAAACATTAATTTATAACAAATTGGGAAACATAGTAAAATTACCTCTAACACATGGCAATAAAGTCTAAAGTATAACAACATAAATAACTGTCAATATTATAGCAACTTACTGTTACTGTAACTTTAGTTTTCAAAGATCGAATCATGGCGAAATGTGAACGCAGCGTTTACATTTGTTGCGTTCACGTAACGTCGTAAGCTGAATCCCTCCGAATAAAATTGAGCAGATATTACAAAATACAAATCATCAGATAGATTAGCGTTAATAATATCTACTGACAATAAAATATAAAAAACATATTTGCAGTTTTCTTGATAACAAACATAATCAAAACTGCAAAACAATAATATTCGAGCCTAAAGTTTTCGATTTCATCGAATCCATGTTGAAATCAACTCGAAAATATGACTTTTCATACAAAATCTAAAACAAGCAGTAAGAGGCGACAACCAAACATCGAAGCATACATATAATATTTATTTAAAATACATGTCATCTTAAAAACCAAGTACTAAATGCAGTGGATATGTTCTTAAAACATTATTTGAGACTACCTGTGGAGTATAGTGACTTTAACATGAGTGCTGCAATGTTGTGACCGCAGCAAAAAAGGATAAAATCTTTCATTCAACAATAATTCATTATTATTTAATAACAATATGTATAATACGACGTTTCGTCAATAAAACAGGAACATAACAGTCTCTACAAGTCACTAAAAGCCACAACTATCGCTAGCCTAGCTGAATATTATAATGTAATGGTATATGCCCCGCCAACACTGTGAGAATACTACGACGCTACGGCTTGCACCTTTAGTATGATACCCATACATAGTGACAAATAGCATTTTTAAAAGACAAATTAAAATAATGAATACGTTAGTGTATCGCGTCCAATCCAAATCCGAGAAAATACGGTCGAAAAAAGCCTTGTTTATTATGAACGCTTCTGAGCGTGCATACGACCCCAGGTCGTAAACATATACGTACTTTCTGCCGATTTTTCTTGTTTTCAGATCGGACGCAATATAGAAGCAGCGGAACAATGGCCAGTGTGTAGACAATGTTGGCGGCTGGCCGTGCGTGGGTCACGTCGGCGGCCCCCCGCCCCCCCGGGCCCCCCGGGCGGTCCCGAGCTGAGCTTCAGTCAGCGTCAGTTGTCGTCTTCATCATTCTCAAACATATCGTTGTATTCTCGCGTATTTTCAAACTGTTTGAAGTCCTGAACAAACAAAATGAGATGTTGTGAGAATGAATAAGAATACAACTTGAGACAATCACAGCAATACCATGCTTTCAGGGTTCCGTACCTGAAGGGTGCCAAACGGAACCCTATTACTAAGCCTTCGCTTTCAGTCCGTCTGTCTGTCAGTGGGCTGTATCTCAAGAAACATAATAGATAGACAGTTGTTTTTTTTTACAGATTGTATATTTGTATTGCCGCTAATAAAAATAAAGTTAAAAACCCCATACAAGAAACGTGTTTTTTTTTCAGCGTTTTTACCCAAATATTGTACTGTGGTACGGAACCCTTCGTATTGCCAGTGAATGATAATGTGAATGTAAACAACTGACGAATTTTTCCTGACACTGTCCCTAAACTAAAAAATACAAAACAAGTTTTATCTTTAGATTACATAGTTCAAATTATTCAGTAAGTATTTTGAAATTTATTCCAGATTGTTTACATTTACAGTGAAACTAATAAGGTGTAAATACAACGTGCATATTTAGCAAAGCATATTCTAAGGTCTCAAAATCGGAGCGGCATTTCTTGTAGCGAGCAGCGGTCGTATCAGGACGTTACATGACAAGTTCCAGTAACCGTGCGTTTGCACTGGCGAAACATTCGAGACAAAACATGTTGAATCTCTACTTTCTGTCAATGTTCCATACAATTTTTGACAGGAACTAGAGATTTCAACATGTTTTGTCTCGAATGTTTCGCCAGTGCAAACGCACGGTAAGAATAACGCAACTAGTACTGCTTGTTCCAGTTTAGCAAGGCAGATAACTCGCCAGCGATGCTTATTTTAAACATCGTGTATATGAAACAGCGGCTCCAAATTTGCGGCCAAGAAAAGGAAAAGATTCCAAAAGATAAAGAGAAATTTATACACTAAAATCTAGATATATTCATATGTATACAAAGATTTTGGTACTGGTGAATTTTCCTTACTGACCTGAAACATCCCGTTGGCGACGGCATAGCCCGTCATGGCCACAGCGGCGAACAAGGCGGCGAGGATCTTGTTGCGCGTTTGGTTCGGGAAGTTGGCTGCTTCGCGATCTGATTGTGTGCCTGTTGATTGCTTCTTGGAGTTCAGTCTGTTGTATTCTGCAATTTCATCATTGAAGCCCTAAGTATAAAGGTTCAAATAGATATTTGCTGATAGCAATAATGGTATATTGTGCACCACGTGGGATTCACTCGCACTCAATAGAGCAGGAGTGAATCCCACGTGTTATATATTATGTGTCATTAGTTGACATCAATGCGAAAAAGCCTAATTCTGGCCAACTCAATTTAGATTGCCACCATACAGAAGAAGGCCCGGCGCCCATTGGCTGCCGCCATGGCATGGCACGGTATTTGCTATCATAATAGTATTTTTAGGCGACAAATAGAAAGAAAATATAACCTAATTGTATGGAGGTAACGGTGAAATTTCAATGATGACGCCTAAGGACGTCGCTAGTCGTGTAATTCTAACGTTGTTACATTTTCTATTCGACACATAAAAATCCCTTGCCTTGCCGAGCCGCCAGTGGGTGGGCGCCCTAATGTTAATGTCTTAAAAGCTTATTGAGAAATACAAACAAAATTGGTACACTTTTTACAAAAAACCTACCTTCCGTAACATGTCTGAAATTCTTTTGGTTGATCCTAGCAACGAATCTGGAGAGGTTCGCTATACCTTTCACATGATTGGCTAGTGTGGCATTGGGGAATGGAGCCTTTATCAGCGGTGCAAGGTATGCAAATACTGTTGCATCAAAAGAGGAGGGACGGTTACCGAAGAAGTATTCACTTTCCCCTAGCCTGTCTGATAGTGTTTTAAGGCATTTCTCCGCTTCATTGTATATCTGAAATATGAGAAAAACTAGGAATATAAACAATTAGGGCGGAGGAAATATGATAGAAAGGAACTGGTTATATTTTTTATAATAAAATACTAAAAACTGTATCTAAAAAAAGACTAACAAGTTTCATGAAAGATAATAAACTGTTTTACTTACAGTTTTTTCAATTTCCCTTATGTCTGTGTGTTCGCCATACAAAGCATCAATCATTTCCTTAGCTGCATTCTGGTAATGTGATGGGTAATAGAAGTTGAATGGGATACACAGTGCTTTAGCATATGTTGGTCTTGATAAGTCACAGTAGTTCTTTTCATCTACCCACCATGCATATTGGTATGCTGGGTACAGTTTCTCTCGTAAGTATTGTGTGAATGCACTAGCTTCAGCTGCCTGCTTTGTGTTTAGGTGTACATCTGTGCTGTAATGCTGTAAAACAATGATATTTATAAAATAATTTACATAATAACTAGCAGACCTGACTGACGTCCTGTCCGAACAATGCCACCTACCTATTCAAATATACACAAAAAAAAAACATCCAAATCGGTTCAGCCGTTTAGGAGTTAGGTGACAAACACACGTAAGTACAGAAGCATTATATTCAAATAGAAGATAAACAAAAGGTTCCCTTATTTACTTCAGCAATAGGTAAACATGATGTAATATTAATTTTGATTGACTAAGAACCACCACAGAAAAAATAAAAAGTTATTTATAAGAATAAACGAAGGAATAGAAAGGAACGACCCATTGACTGAAAAAAGAACGATACTTACCAAAGATTTTAAATGTTCAACAACTTCCTCGAAATTTGAAAGAAACTTGCGGCCGTCCTTCATGACAGGGAGCCTTCCTTTAGGTGTAAAAAATGGATTGTTCGCTTCTCGAACTCGTACAGGCACTCCAATAAATTTCATGTACGTCTGCGAACGATGCAATAAAAAATAAATGCTAAAGTTTAAACCGGCACAGTTTCGGGTTTTAGGTTATGAAGAAAAGCACTTACTAAGACTTTCAGACATTCTAAATCAATCGAGGCTAGTCCCCATTCGCCTCGCCATATATCTAGTTCTATACTAGCCATAGCTTTGTGGAATCTACAATTAAAATATTATTTCTTTCAATTTTCCTAACATTGATCAAATTAGAGATGGGTAGCTATTCTAATAACTAGCCAAATAACGGCTATTTAAAAAATAGCCACGGCTATGGTATCCGTCAACACGATAGTTAGCTATTGGCTACTGGCAAACTCGACAACTGACAAGTTATAACTATTTCGTTCAGCCGTCTGGGTAGCCGACTCACGACTGGCTACTCCGCTACTCCGGCTACGGCTAGCCAGACTATGACTAGCTAGCCGTACGTAAACCGATACCGATAGCGCGGCGATAGCTGTTATAGCTGTGTGTGCGTATTAATGTTCTGTGGTGTGCGCGCGCTGCGACTGACTCATGAGTAGGAAGAAAGAGTCGCGAGTGTAAATTTCATTCGCATCGCATATCTCTTTCTCACAATAGTCACAATATAGAGAGAAAGAGATTATACTTAGTAATTTCGGTTAGACGAATTTACGAAATACGATACTTGAAAGCAGTTAGAATTTAGATAGTTTGTCAGATGTAAAGGTAAACAAAATAAATAAATATTTGATAATTATTGTATGTATAAAATGACTTTTTGGCTTTTTATTTCAATGACTTTAAAATGAAATGAACTTCCCTTCATACTTTCTTCAGGCTTAGGACTGACGATGAAACATTGAGTACCTACCATCTACCTTTACCTACCTTTTACTACCTACCTCTCAATCACCCGTGCGAGTGAAATGCAAGTGCATGTCGTTTGTCGTAATTGTTAACTTTATGATTTTAAACCTAGTTTAGTGTGTGGTTGGGTTTAAATCGTTTTAATCATCCAGGGCAGCGCGACATCTGTAGGTTACTTGCCTTCAACAAAAGTCTGAGTCGATGTACCCTGTGAAAGTTTTTTAGTTCATATCCAAAAAAAAGAGATGACGCTATTGTAGATTTTCGATGTTTTTATTATTAATACGTATGACCTACGAGGGGAAGTCATTTCTTTACAAAAGAGTATAAAATAAAGTAAAAAAAAAAAACGAAAACATAACATTAATTTTATCAACTATCTAAACTCGTTGCCGCGACGCGGCGAGGATCGAACTCGGATCGGCCAGCTACGCTCCCGGCCGCCGCGGCTAGTGCTAGTCGCTATTGAAGCATTTATTCAATAGCCAAGTAGCCAAAATAGCTGGCTAGCTAGCTGGTTATTCAACCAAAAATAGCCGGCTATCTAAGCTATTGAAAATTCGGCTAGTTACCCATCTCTAGATCAAATGACTGCAAATGACATGACAAATTGACAGTTGACAGCTGGTTTTTTTTCTTTTTTACATAGCTCATAGGAATAATAACAATGAAAACTTACTAATCTATAATTTGCATTTTTAGTCGAGTTGTAGTAAATGCAACACAAAAAAATAATAATTGATTTTTCGTTGATGAATAGTACTAAAATTTTTGTCTCCAAAAAGTCTTGTCTTAGCAATTCAATTCCTTTCTCTCCCTAAGGTCCGGACTCCGGATTTCACAGAAATCAGAAAAAAAACTGGTTCTGAACATGACGTGAGCATACCGTGAGTGTTCTGTGTGATACGATATCGTGGGCCAATCGATACTCGGGGATTCTCCTACCTCTAGTAACTATGTCGCTCGCTATCTCTTTTTATCAATATAAATCAAATAGAACCCAATCGAGACAGAAATATCATATGACGTAAATAAAAAATTTCTGAAGTTCCGAACCGAACTGTCAAACAAAGGTACATTTTTATCTGTCAAAGCTCAAAGTTATTTTGGAATTTGTGAATTTGGTGCAATGGTGCAACTGCATAGTGAATTTGTGAAATCCAAAAAGTGCTAAATTTATGATAGGAGTAAAAACAAAATCCTTTACGTTCACTGAAAAGCTAGCAGAACAGAAGATTAATTAATTACGTGCGATAGAGGTAATAACTTACTTTAAAACCGGCCGGCCCCCAGCCCAAACATTTAAAATGTCTATTCAATGGACTTTTATTGCCGGCTACCTCTACTTCGAGATAGCAGTCGTCATCATCATGATATTGCCCTTATTTAGTCCCAGGAGATGGAATCAGTTCTTCAAGTCACGCATATTTTCGACGTTTCAACAACATGCTGCTGCATACTTCTATGTATTGTTAGGTGTTTTAAGTCTATTTCTGATTGATGCTATAAGAGAAATGAGAAAGTATTCCCACAACATGGAAGCCGGAGCTCATGCCAACTTGTCAAGTGAAATGAAAGGAAGTGTGAAGCTTTTCCGAGCGCAGAGAAACTTCTACATAACTGGCTTTGCTATTTTCTTAGCATTTGTTATTCGCAGGCTAGTCAGTATGCTTATAATTCAAGACGAACTGAGCAAGAAAGCTGAGAAGATAATCAAAGAGGCAGAAGCAACAGTGAAGCAGGCTAAGAATACAGTGTTGGCTCATACACTGGAGGGTGCAGAGGACAAAAAGGATGCCGAGATCAAATCATGGAAAGGTAAACTGGAAGTGACAGAACAACTACTTAGCAAGAATAGGTCCAGAATGCAAGAGATGGAAATAGAACTTGATAGATGGAAAGTCAAATATCAAGAAGCTAGGGATGCTAAAGATAGTGGAGTACGAGGATAAACATAAATAGATGCAGGAATGAAATGACAACAAAAGATCTTGAAAAAATATTGCTACATAACATAATAAATACAGTACTTACAAAAAAAAAATCCTGTGTATTAAATACAGTACTTACACTTATCTTGAACAGCTTCTCCCTGACATTTTTAATATCTTACTAACATTTAAAAATAAATTGTCTGCCAATTTAAATAATGAAAAATCTTTCATGGTAATGTTGGTGGATATTAAAAACATTTTATTCACAATAAATCAAATAGGCATGCCTTCTTACCTACCTAAATATTCTGTGTATTAACTTGGTAGGTTTTAGGAATATTTGTGATATTTATTTAAGAATTCAGAAATTTATTTTTGTACTTTATGTAACTTTTGAGATTACAATGTATTAATAATGGCGCTGATTTAGTAATACAACAAAACTTGACTTTTTCTGGAGATGATATATAAACAAGCTGTAAAATTAAGTTCAAGGAAAACTTCCATGCTGTCAAAAAACTTTTTGATGTTTCAAACAAAAACTAGTACAGTACAACAAAACTTAGCTGTAGCATAAATTTGAAAATTTGCATTTATTCATTTCAATTTATGAATTTATTTGGTTATTTTACAAGTTATTGCATTTGCGTAAAGATCATTTTCACCTAAAACAGTTATAAAGACGAGATTTTGAAGGTGCACTTAGTATGGATTGTGATCAGTTTTACGAATTCTGCCGATTCTACATCTAAGTTGTGTCGTAATGTACATACCTATTTTATATTTCTATGTATTTAACGGAACAATAACAGAAATTGTTTATAAAAAATACACTTGAAACAACAATAAATATAATTGTGAAAACCATTGAGCGCTTACATGCAAACGGCTTCTAATAGTAGTCTGTACCTGTACCACACGCTTAAATATGACTAGTATGACCACGCCTTTTTGAAACATTGTTTAATAGAACAGCATCAGTGCCAAAATTTTTATAATTTGGATGTCTAGTCTTGTAAATAAATTAGAATAAAAATTGTATCAAAATTATAATTAAGTTATACAGTTGCAAATTGTGTTGCTGTCTGCATTTTATTCTTCTATTATTGTGTAATAAAGTTTGGTGATCTTGTATATTATTATAATTTCTTTAATGGGTTCAGGGTTGATAACATAATAATTTCCTGCTAGACAAAGGCAGAAGGCCTCTAAAAAGCTATATTGGGCTGTGTAACTTATGCCTGGCCACAGATATTATAATACTACGCCTGGCCCAAATCAAATTAGGCCATATTAGTGCAGGTACAATAATAATGCGGCCCAGTATGGTTTTTATTGAGTTTTTGTATTATTAACTAATGAGGTAATAAATAACTTTTACGTTTCCATGTTGATACCTTGTCCACTCTGATCGCCGTATTACCGCATTTTACGTACACACGGGTACACATCAAGCTATATATTTCCAGTTTATGCAGATCTCGCATTGTTTAGGATTTCCGTACAATGCGAGGTCAGCTTATACTGGTAATGTATAGCTTGATGTGTAGCTGTATGTACACGGCGCTGCGGCGTGTACCTACGTAAAATGCGGTAGTGGGGCGCGTCATTTCAGAGTGGACAAGATGTAACAAACATGATTGAGTTTTCTGTTTTCATCATTACTCTACCTATACCTATGCATTTTATGAATAATGGTTTTTAGTGTATTGTAATGTTTATTAATCAAATAAACTATCTAAGAACAAATCATGATGTGTTTATCATTGTTACCGCATTTAATCAATCCAGTCTTATGTTTGTCTTTTCAGGTATTATGTCCGTAATTATAATAATGCCATAGTTCATGTATAGTGAGTGCCACTCACTGGAGGACTAAAAGGGGAGCGGCAGGCGAAATCCGCCCCGGGGACCAGATAATAGGGGTCCCTAATTCTTAAGGTGGATGCGCTAAGGTGACCCGCAAAACTCAAATTTTCTTACATTTTGTGCAATTTGCAGGTCAGTATCAGGTCGTATGATGATCTAAATATTATTTACGACCGTAACAAATATGGATTTACAGAATTATAATCATTACAATCAGCAATACACATACAAGCAACTCACTAAGATCATGTAAGTGCATTGAGACTAGAGGCCTTGGACTATTACAATGCGATGGCAGCTAATTAGAAAATATTATTATTTTCTTGATGTGTAATTAGAAGAATAGAAAAGCGTTTGCTCGACAAGAACATAATACAACAGCAATAATCAGAAAGGTGTCTGCCTACCCACACCCACAGGCCCACCCCCCATGGGAGGGTGGGTGGAATAACTATTTTTCTTTTTTTATGGTTTCTTGTCGTTCTATTTCTGAACGTAAATAAAAATGTCTGAAACTTAAAAATGCGTTCCAGCACAAATTCTGTACAAGCATTGTCAGTAGGCTCCTCTCTGTCAGATTTATGTAACAACACAGAGACAAAACAAAATCAAAACTTCAAATCATCTGTTATTCTGACAGTGACAGATGACGTATACGCCTCTCTTTTGTGATTTTCTATCTCTCTCTCGCTTATTTTTATTTTATATTTCTGTTTCACAAAATTACATTTTCACAAAGTTGTTTTCTATCTTGTTTCTAACTGAGGAAAATATTTAGAGATTTCTGTCTGATTACTTCGTAATGAATGAAATATAATTATCCTATTGATTTTAATGTTATAGTGCCTACCTAACTATAATGCTTTAGTGATTTTCTATTGGCGGAAGTTAGTGACCCGTGGTACCGTTAAGTGTTATTTATGAATGTGAGCATTTTCAATAGAGTCAACAACCAGGTAAGTTTGCTTATATTTCCTGTATAATGTTATTTTACACTCTGGCGCATAATTCTACCAGCTCAACGAGCTCCATGTAAAGTTTGCATTGGTTTTACTCAACCTATGAACAATGGCTTGATTATTCAGAAAAAAAAACTGCTCTTCTACACATAATTTTCCTGCTGAAACTACGCCCCCAGTATTTATTTATTTATTCAATACGTACACCAGTATCACTTCTTATAACTAAATGAATGGTAGATTGCTTTTAGCGATAAGATCGCCCATTGTGTCACCCTATGTAAAATTTCTAATTTATGTCTGTAATTTTTATGGTGTACATAATAAAGAGTATTCTATCTATCTATCTATCTTTAAACTTCTTAATTAAAAAAAAATAAAACTGTTCTTTGCCTTTCTCAGAACAAAGATAGCGGCGGCATGTATTCCGAGTGGAGTTCTCTGCCGCTGGAGGGCGGGGGGCGGGGTGTGCTGGGCGCTGTGGGCGGGCGGGACGTGGTGCTGGCTGTGGTCAAACAGCTAGCCTCACACGAACCCAGCCCCCTTACCACTGATGCTGAGGTATGTGAGGAGATAATGCTGCAAGTGGCTTCTTATTTTAGAACAAGCCTGACCAAGATTATGTCTGGAACTTGCGACCTCTGAGTTTGTTTTGGTCTTTCTTCTCAGAGTAGTCAGATAAGGAATGCTGACCTCATCTAGCTCTTTTTTATTATTATTTGATGTGTAAAAGTGATTCCTATAATAACCTATTTACAGAATAAACAATTTCA
Organism: Lithophane semibrunnea; assembly: GCA_947363905.1. NCBI lineage: Eukaryota > Metazoa > Arthropoda > Insecta > Lepidoptera > Noctuidae > Lithophane > Lithophane semibrunnea. The sequence continues at coordinate 1,983,972 of OX376202.1, read as the reverse complement.
TTTCATTTCAGAAAGGGCAAGCCTTATCAGATTCACATTGCAGTAATTTCTAGTGAGAGTTGTGTCAATATTTGGTTAAATTAGGGTCAGGTGGTTGAATTGGCCATGACTATCAACGGATGAAGCCATACTTCATTTAATACCTTCTAAGTCTTCCTAACTCGTTAAAATATAGAAACATCTCTTACCCAAGACCAAAAATAAACTGGCATCCTGTAATCATTTTTTAACCTCATAAGAGCAAAAACTATTTGAATTTTATCAATTAATGGTTATCAGTGTTTCATTGCACTACTTAACTGGTTTTCGCAGGTGGAATGGGTGCTGGAAGTGATCCGCTTCGGCCTGTCCCTGCCGCTGGTGGAGCACGAGGCGCTGCGCGACTGCGTGCGCGTGTGCTGCGCGTGGCTGGCGCCGCTGCTGCCGCCCGCGCCGCCCGCCATGCCGCCGCCGCCGGCCCTGCCGCCGCCCGTGGCCGCCGCGCCGCACAAGTACGCCAGGAAGATCCTGAGACATCTGCATAATTTGTTCGTTCCTAGGCCTAATGAGAGTGAGTTCATATTCTTTGTTGTTCACCACCAATCTACAATCTTAAATTCATTCACTGACAGACGACGCCCATCCTAAACCACATAGTCTAATAGCATGAAATTTTGCACAAAAGTTCCTTAAACATATATTGTAGCGAAAGAGAGCACTAAGAATGGATTTTGGAGAGTTATAGAGAGTTATGTTAATACATATTTGTTACGGTAGCAAATCATATTTTGATCAACATACAACCTGTTATTGATCTGCAAATTGCTAATAATGTAGGAAAAGTTAAATTTCGAAGGTTACCCTGACGCTTTCACCTTAAATGAAATCTAAGAAACTGTAAAAGAACCGCTGTAGGTAACTGAACTCTGTCTCGGGTATCAACGGTCTTACACTTTGATGGAAGGAAATAAACAAATTACATTTATTTTACAAGCTCTCACATTCATATACCAAATGGAACTGGGTAAGTGATCATTTGGTCAATAAAGTGTTTACAAAAAATAAAAATATTTAAGTATAGGAATTGTTTGCGAGAGGCACAGTAAGGTGAATTATGTTCAGCTGTCTTTCATCTGAGTGATGAGGATTTGTTTATTTTTCCTCCTATGTTAACATAATTCAATAGTATGGCTATCAGCTATCATTATTATTAACATCAGATATATTTAAAACTATTTAGTTTTATGAACAATGTACATTAAGAATCTAAGTACTACATAAATTGCAATTCCTACTCAAATAAAATTAAGAAAAAAATGTACTTATTTAATTATCTATAAAACTACTTATCCTATGTACATCATCAGACTAACGAACATAATAACAGATAAAGAGCTCTCTCTTATATTAATAATCTAAATAGTAGGTATGATCCTACCTACACAATGATGAACTTTTATTTGAGAAGTTTGGCAACAACTTGGCTCCAACAACAAACCATTGCATGACGTAATATCTATTCAGGTGGCGACCTAATCAGTAAGCAGGCCGTACTCTGCCACCGAGTACTTCGCTTGTCCCGCGCGCTGGCTGACGGCGGAGCCCTGGGCCCTCGCGAATGGCGCTCATTGTTACTGCTACTGTTAGCGGCCGCGTCGGCTTTACTGTCGCCGCCCGCACCGCATCACTCGGCCGCTGAGCAGCTCTGTGAGAGAGTACTGTGTGTGCTGTTCGAAGTGTGGATACTGGCGTGTCACAGGTAACAAACACCTTAAAACGACAGAATAACAGCTTAATTTCCAATGAAACCGGCACTCTGGCGTGTTTTCATATATTTTCCCGAGTGCCAGCGAAAAACGCTGTATTAATAAGTAAATAAATCCAACGACGGACACTCTCATGCGTTATCAAGTTATCATTCTTACATATACCTCCAACTGTCATTAACGAGACACAATAGAATTTTAATTGTTATCGGCCATTAGCAGGCCAATCGACGGTTGAGTGACAACATTATTTTTTGTTTATGTTAAACCCGAAAAGGGGTCATTGTACTCATCATTTTGAACAACTTTTTCTATGGGACCAACATTGAAATCGCGAAAAAACAATCAGCTGTTCCATACATTTGTGTTCACAATCGACAAAATGTATGGAACAGCTGATTTTTTTTTCGCGTGTTGTATTGTGCCAGTGAATGCCGTCTGGCGTATTCATTTACTTTGGTGTTAAGTGCCGATAACACGCGTGTCATGTTAACCCTTAATGAAAATTGTGGTATAGGATTAAATGAGTTGCCACATTCTGAATGGTTTACGAGCTATATACAGGCCTAAAAGACCAATCACATACCCATTATCTACACATACTGTACTAAGTAACATTGAGCAAAAAATTATTGCTGAGAAACGACTTTTATTTTTGGGGTGAAAAATCGCTGTTTACAAAACAATGTGCTTATGGGTATCATGGGTAACGGTACAGGAGTTGTGGGGGTATTTAAAGTTAAGCTATATTTGATGAAAAATTTGCTGTCGTAAAAAAAAAAACTTGTAACTTGACCCCAGAAGGCTCCTAGGACTGGTCCATACCCAGTACAAAAACATGTTCACAATGACGGGGAGTAAGACTTGCGACTGAGCGTGTGCCCCCCCCCCCAGATGCTTCCCGGTGCCGCCCCTGTGGCGCACGCTGCGCGAGCAGTGCGTGCGCTGGCGCCACCGCGCGCCGCTGACGGAGCAGTGGGCGCGCGCGTCGCTGGCGCTCACGGCGCGCCTGCTCAAGCACATGTACGGTCCGCTGTTCCCTGTCATGCCCATCGGTGAGTTTGTATCTACTTTATAAAAACCTTAAATTCATTCGCCGACAGGCATGCAAGAATTTTCTTATTTCAGTGAAAAAAAATTGCAATATTTTTCTTGGCTTATCCAGGTGAAGAAGATGCCAACCTGATTCCTGCTGACATGAGCCCGGAAGCTGTGATGCAGAGCTGGTACCGCATGCTGCATACCATAGGGAACCCTGTGGACCTGTGCCGCCCGCATGTCATCAGTCAGACCCCTGATTTCTTGCAGGTTTGTTCACATACAAAATATCAATTTGTTTTTTGTGTAAGTCATCAACCCAGTCACGCACTTTGTGTAATTTGTAATTGTATCATCACTACTGCTACAAAACAGTGAAGGAAAACACCGTGAGTGACCGGAAATATCTTAAAACCAACAATTTGGTGCCAAATGACATACACGGTCCATTGTGTACTAACAATGGACCGTGTATTACGGTCTCTCACAAAGGGAAGGCCTGTGTTCTAGCAGCGAAATTAACGAAGGCTGATTATGCATAAGGAGTATGTAAGGATCGTAGCAAGTGGCGTTCTGTAGTTTCCTACCCCCATGGGAAGAAAGTGTGAGTTATGTATGTATGCTTATGCTATAGTTTGACCTCCCCACAGCACCGCGCGCTCGATAAGCACGCGCCTCGCGGGCGGTAGTGACCCGCTCATTGGTCAACGCTGCCGCCCGCAAGCCGCGCATTCGAAAGGTACAGCGGTGAGGTCAAACTATAAGTAATTTAACATTCAACGATAGTGTTACTACTTACTACTGCTGACCAAAAATCAGCTACTCGCCAGCATTAGTAACTTAGCACTTGATCTAGGACCACCGCTCTTATTGTTACAAAATAAAGGCGCTATCAATTTCAAACTTTAACCATGTGTTTGACGTTACGTGCTTATAATATTTTACAGTTTTATTGACTACATTTTTCTCTTTAGTATTCGATAACTCAAGACGAGGGCAGTCGTGACCCGAGCCAGCATCCATGCCTACAGGCGCTGCCGTCGATCTTCCACAAGGCTATGAAGGGCATCGCCGCCCACGTTGACGCCTTCCTGGGTATGTACTGCACAATTTGGGTTGGTGGGGTGTGGGGGCTTTCGTAGAGTATAGTATGGTTGATTTGAAGTAAACTTCAGTTCAGAATCTCAGATAATTATCAAGTTTTGAAATATCATAATTCTTTTATCCATATCCCAATTTATTTGGCAATGTGACTTTTTCTTCCATACTTCTTTATTAGTCGTCATCTCGGTAGTCAAATTTTGTAATAACAAATTTAATGATACAATAACAAAGTTCAAGTTCCATTGCAACAAAAAATTATTTAGGACCTTTTTATTACAAACGTTCACACGAAATTCAACTTAGACAATTTTCTAAGATTTTGAATTCAAAGTATAGGCCTTATCTTCCTGTGATGGCACAGAATAGTACAGAAGATTCACTCTGTATAGTCATTTAAATAAAAAGCGACTCTTTTACGACACAATAAAGTGCAATTCAAGTCGCACAGTGGTAATTACCTCCAGTTACTACATGTTCACCTAGAAGTTGTCTCTCTTTCTATCGCGTAATTCTTATATCTTTTGACTACGTTACGCTCGCTCACTGAATTTGCCTGACATTAAGAGCCCGCCGAGTACTTGTAGCTTCGTACCTAAAATGCGGAGTGCGCCTTCTGTGCTATTCTGTGGTGACGGCCTGAGACACCGGGTCTCAGGCCATCACCACATGTGTATAAATTCCTCGACTCATTTTGAGCTACGCACATTACGCCTGTCGATTCATTCCCCTTATATAATAATGATGATGACGATGTCAAAGCTTTGCATTTAATGTAGTCTTGGACCAATCCAGTCTGTCACAGGAAGAGTATCTTTAGAAAATTATGATGCTATGAACATTTGGGGCACTACATTGTAATATCCTTAATGAACATTATTAACGTGTCAAATCTGATACGAATAGTTACTTTATAGGTTAAAATCGTGTTGGTTTTCAAATTGAAATCTTTATAGAAATTAACAATATTTAGGACCGTATTCTATTCAGAACGTCAATCGAATAATGTGATTTAAATAAAAGACGTTCTAGAATATGCACACACATTTGCACTGTAGAGTGTAAAATATCAGCACGGTTTTGGTAACCTGCTTTTAGACAGACTACTGCTACAAATACGATGAAAACTTGATTAAGGTGAATAAATTATAGGCACAAGCAATCGCTGGACGCGGCTTTTCTTATGCTTTTTTTTTTGTTGGGGATTTTTTTAACAACACAATCAGATTCTCTCTCTAAATAAATACATATATTGTCAGTCAATTAATAAAGAATCAATCAAGGATATTTTGTCAGATTCTTATGTCGATTAATTGAAAACAGTACTTATTTATTTTATTGTTCAATAAATAACCAATATACACACATTTTCATCTCCTACCTTATAATGCAGTAGTAAATGAACAAAGTGTTTACTCCCAAATTACAAACTTCTAGAGGAAGCGATTGAAGATGGACGGAAGCGTTCCCCATCTTAGCACTCCACGTATTCACTATTCTGCGCCCTTACTCCCCGGGAGAGTTTTTCCATACAAAAACAAGAAGCGTTTTACGACGTTATGATTTACACGAACATGACATATTAGTAGTCTACCAATCGAACGGAAACTAATTTACAAACGTTGCAATGGTCTCGCTATTGTGAGTTTTTGACAGATTTTTTATGGCAAATTTTTCAGAAAAATGACAGTGGATAGACTTCTAACGTTTGTACCGTACTTGTAACGTTAGCTCACAGATAATAATATGAAAATCCAAATTTATCGATACTTTTGATTCAAGTGAATTTCGACATCTTTGAATACTATTAAAATTCATCTTTTTGCACCCAAATGAGCCCTACTAGATATAAAGCATGCGTAGCACCGTAGTGTACCATAAGTAGTGTACCGTGGGCTGGCCCAGGGCGCGGCTCGGAGCGCTGGTGGGCGGGCGCGGGCGGCGCGTGCGCAGAGCTGGACGACGGCGAGCTCACGCCGCCCGCGCACCGCCGCCTCGCCAAGTCCTTCAGCGTGTCGGCGGCGCGCCCGAGGGACAAGCTGCCGGAGAGAAGTAAGGTTCACAGCGACATACGAGGATATGGGAACCGATTTGTTTGGTGAGATCGTCGTGTCATTCAGCCGAAAGACGTCCATAAGGCCTCGCCACATTGACCCGTTCTTGGTTCTCGTGTGGTTCTCGCATTCAATTTGATCAAAACGGTTTCCATATCGACCTGCATTGTAAAATCAGGGAAATTAATTGTTTAGCAATTTGACTACCTACTTAATTGTTCATATTATATTGAAATCACAACTGTCATTCCTTGCCAGCTTAGCTGTATGAAATGGCTACAGCACAGCAGATTGACGCATGTCATAGTGTGTCAATTTGATTAAAAAAATATTTTCCCTGACTGTACTATCGTAGAAAATAGTTGTAGTTTAGTTACTTAATTATTGAAATATTAATACTTAAAATGTAAATTTTAAAATTATTAAGTTGTATAGTACAAAAATGTATGGTTAAAAGGTTATATGTATTTATTTTCATGTAGATGTATTGTGTTATAAATATTAGATTTCCCTTGCACTTGTTTGATACTAGCACTATTATTGTGTGTGGTGAGATTTTTTGTGTTGGTTTTTTTTATTATATATCTCTTTTTTTTCAATTTCCTTTAGTTTTTGAGTGTTATTTTTTTTTCTGGGTTGCTACTTACTTTTTTGTTTACCAATAGATTTTTTTAAAGTTACATTATTCAATTTTGCAATGTTAGAAACGACAGTTTTACTGATCTCTGTCAGTAATCAGTAACATCTAGTATTCAGCCTTCATTCTGTAATCACATTCGTCAATAAGTACCTAACGGTGGTACAGTCAGCCTCAAATAGATGTATTATCCATCGACAAGAATTATTTTTATCGTCTACAATATTTTTTTCCATAATATTGTATCAATGTGAAGTCACAACACATATTACACATTGGGATTACCCACGAATATGTGTTGCTACAAATAATTTTAATTGTAGCAACACTGTTGACGACCACAGCGCCATCTACTGGCGACAAATAACACCGACCGATGGGACGGAGGCGGTACGCGGGGAAGGAGCAACACAACGGCGCAACACTAGCGACGCGCTGTGGATTTTCACTGTCTTGGTGACACACTACTGAATACACGCGAATTTCTAACCGCAAAACTATAATTTGTGAAAAGACATCAATTATTATAAAAACCGATATTACACATTATCGAAAGGAGCCTATGTGTCTGATTTCCATCCACGACGCTGACACAAAGACGACCTGACAAAGAAAACCCCAACATATTTGGTCCTTCGAGCCGGATGTTCATCCCAAGCAGCAAGCATCATCTTCAGCAACGGTCAGGTCAATCCACCCAATTTCCTTCCAAAGTCCCGTGCTCAGTTTGTGCTAATATCGTTATTTTTCACAAAATTCCAGTGTTCAACTGTAGTGCTAAATTGTGCGTCTACCTACATTGCTCGGGCGCACGCCGGTCAACTGTAAGTACTTGATCTTTCTCTCTTGCAAGCCACCAAAATGTCCAACAATAAGCGGCATTCAATAGTAGAAATTGAAACTAGTGAAGACATCATTCGCGATTTAGTTAAGAAAAGAGGTACCGTTAAGCGAAAACTAACTTTGTTTTCTAAATATGCGCAGTCATTACACGTTTCGCAAATAACAGACGCTCAGAAAGCAGAGTTAGAGGAGCGTTTTCAAGCCTTTAAATTACTAATCGATCAATTTTCTATTCTACAAGATGAATTAGATTCCATTGTGTCAGATAGTGACTTGGATGGGGAACTGCTAGAGAGAGAAACGTTTCAAAATCAGTTTTATGCTATTGTGGGCAAGGCTAAATGTATTTTGAAAGATACTTCCACTCAAAATGTCAGCGGTCAAAGTCGCACTTTTAATTGCATGAAGTTACCCACAATTTCATTACCGAAATTCGACGGTTCATACGATCAATGGCTCGAGTTTCGCGATACTTACTTATCAATGATACACAATAGTGACAATTTAGAAAATGTTCAGAAGTTCCACTACTTACGTTCAGTTCTTACAGGTGATGCACTACAAGTAGTCAAGGCACTAGAGTTTTCATCCGACAACTACTTAGTTGCTTGGAGTCTTTTAGAGAATAGATATAACAACGACAATTTGCTAGTTAGTAATCACGTCAAAGCTTTATTCTATGCTCAATCAATGAATAAAGAATCGGCTTCTCAAATTCGTAAGTTAATAGATACAGTTTTAAGAAACATTCGGGCGCTAAAAACGTTAGACGAACCTACAGATACGTGGGATACTTTAATTATCCACATAATAACTTCTAAGTTAGATTCCTCGACCGAACGCGAATGGGAAAGTTACAAAAGTACCCTCCCGAAAATAGGAAAATTAAAGCTGTCTGAATTAATGAAATTCCTCAAGGATCGTGCTGATTTTTTAGAATCAATTAGGCCTCAAAGCAAACAATCAGTAGACACTCACGCAAAGAAACAGTCGGTCACCAAATCACACAGTCATGTTATTACACGCAAAGATAACAATACTAAAAAATCATCGAATTCACCACGTTACAAATGTGCTCAGTGCGGTTCCAATCACCCGGTTTACTCGTGTGAAGATTTTCTTAATTTATCTCTTAAAGATAAACTAAACTTCGTTGAAGAGAAAAAGTTATGTCGTAATTGTCTACGATCAGATCACGCATTATACGAGTGTTGGTATGGGCCATGCAGACATTGTAACAGAAAACACGATACGTTAATTCACCCAGATGCTGTTGTGGACGCTCGCACATCATCAGCTGTCGCTCAAATCACGCAAATAGTGCCACAGTCTGAATCAAATGATACGAGTGCTTCTCACATACCGATACCGCTCACCACTTCTCACAAATCACACACAATTTACAAGGAAGGTAATAATACCAAAGCGCAATGTTTTTTAAATCCGGTATTATTATCGACCGCATTAGTGGAAATAGCGGACGAACATCGTAAATATCACACAACGCGGGCTCTCCTCGATAATGGGAGCCAACATTGCTTCATATCTGAATCGCTTTGTAAAAAACTTAATCTTCCATTGATACAGTCCACTGTTCAAGTTATAGGGGTAGGTAATACTATTTCCCAATCCACGCAATCATGTTGTATTCAGCTACGATCCAAAACGAACACGTATAACACGCAATTTAGCTGTTTAGTTTTGCCTCGTATTACGGCACAATTACCATCACTAGGAGGTAGTTACCACATAGAAATACCAGGCAATGTTCAACTTGCCGATCCAGAATTCTATCTGTCTGGTGAAATTAATTTATTATTAGGGGCAGATAAGTTCTGGGACTTGCTTAGTGATGGTCTGATACGGTTGCCGAATGGTCCATATTTGCAAAACACACAACTTGGTTGGGTCATATCGGGAACTGTTCATAAAAAGGTTTCACGCATTAACCTAAGTCATTGTAATTTCACGCAAACCCTAGACTCAGATCTCAAACGATTTTGGGAACTAGAAGAAATATCTTCAACGCATAACAATCTTACTAAAGATGAAAATGCATGCGAAAATTTATTCAAAGATACGACTTTACGCGACGTTAAAGGTCGTTTTTCTGTGCGCATTCCACTCATTCAATCAGCTGATGTTCTACATGACACATTTTCTATGGCAAAAAACAGGTTTCTTGCACTCGAACGCAAACTAATTAGGAGCGCGCCTAGCTATAGAAAAATGTACAACGATTTTATGAGTGAATATTTAGGTCTGGGTCACATGAGTCGCATAACAGAATACTCTTCACCTTGTTATTTCCTACCACATCATGGTGTCTACAGGGAACATAGTTCAACAACCAAGCTTAGAGTTGTCTTTGATGCAAGTGCAAAATCCACTTCGGGCAAATCATTAAACGACATACAACACATTGGACCTACGTTACAGAATGATTTGTTTTCAATTTTGCTCCGTTTTAGACAATTCAAATATGTAGCATGTGCCGACGTTGAGAAAATGTATCGGCAAATATTAGTTCAGCCTGATCAGAGAAATCTGCAACTAATACTTTGGAGGGAAGATCCATCTGAGCCGCTCGGTGTATTTCAACTTAACACTGTCACTTACGGGACGGCGTCCGCGCCGTATCTCAGTATTAGATGTTTAAAACAACTCGCGTTAGAATGTAAAGATGACGTCATCGCACTAGTAATTAATGACGACTTTTACGTTGACGATTTAATAACGGGGCATCAGGATCAACAAAGATTACTAGAAATATGCAAAGATGTTTCTGAAGTATTAGAATCAGGTTGTTTCTCCCTTAGAAAATGGATATTTAACTCATCAATTCCACAAACAGAATTACCGTCTACTTCTAAGGAATTCACACTAGGAGAAAACTGTCACACCAAAACACTAGGTATGGGTTGGTTTTATTCATCCGATGAATTGTATTTTAGCACAAAATGTGATCATGACGTAACTCACGCTACCAAACGCAATATTCTTTCAGTCATCGCGCAGATATATGATCCTTTGGGCTTACTTACACCAAATATCATTGTAGCCAAAATTCTATTACAAAAGATGTGGCTATGCAAGATAGGGTGGGATGACGCAGTTCCTAACCATATACTAGTAGAATGGCAAAAGTTCATTCATAAATTACCCAATTTACAAGATATTCGCATACCACGTTATGTTTTTGGAGAAAATACACACATTGTTGAGTTACATATATTTTGTGACGCCTCGCAAGACGCATACGGCGCCTGCGCATATACACGCAGCTATACGGATGCACAGTTGATATCGGTCACGTTGTTGTGTGCGAAAAGTAAGGTCGCTCCCGTTAAACCGGTTAGCATACCGCGCTTAGAACTGTGTGGGGCGCTAGTAGCTGCAAAGTTGTTTACAAAAATTAGTAACTCATTAAGATTATCTTTCAATAACGTTTACTTTTGGTCAGACTCGACAATTGTTTTAGGATGGCTTAAAATGTCACCTAATTTATTAAAAACATTTGTGCAGAACCGCGTTGTACAAATTAATGAACTCACGGGCGATAAGCCGTGGCTTCATGTAGCCGGTAAACAAAATCCAGCTGATTTGTTATCGCGCGGTGTGCATCTAGATATACTTAAAACTTGTGATTTGTGGTGGCGCGGACCGCCATTTCTACAGGTTCCTAACACACAATGGGAACATGATGTTAATTCTGATAGTAATTTTAATCACAATGAATTACCTGAATTAAAATCAATTAAAACTTCATTACTCGTTCAAGTAAATTTAGATTCTTTTCTATTCGATAGGTATTCATGTTTTAATCGTTTACGACGCGTAGTGGCGTACATTATGCGTTTCAGGAACAATAGCCGCACAAAACTAAAAACAGAAAGACTCGCAGGTTGCCTATCGATGGATGAATTAGATACTTCTATTAGAACTTTAACCCGAATAGCACAACAACAGTCATTCTTAGATGTTTACACAACGTTAAAACAAAATCGCCAAATTAAATATCCACGCAGTATTTCTAGTTTAAATGTTTTCTTAGATGAACACGATTTAATTAGAGTAGGTGGCAGATTATCATATTCAGACTCGTTCTCATATGACAAAAAACATCCTTTGTTGTTGTGTAGTAAACACACATTCACTCGCCTTATATTTGAGCATCAACATAAATCACTATTACACGCAGGGCCTCAGTCATTACTGGCCACAATTCGTGATACTTGGTGGCCCATCAGAGGGCGTAACTTAGCTAAACAAGTAGTGCACACCTGTATGAGGTGCAAGCGTATGCGACCTAAACCATTAAACATACAAATGGGTAACTTACCTACCGAACGATTGGAGCCAGGGTACCCATTCATACGTAGTGGCGTGGATTATGCTGGGCCATTGTTCATGCTGAACCGTGCCGGACGGGGGCAAAGTTAACGAAATGTTATATTTGTCTCTTTGTATGTTTTACTACGCGCGCAATACATTTAGAATTGGTCACAAGTCTTACTACTAAAGCATATTTGCTGGCGTTTGAAACGTTTCATCTCTCGACGTGGCAAACCATTGCAGATTTATTCTGACAATGGCACGACTTTTGTAGGAGCTTTAAATGAATTTTCAACATTTTTAAACTCTTCAAAAGATGATATCTCAAACTTCACAACTAATAACTCCATAGAATTCAGATTCATTCCGCCGTATTCGCCTCACTTTGGTGGTTTGTGGGAGGCAGGGGTCAAGTCCTGTAAATTTCATTTATGTCGCATAATAGGCAATGCACATTTCACATACGAAGAGTTGAGTACGGTATTGGCACAAATTGAAGCTGTCCTCAACTCCCGACCTATGTACCCAATGTCCACAGACCCGAACGACCTACTTCCTTTATGTCCTGCTCATTTCCTGATTGGCCGACCGCTCACTGCACCCGCCAGTCGGGACCTCACCGCGACGGCTACGCAGCGACTACCGCGATACGATCGCGTGGAACAAATGAGACAGAACTTCTGGCAACGCTGGTCGACCGAGTATATCTCTGAGCTCCAGAAGAGGATGAAGTGGCAACTCAACCAGGACACACTTGCCCCTGACACCCTCGTCCTAATCAAAGAGGACCACCTTCCACCATTGAATTGGCGCCTCGGACGAGTACTGCACATATACACCGGCAAAGATGGCATCTCACGCGTGGCAACCATCAAAACAGCGACGGGTATTATTCGGCGATCCTATCCACGAATTTGCCCGCTTCTGCATCCGGATGACAATCGAACGAGCAGCATATCAACTTCATTGGAACCTGGTGTTTCCAAGGCCGCGGGCATGTTGACGACCACAGCGCCATCTACTGGCGACAAATAACACCGACCGATGGGACGGAGGCGGTACGCGGGGAAGGAGCAACACAACGGCGCAACACTAGCGACGCGCTGTGGATTTTCACTGTCTTGGTGACACACTACTGAATACACGCGAATTTCTAACCGCAAAACTATAATTTGTGAAAAGACATCAATTATTATAAAAACCGATATTACACATTATCGAAAGGAGCGGGTGGGTTTTAGTCAGAAAGTCTGACACGCCCTTCCGCTCCACCCACAGCGGGAGAAGTCACTGGATGAATTCCCAACCTCACAAAAAAAAAAAGGCTACCAGCTTCTCTTCGGTGGTTTGGAACAGCAACTCTATCGCCATAAAAACATGGCACAGTCAATAGTGTCTATTATTGGCAAATAATATTGTACGGGTAACAATGAAAGTTTGGTTCTTGTATAGTGATAGCGGCTCTTCGGTTCTGCTACTTGACGATAGATGGGGTTAAATTCAGTAAAGATTATGATTATTTATAAGTAAGTTATAGTTTGATCTCACCGCTGTACCGTGCCATAGGAATGCGCAGCTCGCGGGCGGCAGCGTTGACCAATGAGCGACGCACTGCCGCTCGCGAGCTAGCGCGTACCGAGGGCGCGGGGCAGCGGGGAGATCAAACTATAGTAGTTCGTTTTTAGCGCCTCGCCACTTTGATACAATATTATGGAACTTAATGTGTGGACAATCAAATGAATTCTTGCTGATCTATGCATCTTTTCAAGGATGACTGCACCTATAATATGATTGTGCGCATACGCAGGTACACCGCGCACGTCGCTCATTGGTCTAACAAGCAGTCGTCCGCCCAGTGTGGTGCCCACCACGCCGCCCAACTCTATCTCATCCCAAGGTAAATATTATTATCACCAAAGTTTTGTATGTAAAGTATTGTATCTACAGTACTACGATTTCAGTTATGCGCCTGAAATGTAAACAGTTTTATGTCCTCATTACTAACACTAAGGTTCTTATCACACGGGCGATTTGCGAGCATGATTCCACCGACGCGATTGTTTAGCCCGTCAAGCTTCACCAGATCAAAGATCCGCCGTATGGAGGTTTATTATTTTGTGTTTTTAATACTTTAAAGTATTAATTCTTTGTTGTATAGTGGGCGAGTCTGAGAAGCCGCCATTAACGCCGCTCCGTCCGAAAGTGAACTCGATCTTCCATTTATTCGGAGAGTGGTTGTTTGAGGCGGCTCTTATTGGAACTACACCAGTTTATAATAACCAACGTGAGTATGCACATACATTGCCAATATATTACGTCTGCTTCAGTAGATGTTAACAGTAGCAGATTTTAGAAGCCCTAGGCCAGGGGTCACCAATTAGTTTCATTGGGGGTCCGTTTTTAATAATAATATGACTGTCGCGGTCCGTTTGGTAGACAATTACTTGCATCCAAGATTAAAAATAACAATTCGGCAGTCCGCCATTTGGTGACTCCTGCCCGAGGCTCTAGGTTCCATTCGAGGACGCATCGGGATAGGACAGGACAGATGGGCCACTGCCGTCTTCTGGCACCCGGAGACGGTGCCGGTCTTCTGGTGCCAGAAGACGGGTGTCGTCGCCGAGGAAACCCTGGCGTGATGGATTTACGGGAGATATTTCGGAGAAGGAAATGCACAACGAACAATGGAAAGCTATGGGAGAGACCTTTGCCCAGCAGTGGGACAAAAGTGGTCGAAAACAAAAACTTCCATTCTACATAGTCCTTGCAATCTTTTTAACACTTTATTTTTGTGTTAATTATCTTCACATATAATATTACGAGAATCAGAACGGATGCCATGGAAAGATGTATGTGAAAAATTACATGCCTGAAAAGAAAGTAAATGCTGGAATTGCAGATGAAACATAAATACATAACGCGGCTGACCATACTCACCTTGGAACGAGTAATGAATGCTAATGAAACTAAATTGTTTCAGAGCGTGCCGAAGGCACTCCACCACCTCCGTCCTTATCAGATGCTGCGTACAAACTGAACATGCTCAGCTATCAGCCGGGTACGTAAGACTGCATTGTTTTTTTTTTTTTAACTAACATTATTCACTAAATTATATTTTTTGTATATCTCTGTATAGAGTAGTGATCGTGCGTCTATTAGCATCTTACAACTCGAATCACTGTTGCACCATTTGACTTTTATTAACATTTGCATAAGGTTTCAATTAAAAAGATTGGCGCATGCTCTTGCAGTACAACAACTACACATATAACCGAAACCCTATTCACATCCCTTCTTCCAATTGATGTTATTTCTACTTTAAAGAATATCAACTTTAAGCGAGTGCAAATTAAGTTGATATAGGAATGACTAGTATTATAAAAAAAAATCATAAAGATGATTAAAGATCCAACGCAAACTGAACTTTATGTATGGGTGTTTTTTTCAAAAACACTTATTTGTTTACTTGTTTCGAAACGAAATTACGAACGCATATAGATAAATTGACTGCTTAAAAACGCGGCCACGGATGAATTCTCCATACAAACGTAATACCTAAATCATTTGCAATTTGAGCATATTTCCACCATAGTGTGGAACTCTATGGTATTTATCTAGGTTCCTACATCTTTTTTTTCCAAAAAACCTAACTAAAATGAAGTTGTAGCGAAGTGAATTTCACACATTTTTACAGCGTAAATGACATGTTTCTATCTCTTCTAATATAGTTTCAGCAGAAACATAACCTAACTTGATAAGTTACAAATTATCGAAAAATAATTAAAAAAACATTAAGTTCATTCAACATTTTAGATATTACGGAATCATATCCAAATTATCATAAATTTTCAATAGCTAGTACTTAGTGCTATCGAGTCGAGCAAATGTCATGTCAATGAAAATGTGTGCGTGGTCGTACAGTTCACGGTAGCTGTGTGTATCGCTCCGACAGGCACACTAGCGCAACATTTGTAGAACTTGATTCGTAGTTGCGACCGATGCTCCGCCGGCCCCTTAACGACAATGTGTATGACCGCGCGCGCAGGTCGCGCCGAGGCCCTGGGCACGCTGTGCCGCGTGCTGTGCTCCAAGCAGTCGCGCGAGCCCGTCCTGGCGCCCTACCTGGCGCGCTGCTACGCGGCGCTGCGGCGCGGCCTGCGGGACCCCGCCACCGCCGCCGCCGTCGTGTACAACGCGCCCGACATGTTCAGGTACACTCGCCCCATACATACCTACCTGGCGGGTTACCGAATAAAGTTTAAAAAACCCGGTCACGAAAGACAAAAATGATTAATGTAGGTCATTCATAGAAGATATGTTGAAGTTTTTAACATGCACAATCCTGTAGAACATTAATTTTATGTATCTCCCAAAAGCTCCCAGTCCGCATGATTTTTTACGACATCTTCAACAATCATCATCATATTTCAGTCAATTTACACAAAACCTTAATGATTTATCCACCTTAACCTTCCTTATGAAACACTCCGTGGTAAAAATTCCCATTGGTGAAAACCGCTTGAAAACTCCGTTCCGTTCGTTTTGAGTTAATCGCGTTCAGACAGACGCGACGAGGGACTTACTACTGACGATAATTCTCACTTCCAGGCTGGACCTAGATGGCGTGTTAGTCCTAGTTCCTGACTTCGTAACGGCCTTAGACCAGATTCTGTCAGAGAGAGAGCCCAAACTGGAATGCGGCTCCATAGACAAGAGAGAGCTCCGTAAGGCAGCCATCAGTGCTCTACTGTCGCTGGTCGCCTTCCCTTACCATTATAAGGGACTGCCGGTACCTGAGTTCCCAGGGTGTAACGAGTAGTAAGTATAAAAATATATAAGTATAAGTATAAAAATATATAAGTATAAAAATATACCAGCTACAGTAGGGCAAAGCCCTCTTCTTTTCAGGAAAAGAGTAATCTCAGCATTTCCAAAGGAAGACGAACCTTATTACCACGACATAAGCCTTACATTTAAATTTCAGTGCCGGCATGACATTAGGCGACTTTACCCGCGGCAAAATATCTTTAATCTGCGTATCGGCAGTTCAAGTAGAGACGTCAGACGCGTTGGCCGTGCCGCTACTGAGCGCGTTGTACTTGTGCGTGCGACACAACGCACACGCCGCGTCCGGCAAGACGCACAGCGCCCCCCCGGGGTCCACCATGTCGCATAGCACGGACTATAAAGGTATGTTGTAGGTAATTAGGCTAACGACAAGTTTAATAAAATATTAAGTTGTCATGAATGATCCCTCAAATTAATCAGGCTCCTTTCACACGTTCACACCTCATTCACATAATATCGACAAATCTCCTGGATCGTAATTTTATTTTAAAGTGGTTCATAATCTTCTGCGACTGGTAACTAATCGTAAAAAATAATAAATATGCCAAAAAAAAAACTATTTTTCAAGACGAACCATTTGTACAAAGATGAAAGGCGATTTGTCTTGAAATAGGCTGAACGTGTGAAAAGAGCCGTAGTTGGCATAGGTTCCCCTTTTTTTAAACATTGACATAAGGGACTTATTTTAATACGATCACCAGTTTCATAGCTTCGGGAACTTGTCAAGCTAAACCACTGCTACGAAAGATTGAAGGAAGGAATGAAACAAAATTCTTTCTTTTCTTCCTTCTAAATCACTGCTATTTATCACACACATGTGCAATAATCACAATAACGCACACACATACACGCTACATTTATTTTGCAAGCCAACATTAAAACGTTAATATCAGATAAAATATCATAGACGCGATTGAATATATTTATCTTCAAAAGTAAGTAAGAAACCCTTTTAAGCTGCTGCTACTGATAAATGTTTTACCCCATTTTCATACATTTATCAGTGTAATAGAATTTGTACTTTTGCCAAAATTATAACACAAGGTATACAATTATACATACACTACAACAGTCAAAGAGTTTCAAAAATATATTTCTTTGACCATATGATTTTATGAACCCTGACAAGCCATGAATTCTGAAAAGCTGATCAAATCTCTGGTCACTTAACCTACTGTCAAATCACAGAATAGTACAGAAGATTCACTGCAAAATCATTTAAATAAAAAGCGACTCTTGCTACGACACAATAAAGTGCAATTCAATTGGCCCGACAAGACGAGCCCACCGCTTACTTGTAGCTTCATTGGTCTTCATTCTGTGGTCAAATGCGATTGACCAAAATGAAAAGTACCGTACTGAAAGCTGGTTGTTGTCGGTCAAATCCTTTATTGAGTGATTTGATTGGCCGTTTTATTTATCATGAGATTTGGCAGTATGATTGATCACTAATTTAGTCAGAACTTCCAGTATAAAGTAGGACATTCACGATCGATGTAAACCCATTAGTAAGTGATTGCAATGTAACTCCTTTCTCGGTTAGGTAAGGTATAAATTCGAATGATTTCCGAGAGTTTTAATAAAAAAACAATGATTACCGAAAAAACATTCTAATTTATACTTTATGACAATCAGATAAGAGTTACATTGCAATGACTTACTAATGGTTTTACGTCAGTCGTGAATATCCTATTTAAGAGGGTTAGTGCGTCGAAACGTATCTGTTCAAAAATGGGCTTGCAACAAGGTGAAGATGTTAGGAAACAGTAAATTAAGTACACATTAATGATGAGTGTGGCGGGTGGCGCGTGTTGTAGCGCGCTCCGACAGCGGCAGCGCTACTGGCAGCGCGGAGGGACACTCTCTCGACGACTTCGCCGCGGACGTTAGGGAGTTAGACCCATCCTCGCCTGTTTTCGGTAATTACACACATTTTTGTTTGCGTTATAAAGGGCAATTTGTTGGCATAAGAAATACTCACCATCGTATTTTTTCAATCCGTTTTTTCGACTCCACTCAAAAAATCATTTCGATTCTTGTACTTTTGAATAAGTTCAGGTTGAGTGACGTTGAAAAAACTACCCCACCCGAATTCCTGGGAGTTTAAAATTGAGAAACAGTTTGTTGTTGTTGGTTGTTAGCCATGAATACGAGGTTGATAAGAGCCTTTACCAGCTAGCCAGCAACATTTATGTATTTATCATGTTTTGTGTTTCGAGCTGGCAACATGTAATAAAGTCACGAAAAAATATTGTGCAATTTTTTTTTCATGAGTACAACCCTCGTATGTTGTAATTTCTAAGGAGCAGTATTGTCAACATCACAATAATTCGTTTCTGAAAACGTGGCATGTTATGGCAATATTGATTGCCTTGTCAATATATTGCCCTTTTTACAAGCACACTCTAAGCTTTCAAACCCCTCAAGTAACGAACAAATAGTTTTTCTCTAAAATTAAAATTATGCTCGTTAAAGTTTACAGTGTGCGTATCAACGCTTGTTTTATGTCTTACTGTTTTGCTTGCCTTTATTTCGTGATTTCACAGTACATTTAATTTTTGAACATTACTTTAATTTTTGGTCAATTATTTACGGATTTTTTTTACCTATCAGCCGATTGTTTTATAAATGTCACGTTAGATAACTTATTTTGTTCAAAAATTTTGTTTTTGACGATTTTGTAAGTGTATTAATTTCACTTTTACTAATTGACAGTATTTATAAATGTCTAGAATCCAGTACGTCTATGTATTTTACTCCATGCAGTACAGTCAGTAATCGTAGTGAATATCTTTGTAAAACCTCGTTTACATGAAGAGTGTTTCTCGACCGTCGATTCGTAGGCGAGAATATGATAGGATATAATATGATCGACTGTATGGAGTACAGCGCTGCAAAGATCGTTTGGCACTCGAAGTCGAATGACGGACAGACGCTGTTGGATAGTTTGTTTTTGTTATCTTCTTTTAAAAACAAGATGGCGTCATTAGTTCAGATTTTTCCCACGCCCCAAAAGATCCTAGTACAGCTATATGGGTAGGTTCTCGGTAGTATCCCATGTGTTATGACGTGCGAGTTCCACTAGGTGCGGCGCTGGTGGTGCGCGCCACGTACCTGGTGTGTCACCGCCTCATCTCCTCGTGGAAGGGCGACCTGCAGGTCTCGCTAGCTGCGCTGGAACTGCTTTCTGGACTCGCCAAACTGCATTCTTCGAAACCAGGTCAGTTGCAAATCTTGCATAATAAATGATCTTTGTATTATTTGTAATGTCATGAAGTGCTGGATTGGTTTCTTATTTTAGCAACCAATGGTAACTCTTGCCAATTAATAATATTCATACGTATGATTTGTATTATTTTGTGAGAGAGAGTTGGTATGTTATTAATATCTATGTATTGCATTTTGCATGCTATCTAGAATTTGTTATCGGTAAGTCTAATAACATTATTGAATACCTATCGCACTAAAACAATTAAATCATGCTATGATTCGTTAACTGTTTATTATTATGAACATGTCGCTTATAGAGACGGTAATTGTTATAATATTTGCAATATGATTTTCTGTTGCTGGTCACTTCAAAATGTTGTCAAGCAACATGCATTCCGCAACACAAAGATGTTCATGTTTTGTTTATCTTAAATATTGGACTTTTAACTCACAAAGATACACCTTGCATATTTTGTCTATAGATACATAGTATAAACTAAAGTTGCTTTTTGTGTTTATCTGTGTGATCGAATTGTTCTTCTAAACTATGCAACGTTTTTTGATGCAGTTTCACCATCTTTTAGAGATCATCATTTTTAGTCAGGAGGGTTTATCCATACTAATATTATAAATTCAAAAGTAACTCTGTCTATCTGTTAAACCATTGAACGGATTTCGAAAAAATTTGGCAAGGAAATAGATGGCATCCCGGGGAACTTTTTATCGACATACCACGTGGGCGAAGCCGCGGGCGGAAGCTAGTGTGTAATATATTATATGCGAAGCTGGGGCGGGTCACCAGTAACAAAACATTCCTTGAATCCTGTCAGAGGCGATCGAGCGCAAGCGCGCCGTGCGCTGGATCTGCGACTACATCACGGTGCAGTGCAGCCGGCCGCCGCAGGCCCACTCGCGCGACCTTCACTCGTGCGTCGTGGCCGCGTACTCGTGCCTGGCCGCCTGGCTGTGCCCCGCGCTGCTCGCCGACCAGGAGTGCATAGCCACGCTGCTGGAGGTCGTCGAACTGGGCATCTCGGGGAGCAAGAGTCAAGGTGAGCTCCTTACTGTTGAGACAGCCTGGTACTGAATCAAACTGAGGACACTTCTGTTGGATATCGGCAGCGAGAGTCCCTGGTAAACCTGTACTGAAATAAAATGGTACCGAAAATTAGTATTAGTATCTAGGCTTTCAGTTAAAAACACGGGTTTCAGAATTTTCAAAAATGTTAACAACCCCTTACGTTGTATAATTGAGGATTAAAGTTTATATGACAAAATCAAGTCGAGTACATTCATATTGTTATTGTTGGGTACAGGAAAACCTGGAGAGCTTCCAAAGATGAAGGACGAGAAGGAACTGAAGCCTGTATCCATGAGAGTGCGGGATGCTGCCGAGTCTCTGCTTATGTTAATACTAGAACAGGTAAAGTTGTGTATAATTGCTTAAAGTTTTAGTTTTATTATGACAACAATACATCACGTCTGTTTCTCTGAAGGATTAGGCCGGAAGTATAGCCATAGGTATAACATTTCGATAGTAGTGTTCAAGTCCAAGTAATAGGGGCCGTGCCTATTGCCGTCAACCGGCAAATCAGACTCCTGCTTGCTACTGACAAATTTTATATGGAAAAACTCAATAACAGGTTGCCCCACCTTTTTTTTGTTGAGATTTGTAATCCATCAAATGACTTCTTCCGCTCTGGGCGGAGCGGGAGGGCGTGTCAGACTTTTACTGACTAAAACCCACCCGTGTTCCTTCAGTTGCCTGTTGCCAAGGGCCTCGGTATCCCTTTCGGACTTTCCCGCAACCCTGCCATACATCAGCCCTAGCGAACCCCGACAAGGTCGCCCCACCCTTAGGATTGAAGCCATGATCTGGCCTGTAATTTCCTAGTACTTTAGCTGGGACAAAGAAGTGGCGCAACAAACTCCCCAGCAGACGGAGTAGCATCGACACGCTAAGAGGCAGAAGGCGGAATGTTTTTTTATGATTATGGGGTGTTTCAATCACCTTCAAAAGATATTTTCTTTTTTGTAACCTAGCAAATAGGCAACGGTGGCAATGGCTCGTCGTGGTGCCGCCTGGACGAGCGTTGGCTGGCCGAGCTGGGCCATGGTCGCTTACGTCACTTCGTGGCCGACGGAAACATACTGTTGTCGTTGTTGGAGGAGCCGCTCAGTAACAGCCAGGAGCCGCAACCTACACTTATTGGTGAGTTATGATAGCCTGGTATCGGTGGTAATAGTTTGTCGTAGTGCCAGCGGGGCCACGGTCGACTTCGATACTTCGTAGCCGCTTAGCATCAGGCAGTAGCCCACAGCCTTACTTGTAGATGAGTTATGATAGCCTGGTACATTGTTATTTCGTTTTCAAGTACTTTTTATCTGTATTTTTTTTTAGTTTGCATTTTGCTATGATTTTCTAGGATTTGTTTCAAAATGAAACTAAAAGCATTTATTTTAGTTAAATAATTTGCTAGTTGCCTATTCCTACGCGTAGATCCCTATGTAGAAGAACGGGCAAGAAACGCTATGGATACTCTTTTGAATAAAATAATTAGAAGGTACATGGTACATACGTGGTTTCTTACTCGGCCGCTATCTGTGATAAAAGATAGCTGACTTTATGTCTGTTAATCACTGTGTAGGATTCTTAGATGTCGCGGAGATTTTTTATCAATGTTTCAGTAGTTTTGTTTGAATGCGGTTACAGTAATAATCCGCTGCGGCTGGGGTCGCTACGCGTGGTCGCTGGGCGCGCGCGGCGCGGCGCGCTCGGCCGGGCGCGGCTGCGGCGGCGCGTGCGCGCGGCCCGTGGACATGCGCGACGCGCGCGCGCCCGCCGCGCCCGCCTGCCGCGCGCTGCCGCACGCGCCGCCCTGCGCGCTGTGAGTACTGACGGGGGCGCCGTGGTTTGGCTACGGCGCCCAAACAAAAGGGATAAAGCGTCGAGGTAGCCCGCGAAATTTTCCTAAGTTTTTGTAAATTGCGAGCCAGTATTAGGTTTTATGTTCATCAAAATATAATTCGCGACCGTAACAAATATGTATTTACGGAACTATAATTATTAAAATCATCAATACAACTCTCTTCGCGGGTTGCAGGCGCTTTTACCTTAACTTATTAAATGCGTGCTTTCTTAAAGTTGGCAATGTCGCAAATAACTGTGTACAGTAACGACACAAATTAGATGTAGCATACATTTGAAAATTTGCATTCATTCATTTCAATTTTACAAATGTATTTGATTATAAAACTCTACAAGTTATTGCGTTTGCGTAAAGATCATTTTCACCTAAAGCAGTAATAAAGATTGGAGATTTTGAAAGCACTCTCAGTTCGAAATGTTATCGGTTTTACGAATTTTGCCGATGCTACATCTAAGTTGTGTCGTACTGTAGTAAACTGGTACATAAACTTTTCAAACCTATTTTTGAGCCATAAAAATAAATAAAAATTTCCTCTCTGCAGTGACTCGGCGTTCCCGAGCTTAGACGCAGTATTACGTCAACTGAACGACCCTGAAGCCCCCGCGTTGTTCAAACTGCTAGAGCAACAGGCCACCATCGAGAAAAAAGTCAAAGAAAGCGAAGACAATGTTGTGAGTATGCGGGCTCTATGGCCCCATTCAAGTGATTTGAACAAACTGGCTGGTTCAAACAGTTTTATGAAATTGTCATGAATGTGTTTGGGAAAGATCAAAATTATTTGTCAAATGGCATGAAGAAATATGAATTTTCGTATTTCTATATGATCAATCTGTTTGACCCAGCCTGTTTGATCAAATTACATGAACGTCTATGGCCCGCATTAGAGACCGCGCCACCACTCAAGTCCGATAGAGGCGGCGCTAGTGTTCAGATCATTACATTTAAAAATAATGTAGTTCCACAATTTTCCGCCGGACCTCAGTGGTGGCGCGGACTCCTCTATTGTACATAGATCCTGTTTTTGAAAAGTGATAGTATAAATAAATAGTGTAGTCGATCTAGTATTTGCTTTAGCACTTGTGACAAAAACTCCCCATAAATTAAAACTTCACAAAGGTTGAAAATGCCTGTCACATTATTATGTGACAGGCATTTTCAACCTTTGTGACTTCCACGTCATAAAACGTTTTATGACGTGGAAGTGAGATTCAACCTTAGGGTGGTAAAGGAATTACGAAGTCGACTATATTTTACATAGTTACGTTACTGATAAATTATAATGGTTACAAGGCCAAATATATTAAGCCGTTTTTTGCGTGATAGAGAGAGAGAGATACATAATTTTCACGAACTTTCATGTCAAATCAAAAATATCTTATTTTTTATGTACTCTTAGGTTCCTGAAGAGTACATCCCTCCTGAACCGGTGACAGAATTCCAGACAGCAAGATTGTTCCTGTCACATTTTGGATATCTGAATATTGGCGGTGATAAAAAGGTATAGGTCATTTTATTAATTTGTTTTATTTACGTGATAATTACTTCTTCAGTAATCTGTTGTCAATCATAACAGCTAATACGGGATTTAGTAGCGTTTTAACTGATTCGAATTTATTTTAATAAATTATTGTTTGAGAATCAGAATTATACTGATTAGAATATTGGGACGTTTTTTGAAGTGCTTTATAATGTCGCATATAATTGTTTCGCTTTAAAAAGGATGGTGCTTTTAATATACAGCGCCACCCTCGCACAGGTTATTTGTGTCGTAAAGAAGCTTTCGCACACCGCAGGGCACCCCGCCCCGCCTGGCGGCGCTGGACGCGGCGGCGCCGGGCTGGGCGGGCGCGCTGCGGCGCCTGGACGCGTGCGGCGCGCGCGCGCCCGTCACCGTGCACGTGTTCTGTGCGCGCGCCGGACAGCTCGGCGCCGCGGACATCGTGCACAACGCGCGCAGCCTCGCCACTGTGCCGCCCGCCTTCGTGCGCATGCTTAGAGGGTATGTTTAACAAATAATCCTTACATACTCATTTTGCTCTGTTTATTTAAGAGCCCCTATCAATTTCGCGGTCTAAAAACAGAAAATTCAAGTTTTTTCGGAGCCAATGTCTCAATATCCTTAAGATATCTGTTTTGTTTTTAAATGCAAAATTATTCATCACCTATTTAACTAGTAAGTCGACTAATAAAATTAAAACTAACTACTCAATATAAATTACGAAAAATAAAAATCTAACACACGTTTTTACGTAAGCGTGAAACACTTGGTTTTTCAATTGCTTTCATAGCTTACTGGTAGCAAATATCAATCTGAGAAAAATCCTAAATACTGGGCATATAGTATATTAGTAAGGCGACTGATCATTTTCCAAAAGTTTATTGAATTAGTACTTGAAAAAAAATGTGATCCACGCTGAAAAAACGCAATAATACCATGTGCAAAATCGTTGTCTACGCGTAAGAATTTGTTACATATTAACAATAAGTCTTAAATATTTTAAAATTTTAGTTATTTATCTACCAAATTTAGTTTTTATATTTTATTTATGACTACTAATTCAATTATAATAAAAGATGTAAATAATGCCTTATAAACCGATGCGCTCGCTCGAGGCAATCAGTCGCGCCCGAGGGCTTCTCGACGTTGGACCTGTGTCGCCTGTGACGTTCGCCGCTGCCGCCGCTCCCGACGTAATTCGCGGAATCGGCCGTACTTTTGTACTAGAGCTAACCAGTTTTGAGACTGAGTACCTATATAATGTATGGTGTAAACCTTTTTGATTTGCTAATGATATTTATACATATTAATGTTTTGTATTATACTTACAGTAAAATAGTGTTTAATTTTTAGAAAATGAGTCGAATAAGTGAACTTTATTATCACGGAAGAATGAAAGGTAATAAAAAGAAAACAGTTAAAAGAACACGGAAGGCACGTGCAGTTCTTAGATAAATAATAATTTTTGCCATCATCTAACTAATTAAGAAAATTGTTGTAGTTTACTATTATTTCTTTAATCTAATAATGTGTTAATTATACAGGATGTAAGGGTCAACACTCTTGTCATTCAAACCATGGGTAGTTTAGTACCCCCCGCCCGTGTTGAGACGCAAGTTCGTTACCCTAACGCATAGGGCAACGAACTTGCGTCTCTTGTGGTAAAATTTAGATCGAAAAAAAAAAAAAAAAAGTTGTAATTTTCCATTGATTTTACGTTCTATAAATGAAACCAAACCACTGGTTGCAAGGATAACGGTGTTTACCCTAACACCCTGTATTTGTAGAGAATTAAATAGGCAGAAATCTGCCGAAAATCAAATATTACCTGGAACATCATCAATGAGCGAAAATGATCGGGACACACGGTAATTCTTTTTTACCCGACTACGGCGAAGAAAAAAGGAGGGTTATGATTTTGACCAGTATGTATGTATGTATGTATTTATGTATGTATGTATGTATGTATGTATGTATGTATGTTCATCTGTTGCCTCCTATCTTCTAAACAACTCGAGCGCTGGAACCAAAGTGACTTTAACTTAAGTTTTCACTTTGCGTCCAGCGCTCGGTGTGGTAACACGTCGCGTTCTGGTTTGCAATTGGTCAATCGTCATCCTGAGGATGCCTCGTTGAGAGCTGAAACACGTGTCGATTTCTTACGGGGTTTTTATGACTCTTGGAGAATAGTCAAGCGGAATAGGTAACTAAATATATCTAAGTACGTCTATTGTATTTTACTTTAATTTTTTACATAGTAATAATTATAGTTACATATATATAAATAATAAAGGATTAAATAAATAAACATAAATGTAAATAATAAAGGACTAATTAATCTAAATATTAAAGGAGTACAATAACACGTGTAATTAGTTTCAGACTTAACTTATAATACGCTGGTCACACTTTATAGTTTGCTTTTACTTCAGTGAATGCCATACTAGGTAACCATATTTTTATAGGGTACCTAAATATAGCACGTCATAATCACAAAATAAAATCCATCCAGTATTACTGAACCTAGTAAGTAAAAACTCCTAATAATAGCAGTTACGGACCAAGATATTAGTTCGCGCTGCACCGTGCGCACAGCGCACACTACGACTGTCAGCGATACGTCGACCGCACACAGACACACTGCGCTCCGATAGTTACCTAAACTCGTAGCGCGCCGAAATTGATAGGGACTCTTAAGTTATACATCTTATACATTTATTGTCTCGAACGATTAGCGGCACCTTCAACAACGTTTGTTTTGCCCGACCCCCGCAGGCTGGGCACGCCGGTGCGCGTGCGCGGGCACCCGGGCTGGGCGGGGCACGTGGGCACGAGCTACGACGCGCGCGCGCAGCACGAGCGCGCGCCGCGCGGGGAGCCCGCGCCCGCCGTGTATGACGCTAGAGAACAGGTACCATTATTAATAATAATTAGATAAACAGTGATCTCCAGTGATCCCGATATTCGAGATGACTTATGCGAGAGAAACCGCGGGGCGCAGCTAGTGTTTAATGTTTTTTTTTTTATATTACCTTATCTGCATCAGGTACTGTACTGGTCAGACTCGACGAACGAGATAGCTTTCGTGGTACCTTCCGGCCGCGAACCCGCGGAGAGCGAGGACAAGAACGATAGCATCAAGTCGGACGTCGATGGGACGTGCTTGTCCAATCGGTAAGTCTCCTAATACCCTTTGAATATGATGTATGTTCACGATAATCTTATAGTGCAATATGAACTTTATGCCTATAGTCATAAGGTGTATATTTGAATGCCCAAATAACTATACCTCATTTCTGCAGCCAAGTGAAGTTATTTAGAGGAGAAAGAAGGATTCTGGAAGTCATTTTTAAAGAGCAAATATTGGACATGGTTTTTTTTTTTTTTTTTTCCATTTTCCATTTAGCCAACCAGGGCCGCAGGTGCGACAAGGTTCTTTGGAAAAAAAAACATTTCTTTTTATATTTTGGGTCGATATTGATATAGTGCATATTAGTGTTCTTTGTTAGTGAAACGCTCGTGAATGACAGAGTTCTTTTTTTTAATGAGTTGCATTATGAAATTCAGTACAACATTATAAAACCCGTTGGGATGATATTATGGTTACTATGACACTGGTTGTTTTAGTGTTGGCAATAAGCTAACTGTTTCAGAAACTTTTAGAGAGGATTTATAGCGTGGGTTTAGATAAAAAATATTGGCTTTTTCGTCCTGATCCGACATCGTTCTGTCTGTAAGAATAGGCGCCATTTCAAAGCCAGAACCAGAGAAGTCAGTTTTTAATTTAATTTCAATAATAGATTAGTTATTTATCCATTATTTATTTATCCATATGGTGTGCATAATCAAGAATATTCACACAATAAATCAACGTGCTTATACATTTTTTTTTTTCTTAGGACGCTATCTACCGCCTTTTTTATTTATTCCCACCATTATGTCCTCTGACAGCTGTCATAATATTGACAAACCAATGTGACATATCATTTTCATGCCAATGTGGCGCCCACTATTTAAATTATAGTTTTTATTCATAAAACTTGTACTATATTGACATCTTTGGTTAGTGGCAGTATATCCAACACTAAACCGATTTCAAAGCATCTATCCAAGCGACAGCCGAACGTAAGTAAGTACAGCGGAAAGGGCCGAATCCAGAAGGTACATTCCCGTAACTAAAAACGTTCAAAATATAGTCTCGGTGACGATAAGTCAAAAAACATTGTCAAAATTATATGGAAAGAAAATAGAGTATGTTAGACTGATTGAAACTGCGATTAGAATGCGAATGTTCTTAAGAATACAGGAGTTCTCTCTGATATCGGTAGTAGATTTTGGGACTTTTATTATTTTCTTGCTTTTAGTAGCTCAGAGAAGGGCGCAGGTTCGTGCTGGGACGTGTCGCAGGGCGGGAGTGCGACAGGAACATACTCGCGCAGTGTGAGCGAGTCGGAGCGCGCGGGGGGCGCGGGGGGCGCAGGGGGCGCGGGTGGCGCAGGGGGCGCGGAGCGGGGCGCCAAGCTGCACGACAAGCTGCGCGCGCTCAGCCTCGACCTCGACAAGCAGCCCGCCGCGCAGCTTACTGGTCAGTACAGAGCAGGGGTACATACGGAACCAAAATAGTGTTAAGCCCCGTAGATATAATTAGATACCATAAACTATGTTGAACAACAACCGCGCAACATTGTTACCCGCAACATAAAATATTATGATGTCTTTACATGCTTATTGTTTCATGAATACACACGCTGAAGTATTTTTCTACTCAATGAGCGCTGGCCGTTACTTTTCCCAGAATGAAATTGGTGGCTTGTTTTGTACCTAATTTGGCATTAATTTGATAAAATTAATAAAATATAATGATCCTTGCTCTAGCCATAAGTGGAAAAATGTCATTGTATGACACAACAATCGTTCAATTCCAGGCAGCGGAAGGCGTAATAGGGATTACACAACGAAGATTCTTATTATATGGCTGGAAGACTTCGAAGATCACTTGAATATACCGATTGGTGAGTGTGTTACTATAGAGATAACGAAAAAAAAGTCAGTGCAGCGCTCATTGGTCAACGCTGCCGTCCGCGAGCTGCAATTCCTAAGGCGCGGTACAGCGATGAGGTCAAACTATAGTAATGTATTATATTGTCACCATCGCTCTATTGAGTGGCTAAAAATAAAACGCCTAACAACTACTCTGATTAAAAAAAATAATCATGAGAGTCACCAGATACAGCAATGGGGCTTGGGTTTCTTTTCTATGGATCCTGGGTCGTATCCTTTGAAATGAGTTTCATGATGTTTGTGTGCAGACGACCTGCTGCCGTACTGCGAGACGGGCCTGCCCTGGCGGCGCCACGAGGTGGCCACGCTGTGCGTGTCGGCGCGGCGCTGCGGCCTCGTGCGCGTGCGCGCGGCCCCGCAGGCCGGCGTGCTGGCCGACGGGGCCCTGCTGGCCCCGCGCCTGCTGCCCGACTGTCTGCGCCGCGCCGCGCTCGACGCCGCGCGCCGCACGCGCCTCAACACTGACCTGTACGTACAACACACTATACACTGCACACAACACACGTGCTGGCCGACGGGGCCCTGCTGGCCCCGCGCCTTCTGCCCGATGGGATCCTGCTGGCCCCGCGCCTGCTGCACGACTTTACAACACAAAAGTTATGTCTGCTCTAAAAGTATCAAATGAATTAGCGCTGTGCGACCTGAATTGGACTTTATTGTGTCGCAGCAATAGTCGCTTTTTATTTAAATGATTTTGCGGAGTGAACCATCTGTACTCATCTGTGGTTTTAGATCAAATTCCACGACAAATCACTAAATGTATTTCAAAACATAATTCTGTCTCTTATCATCTTCAAACGATATACAGAAATAGAACGATGTTTTAAATTCGGGTACCGCTAAATACATAAAGTTGTTGCCAAGCGAGCTACGATTTAACTAACAAACTCTTCAGCAACACACGGTAATTTAACTTATATTGCAGGTACCAGCCGCCGCACGTGCGCCGTCGCCACCTCATCCAGGAGTTGTCGCAGCAATACAAGAAAGACTTGACTGAACCGGAACTGTTAGAGTCTTTGTTCAGGATACCGGCGTAGATACAACCATCAGCTGATGTCGTCCCGTCTCATTTCAAGACGAGTTTAATTGGTTGACGACTGAACGAGACACAATATGAATTGTATTGTTATTACGCTCGGGGGGCGTTAGGGTCCCTCAAAGTGTTAATTTGAGGGAAGCTAAACGCTCTCCGTCCTTCAAAGTGTTACCTTAGTACAGGCTCAAACCTTTGAGACAGTTTTTGTATTTCGAAATTTATTACTTACACTCGTTTACTTACTCTCTCCTATAGTTGATTGACTCAGGCGTGACTTTGCGGAGATCCATTAAAAAATACAATAGACGTAGATATATTTAGTAACCTATTCCGCTTTAACTATGCTTCAAGAGTCATAAAACACCTTGTAAGTAAACGACACTTGTTTCACCTCGGGTGTTGCCACACCCAGCGCTGGACGCAGAGACAGCTCTGCGTCCAGCGCTCGGTGTGGCAACACGTCGTGTTCTGGTTTGCGACTGGTCAATCGTCATCCTGAAGATGCCTCGTTGAGAGGTGAAACACGTGTCGATTTCTTACAGGGGTTTTTATGACACTTGAAGAATAGTAAGCGGAATAGGTTACTAAATATATCTACGTCTATTGTATTTTACTTTTTCTTACTTATTTAGTACATTAAAAAAACTTTTGATATCTATTGCATGCTAACAATTTGTGCCGTATTTTATTGTACGAATGTTTAAGCAAATATCAAATATACGACACATAAATTGTCAGCATGCAAGAAATATTAAAAGTTTTTTTTGTAATAAAGAAGTAAGTATATTAGTGTACGTAATAAATTTCGTAATGAGACGGTTCAACTTTTATCATTTAATGTAATACGTAACGTACGTAATGTTTTTATCAAATAAAAACTTAAATATGGCTCATCGAGGTCCAAACAAATCAAATATTTATTCGCATAATATGCGTGGTACATGAATGTTACTTATCATTAACAGAATCCTCATATTTACCTTGCTGGTATGCGAACCTTATCATAATAATATTTTAGTAAAATTAGCTTTAGAAAATAAAAGTTTGGCTTTATAGAGCGTTGTCTCTCTGTCACTCTAATACGTCTGTGGCAGTCTCTAAAACTCGGTGTCCCATGATGGTTCACTCTGCAAAATCATTTAAATAAAAAGCGACTCTTGCTACGAAACAATAAAGTGTAATTCACCTTTAGGTCGCTCAGCGCTCATTACCTACAGTTATAATCATATAGAAGTTGCCTCTCTTTCTATCGCGTAACTCTTATATCTTCTGACTACGTTACGCTCACTGAATTGATCTTTATTGTCGTTACAATAATGGTATATCCACACATGGCACTGACACGGACGTGTGTGAACGATTTCATACAAAATGTACACACCGATATTTTTTGAGCCCCTGACGGAGCACGTTCCTTCCACGTCCCGGCAAACTGATCTTTATTCTTACCACAATAGGGTTGCTGTTAGGTTACTGCTGTCGGAGGTAAAACAACTATAAAAGTACTGTAGGAACACGGATATTTTTAAATGCCTACAGATATTATGGGGAACTAGACACTCGAATATCTAGATCGATTTATAAATATTCACGTATTTTAGCGTTATTTATTAATTAAGACTGATATCTTGCATTAAACCAATGAAATGTAATCGTTAATCAAGTTAACATTCCAATTTCTAATACAGTATTTTATTTTGCAATTGATGTACTTAATTTAATTGTTACTTTTTAATAAATGTTATTAATCTATATTCAATGGTTTTATTTTCAAACAGTAGCCCGATCTTGCGTACTTATTTATACGTTTAATTCGTCAAGGACTTTCTAATCTTTAGGCCCGCGGGCGGCCCATCTGGTAGCTTAGCGGGATAATATTATGTATGCCAACTTGTATGCAATATGCCCATGATGCACTCATCATCTGCCAAGAAAATTAGTAAGTTAGTATACCTGGCTAGTAGTAAGTCAATAATCATAATAAGTGGTGATTTTTACCAAAGACATGAAAATTATTTTAACTGTGACATAGACTACCATTTTTACCCCGTCAGGGGTAGATTTTTTAAAAACCCTGATACACATTTTTCTTTGTTTTAAGTATAAATACTGAGTTTCGCGTTAATCGGACCGCGCGTTAAAATGCTTCTATACAAACTTTGACACCCCCTGAGAAAAACTAAAAATGACAAACTTTACTATTTACTTAGATAAGTATTCGTGAAAATTTTGAAATAGATTGGACCAGGGAATCACGTGTCACTGACTGTAGCAAGGCCACCATCAGGGATTTTAATTTTGATTACACAAAAAATTAGTCGACATTTGTCGCCAAATATCAGAATTTGTCGGTCACTGGTTCAAAAGATATAAGCGTTTATAGGTGGCCGATCTGAAGAGAGTCTCCCCAGCAGGGCCACATTTATATCTTAAAAACTAGGGCACCTAGCGAAGATCTGTTTTCTCCCATAATTTTTCAACAATTTGTCGCAATTTTTCGCCAAATATCAGAATTTGTCGGTCACTGGTTCAAAAGATATAAGGGTTTATAGGTGGCCGATTGGCGACAAATTATGGGAGAAAACAGATCTTCGCTAGGTGCCCTAGTTTTTGAGGTATAAATGTGGCCCTGCTGGAGAGACTCTCCAGATCGGCCACCTATAACCCCTTATATCTTTTGAACCAGTGACCGACAAATTCTGATATTTGGCGACAAATTAGCGACAATTTTCTGTGTAATCAAAATTAAAATCCCTGATGTTGGCCCTGCCAGAGTCAGTGACACGGGAATCACGTTGTCTCATACAAACTTTGCCCCCGTTTTTCACCCCCTTAAGGGAATTTCGGAAAATCCTTTCTTATCGGATGCCTATGTTATACAAAGAAACCACCCTCCAAGTTTCAGGTCTCTACGATCAGCGGTTTAGGCTGTGTGGTGGTTCGCCAGTCATTCAGGACAAAGCATTTTATATGTATATATAGATATAGGGGATGCACTAAGATAGCACGCGAAATTCAATTTTTCTTACGTTTTTTGCAATTTGCAGGTCAGTGTTATAGGTTGTATGTTGATTAAAATATGATTCGCGACCGTAACAATTATGGCTTTATAGAATTATAATCATTAGAATCAGCAATACGTCGTCTCAAAATGATGACTGAAAATCTAATCATTGTTTTTTGCATTTTTTTTATTTCATGGTGATAAGTCGGTGACATACATTTGCAGAACATTCGGAGTAGCTTCTACTTCTCTACTTAGAACGTGGAACGCAGTCTCGCAACCGCATGTGGACACGGAAAAATATCGCACCGTGCACCCACCCGTGTGTTTGGTTTTGGATCGGATGTCGGATCGGAGCATTGGACTCGTTCATAAATACTTTTTGTAGTAGTATATTAGTGTACGTAATAAATTTCGTAATGAGACGGTTCAACTTTTATCATTTAATGTAATACGTAACGTACGTAATGTTTTTATCAAATAAAAACTTAAATATGGCTCATCGAGGTCCAAACAAATCAAATATTTATTCGCATAATATGCGTGGTACATGAATGTTACTTATCATTAACAGAATCCTCATATTTACCTTGCTGGTATGCGAACCTTATCATAATAATATTTTAGTAAAATTAGCTTTAGAAAATAAAAGTTTGGCTTTATAGAGCGTTGTCTCTCTGTCACTCTAATACGTCTGTGGCAGTCTCTAAAACTCGGTGTCCCATGATGGTTCACTCTGCAAAATCATTTAAATAAAAAGCGACTCTTGCTACGAAACAATAAAGTGTAATTCACCTTTAGGTCGCTCAGCGCTCATTACCTACAGTTATAATCATATAGAAGTTGCCTCTCTTTCTATCGCGTAACTCTTATATCTTCTGACTACGTTACGCTCACTGAATTGATCTTTATTGTCGTTACAATAATGGTATATCCACACATGGCACTGACACGGACGTGTGTGAACGATTTCATACAAAATGTACACACCGATATTTTTTGAGCCCCTGACGGAGCACGTTCCTTCCACGTCCCGGCAAACTGATCTTTATTCTTACCACAATAGGGTTGCTGTTAGGTTACTGCTGTCGGAGGTAAAACAACTATAAAAGTACTGTAGGAACACGGATATTTTTAAATGCCTACAGATATTATGGGGAACTAGACACTCGAATATCTAGATCGATTTATAAATATTCACGTATTTTAGCGTTATTTATTAATTAAGACTGATATCTTGCATTAAACCAATGAAATGTAATCGTTAATCAAGTTAACATTCCAATTTCTAATACAGTATTTTATTTTGCAATTGATGTACTTAATTTAATTGTTACTTTTTAATAAATGTTATTAATCTATATTCAATGGTTTTATTTTCAAACAGTAGCCCGATCTTGCGTACTTATTTATACGTTTAATTCGTCAAGGACTTTCTAATCTTTAGGCCCGCGGGCGGCCCATCTGGTAGCTTAGCGGGATAATATTATGTATGCCAACTTGTATGCAATATGCCCATGATGCACTCATCATCTGCCAAGAAAATTAGTAAGTTAGTATACCTGGCTAGTAGTAAGTCAATAATCATAATAAGTGGTGATTTTTACCAAAGACATGAAAATTATTTTAACTGTGACATAGACTACCATTTTTACCCCGTCAGGGGTAGATTTTTTAAAAACCCTGATACACATTTTTCTTTGTTTTAAGTATAAATACTGAGTTTCGCGTTAATCGGACCGCGCGTTAAAATGCTTCTATACAAACTTTGACACCCCCTGAGAAAAACTAAAAATGACAAACTTTACTATTTACTTAGATAAGTATTCGTGAAAATTTTGAAATAGATTGGACCAGGGAATCACGTGTCACTGACTGTAGCAAGGCCACCATCAGGGATTTTAATTTTGATTACACAAAAAATTAGTCGACATTTGTCGCCAAATATCAGAATTTGTCGGTCACTGGTTCAAAAGATATAAGCGTTTATAGGTGGCCGATCTGAAGAGAGTCTCCCCAGCAGGGCCACATTTATATCTTAAAAACTAGGGCACCTAGCGAAGATCTGTTTTCTCCCATAATTTTTCAACAATTTGTCGCAATTTTTCGCCAAATATCAGAATTTGTCGGTCACTGGTTCAAAAGATATAAGGGTTTATAGGTGGCCGATTGGCGACAAATTATGGGAGAAAACAGATCTTCGCTAGGTGCCCTAGTTTTTGAGGTATAAATGTGGCCCTGCTGGAGAGACTCTCCAGATCGGCCACCTATAACCCCTTATATCTTTTGAACCAGTGACCGACAAATTCTGATATTTGGCGACAAATTAGCGACAATTTTCTGTGTAATCAAAATTAAAATCCCTGATGTTGGCCCTGCCAGAGTCAGTGACACGGGAATCACGTTGTCTCATACAAACTTTGCCCCCGTTTTTCACCCCCTTAAGGGAATTTCGGAAAATCCTTTCTTATCGGATGCCTATGTTATACAAAGAAACCACCCTCCAAGTTTCAGGTCTCTACGATCAGCGGTTTAGGCTGTGTGGTGGTTCGCCAGTCATTCAGGACAAAGCATTTTATATGTATATATAGATATAGGGGATGCACTAAGATAGCACGCGAAATTCAATTTTTCTTACGTTTTTTGCAATTTGCAGGTCAGTGTTATAGGTTGTATGTTGATTAAAATATGATTCGCGACCGTAACAATTATGGCTTTATAGAATTATAATCATTAGAATCAGCAATACGTCGTCTCAAAATGATGACTGAAAATCTAATCATTGTTTTTTGCATTTTTTTTATTTCATGGTGATAAGTCGGTGACATACATTTGCAGAACATTCGGAGTAGCTTCTACTTCTCTACTTAGAACGTGGAACGCAGTCTCGCAACCGCATGTGGACACGGAAAAATATCGCACCGTGCACCCACCCGTGTGTTTGGTTTTGGATCGGATGTCGGATCGGAGCATTGGACTCGTTCATAAATACTTTTTGGTCACGTTTATACAATCGACTGGCCGACCACTGGCCGGAATATGACACAACGGTAACGACTTTCGAAATTCAAAATAAACAAATTATTTTCCAATGTGTATAATTTTATAATGATACCAAAAATTTACAATAATAGAAACGGTTTTGTCAATTGTATTTTTACAAGCATTATTGTATTATATACTGTATATCTTTTGAAACAGTTGTTAGTTTTGTTAATCAAGGCGTTAGAATCAAAATCTTTGTGATAGCAGGCCAGGCATGTTAATAAGTAAGATACCTGACAATGACGGGGGAAAAGGAGAGAGCGTCGCAGTTCCCGAAGAGGAGAGCGATTCACATGAATATCAGACAGCCAATCAACTTTTCGAACTTATGGCTAAAAACCAAAATTTTGACACCACTGGTAAGTGCTTTTTTTTTTGTATTTTTGCGTGTTATGGTAAGGTTGGTATTGTTTAGAGCCAAAAGTAATTCAGAATAAGAGGGGTTGTAACCGTCTGGCTCTCTAATGGTTCTTCTCATCCTATAACTAGTGAAAGGGTGGACGATGCATGACTGCCATGACTCCGTTTGAACTGTTGACAGGTGGAATGACTGAGCTTAATAAATATTCAATAATTTAATTTCATGAAACTTCTCGTTAGCAATAAGTAACAATATTTAGTGATTATTATTGAAACGTTCATTTAGATGTTGACAAGCTAACAACCAGAGATTTAGTGCTTCTGTATAAGAACATCGACCTGGGGACGAAGCTTATGTCAAACGCTAACGAACTGAAACGCAAGAAACCGAACCAGCACGTCGAGAGCGTGGTGTACAACGACGAGGTGGAGTCGGACTCTGACGTCAGCGAAATGTACAGCAACGAGGACCTGCGCAGCGTGTTCCTGCTCAACAGTGAGCGCCTCGACCTCCTCAATGCGCCGTCCTCCGCAGAGAACACACTCTGCCACAAACTAGGTGACCTCGAGATGCAAACCTCTAGCCTCACCACCGAATACGACAAACAATTCCTGTTCAAGGACCCATACATAAAAGAACAGCTCAAAAGCTTAAAATTAATTAACAAATCTTCCGATTTTGACGGCACAGTACTCCCAGCTTCATTACTTGACTACATTTGTTGCAAACGCCTGGAAGATAATTACAACTTTTACATGGACAATATAATTAGATACGTTAAGAATACGATAGACCAACTAAAGCGTATCAGCAACGGTGACTATTTAACTGATAAAGCTAAGGAAAAGTGGCGGGAAGTTGAGAACACTGCGGAAGATCTCCACGCGAATACTAAAGTTCTGGCGACGTCTACCAGCATACCGCTACATGTGGAACGAAAGATTAGCGGCCAAAACACTACTTGGGATGACATTGTTCATTCAGCAGTAGATATTAGATCTTTATCAAAAATTCTCGAAAAGAAAATTGTTGTGGAAGTACCGAAACTTTTATGTGGATCATATAGACTTTTGAGCAAATGTTGCGCTGAAAATCTTATCATAAGTTGCAAGAAAGATAAGCGGCCAGTTGAGGAAAGAGTCGATGTGGTGTTCCAGTTACAACGTTCCGAGACAGGACAGGTTATCAGCAACATCAACTCGATAATGATTCTTCAATCTGCGCCTGTTGAACGCGGTAATAACATCAAGTAGTATAGGTTATGTGAGTATTTTTATAGAAAAGAAAAGATTGTATATTTATTTTTTATTTTTCAGATACACTTGGACCAGAAGTGCTGCCCTTACCTTTGTCTTATATAGAACAAACTAATGATAAACCCGTTCCTGAAAGGAAACCCAAAATACTAGAATTGGAACCGATAATTTTCAACGAAACGGTACATGAAGTGTCCGAAGATTCTGGGTGTAGCACTCACTCCATCGGCAATCCTATCGAAGATGCATTTCTAGAGAGCATTGATTATGCATGCAGCGATAATGACGTTAGCGTTTCGTTAAAGAACTCCAGCTATCAGGCATCGACTGACTCTAGTGAGGCATTAAAAGAAATCCTAGATAGGAAACATAAGACTGCACAAAAGGAAGAAGCTTGTGATATGCTTCCTGACGATTTGCGTTTGACTGTACGAAAGTTGACTATGCAGAGTGCTTTAACAGAAGAAAGCGGGGAAGAAATATCTCAGTCAACATCTAAGAAGAAGAAATCGCCAACGCGAGTCAGAATAAAATCACCATACGAGAACCAATCCTATATTATGGAAGAAAAGAAACGAAGGAAACTATTAGAAGTAAGAGAGAGGCGAGAACGGAAGAAAATGGCGCTAGTGGAAAACTGCAAGATTACAAAGCATAAGTACGCAAAAGGAACCACTCTGCCGCAGTCTGCTAGCTCAGTTACAAAGTTGTCGATATCCAATAAATCTTTCTATAATTCAATCTACGGACAAACTACGAACGTCGATCCTAGTAAACAAGATAGAAAAAGAAACCGAAAGGGAGAAAAACAGGACGTTTTAGAGATAAATATCGATGATAATGAGGGCGAGAACGACGTGTCGGTGATGTCAGCATCAGATAAGAACAGCAAAAAATATATCAACAGGAGCTACTACTTAGATGAAGCCGTTACGGAAATGATGTACACCAACATGAAACGAAATGAAAACGATGCAAAAGATTTATATTCTACATCCACTTCAGTCTTGTCCAATGAATTCCAAAATAATTTAAATTACCTTTCGCAGCTTATCGGTCCGTCTGAAAGCGACCTTAATATTGACGACGATGAAACGTTTTCGGATAAAGTTAAGCCGTAAGTACATACATTGTATACTTAAAGGAACTAATAGAACATTGGTAGTTTTATGTAATGTTATACCTTTTTATATTGACAGGTCGAGTGCCATAAAAGTTGATGATACTACAGATGAGAGTACTTCAAAAGAGTTGCTTACATCTCAAATGATACTCAATCAAATTCCATCAAATTCTCCAAATATAGATAAGCAAGATAATACTGAACCGAAGAAGCTTACCACTTCAGTAGAATGTAGAAAAAGTATAGATAAAATATATAATTTGATGAATAAATTAGGGAAGGGTCAAGAGACTGAAAATAAGTCGACAAAAAACAGGTTCGTTTTGAGTACTCCCAAAAAAGTCGATGAGAAAGCAGGTCAGACGAGCTCGACGTGTCAGGGCAGTGAGAGTGGAACAAGCCTGAAGCATCATATAACATCGTCTAATTTCAGTTCTGTTAGCACTGACAAAAATAATGCTGAAAAACCTAATAATACTCATAAAAAAAAACCTGGAAGTTTGTCACCTGTCGTACCTAAAGTTATTATCAGCTCGAAATCATCACTGATCCCTAAAAATGAAGTAGAAAATCCTTTGAAAGCAATATCACAAATTTTACATGAATTTGAAAATGTACAAAAAACTAGAAAGAAGTCTAACACTGAACAAAAGCATGCTAAGAAAGTTGATATGGCGTCCACTGATGGAAAAAGTGGGTCGCGAAAAAATTCTCTTAAACGGCGCTCACGAATTGACAACCACAATGAGTGTCAGCCCGAGAGGAACGTAAGACTTTTATCCCCAAAAGAAAAAAAATGCAAACAACAAAAAGAGATAGATTTACCAAAAATTCCTTATCAACAAACTCCCTTCCACGATAAGCATACAGAGAGACTACCGAGAAAGAAAATTATAGAAATGTTAGACGAAGCCAAAGAAGCCAGAGGCGAAGCCGTCCGAGGACCTTCCAAATTAAATTCTAGATTGAATTCACTCGCACAGCCGAAGAGATCGTACGTTCAGGCTCACAGTGAAGAGTACCAAATTAAATATGGCAAAACTTTAATAACAGATAGGCTGCAGCGGTTAGCAGCCGCGCCACCGCTTTCCTTGGATAGACCAGCAGGCTCGGGCAGGAACAAAGCGAAACGACCTGGATCCGAGGCAGTTCCCGTTGTAGGATTGAAGCCACCTTCGCCTGTGCCACCCTCAGGTGTGTAAAGGTGAATTTTATTTGATTTCTTGAAATTACAATTAAGATTGTAAAAAAAAATTCAAGGTCGATTTTTTTACCAACATATAATAACACATGTTCAAGATCCGACAATAATTCGAGCCGGAATGTTTTATTTAATTTAGTTGGCCCCACGGATCTGCCATTTTCGAATGTTCAACCGTCTCAACACGACACACTTGTACAGTTGTTTAATATAATTTAGAGCCAA
Source organism: Lithophane semibrunnea (assembly GCA_947363905.1). NCBI lineage: Eukaryota > Metazoa > Arthropoda > Insecta > Lepidoptera > Noctuidae > Lithophane > Lithophane semibrunnea. The sequence goes on along the minus strand of OX376202.1, from coordinate 1,943,418 downwards.
TTTATAGTACAGTTGTATAATACAATTTAGAGCCAATTTATAGTACAGTTGTATAATAAAATTTAGAGCGAGCATTCAGAACACGTCACTCTCGGAGCAGCAGTCCCGAAGCTAAAGAAAGGCTGAACCAAGTGATGGGGTCTTCCTATAAACAAGCTATCGTGCCGGAATCGCCCCAAACATTGTGAGTTAATCATTTGAACACTTGAGTAATTGTTTCTGTTTTTTTTAAATCAATTATTATGATGTTGAATTAGGGGCTCGTGGCTACATATTATCAGCCGCACTGGTCGATCTAAGATTACGCTATGCTTGCCGCGGTCGTTTAGTGGATGGGTGACCATCCATTACATCATCGAGACCCAGGGGTCTCGATGATGTAATGCCGATGATGCTCGATGATGTAATGACCGGCTTAACGTATTTTCCGAGCCACGCCTGCGTGGCTCGGAAAATACGTTAAGCCGGTCGTGGTAGTCAGATCTATGCAGCCGTTACGGGTAGTCAGAAGCCCAAAAGTCTGATCACCAGTCTATCGCGTTACCCAGTAAATGTGTCGTGGAGGTCAGACAGGCAGTCGCTTCATGTAATACTGGTATTCAGCTGCATCCGGTTAGACTGGAAAACGACCCCAACACATTTAGGAGAAGGCTAGGCAGATTGATTAACGATTACTTGGTTGCATTTAACATTCATATTTACGCAGAATGAAAAAAATGGTGGCAGTTGAATCATACGTGAAAAATCATTATGGACGGGCAAGGCCTGCCTCGCCAGTCAACAGCGAGCCTCCGAGTGCACAGAAGTCGCGCGTACCTCTACTGCCGAACGACATTGAACTGGGTGTGTACCGCAGCTCGGAAACTAGATTTATTAATTTTTAGGGTTCCGTACCCAAAGGGTAAAACGGGACCCTATTACTAAGGCTCCGCTGTCTGTCTGTCTGTATGACCGCCCGTCTGTCACCAGGCTGTATCTTATGAACCGTGATAGCTAGACAGTTGAAATTTTCACAGATGATGTATATCTGTTGCCGCTATAACAACAAATACTAAAAATAAAAATAAAATAAATATTTTAATAGAGTTTTTTGCTCGTTTTTGCTCGATATTGAAAACGACAACAGGTAGACGCTTGAAATATTCACAGAATATTTAGTTACATATTCACTTTAAAAATAAATAATTAGATTAAAATAAAAGAAACATTTAAGGGGGGCTCCCATAGAACAAACGTGATTTATTTGCCGTTTTTATAGATAATGGTACGGAACCCTTCGTGCGCGAGTCCAACTCGCACTTAGCCGGTTTTTTATTCAAATCAAATCAAATCAAATCAAATCACTTTTATTTGTTAACACAGGTAAAGAATACAGATCTTGAGTTTGGTGAACAGAACGCTATGTTATGCCAGGAGACATACAAATATGGTGTGCATCTATCTAAATAAAATGAATTTAAATTTAAAAAACCAGATGTTTGACAATCATGCATAATTAAAATTACAGAATAAATCATAAAAATTATATAATATTATTTAAAAATTGAATGATGTCAGATTTAAATGAGGAATTATTTCGTTATAAATGTCAAAAAAAAAAAAAAAAAAAAAAAAAACCATTTCAGAATAATTGAAAATGTCAAAAATTATTAAATGTCAATATTTATAATAAATTTCAACCTCAAATTAATTCATCATTTATGTTTTTTCATACAAAATAGAAACAAAGCACTATATTGAGTCATCATTTAAAAATTCATCCAGTGTGTAGTAACATTTGTCACTAAGCAAGCTATTAAGTGCCTTTTTGAATTTTAATAATGGCATATTTCTTATGGCATCCGGTATTTTATTATAAATTTTTGGAGCGTTGCCGAAAAGGCTTTTACGCATTAAACTGTTTTACATTTAACATTACATAGTTTGTTACAATATTGAGTACGCAATGGATTTCTTCTGACTGCCGATAAGCTGACAAATAAATGCGGGTTTTTTTTTACAAACAATGCAATTTCCATTATATACATTGCTGGCAGTGTCAATATCTTTAGTTTTTTGAAATACGGAATACAGCTATCCGTCGTTTTTAGACCACACATAGACCTCACACAGCGTTTCTGCATTCTAAAGACAACCTCCCTATTAGCTGACTGCCCCCAGAAAATAATACCGTACCGTAAAACAGAAGCTGCAAGTCCATGGTATGCTGTTAACAATGTCTCAATATTAACCTTTTTTGAAAGTTGGAATAGTGCATACGCAGATTTACTTAGTCTTTTACATATTATGTCAGTATGAATGTTCCAAGTCAATTTATTATCAATAGTCATTCCTAAGAATTTAGCACTATCAACTTCCTGAATTTTATGGTCTTTATAATTGATATTAATGTTATTATTCTCACGACGCTGATGGTATTGCATGATGTTGGTCTTGCTTAGGTTAATTTTCAAATTATTATCATCAAGCCAGTTTATTATTTTAGTTAAAGATTCATTAATATCATTTTCATAATTATTTATGTCATTGCATTCTATTATAGCTGTGCTGTCATCTGCAAAAAGAACCATCTTTTGCTGAATTATTTTTGGGAGATCATTGATGTAAATCAGAAATAGAGGTGGTGCCAATACGCCACCTTGGGGTACGCCATATTTTATGGGTCTTTGCTTTGAGTAGTAAACAGTTTCTAATTTGGTTTTGGGACATAATCGAGAGACTTCAGTGCATTGAACTCTATTAGTTAAATATGATTCTATCAATTTTAGGACATTTCCCCTTACGCCGTAGCCATACAGCTTTTGTAGCAATATCCCATGATCAACATAGTCGAAGGCTTTCGTCATATCAGTAAAAATAGTACAAATTGGATTATTTTTATCAACTGATGTCATAATATTATTAATTAAATCAAACAGTGCCAAGTTAATATTTATGTTTTTGCGAAAACCTTTCTGTTCATTGCAGAATAAGTTATATTTTTCAAAATATGTGTACATGGAGTTGTATATAACGTTCTCAAAAATTTTGGACAAGACGGAAATTTTTGCAATGGGTCTATAGTTTTTCATATTCGTTTTGTCATCTTTTTTAAGTAAAGGTTTAATAATAACTTTTTTTAAGCTATTTGGAAATATGCCATCAGCAATACAAAGGTTAATAATGTGAGCTAATGGCTTTGCTATATTTTCCTTTACTATTCGATATTGATTTGCTCCTAACTAATTTCTTTTTGGTCATGTTATAGCGTCTTCGACCTCATCTGCACCATTTCAAGAATCTACCGAGTTAGGAAGCCAGCTACACAATATTATAAACTCGATTATGAGGAGTACTACTACACAAGCTCTGGAGGTACTGACTGAATGTCACGAAAGCAATTCGTTTGCTGAAAATATACCCAGTGCCGAACGTCTGAGAACGTCTTCTGATTCTGAGTACGCTGATATATTAGATGATAATAATGTTATAACGTCGGTCGAAAATGTCGAAAAAATCTCTGAAAAAGAACAGAAGCCAACCGATTTTGGAAATACTGGCGCTATTCGAAACGATATACAACCTGTTAGATCAGTTACAGAATTAGAAAAGTTAGAAAATGCTATAAGTAACCATATCCCGGTGGGCACTTTTCAAAAACGGTTACGGATCAAAAACTTGACCATGTCGCCAAAACAATCGATGCAGCAAGTATTCGTTCTACAGTCCGGAGACGCAGGCTCGCTCATTGTTCAAACTCCAATCGCACAAAACCCAAAAGAAAAAAAAATTGATGAAAACTTTGCTGATTTAACCTCTTTGCCTATGTTATCGAAATCTCATTTAGATTGGAGATTCGCCAATTTCCCTATGACAATTTCAACTGTTGGTTATGCATTTCCGGATTATAAATCAACCCAGCGCAGTTCTAACTCCTTTATACAATCATTTGACGAACTTTCAATAAAATCGGAGCCGGAAAAGCTTTCAGTTACTAATCATAAAAGTAATGAAGACACTCACAAAAATGTACAGCCTAAACTTTGCTTCGAACACGCTGCTCAGGTTGACTTTCTGGCCGCTACTACATTAGTCAGTGTAGGGATCAGCAGTACTTATATTCATATCTTGGAACCAGACAAAAAGCAAGAAATAAAACAGGGTGATGCAACCAATACAGAACCAAAGCACGTTTTCAAAGATTTCAGTGAAAAAGAAAAAGTGGAAGATCCATTAGATGGCGAACAGGCACAAACCCACACTGTATTAGGGAAAAATGAAAACTTGCCTGAAGCTGATAAGCCTGACAACATTGAAAACACGACGTCCTTAGACATATTAGTCGGACTCTTAAACGAAATTCAAAATATCACAACATGTCAAACACAAATGACCAAGGGTGATAAAACCCCTCCTGTGAACCAACAAAACAAAGTATTGGAAACTATTTTGATAAATGAAGCCGCTGCACTGGGAAATTCTATGAAAAGCAGTAATTGCGATGTAGTTTCTTTTACGTCTCTAGACAGACTCCGAAAGTTAGAGTCTAACCCGAGTCTGTACTCTTTCTATTTATCCGACAATGAAGGGTCTGAAAAGGTTGGTAGTCCATTGAATTTCCCTAAGGAAATAATACCAATTTACCCTAACGAAATGTGGTGTCCCAAACGAATTTATGTTGATAAAGAAGTAGGAGTAGACTTCATAGACACAGAGGCCGCTCAAATGCTCTCGCCTGCCATGAGTCGCAGTACAAAAATGGCTAACTCACTGATCAGAGTGCTTAGCGAGCCGTCTATACAATCAATGTTCTTTGCAGAATGCCCTGATATCAATACAAAAGTTGCATCAATAGATCATAAAAGCATTTTAGAAATTCCACATATATTAGTTACAAGAGAACCCAAACAGTCTCTTGATTTGAATGATGTTAATAACCAAATAATCGAAAAGCCAAACGAAAATAAGTCACATAAAAAAACAACAGAATCCTTTGAAACAGAAGGGATTAAAAATATGAGGAAGGCAAGCAACGACAAATTTCGTTTTAAAACAGACTTTGATCCGATTATGAAAATGAAAAGAGACATCTTAGTTACGGTTTATTCAATTTTGGTGTTTACTGTGTTCGCTGCTTTATCTTTTCCCGAAATGTTGTATCGTATTTGAGAGTCGTGAAATGGATTAGTATTGGGCCATATATGCAGTATAAAGTTTTGATTACCTACTATTCTTTTAGTTTTTATATGCTTTTTATATTTAATACTTTTAAATGTATTATTCTCTAGTAAGTTTCTAGGTACACAATGCTACACATCAGGCTATACATTTGAAGTATAAGCTGACCTTGCATTGTACGGAAATCCTATACAATGCGAGATCAGCATACACTGGAAATGTATAGCTTGCTGTATAGCCGTGTGTACTTAAAATAGTAGGTACCTATGTAGGTATATTATAGTCTTTTCAACCAAAAGTATCAAAAATAATGTTTTGGTAAAGTTTGTGAAGGTACCTACCGACATCAATTGCCGTAACTATTTAATTGTTTATGTAAATGGCCCCCTTTTATTCAAGTGATTTCCTTGTCTTTGCTAAATTGATTGTTTTGAAAAAAATTACGAGTATAGTTTATTTATTTAAAAATATAAGTTGAAAAATTATGATTGATGTTATTTTACTCACAGAGCGGAATCGCCGCACAGGCAGCGACAAGAGACGGCAGTAACTTCTAGTTTCTTTTGATTACTATCTCACAATTACTTATTTTGGGTAAAGAAAATCTTATGCACTTCGTTTTTTCCCCCATTTCAATATTAATTATTTATTAGCAGTGAACCAATTTTGGAAGTGCAGAGCCAGAAATCGCGAAACTACAATCAGGTGTTCCCTACGTTTATGTTCGCATAACTCGTCAAAATGTAGGGAACAGCTGATTTTTTTTTTCGCGATTTCATGTTTGGTCCCATATGAAAGTAGTTCATAATGAAGAGTAAAGTCACATAATTAAGTATCGGTCACTAATTACCAGTCACCCTTTAATATGGTCATTAATTTCCAAACCATGTAACTTAAAGTAAGCGCGAGGAACATTGACCACCATCCCTTCTTATTCCCTATCTCCGTCTCACTCCTCCCCCTCCCCACTGACAGAGACAGGAGTACTGAAAGTAGTCTCTCTAATGTCTTTGACGTGAGTCTCCTCCACCCAGTTGTGTCTCCGCGTGTACATCAGCTGCAACAGCGCTTCTACGCAGAATATCTGAAAGTTTATCAATCAATATTTTTCTAACATTCTTCATTAGGAAGCATTTTGCTAGCAACTTCGTCCGGCCTTATTCCTCGTCTACATCAGGGAACGTCAGTGCAACATTTCTCACTAGACTGCTGCTGATAAATCATTCATCCAATCACAGCAGTTTACTCGTGTTTGACAATTTGTCTCATTCATTTTGCGGTACCTAGTTTTAGTTCGAGAGACCGGCCGGCCGACAGTCTCGTTCAAAATGTGACATAAAAGAGATTTTAACCTTACGACGTTTTTCAGTTAATCCGTCTAGTCTGAAAGTGTATCCAAACACGCTGGTCGATATCTTAGACTCGGGCACCACCAGGTAGTTGTCCTCGGTGAACAGCGGGTAGTCTATGAACTTGTAGCGACCTACCTTTATGGGACATTCTAATCTGTAATACAAAATAATAAGTATTGAAAGCATTCAATAATGTACTTCACTAGTTAGCGATATTTCATATTTCCATACAGTAATATTGCAAAATTAAACAAAACAGGAAAATATTTGACAGCTTTTTGCGACGTTGCCAACTTTTAACGTTCCCAAGTACGTCTCTCTGTAAGGCATACAAACTGGAAATCGAACCACAAAGGGCCGAGTCACACCGGAATGATAACGGCCGGCAGCGACGCGGCAAGCACTTTCAGTGTGAAATAATTTTAAACTTTATCTACATACCTAAAAGACCAGTATCGCTTGAAAAGCTTGAAAAAAGGTCGCGAGGCCGCCCGCGGCGACGCGAGGGGCCGCGCGCCCCGCGCTTCTTGTCGGTGGTTCTGCCTGCGGCTGCCAGAGGCTACGCGCGCCACCGCGGGCGGCCGCGTGCCAATCTAAACTAGTCGAGAGGAGACTAGACACGTGGGGTCTGGAGGTTGCGCGAGGCCGCCAGCGACCCGCTGCCGGTCGCTGCTGGGGGCTGCCGGCCGCTGCCATTCCGGTGTGACTCGGCCCTCTAAGGCTGCGTTGAAGAAGTTTCCAACCGTGATGATGAAAGACAGGCTTTTCGGTCAGTGGGTCATCTTTTCTCAAATCAATAGGAAGAATATGACAAAGGCCATCAAGAAACATTTACAAATAAAGTCAAGCTCTCACTTAGGGTGCGCATAGTGGAACAGCATATTATTATACGTCTCTTGCTCGTTCTCATCGTCGGCCTCGTCGCTGCAGCCGTCCTTCACCAAGTAGAAGGATCGAAAGAAGTCGCACGACTCCATGTTGCGAATGTCCACGCATTTTTGCATAGTTGCCTGGAAACAAGAAGACTGTCTTACCGGCCATTAAATTACCACATGACAAAATGCAATTTCGTTGTCTGTAGGTCAATACTCTGCTTAATATTCTTACCACTCGGGAGAGACCAAAACAAAAAACACTTCTTGTTATTGTATACCTACTTATTAACGCACTCATCATCCATCTTAATCATCCACAACCAGCCTTCACCCACTGCTGGTCATAGGCCTGTCTCGGCTGGTGGCAATCTTTCACCGCTTGTTTTTGACTTCCAATGGTGTCTTCAGATCTCATTATAACGACTATGGCTATGTATTTTAAAACATAGTTTTTATTGCGTTATTTTTATAATCTTTGCGGGTCCCATAAGCATGGATGGGCACCAACCGAGCACGTCCAACGACGAGAGAATGCACAAAGCAACTGCTCGCTCGCCGGTGACATTTTCACTGAATGAATGAGCGGAGCAATCGTTCGCCGAGTCCAACCGATCATCACTGAATAAACATGTTCTCAAGTGTTTTCGTTTACGTTTGCTCGCTCAGAACTGTTCAGAGCGGTAAGTGAAACAGCTCCTCTTCCAACTTGCTGTCTGACTGAATGGATATCTTTACTTTACCAGGGCATGTGCTATTCTTGTTTATAGTTCGTGCCGATAAACAATCACAGAACTGGCAACACAGTGCATGCGATACTGCATTAGGTGTGGTGAAGGGTGGGCGTTTTGGGGGACTGTCTTAAGTAATTTTTGACGTTCGAAAAGTACTGATTCTCAGTGTGCGTCAGAATGGCTGGTTGGTGAGCGTCAAGATGAAAGAGCGCCAATTTAAAATGTACTACATATGTACTATTTGTACCCTAAACAAGACATTTGTACCTCTAGAGACAAAGGAGATATGTCAAGATTTCCCTGGTCCCGCCACTTTGACGTCAAAGTGGCGAGGCATTCTGGAAGCGCTACTCACTGGCGGGTAATTCACACCTGAAGACTTAGTACTACATACGTATTGCTGTATACTCAATTTTCAATACAATTGTAAGTGCCAAATTAAAGTTATGTGATTAAAACACTAGTCCCGCCAATTTGATGATTTATGTTATCACTGAATTCATCACAAGATGACGGGATCAAGCCCCCAATTTAAAATGTATCACATTAATGTGTTTGTACTACATATGTACTATTTGTATCCTAAACAAGACATTTGTACCTCTAAAGGTAAAGGAAGTATGTCAAGATTTCCCTGGTCCCACCACTTTGACGTCAAAGTGGCGGGACATTCTGGAAGCGCTACTCACTGGCGGGTAATTCACACCTGAAGACTTAGTACTACATCGTACAGGTGTATACCCAATTTTCAATACAATTGTAAGTGCCAAATTAAAGTTATGTGATTAAAACATTGCTCTCGCCAATTCGATGATTTGTGTTATCGCTGAATTCATATGAAAATTGTTAGAGCTCGTGCAAAATCAAATGTGGAACTTAGTACGTGCTTAGTACATGAACGTGTGTAATTTTCATATTCAAAACCTAAGTCCATCAAAAGTTATTATTTATCGTTATCATTGGACAAAAATGGACACATTTATGCAGAAATAAAACAACTGAAAATGGTTTTGATAATTATATATTTATATATACATATATACAGGGCGTCTCACGAATATGCCACATGGAGGGAAAATACCTTGAATATTGTAGATGGAACATTTTACTGAAAGAAGACATTATTTGAATTTAAAAAACAATTTAAACTGCATTCATAGATATTTAAATAATTACATGGTTGAATCGGGAATTGAACCCGTTACATGAGAAAAATAATCACTCTGTAACTTGATCATACCGATCGAAAGGCTTCATCATAGGGATTATTTTTTGCTAAATAACATAGTGTCACAAATAAAAGGAAGACCATGAATTTTAACATTTTTAATACAAAATTAATCAATTTATCAAATGCTCAAAATGAGTCCCTTCCTGTTGAATACAAAGTCGCACTCTTGTGATTATTTCGCTCCCTGTCGATTTTTTGATCTTGTTCTGGTGGATATTTAAATTCTACTAATAAATCTAAATTCTACTTGTAGCTCGTGGACACTTTCATACTGTTTCTTGTAAACTAAATTTTTTACTTAACCCCATTAAAAAATCTAACGGGGTTAGGTCTGTTTCACATCAAATGTTAAAATTCATGGTCTTCCTTTAATTTGTGACACTATTTTATTTAGAAAAAAATAATCCTTATGATGAAGCCTTTCGATCGGTATGATAGAACTACAGGGTGATTATTTTTCTCATGTAACGGGTTCTATTCCCGGTTCAACCATGCAATTATTGAAATGTCTATGAATGCAGTTTAAATTGTTTTTGAAATTCAAATAATGTCATCTTTCAGTAAAATGTTCCATCTACAATATTTAAGGTACTTTCCCTCCATGTGGCATATCTGTGGGACACCCTGTATATATACATTAAAATTAATAAATACATTGTTAAAACACAAAAGATGGTAAAAAGACAAAAGTTTTTTATTAAAAATGTTAAACTTAATAGAGAAAGGCTAAATTTACTTAAACAATTAGATATGTATTCTTTTAACTTGGAACAAAGTACCAGGCAACACAACATTGACACAGAGTACTTGCAATCTGAACTTGACCATTTACAGGAGAAACTTAGTTCAATGACTAATAAATATAATACCTCTGAACATCTAATGAGGGAATATGTGTTGGCAATGAATGAGCTGGTGAAATCACAAACAAACAACTGTGAGCAGTGCCGAACACCATCCAAAGTACTTACACCAGACCATTCATTGACAACATGTAATACCAGCTTACCGCAACCCTGTGTTGATCTGACATTTCCTGCTATCAATAGTTCAAGTAAACAATGTAAACAAAGTGTAAAAAATGATATTGTATTATTTTGTGATGAGATTGGAAAGGACTTAGGCCACTTGTTGACAGATGAATATCCGGGACACTCCATAATAAATTACTGCATGCCTGGTTGTTCTTTGTTTGATATTATGAAAGAAATTATTAAATGTAACTTTAACCAGGACACTACATTATTAATATTTATGGGTAATAGGGGAAATGTGAACAAAGGAGAATTGCTCCAATATTATAGAACATTATGTAATCTTAGTTTAAGAAAAATTGTGTTGTTTACATTCCCTTACAGTGAGAGTTTGCCACAGGAAGAAAATAACCTACGATTTGAATTAAATATGACATTACATAATTGGACATTCAATAATAATCTGTTCCATCTAGTTGATACTAACAATTATGTTGGTAATAATTTACATTTGACAAGAGATAGATATAATATTCTTATGTACTATCTTTCTACCTACTATAAAAGACAGATAGCTGTGTCGCTATCATATTTTTTTTCTATTTCAGCCAAAAATTTGGCTAAACAACTTGCTTCTTTTGAGCAATGCAATGTAATTTTAAATAATTCTGCCAATAATTTGGCAACAATGAATGACATTGATTATAATTTAAATTAAAAATTAGGACAATAGAGGAAAACTCTTGCCTAATAAACGCAGAAATTATAAATACTGGTTTAAATGATCAAAATGTTACAAAACGTTCTTCTTTACTATCCTCTCACCCATCACATTGTAGTAATTTAAATAATAATAATAATAGTCTAAAAATAGTCCATCAGAATATACAGGGTGTGATAGGTAAGGAATTAGAATTGGAGCTGTTCATGAACTGTAGTTTTATTGATATCTTATGTGTAACTGAACATTGGTTAAAAGTCCACCAGTTCATGTTCAGCTTTAACAACCACCAGGTTGCCAGCTCATTCAGCAGAGTTAATATGATACGCGGTGGGTCTCTAATAATTGTTCGTAACAATATGAAATTTAAAGAACGTAAGGATATTGTGAGCCTCTCTGTTGAGCGAGTTATTGAAATAGCTTGCATTGAGCTTGAGCAGTTCATTGTAATAAGCGTGTACAGGCCCCCATGTGCTTCATATGATATTTTTGAGAAATCTATGGAAGAAGTATTATTAAAGACTTGTAGCAGTAATAAAACGGTTGTTGTCTGTGGAGACTTCAACATCAATATATTAGAAAAATCTGCTACAGTAAATAAATTTATAACTCTATTAAAGTCGTATAACTTGTACAATACATTCTCTGAGCCGACTAGAATAACTGCCACTAGTGCTACCTGTATTGACAATATTTTCACAAACTTAAGACCTTCTAGCCATTTAATTATAAATGAGTTGGACTCTGATCACTGTGGCCAGTTAGTCACTTTCCCTCTGAAAATAGTCAGAGCTCAAAGAAAACTTGTGAGTTTTGTTCCTGTAAATAAAAGTCGCTTAGAACAATTTAAAAATAATTTAATGGAAAAACTACCCGGTTTGCCTTATCACAATGACCCGAATCAAGATTATACCGCACTATTTAACCTCATCAATTATGAGTTTGGGAAGGTTTTCACCTCAAAAACATTGCCTGTTTGTGACCACGTTATATTTAGTGATTGGGCAACACCAGGAATTTACAAAAGTAGGCAAAGGTTATTTGAATTATATCATGAAAAAACATATAACCATGATGAAACTTTTAAAGAATTTGTTAAGAAATATTCTAAAACTTTTAAGAGAGCCTGTTCCTCAGCAAAAGCCATACACATTAAAAATAAAATAAAATCTGTAAATAAAATTAAAACAACCTGGAATATTATTAATTCTGAAACGGGAAGAACGACAGTACGGAATCGTGACTTCCATCTAAAAATCAATGATGTAGATATTAAGGCAGACGTGGAGGTGGCAACTGAGTTTGAAAATTTCTTCACTAATATTCCAATTTTAACAACCAAAACTCTGTCATCGTCGTCCTCGACTTCTGCTTATTCAATAATAAAAGAATGTGTACCAGAATGTGACAAACTTTTTGAATTCACAATTGCTACTGCTAAAGACATTATAGAATCTTTTAAAGAACTCGATGTAAAAAAAACTGCTGACCTTTGGGGATTATCAGTACATACCATGTCCTCAATAATTGATGTTATTTCACCCTTTTTGGCAATTGTTTTTAACTCTTGTATTGCATCTGGTGTATTTCCTGATCTGATGAAACTTAGCAAAGTGATTCCACTGTTCAAGTCTGGCAGCACAACTGATCCCACGAATTTTCGGCCTATTTCGATTTTACCTACGTTGAGCAAAATCTTTGAAAAATTAATTTTTAAACAGATGTTAGGACATTTCAATGCATATAATTTACTCCATTTAAAACAGTTTGGTTTTACAAAGGGTCGTTCAACTACAGATGCGGGCGTGGAATTACTGAAGAGCATTTTCGAGGCCTGGGAGGAGTCGCAGGATGCTCTTGGCATTTTCTGCGACTTGTCCAAGGCTTTCGATTGCGTACATCATGATACTCTCATCAGGAAACTGTACCACTATGGTATGAGGGACAAGGCTCTCGACCTTCTAACTTCTTATCTGAACAACAGAATTCAGAGGGTCGATGTTAATGGCAAGAGATCTGCAGGATCTTCGGTCACCATGGGCGTTCCGCAGGGTTCAATTCTAGGTCCTTTCTTATTTCTCATTTATATTAATGACTTGCCTTACCACATAAGGGATAATCATAAGATCGTATTATTCGCAGATGACACATCCCTCATTTTTAAAATCAAACGCCAGTTAGTCAATTTTGAACAAGTTAACGATGCACTCTCTAAAGTTGTGCATTGGTTTAATGTTAATAATCTCCTCTTGAATGAAAAAAAGACTAAACTCATTAAATTTTCAACGCCAAATGTCAGGCAGCTATCTACCAATGTTAAAGTTAATGGAATAGAGTTGGACCCCGTTGAATCGACAGTTTTTCTTGGAATAACCATTGACGGTAAATTACAATGGGGCCCACACATAGAAAAATTGTCAGGTAGGCTTAGTGCGGCCGCCTATGCCGTTAAAAAAATTAGACAGATAACTGACGTAGATACAGCCAGAATTGTTTATTTTAGTTATTTTCATAGTCTTCTGTCTTATGGGATTCTTCTCTGGGGAGCCTGTGCGGACATTAATGCTATCTTTGTTTTACAGAAAAGGGCTGTTCGAGCCATTTACAACCTAGGTCCAAGAGATTCCCTTCGAGAAAAATTCAAAGAAATAGATATTTTGACTGTAGCCTCACAATATATATTTGAAAACCTATTGTATGTACACAAAAACATATCAAAGTTTAAGAAAATGTCCGATATTCATAGTTTAAATACCAGGAATAAACACAATCTTGCTGTACATCGCACTCGTCTCCACAGAGTAGGCAACTCGTTCATGGGTCAATGTATACGCTTTTATAACAAACTTCCCATTGACATTCGAAACTTACCCATTAAACGATTTAAAAGCTGTATTAAAACCAAACTTTGTAAAAAAGGGTACTATAAAATCACAGATTATTTAGAAGACAAAAATGCATGGGATTGAGCTGCTCGCTCTGCTAAGCATTGTGACATTTTGAATATTATGGAAAGCCATAAAAATATACCTACCAGTTTTATATACAAATTGACATTATTGAATATTATATACAAAATGACATGATGATTACTTATAAGTATTGTTTTATTGTGAATGTGAGGACTATGTGGATATATATTTTTCGTTCTGTTAGTTTTAGGGAAGGTCTGGCAATTTGAGAACTTTATGCGACCTACCCAAACGTCCTTTCTTTGGTATTGTTCGTCGAGTCGTTGAGCTCCTTTAGTTCTGAGTTGAGCTCCACTATTACTGACAAATGCTTGCACTGACTGGACAGGTCCACTCAAATCTGTGTGGTTCTTTCCTCAAAAGACCATTTCAGACTCTTATCTACATGGTCCTCATATGGCCTGACCAAGATTATGTCTGGACTTTAAAGGAGACGGTGACCTCTGAGTTTGTTTCGGCCTTTCTTCTCAGAGTAGTCAGATAGGAAACGCCGACCTCATCTAGCTTATTTTTACAACTTTTTAATATGACGTGTAAAAGTGATTCCAATATCCTATTTACAGAATAAACAATTTCATTTCATTTCATTTCATTTCATTTCATATGTTGATCCAACTCTAATTATAACTGTTGCCTTTAGTGTTCTAATGATAAAAGTTACTTATACATAAAATAAAAAGAAAATTTGTTAAGACTTATTTTAGTTAATTGATTCAGGCGTGACTTTGCAGAAATCCAATATAAAATACAATAGACGCTGATATATTTAGTAACCTATTCCGCTTGACTATTCTTCAAGAGTCATAAAAACCCTGTAAGAAATCGACACGTGTTTCACCTCTCAACGAGGCATCTTCAGGATGACGATTGACCAATTGCAAACCAGAACGCGACGTGTTACCACACCGAGCGCTGGCCGTAGAGTGCTGGATCTGCTATAGAGTTTATAGCTCCGCCTACATCTAGCGGCATCGGGCATTATCGAGCTCATATTTCTCGAAGAATTGGTAAGTGGGAGTGCTACGATGACTTAGAGACGAAAGTTAAGAAGAGTCAAACGTACATAATGCCTAATTGTTTAGTATATGCGCAAAAATAAGTCTTAACAAACTTTCTTTTTATTATATGTATAAGTAACTTTTATCATGAGAATACTAAAGGCAACAGTTATAATTAGAGTTGGATCAATATATATATAAATATATAATTATCAAAACCATTTTCGGTTGTTTCATTTCTGCATAAATGTGTCCATTTTTGTCCAATGATACCGATGAATGATAAATAACTTTTGATGGACTTAGGTTTTGAATACGAAAGTTACACACGTTCATGTACTAAGCACGTACTAAGTTTCCATATTTGATTTTGCACGAGCTCTAACGATTTTCATATGAATTCAGCGATAACACAAATCATCAAATTGGCGAGAGCAATGTTTTAATCACATAACTTTAATTTGGCACTTACAATTGTATTGAAAATTGGGTATACACCTGTACGTATGTAGTACTAAGTCTTCAGGTTTGAATTACCCGCCAGTGAGTAGCGCTTCCAGAATGTCCCGCCACTTTGACGTCAAAGTGGCGGGACCAGGGAAATCTTGACATACTTCCTTTACCTTTAGAGGCACAAATGTCTTGTTTAGGGTACAAATAGTACATATGTAGTACAAACACTTTAATGTGATACATTTTAAATTGGGGGCTTGATCCCGTCATCTTGTGATGAATTCAGTGATAACATAAATCAACAAATTGGCGGGACCAATGTTTTAATCACATAACTTTAATTTGGCACTTACAATTGTATTGAAAATTGAGTATACAGCAGTACGTATGTAGTACTAAGTCTTCAGGTGTGAATTACCCGCCTGTGAGTAGCGCTTCCAGAATGTCCCACCACTTTGACGTCAAAGTGGCGGGACCAGGGAAATCTTGACATACCTCCTTTGCCTCTAGAGGCACAAATGTCTTGTTTAGGGTACAAATAGTACATATGTAGTACAAACACTTTAATGTGATACATTTAAAATTGGGGGTTTGATCCCGTCATCTTGACGCTCACGCTGGTTGCCTGTGGCTTTGGTCTATGAGAGTTAGCCTAGTTTGAATAAAATACTTTTGATTTGATTTGATTAAAAACTCTATTCACCTTCACGGTCCAGCCGTTCTCAATATCCTCGGACACGTTGAACTCCCCACTGAGCAACGAATCGTATGTCTGTGTGGACAAACTCAACTCGGAAACGGTAATGGGGGTTCTTGCAGCGTCATAACAGGGCCCGGCCCTCGTTATCAGCAAGTGCGTCGGTGCCATGGCAGAGGCTGCCAACGATATGTAAAATAGCAAAGTAACTGTTTGACAGAACATCGGAATCATGACTGCTTGGTACTACACCTTGTTACTAAATCATGAGGGATTGTAAACGGCATTTAGGGAGGTATGGTCGGTTATTATAACTCAATTAGTTTTCTAAATTATACGTACCTTTTCACGGTTCTATTACAAATTCTAAAGTGTAATTTCGGTGTTCATCAGTTCATGTACTTGGTATTCAGTAGGTAAGTACACTTACCTACTTTACATTATAATTATTTTTTAATGTTATTATAATGAGAACTCGATATGCAACAAAGTTTGTAAAACATCCATAATAGAAATGGAACCTTGTTTGAAGTATTTAAGGCTATACCAGAACGACCTGCCCGTCATATGAATGTAAGTAAATTAAACGATTGATATGCTTCAGGAAATGGTTACGCCGACTGTCGTAGATCTTGAGTATCAGTACAGCCATGAACGGTAGGTGTTTGGAGAGCTCGGACGGATCTGAAGAAAGAACTGACAATTTAACGTCGAATGTCCATGGTCCGACGACGTCGGGCTGGAGATGCTTATGCGATTGAACTTAAATTCCTTTACTGTGATTGGTTGCAGTTGCAGCCATAATCTTCTTTTCATTCGTGTCGATGGCACGACAGTGTGTCAAATATTGCTGGCTCACTCAAAACTTCAGGGCGTCGTCTGTGGCAGGTTAGACCTCTGCGCTATCTAATTGTGTCAAAAATCTAATTGCGTACCTAGGTAACTTATTTTCGTACAACATTAATTGAGCTGAGCTGAGCTGATTTTTTTTCGAACTTATGAAGCGATGGATTAGCAATTTGTTTCAAACCAATTCAGATTGTGATTGATCGTGTGTTATGCAATTAGGGTGCTGACTGCATGTTTTGGGGCACAGAGGGGCAGGATTGGATGTGAAATAGTAGGTATGCGGCACAGCTCTTACTTAGCCATGAGCTCCTTAGGTAGGTGGTACTGGTAGATAGTGTTGCAGAACAAGCCAGTTTGCCTCGCATTAAAAAAAAAAGATTTTATTTTACGTTATTTCGTAACAATAACTGAGAGGATACTTAATAAAATTAAATTAAAGTATGCCAACTTTAAGCAATGACATACGTTTAGTTTATTATGTACTTACATTATGTTGTATATGGTAGTAAAATAACGTCGGTAAAGTAAATAATGTACTTGGTAGTAAACTTTATAACGTTGTCGATAATAATGGAGATAGTGAAATGTTCCATCTAGATAAATTATATGTAACAAAATCAAATCTTTTTTACAACTGATTCTTTTTTGTTCCATTCAAGATTAATTAACTAGGTATGTACCTATTCAATATTTATCGTCTACTAAATAGGTAAACGATTTGCACGTAGTACCTATATTTTAATGTAGGTATTTAATACATATTCTTCGGGTTAAGCTACGCTTAACCGGGGTTGGTCCGTGGATGGGTGACCATCTTTACATACCGAGACTCCTCCGTGCCTGGTCCCGGCTGTAATTCGTTATTCTTTGACAGTCGTTACGGGTCATCAGAAACCCGAAAGTCTGACAACCAGTCTTACCAAGAGGTATTTAATACCCAGTTACTGCATGGGTTGTGGAGGTCAGATATAGGCAGTCGGTCCATGTAAAATACTGGTATTCAGCTGCATCCGGTTAGACTGGTAGCCGACCCCAACATAGTTGGGAAAAGGCTAGGGAGATTGATTGATTGATTAATACATATTCATGGTGATGTTCAGAGGATGGCCGTGATAAATGATTTTATTTCTGTAAGTAGGTTTGTACAAACACTTTTACACGTCAATCACATTTTTAAAACTAGATGAGGTCGGCGTTTCCTATCTGACTACTCTGAGAAGAAAGGCCGAAACAAACTCAGAGGTCACAGTCTCTTTTAAAGTCCAGACATAATCTTGGTCAGATTATGTGAAGACCATGTAGATTGGTGTCTGAAATGGTCTTTTGAGGAAAGAACCACACAGATTGAGTGGACCTGTCCAGCCAGTGCACGCATTTGTCAGTAATCGTGCAGCTCAACTCCGAATTTAAGGAGCTCAACGATTTGACGAACAATACCAAAGAAAGGACATTTGGTTAGGCCGCATAAAAAGAAAAGAAAGATCCACATAATCTTCACATTCACAGTAATTAAAAATAATATAATACTTTACAAAGTAAATATATATGGTGGTCATATATGACCATATATTCCACCTACCCTAACAATATAGATGCATATACAATCTTATTTTTTGTTTATGCTAAACCCGAAAAAGGGTCATTGTACTCATCATTTTGAACAACTTTTTCTATGGGACTTTAAGGGTATGAGGAACAGGGTGTAAAGTTCACTCATCCACCATAGAAAAGGGAGGATCCTCCTACCAGACGGGTGTTGTGTCTGGCGGGCAACAGCCCAATGATTGATATTGGGTTTGTTGTATATATGTTCACTGCACGGTAAACTCTAATTGCGCGATGCAGGATTTATGTGACGTCAGAATTTTTGTGTGACGTCAGGTCTTGAATGCGTAGTTCGCATGTGGCGATGTAGATACCGCCACAGGACCAACTTTGAAATCGGGAAAAAAAAATCAGCTGTTCCATACATTTTGTCGATTTAAGTGAACACAAATGCAGGGAACAACAGATTTTTGCGATTTCAACGTTGGTCCCATAGAAAAAGTTGTTCAAAATGATGAGTACAATGACCCCTTTTCGGGTTTAGCATAAACAAAAAATAAGGTTGTATATGCTAACATAAGCACCTACTTACATAAATATAACCTAACATATATACGCCAACTGCCCTAACAATAAAGATCATATCTTTTTGAAATGTGCTAATTAACCCCTTTCATTTGATACCCAAAAGCCCCCTGACTACTCTATAATATATAAGCATATAGCATATAGTTCATAGCACAACAATATCGCTCGCCATACATTTATTTAGAACACGTTCACACAATGCTACTTATGTATACTATATATTATTGGAAATGTTGTGCTATGGAATTTTCTAATATAATTATATCTATATGCTATATTTATATTATAAAGCAGTCTGAAATGAGCGTCTTTACCCTCAAGGCGCCAACAATACCTACCTCATTAGTCAAATTATGAATAAGTAAGTACCTAGTTCAGAAGCTATGATTAACATAACAACAGATTAACATAACTGTATGTACATATGATAATCTGTTTCCTCCGGCTCCCTCATAATTTCTGTCTTGCTTCTTGCTTCTTCTTTCTTTTTAATCTATTCATATACCGGTCAAAATCATAACCCTACTTTTTGCTTAGCGGTCGCCGAAGTCGGGTATAAAAAAAAACCTCGCTGGCTCCTAAGTAAAAATAAATTTATTAAGAACGTCACAGATACGGTATTATTACAGCAGTTATAGTGATCAGGTACATTAAAACTTACAATTATTTTACTCGACAGAGTTTACACACAAACTGACACACCTCCCGCTCACACATCATGTATTATTGGCGCACTGCCCCATTCAACTTGCTTCATTAATCAGTCCTCCGGTCCTCCCATTCCATTCCTCACCAGTTGTTCAGTGAGAGCCGAGCCAAACGCACGACCAAAATGGCCGCAGACAATTTAACCGCTCTTCTTAACAAACCCAAAGATTTGCAACTGGTGAGTCCAAAATAACATATCTAAAACCTTAATTAATAAGAATAAAACTAAATAATTCTGATAACAATGCGAGCAATTTGAATTGTTAATCATAATCGATTGATTATTTAAATAACTTTGAGTCGTCTTGAAGTTCAAAAGTACGTATGTGCGAAAGTGAATTTAATTTAATCTGATGTTAAACTGTTTGCTAGGTTACCGATCAATACTTCTGCCAAGGATACGTTATTATCTCCAGCAATGGAATGGAATATTACTTATTATTGGATTAATAGTAAAGATACTACCAGTCAGTGTTTACTTACTTGACGTTATCAATAAATATTATGCTGGCAGCAATTATTATATAATCGGTAGATTAGTTGGATATCCACTGTTGTTAATATTTCCTTATATTGCTGTTATGTAGGAACAATCAAAACAAGTGAAAAATCGAGGATGTAGATTTTTTTAAATGGTTTTTTTTTTCTGCTGCAGGAATATACTTTATTAGCTAACGAACGGCGTTCCCGTTGACCTGTAATATTTAAGCGTCTGTAGATACTAAAAATTTTATTTTTATTTTTTTATAGTAAAGTATTCACATGAAATTTTAAATTGATACGGAAAAGAAACACTGTACAAGTACACTTGTCATACTTGTCTTTTTACGTTGAAATACTTACCTACAAGTGTGCGTATACAGAGTGTTTCTTTCTACATTTTGAGTGGTATTTTTTTTTTAGTATGTGGAAGCTATTCTATTGCGGGTTAACGGGAACGCCCTTTGTTAGTTAACCTATTGTACGTTTCTTGTTTCCCTATACAAGGTCATTTTGTCACTAATATAATTATTGGCCTCTTTAGACACGGTCCACACATGGTGGCTGTCACAGAGCCATTTGGAATAGCAACCTATCTATTAATAACTGTTCTAGTATATATTTAATAACTAGGCTAGGTTTCTTACTAGTCAATAGTGGAAAAAAACCAGTATACCAATCAAATTAACCGTAATAAAAAAACTCACATAGGGTCAGTTTCGATCTACGAGTGCTTACACTACAGTCATACACATTAATATGAATAAAAAGTCGCAACAAAGAGGTTCTATGATCATGGTCTCACAATGATGAGTTTTTGACAGATTCTGTATGGCATATCTGTCAAAAACTGATCATTGTGAGACCACTGACACGTTTGTAAATTAGTAGACTTGGCCCCCTGCTTCGCTGGTCCAGTGGTTGCAAGCGCATGGTCCAGTCCTGGGTTCTATTCCCGGGTCGGGCATAGTGTTATTGGGTTTTTCTATCTGGAATTTCTCAGTGGCAGCCCAGAGTCTGGATTTATGCCTGCGTTGATGGCAATAGGGTCGCCCCCTATTACATGGGACTTAAACATAAATGGCGAAATGTGGGTGTACTATAGGTACACCTCTGCCTAACCCTTCGGGGAATATAGGCGTGATGTTATGTTTATCATCAGAGCGATCATTTAAATTAAAGAGAGTACATGTTACTGGAAGGCACAGCGTGAGAAATCCACTGGACGCGAGAAGCACAGACGGGTGGCCAATGCGGCGATGCTTGGGGGAGGCCAATGTTTAGCGATGATCATCTTTCGGCTGTTTGATGTTAATTAATGTAATACTAATCCATAAATGCTTCTTGTTCCCAGGTGCAAACGCCGATACCACAAATAGCAGACGATGGTGAGTTTATTAAAGTTATTAACTATCTGATGCCCGCGGCTTCGCCCGTGGATGTCGGTTATTATATACTAAAACCTTCCTCGAGAACCACTCTATCGATTGATGAAAACAGCATGAAAATCGATGCAGTAGTTTTGAGTTTATCGCGAACAGACAGACGCGGCGGAGGACTTTGTTTTATAATATGTTAGTGATTATTGTGACTACCTCGCTATTCTAGTTGGTCGCATTGACGTCTAAGCGTGAGGTCATGGGTTCGATCATCGGATCAGGCACTGTAAAGCCGCGGTCCTACGGCACGTTAACTGACAGGCCGAGTCAGGCGTTGCTACGCCTGTCGAGGCCTGTCGCGGCCCGAGCATTCCCACCGCAGGCCACATTGGATGCGACTGTTCTCGCGGTCTGTCGCGTCGGCCTGGCCTGGGCCTTTGAGAAAGCGGGCCGTGGGACCGCAGCATTATTGGCTTTATATATACCTACTAACGTTACATATTAAATTCTTCATTCCCTGACAGATAAAGCACAACCTAAACTGCTGGGTCTAGAAGCATGAAAACACCACTAACAAAGAATTTTTGAAAATCCCCTAAAGGGTTTAGGTATAATAGAGGATGAAAGTTTGTATGGAAGGTCGTCATTTTTACCGATGGGAAATACCATCAGGCACACGTGCAGTAGTACGGCAACTAGCAGTAAGAGGTCTGGATTTGGGTAAGCTCTCTCATACTGAGACTACAAAGAGTTATCTAAGTGACTGCACCTTCACCCACGAAACCACGAAATAGATAAAAGAAGATGTTATCTGCTCCTCACAGATATGCCATACAAAATCTGTCAAAAACTCATCATTGCGAGACCCCTGACACGTTTGTAAATTAGTAGACTCGTGTTGTTATGGGTTAGTGACAACTGGGCCCGAGTCAACTCAACCCGAATAATAATACCAGATATTTTACTGTCGATTACGGTGATTTGTACGGCCAGCAGGCGTAGCATGAGCACCGTTTTGTCGACGGAAGAGTAGACAAAAATTACGTTTCCTGTAGACAGTACGACTGAAGCAAAGTAGAAAGAGTCAACTGCACTTTTTACGAAATTCACTCTTTTACATAATTCGACTCAGAATTCTTTGTTTTGTCGGTTTTGTCATAGGATTTATCGGGTGTCAGTGTGATTTTGACAGTAAGGATAGAAAACTTTCTTCTGAAATAGTCTACCTACAAAAAGACGTAGACAAAGATCGTTAGGTAGAAACATTTCTACGGTGGATGTCGAAAATGAAGAAACGAACTGTCACTTTGTATAGAAAAAGCTATGTCTATTCTTCGTAGAGATAGAAAGCGCCATATTATGCTACGCCTGCTGGTAGAAAATCGATATTTTAAAATAAGTCATGTACGTTATTAATTGTTAATACATGATATGTCAGAAAAAGAAGTGAATGATAGTAACGACTTACAGGGGAGAATGGAAGCAAAAATAGTGTTGCACCGAGCCTAAGTAAGGCTGCCATCAGACGAACTGCATTTCAACTGCACTCCAACTGCAAATTTGCTGTTTGAATGCAGTTACAGTACCTACAGTAGTAAAGCAGTTTAGACCGACTTACTCGTAATGTACTGTAACTGACAGTAGGTACATTACGAGTAAGTCGTACTAAACTGCTTTCAAACAGCAAGAATGCAGTTCGTCTGATGGCAGTTACATATGACGAGGGCAGGCAGTAGAAGCGGTAATTAGCTATTCATTGTATAGGCTCGCCCCCTTTTACATGGGATAGATAGATAGATAAAGTACACCATAAAAATTACAGACAGGAATTAGACATTTTACATAGGGACTTTAAGGGTATCAAAACATGACCTGCGAAAGTGTGAAATGTGGATTTACTATAGATACACCTCGGCCTAACCCTTCGGGGAATACAGGCGAGATGTTATGTTTCTTTACAAGTCTACGTATATTATTATTCACTCACTGGCGTACATGTTTGTGTCGATATAGTTGATTGCAGTTTATCAATTTATCACTAAGTAAATATTAGTGAATGTGAATAGGTACCTACTTAGATTGCTGCTGCAATTACCTACTTTAATTAAACTGCTTCGTTGGTTTAGTGGTTTCAAGCTCTACTGCTGAGGTCTTGGGTTTGATTCCCAGGTCGAGCAGTGTTATTGGATTTTTCTTTAAGAGATTTATTAGTAGCAGCTTGGAGACTGGATTTGTACCCGGTTGATGATAATAGACCTGTTATTACATGGGACTTAAACATACATGGCGAAATGTATGTGTGGGTACTAGAAGTTCACCTCTGTCTATCTCTTCAGGGAATGTTGGCGTGATGTTATGTTATGTTGAGTATGTATAGGTATGAGACTCTTTATCGGTAACTCTTTTACCCGCTGATTAGCTTCCGCGGCCTATCTCGCAGGAAACCTGCAAGTTTTGTGATAAAAAGTATTCTTAGCCCATTGAGAATAGTGGACCTTTTTATTAATGAAAGATTTTTCAAGATAAAGGGAAAGGTATTTTCAGAGATTACCTTTTACAAACAAGAAAACCTGTGAAGACCAGTGTTGGTCATAGGTTAGTAATTATAAAAGCTTGCACGTTCGCACTGCTGGGACACACATAGGCCTCCTCTTTGTGAGACGCAATCCACCACGCGGGCCTAGTTCGGGTTGGTAGAGGGCACATTTCTTCGATTTTTTGGTTCTAGAACATGCCGGTTTCCCCACGATGTTTTCCTTCACCGTTTTGAGAGCAGTGGTGATGAAATAATTTACACAAAGTAAAGCACCTGCTGGGTTCGAACTTAAGACCTTAAACTCGTAAGTCGCGGGCTTTACCACTGGTTCACATTTATACCTAGGTAGGTACTTACTTACACTAAAACAATGAGAAATAGTAATTCCATTCCTTGTACCTAGTCCATCTACTTTACATTATATTTAGATAAAAAATAATGAGAATGTCAACAGCGACAAACAAATTCGTTTTACTTGTGACAATGGTAATGCTAACTCTAAAACTTGATAATAATAAGCAGCTATTAAAGCTATAATATTGTCTCGAAGACAATGGAATATATGGTGAGAATGCATTTTAATAGATTAACACCCAAGACAAACATTAATGCCCCAATTACGTAATGGATCATTAACGCTAAAGATTTGAATGATGCTTTCTAAAACAAGTTAATGTAGGATTAGTATTTAATGACAGTTTTAAAACTTAAAGGTCGTTTCTGCAACTGGCGGATAGTCAATTAGAACGTTATCATATACGCAGATAATAGATATGATTGCAGAATATTGCAGATACTTAGAACATCATCGTAAATTAACGTATCTAGGAACTCGTATGTTTATGCTTAGCATATTTGCAAACAAACCGATAGTGCCTATACTGACCTTCCTCAACAGCACAAGCAAACAAGTACCTAAGTACTCCACTTTATGCTTGTTGGAAGTGTTTGCCAACTTCTTATTATGTACTAGCTGTGCCCGCGACTTCGTTCGCATGGATGTCGGAAAACAATAATATGTCGCTTAGAAAAGTTGTACCTTCATTTAAAAAGGGGGAATCTTTCAACCAGGTCTGGTGATTTTTCCTAGTAAGAAACTGCCAAAAAACTTGTGTTTTTATTTAAGAAAATGCTTCTCTTTATAAAATATTAGCGGTGGAACCACCTGGAGCGTACACAAAAAAGTTGCTAGGGTTGCTCACACGCGAAACAGCTACATAAAGTTGGCCGTGGGAAAAGCAACAAATACTAAGATCCACCCCCGCAACGGATAATGTCTGGCCCTGAGCTTTGTTAATGGTCATGGCGTAACACAGGCTGACGGGGAATTGCACACGCTTAAAACTAAACGGGAAATTATTGGGAATGAGAGGAATTCTTGGAATAAAAACAACATCAATGCAAGCCTTACACATGCCAACAACGATCGAATCGAATGAGCGATGGTCACGAATCATACGAACAAATTACGAAGTATAATACAGTTCGATTCAAACTTAATGGCGGCTCGGAACATGAGGCGAGTCGCTGCGCAGTAACAATTTCATGTGACAGCGGGGGTGAGGGGTGGGGTACTGCGCAGCTAAAAGTTAACTTCCGAGCCGCCATCCGCCCCGCTGCCCGCAAGATTCAAGGCCGAGGCCTTACACACGCCAACAACGATCGAATCGAATGAGCGGCGGTCACGAATCATACGAACAAATTACGAAGTATAGTACAGTTCGATTCAAACTTAATGGCGGCTCGGAACATGAGGCGAGTCGCTGCGCAGTAACAATTTCATGTGACAGCGGGGGTGAGGGGTGGGGTACTGCGCAGCTAAAAGCTAACTTCCGAGCCGCCATTAAGTTTGAATCGATCTGTAACGACTCGTTTCTTGACTTCTTAATTTCAAGATCAATTAGGAGTGAGGCGTATTTATCATCACAGATAGAAATCACAGATATTATAAAATAGCAGATAGCAATTGCTCCTAACGATAAAAAATATCTGTTACTTAAAATCACAGATCCTCAAGACTGTTACTGTTAAAACTTCGGATACGATTTTCGACTTTAACGAAAAGAAATAAAGAAGATATTCAATTGAGTCAATACGTATTTATCGTCTGTACAAAAATCACAGGCTGTGATTTTATAACAGATAGATACGATTTTCGACTTTAAATCAAAAGAAATAAAGATGATATTCGATTGAGATACGTATTTATCAAAAATCACAGGCTGTGATTTAATAACAGATATTTGAATCTGTTATTTTTTCTCACAGTCACAGTGATCACAGATATCGTGTTTCACCTGTTACAACCCATCTCTAAGATCAATACTTTCAACGAATGACAACCCAATAGGTATGGGCGTTATTTCACGTCACTCGTTACAATAACTGGCTACAGGGCATGTAACCGAATAACTAGTTTCGAGTCACACATAAACACGTGATTTTTGTAACTAGTTATATTACAATGCAGTGATCGAATGAAAAGCGAGAAACGAAACAAAACATGCGTTGCGGGCTTATGTTGTTGCTTTCGCGCGTAATATGTACTGCCCTGTAACTACTTGTAGCTACAAAAACTTATTTATTCAAAAAACTTAAGGCTTACGTAACGTAGCGTATTACTTATGTAACCCTTTATATTTTCGTGTCGCAAATAACTGTTATACTTCGATATAATCACCATGTTGAATCACCAAATAGAATTTGAAAAATAACTAGTTACTAAAATCACTAGTTTTCAAAACAGGTGACACGTTCCAAGTCACTAGTTACGTTACGTTTCGCGAAAATCACGTAACGACCCATACCTACAAACCAACCCAACCAACAATTTATTATTTATTTATTATATTATTATATTATCGACACTAAAGAAGTCAAAAACAAAGATACCTATACTAAAAATTATTTGGAATATCTGGGCGAAAGTCATTCTTCGACGGAGAGTCTTGACACCGCGATTCAGAAAATGACATTAAACGAACAACGCCATCTATCGAGCACGAAATGATACTGTCAAAATATATGGGAAAACGTTCGAACACTCTGTAAGCTAAATAAACTATGTAGAAAAGTGAAAAATTAAAGAATAAATACCTATATTTTTTAAGAAATTAACATTTGTCACTATTCTTTCATGATTATCAAGATTTGAAAGATAGGTAGCGCCACCTATCGCACTAATACTAAACTAATAAATAAACAACGCATCTGGAAAATTTTAATTAATCTAACTTTAGAGTTATATTCTATACACAAATACACAATGTATCGCGTTAAGTTTCCGCGCAAAGAAAATGACGGTCATATAACAACACACGATCTCACAAACCTAGTAATTAAGAAGTAAGTATCATTTCGCGTCAATAGATGTCGTTACGTGGATGTACATTACGTAATGAAAATTCCTTCTTGAACACTTTAAATTCATATATCTTTTGATATTTTGAAGCGATTGCGATGAAACAAAAACTAATTGAAACATCGAGTTACACACAATATTTGAGTATAAAAGTTAACCATATTGATTTCGTACTTTTTACGTGATAGTGGAACAATCAAACTAAACAACATACAAACAGACAGACAGACAAACAGATAAACAGACAAACAGACAAAAATTCCAAAAATGGTAGAAATGGAATCTGTTGGTTATTCTTGGACAACCAACCAATTATTTTTTTTTTTTTTTCATTGTACAGAAACGCCTCGTCTACAGATTTATTATATGTATAGAATAGAAGATATAGATATTACTACTGGAACCGACTGTCATTGTCCTGCCCAAACAGCGCCATCCACCGGCATCAATTGTCAATCTGTACAATCCAGGGACTCAGTCATACACACACAAAAAAACATCAAAATCGTACATCAAAGAAGTGCAAAAGAATAACATATATATATATATACAACGTGCCGCTACAATGGCGACATTAATTTAACACACGGGTAGGGCTAGTGGCCAGTAAACATAAAAAATATAATAAAATAAAATAATTCGTAAATTGAAAATAAATAATTTTCAAACAAACTAAATAATAAAAACATGAACAAAATTGAGATCACTCTTTGTAAAAGATTCATTCATGTAGTACCTACCAGCTGGCTTACGTTCCATCGGTCAAGATCCTTTGTCGGCATAATTTCTAGGAAATTGCGCGGCTTTCCTTTTATTCGCCTACATATGATCCGTGACCCCGGCAAATGAACTCTTCGCTACAGTTCTTTAAGTACAGGTTGCTCCAGGATGGTAATTTAGAAAATTGTAAATAAATCAATAAATAATAACATTTAATGAAATTAAAATATTTTCCTAAAACGAATACGCGAAATCGGATACGTGTATTAAATTAATGTCGTCATGGTAGCGGCACGTTGTATAGATAAGTGGATCAGTACAGTCAAAATACTTCGGTACTTCAACTCAAGCCCGTTTTCCTATTTAATCAAAGACAAAAAGTACAAAACGCCATCTGCTACGAAGTAATGTAGTGTGTACCTTTTGCTTCTTACACTTTCAAACATCGGGCGGCCATACGTGCTCAGAGGGCCCAGACAAGTGACAATCGCTTCGAAAGCGTTTCGTATTTCTACAACGACTTTCAACAGGATTGACATTATTATAAGCTTTGCGATAGCTTAATTATGTCAGTCCTATACATTTTTGCCTTTTCCATTCATCGTTATCGCTGATAGAATGTCACTTAGGGCCTCTGCACCTGAAGTTTTTGAAGAACATCGCCCATCCTTACATATTATTAAATAAAGTCCTCCGCCGCGTCTGTCTGTTCGCGATAAACTCAAAAACTACTGCACCGATTTTCTTCCTTTTTTCACCAATGGATAGAGCGGTTCTCGAGGAAGGTTTTAGTATATAATAACTGACATCCACGCGGGCGAAGTCGCGGGCATCTGCTATAGTCACCAATAAAGTCAATGAACGTCATTCTAAGGCATCCCCTCCAGGCGTTTCCACTACCATCTGTCTCTCGTGCATCCTCTCATAAATAGCTTAATTACCAGACCAGCCAGACCAATTGACCTGTATTTACCGAATAACTGCCCGATTGGTCTCGTGGACGCAGTTGGTCCTGCGTCTGATCTCTGCGGTCGTTTTGGATTGCCGTCCCATTGCTCTATGAAAGTGACGGAAGAGACTGCATCTGTATCTTTGCAAGCACTTGTGCATTATAATAATTATCTCTGTCGTTAGCTACTCTCCGCTGAGATTGGGCACCATGAACCAAATTCGATCAGCAGGCGTAGCATGAGCACCGTTTTGTCGACGGAAGAGTAGACAAAAATGACGTTTCCTGTAGACAGTATGACGGCAGCAAAGTAGAAAGAGTCAACTGCACTTTTTTCGAAATTCACTCTTTTACATAATTTGACTCAGAATTCTTTGTTTTGTCATAGGATTTATCGGTTGTCAGTGTGATTTTGACAGTTAGGATAGAAAACTTTCTTCCGATATAGTCTACCTACGAAAAGACCTAGACAAAGATCGTTAGAAATGAAAGACAAAATGACAGATTGTAGAAGGATTTCTACGGTGCGATGTCAAAAATGAAGAAACGAACTGTCACTTTGTATAGAAAAAGCTGTCTATTCTTTGAAGAGATAGAAAGCGCCATGCTACGCCTGCAGGAGGACTATAACTTATTTTTGTTTTCTGTACAGAGGTGCTCCTCCGAATGGACTGCGTCGGCATCTGCGGCTCCGACGTGCACTACTGGCAGAATGGCTCCTGCGGTCACTTCATCCTCAAGGAGCCCATGATCATGGGCCACGAAGCCTCTGGAGTCGTCGCTAAGGTAAGGAAACCAGAGCCTGATCTTGAACGCCAGTTAGTTTATCTAGCCAGTTTATATTTGATATCTTTCAACATAATCTGCAGAACGCCAAACGGCACCGGCTACGGTCCTTACATGCGTTGTATTAAGAGCGAGATAGTTTTTTTTTTAATTACCATTATTTTCACCTTAAAAAGCAATTACCTAAACTTTTCGAGACTTAGAGCCGCCAGCAGCCCACTCCGTTTCGCTCTCACTCAGTCCGCGAGAAGTATGGTGCGAGGGAGATAAAAAGTGAATTTGAGCTGATGTAGTTTACGCTCTTTTAATACCCCTTTTCCTTTCTCCCAGTCATTTATTTATGTGGTTACTAGCTGCCCCGCTCCGGCTTCGCACGGGTAGCACTAAGTACCTACCCTACCTACCCTATCTACCCTACCTACCTACTACCTACCCTACATACCTACCCTACATACCTACCTACCTACCTACCTACCTACCTACCTACCTACACTACGTTTAAACCTTCCCTTGAGGATAACGAACACAACAAAAAAAGAATTGGCCAAATTGGTCCAGGCGTTGTTGAGTTATGCGCTTACCAACACATTTTGCGATTCATTTTTATATTATAGAAGATAATTATCGGTCAAATGATCTTACAAATGTCTCGAATGTCGGAATGCACGTTGACGCAGTTGAACACCAGCTGATGCCACGAGCACTATAAATGCAGAACGTCAATATGCATGATGCCAAAAAATCTAATTCAGGTTGACGTACTTAGGTATAACTGCGTAAAACTGCTGTGCTATCTTTTATTGTTATCGCCCTGTCCAGCTATAGTGACGATATCAATTTTATTCTGCAAACATTGTCACATAAATGGCCCCAAAATTTATTCAAGGTCGACACTTTACAAAGATCCGGTTATTTGGTATTTAAAATTACTTGATGTTGTTTAAAATGTCACTTGGAGTTGGAGGTGTGTGTCTACTCCGTAGTTATACGGACACACCCACGAACACACGTGTTTGTCGGCTATTTATATTCGGTCTGCGATGGCAATGACAGTGACCTTCAGTGTTGCCTTGCTATTGAAAAGTAATCTGGATTATTTTGCAGCCATATCTGCCGCGGTTGGTTAATTTCGGCTTTAAAGCTGGTATTGCTCTTGCTGGGGCTCGGGTTACTTTTTTATAAACCCCAAGGCTGTTGTTTAAGAAATTAAGACTGGGCGTACCCACGGTGGGGCAAGGTGGGGCATCTGCCCCACAGTGGTCCCTGACTCGGAGCTAAAAGGTTACAAAATTAATTATTCATTTGTTAAAATTCAAAATGACCGCGCTAAACAATGCAGTATCGATGATTCGAGCTCTCTTGCGTAGTTATCAAGCTTTATCGAGAGTCATGCTCCTACTATGTATTTACTTATCGAGTTTATTTAATTCTGCCCCACCTCTAAAAAAATGCTGGGTACGCCCATGGGTATGCCCATGGGTATGTCCTTAACACCGAACCGAAATGAATGTGTTAGTGAAAACTGGCATTACATCAAGACTGTCTTTATCTTAGGCTCATACCTACCCATAATGATGAAATGAAGACTATTTTACTTTACTACGCTTTGAAATGGCAACTAGCTTCATATTTCTGACTGAACGACTCCTTGACAATTCAAAAGTGCCTGTAAATGGTTTAATTGAAGTAGGTACCTAAATGCTTTGAGTTTGAATTTGGAAAAGGCCCGCTGTCAGATGCCCTGAGCCATACAACTAAAGTTATTGATCCTCACAAACGTAGTCGCATTGTAGTTGATCTGGATCTATGCCACCAACAGATCAAGATGATAAAAACAAAATAATAGAAGGCTTCCTTTTCTATTGTTTGTGAATTCTTCATTCAAGATTATGGAAGCTATTCTCGGTGTGGGCTTCGCTGGCCACTTGGATTCCTTTCGATTAAAATGTTCCACTCGCCCCGTTTTTTATTATTTTGGTGTACTGAGTCGCCCCTTATGAAGGGGTGAGTGGAAAATTGACATTTAAATAATTATTTTGATGTATCGGTTTTCCCCTTGCGGCATTTCCTTTGAAATTTTACTAAAAAAGGTACAGTCATACAGAAAAATGCACACATCATGAATAACGCCATGTTTGATTATTTTCATAACTCTATCTGTAATCTCACCATCTCGTGACACTTGTGATAGTGTTTGCTACATGGCTTACTTAGTACTTATCTCCAAGTGTAACTAAACGTGAATTTATGTTTTAAGTAGGTACTACTTAATTCTTTTTTAATGAAATTTTAAACAATGCCAAGCAATTTTGTTTCATTTTGTGTTCACTTCAAGTGAAAGATGTCAATTTGAAGACTAACATGAAACCTGCTTAGTCGTTTGAGCGGCTCAACTCAGTCACAGGCCCTGCTCGAACCTGCTAGGTCACAACTGTTATCAATCACTCGCATCTTTTGAACCAATCGACGAACGTCAGTGCACTATCACCCGTGGGTTTATCAATAAAAGTCAGTTATTTGACCTTAATCTGCGTTGTTTGTTTCAATCCATGATAAAACTGTGGACAAGTATGCTCCCACACATTAATAACTTCGATAATTAATTAAAGATAAATTATTTTTTGCAGATTGTGGAATTTTGTTGGGTTAAAGCCACCACAAAGGACAGCGACCTCAATTAATAAAAATTAATCATAAAATTTTAAAGTCTCGGTCAATATCAATGATGTAATTACGCCGTTAAAGATCAGTTTTGTCACTTACAGACGTATATTGTTATATCAGCTGATAGCTATATTTTGTACTAAGTCAAGGTTTTTTATTACATTTATCAGTTAGCACGTTTTGGCTTACAAATTAAGCACCACTGCACGGAGGCATTAAAAGATATCGGCTAACTATCTTGGTCATTCTGTATTTGCTGTGGCTAACTCATTTGCTAAAGCCTTTTTACAGCCGAAAACTTTCGGTTCGGGTTCGGTTCGGTTTTCGGTTTTTTTATCAAAACGTTACCTACCTTGATAGTTTACATAAATCACATCATACAATTATGTACAGTCACGGACTTTAATTGATGAGCCACCTTCAAACTTTTCAATTTTGCAGTTTCATACATTCACGAGATTACACGATTAAACACGAACTCAAATCGCAAGCTCGTAAACAACAAAACAATCGGAAATATCCATAGAGGTTGACTTTATTAGTCAACCTCTATAAAGTAATTTAGTAATTTATAAGTAATTTATTTGTCATCTTGTTTACTTTCATACATTCACGAGATTACACGATTAAACACGAACTCAAATCGCAAGCTCGTAAACAATATGACAAATATATTACTTTTAATCGGAAATATCCATAGAGGTTGACTAATAAGTTCTCAATGATAAAAATAAATACAATGTTGCATTAAGTTTATCCAATCTATTTGATACCAACCTCCTTTGAATCATAGCTCATTAACTCGATAATTATGAAAACATAACTGAAGACAGTGACCGTTGAAATATCAAGATGACAAATAAATTACTTTTAATCGGAAATAGTCTTATCCATAGAGGTTGACTAATAAGTTCTTAATGATAAAAATAAATACAATGATGCAATGTCTATCCAATCTATTTGATACCGACCTCCTTTGAATAAAGGAGCTCATTAACTCAATAATTCTGAAAACTTAACTGAAGACAGTGACAGCTGAAATATCGATGTCAGAGAATTTCTCCGTACGCTAGCGTTACTATCGCAACAGTAACCTAGCAAAACTTGTTTATCGTTGCTAGGTTACTAGACCTGCAATTGGTTGACTTTGAGTAGTCACTCTGCTGTCAAGTTTGTAGTTCTGGCTCTCAGGTTAGCCAACCGGTAAAGATATGAAATATAATTTTCTTCTTCTAATACGTAGACATATGACTTTGCGTGTCGGGAACCGAATAAACCCGAATTGCATTACACGGATAAAATACGAACAGTGCCAGGTGGCTCATCAATTAAAGTCCGTGACTGTACCAAGGTGTTATTTATTGTAACGCAGTCAAGCCGGTAATTCCACAATTACAAAATTGCAGAAGCAATTTGGGTTTTTATTTCTATAATGTTATTCATGACGTTAGAAAAACATTATAGTAACAATACAATTATTTTAATGTCACTTTTATTATAATAATTGAAAGTCAAATAAATGCATGATTGTAGCCTTGTAGGTAGTAACTATGCTCAGCGAAATTTATTACGAGTTGTTTATTTGCTTTTCCGCGACTTACGATGATAATCATTATAATGTACCTACTTAACGGTTTAATAGACTGATATGATAAGCAAATAATAACATTAATAACACATGATGTCGGTAAATATTACAAGATAAGAGGATAACATCATTAACTTCATACTAGTAGGCATTTTGATATCTTGCTTTTGTGACTTTGAATCTTCTTATAAGATTGGAATAAAAACTGTGGGTACCTTTACCTTAACTTGTAGTAGGTACAATAATATGTAATAGTAACAATAGTGGTACCAACTTAGAACCATCCTAGAATCAGAATATTCTTTCGTTATTCTAAGGGTGGACCAAACTTGAAATCGCGAAATAAAAAACAGCTGTTCCATATATTTGTGTTCACTTAAATCGACAAAATGTATGGAACAGCTGATTTTTTGGGTCAAGCTTTTTGGACAGTTTAAATAACTTCCTGTCTAGCATATTGGCTTCCATTACCCTTCCTGCACCTGTGTACCAACACTTTTAAAAATTGAACAATCCATTGTCTTTTTATTGTTGTAATCGACAAATTCCGTCGTTTAACAAAATCGTAGCCGATCTCAACGCATCACTAGAGCAAGACGAACCTATTATCTTGTGCGGACATAGAATTAAGATGTGCCACAAGCGCAGCTAAATTGAGTGCTAAGAATAAATGACTAGAACTGACCATAAATAAGCACTAACAGCGAACGAGGTCAGCGCTTGAAATTGAAAGTTATCAATCTTATACCCGTGTGTATGAACACATCTCATGTGCTTCTATAAAACTGCCCGGTGTTCGCTACATACAGGTCAAAGTACTTCGGTAACCCAGGTGCCCTCCGTGAGATTGTCAGCAACACCATGGCTTTGCTAGCCTTCCATGAGGAGCTGGGGTGGTTCGAATAATCGATTCTCCCATCCGTACCGTATGGCCTGACCAAGATTAGTCTGGACTTTAAAACAGACTGTGTTTGATTTTTGATTGACCTCTGAGTTTGATTCGGCCTTTCTTCTCAGAGTAGTCAGATAGGAAACGCCGACCTCATCTAGCTTATTTTTACAATTATTTTATGACGTATAAAAGTGATTCCAATATCCTATTTACTTACAGAATAAACAATTTCATTTCGTTTCGTTTCGTACTCAAAATACGCGCAATGATGTGGAGTTACAGCCACACCAGCCCGTATTACCTATAACAGGCTACGGGTAGGTACATCGATTTTAGGAAAAGTAGATACAGCCGGATTATTCTGTAAAAACTCACCGTGAAAACTTAGGTCAGGTGAGCTTGAAGTGAGCTGTCATTCCACCTGATGCTAGGGATTGACACTATTGACAGCTCATCTACTAAGTTTTCACGGTGACATTTTTACAGAATAGCACTACTGCTCTTTGTAAAGTGTCGTGTGTCGTCTTTGTCAAAACGTCTTTTTTTGTGGAGTACCTATCGGTCACGGATGCGTTACAACAATAACAATAGCTCAATATTGAGTAACTGTACTACAATAGCTAGAAATTGTATGCCACCCTCCACCACTTCCGTCCGTTACACATGGGACTTAAACATACCTGGCGAAATGTGGGTGTAGGTACTATAAGGTATACCTTTGCCTAACCCTTCGGAAATTACTGTCGTGATGTTACCTATGTGTGTATAAGTACCAGGCAAGACTACCTCTGCGTCAAAGTAAAAGGTTCTTTCACTTCAATCTGCCTGATGATTTATTTATTTATCCCAAACACAAGTAATAATAATAATGATTAGTTGCTATTCTAATTGAATGCATCTGTGCATCTGCAGCTCGGTGCCAAAGTGAAGACCCTGAAGGTAGGCGACCGCGTGGCTATCGAGCCCGGCGTGCCCTGCCGCTACTGCGAGTTCTGCAAGACGGGCCGCTACCACCTCTGCCCCGACATGCTGTTCTGTGCCACGCCGCCCGTGCACGGCAACCTCGCCAGATACTACAAGCATGCTGCTGACTTCTGCTACAAGTTAGTATATCCCTGCATACCTTTGGTGCATAGGGTAGGGTACAATATACGTACGTAGATATATTTAGTAACCTATTCCGCTTAACTATTCTTCAAGAGTCATAAAAACCCTGTAAGAAATCGACACGTGTTTCACCTCTCAACGAGGCATCCTCATAATGACGATTGACCAATTGTAAACCAGAACACGACGTGTTACCACACCGAGCGCTGGACGCAAAGTAGGGTAGGGGCCTAATCTGAGTGGAAAAACGCGGTGAATTTTGATCTAAAAGGTTCCGAAGTTGCCATTTCGGCAAAAAAACGGCTTTGTGCCATTGCCGCCTTTTGAATTTTCTAGGACTCCATGTCAGTCTGATAGTTGACTTTGTCCGTTTCAGCACGCGTTTGACTACCGTAATTGTGATTGTTTATCTGTAATTTTGTCTATTCTTTCGTCGACAAAACCTGTTTCTGCGGTGGTCATGCTAAGCATAGATTCTTATAGGGCAAGAGAAATAAATAAAATAATTAATAATTCATAAAACGTTTTATTTATTTCTCTTGATCTACCTACGTAGATCTCCTAAAACACTTCTATAACTCAATTATTTTGTTCAAAATTTCGAAACTATGTAGCGTTGGACTTTTCTTGCCGACTTATCCCTGAGAAGAAACGACGAACGTCTCTTTTAAAGTCGAAATATTAGACTCCAATTAATCTTCCTAACCTTTTCCCAAATATGTTGGGGTCTGCTTCCACTCTAACCGGATGCAGCTGAATACCAGTATTTTACATGGAGCCATTTTATATCTGACCTCCACAAGCCAATGATTAGACTCACGGTTTCGTCCTTTGTTCTGCTGTCCCTTAGACTGCCTGACCACGTGTCGATGGAGGAGGGCGCGCTGCTGGAGCCGCTGTCGGTCGGTATCCACGCGTGCCGGCGCGCCGGAGTGACCGGCGGGCACGTCGTGCTCGTGCTCGGCGCCGGGCCTATCGGCCTGCTCACCATGCTGTCTGCCAAGGCCATGGGCGCCAGCAAAGTACTCATTACTGGTAAGAGGCTGATTCAATCACAATATTGTGACTGGTTGGAAAGAACAACAGATAGATTTCATTCTCAAACTACGTAGTACGTAGGCACCACGCGGTACGACGCGTAATGGCACGGCAATGCATTAATATTTGTACGGCCTGGCATGCCGAAGTATCCTGCGGTAGGTATCCTCAAATTCAATGTCCCCGTGGTGATATCAACACTAAATATCATATAAAATTGATATGAAATGATTATGAAGTTGCCCATTCCAAAGCGTAGTACGCTCCAACGGAGAAGCACGGGCAATAAACTCCATGGACACTCTTTTAAATCAAAAATATTGTTAAGTACATAATCTTCTCTCGTTTCCTCCGCAGATGTCCTGCAGTCTCGCTTGGACTTCGCGAAGGAACTGGGTGCAGACTGCACTTTGTTGGTGACGCGGGAAGCCAACGAGGCCGACGTTGTGACGAAGATACACGAGCTCCTCGGGTGCCAGCCCGACGTGTCGTTCGACGCCAGTGGCGCACAGGCCACCGTTAGAGCGTCACTATTGGTGAGAGTGATGATAGCAACTAGTCCCGTCACAGTTATTTTTCCTCTGTGTGTATTTTAATTTCATCGCTGGCAATTTAACAGTGACCTTTAATGTCTTTATAATAAGGGAGCTTTCGGATTAATGCACTGACAAGTGGTTCCGACTCACAGTCACAAGGTTGCTGTTGGGTTGCTGCACTGCAAGTCTGTCAGACTCATAATGATCTTTATTTTCGTTATCTCAAGGTTGCTGTTGGGTAGCAACCCACCAGCAGTGCAGCAGCACTGACAAGTCTGTCAGACTCATAATGATCTTTATTTTCGTTACCTCGAGATTGCTGTTGGGTTGTTGCACTGACAACTCTGTCCGCCTCACATTGATTTTTATTTTCGTTATCACAAGGTTGAAACTGCTCCCGAGAAGATGAATGGTCTTGAAAATTTAATTTAATTAGGTAAATGTAAATAAATGAGGTCTCGGGGATCATTTAGTTCGTCGTAGCTGACACACAGCATGAAATAAGGTTTTTGTTATGTTATAGCAGCGATCCATAATCCATCAATATAACAAAAGTATGCGCTTCGGGTATCATCGTCTTATCTTCGGAAATACGAACGCGCAATGATGACATCTATTATACAGGATGTAAGGGTAAACACTCTTGTCATTCAAACCATGGGTAGTTGACTTAAATATAAAAATAAATGACCGAACACAACAAAAAAAAAAAGTTATTTTCATTAAAAGATTTTAAAAAGTTTCTATCTGACACCGTGCTTGCTAGCGCAACATCTGACTGACTAAGGGAGGGATCGCGCTCGCTGCCGGTCAGGTCACATCCCGTACCCCCCGCCCGTGTTGAGACGCAAGTTCGTTGCCCTAGCGCATAGGGCAACCAACTTGCGTTTCTTGTGGTAAAATTTAGATCTAAGAAAAATAAAAATAACGTTGTAATTTTCCATTGATTTTACGTTCTATAAATGAAACCAAACCACTGGTTGCAAGGATAACGGTGTTTACCCTAACACCCTGTAGAGCTGTTACAACTACAACCATGAATGGAACCATGGTTTTTTGAATTCCAAAAAACTTTTTGAAAACGTTGAGTGACAAATGCCGATCTGCGACCGGAGTAGATGACCCGACAGAGTGAAATAAGCTCGTATTGTAACCATATTGTATAATGTTGTATGTTTAAAGGCGACGAAGTCAGGCGGCGTGGCGGTGCTGGTGGGCATGGGCGCGCCCGAGCAGACCGTGCCGCTGGCGGGCGCGCTGTCGCGCGAGGTCGACATACGCGGCATCTTCCGTTACGTCAACGAGTATGTATCCACGTCACACGATTTAATCTGTAAAAATCTCACTGTGAAGACGTATGTGAAGTGAGCTGTCAATAATGTCAATCCCTAGCATGAGGTGAAATGACAGCTCACTTCGACTTATGATTTTTACAGAATAGACCGCCAAATCGTACTTGTATATCGCCGCCGTGCAGAGAAAACCTCGTAAAGAAAAAAAAATCAGAGAAAAAAATTTAGAGTTTAGAGTTATTAAAGTTTTTTAATTTTTATTGATTTGTTGGGTACCTCATGCATATTTAGAACAAATGTGCATAGCTCTTATAAGAACCTCGGGGAACGTCAATGAGGGCCATTTTTTTTCAGACCGTTTTTATATTCCCTTGTATAATAATAACTTAATAACGTTCATTGCAATCACGAGGGTTTTACAGCACGGCGACGATTATGTACCTAATGGTCTGTTCCAAAAGTGATGAAAATGTAAACAAATGGATCAGAAAACGTAAATGTGGATGCCATTTTGTAGTGCCACTTACAAATTGAATGATTTTATTTGATTATTTGAATACGTAAACCCGAAATTCTAATTTTAAACCGCATTGGAGATGATTTTCATTCGACAATTAAGATGATAAAAGTCACATGCCACATTGAATTTTTACGGTTATCCGGGAGTCACCAACGGAAACCAACGTCACCATTCAATACTGGCAGTTTGATGAACTAGCCAGCGAGCTCGTTGCGATTGCGATGAATTTGAATCGTCCCCTCTACTTTATCATTTGGTTTCTGTTTAATTAATTGATGATTGTTATAATTTGACTATGTGCACGTAATATATGCACCGGGACAACGTATGTCCCAGGTGTACTTGAGCAGGTAAACCTGAGTTCAATAAAGAATCCCTATATTTCTTTGTGATGTCCCCAGGTACCCTATCGCGCTGAACATGGTGGCAAGCGGTAAGATCAACGTGAAGCCTCTGGTGACGCACCACTTCAGCCTGGAGCAGACGCTGGAAGCGTACGAGGTGGCGCGCCAGGGCGCCGGCATCAAGGTCATGATACACGTGCAGCCGCGCGACGCTAACAACCCCAACAAGTTCTAACATCCTGTACCTTCTGCTCCCCGCTTCAGAACTGTTCGGTTTAGTACGACACAACTTAACTGCGCGTCCCAACCAAAATGATCGGTCGCGCGAATGCGCGATCGTCGCGATCACGTCACATTTTGTTTGGAAAACCGAAAGGCCCTCTGTCGGCGCGACCACGCATTCGGGTTCGTCGAACAAAATGAACGCGACTGTCGCGTATTCGCGCGACGATTGCTTTGGTTAGGTCACGGTCTAATAGTTCCGTCGATGTTGAGAAATACAAATTATTTATTTGTGACTCGCACAAGAAAAAATAGGTTAAGTACAAAACCTAGTACCTACCCAGTACCTAATTGTAAGACCAAAACTATCTAGCATTCGCTTATTTTCGCTCCATATTATTTGCGTTCGAATCTGGAACGTTTTTTGTGTTTTTGTAAAAACGTAGCCTCGCACTATAAACTCAAGCCACATTATCGTTCGGAAGAGATCACGCTTGACGAATTTTGCGGATGGAACCTTTTTAGTGTTGTGTCGTGTTAGTAGGTATTCCATTTGTTAACTACTCTGTACACACGGCTACACATCAAGCTATACATTTCCAGTATAACCTGACCGCGCATTGTACGGAAATCCTATAAAATGCGAGATCAGCATAAACTGATGTGTAACCGTGTGAACATGCTATTTATTCAATATAACAGTTGTGTTTAAAAATGAAGGTGATTGAATCACCGCAAGTGGATGTAGGATACCATATAGAGGTGGATATAGGATGTAGGATATTGTATATCTAAATACCTACTGACATGTTTTAATTTAAAAATTGTTATTTTGTTACGAAGAAATTAAATAGTCTTCGCTGTTTAGATTAAATTTGAAAATCCTAACTAATAGGTATTATAAATGTGAAGTTAAATTTGTTTGTTACACTTTCACGTTTTACTCAACCGCTCGTCATGAAATTTTGTATAAGTACCTACACGTTTTCAGGGTTATAGAAAAGGGCATTGGGTACCTTTTATACAGAAAAAAGGACTGTTCCCGAGGGTTATACAAAATAACTTTTAGACGCGAGTGAAGCCACGAGCAAGAGCTGTATGTTATAAAAATAATGAGTGTGTATACAAATCGGTCATGATATTTAGGGATATTTATTCCAGACGAAATTATATCTATCAGATGATAAGAAGAAAAATGTCTAAAAGTACAAATGAGAATAAAATATTTTTATATTTGAATAAAGATTTATGTTTTTTGAAAGCTATTGTTTGATTACCGCTAAACAGCATGATATCAATAGCTCTTTTCAGTTCTACGTATTCCATCTTCGGCTACGCTCATCCAGCTGCTACCAGCCACCCTGCGAAGATTGTAGCGCCACCTAGCCTTTGGGCGTTTTATCTTATTTTTTTATCACCTAGCAACACTTAGTAGGTACTTGTGTGAGCAATGAAAAGCCATATCATCTCGCCGTAGGTGAGAGAAATGTTCCTTGCATATCATATAATAAATAGTTAAGTAAAGTTTATTCACTATCAATCACGAGACATAATTACTGTCATATTTTTATCATTATTTGTATATCCCTGGTTAATAATTGTGAATGCTGTGACGCGACAAATTAGGTATTTGAGAATTGATTTATATCTCTTTATCAACATTCTCTTGCGTATCCCAATTTATTTGGGGTCGACGCAACATGTGTTCTTCTTCCCTAGTACTTCTACATTAGCTGTGCCCCCCTTTCTCGCCATATCATCTACCTAATCTTATTCTTTTTAGCCTGTCAGAAGGTGGTAGGGGACTGACTGCCCAGGGTGCGCATGGATCTGTGCAGTTAAGTGCAAAGCCATGCAACGCATTCTCGATGCGTGCCGGCCAGACGCACATTGCACATTTATCGAAAATTACCGCCGACTCACTGAGTTCCATAAGGATATTGCGGTGTCAGAATGCAACGCTGCTTACTTCGACGTCGAAGTGCCTCGGTGTCGAACATTGCCGGGTGTCTTGTCAAACAACAACACTGCGCTAGTCTGTGATGCCGCTCCTGCGTTGCACTGCATACCTACCTCCCTGCTTCGTCTCTCTGGTCCTCTTGCAGCCTTATCCGTTACGTCGTGACGTGACGTGAGGCGTGTCTTTGTGATTTCATTTTATAAGCAGTACGACACAGCGGCACCGATCATTCGTCGCAAAGGTTTGTTTAGCGAGAAATTTAAGTTAAATTAAGCTAAGTAACATAGTAATATTGGCACTATTGGCGGCGATCACTTGTTGTTTTTTTATTTTTTATTATTGTATCACTTGTCTTCAGCACTTCTTTTAATTTTTAGTTAAAACGTGGACAATGCTGTGGGTTACATGTTTGTTAAATCTTAGTTTAATTATTTCTCTGAATTTTTAACCGACTTCTTTAAAAAGGAGGAGGTTCTCAATTGGTCTGTTTTTTTTTATGTTTGTTACGCGGTTGCTCCGCCAATTATAAATCGATTTTGATGATTCTTCAGAGGTGGTCCCATAATAATTGTATTAATTTTACTTGCGTAGTTTTTGAGTTAGCTTCAATAATTACGTATTTTTCCCACTTTGCGTATGTAGACGATATAATTATTTCACTCCGTCACTGTTATTTACATAGCAGGTAACGGTATACGAATTTGTGCGGGGTAGGTACCTACTATTATTTTTTATTTTTCACTTTTTAATTGTTGTACAACAACGCAGGGTGGCTGGTAGCAGCTGGATGAGCGTAGCCGAAGATGGAATACGTAGAACTGAAAAGAGCTATTGATATCATGCTGTCTAGCGGTGGACATTATTGCTGTAGGCTGATGATGATGAGAAAGAGAAATCAATGCAGATTCTGATACTAAGCCTAACTGTGAAAGTGAGTTTGTTTGTTGCGCTTTCAAGCTAAAACGGGTAAACGGATTTGGATGAAATGAATGCACATGGGTAGACCATGACCTGGAATAGGACATAGGATACTTTTTATCCTGATATTCCCACGGGATCGAGACTTACCCGGGAGAAACTGCGGAAACTGCTAGTACCTACTAAAGTAAAGAAAGTTATTGTCGAATGCTTGATCACACTCGATAGTGTGATCAAGCATTCGACAATAACTTTCTTTCTTTTTTTTGATCGATATCATGTAATGTAATAACATAGTATTAGACTGAACGTACACCTATTGCCAAAAAAAATATAGCTTAACAAATGGAACCTGCGACTCATATGTCTCCCATCCATAGCGCAAATAGCCAAGCGGTGCACTTCAAATGAACGTAAATAGTAATTACTATGTGGAGGTAGAATCCTCCTTCCTGTTTTTCCTATCCAGACTGCAGTAGGATGTACTAATAAATTTAAGTATATCTTTAACTATTACTTTTCTTGTTAGTCTGTATGTCCACGTTGTTCTTCTAAACCACGCAACAGATTTTGATGAGGTTTTCACGATCGTTTAGAGAATTTATTCCGGAAAGTTTATGTGTATAATACGTTAACTAAGAAATCTCGATGTTTTATCAAGTCGTTAAAACTGAGGCAGGCGGTTCGCTTGTTGTGTATTAAATAATTAACTTAAATAAAGATAAATAGATTATTTTGCAGCCTTAAGTAAGTAAACAAACTAGACCTTTTAGTCTCTTGTTATCACGATTACATATCTTTTTCACATGTTTACATTACGAGAAACGTTTAACTAAGTGTGTATCAAAATAATGATCATTACATAATTATAATGATCGCGCCACTGTGCTTATGAAACCCGACGAAAATGGCCGACAACCGCGCTGCAGTCCTACATGGACCTTACGATGTCAGAATTGTGAGTTTATTTCTTTTAACTGTTTATGACTGATCTTTGTATTAAATTATTAGTGTAATTAGAAGGCAATTCATTAAAAAGTATTTTAACGAGTGTGAGTGACTCGGGGAGCCTGCAGTGACAAACCTATCCACTCAATTGCACCATGCACGTGTTTTCTAAAGTGGACTTGAAACTGAAAGTCCTCTATGGTAATTCTATCGGTGGTACTGTAGTAGTTCTATTGGTGTAATGTGGTCAACTCTATTGGTAATTGCAACTTGTTTCAGGAAGACTGTCCGGTGCCAGAAATCAACGATAACGGTAGGTCTTCGGTAGCTATTTTATTGGAACAAGTACTAACAAATCTAAAGCGACTTGGAAGGTAATAAATAGTACGAAACACAACATTCCTAAAGCTAATATTAATGTAATTAATGTGAATGACAAATATATAACGAATCCTAAAATTATAGCAGACCAATTTAATGATTATTTTGTAGACTCAATTCAACCGAATGCCAATCATTTTCAGACGAATAATAATATTAAAACATTAGGATCGCATAAATCTATGTTTATGGAACCAACCATACCCAATGACATTATTACTATCATTAACAACCTTAAAAACACGAATAGTACAGGATATGATGACATTGACACAAGAGTAGTTAAAGCAGTGGGTCCTCTTAAAGCACCTATATTAAGTGACATTATAAATAACTGTATTCAAAATGGTATTTTTCCTCAAATGTTAAAGGTTTTCATTATTAAGCCATTACATAA
This sequence comes from Lithophane semibrunnea, assembly GCA_947363905.1. Taxonomy (NCBI): domain Eukaryota; kingdom Metazoa; phylum Arthropoda; class Insecta; order Lepidoptera; family Noctuidae; genus Lithophane; species Lithophane semibrunnea. The sequence goes on along the minus strand of OX376202.1, from coordinate 1,898,549 downwards.
AAAAGATGACAAAACAAATTTAAGTAATTACAGACCTGTAGCTCTAATACCGATTTTCTCAAAGATCTTTGAGAAAGTAATATATAATGGTATTTATAATTACTTTGAAAAATTCGAAAAACTCGTAATTTACTGGTAAATAACGAGATTGATTAATTAATAATTCTGCATTCATGCAGAATGAAATGCAGTCCGTCTGATGGCAGCCTTAGTAATTGTGCATGTATATTTAGCTTGTCAGACTGATATAGAGTATATTGTTTTGAAAAACAAAACATTTTTTGCAAGGAACAAATGGGTTTTAGGAAGACAAAACCATTAATATGGCCATATATCTACAGCTTTCTTGAAAAAATACATCACAACATGGACAAAAGGAAACCAGTAATGGCAATGTATATGGATATGACCAGGGCATTTGACTGTGTAGACCATAAAGTACTGTTAACTAAGCTAAATAAATACGGCATCAGAGGTAACGTGCTTAATCTCATACAATCTTACTAGGAGGACAGAAAACAAATTACGCAGATTAGTCAAGTGGATATTACTGAAGTAGTATACTCGTCTAGCTCCAGAGTTCTTTGTTACGGTGTTTCGCAGGGTTCTGTGGTGGGACCCTTGCTGTTTATTTGCTACATAAACGACTTTCCGCAAGTAATCATGTATCAAATTTCCTTATTTGTCGACGACAGCACAGTTATATATGATACTGGTAGTAACAAAGAAATAGAACATGACATTAACACTAGTATTGTTACGATTGTTGACTGGTTGGACGCTAATAACCTCAAAATTAACCTAACTAAAACTAAAATTATGAATTTTAAAATAAGACAAAAACCACTGTCACATTTTCAGGTAAACTACAAAGGTGACCAAATATTTGAAACGAATGGTACAAAATTTCTTGGACTGCATATTGATAACGATATGTCATGGAGGACTCAAATCGATCATGCCACATACATGATCGATTTGAGTCCTAGTAGAAGCTCAGCAAGTTTTCCTATGCTCTTTATATGTTAAGCAAAAGCTCAGCCCAGCGCTTTTATCTGCTTATCATGGTTATGTCGCCTCTACATTACGATATGGCCTTATAAAAGGTCTTTACCTATGAAATTGCCGTTCTGCAGTACAGGCCATTTCAAATCAAAATAATTTTTGTTTGGCTAGGAATTCTAATTTCAAATTAATTTTATTTTAAAAACATGGAATTCTTTTTTCAAAAGAAGTCATTTGTTTAATGATTAGTGTTACATTTTCATCGCATTTCAATCTTTTTCGTCATCATGGATACGTTAAAAATTCGAGTAATTATGGAATATGAGTACCGTCGTGGCAGCAACGCAGCACAAGCGGCACGCAACATCAACGACGTTTACGGAGCTAACACTACAAACCAACGCACCACCTGTTATTGGTTTGCTCGCTTCCGTTCTGGAAATTTCGACCTGAAAAATGAACCTCGCGGTAGTCCGAAGACTTTGGTTGACAATAACGAATTAAAGGCGATTGTGGAAGCTAATGATACACAATCTACGGCTGAATTAGCAGCAGCTTTCGACGTTAGCGTCAAAACAATATTGGTCCATTTGCGTCAAATTGGCAAGGTAAAAAAGCTTGACAAATGGGTGCCCCACGAACTCAATGATCGCCAGAGAAGTACGCGTCGAGGCGTGCCTTGCACTGCTCAACAGACACACAAATCAAGGAATTTTGAACCGCATTGTTACCTGCGATGAAAAATGGATTCTGTTTGATAACCGCAAGCGCTCAGCAAGTTGGTTGGATCCTGGTTCAGTACCTAAACAATGCTCTAAACGAAAACTTACCCCTACAAAAGTGATGGTCACTGTTTGGTGGTCTAGCGCCGGTGTGATTCATCACAGCTTCTTACCAAACGGGGTGAGCATTACTGCAGATGTGTACTGTGAAGAACTGAACAAAATGATGGAGAAGCTGGCACATCTCCAACCAGCATTGGTCATTTGCTCGTCTCCACTGCTCCTGCACGACAACGCGCGACCTCATACTGCACAGCAGACGGTCTCCAAATTGCAAGAACTGGGGTTGAAAGCTCTCCGTCATCCGCCCTACTCACCAGACCTTGCGCCTACAGACTACTACTTTTTCCAGAATTTGGATAACTTCTTGGCGGGAAAAAAATTCAATACCCGAGAGTCAGTACAAAATGCCTTTGAAGAATTTGTTGCCTCCCGTCCAGCTGATTTCTTTAAGAAAATAAACTGCCACTGCGTTGGCAAAGATGCATTGATTGCATGGGTGATTACTTCGATTAATACAAATAAAAAATACATGAAAAAAAATCGTTTTAATTTTTTCATACAAAACGGCAATTTCATAAATATTTTGGTAAAGACCTAATATTTTGGGACAATGCTACTAAGGTTGAGGAGGTATTAATAGCACAAAAAAAATGTATTCGAGCTATATGTAAAATTAAACGAACGGATTCATGCAAGCCACACTTCCAAAATTTAAAAATATTGGCTGTCCCATCCCTCTATGTCTATGAAGCCTGTATATTTGTAAAAAACAATATGTTTTTATATAAATCTGTCGAAAGTCAACGGCGCTCAAACAAGTTGCACTCGTTAGGCACTAAAACCAAAGGAGGACCGGACAAAATGGTCCCCACGACCAATAACAACCAGACCTATGTCATTAGATAGGCATTTTAATATAGAGCAACAACTACTATGGCGGCTCTTTTGAAATCGCTGTGTGAAAAAAGTTGTGGCGATGTTTCGCAGGACGGACCTAGACACTATGTTATCGGAACACTTGAATATTAATAATTTCTAGTGGTCTACTTTGAATATTTTCAAATGTATGCGATGATAATAGAATAATTTCAATAATATGGTACCATCGAGCTGATCTGATGATGGACCTGGACGCTAGATAACGAAGCTCTTGAACACAACTACTAGTATACCCATCGAGTGTGGGCTCCTTAGATGTGTCTCAACGAGTCCTGTTCATTTTACCTGATGACGCGGACCTGATGACTGACCTGGACCTTAGATAACAGAACTCTTTATTAGCTTCTAGTATACCCATCGAGTGTGGGCTTATTATGTGTCTCAACGAGTCCTGTTCATTTTACTAGATGACGAGGACCTGATGACTGATCCGGACGCTTGATAACAGAACTCTTGATTAGCTTCTAATATACCCATGGAGTGTGGGCTCATTAGAAGTGTCTCAACGAGTCCTGTTCATTTTACCTGATGACGATGACCTGCTTCTTATACGGTCACTGAGTTTCGACTCCCAGAATACATATACTTCGTCCCATTGCACGCTGGCTGAACCCGTGAGTGAGGACTTTTGACGCTTTGTTAATGACCACGTTTGCGCTCCATATTATAGGTGAGGGTGGAAAACATGCTCATGTCCATGAGATTCGTCCTTTCATTAGGTGTTTCATTGACCAATAGCTCTTCTAGGCGTTCGCGGTGCGTCGAGGGACATCTTTATCTTGTGTCGCCTGAAAGGAGACTATTTGGCCGAGGCATAATTATATACTCATGGACAAGTTCAACCTTCACATCCATATGTCTACCTACTTTGCGTTTCTTTGCGCTGTTGGTCAAATATAGTCTTTATAACAAAAAACAAATGGATAATTCCATACCGTCATCCATAATAATCGCAAAAACGTACTTGTGTATGCGCTAAATGTAAAAAGCAAACACTGAGTTTGGATGGAATTTCAAAACTTCATTATCCACCTTCCAGGCCAACTTTTAGGTGCTCTATATCAGATACAATGAATAGGACTCGTCTAATGAGCCGACACTGGGTGGCTTTACTAGTAGCCATTTACAGGTTCTAGGTCAGTCATCAGGTAAAATGAACACGACTCGTTGAGACACATCTAATGAGCCCACACTCGATGGGTTTACTGGTAGCTATTCAAGAGTTCCGTTATCTAGCGTCCAGGTTCATAATCAGACCAACTCAATGGGACCATGTAGGGGTCTAGGTCAGTCATCAGGTAAAATGAACAGGACTCGTTGAGACACATATAATGAGCCCACACTCGATGGGTTTACTGGTAGCTATTCAAGAGTTCCGTTATCTAGCGTCCAGGTTCATAATCAGATCAGCTCAGTGGTTCCATATTATCATCGGAATGCATATACATTTGCAAACATTCAAACTATGATCACCAGAAGTGATTAACTATTCAAAGGTTTCAATTATCTAGCGTCCAGGTCAGTCCTGCGAAACTTCGCCACAACTTTTTTCACACAGCAATTTGGAATGAGCCGCCATAGAAGTTATTGTATTATATTAAAATACCTATCTAATGGCATATGTGTGGTTGTTATTGTTGCTGAGACCAGTTTCCATATATTCTTGCCGATCCTCCTTTTCATTTATATTTCGCCTGGGTCGCGCCCGCGCCTCGCCGTCTGTGTATGTTCCGCCGCGCCTCGTCGCTGCTATACATTTTGTACGAAATATGAATAGCGACGCAACGCCCGCGCTGCATCGTCCTCCCCTCTTGTATATGTCCCGCGCCTTAGGCTGTGCGTTGTCAGTCTGTGAACTTAAGGTTTTTCTTGTAGATTTGACTTCATTTGCTAATATTTGTTGCAGAGGTGCTTGTTAAGATGGCTTGCGTGGGCATATGCGGGTCTGACGTGAAGATGTACACCACAGGAACCTGCGGGATGGACATCGTCACAGAACCTATCGTGATCGGTCACGAGGGCGCAGGCGTCGTCGTCAAAGTAAGCAGTCTTATTGGCAGTACCTACCTACCTACCAGGCTAATATGACCATAGACATAGAGATGGACTGAACGTTCCGTATTCAGTTGTGGAGTGAATACAGACCGAAACCTATGAGAGAGACAAAGCGAACAAAGCAAACTTTGTCTCTTTCTAGAGTCGCATTGTCTCTTTCTAAAGAATGGTCACTCTCAGTATCCTCTATGTGTATGAATATAACATATCGGGCCTTAGAAAGAATGTCCCAAAGGTATCATGTGTGACAGACGTCGTTAATTGTTAAACGTTAAGTCGATGTTACGGCTGCGTATTTTGGTATTTTTATTGTATTTTTCGTTCAACTTCGGAACTTCTTTCAGCGGATTCGGGTTGATTACACGGCTTAAGACTACTACCGACGAGACTAGTACTCTTTGTGTCTAACCTTTGTCACGTTATAAGTAGGTACAAAGTCAAATTAAATTAGCTGGCGAAACTTCTCACAAATGATGGGTGTCCAACTGTCCATATCTTAAGACGTTAAAACAAAATCTTATGATTTTTGAACAAGACTACAGAGATTTTTTTTTTTAATCGTTTACCAGGTCGGGTCTCGTGTGAGCTCCCTGGTCGTGGGCGACCGCGTGTCCATCGAGCCGACGCAACCGTGCCGCGCCTGCGAGTACTGCAAGGCGGGGCGCTACAACCTGTGCGTGGCGCCGCACTACTGCTCCTCCATGGGCGCGCCCGGCAACCTCTGCCACTACTACAAACATATCGCGGATTTCTGTCACAAGTTAGTTCCAAGTCCAACTACCTAGTCTATTTACCTACTGGAATATCAGTTTTCACTACATATTATAAAACAAAGTCCTCCGCCGCGTCTGTTCGTGATAAACTCAAAACTACTGCACTGATTTTCATGTTGTTTTTACCAATGGATAGAGTGGTTCTCGAGGAAGGTTTTAGTATATAATAACCGACATCCACGCGGGCATCAGCTAGTAATATAATATATATATAAAAACATGTATACATGTGAATACAGCTGAATCTCCTTCGTCGAAACTGTCTGCGTAGGTATTGTCACTAATAAACAGACAAACTAGCTTAAAGTCTAACATATCTGTTTTTATAAGGATGCCAGACAACCTGAGCATGGAGGAGGGCGCGGCAGTACAGCCGCTGGCCATCGCCATGCACGCGTGCGCGCGCGCCGGCGTGCGCCTGGGGCAGCGCGTGCTGGTGCTGGGCGCGGGGCCCGTGGGCATCCTGTGCGCCATGACGGCCCGCGCCATGGGCGCCAGCACCATACTTATCACGGGTAAATTAGCTACATCAAGGGACAGTTTCTCGAACTAATTTTTTTGTGACAAATAGTCAAGCTCTCGTAGAACGCTGTGCACGTTTTCGTTCCAGAAACCGAGCATTAGACTATTATTAAGATGGTGACTTTGATCATTTTAATTGAATTTAAAGACTGCTACTTCAGTCTAGAAGTCGCAAGCGACTGCACATGGGGTTCTGGTTCAATCCCAGGACTGTGGTTGGGGTTTTCCTTAAGATGGGGAATTTCTCAGTAGCAACCTGGACTTCAGATGCCCTGGTTGAATATATGTCCAGGTGAAATGTGTTTCAAAAGTTGTTTCAGACAGAGGTACAAAGTCATAGCAGTCAGTAACGTATCTTGTACACCTCTGTCTTAACCTCTGGGGTATTGTGATGTTGGTGTAATTTTATTTTACTGTTTTTTCCCAGACGTAGTACAGTCTCGGCTGGACACAGCCCGAGAGTTGGGCGCAGACTACACACTCCTGGTGAAGAGAGACTACAGCGAGCAGGAGGTGGTGGACGGCATCGTGGCCCAGCTCGGCTGCCAGCCTGACGTCACCATCGACGCCTGCGCCTACGCATCCGCGCAGAGAGTGGCCATGCTGGTAACACGCTACATATGACACTTACTAACCCGTTAACCCATTTAACTGCCCCGTTGGTCACGTGGTCGCAGGCGCGACTGCTGAGCGTAGGGTCCTGGGTGCGATTCTCGGGTCGGGCAAAGTGTTATTGGGCTTTTTCATTAGGAATTTCTAAGTAACAGCCCGGAGTTTGGAAGTTGACACCCCTTTGTCTCCTGCGCACGTAAACCCGTTGGTCCTGCGCCTGAACTCTCTCCGGTCGTGTCGGATTGCCGTCCCATCCCACTATGAGAGCGAGGGAAGAGAGTGCACCGTTTGCGCACACACTTGTGAACTATAATATCTCCCGCGCTAAAGGCTAGTTTCCGTTAAAATTGGACACCGTGACCGAAATACGGTCTGGAGGACTATACACAGTATACACATATAACACTAGCGACACCTACACGGCTACATTGATTCATATTATTAGATGGCGACAGCCTGCCTGGTGTTAAATGGGCTCTGATGTCAATCTACTTTATAAAAATCTTAAATTCTCTGCCAGAAACCACATGGGCTAAACCACTGGGTAGAGCACTCAGAAACGATTTTTGAAAATTGAAACCTAACCTAACCTAGCGGGTTAAATAGGAGATGAAAGTTCTTCATATCCGTTAGAGCAAATGGTTTGTTTATATCATTAGATACTCAGAGAGAAAGAGAGAGAAACAGTCCGATAGCCTGTTGCCTGTCTGATGATGAGTGGGCAGTGATATCTATAGGATGTAAATCTGCAGCACTAAAGTCTGTTTTTTAATCTCGTAGACTAATCTGACATGTCAAGTGATTGTTGTTTATTTTTTAAATTTGGAGTTTGACATTTGCACCTGTGAAATTAGTCTACAAGATTAAAAAACAGACTTTAGAGGTATCTCAGATTTGTTTCATAAATCGAGGTGCAGAGTGGAGGTTGATTTGACAAATAATAATTGTTTGTATGAAGTTACAGGTTAAAATATGACACTTGTTTCGTTTGGCAGGTAACGAAGACGGCTGGCGTGGTGCTAGTGGTGGGCATCGGAGACAGCAAGGTAGAGGTGCCCCTGACGCAGGCTCTGCTACGTGAGGTCGACGTAAGAGGCTCCTTCAGAATTGTTAACACGTAAGTCTCACTGAACATAACATCACGGCCGGAGTCCACACCCACATTATTAAAAAAAAAACATGCGGAGCAGTCTTTGGGGACTGCCGATAAAAGTGAAAACTAAACAAAAATGCGTAACCTCAACATAATTCAAACAGTAGATGATAGATGGCGCTAAAAACGTTTCTTTAAGCGTGACGGTGGCGATTGACGCGAGTTCCATGACTTTTGTTCACCTAAAAAGTGATCAATGCGCCTAAAGAAGTTTTCACTTCAAAAGTTGTGTAGGGGCGCTAGAATGTGGCATGTCCCCGGGCGCAGTTATAAATTCGCACGGTTCGGCTTATAACGAGACCAATGAGGCAGCTACAAAGGGTTAACACATCTTTTTTCTTTGCAGATACCCGCCAGCGATCGCGGCGGTGTCATCCGGAGCGATAGCCCTCAGGAAGTTCATCACACATCACTTTCCGCTGCAGAGGACCAAGGAAGCGCTGGAACTGGCCAAGTCTGGCAACGCGATGAAGATCATTATACATGTACAGAAGTTATTGTCTTTTATTTCGACACGTCCTCTTTTTTTTATCCCAAATTACATTGTAGTAGAGTAAAGGCACAGTATAAAGTTAAAGTACACATAAGTATAAATAAGTAACAGTATTATGTCTTTGACCATTCAAAAGTGCCTGTAATTGGTTTATTTGAAATAAATGCTTTGAGTTTGAGTTTGAGTCTCCATAGAAAACGGCCGAAATGACGCGCATCGAAATCGCAGTCTATATAGCTGTACACAACAGTATCAAGTGCACGGCAGATACGCACGGCCGCGCTGCCGTAGGTGATTATTTCAAGGCCACTTCAAAGACATAATACTGCTACTTTATAATACTGTGGTAAAGACTTGAGGTATATTCAGCGGTGCGGCCGCTCTGCTATGATGTTGCACGAAACAATGCGTAAAGAGTTCTATAAACTACGGTGTGTCCGTTTTGTTGCGCGGCCCGTATCAAGCCACTTTATCGATAACACAGTTTGAGCTCCTAGACTCATACAAATCCTAACTCACACACCCTCATAATTAAGTAGTTAGTTTTCACACGCTTCAACTGGCGACTTACACGACTGTGCAATCCATTTAAACTCAAAGTCAATTGTTATTATTTTTAATTAAAACAACTTATTATTATTAACACGAATTTCAAAATTTATTTACAGTTTAAAAATAGAACAGGCACATTGGATTATTTTTTTAATTAATTAATTAAGTCGTAATGTAATCGTTGTTTTTTAGAAATAACAAAAATAAGATCATTTTTCCGGTTCGTTTACACGAGGGCTTTCAAGACCGTGTCAAGAGACGTCCGTGTCGAGGGAACGGGGGCTCTATGCGTATTGAGCATCACGCCCCGCTCCAGGTACTGACGTGAAGCTGTCTCGGTCGGCGGGAGCTCGTGCGGTTCATACGAGGTTGAGTCGCGACGGCGCGAGCAGTCCGGGGCGCGCGTGCAGCTGTGCGGGCGGCCCGCGCGGGAGCGGCATGCTGCCCAGGCGGGCTCCTACAACACACGGCACCGTTCAGACAATGCACCTGTTATGTTATTTACCAACACCCTTGGTTGACTGTTACGCCCCATCGTTGCAGGTTTCTTCTCTCTGGCATATAATAAAATTGAAGCAACAATTTTACGGACGGTACAGTCACGAGCAAAAATATTTATACACTTAGCAAAATTCAATAATCATTTTTTCGTAGAATAACGATAGCAACTTTGAAATGATACCTATTTCATAATAATATGGGTTCCAAAATACATGTTCGTTATAACATAAAATTACAATCAATACAGTAGGAGAAAATCACTTTTAATAGTTGCCCCGCGTCCGTTTGACTGCCCCGTTGGTCTCGTGGTCGCAAGCGCGACTGCAGAGCGTGGGGTCCTGGGTTCGATTCCTGGGTCGGGCAAAGTGTTATTGGATTTTTCCATTAGGAATTTCGTAGTAACAGCCCGGAGTTTGGAAGTTGGCGGTGTGATCCCACCGTGCCCCGCGCGCGCGTGGCGCCGGCCCCTGCGCCTGATCTCTCTCCGCGAGTGTCGGATTGCCGTCCCATCGGACTATGAGAGTGAGGGAAGAGAGAGTGCACTTGTGTCTGCGCAAACACTTGTGCACTATAATATCTCCCGCGCCGATGGCTAGTCTCCGTTGAGATTGGCCGCCGTGGCCGAAAATACGGTCTGGAGGACTATTATTATTCATAGTTGCTAACTCGTGACTTTATAACTTTTATTGTTGCTTCAACTAATGGTATGCCACAGGCAATTAAATAGGAAATATGCATGTATTTTTTTTTAATATTTTTATTATATAGTTTACATCGTCAAATAATAGTTAAAAAAAATTCGACGGCAAAAAAGCAATTTAAAGTACTTAAAAAATATCCAACCGATCCGGGCTATTTAAACGCCCTCCATTTGGCGCGCTTGGTGTGGTGACGTCACAGACCATGAAAACAAACAAACAACTATCAAGTCAACGTCAAACACTCCTTTTTGTAGGAGCGTTTGACATTGACTTGACACTTGTTGATTGGCTTGTTTATTTATTTATTTAAACTTTTCGCACTAAAAAAAGGTACAAAGGCGGACTTAATGCCTGAGGCATTCTCTACCAGTCAACCAAGGGTGGTGAAGAGATTAGATGGCAGGTGCTCTAATTGAGAGGAACAAAGAGAAAAAATAATAATAATAATATATAATATTGCATTATAGATAAAGCAGGTTTACAGTACATAAATAATCTATAAACTTATGATACATATACTTACACATATATTTACTATAATAAATACTATAATATATATTTTTATATAAATACAAATTCAAGGGTGAGAGGTGATGACATGACTCTACTCTATTTATTTTGAGAAAAAACTCCGCAATTTCCGCTTAAATGCATAACGACTGGTGGCCGTAACGCTTGTTATGTCACATCCGCTCTTAGCTTTTCAAGTATTTGAATTACCCACAGTTGATTGGGACTTAAAAAAAAAAAAATCTCGCTCAAAAAGAAATTTTATTCCAAAATATTGATGGAGGCATAATTCTGAAGTAATATAGTTTATAAAAAAAATATTTGACCCATATTTGAATTACATGCATATTCCCTATTGGACCGTTTAAATCAGGCTTTAGAGAATACGTAGCTCACCTGTGTACTTTTTATTTATTTAAATCCATGCTATAAATCCTCTATAAATGTTTCTGAAACAGTTAGCTTATTGCCAACATTAAAACAGCCAGTGTAATAGTAATCATAATATCATCCAAACGGGTGTTATAATGTTGTACTGACTTTCATAATGCAACTCATTTAAAAAAAAGAACATTGTCATTCACGAGCGTTTCACTAATAAAGCACGTGAACCCACATTCGTGTTTTAATACCCCTTATTATATAACATGCACATGCTTGCGCCTGTGGCCCTGTCTTCTGTTGTGAGGGTCAACAGAGTCCCACAGTACACAGGGGCCACGGATTTGGGCCCCAGAGTACACAGACGCACGACGTGGTTAGTACTGACCTGTGGACGTGGAAGCCCCTCGCGCGGCCCCGCGGGCCCCCCCCCGGGCCCCGCGGGCCGCGAAGGCTCCGCGCGCCGCCTTCTTCTTGGCTGCTGACGTCGGCCTGCGTTTGAACCTAATACACAACATTTGATTGGTAGTTGATCTATTTCAAATTACTTAATCGCCTGTCAGTACTCAAACACAAAATTATTATGAATTCAAAAATAGAAAAGAAAAAAAAAAACCGTAAAATTAAAGTGCCGGCCAAACTAAACATACTATTTATTCACGCGAACTTACTTCCTGTATTTTTTTTTAGATACGCTACAATTGATATCCTCTTCAATTTCTCGCCGCAGTTGCCTCAGCCTCTCTCTTAGCCTCAATTGATCAAACAAATATTTTTTTTACAAAAAATATCAGTCGTCCCATACAAAACTCCAATATCTACTCGACCCAAATGGACCATTCGGATAAATTGTTTGTTTGATCGTCTGTATCACACCCTTAAATATGACTAAACATTTCCAATACACACTGTACATACGCGTCTACTTGGAACGAAATCGTTTTTTTTCGTCATTAAAAAAAAATATATTGAGGGACGTATAGTTACTTCTTGCGCACGCCACCGCGGTAGGTCCGCCCGCGGCCCCTGCGCCGGGCCCCCTGGGACCCCTGGGACCCGCCCATGGACACGTCCGCGGCCTGCGCCAGGCGGCCCCAGTCCGTGTCGGAGCCCGAGCCTGCCTCATCCTCAACCACCTTCGACTCTTCCTCTTCCAACTCGTCCTGGTACTGCATGAGGAGGCCTGATGATGATTCATAGAATTTTATTAGTGAAATGCTCCATAGTTATCAGATCTCCTAAGGTGGAGATATCCAGTACCCCCTTTTTGCCCCATTTTGGAGGAAGTATTGGACCCCTCAATCAAAAATCCCCGATGAATAGAAATTAGAAAAAAGTCGTTTAACCTGTACTCCAAATTTCGTCTAAATCGGTTGTGAAATACGACCTGTAGACGAGTACGTAAAAACTGACAAACTCGCAAATTTTGCCAGACTTGATCAGTGGCATGCCTAGGGTTCAAAACCAGGGCAAGCCGACAGATTTTTAACGATTTAAAAAAACAGACAAGTGAGTGAGCGATTTACGGATGAAGAAGAGTTCTAAATATTATTTCAGACATCAGTACGGAATTGTCGTAAGCGCCATCTATTAACGAATGCGCGTAACCACACCGCTTCGCAGGACCTTTTCACCATAATAACTTTGTCAACGCTTGTCACATAAAAATTATTCTATAAAAAGCCGCTAGATGGCCCCAAATTATCGATTTGTTGTTTTAACTAAATTTAAGTTTTAAGTCGATTGAAAATGTTAAATAAGATATTACATTGGGTATACAGGGTGTTAGGGTAAACACCGTTATCCTTGCAACCAGTGGTTTGGTTTCATTTATAGAACGTAACATCAATGGAAAATTACAATTTTTTTTTTAATTTTTTTAGATCTAAATTTTACCACAAGAGACGCAAGTTCGTTACCCTATGCGCTAGGGCAACGAACTTGCGTCTCAACACGGGCGGGGGGTACGGGATGTGACCTGACCGGCAGCGAGCGCGATCCCTCCCTTAGTCAGTCAGCTGTTTCGCTAGCAAGCACGGTGTCAGATAGAAACTTTTTTAAAATCTTTTAATTAAAATAACGTTTTTTTTTTGTTGTGTTCGGTCATTTATTTTTATATTTAAGTCAACTACTCATGGTTTGAATGACAAGAGTGTTTACCCTTACATCCTGTATAACATTTTATAATTAATCATAATGACAATAGCCAACTCTAATCTTTGTTTCAAAACGCCTTTATTTCAAAGAATATCTTCGATACGAAAATTATTGTGTTTTGTGATCTTGATGAGATGTATTCTAATAAGTGGTTTGTTTTTTAGTGGTTTACCAAAACTACAATTGCCATACAAACAACACTATACAAATTTTGATGTCTTTCATGGCACCAGCTAGGCTACCTAAGTTTGGTCATACTCTTAACTTTATACATACTAAACAATCGAATGCCAATTTCAATATATTCTTCGACTGACAAAAATACCTACCTAATTGTTTATATTTCCGAGTTATAGTAATTTGGGGTTGATTACGGTGAAGCAAAGAGTTACTTACTGTCAGAAAACTCAATGTATTTACATACCTTTTCGAACACAGTTTCCAAATTCACATTTTGATGATAAAAACACTACTAAGCATAAGGAATGACATAGCCGCAATAACTATCACATCATTTTAAATAATAACACTAGGTAATTCATTACCTCAATTGAAAAATAAAATACTGATCTCAAAATATTATTTCAAAACAATAACAAATTGAGTCGCTTCGCGGACTTGTAACTCACTTTACGCGGGTCAACATCGCGGCTAGTGCATTTGCGCGAACTTCAAACACACGATTCATTCCATTCATAAAAACTCAAAAGCCGGGCTTAAATATTAGAACATTTGCAAAATAAGTACATTCTAATAGTATCGACAACGTACGCATTTTCAATGCAAAAAATGAGAGGTCTAGAAGCTGGCTTCTGCACCGTTGCCGCAAGCGTGTGTGAGCGAGAAAGATGCAATGTACTACAGAATTGACGTCTTCATTCATGGATGCGATCTCGCCTAACGCTATAGTGTTAGAGCGAGATCGCAACTGTGGCAGTTTGGTAACGGTGCATTGTTTGTACTTATAGCGCGCGGCTGGTGCAGCGCGAAGTTTTTATGTTATTATTCTTATCAATTCTTGCGACAGGAAGGATTGACTTGGAAGTATAGAGTAGTTTTTTTTATTTTATTGATTGGCTCAGTTTTGAAGGCAAGCCGGGCTTTTCAGCTTGTATGGCAGTACCGCCGCTGGACTTGATGCAGAGACGCTTCGCTCGCTCGGTCAATGACGGCCGTGTGCGACGGCCGTGCGCGACGGCCGTGACTCACCCATCTTCTCGATGGCGTACGCGCTAGTGATGTGCAGCAGCTGGTCGCCGTACTTGTGGTAGTTGGCGCGCGTGACGTGCGGCAGCGCCAGCACGTGCTCGGCGCGCTCGGGCAGGCGCGCCGCCAGCGCCTTCAGCGCCGCCTGGGGCAGCACCGTCGCCAGCGACACGCCGCGGGCAGAAGCCATCTCACTGTACAAAACACGATATTACAAAAATATTTTATTACATTTGACTAACTTCTGCTGTCCAGATTTTTTCTTCCGATACAGTGAAATGATCCTTACAAAAACCATCGTCGAACTTAATAAAAAAAAGAGGTCAGTCATATGGACTGCCTACAGAAGAGAAAACTGAGTTTTCAATAAAATTCTCAGGAGCACGCATTCGCGACCTTCAAACTTACTGCTGTAGTTTGAGCGAGACCGCTGTAGGTATGTGCGCGGCGAGAAAATGGGGCAGTGCGGTCCGCTGATTCGTCAACGGTCACGGCGTCTCACCGCTCATTCGTCATGGCTGCCTAAATGCGCTTCTATAGGCGGGGGCCTATACAGTACAACGGCACTCTCATGTCGGTGACGCGAATCCATAAGTTTATCCCCTACCAAAAATCGCTCATAGCGCCTAAAGAAGTTTTCACTTCAATAATATTCCAATTAATCATAAAGGAAGCAATTTGCTACATGGTGGTACGTATCGACATTTTCGTAGAAAATTAATTTCTACAGAAAGTAAGACTAGACACGTAAACGACGATAAGGTACGGTAGAGTAGTATAGATTACACTACTTACTACTTTCTTAAATAAATAAATAAATGAAATGTGTTATTACCGGCAAGCCTCAACCAAGTCGGCATAGCATCGCTCTTCCAGTCGCTTGAGCAGCGCGGCCACGGGCGAGTGGGCCGCGGGGGCCGCCGGGGCCGCCGGGGCCGCGGGGGCCGCGCGCGACACCTTCATCGGGAACACCACGCGCAGCCCGCCGCGCATCAGTCTGGCGACACGAATATATGATGAATACATTTTAAGCACACAAAATTATCAAAACAATAATTAAAATTTACCTACAAACTATAGATTGACCTCACCGCTGTGCCGCGCCTTAGGAATGCGCGGCTTGCGGGCGGCAGCGTTGACCAATGAGCGCCGCACTGCCGCCCGCGAGCTAGCGTGTACCGAGGGCCAGATACTGTGGTAAGGTCAAACTATAGCAACATTTAAGTGGAAGCGCCAGACAGCAACTACTTTGACCACGATTCTAGAGCTTATTTTCCATCAAAATACGACAATTAAATAATAGAACAGGAATCTCGACAAATGAATTTTAAAATATAAAAATGGTACACATAATTTGTAACTGTACCACTTTTTTTTTCTTGAATTTTTGGGGGTGCTGATGCCGTAAGTCAATATCACATGATTTTTTTATTTCTGCTACAACTTACATATGCGATATTTACTTTACCAATAGATAACACTAGGTAAAGTTTATTTTGAATTAATTTCAGAATTAACTTTTCCAATAATGTGAGTTGATGTTTGTTTAACTTATTTGTCCACCTTGGGTCCTGCCAAGACGTAGGCATTGGCGATGTGGTTGGTGACGACCCTGCTACAATCATCTGCTACAACTTACATATTTTTTTGACTTTTTTAATAATATTCGTTCATTCCAAAATCAACTTTATGTACAGTATCGTAAAGTTGATATCTAAGAGAGTACATACAGGTCCACCTTGGGCCCCAGCCCCACGTAGGCGCTGGCGATGTCGTTGCTGACGACGAGTCGCTCGGCCAGCAGCCCGCGCACCACGAGCTGGCGCAGCAGGCGCAGCGCGTCGCCGCGCGCCCACGAGCGGCAGCTGGGGGACCTCATTGTTACACGGTGTTTAGGATTAAACAATAGTATATTATGCAATTAGTGAATAAAGGACGGATTTAAAGCGAGGGTCATAGGAGAATCACGAGCAAGTGAAGGATTGTAACGGCTGAATCACGAGCATAGCGAGTGATTCAAGTGTTAGAATCCTGAGCGACGCGAGTGATTCATGGCCCTCGATATAAATCCGTTTTATTCAAGAGTTGCATACTATACTTTATACCATGACTACGAGTAAAAGAACTTCGAGTATGTTATGTCAATGTTATGCCTTGGTTTTATAGTACCTACACCATAGCATATAATACATACTCTAACACTTGAATCAGTCCCTACGGTCGTGATTCAGTCGTTAGAATCCTTCACTTGCTCGTGATTCACCTAAGGCCCTCGCTTTAAATCCGTCCTTTATTCAATAATTGCATAATATACTATATTCTAATGCTAAACTCCTGTTCGAAAATCAAATCAAATAGGAGTTTGTATAGCATTGAGATGGAGTTCGCGTGCGTATGAAGCGGGCGCGTGTGTATGAAGCGGTCGCGTGTGTATGAAGCGGACGCGTGTGTATGAAGCGAGCGCGTGTGTATGAAGCGGGCGCGTGTGTATGAAGCGGTCGCGTGTGTATGAAGCGGACGCGTGTGTATGAAGCGAGCGCGTGTGTATGAAGCGGGCGCGTGTGTATGAACCGGTCGCGTGTGTATGAAGCGGGCGCGTGTGTATGAAGCGAGCGCGTGTGTATGAAGCGGGCGCGTGTGTATGAAGTGGTCGCGTGTGTATGAAGCGGGCGCGTGTGTATGAAGCGGTCGCGTGTGTATGAAGCGGTCGCGTGGCACACGGCATAATTCATAATTGAAACAGTATGCTTAGATGGTTTGGGAACATTGAGAGGATGAATGGCGGTTGAATGATTTATCAGAAGCCAATTGCAGTACTATCGGCGCTTGACAATTTGGCACATTCATTTTCCGATAATTTTTGTTCCAGAAACTGGCCCCTAATGTAATACACGTAAGACATAGAACATATTTTCACTGTTGTCGAACTTTCTGTGATGATTGGCAACTAATAGCAATACTTAGACTTCTTCAAAAAGGAGGAGGTTCTATATTCGTCTGTATATTTTTTTTTTTTTGTTTATGTTCATCGATATTCTCGCCAATTGTGAACCGATTTAAAAAAATCTTCAAAACTCACTTACTCTATGGAGACGATATATTATTTTTCTCCGTCACTGTTATTTACATAGCAAGTAGTGGTATTCAAATTTGTGTGGGGTAGGTACCACTACTAAAAAGTGACCACCACTACTAAGAAAAAATTTACATCTTTTTAGTAAAAGAGGTGATAGACATAACTATAGTACTAGAAATAGGGACCTATTAGTTCAACCAGGTTTCAGATTGGCTAAAGTAGACTCATCTTTCATGGGGTACTGTTTAAAATGTTACAATAAAATTCCTCCCCACATACTTCAACTGAACGAGACGAAATTCAAAACTTGTATAAAACGCACACTATGCAGGCAGGCATATTATAAGTTGGAGGATTACATTTCTGATAAAAATGCTTGGCTTAATGCTGGTCCTGCTCCACAACCACAACTAACTAATTAACATTCGAAAATAATGTTGGAGCTGCTGAAGATTGTAAGACCATCTTTGCATTGTATAAACTCAATTTCCTTTGTATTATATAACTGCATAGCACAGGTGTGAGTACTATGTACTATAGAGCCATTTACCGGGTAATTTGTCTTTAATTGACTTGAATGTGCCCTGGCGGCTGGGAATGTCATGCTCACTCAAATGTCTCGCTGATGGTGGCGCGTGTGTTGGATCATTTAGCTCCCTTCAAAATGGTTGAGCTGAATGGTGCTGATCCATGCGTCATGTTCGTGAACGGGCGCCGTCAGTTGTGACTGGTCATCTCTTAGCTGCCATGGCTTATTTTAATTTTTGATTTGTTTGTTATAATTGCGGACGCTTTTAACGTGCTTTCTACATTGTTCTCACATGTATAATTTCAACATAAATGATGTAACCAATATTTTGTAACAATATTTTGATTTAAAAGAGTGTCCGTGGAGTTTCTTGCCCGTTCTTCTCCATAGGTACCTACTACGCTTTGGAATGGGCAACTAGCTTCATATTTCTGACTGACAGACTCCTTG
This sequence comes from Lithophane semibrunnea, assembly GCA_947363905.1. Lineage (NCBI taxonomy): Eukaryota > Metazoa > Arthropoda > Insecta > Lepidoptera > Noctuidae > Lithophane > Lithophane semibrunnea. The sequence continues at coordinate 1,880,149 of OX376202.1, read as the reverse complement.
ACAATTCAAAAGTGCCTGTAAATGGTTTAATTGAAATAAATACTTTGAGTTTGAGTTTGAGTTTGAAAAGTAAAAACTTTTTACAAAAAATAAAACGACCGACTTAAAAAAAAAAGTTAAAAATAACTTTAATTTCGGAAGTCGGTGGCAAAAAACCCAAATTCAAAAGCAAAGACACCGACTTTCGAAATTAAAGTTATTTTTCACTTTTTTAATGTTTTTTTTTAAGTCAGTTGTTTTTTTTGTAATAACAATAAATTAAAAAAAAATACGCCCTGAATTCCCAAAACGTGCAGCAGCGTGAAGGAGTTCCGCGGCCCGCTGCAGCTCTCGCGGGTGTAACTCACCGTCCATGTAAGGGCGTGTCCTGCAGCGCCTGCAGCCGCGCCTGCATGGAGCCGCGCAGTGCGTCGGCGACGTGCAGCAGCGTGAAGGAGTTCCGCGGCCCGCTGCAGCTCTCGCGGGTGTAACTCACCGTCCATGTAAGGGCGTGTCCTGCAGCGCCTGCAGCCGCGCCTGCATGGAGCCGCGCAGTGCGTCGGCGACGTGCAGCAGCGTGAAGGAGTTCCGCGGCCCGCTGCAGCTCTCGCGGGTGTAACTCACCGTCCATGTAAGGGCGTGTCCTGCAGCGCCTGCAGCCGCGCCTGCATGGAGCCGCGCAGTGCGTCGGCGACGTGCAGCAGCGTGAAGGAGTTCCGCGGCCCGCTGCAGCTCTCGCGGGTGTAACTCACCGTCCATGTAAGGGCGTGTCCTGCAGCGCCTGCAGCCGCGCCTGCATGGAGCCGCGCAGTGCGTCGGCGACGTGCAGCAGCGTGAAGGAGTTCCGCGGCCCGCTGCAGCTCTCGCGGGTGTAACTCACCGTCCATGTAAGGGCGTGTCCTGCAGCGCCTGCAGCCGCGCCTGCATGGAGCCGCGCAGTGCGTCGGCGACGTGCAGCAGCGTGAAGGAGTTCCGCGGCCCGCTGCAGCTCTCGCGGGTGTAACTCACCGTCCATGTAAGGGCGTGTCCTGCAGCGCCTGCAGCCGCGCCTGCATGGAGCCGCGCAGTGCGTCGGCGACGTGCAGCAGCGTGAAGGAGTTCCGCGGCCCGCTGCAGCTCTCGCGGGTGTAACTCACCGTCCATGTAAGGGCGTGTCCTGCAGCGCCTGCAGCCGCGCCTGCATGGAGCCGCGCAGTGCGTCGGCGACGTGCAGCAGCGTGAAGGAGTTCCGCGGCCCGCTGCAGCTCTCGCGGGTGTAACTCACCGTCCATGTAAGGGCGTGTCCTGCAGCGCCTGCAGCCGCGCCTGCATGGAGCCGCGCAGTGCGTCGGCGACGTGCAGCAGCGTGAAGGAGTTCCGCGGCCCGCTGCAGCTCTCGCGGGTGTAACTCACCGTCCATGTAAGGGCGTGTCCTGCAGCGCCTGCAGCCGCGCCTGCATGGAGTCGCGCAGTGCGTCGGCGACGTGCAGCAGCGTGAAGGAGTTCCGCGGCCCGCTGCAGCTCTCGCGGGTGTAACTCACCGTCCATGTAAGGGCGTGTCCTGCAGCGCCTGCAGCCGCGCCTGCATGGAGCCGCGCAGTGCGTCGGCGACGTGCAGCAGCGTGAAGGAGTTCCGCGGCCCGCTGCAGCTCTCGCGGGTGTAACTCACCGTCCATGTAAGGGCGTGTCCTGCAGCGCCTGCAGCCGCGCCTGCATGGAGCCGCGCAGTGCGTCGGCGACGTGCAGCAGCGTGAAGGAGTTCCGCGGCCCGCTGCAGCTCTCGCGGGTGTAACTCACCGTCCATGTAAGGGCGTGTCCTGCAGCGCCTGCAGCCGCGCCTGCATGGAGCCGCGCAGTGCGTCGGCGACGTGCAGCAGCGTGAAGGAGTTCCGCGGCCCGCTGCAGCTCTCGCGGGTGTAACTCACCGTCCATGTAAGGGCGTGTCCTGCAGCGCCTGCAGCCGCGCCTGCATGGAGCCGCGCAGTGCGTCGGCGACGTGCAGCAGCGTGAAGGAGTTCCGCGGCCCGCTGCAGCTCTCGCGGGTGTAACTCACCGTCCATGTAAGGGCGTGTCCTGCAGCGCCTGCAGCCGCGCCTGCATGGAGCCGCGCAGTGCGTCGGCGACGTGCAGCAGCGTGAAGGAGTTCCGCGGCCCGCTGCAGCTCTCGCGGGTGTAACTCACCGTCCATGTAAGGGCGTGTCCTGCAGCGCCTGCAGCCGCGCCTGCATGGAGCCGCGCAGTGCGTCGGCGACGTGCAGCAGCGTGAAGGAGTTCCGCGGCCCGCTGCAGCTCTCGCGGGTGTAACTCACCGTCCATGTAAGGGCGTGTCCTGCAGCGCCTGCAGCCGCGCCTGCATGGAGCCGCGCAGTGCGTCGGCGACGTGCAGCAGCGTGAAGGAGTTCCGCGGCCCGCTGCAGCTCTCGCGGGTGTAACTCACCGTCCATGTAAGGGCGTGTCCTGCAGCGCCTGCAGCCGCGCCTGCATGGAGCCGCGCAGTGCGTCGGCGACGTGCAGCAGCGTGAAGGAGTTCCGCGGCCCGCTGCAGCTCTCGCGGGTGTAACTCACCGTCCATGTAAGGGCGTGTCCTGCAGCGCCTGCAGCCGCGCCTGCATGGAGCCGCGCAGTGCGTCGGCGACGTGCAGCAGCGTGAAGGAGTTCCGCGGCCCGCTGCAGCTCTCGCGGGTGTAACTCACCGTCCATGTAAGGGCGTGTCCTGCAGCGCCTGCAGCCGCGCCTGCATGGAGCCGCGCAGTGCGTCGGCGACGTGCAGCAGCGTGAAGGAGTTCCGCGGCCCGCTGCAGCTCTCGCGGGTGTAACTCACCGTCCATGTAAGGGCGTGTCCTGCAGCGCCTGCAGCCGCGCCTGCATGGAGCCGCGCAGTGCGTCGGCGACGTGCAGCAGCGTGAAGGAGTTCCGCGGCCCGCTGCAGCTCTCGCGGGTGTAACTCACCGTCCATGTAAGGGCGTGTCCTGCAGCGCCTGCAGCCGCGCCTGCATGGAGCCGCGCAGTGCGTCGGCGACGTGCAGCAGCGTGAAGGAGTTCCGCGGCCCGCTGCAGCTCTCGCGGGTGTAACTCACCGTCCATGTAAGGGCGTGTCCTGCAGCGCCTGCAGCCGCGCCTGCATGGAGCCGCGCAGTGCGTCGGCGACGTGCAGCAGCGTGAAGGAGTTCCGCGGCCCGCTGCAGCTCTCGCGGGTGTAACTCACCGTCCATGTAAGGGCGTGTCCTGCAGCGCCTGCAGCCGCGCCTGCATGGAGCCGCGCAGTGCGTCGGCGACGTGCAGCAGCGTGAAGGAGTTCCGCGGCCCGCTGCAGCTCTCGCGGGTGTAACTCACCGTCCATGTAAGGGCGTGTCCTGCAGCGCCTGCAGCCGCGCCTGCATGGAGCCGCGCAGTGCGTCGGCGACGTGCAGCAGCGTGAAGGAGTTCCGCGGCCCGCTGCAGCTCTCGCGGGTGTAACTCACCGTCCATGTAAGGGCGTGTCCTGCAGCGCCTGCAGCCGCGCCTGCATGGAGCCGCGCAGTGCGTCGGCGACGTGCAGCAGCGTGAAGGAGTTCCGCGGCCCGCTGCAGCTCTCGCGGGTGTAACTCACCGTCCATGTAAGGGCGTGTCCTGCAGCGCCTGCAGCCGCGCCTGCATGGAGCCGCGCAGTGCGTCGGCGACGTGCAGCAGCGTGAAGGAGTTCCGCGGCCCGCTGCAGCTCTCGCGGGTGTAACTCACCGTCCATGTAAGGGCGTGTCCTGCAGCGCCTGCAGCCGCGCCTGCATGGAGCCGCGCAGTGCGTCGGCGACGTGCAGCAGCGTGAAGGAGTTCCGCGGCCCGCTGCAGCTCTCGCGGGTGTAACTCACCGTCCATGTAAGGGCGTGTCCTGCAGCGCCTGCAGCCGCGCCTGCATGGAGCCGCGCAGTGCGTCGGCGACGTGCAGCAGCGTGAAGGAGTTCCGCGGCCCGCTGCAGCTCTCGCGGGTGTAACTCACCGTCCATGTAAGGGCGTGTCCTGCAGCGCCTGCAGCCGCGCCTGCATGGAGCCGCGCAGTGCGTCGGCGACGTGCAGCAGCGTGAAGGAGTTCCGCGGCCCGCTGCAGCTCTCGCGGGTGTAACTCACCGTCCATGTAAGGGCGTGTCCTGCAGCGCCTGCAGCCGCGCCTGCATGGAGCCGCGCAGTGCGTCGGCGACGTGCAGCAGCGTGAAGGAGTTCCGCGGCCCGCTGCAGCTCTCGCGGATGCAGCGCGCTATCACCTTGCACTCTTCCGTTACGTCAACCGGCTACACATGAAATGAGTAGAAAAGATTGCTGCACACTGGATTTCAACTCTCGATGCTGAACCAAACATTGAGTATCCAACATAGTGCATCACACCACGTCAAAAAATACACTGTTGAATTTTTTACTCCCGGCGCTAAGCAGTGCATTGAAAATCCAGTACGGGGAAAAATTATCACAGCATAAAAAGAATTGTCCGTGCGTACCCGAGCTAACTGGTTGCAAGCTTAGATTTCGTGTAAACGCGTTTGCACGTGTGAGTGAGTTGATGCTACTCTTTGGGCGCATTATGTCCAATTCACCATTTGTTCCTAGCTGAAATGCTGTATGTTAATACTAATACGTGTACGCTAATGACCTTGTAGTCGTGTGCGTTGAGACAGTTGTCGCAGGCCGTGGCCCGGGCCCGCACACACTCGGCCCGGTCGAACCGCTCCCCGAGGTACGCGAGCACCTGCGCGCGCCGACACTCCGTCACACTCTCGCACACCTCCACCATGTGCAGCAAGTTGGCGATGTGCACGCCGCGCGCCTCGGCCGTTGTGTTGCGCTCCACTGGAACACACGACATGCGTAAAATTACAACGCCTCTGTATTCCCCGAAGCCGTTGGTCCTGCGCCTGATCTCTCTCCGGTCGTGTCGGATTACCGTCCCATCGGACTATGAGAGTGAGGAAAGAGAGAGTGCACTTGTGTCTGCGCAAACACTTGTGCACTATAATATTTCCCGCGCCGAAGGCTAGTCTCCGTTGAGATTGGCCGCCGTGGCCGAAAATACAGTCTGGAGGACTATTATTAGTATTATTATTATTCCCCGAAGGGTTAGACGTAGGTGTACCTATAGCAAACCCACATTTCGCCTGGTATGTTAAAGTCTCCTGTAATGGGGCGAGCCTATCGCCATTAACCGGGCAGAAATCTAGAATCCTAGCTGCTACTGAAAAATTCCTGATGGAAAACCCACTAACACTTGACCCGAACTTGAAACAGTAATTTTCACTTCACATACAGGGCCGGATTTAAAAGTGTGGATGCTCTGGGGCAACCAAGAAGTGGAACCCTAAAATTTTATGGAAAAGACGAAAAAAGAAGGATTTAATTCGGCTTTCAGTATCAAAATAATTCAACGTATCATTTTTAAGACCACCCAGGACATTAAAAGAAAATTAAAAAAGCTTCCTTGTAAATTAATATTGTTTATTATCTTTAAAAATCATATCGTGGACCTATTTTCTGGAGGCCCGGGGCCATGGCCCCTGTTGCCCCGCCTTAGATCCGGCCCTGTTTACATAATTTCATTATAAAAGTAGATTCCAGCAGTGAAAGTGATGAAGAAGTTCTGATTTCCAAATGTCGAGCATAGAAGCCATTTCAGATTCCACCTGAACCAACCTATAGTTTACGAACATCTTTTTTTTGTGCCATACAAAAATATTCACGTTTCTTTTGACCAGCAAAAAACAGAAAGGAAAACGCTGTAATAATAAACAACCAACGTACTTTCAAGAAGCCTCCTATACCGGACGACGTCAGAATAGGAGTAGTATAGCAGACAAGTAGCGGTGTCACCGTCGCGGCCGGCGCGGCCCGCCTCCTGGTAGTAGCCCTCCACGGACTTGGGCATGCTGTGGTGGATCACGTAGCGCACGTCGGCCTTGTCCACGCCCATGCCGAACGCGATCGTCGCGCAGATCTGACCACAACATCGCGCAACGTTAGGGTGTCATCAGAGCCTGCCAGGGTTGCGGGTCAGTCCGAAAGGGATACCGGGACCTTGGCAACAGGCTACTGAATTGGTTTTAGTCAGTAAATGTCTGAAACGCCCTTCCGCTCCACCAAGAGTGGGAGAAGTCATTGGATGATTTCGAACCCCCAAAAAAAAAAAAAAAATTGTGTCATCAGAGGGGCAATTCCCGTATTTTTAAGAACGTTCACATTTGCATCTCATTCGCAATCTGTCAAAAATATAATCAATTTCGCTACCGCTAACGCTAGTACAAAGCTCAAAAAGTTAACATTATGAGTAAATTCTGAGGGCTATCTAATTGCGTAACTTATTTTCGTAACCGATTACGACTCATTTGTTTCATATTGACAGTTCAACAAGATTCATTGCGTTATTTACGTTGTTGAGTTTTTTTTTTTCGAACTTGTGAAGCAATGGATTAGACATTTGTTTCATACAGATTCCAATTCTTATTAATCGTGTATTACACAATTAGAGTCGTGCTCACTTACCACGTTGTATTTATCAGCGACCCAGCCTGCCTGCACCTCCTCTCGCTTCTTATCGCTCAGCCCTGCGTGGTAGGGCGCCGACTGAATGCCCGCCTTGCGTAAGTCCGTCGATAAACTCTCACACTCCTTACGTGATAAGCAGTACACTATGCCACACACTCTGTAAACAAGTTAGGGTGAAATGAAATAACACACAGTTCACCATTTTCCTGTATTTCTATCCTTATTGTGCGGATACTTGTGAGCAGACTTCTCGCTCTAGCGAGAGTGATGCCACTAAGTGCCAAAAAAAAGAAATATAGAAAAATTGTGATCGTGAAATGGATCACTATTTTTCTTCCGAAATAGTCTACGTACAAAAAGACCTAGACAAAGATCGTTAGAAATGAAAGACAAAATGACAGATTGTAGAAAGATTTCTACCGTGGATGTCAAAAATGAAGAAACGAACTGTCACTTTGTATAGAAAAAGCTATATCTATTCTTCGTAGAGATAGAAAGCGCCTTGCTACGCCTGCAGGACGAAATCACAAAAACTAACGACTGACGAACTTTGTGTATATAATAAAGATAAAGATATTAAAATAAAGATATTATAGATGGGCAAAGATTGTCACTCACTGGACGCCTGTAGGAGGACATCGCCGTCGAGGTAGACCGCGGCGAAGCTGGTGTGATGATCTAATCATGTTTGCGGGGCCAACATGGCCAGAAATCGCTCGAAATAGAAAGCTTTGGAAGGAAAAAGGGGATGCTTTTGCCCAGCAGTGGGACACAAAATATGATAAGAAAAAAAAAAAAGATATTCTATTCTATTCAACTAACCTGAAAAATTTCTCCTTAATCAGTGCGGCAATCTCCTGGTTAACAGACTTGGGTTTCTTCTCCAGTATCCTATAGGCGAGGTTGGGCCGGTTGAAGCTGCTGAGGAACCACTTGCAGGCGGACACCTGCAGCTGGTGCAGGATGTCCGTGCGCACGCGCGGCGTGGCCGTGGCCGTGAGCGCGATGATGCTGGTGGAGGGGAACTGCGCGCGCAGCACTGACAGGCGCTTGTAGTCGGGCCGGAAGTCGTGGCCCCACTGCGACACGCAGTGCGCCTCGTCGATTACGAATCTGAGTCCGTACCATTATTAATTACAGGGCAGTTTAAGTTGCACAGCATACAGTTCAAAATCGCTTGACATTTACAAATATATCATCATCTGCCTAGCCTTTTCCCAAGTATGTTGGGGTCGGCTTCCAGTCTAACCGGATGCAGCTGAATACCAGTATTTTACATGGAGCGACTGCCTATCTGACCTCCACAACCCAGTAACTGGGTAATACGATACACCTACCTACAATACATTTACAAATATATACCTGCATTTTGTCAAATTTTAAAGTGCATGGTCGGTGGACAACAGCTTGTACCCTTAGGCCTCTCAATTGCGATAAATCGTACATATCAACAGTTCATATCGATCTATGATGGTGCATGATAGTGACTATTTTCATGCGACCGATATTTATATGCGTAGAATTTATCAAATTATGAAGTTAGTTTCTAAAATACCGATCGATGGTCGTTGATATCGACGTTCGATTACAATTTCAGTTGATTGACATCGACTGGTCGACTTTTATCGACCGCAATGTCGATGCACTTTGACGTTGTATCTCGTTTTAATTGTCAAAAAAAAAAACATGGAATAACATAACAAAGAAATAAATGCGTAGCGATAAAAGCAAGACATGATTTTCTGGGGAGTTTGTTGCGCCACTTCTTCCCACCTAAAGCACTAGCAAGTGGTGAAGGGAGGGCGTTTTGGGGGACACTGTCTTACGTAATTTTGACGCTCGAAAAGTGCTGATTCTCAGCCTAATTTAAATAAATGACTTTTGATTTCTGAAAAAGGGAAGTGGTTCAATATGACACCTCAACAACATACACCAATGAACGAATGACAGGGAGTCAATAATGTCAAATATTTATTTTACTTTTATTGGTTGAATACCAGGCTTTTGGCTACTTTTGTAACAGTCTTTATTTTGTCTTTTTCTATTGTGTGTGCGTTTTTTTTGTGCAGAATAAACAATTTTTCTTTCTTTTCTTTTCTTTCTTTATACAGGTGACTCAACTCAGCAACCAGCATATAAAAACATGGTTTACATTACCTAGCAAGTTTCCCGCGCGAATAGAGCATGCTGAGCATGGACTGGAACTTGGTGGAGTTGCTGATCTTCTCGGGGGTGACGTACAGCAGCTTTATGCCTGGCTCGCGTAACGACAGCTTGTGGTAGATCTCGTCACACGTCGCCAGGGACACGTCGCCCGACATGTGAGCCGCAGGGATCTAGATAACACGACTGCTGCATCACATCACACAAACTGCTGTGCTACTGGGGAGTTTGTTACGGCTTTGTCTTACGGGAGTTTGTCTTAGTTAATTTAATTTAAAAATCCGAGGAAAAAAACATTAATTACAACAAAAAAAACAACCGACTTCACAAAAAAACACTCTAAAAGTGATGATATTTTTCACTTTTTGAGTGTTTTTTTGTTAAGTCGTTGGTTTTTTTTTTTTGTAAAAAGTTTTTATTTTTCACTTTTTAATTGTGGTACCTACCCCACACAAATTCGTATACCGTTATCTGCTATGTAAATAAAGACTAAGATATCTCAAATTATTGAAGCTAACTCAAAATCTACGCAAGCATGACCTACCAAACAAAAAAAGAATCATCAAAATCGATTCATAATTGGCGGAGTAATCGCGTAACATAAATACAAAACAAAAAAACCATACAGACGAATTGAGAACCTCTTCCTTTTTGAAGAAGTCGGTTAAAAAATGAGATAAGTACAGTCCTTTCCCAGTTAATTTACCTCAGATTTTGCACCACTGTGACTTTTATTATGACCTTTTATTGTCTATGCTACATATAAAGTTAGTTGGAATAACTGTCAAAATACTGAAGGTTTTTTTTTAACTTTTCAAGCGCCTCTATGGTCTAGTGGTTAGACCACCTGTCTCAAACCCAGAGGTTCGATTCCCAGTGGGGGCAAGATTTTCTGCTTTGTTTGGTTGATGGTAGGGCTGGGCTTATTCTAAGTTCCACCATCTTATCTAAGTCTGTCACCATAACAACAATTTTAACAGCATCCTTAGTCAGAGAAATTATTTGTTTATCAGATTAATGCACTACATCAATTTTGCCGTGTTATGCCATACCACTATTTTAGTTAGTCAATTTGCTAACCCATCAATCCCCCTGACTTTACAATAATTCCAACTGACTTACATCGAGCGACAGTAGTTTGTTGACTTGGTCCAGAATGAGTGACTTGAGCGGTGATATCACTATGGTAACACCAGGCATCAGTATCGCCGGGAGCTGGTAGCACAGTGATTTACCTGTGGACGACAATTGCTGAAATGAACAATGAGTCACTCACTAAACTGAATTAATAACACATTCATCTGTATTTAGAAGGTTTCAACTTTATATCTCACTAGTTTTTCCAACAATTATTGCTTGAACATTTTTAGTTCCGTACCCAAAGGGTAAAACGGGACCCTATTACTAAGACTCCGCTGTCCGTCTGTCTGTCTGTCTGTCTATCCGTTTGTCACCAGGCTATATCTCATGATACCGTGATAGTTAGACAATTGAAATTTGCAAGGAGATAGATAGCATCCCGGGGAAGGACATAGGCTACTTTTTATCCACATACCACGCGGGCGTAGCCGCGGGCGGAAGCTAGTCCATACTAATATTATAAATTCGAAAGTAACTCTGTCTGTCTGTCCCTCTGTCTGTCTGTATATTACCTTTTCACGCCTAAACCACTGAACGGATTTCGAAAAAATTTGGCAAGGAGATAGATGGCATGGAAGGACATAGGCTACCACAGGACACAGGCTTTTTATCGCCATACCACGCGGGCAAAGCCGCGGGCTTAAGCTAGTATTATATATAGTTAGGATTAGGATAGATGAGTAGAGTATAGGGTTACATGGGGGCTATTTTTTTTTAAAGGTAACTAAAGGATTCACTTACCGCCCCCGGTGGGCATGAGCACGAAGCAGTCGTTCCCCAGCAGTGTCGCGTTGATGACCTGCAGCTGGTTCGGGCGGAAGGACGTGAGCCCGAACCTCTCGCGAAACACCTCTAGCATCAGCGCTGAGTGAGGGTAATCCAAGCCATCGAACTCGCCTGAAACACAAAAATAATAATAATAATACAATGTCAATGGCCTAATAGCGAAGAGCCTCGACCAACATCTCAGGAGGCTCTCATTGCGCGGCTGGGTCAAGGGCTTGATTCAGAAAGCAGTACTTCTGGACACGGCACGCATTGTGAGGAGGTTCCTCTCCCTAGAGCCCTGACCACCGGCAGCCTGGATCCTGAACCTGATGCCGATGGGCTACTAGTTTTTATATTTATAAATGTTTTTTTTTTTTTTGTTTGTTATAAAAATATTTAAAAATGTAAAGATTATGTATTTAAAATGAAATAAAGGATTCATAATAATACCAGCCTATTATTATCGCCAGGCAAGGCAATTGCCTCCTCTCATACATAGTCGAAGTCAAATAATTTATTTCAAATAGACACATAAAAGGCACTTATGAACGTCAAAATTTACAAAAAAAAATATAATTTATTCTAGTCGCCGCTTCCAAAAGGTAGTTTTCGTATGGAGAAGAATGGGCAAGAAACTCCACTTGCTCAAGACGAGGTTTAGGCTGTGTGTTGTCTGTCAGTGAATGAATGAATGAATTTAAGGTATTCATGAAGTCGATTTCTTATAGATACCTCATCAAGTCTGTAAAGAATCGCCATTTCAAAAAAAACCCTGTATTGCAAATTGTAAAAATCTTTGTACAAAACAACAACTCACCAGTGATGCCATCGTTCTGTGTGCCGGCGTTAAAGTCACCCATGCCTTCATACTTCGGCTTTTCCTTCACAGTCGAGTCATCCATCAGATTGAACACTTGTGGCTCTTGGTTGCCAATGTCTTCGATATTTTCTTCAAAGTCTTCAGGTCTATATTCTGGCCAGCCATCTTCATCAACAGGTATATCAACAGCACTGTTCATTGCATCTGCATTACTGGTACTAGCGACAGAATCACTGATGTTAATGACGCTCGCTTGAGTTGCTTCCGGCATAATATCTGTTACGTCATCCATATCAATTGGCACTTCATAGTCATCTATAGGTTCACCGTCTTCTTCATTGTCTTTAACAGAATCTGTGCTGGGTCTGTTGTAGTTCAGCAAAGAGTTTTTGCTTAGCTGTGGTGGCTGAAACTCTACGGAGCTCTGCGCTACTGGTGCACATTTCGGCGCTTCGGTCGCTGTCAAAGGTTTCAGTCTTTCCGAAGCGTTTCTAATTCTCTCAGCAGTAGATGATGGTATGTCTTTGTTTGGTGTTGATTTGTCTCCCTCTGCCGTAAGCCTTGAAGGCTTTTTGAACACAAATTTCCCCTTCCCTTTAACTTGTTCCGATATACTAGTATTCTCCGCTTCAGATTGACAGCTTGTTTCCAATTTAGATGAATTGTTGAGTGGTGAAAATGCGTCGAACAACAAAGATTTTTTGGGTAATTCATTTCTTGTTCCTTTATCATTGATAACAAACTCAGGCGTAGATGTTGCGGTTCCTGAATTATTAGCTTTTTGGAGACATTCTGTTACTCTTTTATGTACTCCACTGGAGACCAGGTCAAAGTCGTCTGTATCATCACCATATTTACTAAGTAGGGAGGGGCTGTGACTACCATTGAATTTATTGTCACCGTTACTAAGTCTATGATCATTTACACTCTGTGATACTTGTGCACTTACACTATCAGGTTTAGCTAATATTTTCTTTAATTTATACTGTAACTGTTTTACTTTAGCATAAATTCTTCGGTCATACCCCGGGAATTTTTCTTTTATACAATTAGGTATTTTGTCAAAGGCGTGAAATATTTTTTCTAGTAAATCTATATAGAGTTCTTTACAACGTTCCTTGTCTCCAGGTTCTATTACGTCCTAAAAAATAAAAAAAGCAAATATAAACATGTACTGTACTGACGTTTTGCCCGCGACTTTATCCACGTAGATTTTCTATACAAAATTCACCACCCTGTTTAATTTTCAAAACATAATAAATTGGTTTGTGGTACTCCCAATGCACTTGATTACGTAAATATGGTTGCTAATGTCACAAATGGGATTGATTAAATAAAAAGCGGTATCTAGATATTTCATTTGGACAAGACCCTGATTTTTGGGGGCTCTTGCCACGAACGTACGAAATCCTCGAAAAGTAGATTTTTTTATTTATAGGTAACTAACTTCCGCCCGCAGCTTCGCCCGCGTGGTATATCGATAAAAAGTAGCCTATGTCATTCTCCTATCTATCTCTTTGCCAAATTTTGTCGAAATCCGTTCAGTGGTTTAGGCGTGAAAACGTAACATACAGACAGACAGGCCAACAGAGATACTTTCGAATTTATAATATTAGTATGGATAGGGGCAGGTGTCCGCAACTCCACGTCAAAGCGCGTATCTTACGTAGATTTTATTATTTACTAGCTGCGGCCGCGGTTTCACACGCGTAAGTCTCGATCCCGTGAAATTATCCGGATAAAAAGTATCCTATGTGTTAATCCAGGTTATAAACTATCTATCTGCCAAATTTCATCCAGATCTATTCAGCCGGTTTTGCGTGATAGAGTAACAAACATCCAAACACACAAACTTTCACATTTATTATATTATATTAGTTTGATGACCTACTTACCTTATTATTACTCAGTGTAGCATGTTTGGCCACAGTCTCCAAGAACCCTGATAGTGACTCATCTACCATTATATTCTTCAAAGGGTCCTTATCTTTGACACGCGGCTTTTCAGGAGTTTTTAATATCTTTTTATTGTTCTGTTGTGTTTCATGTTTATTCTTTGGTGGAGTGGGGGTTGAGCTTATCCTAATTGATCTATTTCGTCTCTCTGGTGTTCGGGATTTAGATTTATTTTTAAATGCCACTGGAAAGTCTTGAATATCGTCCTGAAAGAATTGTTGCATATTGATATAAACAAGGTGACTACTTCTTATGAAAATGGGCATCGAAATATGTCTAAGGCTAAGCGCGCACTACGAAATTAAATACAAACTAGCTGCGCCCCGCGGTTTCACCCGCGTAAGTCTCGATCCCGTGGGAATATCGGGATAAAAAGTATCCTATGTGTTAATCCAGGTTATAAACTATCTGTTTGCCAAATTTCATCCAAATCCATTCAGTAGTTTTTACGTGAAAGAGTAACAAACATACATCCATCCATCCATCCATACTTACTTTCGCGTTTAAAATATTAGTTAGAAGTTAGATTAGATATAGAAATGTACTACAATCCGCGCACTGTGCAGTGCAAGGATTGTAGTACTAGCCTTTTCCCAACCAAGTTGGGGTCGGCTTCCAGTCTAACCGGATGTAGCCTATCTGACCTCCACAACCCAGTAACTGGGTAATATGATACCTCTTGGCAGGCCTGGTTGTCAGACTTTCGGGATTCTGACAACCCGTAACGACTGTCAAAGATCCACAAATGACAGCCGGGACCAACGGCTTAACGTGCTTTCCGAGGCACGGAGAAGTTTCGATATGTGAAGATGGTCACCCATCCACGGACCAACCCCGGGAAGCGTAGCTTAACTGATGAATCGACAAGTGCGGCTGTTATTACTTAGCCACAAGCTCCTCTTTATATATAAGTGAAATAGCAGAGTTGTATATCGCCTTACGCTCATCTACCCCTACCCTAAGGGGCTCAACTTTTCGTACTACAAGTGTACATAAGATAATGAGCAGACTTACCACATCCATTTCAAAGATGTCATTACTTTGATTATCCTGTCGCATCCTATTGTTGTGTGTGATCGGACTAACACCATTGTTCAACACTTTATGGGCTGGCAGGAGTGGAGGTGACTCTTGATACTCATTCGAAATTTTTGGTGTCTGAAACACAAAATAAACTTTTTCATATGCGTGTATGGCCATGTCCTTACCAAAAGCGGTTGTCGCGCAGGCACGCGATCGTCTCGTTCGTTTACATGAATATGACATGCTCGCGCGATCAACCAAGCCGCGACGCGCGACTGTCGCTTTCGGTTAGGACGGAGGGTAAGGTACACCATTCTGTGTGACGGATGCAAGCCTAATGCTACGGCTACACTTCGCATTATCGCGAACTTTTCTTCGTGCGCTCTCTCTCGCACACCCCTCGATTACTCGCTGAGCAACAGAGAGCGCACGAAGAAAAGTTCCCGATAACGCGAAGTGTAGCCGTAGTATTAAAAAATACTCAAAGTGGTACAAAACTTATACTTGCCGTTTTTTGTGGCTGATCACCTGTAGTTGTTTTAAATGGGGGTGTCCCTGGAATTGAAATATGAAACATTTATTACAGTAAATAACACTATGTGATATTTTACCTTTTTACTGACGTAATTATAGATGATGATGATGGTCACATAATTATAAGGTGTTGAAACTTAACTTTACAAACTTTAAGAGGTGCTTTAGACCATCGAACTGAATAACGTTTACTATAGGACCAACTATGAATTATCGAAAAAAAAAAACAGTTGTCCCGTACAGTTTAGAACCGTAGGTATAACTTAAAAGGTAAAAGTCTGACACGCCCTTCCGCTCCGCCCAGAGCGGGAGAAGTCATTGGATGATTCCCCACCCTCAAAAAAAAAAAAGTTATAACTTTAGTATGGAACAGCAGATTTTTTTCGCGATTTCGTCGTATTTCCCATAATAAATTTTTACTATGTACAGTCACGTACTTTAATTGATGAGCCACCTTCAAACTTTTCTATTTTGCAGTTTCATACATTCACGAGATTACACGATTAAATACGAACTCAAAGCGCAAGCTCGTAAACAAGATGACAAATAAATTACTTTTAATCGGAAATATCCATAGAGGTTGACTAATAAGTTCTCAATGATAAAAATAAATACAATGTTGCATTAAGTTTATCCAATCTATTTGATACCGATCTCCTTTGAATCATAGCTCATTAACTCGATAATTATGAAAACATAACTGAAGACAGTGACAGTTGAAATATCAAGATGACAAATAAATTACTTTTAATCGGAAATAGTCTTATCCATAGAGGTTGACTAATAAGTTCTTAATGATAAAAAAAAATACAATGTTGCATTCAGTTTATCCAATCTATTTGATACTGACCTCCTTTGAATCATAGCTCATTAACTCAATAATTCTGAAAACTTAACTGGAGACAGTGACAGTTGAAATATCGATGTCAGAGATGTATCGAGAACAGTAACCTAGCAACAATTGTTTATCGTTGCTAGGTTACTGTTGCTAGACCTGCAATTGGTTGACTTTGAGTAGTCACTCTGCTGTCAAGTTTGTAGTTCAGGCTCTCAGGTTAGCCAACCGGTAAAGATATGAAATATAATTTTCTAATTTGCGTGTCGGGAATCGAATAAACCCGATTTGCATTACACGGCTAAAATACAGTGCCAGGTGGCTCATCAATTAAAGTCCGTGACTGTACAAAGAGATGAATTTATCCGACATAAGTTAGGTCGTAATTAATGATACTCACAGTTAGCTGTGCTGCTTGAGGACTTTGATTTAAATACAAATCTGGATTTCTTCTCTGAGACCTGCTCATTTTTGGTTCCACTGTAAAACAAAAAAAATGCCTAAAAACAAAAATAATATTTTTCGTCTATCATTATCATTTCTTGTTTTTTACCCGACTGCCCAAGAAGGAGGGTAATGTTTTTTTCTTTCTTTTTACCTGACTGCCAAGGAAGGGTTCTTTTTTGTAATATATTCCCATAATGAATTTATCCATGCTGAGGAGCACCACAATAAGTTTTAATTAAACCATAGTAAAAAACAAATCAAATCATTTATTTGCCTAGTAACCTTTAGAAGAGATCAAGATCCTAGATCATCTATATGTATAGGTTTTTTTTATAAAACCTAGACAAGGACATCAGATTTATTTAAATCATATAATATTAAATGAGCAATATTTTATATTTGTAATCATGTTTGTGCAAACAGTTTCGATGAAATATAGGGGTTTACGGGGGCGAACAATCAATCTAACTAGGTCTTATAACTGGGAATATTAATTTTCTCTATTTTTACCCGAACAGAGCTTGGTTGCCCAGATACTATAATGTAATATCACTAATTATTCTGAGCCCTTCCATGGTGACATTTTTAATTTAAAAAATTATGATGCTTTTTTGTCAGACTGATGTTAATCTTGCTTTTGCAATTGGCATAGCATACTGGCATTATCGCTGCCACTGCAGCCTGCATGCTACTTTTGTGCTTTGATTGTGCTTTTATATGTTTGATCCCATGAGGCTTGCATTCAATTCACGATTGTTCACCTAAAGTGCAATGAAGTCTCGACAGTTTTCTTTTTTCAAACTTCTCTATTCTGCTAAGAATGTGTATAGCCTTGATAATTAAAACTCGTTTTGATGAACGTCATCATCACCATGAGCTTAACATTTTTTGGAAAGCATATTCGCAATTGAAAGAAAGTACAAGTTAATGTTCTCTTCGTTCACATAAGTTGAAAGATAATAATTGAATTGTTTGACCACAGCTGATGATTGGTATGGATGACTCATGGGTTATTGTTCAAATATTCAAGATTTAGCAACCTCATTTTTTTATTATTATTTACAAATTCACGCCGGTTTTTCTAAAGAGCACACCAAGATCTCACTACCCTCAACGCCAAGTTGTGAGTATGTTGTATGCACCAGCAAAAAAAATACACTGTACTTTATTGTTACATAAAAACAGGAAATATTTTAAAATAAGTTATAGTTTGATAATGTATACCTAATGAAATCGACGACGAGGAATAAAGGAATGATAAAAAGTACAAAGTTATTCTACCTTGTATTGTTTGAACTCGAGTTACCAGTAGTTTTCTTGATAAAATTCATCAAAGAGGATTGCTTGCTTAATGATGACATCGTTGTATTAACAACAACTGTCCTATTCATTTATCATTTTAATAAAAAAACAAAATTGTTATTTTCCGTACTTTTTCAGTTCACGCAAATAAAAATTTCAAAATTCACAATAACACGTTCCATTTAACATTACTTACGAACTGCTGTCAGTATAATTGTTAAACATAACTTTCTTGCAAACTATTCGATTTTATGTTAAAAATGTTAATTTTGTAGAATGGAATGCTTTTCAAATATTCACAGATTATATAATCAGAATAGGGATAAAAAAAGGTGAAAACTCATCATCCACCATCCACAGCCTAACTTATCATAACCCACTGTTGGGAACGTGGAAATCGATTGGCACAAACAAAGAGAGGCCTCTCTTTGTTTGCGCCAATCGATTTCCACGTTCCTGCGACAGCCTCCAGTGAAAACTCGCCTAGCCTAACATAAAATTAGTAAGAAATCTTTTCAAATAGTAGCACTAACAACACACACTACACACGAGAAAATGTGACAGTTCAATGACGTTTCTTCATTTGTTGTGAATGTGATTTTTCAAATGAAATAATGTCTCTTAGAAAAGTGCTTTTTCTAACAAGAACTGCGTGTTGTAAGATAGGAAATCTACATTCTAAAAATTTTTCAAGGCAGAATATATGGTTAATTTCCGCCAACACGCCCAAATTGTACAGTACGGAAA
This sequence comes from Lithophane semibrunnea, assembly GCA_947363905.1. NCBI lineage: Eukaryota > Metazoa > Arthropoda > Insecta > Lepidoptera > Noctuidae > Lithophane > Lithophane semibrunnea. The sequence goes on along the minus strand of OX376202.1, from coordinate 1,861,955 downwards.
ATATAGGTTAGTATCCAATTTTCGCCCATAAACCCGGCAAATGTGGAATCAATAGTGTTATTTCAAGTAACCCTGTAAAGAATTCAATTAAAATTCATTTCAATAATTTGTGACAATATTATCAATAGCTGTTATCACTCAAATATTGTCATATATCATTAGCTTTGAGAGTGTGATTTTAAAACCAGTGGAGGAGACCCAAAAGATACCCGTTTCATGTAGAATACTTACCTAAAAATAAACCAGAATTGCTCATCTTACGTAAAAACTTTAAAAACACTTGTTTGTTTCATAAAATGTGACAAAACTGTTTCTGATGTAAGAGACTACTAAAGCCATGTGACATGCTCACTCAGTTTCATTAAAAAAAACATAATATTATAATATTCATCAAATAAAAGAACTAGGTGCCTGTTTGCCAACCCCCTGCAACCATTATAACATTCTTCTTACTTTTTTTGTATGTGTTGTACCACTCTAGGGCAAAGACCTCCCTTCTCTACTCTTATAAAAATATGGGCTCCTTTGGAAAGGCGTCTAGTTCATTACACCATCTCTTTTTGGGCCTGCTGCATTGCCATTTTCTGCCATAAATGTTTATGTACTTATTTTTTTTTATGTAATAGTAGGATTAAATTGCAGTCACTGAAAATATTTACTTACAATATACAGATAGAAAGAAAAAACACAATAAAATCTCCCATTTAATAATGGGAGCACTGAAATAAAACTCTCAATGTTTATAGCGTGGTATTTTCCTAATTTCCAGACAAAAATAAAAAAGATGCTGAGAAAGTTGATATCTTGGGCCGCTTTTTCCCACAATCTCCGCTATCCACAGACGATGCACAGGCTATTAAGAAGGAACAGGAGAAGTTTGAGCAAGAAAACAAGGAGAAGACAGAAGAAAACGAGAAAAGTTGGAGGCGGATGAAGATGGGGTATGTCAGAATATGCTACTAATGTCTGTGCCAGAAGTATCTGATGAATGTGTAAACAAAGACTGTTTAGCATAAATTAAATTAAACAATCCTTCACTCAAGAGTATTAGTAACACATTCAACTGTATTTAGAAGGTTTCAACTTTATATCTCACCACATTTTCCAACACTTACTTCTTGAATAACATGATTAAATTGTCATTGAAAAATCGTCGACTAAAATTTAGGTTTTAAAATCAACCTCAGTTGCCATACTAAAAACATATTTTTAAGGTGATTTAGAGTTTTTGGTTTAAAAGTATTCAAATAATCAAATTGAAGCACTCAATTTGTGACACTATAAATTGGCATCCACAGGTACATTTTCTGATCCATTTGTTTACATTTTCATCAGATACTTTTGAAACAAACTAAAAATCTTTTCAGACTGTTTGTTTAGTCTAGTAGAGACATTCTAGAGTCTAGAATAACGATTGATGGACTGTGTGAAAGATGATATAAAAGGCTACTACTGAGATGACAGCTAATAGAGAAGTATGGTATGGGAGAATCTACAAACCTAAGACTAACCCCAAATAAATAGGGATAAGGGCAAGAGAATGTACAGTACTGTAGACCTTGAGCAAGCAACCTAACTGCTTCAGGTGTTTTAAACTCAAAATCTATAATGAGATGTCTGAAGTTTCGCGGTTCTGTTATTTTTTTGTAACATAGGTAATATGGGGTGGTGTCCCCAACTCCACGTAAACGCGTATTTTGCGTACGCGTGGAAAAATCGGTTATTCGATCCACCCCAGCTCCTCAAAGAAGGCCAGCAACGCCTTGGTGTTACTGACAATCTCACGTAATTTTATTTTATTTTTTGCAGGTTCGCAGTATTCGGCGGCGCCATGACGGTGGTGGGCAGCTGCCTCGTGGTAGAAATGGGGGCTCCTCGCCGCGGTGACGACGGTGAAATCATTGAGGACGAGTTCTCAGCAATGCCCATCGTCCTGCAGTATCTGCGGCGCACGTGGAAGGAACTCACCTTTTACGAAAAGGTAACATCATTTTGCTCATATGTGATAAAAAGCCATGTCTGTATGTCTGTTCGTTGGCTACTTATATAGAGCACGGAATCGTCGCGCCCGCAGCATCTAGAAACGGCAGTACTATTAAAATATTTTAGCTACAAGGTCGACTATAGACCCTATTCCATCTCTGTCCACCCTTGTGAGAATATTGGCGTGAAAACAAAAAAAAAGATTGTTTATTCGTGACGCTTATATTGGTCTGCAGATGATAAAGGAGCCATCTCGTGAGAAGTTGCTGCCTGACCCACTGCCTCCTCCGTATCAACCCACGTACACGCTTGTGTTGGAGTTTACTGATGTCCTGGTACATCCCGACTGGTCCTACCAGACTGGATGGAGGTATGTTCTTCAATCGTAAACGCCCATAGTAATAACAATAAAACTTCAATTGTGTCTCATTCAGTGTCCGCGAAAGTGTTAAAATAAAGTCGAAAATAAATAACCTTAACCGCATACTGCTGTCCAAGTCAATGCTCTCTCGGACCTATGTAGATAGATAGATAGATAGATTTATTTATTTTCATTTCATTGGCACAAACATCTGTTAGTCATGTAAGTTTATTTATTTTGAACTTTATTTCAACCAATGCAAGATTCATATTTGTCTGCTATTGAAAACTGTGCTGTGCACCTACTTATATACAGAAGCTCTTGTTTTACCTTAACAATTAAATAAATAAATATCTATTATTGTCTTCAACTTCACCAGGTTCAAGAAGCGTCCAGGCGTTGACCAGTTCCTTCAGTCGGTCGCCAGCTCAAACTACGAGGTGGTCATCTTCACCTCGGAGAATGCCTTCATGATATGGCCAGTCCTCGATAAACTGGACCCCGAGAACAAGTTCATCACATACAGACTCTTTAGAGACTCTACGCACTTCATCGATGGCGTCCATGTGAAGAATCTGGAGGGACTTAATCGGGATCTTTCTAAAGTACACCTTCTTCCCCTTTATTCATAAATCTCGACCTGAGACTCATTAGGTCTGATATGGATTTTACAATACAATACAAATCCGACCTTATGCAAGATGCATTAGGTCTTATGTGGAATTTACAATACAATAGAAATCCGACCTTATGCGTCTCAGGTCGAGAAATATTTCTTAACTAGTGAATGACCGAAGCTTCGTTTTCGGCCAAAAAGTCATGATTCAGCAATAAAAAAAGGGCCAAGCCCAAAATCAGAAGTTCGTGAATTGTCGCGCGTCATTCGGCCTACTTCGTAAAGCTCGGCAATATCTGGTGAATCAATAGGAAGGCACAACAAGAAGTACCTACACGAAATTTTGTATCCCCTAATGGAGTTATCGTGTTTTATTTCTTTTAAAGCCTTTATTTGCACTTTCTTTCCCTAAGTGTTTTCAGATTTCAGTGTACAGCGGAAAAATACCTACATATTTTTTAATGTCTAAATGATTTTCGTTTTCGGACGAAAATAATTTCTAAAGCCGAAGCTTCTTTTTAGTTTTCGGCCGAAAATCCATTTTCGGTTGGACACTAGTTTTATCGTAAATAAATGTATGGTTAAACGGTCGCTAATGATTACTTTACTGTAAGCAGCGTTTATAAATAAACCTCCTTATCTTTAACTATTGCGTCTTGCATTGCAAACAGTTAGACTCGCGACAATCTTAGAAGTCCGTTTTGACAGCTATAAAAATGCGTTATGTAGCGAAGAAAAATAAAATGGTTTCTTAAAAACTGATTCTCGAGACATATCGATTGAACATACTTAGAGGGTTTGTAATCGACGACTTATCTACATCGCTTAAAACTGATTCTCAAGACTTAACGTTTTATTACATGTACGAGAACGAAACGTCAAAACGGACTTCTTAGATTGTCGCGATAGTAAAATGTAAGAAGTTATTTTCTAGAATAATGTTTATTTCTACTTGTTCAGTTTTAATTAAATCTATATGTAATATTTTTTATATTACTAACCAAAAGTCGATTAATAAATTCAGTGTTAAAAATATTTAATTCAAAATCTCATCTTCAATTCAATAAAATCAATTCAATTTCATCTTAAATTGCGCAACCATCTGACCGAACACTGTCTCTTAAGATACAGGCCTCCTAGTTTGAGAGACAATGTTTATATTTTTGTAATTTAGATTACAAAAATCTAAATTACAAAAATATAAACCCTGTCTCTCAAACTAGGAGGCCTTTCAACGTCAGTCACGGACTTTAATTGATGAGCCACCTTCAAACTTTTCAATTTTGCAGTTTCATACATTCACGAGATTACACGATTAAACACGAACTCAAATCGCAAGCTCGTAAACAAGATGACAAATAAATTACTTTTAATCGGAAATATCCATAGATTTTGACTAATAAAGTCAACCTCTTTATTTGTCATCTTGTTTACTTTCATACATTCACGAGATTACAAGATTAAACACGAACTCAAATCGCAAGCTCGTAAAGAAGATGACAAATAAATTACTTTTAATCCGAAATATCCATAGAGGTTAACTAATAAGTTCTCAATGATAAAAATAAATACAATGTTGAATTAAGTTTATCCAATCTATTTGATACCGACCTACTTTGAATCATAGCTCATTAACTCGATAATTATGAAAACATAACTGAAGACAGTGACAGTTAAAATATCAAGATGACAAATAAATTACTTTTAATCGGAAATAGTCTTATCCATAGAAGTTGACTAATAAGTTCCTAATGATAAAAGTAAATACAATGTTGCATTAAGTTTATCCAATCTATTTGATACTGACCTCCTTTGAATCATAGCTCATTAACTCAATAATTCTGAAAACTTATCTGAAGACAGTGACAGTTGAAATATCGATGTCAGAGAATTTCTCCGTACGCTAACGATACTATCGCAACAGTAACCTAGCAACAATTGTTTATCGTTGCTAGGTTACTGTTGCTAGACCTGCAATTGGTTGACTTTGAGTAGTCACTCTGCTGTCAAGTTTGTAGTTCTGGCTCTCAGGTTAGCCAACCGGTAAAGATATGAAATATAATTTTCTTCATCTAATACGAAGACATATGACTTTGCATGTCGGGAACCGAATAAACCCGATTTGCATTACACGACTAAAATACGAACAGTGCCAGTGGGCTCGTCAATTAAAGTCCGTGACTGTACATTCAATTATGTTTAATTTTTGTATAATCTACTACTGTGTTCAACTTGTATCTATGTATTGTTTTTGGATAAATAAACGTTATTATTATTATTATTAAATCCACCGACGGAGCCAGGATCCAAAAAATATAATAGAAAAAAACGACAAGATTTTTTTTATATCTGCCTCATCATGGCATGAGTACTAATGACTGGACTTTTTAGGACTAAGAAGAGACTACGACCTACGTATTGTTATTACAGGTCATAGTGATCGATTGGAACAAGCAAGCTACAAAGTTCCACCCGCAGAACTCCCTCATCCTCAAGAAGTGGAAGGGCGCAGACGAAGACACGGCTCTCCTGGACCTCGCCAATCTGCTACAGAGTAAGAACACTGCTGCATTTTTTATAATTAGTTAGCGAATTTGTACAAAAGTGATACAGCAGAATTACAGACACGTCCGTTAATGTTTACAAACTACTTGACTGCTGGAAAACACCCCGAGGGTTTACTTTCTATCTCTAACGGCCAGTTTCTTCACCAAAAGTAACAGTCAACTGTTTTTCCGCGCTGTTGGATATACAACCCTCGCTTCAGCGCCGAGGATTGAAAATACAACAGTGCAAAAGAACAGTTGACTGTTGATGAAGAAACTGGTCGTAAGTCCGAAGACACTGAGACATCCAAAAATAGTTGATCTGTCAAAACAAGTGACGAATTCAATTTTTCGGACGGGCTAAAACACGTCGGAATTAGGGACAACTGTTAAATCGTGTTGTCATTCATTCTTAGTTCGAGTCCCGAACTAATCTTAAGTCCGTAAAGCTACGGTTCCTATAAGAGCGGTGGCCGCACTTAACGGCCGCAGTGACAGCTGTCATGAAAATGATGACAGCGGCGAAGAATTAAATCGTTAGATTCGCCCTACCGCGTCAAAAGATAGTCGCGTTTCTGTATTCTATATTTTTTGCGTGACTAAGTACGGTGAGAGCAAATCTAACGAATTAAATCTTTGGGCAGCCGGGTTTGACTTTACGGTGTCAAAAAGCAGTCATGATGCTATTTTATGCCATCTACAGAATACAGTCGTGATGTTAATGTTACGTTTTCCCTTCGTCACAGCGATAGCTATGTCAGACGTGATCGACGTACGCGAAGTCCTGACGTACTACAGCCAGTTCGACGACCCCATCGCCGCCTTCCGCGAGAACCAGCGCAAGCTGATGGAACAGCTTGAGGAGAAAGAGCGCGAGAACAAGGGGCCCGACCAGCCGCTTACTAGGAGCTGGCTCAGGACCTTCACCAGGCGCTAACAGTAGTAGGTACGTTAGTCAACAAGAAACTAATATAAACTATACTCCGTTTCAAAAGTACCTGATGAAAATGTAAACAAACATAATGAGAAAACGTATCTGTGGATGCCGAATTGTCATGCCACTTACAAATTCAGTGCTTTGATTTGATTATTTGAATACTTAAACCTGAAATTCTTATTTTCAATCACCTTTAATTATCTTTTATAAGATCCAATTAATCAGTCAATGAGTTAATAATATTACTTACTCAAAAAACAATTGTTAGAAAAAGTAGTGAGATATAACATTAAATTAATTTATTACTAATTCATTTTAGTTAGTGATTGCGTATTGCATTGCATTTCACCTGAACAAGGTTTGTTTACATTTTTATCAGATACTTTTGGAACAGACTAGCTACTGACCGCCGTACCGATGGACGGTTTTTATTTTAAAATAAAATTAGCCTATGTCAGTTTCCAGCCAATGAACCATGTGAGTGACTGACTGTTTTGATTTAGAAAAATGCACGGTTCCTGTGGGAATCTACATGTGGGTGAAACCGCGGGGCACAACACTATAACTGAAGTAAATTTTTATAGTCACGCTCAAACCGCAGCTATTAACACTGCCGTTATAGATAGATATTATAGTGCAGTCCGTGGTTTTAAATGATGTATTGAAATTAATCCTTTAAAGATATGGCCTGCCGAATATTCGGCCAATATCCGACCAAATCACTTTCCGGTGCATCTAGGGATGCCATACAATTATACTTAATGTAAATTGGTATGTAATTTAGTCGTCCTACGTAACTAATGTATTGTATTCAATCAGGTGAATGAAATTGCTAGAATATTCTTAAAGTGCTCTAATGTATTAATCTATCTTTTATAAATTATCGTTTCAAATGTTGTTGCTTTATATTTTCTGTAAAATGTTCCTTAGGTCACGTCTTTACATCGTAATGTATATCTTTTACTTTAAGAGGGATGCGCTAGGGTGGCCCGCGAAATTTAAATTTTTTTTCTTAAAATTTGAATTTCGCGGGCTACCCTAGCGCATCAACCTTAAGTGGGGGCGTAAAGGGCAAAGTTGTTTTAGTGTGAAAAAGAGATGGATACAGGACGAATAACTGCATCCCTTTTTCGCACTGAAACAAAAATTACTATGAGACTACCCTGCCCCACAAGAAAAGACAATTCAAAATTAGAGCTTTAAATTATTTTTCTTATATCTGCTAGTAAAATATAGCAACTTTAGTTTAGGTCGTACCCATGTATTTCTTTGTATTATTTAAATTGTTTATACTACAATTGAATGTAAACTAATCAAGTGGTTCCTATGGTTGTTATATATTTGTTTATTTTGGTTGGGAGATATCAACTGTGCTTATTTTTCCAGTTTTCGACGATGTACCCGAAGACTGAATGAATACCTCTGCGGGATATCGACTGATGCAATTTTGTTAAAAAGCTAAGCTTTAACAACTTTGCATTTACATGCATTGTAAGTAGATTTTGCTTCATGCAACACCAGTTAAATTGTTAGTGTGAATGGTTGATAGTTCCCAACTTGTTTCTACGACGACGTAGTTTTAAACTTGCTACTACTCGTACTTACTACTCGGCGCACGCGCAAGTTTAACACTACCTCGCCATCTTTATGAATTAATTTTAATGTGAATATGTTTGTACGCTGATTTGATGTATGCAAGGTTGTTTGTAAAAACTCAGTCATATAGGTAGGAAATATAGTTGTTTATAAATAAAATTATTGTTTTATTTCACTGTCATTCATTACTGAAAAATAAACTAAAGGAGGATTCGTCCTTTGTATTCTCACACTGGGCCTGGGGCCATATGTCCAAGAGTCCAGATTCAATCTCTTCGTTTTCAAATGCGTCATATATTTCCTTTTCACTGAACTTGCTAACTTTCCTGTGAAACTTATTTTCACCTAATTTAAAATCGTCAGGTATCCTCTTCAACTTTTTCCAAACGTTGCTGATATCTTCTGTAGATGATACTTCTAAGTCTTTAGGTTCTCTCTTATAAGCTTTACTCCATTCGTTTAGAAGTTCTGTGCTCGTGTCGTCAAAAAAGGCGGTCATGAATTGTGGACACAGTGTGTGATAAGACATATCACCTAGCGAGTTTAACATAAGCAAGTTATATTTATCATCTTGTTGTAATACTAATAATCCAGTGATTGAAGTACATAGTCTATTATCAATAGGATTATTCAAATCACAGCAAAGCATTTTCTCCTTAGCCTCATTTAAAACTTGTAATATACTTGGTGGCCGATATGGGATGGTAACACTGCTGATGTCTGTGTGCCTGGTCAGCCTGTCTGCATGATTACTGACCACACACAAGTCCTCACACCACTGACTGCTCAAACTGATCAGCTCTTTGTTATAATCAAACTTACACACTGACATGTAAGTTGGTAAACACTGCATACCATGTGTCCACCTTTGAACAACTTTGAGCTTGTTTTTTTCTTTTTTGTTGTAGCGTAGATCCATTAAGAACAGATGATGATCGGTTCCGAAGTATAGCAGGCGCTTGTCTGTGGCGTGTCTCGCGACACTGATGTCATTACATGCCACATCGTCAGTGATGCTTCTTAGGTTTTTCCAACGTTGGAATGCAGAGTTAGTTCTCTTATCATAGAGTGTAATGGAATTTTTCGAGACATGTGTGTAGTAACCTCTTTCTGAGCCAAGAACTGTGCTCCAATTGTCGATCAAACTTCTTACATTCCCTCGTAACTGTCTACTTCGTCCCGTCATCCTGTCTAAGTTTACAATAGTCAGTTTATAGTCTAAAGTAGTAACATACAATATGTTCTTATGATATTCATCAAAAGATATACCAGTGAAAGGTAATGTAGACTCCATTTCTTTAATTTTTTCTATTTGTATAGAACCATCTGTTTCTTGTATTTTCAATACAAAAATCTTGTTTTTAGTTCTCAATGCTATAATGTTCTGTGATGATACTGTTTCAAGGATGTTGTGGTCTTCTCCACAGTCAAACTTTACTACAGTGTCGTTTTCTATTAACAAATTGTACCTCATGAAATGGCAAATATCTGAAAAACACAAAGAAAACTATTGAACTAATTAATCCATACTAATATTATAAATTCGAAAGTAACTCTGTCTGTCTGTCTGTTTGTTACCTTTTCACGCTTAAACCACTGAACGGATTTCGATAAAATTTGGCAAGGAGATAGATGGAATCCTGGGGAAGGACATAGGCTACTTTTTATCGACATAACACGCGTGAGTGTATTCACAGCCTTTTATTAGGCAGACCAGTCTTGGTAAATTTTTCTAAACAGTTAAACAGTCCATAGAGGACTACTTACACATGCAACTAAATTCGCTGTGCACCAAATAGTCAAGTCCACTGAAACTTATCAGCAACATGTTCCCATGACCTGCATAGTACCAATTGTAGCTGCTCTCGAAGTATGGATCAGGATTCTGTTCGTAATGCGCTGCTATCTCAACCAGTTGCTTGGGACAGTGTAATACTTCATCATTGATTAATTCATATTTATGTTTTCTACTCATAAGACCTGTTGAAGATAGAAGAATGTTATTTATTTGCTTTCTTCAAACCTTGACAATGTTATTGGGAATTGAAACCAGGTTATAATACAGCTTTCAAGGTGGTTTTTGAAAACAGTGCAAGAAAGCAGCAATATTTAATAAGAAATGTATATGTACCCCCATTAAAGTTTATTTATTTATATATACTTTATTGTACACCACAAAAATTTATATAACAAAAGAAAAAAAGTTCTAAAAAAAGTAAAAAAACAAAGAAACAAAAAAAAAGACGAAAAAATGTGAAAAGTTCCCATGAAAGTTCTTATTGTTTGTAAAATCGGAGTTTGTAATAACTTAGATTGAATGAAACAAGCCACAATGATTAACTTACTCATAATTCTCTTGTAATCCTGCATGGTGTCCTGCCATACCATTTTCTTTTTCATATACTCAGTAACTGGATCTTTCTTATCAATATTCTGTATGAGCGATATCATTTTAGGCAGCAGACTTTTATGTGAAAATGTTTCAAAGTAACCGGAATTCAGGCCTCCATCCCAGTCATCACTGAATACGTTCAAAGGATGGCCAGCAAGAAGGAAATGCTTGTGATCTTGGTATTTTCCGGCTGTAGTCCGTCTCTGTCTCACTGTTTGACTGTACAATGTGTAGATTTTGTTCTTTTTCTTGTGATTTTCTTCTAAATAATCGATTATTTTGTCTACTGGGGCACTGTTATCTAATTCGCTGGCTATGAATGTAGCTTCTTTTCTTTTCTGAAAGTGATGAGATAACGTCTATCACACTTCGAAGATTATATGTTCCCTTTTTCGTATATTTAAGAACTATTGACCGAAATGTGATTGCAAGAATATAAAAGTGAAACTATACAAACCTTTATTATGTCCATTTTACTATCTTCGTGAGACATTGTGATGGATTTTGTAATTCCAGTTATTCAATATCACTTACACAAATGTATATTAATTTACCGATAACTCCTATAGTGCAAAAATGCGTGAAAATTGCACGTTCAAAACAATTTTAAGGTTATGTTATGATTTTGTTGTTGTTTACCATCCGTCATCTGCTGTCATCCATACACAGATAACTAATACATTCTGCCCATCCATAGAGTATTGATTCTGCTTCTCCTTTTTTTTTTCGTAAATAAAATGTGCCAAGATAACGACGACGCAGTCTACGTTCAGTCTAGTCTATTTAGGCCAGCTTTTCACTGAGAGAATGGCATGTACTCATATATCGTGATAATTCATTACAGCCGCCTAGGACTCCGCACCTAAGACATGACGACGCAGAAAGGCATCGTGGGCGAGGCGGTACATCCTGTCTACAGTCCAATGGTACCTACTTAGGTATACATTTTCTGGGATATCCATATCTCACGCATAGAGGATAGTATGAGTACCTACTGCAACGCCTGTCGCACGCTAAACACACGCAGATGATATTTAGACCTTCATTCCCCGACTGATCTTATCGTAAAATTGTTATGCTATTAATACCATCAATCTACTTTTGGACTCACATCAGTGATCTTTCATTATAAAGTCATTAAGTAACTATTAATTGCACATAATGATATCATACAAACTCCCACACGATCAGGTAAACTGCGATTTGTACCTCAACCTGTCAACTATCGCTTTTGAATCAGAGGTAGAAATGTTTGTTCAAAGAGTCCTCTTAATGTTTCATTTCGTTATTATAAACAGTACCCAAGCGCCTACACATTTGTTGGTAACACGCGTTGGGCCATGCTACGAACCACAGGTGACCATCGGAAAGATTTCTGAGCTGAGCGTTACAACACAGACATACGATTCGAAATTGAGTGGTGTGATTGTTATTTCTGAAAACATTAGTAATGGCTGGAAGATAAAGGTAAGTTATAAATGTTGTGTTGGTTGCATCAAAATCTGAATGCACGAGCAAAGCCCTTGAATGGTGTGATGTGAACCAAGCTGGAACTGCCTTGAAGCTATACAGTAGGTATAGCTACAGCCAAACGCTACCATGTGTGGTTGACTGTACCTACCTATACTCCATTTGAAATAAGATTAGACATTTAAATAAACCTTTTTTACAGTCTGTTCAGCCGATTTTGACTTCTATACCGTAGGTATAAGGATGATATTAAAAGCCAAAAAGTGGTTACACAATACTAACTCTTTACTGTAGCTGCTATTTTTCATGCTACTAACGCAATTTAAGTCCAAATCGGACTGTAAAAAAGGTTTATTCAAATGTCTAATCTTATTTCAAATGGAGTAGGTATAGCTACGTCGTACTCACAGTACTTACACTATTGCCCTCCATCCTGATCCTGCTTAAAACTAAGCAAAAGTCTTATTTTCTAGGCGACTATGCAAAAGTGCGTGGATATTCGAAACATAGACTCGTGCAACTTCTTCAAGTCATTCTTCGTGGTGAACAAGGGCTGCGGCGGTGACATGAACGAGCAAAACTTGTACAGCACACTCTTCAACTTTACTACACCAAAGTGAGACTACTTCTCTAACCCCAGAGTGTGTCTAAGTAATAATAGTTACGTTTTCCCCTAGAACTTTTACGAAAATAGTAAATCCTGCGAAAGTAACCCTGTCGTCTGTCTGTCGCGCTTTCACGCCAAAACTACTGAACCGATTTAAATGAAATTTGGATAGTAATGTAGTTTAGATAGTCTAGAGCCTGAGAAAGGACATAGGCTAGCTTTTTATTGACATACCACGCGGGCGAAGGCGCGGGCGGAAGCTAGTACCTAATAAACAACACGCCACACTGAAATGCACAAAAACAAACAAGACTACGCTACACTGAAATGCATATAAAAAAAACAACACGCCACACTGAAATGCACCAAAAATGTCCTCTCCTTCGACTTTCAGCTGTAAGTTCCAAAATGTTCTTGATTGCAGTTTCCTTACAGAATGAAATGCCCCGTTCAAGCTGGTCGCTATGAGCTACAAAATTATCCGTTCAAAAGCGAAGACAACTACGTAACGGTGTTCGAGTCTAAAATATCTACCAGCGTGTTTGGCTTCACGTTCAGATTGGATGGGTACACTCGTGACCGAAAAAAGGTAAATATTTATATGGGAGTGAAACAAAATTCGTTAAGAGGAAATTAGCTAATTAAACTAAAAGTTTTGCTACTGATCATACTGCTAGTACTGCAACTTGCTTTTTGGCGACTTCAAAAAAGCAAGGTTCTGGTTCACCCCATCGTAGTATTATAACATCTGTGACCCCATGTTTTTTTTACTGAAAAGCAGGCCGTCTATTGATGGAAAATGGACTGTTTTTGAAGGATGAACGCTTTGGTAAGTTGTGGCTAGGCCATCATTGGTTTATTGGTATTGATATAAAGCGATCGGTAGTCACTTATATCTCCTCCCTCTAAAAGCAAAGTTTAAAAGCATGGCATTTCTTCCAGATATTTTGCGTAGAAACATACCTGCAACTGCTTTACAAAAGGAATCATGAGTGGGTCAACAGTACCAATGATCGAGCGGCTGCCTCGCCTCAGACAACAGTTGAGAATGAAGACTACTAATAATTTATTGTACGATGATAATAGAAGACGAAATAACGTCTTAGTGCTTACCAAAACTTGGAGCGTACTTTTCAACTGTCAATAGATTTTAACGATCGATAAACAGCCCTGTTCATGGCATCGATCAAGATACTTAATCATATTAAAAAAAACCGATGGAATTGTTTTTCTAAATTTTTAAGCAAATGAAACAACAATAAATAATATGAACTTTTATTCATCCCATCCCCACAAGCCGTGGCTCTCTCTAATAGTTTCCTTGTTATCTCTCCTCGACCTTGTGACGGCGCTCGCTTCTCCTTTCGCGATGGCCTTCTTTCTCTCCATTTTCTTCTGTCTTATTTCTAGATTCTTCTTCACTTGCTGCTTCACTACTTCTGGAGCTATCGTACTTGCTGACGTGTACGATCTCATTGATCTAACGTCTGATAAAGCTTTCTCGATCATTGCAAGTCTGTACTTTTGAGAATTTTTCTCTAGTTCTGCATCGCCATCTTTTGTTGGGTCTACGAGTGTTGGTATTTCTTCTTCGTTTTCCGCTTTTGTAGTCTCTTTGTCTGTTATCGTAAGGCTAACGGTTTTTGTTGTGATTTTATGGACTGGGCGTTCGTCGTTCTCTATTGAAGCGTCCACCTAAAAGATTGATATCAAATTAATTTGCAAAGATTCATATTTTGCGCGGTAAGTTGAAGGAGGGAATAGGGCTTTGTCCTGCAGTAGGACATAAAAGGCTATTATAATAATGGTAATTAATAATAATGTATCTATTTCCAGAGTGTTACAGAAGGTACCTTCTCTAACGCTCTTGAAATATCTGAAGAATCATTGACTCAATGGAAAATCCTATTAAAATATCAAAAGTAATCCTATGTAAATAAAAATAAGGATTGTATTCGTACCTCTTTCCTAAGCTCATCGAGGTCTTGCTCTGTCATCTTATTCTTGTCTTCTGTCTCTACATTATCATCAGATTCCACTTCATCATCACTTACTTGAAGCCCAATGCCCATTTCCTGGAAAATAACAGTAGGTATTAAAATAGTTATTTGATGACAATCTATATAATTTCTACTAATAAAACTCCTGCAGACGAATCTTCAATTCACAACTACAAACAGAGTAACTTCAATTGGGGTAGAGCAGGGAACTTTCTTAGGACCTAAAAAGTTCAACAAAAAAAAAGTAAAATACCCAGCCGCGATAAATATGACTCATGGAGCTTTAGAAACTGTCATACAGGTATGAGTCACAGACAGGTATTCACCGACGACGGTACTATAAGTATTAAAAAAAAAATCGGAAAGGATTCAAAGCCCTTCTCAATTACCTCAAGCAGTTCATTATCAACGTCCTTGGTGCGTTTGTACCCAGAGCATGCGACCTCCGCATCGAGCTGGTCATCTCGCTCCAGGTCACTGAACTTTGGGTAATCGTCGCTCTCATAACCGAAACGTTTCTTGAAGAACTCTCGGACGCAACGCACGTCGCGGTCGAAGTACCTAAAAAAGGATGGAGAAATTAAATAAAATAGAAAATTTTTGAATCATTTTCGTGATATCACGACGTAACGCTAGATAAGAAAATCAGAAGAATTTAAAGAAAGTATTTTTAAAGCTCAAAAACGCTGCATCAGAGCTATGTTTGCCCTAAAAGTAACTGACAGCTGTCTACCTATATTTCAATCTCATAAACTGTTAACCTTCCCATGTCTTTATATATTGGAATTATGTATATTTGTTAAAACGAACTCACACCAGTTTACCACCTTGAAAGAAACTCGAAATAGAACAATAAGTATTAGATCCCAATATAAAAATCTTTTAAGCACGGGTGCTTTTAAGACTGCACTTTTAAGAAAAAGTGTTATTTGTATGGCACCACTTGTTTATAATAAGTTACCAAATAATGTCAAGGAACAACCACTTACTAAATTTAAAAAGCATGTTACAGAATTACTTTTGCACAAGTGTTATTATTCAGTACAAGAATTCTTAGATGATAAGTTTTATTAAATTCTTTTAAAATGTAAATTTGCATGCCAATTAAGGTAGAATGTACAAGGAACCATAAAACTTTGTAACACCTAATAATATCTACCTACATTCTTTGCAAATAAATAAATCTATTCTATTCTATTCAGAAACTTTACATTCATGATGGATGATAGAAGATGTTGTAAGCACGTGAAGAGTGTCCGTGGAATTTCTGCCGTTCTTGTCTGTTCTTCTCCATAGGAACCTACTACGCTTTGGAATGGGCAACTAGCTTCAACTTTCTGACTGACCGCAGGCGCGGTCTCAGCCCAAGATTTAGGGAGGGGTCACCATTGGTGCCGAGGAATATTTTTAGGGAAATGGTTACCTAATTGACACTAGGTACTCTAAAAACTTTTTTTTTGGATATGCCCATCGGGGTCACTGTGGCCCAACTGGCTCAAGTACCTACAGTTTTTAGTTAGTAAACAGGGTCGGTCTGGCCCCAGGGCATACCGGGACTTTTCCCGGTTGGCCGGTCCCTCTGTGGGCCGGCCCGTCCATTTTGCCTTAATTTTATTTAGAGCAAAGCCGTGATTTGTGAGATAATTATTATTTTATTACGAACCTCAAAAAATCCCGGTAGTTTTTTGGGTCCCAGACCGACGCTGTTAGTAAAACACGTAAATCATTCAGTCTCTTTACAGCTTGAATGATTTTGGGGGCGATCATGACCCCCAGGACCCCCCCCTCGGACCACGCCCGACCCCTTGACAATTCAAAAGTGCCTGTAATTGATTTATTTGAAATAAATGCTTTGAGTTTGAGTTAGAACGGTAAGGCTAATAGGGCAGGCCAATGAAATAATAATGACGACCTTCGGGGGGGATGGGCGGGTTGCTGGCTAATCTAAGATAGAGGACTGAGTTAAATGGCGTTCGGAGTAGAGGCATAGTCCAGTAGAAATGACATATCTTCCATTAAAAAAAACTCACAGTTCAGCATTAGGATGCGAGGTGGAGACCATTTGCGGGAAGTCGATAATGATGGGATGGTTGTCTTCATCGATCATTATGTTGAATTCGTTGAAGTCGCCGTGTATGACGCCGCAGTTGCCTAGGCGCATTATCAAGTTCATCAGCTCGTCGTATAAGCCTTCCGCGTCCGCTACTGAAGCTACGTGAGTCCTGTAACCATGGAAACCGATAAACATTAACAAAGAATGTTTTTTGAACTTACAATGCAACCTTGTGGGACACTTCACTTAAACAGTAAAAATACTACTGTACTGTTTTACCCAGTTTCGAAAGCTCATTTAGATATGGTGGAAATGAGCTTTATTTTTAAAATAAATTCTTTAATAATTTGCCTTCCTCTAATTATGTCAAAGAAATTAATCATTGACATTAAAAAATGTTTTTTTGAAACTTGTTATTTTCTTTTGCACTTATCTAAAAGGTTTAATTCACAAATAAGTTTAGTTTAAAACTTTGGGACAATTTTATTTAGTTAGGTATACAACTATATTCTGTTGTGATATATGTAGATACTATATTATTAAAAAGAGAAAGTCAAACTTACAATGGTCCACCAGTTACTAATTGCATCACAACACAATGCCTGTTGAAGTCAATAGGCTTAGGAACAGGAAATTCTCTGTCATACAATGCCTTCATGTAAGCAAACTCCTTGGTGGCTGATATACGTGACAGATACAGCCAGGATGCACGGTTGCGGTGCGCATGATAGTCACGCTTGTCTTTTACGTTGCGGAAACATGTGCGGCCCAGTCTGAAATAATAAAGAAGGGTCATAGAAAGCATATTCTGAGGGGATTATTAACAAATTAATGTTTGGGATCATTGATTAAATTAAAAACAGTAATAGACGAGTTAATTACGAGTTAGTATGAGTTAATTTTTAAGGCCATTCTAATGTTCGAAATAGGAACTGCCCATAATGAGTATCATTAAGATAGTCATCATGGGCAGTCAATACTTTTTTTCCCCTTCTGGCAACTAAGCCAATGTCGACTATGCTGCCAGTTTCATGTAGTGATGGCAGCACAAGATAAGCCATCGAACTTTACACTTCGTGGTAGTGGTGATGATCGCACTTTACTTTTGATTAACAGCTGAAGAAGCTTTTTCTTCATTTTATTCAAACTAGGCACTTTTTGAACATCAAAATTACATAAGACAGTTCCCCGAAACACCCGGCCTTCACCACTACCTAGTGCTTTAACTGGGAAGAAGTTTTAGTATGTGAATCACCAAAGAGTTATCTAACATTAAAAAGATGATAAAATAATCAAAATTTACCTGTGCAGCTTCAGGCACAAAGGATTGCGATCTTCATCAGCCACTGTATAAATATTAGATTCTTTGCCCACTCCAATCTGGTTCCCAAATGAAGCAATCACTTGTCTGTTGGTCAGTGCTTTTAGAGCTAAGTAGTCATACCCAGAATTTGTCAGACGGTACCCATCATCTGAATATAGAAAATAAATGGTAATACATATCACAAAGTTCAGGTGGAGCTCGTGGCTAAGTAATAACAGCCGCTCGGGTTGATCCATCAGGTTAAGCTACGCTTGCCAGGGTTGGTCCGTGGATGGGTGACCATTTTCACATATCGAGACTCCTCCGTGCCTCGGAAAGCACGTTAAGCCGTTGGTCCCGGCTGTCATTTGTGGATCTTTGACAGTTGTTACGAGTCGTCAGAAGCACGAAAGTCTGACAACCAGTATAACCTAGGGGTATCGTATTACCCAGTTAGTGGGTTGTGGAGGTCAGATAGGCAGTCTCTCCATGTAAAATACTGGTATTCAGCTGCATCCGGTTAGACTGGAAGCCGACCCCAACATAGTTGGGAAAAGGCTAGGCAGATGATGATGATATCACAAAGTTCAATCATTTAATTAATTAAGTGCAGGTAAATTAATTAATTTATTTAATTTATTTCAGACTAAGAAAATGTCCATATAATGTTAGTAATAAAGGTCTTAAACAACTATGTTAGTAATGTAGCATTCTCGAATTACAAAAATAAAACATAAAAATAAAACATAAATGTACTCACAATGTTTTCCACGCTCATATGTCAACAATCTATGTTTACATAGTTCTTTCATTAGTTTGTGGACACCCCCGTGACGGAGATTTGCTATGGATGCCACGAGAGAACCAGGAACCAGTTCGTGGTTTTTCATACCCATTTCCACCTGGAATTTATAACTAAATATAAATATTTATTTTGAGGTTACTAAAAGTATGTTCATTTCAGCAAAGCCACTTACTGCGGTCAAAACTCTGAAGTCTTCTGCAGTTAAATAACGCAACATAGCGACGTCTAGCTTTCCCATCTTGAAAAGTTGTTATTATTTCAGTTTTCTGTACCCTACGTTTACCAACAACGTGATAAACAGAGCCGTGTTGGACGTGATGAACGTAGAGAAGGTGCGTATTTACGCGACCAGGTTTTTACACCAGGTATTTACTAACAAGTACGCCGACCAAGTGCCGACCCGAAATACTTCAAAGTATTTTGCTCCGTTGACACTCGACACGATTCTGCTCTTTATTTATATCTTTTTACGGATCAATGTTCTGTGAAAGTATTTTTATTTTAAAGGTTTGGAAGTATTTTTCTTGAAGACGCAATTCTGCTCCTTATTTATATTACATTACGACTTAATGTTCTATGCAAGTATTTTTCTACCAACAAGGCTTGGATCTTAAGGAAGTCCGACCAAGTGCCAACCCGAAATACTTCAAAGTATTTTGCTCCGTCAACACTCGACGCGATTCTGCTCCTTATTTATATTTGGTTACGGATTAATGTTCTGTGAAAGTATTTTTACTTTAAAGGTTTGGAAGTATTTTTTTTTGTAGACGCAATTCTGCTCCTTATTTTTATTACGTTACGACTCAATGTTCTATGCAAGTATTTTTCTACCAACAAGGCTTGGATCCTATGCAAGTATTTTTCCTTTAAGGTTTTGGAAGTATTTTGTTTTGTAAACGCGATTGTGCTCTTTATTTATATAATGTTACGGATCAATGTTCTATGCAAGTATTTACTTCCACCAAGGCCTTGGTTGGAAGTTGGACGTATATTTTTTTGCATACGCGATTGTACTCCTTATTTGTATGACCTTACGGATCTATTTTCCATGCAGAAAGAAAATACTTGAAAGTATTTCAAGCCCTGGTTTTTGGCGCTGGTGTCTAAAGGTGGACGTACTTGGAAGCCCTGGTACTCGATTTTGCAAGTACGACCCATGTCTAGATGAACGGATGAACCATAGACTACTATTACATAGACTACTATGGGATGAACGTGATCACCACAGACTAATCTGACTAAAATATTCATATATTTATATCACTTCTACAAGGCATGACATTGACGTTTGACGTTCCCCTCACGTTTAGTTTTTACGGAAGCTGACAAAAACGTGGACCCATTTACTTGTAATTAACACCAAGATCCAACCTACTTTCCAATAACGGGATTCGTAGCATACTCCTAAAACTAAAATTCTTATTCGGTCGGTAATTATTATAACGCCTAATATTTTGAATATTAAAACAATCCGCCAGTCTCTACTTCTCAACGTAGGTAATTGTTTTGCAATAACCAAACGAACATATCTGTCATATAGATATTGACATCTGTTGTGAATGAATGAACTGGAAAATGAATGAATGCAGAGAAAACGTCAAAGCGAGGTCAAAGCAATAATAGAGATAACGAATACTGTTAAGTCAAATACAACTCTATAATGAAACTGTTAAGAGTTATTATTTTTTGGCGTAATCAGAAACTTTAGTCATTAATTTGCCAATTATTCTTATTTATTTCTCCTATTTGGCGCTGCCCAAATTCCTAAGTTGGCCTGTCCCTGTCTGTGTTCTATTTTTTATAGCCCGTAATCCAGAATGAAAAATACGTATTGATTTGTTCTAAGCAGTGATTTTGCGGTTGTATTCGAGAGAGTCAAACTATTTGTTATTTTTTTTGGGTGATTTTGTTACAAATTAAACATAATGGCTGGCGGCGCCTTCAATAATGGTGTGATACACTTGGAGTCGACTCCAGTATTCGTGTTTTATTCTGGCCAGATTGTGGAAGGCTCAATCATGTTTGAGCTGGAACAACCAATAACATTTTCTGGTAAATACTGACTGATGCATTATTACCTGCAACATTTCTGTTTTCTGAACTTTAACATAATGTATTTTATTCTATATTTTGCTTTAATGATACTAGTTACCTACTGTAATACTGGTATTCAGCTGCATTTGGTTAGACTGGAAGCCACAACAACAACACATTACAACAACAACAAGACAACAAAGTCCGCCCCTAAGACGACCCACTGACCCTTACTTGGGAAAGGTTAGGTTAGCTGATGATGATGACTTTGTGTTGCCTTTTGCCTGTTTTATTCAGAAAATCTAAGGTTAAGATATTGTGAATTTAAGCTCCAGACATGAGTTTATTATAATTACCTATATGTATAAGGTGGTTACCTATTCAGGGTTGGTCCCATACTGAAAGTTGTTCATAATGATCAGTACAATGACCCCTTAAGAGATTTCGAGTATGAAAAGATACACCTTATACACATTAAATTAAAAATGCAAGCTTGAAGAGATAAATAAAGAAAAGATAAATAACTTTTAAGCAAAATAATTTTTATATTCCCTGTTTACACTATTCTTCTCTTCCTTCCTAAGGAAAACAGAAGTATGTTATGTCATGCCATGGTATTCATATTTTTATTTGTGTTCCATATTGTTGACAAGATTGTACAACTACATAAATCAATGTACAATTACAGAGCGAGCCTGGGAAAAATATTAGTCTATCTGCTACAGATTTCCCTGGGTCTGCGATGTATTGCCACTCATTGAGGCTATTTAGAGTGCAGTTTCAATAGACATTAGCAGGGCAAAGTTAGCATTAATATTTTTTTTTAATTTTTATTATCCATAACTTTCTCACTGCTGGGCAAAGATCTCTCTACTCTCTTTCCACCTCTCTCTGTCCAGAGCTGCGAAGGACCAATCTAAATTATAAATTAAACCTAAATTATAATAATATTTTATTTCTGTAAAATTGCTTGTAAAAAACACTTTAAAACAGATCACAAGTAATAATAATATTTTAAAACTAGATGTTTCATAACTATAGAAGTAGATTATCTAAGGAAAAATAAATATTGATGTAATCACATCATTATAACATACTTACTTCATTTTTACTCTACTATTTGAAGCATTATGTTATCTTTTCCTACAATGATACATTAGACCAATCAACAGATAGCAATGCAATTCTAAGTACCTGAGATCTAGCTTTTTCCCTTTAATCAATCAATTTGGCCAGCCTTTCTAACCAGATCAAGCTGAATAACAGTATTTTACACCAATACATCAATATTGATTGTTGTTGATTTTTCAGTAATCTACATGCAATTCCTCGGAGAAGCCAACGTGTCGTGGACTGAGAGTGAGGTAGAGACTGTTAACGGTATTAAAAATCATAAAATAATTAAGTATGAGGGCCGTGAGGAATACTTCAATGACACCTTCAATCTGGCGGGAGGGGGATCAGGTATAGTAACATTTGTTATACCCCTTGTAACACCATGTGCAGATAACTATAGGCATAGCAAAGGCCTGACCCGATAAAAAGGCTTAAAACTGAGACTCAAAGCATTTATTTCAATTAAACCATTTACTGGCACTATGTTAGGGATGTGGTTTCCGCACTTAGTCTTTACGGTGGACCATTGTGAGTGAAAACGCGCGTGTTACTGGCACTATTGAATGGTCAAGGAGTTGGTCAGTCAGAAAGATGAAGCTAGTTGCCCATTCCAAAGCATAGTACTTTCCCATGGAGAACAGCAGGTAAGAAACTCCATGGACACTGTTTTATAAATAATCAATGAGGTCTGATTCTAGAATAAAATGGGTTTATAGGCCGTCCGCTTAACACTTTACTGCCAAGTACATAGAATGCATACAAATTAGCATACCATAAAATGTGTCTCACAAATCTATAACGATCGGTCAGTCGAGTCCATCAGCGCGACCCGGAGGCGAGTTGTGGGCGCGCGAACGAACTACCGTTCCTCTCGAGAACCGGGTGCTTGGCACTAAAGTGCTGAGTCCGTTCCTGAGGTAGCGTATGCGCAGTGATTCGTCAACTTGTGACAACTGTCACCCCTCCCGCATCGCGCAGTTACCTCAGGAACGGACTCAGTTATGCGGTCGGCCTATAGTTAGGTACTGGGAACCGGAAAGTAATGAAAGATAACCTTTCATAGTGTTTCTTCATTTGAAAGAAAGGGTTTCAGGCAAACCAAGGATATTTGTTTTCTACTATTTCCGATCTTCAACACACTACATTTTGCCATCCATTTCAGGTACTTCCCAACTTCGAACAGGTAGACAGAATATTCCTTTTAAGTTCCGAATACCGTTCACGGCTCCATCTTCGTTCAAAGGGGAACAAGGCCAAGTGTCTTACTCCATGACGGCACATCTAGTGACCCCGGAACAAATACATGCACACGAAGTTATTACGAAGCCCTTCCAAGTTGTAGCACCATGCAATTTGAATTTGGGAAGTCCAAGGATTAAAGTAAGTACCATTCTTTTGATGCTTACATACATAAACATAATCAGCCTATAATGTTCCCACTGCTGGGACACAGGCCTCTCTCTATGAGAGGGAGTGGGCCGTAATCCACCACGCGGGC
Organism: Lithophane semibrunnea; assembly: GCA_947363905.1. Classification (NCBI taxonomy): domain Eukaryota; kingdom Metazoa; phylum Arthropoda; class Insecta; order Lepidoptera; family Noctuidae; genus Lithophane; species Lithophane semibrunnea. Next base: position 1,838,638 of record OX376202.1, on the reverse strand, counting down.
CCAGTGCGGGTTGGTAGATGTCACATGTCTTCGAATTTTTGGTTCTAAGACATGCCGGTTTCCTCACGATGTTTTCCTTCACCGTTTAGAGAGCAGTGGTGATGAAATTATTTACACAAAGTAAAGCGCCTGTTGGGGTTCGAACCTACGACCTACAACTCGTAAGTCGCGGCCGTTACCACTGGGCCACCACTGCTCCTCCTTTTGATGCTTGCTTGTGTCTTATTTGTGTGAAAACTGCGAGACAGGATGCTAAGTGCAAAATATTCGTTCCAACTTTGCACACGTGCTGAAATACCCGATCAGAAAATTCTTGGAATTTGTGTATACAGTATGCAAGGGTAAACACCGTTGTCACTCAAACCATGGGTAGTTGACTTAAATATAAAAATAAATGACCCAGTAACAACAAATAAAAAACCTTATTTTCATTAAAAGATTTTGAAAAGTAAATATCCGTCACTGCTAGAGATGTAAAGAACTCGAGTCTTTGAGTCTTAATTCGATAGACTCGGCTCAATTTTACAAGACTCGGTGTACTAACAAAACTCAGAGCCTTGAGTCGAGCCGATCTGCAGTCCTTTCTCGAAAACTCGAGCGCCAAAATAGAACTCGTATTTCAAAAAGAGCTCGAGTCTTAAAAACAAGCTCACGTCTCAAAAATAACTCGAGTCTAAAAAGAGCTCGAGTGTATCGAGTCTTGTGCGTATCAAGGTTGATTTATTTAAAAATACATAGACATAGTTCATGTGGCAACATACTAAATGTGACCTTTAGGCATGGCATTATTAGGTTCTGTGTGTACCCCAAGAGGGATAAAGACGTGACACTATTTATTATGTCGGTACGGATTAATTTTTATTGTTTGTTATTTTACGAGTATTTACTTAACTTACGTTTTTACTTCTGTGGTTACTATCTATTGTTATTGGAATAAAAATTTTATTCCCTATTTATTTATAAAGGAACTCCAAATGGAAAAGAACTTGAGCGCGACTCGTCGCGTGAAACGACTCGAGCTCGAATCAAGACCTGAGCGCCATGTTGCGCTCGAGTCTCTATGTAGACTTAAGTGTTCTAGTCTGGGGGTGTTGTTGTAACGAGTCGAGCTGTGCAATTTGTCAGGTGAGCCTAAAATTTAGGACTCAAAAGACTCGAGTTCTTTACATCTCTAGTCACTGCAACCGCCGTGTTGAGATGCAAGTTCGTTGCCCTTGCGTGTAGGGTGAAATATTCTTGTGCAAAAAGGTAGATTTTCTTTAAAAAAAAAGTTGTATTTTTCCATTGGTTTTACGATCTATAAATGAAACCAAACCACTGATTTCAAGGATAACGGTGTTTACACTAACACCCTGTATAAGTCGTGCAGCACACTTGTTCGAGTCGGCATGATTCGACGAAGACAGGCGGCAAAATCAAATATAATGTTGATATTGTTCGGGAAAAAGCCCTCGCCTTGTCTGATTGACCCGATGAGACAAGCCGAGAGATGATTCAGCGACGACGGGTAGATGCCGAACGGAGTTTGTCGATCGTCACACGGCAAATCCGAATATCTTTGGGTCAGTTTTGCTGTTCTACAAATATGTAATGCCGAATCAAATGTGCCGATCCGAACTAGTACGTAGCACCCCTCAAGCCTTGTCTCGGCCTATAAAACAGTAGGTACACAATTCCTTAATAGAGCTCACGATTTTTCTAATATCAATTATCTCATTACCAGGAACCTATAGAACTGGAATTCGAGGAGGTGTATGGATGCTGTTGTTCTTCCAATCCTGTGACAATTCGCGTACGACTGCCTATATCGGGCTACTGTCCCGGGCAAATCATACCTGTGGCCGTCGAAGTGGCTAACGATAGTAGTGTCGAAATCACTAAGATGATATTCGAAATTTTTTCGGTAAGCAATCAATTAATATTTATATTTTCATAATAAACAATTAATTTATACTTAATTGTAACTTTAGAAATTGTATTAAATGAGTGGAGCTCAGTAGGCCATGTTAATCGCGGCATCAGTGATCAGTGACGTTTTTAAGGTCCTCAAAAGTGTAGGTGTCTGGACACTTTGGACACTAAAACACATGGGATACGGTTTGGTTAGGAGGACCGCACTCGCACTGGGTATCAGAGCGATCTTTAATCCCCAATGTTGCTTAGATTGTGTTGCACCGACCTACTTGGGTCCGCAGTCGATTGATTGCCCTCCATATAATTTTAATTATTCCATTAATAATGCTGGCTTGGATAAAGTTGATTCCGTTCGTGACTTGGGTGTTACATTGGATGCCAGTTTGCACTTCGACAAGCACGTCGACAACATAATAAATAAGGCGTACCAGATGTATGGTATGGTACGAGGAGGATTAATAATTTCTGTTCAGATGAAGGTATGAAATTCGCTTTCATACCACCATATGCCCCAAATTTTGGAGGATTATGGGAAGCAGGGGTAAAATCTGCCAAATTTCATATCAAAAGAGTTTTAGGAAACAGGCACTTGACATTTGAAGAACTTTCCACATTATTTGTTCAAGTAGAAGCCATATTGAATTCCAGGCCTTTATTTCCCATGTCATCCGATCCTAATGATTTCCAACCCCTGACTCCTGGGCATTTTCTCGTCGGTAAAAAACTGATAGCTCTTCCCTCTCCTGAATTGTCAAATATTAACTGCAATCGACTCCACAGATACGAACAGTTAGAACAGATGAGACAATGTTTCTGGATGAGATGGCAACATGATTACGTCACTGAGCTGCAGCATCGTACCAAATGGCGTAAAGCGGATATAAAATTACAAATTGGAGATATGGTCATTATCAAGGATAACAACTTGCCTCCCTTAAAATGGAAAATAGGACGAATCCAGGCCCTGCACTTGGGCAATGTTGAAGTGGCCAGAGTAGCAGACGTGCGGACAGCGAATGGGATCGTTCGTCGTGCAGTAAATCGCTTGTGCCCTTTGATCGACACAGGCTTGAAGGTTTGAAGGAACAACCTTCAAGGGGGGAGGATGTTAACGCCTCACCCCGCGCGGGGGGTCGGCTCGGCCCCTACTCTGCGACCCTGCGCCTATATAAACGTGTGCGCCGGACCATTTATCGCGACATCATTCGACGCGCGCCAGCGGCAGCGGTCACACGTGTGCGCAGTGCGGTTCGAAGTGCTCTCCGATTCCGGTTCCAAGCGATCCTGAATATCAAGACTACATAGTGTTATACTTTGTTATTTATAGTAAAATATTATTATATTTTATTATTTATAGCAAAATTATAACGACTATCTTCAGCTACTTGCTGTGTGCCTTTTTCAAGGCACAGCTTGTAAGGGTTTCGATAACAGTTATCCGTCATTGAAACGTACGTCGTGTTGTTGGCCCCTTCTGGGTAAAACCACAGTTTCGTGGTCCTCGGTGGATACCTATACGGTGCCAACGAAGCCGAGGGGGTGTTGACCCAAACGCACCCGCCGATCCCCTTCAGGGTGAGGCAGAAAGTTGGACGGGTCCCAGTGTTCGGCCTTGGGGGGTCTCCTAGTCGGCATTGGTGACAGTTTTGCTTTCACAGCTACACACCTGTTGTGGTCGGGTGTGTCTACCCCGACACAACAGACCCTGTTAGGACCCCGTTGCACAAATAAGATAGGCAACGGGCAAAAGCAAGCTTAGGGCTCACCTTAGGTACTCAACCTCCCTGTCTATACCCGACAGGGAGGGTTTACACATCCCCGGGCATTCCTCCCGGGGAGTTAGAGTTAGGATTTATGTTAGGAGAAAGTAGGTAATTAGTACTAGATAGACATAGAGAGATGGATCCTTTAATTAGGAAACTTTTCTCTATCATCCTTAGGCTATTAGCCGAGCCCACTGCGGAAGAAAAGGCCGCTATTAGGAAGGAGATAGACGAGTTAGCGCCGCTACTCGATCCCAAGCCCAGTCCTTCTGACTCTAACATCGCTGATTTCAGCGATGTTATTCCCCAAACCCAGTCTCTTCCAGCTATAGAGCTGGAAGACCCCTTCATTAGGTCCCCCAGTCCGGCCTTCAGCCCGGCCTTCAGCCCAGCGGTAGAGTCAATGGACACTACCGAGCCGGCCGCTTCCTCAAAGCGAGCCGCTACGCCCTATAATTATGCCTCAGACACTGAGAATGCCTCCGCTCCTTCCTCTTCCTCCCATTCCGAGGACGATGGGTTTACCCCAGTCTCAGGAAAGGGGAGCAAAAGGAAGAAGAAGAGACAAACATCCAGTCAGGCAAACAAAGTCATCGCCGTCGATGACGTAATTTCCCCCACCCCTACCCCCGTAGCGCAAGTAGCCGGTATAGCGCCTAGTAGCGCTACCGTTGCGACAGTAGCTTCCCCCTCCACCTCCCCCGCCGCGACCGATGCACAAGTTGCTCCCGCCGTCTCTATCACTTCGGGCACTAGAAAGCCCCGTCCCCCACCCCCCGTGTTCCTTCAGGACAAGGGGAAGTGGACAGATGTGTCCAAATGGTGTGTCGATAAGAAAATCGGCTTCACCAACGCCAAGTCTACCCTACAGGGTATTAAAATCTCTGTCCCGACCGCGAACGATTATCGCGAGTTAACAAAGCTTCTGAGAGCTAGAGGAATCTCATTCCACACCTTCTCGCTCCCAGAAGAAAAACAGATTAGGGTCGTTATAAAACGTATCCCTAAGGAAATAGCCCCCGCCGACATAAAAGCCGACCTTCAGTCGCAAAATGTCCCCGTGGACGAAGTCCACCGCATGCACCGCTCGCGTGGCGGTGAAGCATACGACATGCTACTTGTCGTATGCTCTCCAGTAGAGGGGCATCACCCCATTTTCAATATTAGGTCCCTCTGTAACCTTACCGGTTTTATAATAGAGAAACCCCGTAAAAACGGGAATATAGGGCAATGCCACCGTTGCCAGCTATATGGCCATTCGCAAAAGCACTGCCATGCGACCCCCAGGTGCGTAAAGTGCCTGGGAGAGCACGGCACTGCCGATTGCACGCGTCCTAAGGACCGTTCCCTCTGCCTCAGTCCTCCCAGCTGTGTGCTATGTGGCCAAGAAGGGCACCCAGCCAATTACCGTGGCTGTCCCAAAGCCCCCAAGTCAAGCTCTCCCAAGCTTAATAAGCGTGCTGACAATCGTCAGTATAGGGAATTCCCTCCCATTCCTTCCTCTCAAATTCCAGAGAGACTTAGCCCTCAGCGCCCCAGTCCCTGGAATATGCTGCAACACCAGCAATCATTCCCCAAGTTAGCCTCCGCGAAACCCCCTGCCCCCCACACCCCCCTCTACTCTCTCATGGACCCGCGTATCCGTGCCCACCCCCCAGCGCACCTCGCGCCCCCCGCGCATTTTGCACCCCCCCCTCCCCCCGCACCCCCCGCGCCCTCCGCGCCTCTCGCAAAACGCGCTCCCGCGCCAGCTAACTCTCGCCCCGCTCCCACCTCTGTGGCTCCCCAAAACCCTAACGTAGGTAAAGATCCCTTTAACGTGTTAGCATCCACGTTCATGATCTTTTACTCCCCCCGCGCTATCAGAATGGCCGCCGAAATCCAGGCAGCCAGGGATAGATGCGATCTAGCTCAGATCCAAGTGATCTACAACGCGTACTCGGACGTTACGCAAGCCCTAATTTCCCTCGCTAATCCAACTCATAATGGATAAAGCCATCTTAGCTAGGTTTAAACCCCGATCCCTCAGGCTAGGTATCTTCAATGCCAATGGCATCAACGGTCAACGAGATGAGATCTCTCTCTTCCTCCGCGACCATCAATTAGATATTCTCCTTGTTCAGGAAACGTTCCTCAAACCTAGTAACCGCAATCCCTCCATAGCCAACTATCGTATAGTCCGTAACGATAGAACGCGTTGCCACAAGGGCGGAACCCTCATTTATTATAAAAAGGAACTTTATTGCATCCCTATGGACCCTCCCACCCTCTCTCGTTTAGAAGTCTCTATATGCCGTCTAGGCATGTCAGGTCACGAACCGATCACTCTAGTGTCGGCTTACCTCCCCCCCCAGAGTGCCGCTGAGGACTTTCAGTCCCTCTCGGACGACCTCTCTGCCCTATTAGGCCTTAGTAATTCCGCTATAATAGCAGGCGATTTCAATGCCAAACATCCCGCGTGGAATAGTTCCACTACCTCCACTAGAGGGCGACACTTGTTCGACCTCTCTTCCTCCAAGAACTTTGATGTCATCGCTCCGATGACTCCCACTCACTTCCCCCACGACCCCAATCATACCCCCGACGTACTCGACCTGGCGCTCCTTAAGAACGTCAGCCTACGTCTAGACTCGATAGAAACGGTAGACGAGCTTAACTCTGACCACCGTCCAATAGTTATAAGACTGGCCCCCCGCATAGGTCTCCCGGACGACGCCTCCCAATCTCCCCTAGCCACCAAAAGGGTAACGGACTGGAAGAAAGTAAGCGAAAAGCTGAAATCCAACACGTCCCCCCAACTAGATTCTATCCCCGATAAGTTTGACTCTACCGCGGACACGACGGCCGCGATCGACTCACTTACTGATCACGTACAATCTGTTTTGAACGAATGTTCAAAGGAGGCTCCGGCGACGGACGACCGTCGCTGGAGGCTCCCACAGGAAGTGCGTGATCTGATAACTGAGAAGAACGCGTCTGTCCGTGCGTACACCACCTTTCCCTGCTCCGCTAACAAAGCTCATATGCGCTATTTACAGAGAACTGTAAAGAAACGTGTACAAGAGCTGCGTAACGCGGGTTGGGATAAGATGTTGAGCGACCTAGAGCCAACTCATCTAGCATTCTGGGACCTTCAGAGGAAACTCAAGTCCCCGCAGGAAGCCGCCATGCCCCCCCTAGTACGTCCCGATAAATCCATCGCTTTTGAGGATTTAGAAAAGGCAGAATGCCTAGCAGACAGCCTAGAGGCTCAATGCTCCCCCAGCTCCCTACCAGTAGACCAAGCTCACCTCCATGAGGTAGACGCGGAAGTCGAACGTAGAACCTCACTTCCCCCCGTAGAAGACCCTGATGACCCCTTGCCCCCCGTCACCCCAGACGAGGTGCACGGGATCATCAAGGATCTTAAAAATCGTAAAGCCCCCGGTTCAGACGGAATCACCAATAGGGTGGTTCAATTGTTCCCCGCCCATCTTATAATGCTATTGACCACCATCTTCAATGGTGCTCTGTGCAATAATATCTTCCCCCAAGCGTGGAAAGAAGCCACCGTCATTGGTATCCCGAAGCCCGGCAAGCCCAGGTCGGACCCTTCGAGTTACCGCCCAATCAGTCTGCTCAAGGTTCTCGGCAAAATCTACGAGAGGCTTATTTATAAGCGTCTCAGAGACTATGCAGAGACCAAGGGCCTCATCCCCAACGAGCAGTTCGGCTTTCGAACTCAGCACTCTAGCGTGCATCAGGTACACCGGATCATCGAACACATAAGCTTTGGTTTCCAACGCAGTGAGGTGACCGGTGCGGTATTCTTCGATATAGCGAAAGCTTTCGACAAAGTCTGGCACAATGGCTTGTTATACAAGTTATACCAACTCGGAGTGCCTGACCGTCTCGTGCTCATCATTCGAGACTTTCTGTCGAACCGCACCTTTCGCTACCGTATCGAAGGTGCCCTCTCCTCTCCCCGACCCATACGAGCCGGAGTCCCTCAGGGCTCCGTGCTGTCTCCCCTCATTTTCACTTTGTTCACCGGCGACATTCCCAAAAGTAAAAAGGCGCAGTTGGCTCTGTTCGCAGACGATACGGCCATTTACTCGAGGGGGCGTCGACCCGATCAGATTCGCCTAGCTCTCCAGGCAGCGGTCGACAAGCTCGGCGCCTGGTTTCGAAAATGGCGAATCGAAGTAAATCCAGATAAAAGTCAAGCGGTTCTCTTCCAGAAATCGCGTAATCGTTTTAGAGCCCCCGCCCCCAGTCCGCTCACCATGTTTGGCAAGCCGATCCCTTGGGAGAAGCGAGCTAAATATCTAGGTGTAACGCTGGACGATAAACTCTCGTTTCAAGAGCACATAAAGCAGGTGCGCTCGCGTGCCGCTTTCGCTCTAGGTAGACTCCACTCCGTCCTGAATGCACGTAGCAAATTGTCACTCAAGTGCAAATTGCGTACCTACACGGCGTGCATTCGTCCCATCATGACCTATGCGGGGTCCGTCTTTGCTCACGCAAAGCCCCACTACATCCATAGGATGCAAACCCTACAGAACCGTTTCCTACGTAAAATCACGTCAGCCCCCTGGTTCGTTCGTAACGAGATCCTCCATCTCGACTTAAAGATCCCCACAATCCGCCAGTTCCTAAAACGCCTTTCCAAGCGTTACTTCGATAAAGCCGCCAAACATCGCAACCCTCTGGTTGTCGAGGCCGCTAACTATGCCCCCTCTAGGATTAGCAAAGTCCGCCGTCCGAGGCATGCACTTGTAGAGCCAGACGATCCCATAACCCTCCTCCAGGAGAGCAATAGGGCCACCAGTACAGTTCTGAAACACAAAAACAGACGCCTACCGTCATTCCGACCTCGCCGCCGAGGTCCAGCTCGACCGCGATCCCGATTAAATTCGTCTCCCCGTCCCTTGTCCGATGATGTGCCAGCCCGCGCCGCAGCTGAGCACGTAGCTTTAAATTCCCCATATAATAATAATAATGATCCTATATTGATCCAGCCTGTCCCATCTTGCTGTCCTCCCGTCAGTGACGCCCTAAGCCGAGGTTCGTACCCCACAGGGGGTGCCCTTAGCGAGCGTTCACTTAGTTTTAATTTAGAATAGTCATATGCCCCTGGCTGGAGGCCCTGAGTGTAGTAGCTTAAGGCAGCCACAGGAAAGTCCGGTTAAATAGTTACGATTTTCATCTAAAATCAACTATGAGATGCCCTAGTTAAAAAAAAATAAAAAAAAAAAAAAACCATTTATCGCGACCAACCACTAGTTTTGTATTCATTCCGCATAAGAGGAACAATCATTATTGCAAAAAACTTAAAAGTAATAAACGAGTAGTATTTTGGCATCCAGACTTTATTTTCAGCTCCGCACACTTACCTGACACACCAAGTCTAAGGTCTAGCCCTAGACATATTGGTGCCGTGACCAGGATTATTAATTATTACGTTTTTAAAAAAAGAAGAAAAAAAAAAAATGGTTTCGTCATGATATCTTCACGTGACTTTGTGCGACCCTCTACGTTCCTACTGCTTTCTAGAGTACGCCGTTCCAATCTGGAACCCCTTCTACGACAAATACGGCTCTAGAATTGAAATGGTACAGAAGAAGTTCCTGCGATCGATGAATTACAAGTGTTTCCAGTAAAAAATTCCATATGTGCAGCTATTGAAACGGTATGGAGTTCCAGATCTGGGATCTAGGCGGTTATTACTTGATGTCATAACCCTGCACGGTATATGTAATAATAAATTTGACTGTATCGAACTTACAAGTAAGTTGTGTTACAAGGTGCCCCGCAGTGATATTTTAAGGGGGGTGCGCGTGCCACAACTGTTCCACACGGATCTATGCCGGACTAATGCTGGGGAACGAGCACCTCTTCGCCGTCTTTCATGGACTTTGATATATTTTATCTATCTAAGCAAGCATTTAAGAAAATGGCTCTGTATATTTTGTCCGCAGAGTAAATTGAGTAACATTAGGCAATCTCAGCGCTAATATGACAACGATTCTTTTGTTTTGTTTTATATATCGCTTTATATTATCACTTCTTTTAACTTTTAGTTAATTCGTGGACAATGGTGTGGGTTGCATGTTTGACAATTCCTAGCTTTAGTAATTTTCTGTATTTTTTAACATGTAACTGTATTTTGTCCCTAACAAATAAATAAATAAATAAATATAGGGCACTGGAGATCACTGTGGCAGAGACGTAAATAATATCACGCCTGATTTCCCCAAAGTGTAGAGTTGTATACCTTTCTCCATTTGTTTCCAAAGTCCCATGAAATACCTATGGCTATTAGCTGGGCACAAATCCAGACTACAGGCTAATAGAAAAACCGAAGAAGAAATATCGAAGAAGACACTGAACCCAGGACCTTTTGCTACGCAGTCGCGCTTCTGATCATTAGGCATTAATTAACTAGCTAATGCCCGCGCCTTCGCCCACTTGGATGTCGGTTATTATATACTAAAACCTTCCTCGAGAACCACTGTATCAATTGGTAAAAACAGCATGAAAATCGGTGCAGTAGTTTTTGATTTTATCGCGAACAAACAGACAGACAGACGCGGCGGGGGACTTTGTTTTATAATAGGTTGTGATTGATAAAAAATATTTTTTTTTTAACTAAGTAAATAAAATAACTTGTTGCCTCTTTAATGAGTTTAAAATTGAGGCTGTGATTGTATTTGACCGATCTTAGCTGTTTGGGGAAACCGCAGGCGACAATACCGGTAATGCATGAATGGCGTGTAATAAACGAGTTTGGCTCAAAAATCCTCTTAAAGGAAAAGAAATCTATACTTATTATAATGTTTAAAGTTTGATTTTTGTGTCTGTCTGTGTGACTGCGTTATTCTTCTAAACTACGCAAAGGATTTTCATGCCGTTTTCATCATCATTTAGAGAATTTGTTCCGGATGATTTATGTATAGAATACATTCATACCTTACATATTATTATAGAGAAATCTCGATATAACAACGGACGGATCGCTAGTATTAATGATAACAAATTTTTCAAGCTTTAATTCCCCTACTTTTGCATGCAGTTTACCCCATGAACCTAACTTTAAGAAAAACCTCGACAGAAAGAGTTATACCGAAGCCAGCGCCCCCAGTCCGAGTACATACTACCAGAAAAAGTGCTGGTCAGCACAAAGAAAGGGTCCGTGATGAGCAACTGCAAGCGGAACTTCACTGTAGACCTGGCTGTGCCAGAGATCATACCGCCAAACCTCGAGAACTGCGGTATTATTGATGTGGGGTACTTCTTCCGGGTAAGTTGGTTAATATTTTTTGTTTTTACGTATTCGCCCCCCCCCCCCCCCCCCCTTTCTAAAGGCTCATCAAGACTCTCTAAATTCTCAATTTGAATAGATTGGTGCTGGGGAGTGTGTTGCGCCACTTCTTCTTCCCAGCTAAAGCACTAGGAAGTGGTGAAGGTTGGGCATTTTGGGGGACACTGTCTTATGTAATTTTGACGTTCGAAAAGTGCTGATTCTCAGCCTAGTTTGAATAAATGACTTGAGTTTGTTGAGTACAATGAGTAGGTAGTAAGGAAGTGCCCGCTACTAAACCTATTGGAACATTGTTTACGAAAATAGCTGCATAATCTAAAAATGTGAAAACATTGACGTGGGCACTATTTAGCCCCGAAAGGTGAGCTATAATTTTATCCTTTTCATTCTGTTTCATATTTCAGATAACAATAAAACTGTCAGGCTGTAACGACAAATTGCAGGACGAGGCCGAACTGTGCCTTGGATTGATCCCTGTAAAAGAGTTTACAGAAGGCGATTACGTTCACCCCTTAGCCCACAGCCTGCCAACGGGGCCGATTCCTGACCCCAATACCACCCAGCAGCTGTCGCTCCCTCCCGTCACCGCAGGTTTCAGGGGATCCAACACTAGTCTGCAAAGATCCCAACACAGTCCGGTTCAAGCCGCTCAATACCCGAAAAATCCACCTCAAACCGGTCCATACACGGACACTCCACCTCCCTATCCTTATCCAACAGAAAATAAGTTCGAAATTCCCGTAGCAGTGGAAATGAAGCCAAGACCGTATCAAGATTATGGTATTGGTTTCAAGGTTCCGGAAAGTGTGCCTGCAGGTGAGACATCTGGTTATCCAACTAGCGGACCGGGTTACCCGACAAGCGGGCCGGGTTACCCGACAAGCGGGCCCGGTTACCCGACTAGCGGGCCGGGATACCCGACTAGCAGGCCGGGTTACCCAACTAGCGGGCCTGGCTACCCGACTAGCTGGCCTGGTTATCCGACTAATGCCCCGAGTGGAATTAATCCCCCATCGTATGGTGATATCCAGCCGCCTTACCCCACGGGCAATCAAATGCCCGGGAATAATAAAGGTGGGCCGCCGTATGCCCAGGGAGGATATCAGCCATCCGCCCCGCCCCCGAACTAAGTAGGATGTTCAATCTACCGCACGTCTATAAGGACTTTGACAGCGCCTTTATTTCGTAGCAGTAAGGGTGGTTTTCGTAGTTCAAGTGTTTTGAGAAGTGCGGTTCATCGTAAGATTATAGTATTTTTATCTGACGAAGCGACGCGCGCTTTACTTATCAAATATATTTGTACGTCATAATAATATGTTAAGCGTTATCAAGTAGTTTGGTTTTGCACAAGGACTTTATCATCGGGTGGTGCAAAAACCTAGTACAGTATAGTATTTTTCCTCACTTTACTTATGATTACCAAGTGTACAAACACGCTGTGAATGTGTAAGCGTAGGAGCTCCCGGTACCGTGTGTCGTCCGAGCGAGATTCGGGCGAAGTCGGAATTGTGTGTGTGTGTTACGTGCTGACGATACTCGTCTTCAGGTACACATTCACAGCGTGTTTGTTCACTTGGTTATCACAAGTAAAGTGAGGAAAAATACTATACTGTACTAGGTTTATGCACCACCCGATGATAAAGTCCTTGTGCAAAACCAAACTACTTGATAACGCTTAACATATTATTATGACGTACAAATATATTTTATATGTAGGTAGGTATCTACATTATCTTAATACTGACTTATAAACAGACAGAACTAGACAGTTTATCTTTCTTGTTATTACATTTTATTTTTCAAATGCTCGGCTAAGCTAAATAATTTAAGGAAACCGTCCTATGGTACTTAGCCGCTTGTGACTGACTTATATGCATACACAGTATGCATATATTAATTAATACAACAAATATAATGGTGTTTAATCCACCGTAAGAAGAAATGTTTTCTACAGGAAAAAAGTTTAACACAAAGCACATACTTACGCGCAACTTTTACAAGTTTTTACAAATATTTGTAGAAAATCACTGATGTGATAACCTGAGTAAATAAATATTAAGTACTTCTTTCTACCTAATTAGCATTTAAAATGACGTTTTATAAACTTTATTATTAAATAGATTTAAGAACATAATATTTGTATACTGTTAAAACTTTTTCTAATATTAAACTTTATGTAAGTGTTCTTATAAGAATGATAACAATTATCAGCCTTAAAAAAATGTTAACAATATACCTATTCTATATTAATCTCGCTTATACATATAAGTACTTACGTTGTACTTATAAACTTTTTCGAGGTGCCTCTTTTAGTAAAAGACAATAAATGTCTATTGTAGATAATTCTACATTGAAATGCCATATTTTCTATATACTTATATAAAAATAACTACAAAATATTTTTTGTATTTGGACAAACAAAAGTCAATCCAGGAACGTGGCATTGTTATTTACGGTGATACGGTCATTCTAAGCTATATTGTATAAAACATATTAATAATAATGATGTCCAAGATACTCTATTGAATAATAATATTAATATACTTACCTCCGAAATATATTAGGTATAGCTACATATTTGTTATTGCCTGCTTTGATATTTTTAATACAGCCATTTTGAGCAGATGTAATTTGTCTCAGTACAGATTTTATAATTTTATCAGTATCACAGTTTAAATAAGTACACTATTCTATCTTCATAGAAAACGACCGAAACGACGCGTAGGTAATTATTTCAAGGTCACTGCTGAGATATAATACTGCTAGGTACTTATTTATTCTGTAATTTTATGTAGTTTACAGAACATAAAAGTGACTTAATATCTACTTATGAATGCAGGATTATATATTTTTCTAAGTAATTAATTAAATTAATAATGCAATGGATAATGATGAATTGATGAGTTTCACTTGATTAACAAATGAGAGTTGGAAAAAAATGGTGCCTATATTAGGATAGATGTTGTGCATAGTCTTATGATAACCCTTCCTTTTGGCTTTGCCGTAGTTTGGTAAAAAGAGAAAAATAAAGGAGATGGAGGTACTGAATGTCAATGAAAATGAAACCAATGTTAAGGAGAGCACTCTTTGAGTATAATAATCAGCAACAAAAGTCGATTAACACTTTGATTTTTTTTATATCGTAATAATATTGATCAAATAGAAAAATGTTTTTTTTTTATCGGAATGTGAGTAGAAATTAAAATAACACAAACAATTGTGAGAAATGCTAAAATGAGAATCTCGAATTATTTTGTGCCTATTTAGTAAGATGATAATAATTAAGTAAGTAACTGTGTTTATCGACTTGTTGTTTGCTGACCGTACTAAATACTAAATATGCATTTAAAATATTTTTATATTTGCTGTTCTCCATTTGAAATAAGATTAGAAATTTAAACAACCTTTTTACAGTCCGTTTAACCGATTTTGACTTCTATACCGAAGGCATAAGGTATTAAAAACAAAAAAAGTTACACATTACCAACTGTCTACTGCAGCTGCAGCTGCCATTGTTTTGTTTTGTTTTTTTTTTTTTTAAACGTTTCCCCACACTAAGAATTTCTTCCTGTATCGTGGGTGCGTTTACAAACATAGAAACTCACATACACTAACACCCAGACCCGGAACAACTACTTGCAGATCATACAAATATTTGTTCCGTGCGGGGATCGAACCCGCCGGGATTTGTCGTGCCACCAACGCAATAGAAGTCAAAATTGGTTAAACGGACTGTAAAAAAGGCTTATTTAAATTTCTAATCTTATTTCAAATGAAGTAAAATTAGTTTCTGACTTTCAGAAATTAACTATATCAGTTCAAATAATTAACAACAGGAAAGATTGAATGTGTTTTCAAAAGTCGGGCCTAATAGGCATAAAATTTAAAATAATAATTTTATTTAAGTTAACAATAAATATTAAGACACCAGCATCCTAATTGCGTAACACACTTTCAATCACAATCCAAGAGTTTTGAAGGTTATTGCTAATCCATTGCTTCATAGGTTTGAATATAACGTCTGCTCAACAACGTAAATAACGCAATGATCAATTGTCATTTTATGTGTGTTACGCAATTACCACGCAGGTAATCTGTTGTGTGCAACACAAACTATGTAATAAGTACTAAGTTTTGATTTATTTTGTTATTATTAAGTATATTTTGATATTGTGTTTTTTTTACATATAATTTCAGACGTGTTTATACTGCGGATAATAAAAATATACGAATTGTTACCGTGAGAATTAACGTGGTTTTATTGAAACAACTCCTATTTATTATTCTTTTAGCGTCTTCATGTAAATTAGTTAGCAAGACAGCTCATAACTGTTTAGCAGTTCAACGCGCTTGGAACTATTTTTAGGTGTTAATTTCTGCTTTGTTTCTATTGCCGCCGTCTGCCTGTTATGCTTTTGTACACACGGCTACACCTCGCATTGTACGGAAATCCTATACAATGCGAGATCAGCATAAACTGGAACTGTATAGCTTGATGTGTAACCGAGTGTACATGTGACGAAGTCCTTCTCATCCATACTCATCCTATCATTTATTACTGGCAATCCTTTATGGCTGGCCACATCATCATTCCATTTTCAATTTGAATTCAGAACGCCACAAACTTCCGTGCAGTATTTTTCCAGTCTGCTGGACACTTCATCATTATATAATAGTAGTCTATGACTTCATCTTTGGACTTGACCGAGCGTGTTACTGTCTGTAATTTTTATATAACCATCATCCTTCTAAATACTGTGATATACTATATTTATATAATCATGTGTGTGTAACCAGTAATAAACCGTTCCTCCTATCGTCTACTGTGTTTACCTCATTATTCAACGTTGTCCGGTGAGACCCTCACTAAGCGAGCTAGCGGAGGGCAGAGGGGTCTCCCGGTACAACTGTACCTACAGCAAGCTGATGATTAATTTTAATTAGCTATCTGAGAGCCAATTCCCGTTTATGAACGTTCGCATTCTAATCTACCTCATCTATAAAATAAAAACCTCTAATTTACCCATGAAATAGAATGTTTGTACACACGGCTACACATCAAGCTATGCATTTCCAGTATAGGCTGACCTCGCATTGTACGGAAATCCTATACAATGCGAGATCAGCATAAACTGGAAATGTTTAGCTTGATGTGTAGCCGTGTACCATTTTATTGAATTATTTACCTTTTTTGACTGAGATAACTGGTATGATTGCGACTGAATTTGAACGTTTTTCAACACTTTCAAGGACACTGAACGAGACACAATAGAAGTTTTATTGTTATGTATGACGCCTATTGGCACAGTATAATAAAGTAACAGTATTTATGTCTCGGCAGTGAACTTTAAATAATTACCTACGGGCGCTCGGTAGCGTATTTACACTGCGATTTCGAAGTGTATCGTTTCGGCCGTTTTCTATGAAGACTTAATACTGTTACTTATTTATACTGTGCGTATGGGCGTCACAAATGTACAGAGGCGGACTTAATGCCATCGGTATTCAGTGCGTGTGAGTTTCAGTGGGCGTTTAGTGACCTTTAAAAGTACGAGAATTGGCCTTCTGAGCTTCTTCCGTGTAGTATTTATAAACATACCGATGCCTACATGTAGTGCCTCAAAGATGGAAAATCTCTCGCTAGAAATGTTCTCTACATTGGAGGGTTTTGTATAATGGTGTTTGAAAGTTGAAATAATATCGTTATTTTCTAAAAAAGTGCACTTCTGGTCGCGCCCGCTCGGTGTGAACTGACCCTTTTTGACAAATGACAGGTATCTAATAAAAATAATAATTAAGTAATTACAGCACATATTTATTCAAGTCAAAAGAAACATAAAAAAATATTCGAGATTATTACTACAACAACAAAAATATGGTCTGTTTAAAGGCATCACTTGATTATTTACATGAATATTGTCATAAAATTACAGTTTTCGTATTGAATACTCTACTGATTATCAGGAACACTTATAGCAGCATGGATTTTATCCGTGACTGAAAAAGAGGAATGAACGAATGACTTTCATAAAATATTAAGCAATAACGGTATATTGTCGTAGTGTGAGTTTAAGACACATTCTGGCTAAAAGACGTTTATAATATTTTTTCTACTGACTAGTTACTACATAGAAAAACAAATGCACAATCTTAAAACTATGACTTGCAATATAAATAATATGAAAAAATATAAAAATCATCAAAAGACGCTGTACCGCCCCGTATCAATCGCGCGGTTCGCGGGCGGCAGCGTTGACCAATGAGCGACGCACTGCCGCGCGCTTACCGAGGGACAGCGAGGAGGTGAAACTATAATCAGTTTTGTGTCATAGACAATAAGGCACCTTATTCCAAAACCCACCATAAAAAGACGAAAAAGAACAACTTTAAAACAAAAATTAAGTTATGTTAAAGTAAGACAATTGAATGCCCGTGTTCACTAACACTAGGCGACAACTAAAGAATGCCTAAATTCAATCGCGCTGTTTTAGACCCTTAGTTTTAGTGGAGACAGGCATAGACAATGTAATAAAATCAAGTAGGTACTTATACACATAATATTTCTTATTTCGTAAATTACTATAGAATCGAGTATATAATTTGTAACGTTAAAAATATTTTCTTATATTACGTTTTAAGCTTAAAGTACGTATAAATGCTGAAAAATATAACAATGGTAAAATCTTAATATATATAAATCTCGTGTCACAATGTTTGTCCTCAATGGACTCCTAAACCACTTAACCGATTATAATAAAATTCGCACACCATGTGCAGTTCGATCCAACTTGAGAGATAGGATAGTTTAAATCTCAAATTATAGTCGCAATTTTAATTTATTGCTAATTATTTGTCTGTTATTATTTGACAGTCACAATTATCTGTTAACTCCAAATGATTCTAAGAGATGTCGATACCTTTCGACTGGGTTGAGTAAGTCATCAATAGATGGCGCTGCTGTGGTAAATCTACGAACGTGTCATATAAGCTACATTTTAACAGCATAATTACCACGTGTTGTTGACGCTATAAAATTAATTAAATTTATTTTGTAGTGAACGAAATACCGTATAATTCAATTATTTCCACTTTTTAAATTTTTGGTGTTAGCATAGCCGGCCACGTGTTACTTAGACTGAAGTGTAAATTGAATTCATATTATAATGAAGGATCTTTATATAAAAATTAATTGCTGTTTGTTAGTCTCACTAAAACTCTGGAATGGCTGGACAGATTTGGATAATTCTTTTTTTGTTGCGTTTGTTATTCTCAGGGCAAGGTTTGTTGGTTTAGTAGGTGTAGATAGGGTAGGTAGGTATGTAGGTAGATGTGGGTAGTGTAGGTAGATGTAGGTAGGGAGTTGTAGGGTAGTGTAGGTATAAAGGCAGGGTAGGTAGGTAGGTATTGTAGGTAGGGTAGGGTAGGGTAGGTAGGGTACTTAGTGCTACCCGTGCGAAGCCGGGACGGGCAGCTAGTACATTATAATTTTAAAATCTACGAGTAGGTACAATAAAATAAAAAATATAAAAAAGCTCTTATTTCTATGCTTTAAAAATCGAATTTACAATATTTCTAAGTTTAAATCTACACTCCCGGACTCCTAAATCGAGTCACAAAAAGATTGTATGAAATTTTGAAGCCGACATACTGGCCATCATTGTTCCAAATTTGAATTCACGGACATCTAAACAGTTGACAGACTTTTATGGCATAAAACAATGCAGAGTGGCTCGATTCGTATTCGGAAGTGTATTATAGATCTATCCACAAGCGGTGTAGATAGATCTATACAGAATTGTAATAATGTAAGTACAACAAGTAAATAAATAGTATAGTAGTATAGTAGTAAATTATCAAAAATGTAGAGGCTAGTTCGGAAGAATTCACAGAGGTATTATATACTTCTTATCAGGCACATATGAATAAAATACTCTTATTTAATTAGGCACATTATCTCAAATTAATAAACGTAAGAGAAAAATGTTCTGTATAATGTTGACAACCATGTGGTGCTCATTTTTTTGTTAGTTTATTTTTTCATTACCACTCAAAAGAGCAGCCTATAGCGCCATTAAATATTAATACAGACCGTTAAGTATAAATCTTAAGTACTATAAAAAATTGTATGTGTGTTGTTACGTTTATTGCAATACCTTCTGTTTTCTTAACTCTTATATCTTTCAGCCGTCGGTACCATCCTTCCATTTTATAAAAAGATACTGCCTACATTTTAAATGCACTACCGCAAAATCTACTAATTTCCACAAGATGGCACCACATTCGCTTGTACTTTTTGTGATGTAAACATTCAAAAAATATTACTGTATAGGTAATTATTTCTAGACAGCTAAAATAAAGGATTCTGCAAACGATGATTAATGGTAACCGCATTCCTTCGACACAAGAAATGCATAATAAATATTATTCTCATGCAAATAATGAATAAGCGTCATCATGACACACCAATATTAACCATCGTATACAAACAATACGGGCCAGCGCAGTCCACCATAGTGAAATCCTATTTTAAACACTGAATGGTACGGTTGAAATTGGTATGAAAAATTATAATATTTTTAAATTGAGATAACTTTGAAAAACGAAACTGCGCTGACCCCAGTATAGTAATATCATGATCAGGAAATAGTAAGAATGCAGTGATAATACAATCAGTATGTCTATGTAGTCATATGACAACATATACACATGAGCCGTCATGGTGGATATTCTTCGCTTTTGGTGACTGTCAAGGCGGAAAGCATGACATTCCATCGATTTTCTAGAAAATAGGGTTCCATTTTGTTCATTTGGACGTACGGAACCCTAAAAAAATTCGCATGGCAGCTAATATCCCGCTCCTAAGGCGATAATATACACGGTATCACGCTGCCTGCGTTTCAGTTTGACATTTATTATCATTGCACTTATGACAATAAGGTAGCAATTATTGCGGTAGTTGTTTATCATTTCGTTTCTTTCTCGTCTTGTTTGTCATTCTTCATATATTCTGGGTTATATGGCGGGGGTTCCGAGGTATCGTCTAGAGGTAGATTTTCTGTAAAAAAAAGATTTTATTGTTTACGCTGAATATTAAAGGGACCTTTGTAAACGTTTTATTTAAAAAAAAAAGTAGTAAAAAAGTAGGTAGGTCGCCTTTTTTGTCTCTCAATAAATGGGAAAGTGAGTTTGTTTGTTTGTTACGCTTTCACGCTAAAACGGCTTAACGGATTTGGATGAAATTTGGCACATGGGTTGACCATGTGCCAAATGCCACATGGCAAAGACCATGTGCCAAGCCACCCGGAGAAGGACATACGCTACATACTTTCATCATTGATAGCAAATGAAGTCACGGGCAACAGTTAGTGTTAATATACCGGTGGATTTTAGAGATCAGGAAGGGCAGGTACCATTACCCATAGGAAAACTGCTCTTAAGTTTTTGAGTAATCGCTAACTGCATTCACAGATTTTGGTAAATGGCATAGTCAGCTAGAAAAACATCAATTCTAACATTTTATTATTTTTATGATGTCAATTCGATGCAGTTTCCTATAAGGATTAAATAACAAAAGACAAGTCTCTTTTGAACTGAGGTTAGAATACTAAAAAAGCCTCGAATCTGTTCCCACAAATTTGCCACGCCCCGTCTTAAAAATTCACCCTGAATAACGGGTAAACTCAGTGCAAGCAAGTAGTTGTGTATCTACTATCTAAAAGATTCTGAATTCAAGTTTAAACTTACGTTCATCGTTCCCGGGCGTGGACGGTTCAGGCGCGGAGGCAGTTGCGTACGGATTTGACCCAGGACTTGTTGGCTGTAATAAAATACTGTGTAAAATATACATAATACTAAGATAGGGTGAGGTTAGAAACGTATTTATTGAATTAAGAATTCACAGCTTTTGTGCACCTAAAAGTGTAAGTCGCTCATTCGTTTTGAAAATATCAGGTTAAAACCTTGTTTGCGGAGGTCAGAACGTTAAATTACCCCAAAAGTTTTACCTACCAAACCTTTTACAGGGTAAACTCCAATATAGCTTTTGATAACCTGGCGATTTAAATAAAAATGTATACAGTTTAAACTTACATAGGGTACATTCGCTCCCATGGGTAACAGTGGCATTTTAGCGCTATCACCGTGTGGTACCCCGAAACCGATAGTTCCAGTCTTCAGTGGAGAAGCTCCTGCAGGATAAGGCGGCACGGCACTGAGCCTAGCTCCCGGGTACGGCGGTACGGGACTTGGGTTAGCCCCAGGGTAAGGCAAGACAAGGTTCGAGTTAGACCCGTGAGGAGATTTGTCAGTAGAGTACGGAGTGTTCGAAGGGTAAGGAGATTTTTCAGGAGGGTAAGGAGAGTTCCCTGCAGGATACGGAGGATTTGCACCCGGGAAAGGAGAATTGGCACCTGGGTAAGGAGGATTTGGCGGGTATGGAGAAACGTTGGGGTAAGGCTGATTTCCAGGAAAATAAGGCGAGGTCCTGCCGTCGAGATTGGGAGTGGTTGGATAGCCTGGGTTACCAGGGTAAGGAGAATTATTGGGGTAAACTTTGCCATTTGTGTAACCACCTAACGAGTTTGGCAGTGGTTGATTTATGATTGGTGGGGGTGGGTAACAGCTGACTCCCTGTTCATTTTGAATCTCCATAGTTTTAGGCAGTTGGTCGTGAAGTGGGTTTTGTACATTATCTTGGAATCCGACTAAGGGGATCGTGCCAAAAATTATAGGGTGGGTTTCATCAGAACCGCTGTGGCAACCACCGATTTCCGTAGATACCTGTGTAATATAAAAATACGAGCTGTAATCAAAATAGTAACTAAGTATGTACTTATTACCAGACATACCACCCGTCTGGTCGTTTTCTATAAAGGATGAGTAAACTTTACACCATAATTCTAAAGACCTGTGTAACAGGCTCTTTCTAAAAGACGAATTGTTATCTCTACGTCCGGGTTTTGTATACATAAAGGGTGTAAAAATAGGTTTTTCTCACCAAAAAAATAAAACTCGTTTCCCAACAATAATTTTTTCTCAATGTTACTTATTTTGATGTTCAGAATGCGTAGATAACGGATATGTTACGGGTCTTTTTACAGTCTGTATAATATGGCATGTCCCTGACCTTGAAATGATAGTCGATATCGATGAAACGGCACGGAATAACATTATAAATGTCCATGGCGGGCACCACCATCTCCACAGTCCAGTTGCGCGTAGTGCGGGGCGGTATGGGCCCCTTCTTTATTTCGGCCACTGTGTCGTGTTCGTCCCGCGTCCCGGGTTGGGATATCGCCAGAAATTTCACGTCCTGGATATACCAAAGTTAAATAATTTATTTCATGTATAGGCCATTATAAGGCACTATTGACGTCAACATTTACAAGAAAATAGAAGTGATTCTAGTTGCCCCTTCCAAAAGGTAGTTTCTTATGGAGAAGAATGGGAAAGGAAATCCATAGATACTCTTTTAAAATGATTTACAATATTTTTTATACATTAATAAAATAAGGGTATTAGGGTGAAGACGATGAACCTGGAATAAAATAGAATTACAATGCTACAATAACTATTTTAACAATGTATACAGAGACTATGTGAGAGATATATAGACTACTAGCTTCGCCCGCGAGGTATGTCGATAAAAAGTAGCCTATGTCCTTCCATATGGTGCCATCTATCTCTGTCTCTGTTTATCGAAATACCACGCGGGCGAAGCCGCGTGCGTAAGCTACTTAATAATAATAAAAAAGGGGGTCCCCAATACAAGATAGTATAATAGTAGTGTTAAATATTTTAAGGTGGTGGCACTTGGCCAATTTTTTAAATTACCTTTTTAATAGCGAACTTAATTTCGTCGATCTCCACGCTGCTGTCGTTCTTGCAGGTCACCTCCAGGGGTATAACCTGGCCGGGGCAGTAGCCACCCACAGGCAGCTTCACCGTCACATCCGAGGATCCCGCGCTCATACACCAGCAGCAGTAAGTATTTGACAGTTCATATTCTATTGGTTCCTGTTAGTAACAAAATCAATTTATTTAGTGCTTGGCCAGACTGTAAGGTCGCAGTGCGGGCGCGGCGCGATTGATTCATTGAGCATCCATAGTAGTCACGCGAGCACGGGTACCAGCGCAGGCTGCTTGGCGCGGGGAGCGCGCGGGCAACTCATGCCATAGCTCGTTCATATTTCATACAAGTGGCCGCGCTCGACTGCGGACAGGCACACCGCGCGCACCCGCACCGCTCCCCGCATCACGCTGCCAGTCTAGCCAAGCACTCAGAGATTTAGACAGACTACTTCCGCTGACACCCAAAAATGCAATACCTAAGAAAAACCGACACAGGAATGTGATTTGAATGCCAGGAAATGGACAGTAATTGTACTCGTATGTCGTGCATGTTTGACATTCTGCGAGATCATGGACTAAAGAATATTTTTTATGTAAATTTTGGGTACTTGTTTGTTAGTGTTAATATGTCTGTTTTATTGTTTACAGTATGTATCTGTGTCTGTAAACTTGTGCATGTTTTTCCCAAATAAATAAATAATAACCGACCAAGTTTCCTAGGTTGTTTCGAACTAACCTAACCTATCCGAATCAGGGTGATTTGATTCCTGAGTCACTTCGCTCGTTCTTTCATTTTAGGTCACCGGCAAAGTCGGGAACCAGACCCGACAGAGGAGGCACTCCCATTTATTTATGCCCCCATATATTCTTAATATTCTCCCATATATTATTCCCATTTTGTTTTTTAACTTATTTTATATGCATCTACATCGCCACATACAAACTACGCATCAAAGACCTGACGACGTCACATAAAATCCTGCATCGCGCAATTAGAGTTTACCACGCGATGGACATATAGATTCCTAGTTCCTACATCAATCGTTGGGCAGTTGCCCGCCAGATACACACCCGTCTGGTCGGACGATCCTCCCTTTTCTATAGAGGATGAGTGAACTTTACGCCCTGTTCCTCATACTCCTAAATTAGTATCCAAATAATAATAATGAATGCTAGATAAAGTCCTGGAGCCGAACTTAAAATACTAAAATGTCTTACCCTGCAGTAAGGGTTCTGGTTCAAGTCCAACGGGGCATGTACTCTGACGTCGACCATTTTTTCCTTATTCATTGAGAAAATTCCGGAGGTGACCATGACGACCTTGACACGGTATCGGATGTGTCCGTATGTCCCTTCGAAAGTGGACGGACTGTCGACAGGGATTAGAAACTCGAACTTGAACTCATGCTGACCTGGTTGAAGGTGGTGCTCGCCTGGGTACAAACATAATAATGAGAATTATTTTATTGATGCTCTAAAAACGTATTGACGTAATGATGTGAGCTTTTTATTAAACGAGCTTCTAAAAACTTTTTGGTCTTCGCATGGTTTACGCTTTTTAAAATATATGACTCTTTTTATTTCAGTTTCCGGCCTATTCTCAAAGTTGGTCGCAGTAACTAAGCTAAGGTACCCCGATCAAATGGGATAGTTTAGGGTGACATACCGCGCGCGAGTCGAGCGAGCGAAGCGAGTGATGCTGCAGCAGCGGCCGGCGAGCGCTACATCCAAGTTGGTCGAAGTTACTTGGCTATTTATTATTTTAGACCACCAAAATGGGAATTATTTGGGGTTCCATTAAATACATGCCCATAATACATCATTACGCCACGGCCACATCACCGAGGTGCGGTGCGGCGCCCGCCGTGGCGCCTATTGTCCATCGACAATCTTGTTCGGAATATGAGCAAGCTCATCATTATTCATTGTATGTACCTACAATGAATTCAATGTTGTTTATCAATGATCTATTTTATTATATCACTAGCTGCGCCCCGCGGTTTCACCCGCGTAAGTCTCGATCCCGTGGCAAAATCGGAATAAAAAGTATCCTATGTGTTAATCCAGGTTATAAACTATCTGTTTGCCAAATTTCATCCAAAATTCATTTAGCCGTTTTTGCGTGATTGAGTAACAAACATCCAAACACACAAACTTTCACATTTATAATATTAGTAGGAAGTAGGATGATTTAAAAAAAAAAAATGAGCTTTTTTTGGGGTTATCAACCGCCGTTATTATAGTCACTTTAAATATCAGTTTTTTTTGTTTATTCTTCAGAGACGTGATGGATATCGATATCTACCCCATAATTTATTTTATATCGATACCTACCACGTCTGCAGTTTCACTAGCGAATTTAATTTGACCCAATTCAATCACATAGGTACCTACAATCACGACAACGTATATCAATAATAATTTCATCTATACATAATAATAAATTAAAATCGCTTTTCGTGTTTGTCTGTATGTCCGAGTTGTTCTTCTAAATCACGCAACAGATTTTGATGAGGTTTTCACCATCGTTTAGAGAATTTATTCCGGAAGGTTTATTTATGTGTATAATACGTTAACATAACTAAGAAATATCGATGTTTTGTCATGTCCAAAAAATCGTGCGAGTCAGGAGCGGGTCGCTAGTTCAGTATATAATGTAATGTAGGCTGTTATGCAATCAAACAGGTTTTACTTTGGTTTTGTTTTCAGGCACCTTCCTTTTATGGCATGAGGGCTGAATTCAAGGTGAACGGTCCTATTTTTGGTTACTTTTTTAAAACCAATGAATTTTGTCGTAGCTTTTACTTTTTCATACAGGGTCAGATTAAATTAGCTAGCGAAACTCCGCAGACGTGTTGGGTATCGATATCTAAACATGATAAAACAAAAAAATATAATATACTGGTTATTGGATACGATACAGATGATATTGCTAGAAAGGGAGTGATTCGCTTACCGATATGACGACTAATGGCCGATTCCTAACAAATTTACATTGCAAGAAGTGTAAAAAGTATCGATATATATCGTATCGATATTTAAAAAAATATCAATATCGATTTCGATATATCGATAAAAAAATATCGATACATAGTAAAATTCTCAAAAAAAAATTTTACTTAACTAAAGTTCAAGTTTTATAATCATTTAAATACCAAACTAGGAAAAAATGTACTAATAATTTTTACGACTCTGAATTCCAGCGGTTTGAAATTGAAAATATATCGTTTTTGATACATTTTCGATACTTGATATTTTATATCGATACATCGATATATCGAAATAATAAATATCGTCTGAAAATATCGATATATCGAACAAAAAATATCGATATTTCGATATTTTTTCTGCAAGCCTAGCCTAGATAGATAGACCATGACGTGGGTTATGGGACATAGGATACTTTGTATCCTGGCGGCAGTACGTTCCCGTGGGATCATTTCCGATCTCCACGCGGGCAGAAGCTAGTTGGTTATAATTAAGATAATAATAAATCAAATACCTCATAGTAGATCCTCCCGTAAGGAAGTAGCTATCATACTTAAAATTATTTCATGAATCTATGTATATGCCCAGTTTGACAATAAACTACAATTGGTAAGCAAAACGATTTGTTTTTGTTTATAGGGAAGAAAAAGCAGTTGCGCCGACCCCAAATAAATTGGTATAAGGGCAGGAGAATGATGATTGGATACGCTACGCTGTATACTGGCTATCTTGCAATATTTTAATCAGCTAACGTCTCGTCGAAAACATGAATAAACAAACAAACAGATTTGATTACTTAGCGATAGCAAACTTTATCTTCTTTAACTCTTACCATTTTCATTGCCAAATAAGAACCTTTTACTTTTAAAATATTCTTCAAAGGAATCGTGGTTAACCGTGTAGTAGTGTCTGCGCTTGTTTACTGTTCGAGAATGCGTCGTCGTCCAGTGAACCTTGCAGAAACCTTCCATGTCCACATAGATTCCTGCAAGAAATTATTAAAAATTACTAGTTTGCCAGTGCGTATTTTTAGTATTCAGAATTTTAGATTATTTAAATTAATTTGCCAAAACTGAGTCTCGCTCGACTTTCCATTTTAAGTTTATGTAGCTCTAAGTTGATTTTTGAGAGACCATTTTTGTAATAAAGGTCCTAAAAAAGGTTGCAATTGAATATGACCTTTACTGAGAATGATATTGAGTTGTGGTTCCATTTGATAATTTTATTATCATAAATTCTGTATTGACTCTTTGATTACTACATAAGATCTATGAATACGGGTTGTATCCTGGCTGTTCATCTCGTAAAGACACTATTTATTAATTAATAGGTCACGCCATAGTAAAAGCTATGCTGGAAGGTGGTAATGGTGAAGAACATAGATTAAAGTATCTAACCACAGGTGAAGGTTATTAATCTAATATTACCCATCCACATTTAGCCAGTTCAATCTCATCTCGGCTAAAAAATAACTCCAGATTCACCAATCAATGCGGATTAATTGCCTAGCCAGTATTATCTTTGGTAGTTTGTAATCTTTGAAATACTCATCCACTCTAATTCAATAACAATATTATTATCGGTTTTTTTTTGGTAACAGTTTATTTATGTTTCAGATAAAAAAATGCCATGTATTATTAGCATATTTGCTGCATATTATCTGAGATAATGTTAGTAAGTTCAGTGCAAACATGACTAATATTTATTAATATTATGTTAAAAATAATAGTGATTAGAAATGGTGCTGATCCACACGCCATGCCATGTACGGGCCCAGGCGCCGTCAGAAGGGACTGGTTATCTTTTAGTTGTTATGGCTTATTTTTTTTAAAATCTATTACAGGCGCTTTTAGGAGGAGCGCCTGCCTAAATAATAAAAACCACACGGGTCGATCCATCAGGTTAAGCTACGCTTGCCAAGGATGGTCTTTGGATGGGTGACCATCTTTACATACCGAGACTCCTCCATACCTCGGACAGCACGTTAAGCCGCCTGTCATTCGTGGAATATTGACAGTTGTTACGGGTCATCTAACAACCAGTCTTACCAAGGGATAAGAGTTAGCCAGTTTTACCCAGTTGCTGGGTTGTAGAGGTCAGATAGGCAGTCACTCCATGTAAAATACTGGTATTTAGCTGCATCCGGTTAGACTGGAAGCTGACCCCAAAATTGTCGGGAAAAGGCTAGGCAGATTGATTACCGACGCTTTTAACATGCACGTCTTTCTACATTGCTCTCACATGTATACTTAATTTCAACATGAATGATGTAGGTACCCAAGATTTTGTAACAATATTTTGATT
This sequence comes from Lithophane semibrunnea, assembly GCA_947363905.1. Taxonomy (NCBI): domain Eukaryota; kingdom Metazoa; phylum Arthropoda; class Insecta; order Lepidoptera; family Noctuidae; genus Lithophane; species Lithophane semibrunnea. The sequence continues at coordinate 1,810,516 of OX376202.1, read as the reverse complement.
TAAAAAAGTGTCCGTGTAGTTTCTTCCATAGGCACCTACTATACTTTGGAATGGGCAACTAGCTTAATCTTTGTGACTGACTGACCCCCTGACAATTCAAAATTGCCTCTAATTGGTTTAATTGCAATAAATGCTCTTGAGTTTGACTTTGACTGCATTACTTGTTTAGCTTAGTCATATTATTTTGAAGATTGTTTTTATTGTTGTGTACATAGTCTACAGTATTTTATCTTACGAAATTATTACAATTAAAATTTAATAACACATTGCACTACAATTTATACAAATACAAAATAAATGCAATTGTTTTATATTATAATTCTTCTATAGTTAATTAATGACATAAAAATTATATGTTTAATATTACAATAAAAAAAAAAAAAACTTATAAAAACATAAAATAATTATTATGGTTTTCATAATAAAGTTTGATAACACGTTTGATATCTGTGATTTTATGAATAAGTAGTACATAATTGGGTTTGCCATTAATGATACAAGTAAATTGGTCTGGGAGGTATGCTGGTACCAGATTGAGCTGAACATTTGAATTAAATAAATAAAGTTGACTGTAGATGGATGACAAAAATACATTCCTACAGAATAAAGCTTCATGTTTACAATCTATTTAACACTGCTAATAAATGTGTATTACAGTGTTATCTCATCCAGTCAACATTACATCACTAGGTACAAATATTATGGCCAAAACTATTTAACATAGACACCACTAGAAATTCTAATCATTGCCCTTAGGTAAAAAAAAAATTAAATCTTTATGCAAACTATAGGATACAATATAAATAGATAACAGTTCCATATGGCATGCACTAATCTTTACAGTCAAGGTCAAACAGCTAGCAGCGCAGACATACAAAAAAAACATACATAAATGTAGATATAACAACCATTATCCAATCAAGTGTGGTGTTGTAAATGATGTTCTGCTCAATTAGTTGTATATTACTAGTTGCAATTTATGTTTTAGTAAAGGAGGCCAACTTTTCAGAAAAGAACTTCAATGTTAGACTTGGAAACTTTGGAAAACAAACTATTTATTGAGTTTTAAATCAGCATACAAGTATGTTTTAATTTACTGAAATAGGAGGTAGCCAAAAACAATTAACTACTTTCTATGAATTATATATCCTTGAACATTTGTATGATAATGGCTACACAAGAGGATAGATTGTTGACTGCTAACGTAACCCGGCTTTTTATACCTTCTAGTGGGTCGTGGGTCACCTACAACAATGACCGTTATTTTATGAAGATAAAATCACTTTAGTGGACATTGTGCATTGTGATAAACATTTATAAATAACCTACACACGAAACCGGCGCGCAGCGTAGCAAAATTTTTTTTGTTAATTCAAATGAGCATCTTTTTTCGGACAGAATGATATTCAAATAGGCGTAAACACATACCATGAATAGTTTTTTCTTTACCCTGGGAGAAAAGCATTCGCCCGTAAACAGTCTGGCCGGCATAATAAGCACCATTTTCATGGTCTAAAACTATTTGACCATCATCGAATCCCATCTTAAATTATAAAAATAATTTCATTAAAAAATACAACAACACCCCAGCCTTTGTCGAATGAAACTGACATTTATTTACTGCAAAATTGCCAAAATTGTGGCGTTTGATAACATTGACATTGACAGCGAAAAGAGAGAAACAACTTTTTTTTGAGCTTGCAATTTTGTTTGATCCAAGGTTGAAATTGAAACGGCTCGCTACATGTCTCCGCTTAGGCGTACCTTGTGTTGCTCCGCATCGGTGTCACTGCGGCGAAGCTGTCGACAGTCTCGGGCACCATGGCCTGTCCTGCTACAGGAGTGCAGGCCGCATAGCACGGCACGCCAGCATCAACGATATTATTCGTCGAGCCCTTGTCACCGCCTGCGTACCAGCGGTATTAGAACCAAACGGCTTGGTACGTGACGATGGGAAGAGACCAGATGGCATGACGTTGCTGCCTTGGAAGGTGGGTAGGCCTCTGGTGTGGGACGCAACGTGTGTCGACACCCTTGCACCATCCCATGTTCCTAGCACGGCGGGCTGTGCTGGCGCCGTTGCTGCGGCTGCTGAGACCCTCAAGCGGCGCAAATACTGTAACCTTGTGGGCAACTACAGTTTTGTGCCGTTTGGGGTCGAAACGCTCGGGTCATGGAGCCCGAGTGCGCGTCTCCTTTTTAAGGAAATTTCTCACCGACTGGTCGATACTTCACGTGGACAGAGGGCTGGCTTGTTCTTTGGCCAAAGAATTAGCATTGCCATTCAACGTGGCAATGCTGCCAGTCTTCTGGGCACTTTTCCGGATGACAGCGATACGGACGAATACTTCGACGCCTGAGGGTCCCTTTGTTTTTATATCTATTAGTAAGTCCTTTTAGTTTTAGTTTTGTTAATTATTAATTCCATAAAATATAATGTTAAATTAAATAAAAAGTTGAAAATTATGAAATTGTTTTTTGTCTTTACTCAGACTATTATGTTGAAAATCCAGTGAACGATAAAATCGCCCGTGGGTACAAGGGTTTGTGTTTTGGCGCTAGAGTACGTCTCACGAACTCACGAGAGAAGTCCCGCGGCAATGAGTTGTACACACGGCTACACATCAAGCTATACATTTCCAGTATACGCTGATCTTGCATTGTATAGGATTTCCGTATGTAAAAGCGGGGTCAGCTGGAAATGTTTGTGTCCTTTTGTTTTTTTGTATTTATTTTTATAGTTAGCTAAAAATTTAATTTAGTGTTAAATTGTTTTGTTTGTTCAGACCAACAACAATTGTTTTTGTTGATCTGAGATTGTATTCAAGATTTGTCTAAAAAGTAGGTAAATAAATACTTACTTTCAAATAAATAAATAAAGATGTAAGATTCTGTCGTATGGCTGTGGTGTGGCATACTAGTTAAAGCGTCTGCGAGACTTCTGTCGTGATGAGACGATTTTTATAAACTATTGGAAGACTTGATATCTATCTAGTGGTAAGGTCACAAACCGTAGACAGAGAATAGCATTATCTGTCTACGTCACAAACAATAAAATAGTAATCTGTGGTCGCAAAGTACTTTTAGTTTTAGAAGGTCTCATTCACACAACTGTCATAGACAATGAACGAATCATTCAATTACGGTCAACTCAAGCGGAGTCGAACGAGTCTCGAAAAGCTTTCATTCATTCAGTTAGTTGTCAAATGGACGGCAAAGCGGGCGCTTGTTCAAAATAGCTCCAACACGCTGTCCGCGTGCTTTTATTTCCATCACTTATTTTACAATAATTCTAACAGAAAACCACACCGCAGTGATATTTTCTAAAATCTCAAGCGTTTTTTAAAACTCGAACAACATTTTTTGCCCACGAATCTTGTGCCCGTGTCTTGTGTTTATAAAATTCGGACATTTACCAAAATTAAAAATAATGTGCTAATACAATAATTTGTTGAATTTAATCCGATTTTAAAGATGGGTACGCCACAGAAGGACATAGAGTTAAGCCCTGTGAAGCCTGAGGCTAACACGAGCACTGCTCCGGAGAAGTTAAATGTGCCGGTAAACGATGAGGAGGACGTTATTATTGGAAGGTTTCGGAAGATAAGTTCGGCGAAATCTATGGCAGCGACGAATGGGAACATACAGTACCCTACGGCTGCGGACGTACCGTCGAGGAGCGAGGACGCGGAGGCTGGGCTTCAGTTCAGGACGCGTGAACCGGGGGAGAAGGACCGGTTGCTACCAGAGGCGGTGTCCAACGGCTCGGTTTCGATACAGTCGCGCTCACCGGTCACAAAGAGTAGCTTCCGAGATGTGGAGAAGCCATCCAGGTTCAAGGATCAACCATCTGCTACTAGATTTCAGGCGAGTTTTACCAGAACATACTAATTTATTTTTAATGTTTTTAACTTTCATCAGCCTGATTAGCATCCAGCTATTTAATAGTTATTTAAAAAAATAAGGTTGTCTGTGATATTTTTATGCCTAAAATCCTGCCTAATTTTTTTTACTATTTTATTCTGGAACAGTCTGGAACGTTAATGTTCGAAACTAAAACAGTATTAAGAATTTAACTCATGAATAATTAAAATAAGAATAAAGAAATACATTGTGTTGAAATCCAATTTAAAAAACCAAGATAGTTACACAATACACCTACTGGCTCGTGGAAAAATTACTGATAACTTGTTTGTATCAGAACAGATTTAAAACATTGGTTTTTCTTTTTATCATCCAATTAATGACATTCCACATTCAACTTCACATTATGTTACGGCATTCATTTGTCACAATAAATAATTCATTACTTGTGCAGTATGTATGGGCAACGCAATTACTGAAATAAGCCATGAATGAACCATTCAAACAAGATAAAGTAGATATACAAACAATGTGATTTCATACAATATTTTGAAACAATGTAGGTACAGATAAAATCCTCATTGTGTAATCTGAATGTAACTCAGAGTACCTATGTCCAACAATGATTGTTTAACTTCACATAATGCGGTATCTGCAGAAATTATCACATGTATTCACTGCTTACAGAAATAATTGAAAGCTTGTGAGCTAATAAGGTATAGTCAGATTGGTAGACTCCAACTTCTGTTGGAAATTCGGACATGTGCGTTAGCAACTTTCACGCATGTGCCACCATGCTTTTTTAGAACATGCTGTACACTCGCAATACACCCCCTTTTTATTACGCAAACTCCCTTTCTGTCCTGGAAAATGTATGACGCGCGCACAATAGGGAATATGCATGTATTTTTTTAATATTTTTATTCGATAGTTTACATCGTCAAATAATAGTTAAAAAAAATTCGACGGCAAAAAAGCAATTTAAAGTAGTTAAAAAAATGTTTAAAAATATCCAACCGATCCGGGCTATTTAAACGCCCTCCATTTGGCGCGCTTGGTGTGGTGACGTCACAGTTCGTGAAAACAGACAAGCAACTGTCAAGTCAACGTCAAAAACTCCTTTTTCTATGAGCGTTTGACATTGACTTGACACTTGTTGATTGACTTGACATTGACATTTTGATTGTTATTCCGGATTGTTACGTCACATCCGCTCTTAGCCTTTTCAAGTATTTGAATTACCCACAGTTTTTTGGGACTTTTTAAAAATTAATTTCTCGCTCAAAAAGAAATTTTATTCAAAAATATTGATGGAGGCATAATTCTGAAGTAACATAGTTTATAGAAAAAAATATTTGACCCATATTTGAATCACATGCATATTCCCTGAACCCTACGCTTCACGTGTATATGTGCTATTATAGGCTCAATTTACATTATCGCGGAACGAAATGGAAGTGATTTAGCGGCCAACTGCTAAGTCAAAAGTGATTTGAACCATCTAAACAGACTTTCAATCAAGTTTCAAATTCAAACTATTTTTTGTTGAACAACAAAAATTGGCCAACTTAATCTAACCGTGTGAACCCGGTATAAGGTGAAATTTCGGCCGAGTAAATAAATTAACTAAGCCCATTCAGTCATCTAGGAAAACTTAACGAATGTGAAGTAATTTAGATACCTACTTCCGGAAGCATTCGCCAGAAAGAATATAGGTAAATGAACTGCTATAAACCAGGCTTGACGTAACACTCACTTTTATCCGTAGGCAAACAGGACCAAGTACATTTTCTTGTGTGCACTATATATACCTTGAGATCCCATACCAGAGAGAGAGTAGAATGTTCTTCCGTCTACGTAAGTTGAAATCAATAAAATCCGGTTCAGACTGGGTCGGTGGGTTTGCACTGGACTGGAGTGTTGTTCAAACCTGGGCTATAGTAAAGCGGATATTTTGGCATTGCTACGACTAAGAGGTCGAAAAATGTCAAAAAAAAGAAATGGGTTCACACACACCACATGGTTGAAGGAAAGTTTAAATTCTTCACGTAGTAAAATGATTAATTACTGAACTGGCAGTTGGCCCACGGGATGTACAACAACCTTGGCTGATGTTAAAGAGTTTCTTCCGGCATCTGGGGAAGTTCTACGACCATAAATCACTACCACTAAGCAGCATTTGGCCGTTTTCCAGTTTTATGTATTTCAGGTATAAATCAGAACTCCTTGTTCTTCCCTAAAATTACGCGAATCCTTGCCACTAAATTATTTTCTTGACGGAATGAGACGGTTCATCTATGATCTAAAATTCGAAATGAATAATTTTAACCTCTTAGATACGGATGGACAGGGAATGCTAGGCCTAATTCTTCCAATTTCCTTTACTTCCCGCTAATGTGTTACTGAACGCTGACATGCTCGGTCGCGAAGCAGTCGGTCTAGGTCATAGGCGCCTACTTGTACGCTACCAATAAATCATAATAGCGGCAAATTGGATAAGTGCACGGGCGGCGGCAAGCTTCCTCTTGCCTCGTCCGTGCCCGTGTCTTACGGGCCCCGGTAAGAATGGACGCATTAGCTGACGATTGCTCTAGAGCCAATACGGAAGGATTATAGATCAGAGGGCCTAGACAAGTGACAATCGCTTCGAAAGCGTTTCATATTTCTACAACGCTAGGCTTATACATTTTTGCTTATAATAAGCTTTTCGATAGCTTATGTCAGTCCTATACATTTTTGCCTTTTCCATCATCTTTATCGCTGATAGAATGTCACTTTGTCTAGGGCCTCTGCGGTCTTTAATGGCTACTCTTCGCTTGTAAGGACGGAACGAACAATATGGAAATCCTGTAAGTAAATGAGACAATTCTCAGATTAAGTACTCCTCTGGTCAATTATATCATCAAAATAGCTTCATCTTCTGAAAATACAGGCGTGGTGTCATGTATGTTACTCCTCAAGTCCTTAGGCACCGCTCATTTCCATGGAGTGTCATCAGCACTCTTGAAGGTGATGTGTTGCACGCACTCATTGATGCAAGTTTATGCAGAAGTTGTCTAGTCATTAAAAGAGGAAATATGTCTGAAGTTGTAATGAATGTGGGTACCGGCCGACTAAGTGATGTAAGACCGTACAATAAGCGTATATCCACAGGACTCACAGGTGTATGATTTCATAGCATTACTCATATGAGCAGTTCCTTCTTTAACCGCAATACGAAATCCGGGATGCCGTTTAACGAGACCGACATCGTCCAAAATAACAATGGATAGAATGATGATAAGGGGTACAATTTTTCTGTAATATTTTTGATGTAAAAAAAAGTAAAATATCGACTGCAGTCCTGTTTCCGTAATAATAGTTTGTTTGATACCCATACCCTTCTTTATATAAAGCCACTATGACGTCTGTAGACAATGCAAGGGTTATGAGTATGACGTAGAAAACTTCTGAAGACCGTACCGCCTAAAGGCATACGTACTGTTTTTACTTGTTGTGATAATAATGACTTTTATTGTTTACGACTGATTTAACGATTTCATTTACGTGAAATTAGCCTCTGCTACCATACGTGAAAACTGAATGACGGATAAGACTCCAGAGTATGCGCATTCCCGAAATATGCACGTGGACACAAAAAACATCACAACACAATGGAAAGGTATGATTTGTTGGACCGCTAGGAACTTACAGCAGTCGAAGTTATTAAAATGGTATCTTTCTTGAGGTGTTATTTGCTGAGCTAGTAACATTCTAGCAACAGTTACTATACGTATACCTATTATTCAGAATGGCCGAACTATTGTTAGCTAATGACAAAGTATTCCGAAAGTAGTGCAAGCAGCAATGCTTTTATTACTTACTGCATTTTATGAGTCAGTTCACGTGCACGTACGTGAAATAACGTCAAATAACGCACTCGGTACTCGACTATGAAGGTCGTATGAAACTCGCTTTTCAGAAGAGAAATATCGAGTGGTACTGCATATGATTCTAGACAAGAGACCTTTTTGAAAAGGGCGATGAAGTTCTTCTTTGGACTACCCGTTATCAGCGCATTTCACAGTCCATTACATCTTTTGAAAAGTACCAGTTCGAACTGTAGCTCTTTGCACTTGAGATTGAGACTAATGCGTTCAGTATTTATTTTAGTTTACCCATTGAACCGATTATGTATCACGTGTGTGATAGATGGCCAAATATTTCAAGTTTACCTGGATAACATGACGGTGGACATTCTTCTGATGCTTCCATTGAGTCACAGCGAGTTCATCGCATCAGCTTATAAACACTCATCATCTTGTTACAATGAGTTCAGCACACTGATTCACATAAAAGAGACATCCTCTTAAAGAGGGACAAAAATAGCTACAGGACCATTCACTTTATGCATGATTTCGGAGGCGGAGGCTAATTTTAGAACAGCCAATTTAACAATAAAGTTTAAGCCCTAATTTTAACAAACAAAGGCTTAAATTACAGCCAGCAAGCTATTGAGGATTGACCACTAGTTGTGGCCACAGAAAAGTCGTAAAAATGCCGTTACTTTCAATTTTACTGCAGTTTGATATGAAAACAGAAAATGATAAATATATTTTAAATGCCAATGTAAACATCCTGTGCTGTCGTTAATATTAATTTGCTATTCAATCTATTTTGGAAGAAAAATAATGTTTTTGCTCATACAATGTAGAGATTCGCTACCAACATACTTGATAGAAATTGGTCGCATTCATCTATTGCGTATTAATCTGCTGGAATGAGCTAGAACCTATGTATGTGTACATCTTATGAGACTTTAGCTAGAACTAAGTTGATCGACATTAAAACGAGCACAGTAAATAACATGGCTCTCGCATTTCCTCGAACAAGTTTAAATTGCGCTTGCGCCATTAAATACTTGAGAACTATGCGTGGTGGAAAATATTCCATGAACGAGCCATTCATGGTATCATGACACGAACTACGTTTTTACTGCTTCAAGGAAAAAATGGAATTTCACTGCGTAGACAGCGGAAAAATGCTCTAGTATTTCAAATAAAAAATCCAATATGTTACTGAAACAAGAAAAAGTTTAACAAAAATGTTTGTGTTCGATAACAGCTACATTATTTTAGAAAAACACTGTTGCAGCTGCAGCCATTAGCGCCCATCTCAGAGAGGGGGATGACGTCGACGTTCCAGCAGTTGTAAAACAAAATTGTTTTAAACAATTATAGTTATAATAAAACCTTAAGTAAAAAATTTGAATCCATAAATCTATTAGCTGTTCCAGAGATGAGTTCTCTTCATCGCTCGATATATCAATTCAATCCCCAGACTTGGGAATGTCTATAATAAAAAATACGCAATACCAATGTTATGAAATTCTCAGTTGTCATCAAAGTTCGGTGTACAACTGAACCCAGTTAGTCACTGGCAATGAAAAAGCCGTGAGCTTATGGAAGTTTAACGGTATGCACGGCTGATGAATGGAGTCTGTAATAATTGATCAAAACCCTTATGTGTGTCAGCGATGCATATGATAAATCAAAGAGAAAGGTAAGACATCAGTTTCTCTTTCAAGTATTAAGGTTTATTAATATTTGTAACACTTCAAAGGCGGTGTACCGTTACCGAGTCGAAAGGGCCCACGTGTGCCCCATGGAACAATTTGGAATTATTTAACATTTAATGAGCCATTGTTTATTTGGCCGTGACTGGAAGTACACACTAAAACACAGTTATGTTCTCTATCCACTTAAGCGCCCAGGCTTCAGTTGTTACCTAAGACTTCTTCAAAATTCAAGAAGTCTAAATGCTAAACTCGGGCGCTTGAGTCCTTATCGTTAGGAGCACTGATTTCGTGCCAAAAGTATGCGTTTGGTACTTCGATAGCGGTAGACCTCGTAGCCCCTTGAAGCTCAAGCACGGTTTGGCAATGAGTAACAAACAAACGAACATGACCATGAGCTTTAGTTTGTATCGTTACAAGAGAAGAACAAGAAAAGCCAAACATCTAAAAACAGGTCACTGCATCTCAATCAATCAATCTGTCTAGCCTTTTATCAACTATGTTCGGGTCGGCTTCCAGTCTAACCGGATGCAGCTGAATACCAGTATTTTACATGGAGAGACTGCCTAACTGACCTCCACAACCAGTACCTGGGTAATACGATACTCCTTGCTAAGACTGGTTGTCAGACTTTCGTGCTCCTGACGTCCCGTACTATAACGACTATCAAAGATCCACAAATGACAGCCGGGAGTCCGGGACCACGTGCTTTCCGCGCCACGGAGAAGTCTCAGCGTTTAATGATGGTCACCCATTTATTGATGGATCGCCCCGTGCGGCTGTTATTACCTAGCCACGAGCTCCTCTACACAGATAACTTCAACGAAGATAGTTATTTCAGGACCTCACTAAATACATTATTTATATGTATGGGACCATTGGTAGTAGGTTTTACAAATACATGATCATTGTGGATCCTGTACAGCAAAGTATGAGAGAGGAAGAGGGCCCAAGAAGTCAAAAACGAGCCTAGAATCGAGGAAGTGGTAGATGTCGAAAGTCGACCCTAGCAACAGGCAATTAGCAACAGTTAGTTGAGAAATACCTATTTTATGAAGCCATAAATATTTTGTTTTAATTGAAAATGTTTCGTATTGTTGGGTTACCTTTAGCTCCGTAACTAACGTGCTATGTGGTGCTATACTGACTTCTGCGGTAGGTATGTTGAATTTCGTCACGCGCCACGCCTAAAGTATCGTATTATTTCATTATGTCGGAGTTTTATTTTTTAATTTACCTTTACTGTTAGCGGTTGTTTGGTGTCCCAAACAATACAGGGAATATTGGTTTAGGATAGCGCGTTTTCTTCATACACAATATACAGGCTGTAAGGGTAAACAGTCTTGTCATTCAAACCATGGGTAGTTGACTTAAATATAAAAATAAATGACCGAACACAACAAAAAAAAAAACTTCATTTTCATTAAAAGATTTTAAAAAGTTTCTATCCGACACCGTGCTCTCTAGCGAAACAGCTGACTGACTGAGGGAGGGGTCGCGTTCGCGGCCGGTCAGGTCACATCCCGTACCCCCCGCCCGTGTTGAGACGCAAGTTCGTTGCCCTAGCGCATAGGTCAACGAAGTTGCGTCTCTTGTGGTAAAATGTAGATTAAAAAAAAAAAAAAAGTTTTTATTTTCTATTGATTTTACGTTCTATAAATGAAACCAAACCACTGGTTGCAAGGATAACGGTGTTTACCCTAACACCCTGTAGTGGGATAGTGCTTGTTCACGTAGAGCTATTATAGAGTTCGGAATCTTTAGTAAGGACACGGCAGTATTCAGCTTCAACTCATCTGTGTTTTGATCATAAGCTCTAGTGCTATACATTTTTTTTCTTTACCGCATCCGACTCAACGTGGATGGAATCTGCCTGATCTGGGGCCCCAGATTAAAAAAGGTGCCAGTTGACAATCCGACAATTTTACGAGTTTTCAGTTTCGACGTTGGTAAACAGCACCTTCGGTGAAAATGTTTCAATGCTGTAATTTTTTTTACAAATGGAGAAAGGATCATTCTAAAATTATGTGCTAAGACTGTTCCTTCGGCATGGTTACTTAAGAAGAACGGTATAACGGATAAGACGCAATCAGACATAAATTTGTTTCCTGTATTGTTGGTCCAGTTACGGAAGGAGTAGGACCAGATTTTTTCAGTTTGAAACGAGATATACCTGGATGATTTGCTGAAGATTCAATTCGACAGGCATTCAGTTTTCGCCTACAGCTGTTGTCATCTCGAACAACTGCACATTTGGAATTGTGAGTCTGTGTTGAATGTGTGGACTTAGGTACCTACGTACTTATTTTCCTGATTCATACCTGGTACAAAGAAAGATTATCTTGATTGAACTTTGGGAATGTGTAACCTTCAAAGCTTTTTGTCTGATCTTGTGTAGGTCAATGTTGAAAGGACGGCATCATATGAAACGGTCCATGTCTAGCCATTTTTGGTAGATATTTCGATATAGGTAGCTCCGTAGCTATTTATATTTTTGTGTAAAAGTTAGTAAGTAGAAAGTCATGGTTATTACTGGTTTTTAATTCAATTGTATTCTGTTCTGGAGTGTTCAGTCAGTTATCTAGATTGCCTCGGTGGTCTAGTGGTCGCAAACGCGACTGCTAAGCGTGGATTCCTTGGTTAGATTCCCTAGTTGGGAAAAATATTATTAGGTACCATACCACCCATCGGATTTTTTTGGCAAATGTCTCTGTACGTCCTGGAGCTGGAGCTGGAGCAGAAGCTCGTGGCTAAGTAATAGCAGCCGCTCGGGTCGATCCATCAGGTTAAGCAAGGCTTGCTTGGGTTGGTCTGTGGATGGGTGAAGGTCTAACAACCCAGTCTTATCAAGGAGTATCGTATTGTCCAGTTACTGGGTTGTGGAGGTCAGATAGGCAGTCGCTCCATGTAAAATACTGGTATTCAGCTACAACCGGTTAGACTGGAAGCCGACCCCAATAAAGTTGGGAAAAGGCTAGGCAGATTGATTGTCCCTGTACGTCCCGTAGGCATTATTCTATGCCATAGATCTTACGTTAAACGGGAAACGTGATTGAAATCAATTGCACACGCGATGACTCGAAAAGTTTATGACGAAAAAAATCATTGACACAAATTAGATTCGTGACTTATATCTTAGCGTTTTACGAGTTTTAAACTAATGTAAAGTATGTGGTCATGATAAAGGTGCCATTTGTCCTTCAGTGTATTGTAAATAACTGGTTTTCAATGTAAAATAATACATGGAAGTAGGTTTAGAAGTTTGCTTTCAAACTAGTTCTATTATGTTTAGAAATAGACCTTTGAACGTACAATTTATAGGGATTGCTCGATTGGTTTCGAACAAAGCTAAGGTTTCAGGACAAGTTCAAATAGTTCTTTTATTATTATATAAATATAATAATTATTATATTATTATTCTAGTTTATTAAAACGAAAATAATAATTTAAGAATTACTTTATTGTTATTGAATTATGGGGTTAAGAATAAAAATGTTCAATAAGTGATAACAAATTTTTTATTCGATATAATTATAAGAAGTTTAAATAAATTAACTTCTAGTTAAAACAGTTCATTTTCTCCTATAGAACAATATATTGAAGTAAAGTAGCTAATCAGTGAACTATGACAATCAGACTAAAATATTGTATCTTAGTGATATAATAATATTGTGCTTTAATTACTCTGTGTGTGGGTAACATGCAAAAAATTTTGCAAATCTACCCACGTAAATATAAAAAGTGCGGACTCGTTGACACAATACAAATTACTCAGTAATACTACGTTTATTCTACTGCGAGTGAGTTCGTTCTATCTCAAACCTCAAAGTTAACAAAGGACTTATTGAGGTTATAGCTTAAGTATTCATTTTCATTACGAAAAGAAGATTGAAACTAAACCTTAAAATAGTCCATATTATGGATATGACACAATATAATTTTTATATTACTAAAATCAATTTGTAATTTATTTATAACATAATAATACTTTGTATAACCCCATTATTAGTACGAGTAAGAAAAGTAAGAAATAATAATTTTTACTTAGTAAGTAAACGTTGACGCATGGGTCCTACAATATTGAATCATCCTACTAATATTATAAATGTGAAAGTTTGTGTGTTTGGATGTTTGTTACTCAATCACACAAAAACGGCTGAATGGATTTGGTTGAAATTTGGCAAACAGATAGTTTATTACCTAGATTAACACATAGGATGCTTTTTTATCCCGATATTCCCACGGGATCGAAACTTACGCGGGTGAAACCGCGGGGTGCAGCTACTATATAATATTTGTATAAATCTTGTGTTTATATTTTTGTTTTGAGCTGGTTTTCGGTGATTCAAATCTTCAGCGTGGACTGCACGGTTCACGGTTCGTAACGACGTGTTGAATAAGTCGGCAAAACGTCTTGTCGGTATGAAACCACTTGTTTCATACTCGCTGACCATGTCTCGTTGCGCCTCTTTACAGCGGTGGGGTCTTCCACTTCACTTTCGACTGGCGGCTATTCTTCTTCATATTTTGTGACCCACCGACTCACAGTATTTCCCTAAAACAAAAAGGAGTACTGTTAGGCTACTAAACAAAATACTAATATTACCTACTATCTATAAACATAATTATAATTATTGAAATTAGAAATTGCACTTTTAATTATTTATTAAAATGTTATTTTATTATTCAATAATCTAAGTAAATAAAGGAGAATGCCATATTGTGGTACCAACAAAGGAGCTAGAGTGTCACAACCAAATGTAGTTCATAAAATTACTCCTATTTTTAAATCAGATATACGATTTTGTTATGAAAACGATTCCCGGCTTTCGGACACCAAAAATAAAAGTCTTTTTTTACTTTTGTGGTACGTATTTTCCGCTTATGTCATTGATATTGCATTTCATTTCCGAATGTTGCCACTATGTTAAAAATATAGGTACCTACCTGTCAACGAACATTAAAAAATGAAGAAGATAATTGTACCAATTTGCCATTTTATATAAGGATACAATATATTTTTATGTGTGTCAAAAAACATCTTTAGGTCACACGTTACATCGTAATAATTTATTATTATTTTCTGGGAATACATTGCAAATACATGCATTTAATGAAAAGAGGACCTATTCAAAAAAGTAAAATGTCATTTGTACTGTGACGTATTGCAATAATTATTCTGTGGCGCCGTCATGGATGACGTTACTTTCAATATTGGTTTCATCTGAACTATTTGAATAATAATTTATAATACTTATTAACAAAAACGGGGGTTCAGGTGCGTTTTCATAATGTAGTCTTTGTGTAATAATCCTTATCGATGCCCTCAACTAGAGTAAGACATCGGCCAGCAAATCAGCGTCGCCGATGTATCCTAAACCGTTCACTAGTATTGTTAGAACAATTTAGAATATATTACATAGAAAATATATCCGTGGATATGATCGTGTTTTAACATCATAGATTGTACCGACGCGACACCTGTAAGTATTACCTCACCTAGTAGAAGCATGTATATTCTAATTAGCTTCTAAAGTACCTACCTACTTCCGGGACTATTTATTCAATTTAAGGATTAAAAAACAGTTTTTATGCTTTCAGATCAATCCTGGTAGTTCCTATTCATAATGTTACAAATGTTTCGCATTGATACAAGAAAAACTCCCTGAGATTCCAAACTGATACCTGAACTAACACTTGGTCACAATGTGGAGTGATGTGTGCTTTGGATGTGGACAGTCCATGCTACGTGTTGCAACAGTTGCAAGGCGTTCCCGAGTGCCACCCAATTGTCCTACCTATTGTTTTATTTGTATATTTCTTTTCTGTCCTGGTAGCGGTCGAGGTCATATACGTTATGTAAATATGAATATATCTTAACTGCGTTTTTCATTTTTGATATAAGTGCCTTATTAGGTACTAACAACATTATCACCTTATTATTATTTACTAACATGTGAAGTTCGAGAAGTGGGTGTACTATATAGTAAATACAACTCTGCTTAACTCTTCTGGGAAAACAGGCCTGCTGTTATGTTAAGATTTCAAGATATTAGGAATCAGTAAACACAGTACTAAATTGATTACTTATTCAGACTACCAGCTGCACATACTATGAGTACCTACCTACATGATTATTGATATCCATTATCATTATATATAAAGCCTGACACCAAGAATTATTATTGACTATCAGTGATGTATTGTATAATCATCCATCAGGAAACAAGCGCCAAATCAAGAATAAAAAGCAACCGATATTAGGTACCGCTTCACTTGTCATCAACTTCACCATTTCGAGCCTGTCACTTTCTCGAACTTAACCTCAAAATATGAAGTAGATAAATGGTTAATAAATACGAATTGCGGGAATCCATGTAAAAAATAGTTAACAATATAAGAAGAGCATTGAATTCTCCTCTAAATACACTAGGTTTGGTTGTGACAGGCGGACTTTTCGCTTGGTACAGGGTGCCCTACAATCCTGGTCATTCTCCTTTACTATGATACTATTTATTTTTTCCTGTATTTAGATTAGACCATAAGGTAAATATAAAACAGTAAAAAATAACTACAAAGATCAGCAGCTATACCTACTTTAATTAGATAAATGTTTGATAAAATAATTAAATCATAATACTCACACTCAGTTCAGTTTCGTCAGATTGTGATATAGGTAGAAATGTATTATTAAGTCCACTTTTACGAAGCGCAATAATATTCGCTTTCATTTTAATATTTAAATTTGGTTGCATTTTTCAAAATGAACCACAACACAGCTAATAGATTTAACACACGTCACTATCCCTCAATGACAATAACAACCAACCAATAACGTTATACTTAGTCGCGGTGACTCAGGTGAATGAGTCGTAAGTTTACTGCATTCGTCTAACTTATAATTATTTATGTGGGTATAATCATAAAATTTTACGAGTTTAGTGAACAAGACCAACTTAACAAGGAATTATAGTCAATAGCGTGATCAGTCGAGTAATTTTTAAAACATAAAAATACTATCACCGCGCGTCAGATTCGAACCCGCGGTTTGTTATGCATGAAACCCACATACGATAACCGCTACGCTATTATGCCATATACTCCAGTGGTTGAATTTATAAAATACAATCATTTGCAAACGAATGAGAGTGTGTGTGTCTATAGTATAGAAATGACTTATTATAAGAAGGTCGTAAGTTAAACCGAAGCGTCAATCTATTCGTCTGTACGATTGGGATTCCACTTCTGACCGCTGCTGTACATTCTGCCTATTAGGCATGCAAATTTTAAACTTAATTTACTTAATCTAGACTTTAAAATTAAACATCCGATAATTTACTTAAGCTAACCTAGGTATAGAAGATATAAATTAAGCTATCGCTACACAAGTTAAATTTTATAGTACTCTATTATTTATTATTGACGGATCATTCAGGAAATCATTGATGGAATAATAACACTTTTCCACAAGTAGAGCAAAGAGCTTCTTTTTGAAAATTCTTATTGGCTGTGCTTTTATACAGTCAGGTATCTTATTATAAATTTGAGGTGCCATGCCAAAAACACTCTTTTTTAACAGAGCTGTTTTGTAGCCGCCTGTGTATAATAAGTTTTGGTACTGAGGTCTCATAGATGTAGTGCGGTGTCGAATTTCACAATACGA
Source organism: Lithophane semibrunnea (assembly GCA_947363905.1). Lineage (NCBI taxonomy): Eukaryota > Metazoa > Arthropoda > Insecta > Lepidoptera > Noctuidae > Lithophane > Lithophane semibrunnea. The sequence goes on along the minus strand of OX376202.1, from coordinate 1,793,435 downwards.
TTTAAATACACAATACAAGATGAAGATTACCTTTTACGAACATGGCTAGCTCTAAAATATACAAACAAGGAAATGTTAATAATTTATGTGTTTTGAAAGCAGGAACACAGCTATCTGTGACTTTAATATTGAACATGGACCTTATACAGCGCTTTTGCGCCTTAAAAATGCTTTCTGTCAGACTACAATATGTAAATTAAATAGGTTTATGTAATATCCGTGTCAACATATGTCTGCGTATCATTATTCATTCATAAAGTTTAGCTAGCTTAGGAAAAGCTTGCCAGCAACCAAAAATTCGAAGACAAGTGACACCAGCCCGCACTGAGCCCGCGTGGTAAATTGCAGCTCACTCTCTCTTACGGTGAGAAGGCCTGAGTCTCAGAAGTTGAACTTGAAACATTATAGGCTGATTATGTGGGTGTATGTTGGGCAAGATTAACTGGATACCCGACAACACGGGCATAACTCGCAGTAACATCTACGCTTAGCGATCTATATCAACACTACCATAAAATCTTCACCATTTGTCGTTGGATTGTCTGTATCCACCATTTCTACACCTCAGCAACTGCCAAGTTCATATTTACATCATAAACCATATGAATGCGGCCACGGTATATTTATATTACGTAATGATATGGGTTCAACTTCACCACGTTAAATATATCTGGCATGTTTTGAGCATATGCGTCGCTTGGAAACTGACGCTAGTGTGCTTATTCTAAAGCCTCATGGGTTTATTTTACGCCTTTCGGTGTTAAGGTGTTCTCCGATACAAGAGCCTGTTGCGCAGAGTAGCGTAATATTGGTGCTTTTGGCTATGTGTTATTGGGCGCATTGAAAAAGGAATATGATTACCCAAAACTGCTCTTCACTGCTTTCTACTGGAAAGTGTAATTTGGGAAAGAAAAACAAAACATCGCAATAGGTGCAACAAACCCATAAACATCAGGTAACAATAATAAAAAAATGACGTTTGCGACAAAAAAAAAGACAAAGCGATCCACCATCGTAGCAAGTCATAGGTTCTTACTTAGTTCACGCAGTCATTCTCCGGCAAGAGCAATATGAGATCCAATTCTCTATGCATCAATTATAGCTTTGACTCTAACAAAATGTCTGTTTCACTATGAATCCATGAACAATCCTTTGACGATGGACTAAATCATCCAGATATATTAACCAGGTCATGGTTTGTGTGGCATATGTCCAAATATTTCATTTTCCTGGTCAATACAGTTTTGTAAACAATATAGCACGAAAAATGTCACTACAACCTTCACGCTGTAAACATAGCAACAATTACGGCGGCCATATGTCAATGTAGGTCTTCAGGTACCTACCTACCTTTAGAAACAGAAGGTACCAATAATGAATGAACGATACATGTGATGTATCTCACCACATACCTTATTTCGCAGTTGTTCCGCTTCATTGAATTTTAAACATTGGCTTTTTGAATCCCATTCTATTTTTGTGGTGGGTTTTCATTTCCCAGATTATGTTACTATTAGGTCTCTTCAAGAATTTTGGTGGATTTAAAATAAACCCTGTATGGACACATATAACACTAAGAAGGAGTTATTTGACTTGTTTTTGGTTATATCTTATGGAGTATCTGTGCCGTGACCTGTAATCTTATGACAGACATCCCATCGTTGGCCTCTAACCTTAGAACACCATCACTCGTCGACCCATTATCCCACCGCCGAACACCGTCGGCTTTATCAGACGCCTCGGTTATCCAAAAATATAGCTGGAATCATATGACGTCACAAATGTGTTGCTCACAATAACTATATGATGTCTTGATAAATGATTTACTGCTGGGTAGGAAACGGATTAATCGTTGCTATGACTAACGTGAATCTGCTGTAAATCTTTCGAAACGTTTCAATGTTAGCCGTTCTAGTCGGTTTTCAAGTTTATTGATAGCTAAAATTGCATTTTATGCGATGTATCATGTGATGTGAATGTATTGCCTGACTTTAGATATGAATAGATCTTCACATCACTTCTTGTTTAGTCTAGGAAGTTTTAGATTTCATCAAATCTGATGGGATTGCAAACTTTGAACCATTACTCCCAAAGAATTTCGATGAAGTACTAGCACTAGCACTTTGTATGTAGATAACACTATATTAATGTGAAATCAAAGTCATAGCGAACTTAACCAAAGCTAGATAAGATAAAAGGTAAATTAACCGCGAAGTGCAGCTGATAAAACGCCGAGGTTGTGTCCAATTGAATATTATTTTTGTTTTCAGATGGAAGATGACCTGGAGGATGATCAAGAGCATACAGACTCCGATGGAATGGACAGCGATGATCCTCTCACGTTTACTGACACTAAATATGGGAAGAGTTTCAGGTAAAATATATTATGTTTACAATTTTGGACCTATAACAAGAACCTTTCGTGCCTCGGAAAGCGCAGTTAAGCCATTGCTCGTGGCTGCCATTCGTGAATCTTTGACAGTCTGTAAGGGTCGTCTGAGGTCCGAAAGACTGAAAACCAGTCTTGGCTGCGGAGTTCAGATAGGCAGTCGCCCCATGTAAAAATATTGATACCGCTGCATCCAGTTAGACTGGAAGCCGAACCTAAGATGGTTGTAAAAGGCTAGGCGGATGATGAATTTTGGAGCCCAACATGGGGCTACTCGAAACGGAAGGAGGGTGCCATTTTTTTCTTTGCATAGTATGTAGTCAGGTGGTTCAATTGGAACTGTGTGGTTTATTAAATGACGATTTAAGGCCGCTCAGGCGTATTGGATGTATACTATACGATATATACTATATACTACTATATTGGATGTGTATATATATACTTTGGGCTAGATTTGAGATAAATTGTCATTACCAGAAAAGATTTCTCGTGTGAACATGTGCACGCTGTTAGGCAAGGAACGTCCCAATAAATCAGTTTCATTTCATTTACACAAGTCATAAAATTCTACTACATATAAGAGAATGATCATGGACGTTCTGTCGATAAAAAAATGATTTATGTGCTAACGTATATTTACAGGCATTTCACCCGAGAAGCTTTGCCAAGGCTGGACAACTATAGAAACGTTTTATCGCTCCACGCAGCGCCCCGACCTACGCTAGATGAGCTGCACAATGCTTCGCTATCTAGGAAGGTAAGGGTCTACATAACTGGTCATGCATCAGGAACACTTTGAACTTACGCCGAGTATGTACAATCACACAGTATATTCAAAGCAAAGTTAAGCAATAACAGGAAATACAATTACTGTTCGATAAAATAGATTGTTTACCACTTTTTCGAAGTGTAGGGGGGGTGTATAATGTACCTACACACCAGTTCGTATTTTTTTTTTCCATGTAATGGGGGTATGCCTATTTCCATTATCCGGAAAAATCCAAACTCCGGGCTGCTATTGAGATTTTTTAAATATAAAAAACCTATTAGTTACAAGTTTCTCCTGCAATGGCTGGGGATCGAACCCCACGTTCAGGACCTAGTCTACCACTTTATACCAACCACAATGGGGCAGTTTTTTGCCCGACTGCAAAGCAAAGGAAGGTTATTGGTAATACCTGTATATTAATCGTAGAATGCGGTTGATCGGTAACCGCGTAAACTGGACACCAGACATAAGAACAAGTGTAATGAAATGTATTAATTATTATAAATGTTAATGAGCCATAAAGTAGAACCGATTTGACAGATCACGATATCATTATTTTGAGTTACACTGTTGCTGCCACTTAAGGTGACTGCTGCATTTTCTGAAATAAGTCTTTTCGTATTTAAATAAAGCTAACGTTGATGTTCTAGGTCACAATATTGAGTTCGGTAAAAATCAGTCGCCAACCAATGCTAAAACAAAATTACCTGGAATGGTAATGTAGCACACACAGCACAGTTTTCTAAATTTAGACCGTTTAAGAAGTCCTACACTTATGTATGTACTCATGAAGCCTCTAGGCTTATGTAGACCTGGAAAAGTAGTCATGTACCAGGTTAAACTGTCAAAGAATTAATGAGCCACTCAATCGTAGGCGCGGTATCTCGATAGAGTTTGTCAAAGATGTAATGTAAGCCAGCAGTAGGAAGTCTTCTGCCCTGCATCGGGAAAAAACGGACATTTACTTAATTTAACCTAGTATGTACGTACTTATACATTTTCCCACGGCAGCACGCTTAGCATAACCACAATAGAAAAGGGGTTTTGTCGACGGAAGAATAGACAAAATGGCGGATAAGCATTCAAAATCTGTCATTTTGTCTATTCTTCCGTCGACAAAACCCGTAGAAAGCACGTTTCTACGGTTGTCATGCTACGCGTGCTGACCTGAATCACTATTCCCACTTTACCTCTGTACTTATTATGAACCTTAACCCATAATAATTAGGTATCCAGGTTGCTAATTGTGGTAATTGCGTCCATCAGTTAATTGGTCACGTTGTAAGACGCACGCGGGACCTCTTGGTAAACACCGCGTCCAGGTAATGGCGATTGGATAATCTAATAAATTATTGGTTAGAGTTGTGTTGCTGTTTCTTCGCTTGGGGAAAAGTACAGGTACGTTTCCCCCATCGAAGAAGCCGCACTAACTTTTTGTTTTTTGTTAATCAGTACGCCTACTTAAATAAGTACGTCTCACTGATCATTGTATGGCCACTTCAATAACGTTCGATCATCACATTAAGATTACAACAATCACTTGAGTTATTACGTTCTTTTCCATAACACTCTTTAATATTACCAAGAACTCCTTCAGGACAAGTATCTATAGTACCTCTCTACCACTCATACGACCTTGCGTAACTGGTCCCATTAACAGCATTAACCCTCAGTTCAAGGGATTATGGCCCGTAGCCCGTAGGTGTCTGCACTTCATTAACGTATTGCAGCCATCCTGATCTCTGACCCGTTCATTAGTGAGGTATGAATGAATGCGTCTACGAGCAGTAGTAGATCGTTATTAACGATTGATGCAATGTAATGACTCGTGGGATAATGTGGCTCTGTTATTGTAGATGTTAAGTGTGATTTGATGTGATGAGTCGATAAGTACTTAGTTCTATTTATAACGCTAGTGGTCTACATATTTTAATTGCTTTCGATAGAAGATTAAAGCAATCCAGAACATGCATCTTTTGAGTACGCCTGTTCTATTGTAGACCGTCCCTATCTTTCAGGCGAGATCGAGGACAAACCGAGCCAAAAAAAATACTTATCTGTTTTTAATTTTATCAGACAGGACGCAAAATGTTTCTTATAAGCATAATTCTTACTAGGTGTGTCCAGAATATAATACTGAAACGAAAGATCAAAATCAAAAGTCATTTATTCAAACTAGGCTGAGAATCAACACTTTTCGAACGTCAAAATTACATAAGACAGTCCCCCAAAACGTCCACCCTTCACCACTTCCTAGTGCTTTAGCTGGGAAGAAGAAGTGGCGCAACAAACTCCCCAGCAGCACAGCTATAGCTTCCCTTTAGGGGCTAAATAGTGTTTTCACCTTTTTAGATTATGCAGTTATTTTGGTGGACAATTGTTCCAATAGGTTTAGTAGCGGGCACTCCCCTACTACCTACTAGGTAGTAGGGAAGTGCCCGCTTCTTACTCAGTGTACTCAACAAAATCAAAGCCATTTATTCAAACTATGCTGAAAATCTGCACTTTTCGAACGTCAAAACTACATAAGATAGTGTCCCCCAAAACGGCCACCCTTCACCACTTCCTAGTGCTTTAGCTGGGAAGGAGAAGTGGCGCAACAAACTCCCCAGCAGCACAGCTGTCTGTTCAGTTAGAAAGTATTGATTCTATACAAAAGTTTGCAAAATCATTTACATTACGCAACATAAAACATAAATCTAATTAGTAGCCAGTAACCAAAAATCTATAATCGAAAAGATCAAAATCTCTCTTTCAAGTTTTGTCTGAATATAATGTTAGCCTCGGAATGTCCACTGCCACTGCGTAGGTGTCGTTAGAGGAGATTAAGGGATTAATTAGTTCACTTGGCTGGACAGTCGTCTATGTACACACGGCTACACATCAAGCTATACATTTCCAGTTTATGCTGATCTCGCATTGTATAGGATTTCCGAACAATGCCAGGTCAGCTTATACTGGAAACGTATAGCTTGATGTGTAGCCGTGTGTACAAATGAAAACAAAAACCATGTATTCCGACCGCCCTGAGTCTGTTACGCAATTAGGCTGCTGCTACCCTTTTTACCCGACTGACCCAGAAGGAGGGTAATGTTTTTTATTTTGTCTAGACTAGATCATTTTATGTAAGCGGGTACGCCCTTTGTGCTTGGAGGCTTTTATTTAGTTAATTTATGTTTACATTAACTTTTTATTTCTGCTTGAGTACATACATAAAGTTTTCGTTTTTTTTTTTTTGGTTGGTATATAAATTCTACTGAGGTCCTGGGTTCGATTCCCGGGCAAAGTGTTATTAGGTTTTTCCATCTGGAATTTCTCAGTAGCAGCCGGGATTCTGGATTGGTGCCCGGTTGATGGCAATACGCTCGCCCCCCATTACATGGGACTCAAACATAACTGTCGAAATGTGGGTGTACACCTCTGCCTAACTCTTCGGTGAATACAGGCGTGATGTTATGCATGCGTGTGTATGTATGTATGTATGTATTAATCTAATTTTTCATACATTTTTAGCCACAGACGCTGGAGAAGGACCTAGGAACGCCGACCCTCGCGTCCACGAACATCAAGTTTGGCTGGATCAAGGGTGTGCTAATGAGATGTCTCCTCAACATATGGGGTGTTATGCTGTTTCTTCGGCTCTCCTGGGTCGTAGGACAAGCGGGCGTGGGTTAGTACCATTGGTTTTTACCCGACTGCGGTGAGCCTAAAAAGGGTCGTGTTTATTGAATATTGAACATCAAAATCAAAAAGTTGGAACAATATTCCTTCATATTTTTTCTAAATAACTCTTTAATGCCACGCGCTATTTTTTTAAAATCCAAGTTATGCGACAGTCAGAATTCAATAAAAACCAAAATATTTTAAGGAAGGAATAACAATATTCGTAAACAATAAAAGCTATGGTTTCGTTACAAGAGCATACATACATACGTATGTATTGTGGTTTAGGTATTTATCGAATACCAATCCATAGGTTTTCACTCTAAATATTGTTATTGTGTATACATCATTGGATTTTTTCAACATAGCCTTTGCAGGGTAACGTTGATTATTTTCTGTAACTTTAATCAATTGAGGAATGGATTTTATAAAAAAGTCATCAGTCACAACTCAATAGAAACTAAAGCGGCTATATCATTTTTTTTTTTTTTTATCGCATGATATTGATAGTGTAGATTGCAAGATTCAATTTTGCTAAGGAACCCCGTGTCTGTTTCCCACCCTGTGTCCTAACCAAACGACCGTCGTGCGAATACGTGATCGTTTACACGAATGTTGACGTCCAAACGCCACTTGATTGATAAGAGCTTGTCCAGAAGGAGCGAATTCGCTGCGATTCTCTCGTGCGTATCACGCGCGACCGTTTCGCCCAGAAAGAGCGTACCTACGCGCGAGCATATAAACAATTCCGTATTAAAATTTTGGCGCTCCATTTCCCTGGATACGTGCATTCGCTCTGGAGTTCGCGCGTTAACTGGGCGCAACAAGGCGTCCCTAGTATCTCGACTCGCGCGCATTACACGCGAATCACGCGCGAGTCGAGAGTCTGGCGTAGTGCACGCGATTGACGCGCGTATTTTGAATTCGCGTGATGTATTGGTGCCTAGTATCTCACTAAAGTGTGAATGATTTCGCGCGAAACGTTTAGCGGCGAATTCGCCCTTTCTGGATCAGCTCTAACGCGAATACGTCACATTTATTATAGTGACAGTCGGTTTCGGTTAGGACGCGGCGTATACGTTTTTCTCAATGCACAGAGCTAACAATGATGCATGTATCTTGTACATTATAAATGTGGACAATAAAAGCGTTATTTTCCGGCAGCGCAGTCAATGCTCCTGATCCTCACCACCTCTGTGGTGACCACCATCACGGCACTGTCTATGTCGGCCATCAGCACAAACGGAGTCATCAAAGGAGGTGAGGTTTACAATTCAAATTATTTATTTTTTACTTGCTTTTGCCCGCGGTTGCGGCTCGCGTTTATAAAGCATCATAATGAGGATCATAAAGGATTATGTTCTAATCCTCGTCTTGGTCTACCTGTGTGCCAAATTTCATTGAAATCCGTTTGGCCGTGAAGGAGTTAAAAGGCAACAGACATACAGAGCTAGTTTCGCATTTGTAACATAAGTACGGATTAAACTGTATGGGCACTTATGAAACGTCACAAGTTAGGTGCATGGTTCCAAATTAGTTGTAAGGCGAAAGTGGGTGAACTCTAAGCTACCCACTCCTTAGGATTGTGGTGGCATCTACATCGCCACATGCGAACTACGCATCAAAGACCTGACGTCACACAAAAATATAAAAAATCCTGCATCGCACAATTAGTGTTTACCGCGCGATGGACATAAATACAAGATTCCGACATCAATCGTAGGGCAGTAGCCCGCCAGACACGACACCCGTCTGGTCGGCGGATCCTCCCTTTTCTATGGTGGATGAGTGAACTTTACACCCTGTTCCTCATACCTCCTAAAGGATAATACATGTGCTACCCCTTAATTAAGATTCTATAATACTTCACATTGCTTAACATGATCAACCGTTAAATTGAAAATACTGAAGCATTATTTTTTAAATAAATATAAATGGTAAAGCTGAGGATTAATGTTAAGTACTATGTGTGACGATTCCATAAAATTTTCTCTATAGAAAAAAAAACCAAAGTTACCTTCGAAAAACCGCTGGTATTAAAAAATACTTCAAATTAGATCATGAAACTGCATAATAACTGAACTAACTATAAAGCAGATACTGTGTTTATAAATTACCATTATTTTCGCCGTAAAAAAATTACCTAAACTATGTATTGGCGCTTTGGAGTCTTCTCCCCGCCGCTCAGTCTCACTCTCACTCAGTCCACGAGCAGTATCGTGCGAGTCAGATAAGGAGTGAATTTGAACTGAGATATTATGGACTATTAATACTAAGTCGCAAACAATAAAAATGATAGAGAATAAATGAACATCAAGAGATCATTAACAGCTGCGCTTAAGTACAGTTTTCTATAAAAACAAACCAGTCGTTAGATTGCAAAATAAACAGACATTAAATATATAATTGTCTTATTGTTTACTAAACATAGATGCACTGTAGATTCATGTTTTATTTTATAGTCATGCCTCGAGACACTGTTCCTCATAAACTTACATTTATTTTTGAAAACTTGATAATGAGTAAAAAAAACTAACCTTTATTTTGACGGTTGATTTCTAGCTATCTAAACTAATATTATAAAGACAAAACATTTGATTTGTTGTATGTTTGTTTGTTCACAATAAAACGGCGGAACGGATTTGGATGAAATGTGGCACATGGGTAGGTGCCACATTTCATCCTAATCCGTATAGGATACTTTCTTATCGAGACATTTCCACGGGATCGTGACTTATGTGGGTGAAACCGCGGGGTGCAGATAGTTAATCATACCTTTGAACCTTAGCTCCTTAATAAGTAACTCTTTCAAACTAACACTGTCTATAGCTTGCTGATATACAGGATGTAAGGGTAAACACTCTTGTCATTCAAACCATGGGTAGTTGACTTAAATATAAAATTAAATGACCGAACACAACAAAAAAAAAAACGTTATTTTCATTAAAAGATTTTAAAAAGTTTCTATCTGACACCGACTAAGGGAGTGATCGCGCTCGCTGCCGGTCAGCTCACATCCCGTACCCCCCGCCCGTGTTGAGACGTAAGTTCGTTGCCCTAGCGCATAAGGCAACGAACTTGCGTCTCTTGTGGTAAAATTAAGATCTAAAAAAAATTAAAAAAAAGTTGTAATTTTCCATTGATTTTACGTTCTATAAATGTAATCAAACCACTGGTTGTAAGGATAACGGTGTTTACCCTAACACATTGTATAATGTTGTTTTTAGGTGGGACATTACCACATGATACTCCGGTCGCTGGGCCCTAAGTTCGATGGCCCTACACTTTAACCGACTTTAAAAAAGTAGGAGGTTGTCAATTCGTCTGTATATTAAAAAAAAATGTTTTGTAGCGATAGTTCGGTTGACTTTTAGGGTTCCGTACCCAAAGGGTAAAACGGGACCCTGTTACTAAGCCTCCGCTGTCCGTCCGTCCGTCTGTCACCAGGCTGTATCTCATGAACCGTGATAGTTAGACAGTTGCAGATGATGTATTTTTGTTGCCGCTATAACAAAAAATACTAAAAACAGAATAAAATAAATATTTAAGGGGTCTCCCATACAACAAACGTGATTTTTTTGCTGTTTTTTATAGATAATGGTACGGAACCCTTTGTGCGCGAGTCCAACTCGCATTTGGCCGTTTGTTTTGTTAGCAACACTTTCCAAATATGAAAAATAAACATACAATCGCGGAAGGGGTAAGCAGGGGTTTTCTCCTTTTACAAGAGTTTGTACAACCACATTTCACGTCTTTCAAATTTTTAAATGTTGCGTTTCTAGGGGGCACATACTACATGATATCCCGGTCGCTGGGCCCTGAGTTCGGCGGCTCCATCGGGCTAATATTCTCAATGGCGAACGCGGTGGCGTGTGCTATGTATGTGGTCGGGTTTGGAGAGTCGCTCATCACGCTGATACCGGAGTCAGCTTATATGGTGGATAAGGGTTGGGTACGTATGATTTTGTGTTTCTTACGATAATTTAAGCTAACGTTCTTGGCTAAACAAGCCAGCTTGTTGCTTTATACTGTTTGGGAACTGTTTTAGTTCCTCCAGAGTATTTCCGACCAAAACTTCTTTAGACGAACAAAAACAGGACTAGGTATAGTTTCATAAAGTTTTGTTTTATTTTTTAATTTAATGTGTGGATATTCGGAGGTGGTAAAACTGGCCTAATAAATGCGGTTTTATACTGCCGGATCCTGTCGACGTTGCTGTTTTTCTGTGGCTTGAATGCTAATAAGTTTTGTCGTTCAAAACTGCTTTTTAATAGCCTCCTTGAAATAAATGATTTGAATTTGACTTGACTTTAAATATTGTATAAAAAAATACGGACTGTTTCACTACCTTTTAATAACTTCAAGTAATTTCAAGTTTTTATAATCTGGAAATTACGTATCGCCCATCCGGAAATTGTAAAAAAAAATCCTAAACTTCGCCTACTTTAACCGATACTCAGAAAAAATATTACTGTATTCTTATTTTACAAGACGCAATATTACTGTATTTTTATTTTACAAGACTCAATTAATTAACTAAACATCACGCCTTTATTCCCCGAATGGTTAGGCAGAGATGTACAGTCACGGACTTTAATTGATGAGCCACCTGGCACTGTTCGCATTTTAGCCGTGTAATGCAAATCGGGTTTATTCGGTTCCCGACACGCAAAGTCATATGTCTTCGTAATAAAAGAAGAAAATTATATTTCATATATTTACCGGTTGGCTAACCTGAGAGCAGAACTACAAACTTGACAGCAGTGACTACTCAAAGTCAACCAATTGCAGGTCTAGCAACAGCAACCTAGCAACGATAAACAATTGTTGCTAGGTTACTGTTGCATAGTAACGTTAGCGTACGGAGAAATTCTCTGACATCGGTTTCTCAACTGTCACTGTCTTCAGTTAAGTTTTCAGAATTATTGAGTTAATGAGCTATGATTCAAAGGAGGTCAGTATCAAATAGATTGGATAAACTTAATGCAACATTGTATTTATTTTTATCATTAAAAACTTATTAGTCAACCTCTATGGATGAGACTATTTCCGATTAAAAGTAATTTATTTGTCATCTTGATATTTCAACTGTCACTGTCTTTAGTTATGTTTTCATAATTAGCGAGTTAATGAGCTATGATTCAAAGGAGGTCGGTATCAAATAGATTGCATAAACTTAATGCAACATTGTATTTATTTTTATCATTGAGAATTTATTAGTCAACCTCTATGGATAAGACTATTTCCGATTAAAAGTAATTTATTTGTCATCTTGATATTTCAACTGTCACTGTCTTCAGTTATGTTTTCATAATTATCGAGTTAATGAGCTATGATTCAAAGGAGGTCGGTATCAAATAGATTGGATAAACTTAATGCAACATTGTATGTATTTTTATCATTGAGAACTTATTAGTCAACCTCTATGGATATTTCCGATTAAAAGTAATTTATTTGTCATCTTGTTTACGAGCTTGCGATTTGAGTTCGTGTATAATCGTGTAATCTCGTGAATGTATGAAAGTAAACAAGATGACAAATAAATTACTTTTAATCGGAAATATCCATAGAGGTTGACTTTATTAGTCAACCTCTATGGATATTTACTAGCTTGCGATTTGAGTTCGTGTTTAATCGTGTAATCTCGTGAATGTATGAAACTGCAAAATTGAAAAGTTTGAAGGTGGCTCATCAATTAAAGTCCGTGACTGTACCCATAGAACACCCAAATTTCGCCAGTTTTTTTAAGTCCCATGTAATAAGTGGCGAGCCTATTACCATCAACCGGGCACAAACCTACCAAAAAAATAACAACTAATTGACTACCCTCACTTTGCAGGACCAAGCGATATACGGGTGCATAACAATAGTCCTATTGACTGGCATTGTAATGGTCGGCATGGAGTGGGAGGCGAAGGCTCAGATAGTCCTGCTAGTTATCCTGCTAGCGGCTATAGCGGACTTCTGTATCGGGTCTATACTTGGACCTAAGAGCGATGTGGAGATGGCGCAGGGATTCATCGGGTATAATTGTAAGTTTATTTATTATTTATTTATTAAAACTTTATGCACAAGTAAAAAACTACTGTACAAAGGCGGACTTAATGCCTGAGGCATTTCTTGTGTTGTTATTGTGTTCTTGTGTTGTGTTGTGGTGCTGTCATTTGTGGATCTTTGACAGTCGTTACGGGTCGTCAGAAGCTCGAAAGTCTGACAACCAGTCTTATGTCTTTAGTCCAAGGGGTATCGTATTACCCAGTTACTGGGTTATGGAGGTCAGATAGGCAGTCGCTCCATGTAAATACTGGTATTCAGCTGCATCCGGTTAGACTGGAAGCCGACCCCAACATAGTTGGGAAAAGGCAGGCAGATGATGAATTGTAAGTTCTTGTATTATTTGGGAGAAAGTACGAAAGTTAGATTTTTCGCCCCCGTAAATAAATATTGCAACTTACATCGAAATCGTTAGAGCCGTTTTCGAGAATGTGATTACAAGTATACAGCTTGTAACAAAAACCCTGTTCGATCTGTGAGGGAGTTGTTAAGAATGTTACTGAGAGTTTATTTTTATGGTTTTTTTTTTGGAAAATATTAAAAATTGCCGGATTTTTTTTTAATGGGGAATTTTACCGGGTTGTTACAAGGGGTGCGGGTGGCCGTCGTTTAGTAGGTGCCTACAAGTCATAACTTATGACCTTTGTAGAAAATTTGTTAGTTAGTTAGTTATAATTAAATTGGGTAATTTTGGTATTAAAAACGTGAATTTGCAGTAACTTTTTTATTTTCCATAATATTTTTTTATTTTTCTGGTAATGTTATTGCAGTACCTATGTGCCCCCTTTGGATCGGACAGGGTTTTTTTACATATTGCATAGTGTAACGAAATAAATAAACACACTTCGTTGAACACGTATAATTTTTGTAATATAAATATAGAAAGACACTTTTTACAAAAAATATAAAAAAGGTGAATATGAAATATAATTTAGTCGCGGCTATGGAGACAGTGGTGCCGAATCAAGCGTAATTAGGTTAAGGAAAACTTTCGGAATAGAACTCTTAGGTAAATTTAGTTACGCGTGGGAGTTCGGTGTGTATCAGCGATTGCAAAAGCTTATAAAAACCATAACTTACTAGCGCAAACGCAACGCATCGAATAAGGAACCGCAACCGAAGGTTGACCTAATGCCAGCTTAGTCTAATTTGCATACGAGATTATTTACGCGTAAAAAATAAACTTGAACGTATTTGAACTTGAAGGGAAAACTTGAAGGGTTTACAGCAGCTGCAGTTTGCAATGCAACGTGGAAGAATCCGAGAAAACGGCGCTTCGCAGTGGATAAATAAATAGTTAATAAGTCACGAGGTGGTTAGTTCCTGGACCGTGCGGTACGTCAAGAGGCGGTATTCCTTGTACGTGGCACGGCGCTCAGTCAACTGCGCCGCCGGGGCGCCTGATCCAGGATTATGGCGAAACGGGGAAACGAGGTGGGTTCCCAATACCCCACCGATAAAGGCCAAAATAGGCCTTTTCACTGGTTTTTAACCTATGACAAATAAGAAGGTTTTAGACTAGCGAAAAGGATACCGACATACCTTGGAGAAAGAGCGAGTATAGTAGCACAGATAGAATCCGATTATACGTACCGTAAAACAAGGAAACGTGGACACAACAATAAAGACTATAATTAGATAATTATATTGCAAATCTTTCAGCATAGTACGCCGGGAATTACTTGAAGAATTAGAGCTCTTGCGTTCATGAGAAAAAACCGCGACTGACGGCTGCCAATAAAAAATTCTTCATCTTTCTTCACGTCAGATTCAAATTCAAAAAATTGAAATTATCTTACGATTAAAAACGACAACATCGATGGCCAGCGAAGTAAAAAAGTTTTAGGCTCGAAGATTTTATGCAGGGTAATACTGCAATAGTTACAAATAATGCTCATTTAATAGTATAGGATAAACATAGCTTTTTTACATAATGTTCTACTTGTTACAGGGACGGTGCTACAAAGTAACATAGGTCCGGACTACAGGTTCTTCGAGGGCGTGGAACATAACTTCTTCTCCGTGTTCTCGATATTCTTCCCCGCTGCCACCGGGATATTGGCAGGAGCTAATATTTCCGGAGATTTGAAGGTAAATCTTATACTAAAACCAAAATTAGCCATACCCTGAAGGGCGGAGATTTGAAGGTAAATCTTATACTAAAACCAAAATTAGCCATACCCTGAAGGGTGTCGCAGAGAACATTTAAAATTGTGTTGGAGTATGAAACAGATTAATTGGAGCGAAATTACTAATTGATAATTTGGTTCCAATTAATCTGTGGGTGATTTCTGATGTAACTTGTATTAAGTCTCTACTTATATATTATCTATCAGTATTGAGCCAGTTTTGGCTTTGCTGAACGCCTCAAACGATCAATTGCAATTGTAAATTTTTACGTAATTGATACACATTGATGCGCAAATTGATTGTCTACCAAATGCAATTGAAGCGATTGACAATATTACTACAAAAGAATTGGTTCAGGGAACCCTAATAAACTCCATTTTCTCTTCCAGGATCCTCAAAAATCTATCCCCAAAGGAACTCTCCTAGCAATCCTGCTGACAACGATATCGTACTTAGTGATAGCACTGCTGGCCGGCTGGACGGTACTGCGGGACGCGTCCGGCGACGTCGCGGACATCAGTACGTGGGCGATGGCCGATTGTGCTGTTAAAAGGACCTGTCCCTATGGACTGCAGAATAGTAATGATGTGAGTTTAAAACATATTCTTTTTTAAAGCGTGTTCAATTTAAACGGTTTCATTATAATTTTTAATACTCTATGTTGTCGGTACTTATAAGTATGTAAATCTGGTAAGACTGGTTGTCAGACTTTTGGGCTTCTTACAAAGATCTACGAATGACAGCTGGCTAGGGAACATTGGCTTAACGAGCTTTCCGAGGGTATGTGATCTCTCAATATGTAATGAATGGTGGGTAATCCACGGACAGACCGCGGCGAGCGTAGCTTAACTCAAACTCAAAATTTCTCAAGAAGAATCTCATCATGCCCTGGCATGTGCAAAACTAAAGCCTGGCAGTACGGTTACCTCGTGAACACAGAGTTTAAAAAAACGAAGACTTTGAAGAGCGTCGATTCTGTCACTCATACCAGCTCTTTTTAACCGACTTCTTCAAAAAGGAGGAGGTTCTCAATTCGTCTGTATGTTTTTTTTTATAATAAACACCTTTATAATAAACCTAACTGTGTGATAATTCGTCCGCAGGTGATACGCCTCGTGTCCGGCTTCGGTCCGCTGATCTACGGCGGCTGCTTCGCGGCCACGCTGTCGTCGGCGCTCGCCTCGCTCGTGTCCGCGCCTAAAGTGTTTCAGGTTAGTGGAATGGTATACACTAGCTTCCATGACGCTACGCCTGTCGCGGTGACGGTGTGTGACAGTTGCCTATCAAGCTGCGGTTTCCTAGAAGAGCGGTGCCCGCCATATAAAGCCTGCAATTTACCGGCGAGTGTGAACGTCACTGAAACTTTTTTTGGAAAGTAAGTTGGTGTGTTTTTCTAGAGAGCGTTTTTGACACCGTAAACTCAAACCCAGCTGCCCAAAGATTTAAATCGCTAGATTTAGCCACGCCGTACTTAAGTCATGCGAAAAAGTGTCCATACTGAGAAGAGTGAGCTCATACATTATTCAAAAGCGTTGCCATGACAGTCAATTCAAGTCACTGCATCATTGTGTATCAGAGTTGTCAAAACGAAACAGAAACGCAACTGTCTTTTTACGCAGTAGGGTGAATCTAACGATTTAAATCATTGCCGCTGTCATCAATTTTGTGACAGCCGTCACTGCGGCCGTTAGTGGCAGCCATCGGTCTTCTAGGAAACCGTAACTTAGTATAATTGAACCGCTTTGCATTATACAATGTGTATTTAATAAAGATAGTAGTAGTCCTTTTTGTGGAATAGTTCGAACATAAAAAGTATTTACTGCTACAATAACTTAGTGGAGGAAGGTGGTAGGACTTCCCTGGTTGAATTACTTATTTTGGTTTGAGGGATATGCTTGCTAGTGAATTATAGACACAGTAAAATAAATTACCTAAATGCCAGTTTTGAAAAAAATACTGCAAAGTTATATCACTGAAAGTCTGATGTTTCTTCTTAACCGAAACAAATTAAATATTTAATCCAAAAAGGTAAAGAGCGTATGTACAACGATTATAATATTGCGTTTTTGGAATGGTTTAAAAAAAAACAATATTTTAATAGTAATCATTTATTTGCAGGCGCTCTGTCAAGACAAGCTGTACCCGTACCTGATCTTCTTCGCGAAGGGCTACGGGCCCAACAACGAGCCTGTGCGCGGATACGTACTCACGTTTGTTATCGCCGTCGCTTTTATACTTATGGGTAAGTTTCATAAATGAAATCCCAACAGAATTGGTCATGTCTGAGGTTGCGTGAAATTTTTAAACGCTGTCGTGGTATTTCTTTATAGTAGTAGTTTGTTAACGAATGCCTTAGCTGCCAACAAATTGGATTGAAATAAATGACTAAATTGATAATTATTTAGAAAAGCCATGATTTTAACGTGCATTTTGAGATTTGCCGACTATTTTCATTGATTGTGCGGGATAGTCCAGAGGCGAGCTAATCGCAGTATGTTAGAAAGTGCGTGCGTGTGATAATGACATGTAATCTGTTCGCAGGTGGTCTGAATCAGATCGCTCCGTTGATCTCCAACTTCTTCCTGGCTGCGTACGCGCTGATCAACTTCTCTACGTTCCACGCGAGTTTAGCCAAACCTGTTGGCTGGAGGCCTACTTTTAGGGTAAGAAAAGATCTTGTAGATAATATTATAATAATTATAATTACGTGCTTTCCTATAATCGCGACCCGTTCCAATTCAAATTTCAAGTATTTACAGCCGCTGGTTTCAGACACAATCAGGGCCGGATTTAATGGTGTGGAGGCCCTGGGGAAACCAAGAAGTAGAGGCCTCGAAAATTTAATGAAAAAGACAAAAAAAATTTGATTTAATTCGGTTTTCGGTATCAGATTAATTCAACGTATCATTTTAAGACGATCAACCCAGAACACAAAAAGGTTCCTTGTGAATGTGAACTTTTTATCTAAAAAATATCGAATAGTGGAGGCCCCTATTTTTTGGATGCCCGGGGCCGTAGCCCCTGTTGCCCCGCCTTTAATCCGGCCCTGGACACAATAAATCCATGGTCGGTGATACTTGTGTGTTGCAGTTCTACAACATGTGGCTGTCCCTGGTGGGCTCCATGCTGTGCGTGGCCATCATGTTCGTGATCTCGTGGATACAGGCGCTCGTCACCTTCAGCTTCCTGCTCACGCTGTATCTACTCGTGTCTTATAGGAAGCCAGGTAGGTTATCATTATTATAGTTTTGAGAAAGTAAGAATTACAAACACATTGTAGTGCAGTTCAAATAAAAACTCACTTTTAAAGACAGACGGGCCACATATATAAAGCTAAATATTGCATATGTGTAGTAAAACGGGCCAACAGCGAAATAAGAAATTCATGTTTCACCACTAAATTTAACTTTTCCTGAAACTGACTTCTAAACATGATAATCACACGTCTAGCATCGGTCACGGCTATCTGCGTCATCTGATCCTGCAATGAAATTTGCACGTTCCCAACTGCAAATATAAAATTCAGTGTTTTGTTCGTTTTTCAGCCCACAAAAACATTTTAATAAAAAGCGACACTTGCTACGACACAATAAAGTGCAATTCAGATCGCACAGCGCTAATTACCTACAGTTATATTCACCTAGAAGTTGCCTCTCTTTCTATCGCTTAACTCTTATATCTTCTGACTACGTTACGCTGACTGAATTGGCGCGACAAGACGGGCCCGCCGCGTAATTGTAGCTTCATACCTAAAACGCGGAGTGCGCCTTCTGTAGTATTCCATGCTAATATTCTTCTAATTCCAGATGTAAACTGGGGCTCCACGACTCAGGCGCAGACGTACAAGGTGGCACTAACAGGCGTCTACCATCTCAACACTGTCACCGAACATGTTAAGAATTACAGGTAGGTTTTCTGCATTACATTGCCCGTGCGTCAATATGGGACAGTCATATTGACGCACGTCAGGTTGAAGCTGACTGACACAGATATTATGCAATGATATTATAAGTAAAAAGAGGTGATATAAGTTATACGCGCTCCTTAAGTGCACGTCAAAATTACATACAAAATTACATACATTAGTTACATATCGTCTTGTCTCTTTTTCGCTCCCGATAATTACGACATGCTATCCTACTTCCACGTGTCATCTAATAATATGATATTTTAACGTTTTTATAGATCGAATATTGGACTGGTAACCTGTCTATACCTCTTTTTGCTTGCATCATTGCAGATATGCGTGACAAAGACGACGCTTCACAATACTGGACTTTTCCTATAACTTGATGTGCCATTTTTATTATCGCTGGTTATTTTAGATTTATCTTAGAGCCTATAATGTTCCTACTGCTGGGACACAGACCTCCTCTCTGTGAGAGAGAGTGGGCCGTAATGCACTACGCGGGCCCAATGCGGGGTGGTGGATGCCACATGCCTTCGAATTTTTGTTTCCAGGACATGCCGGTTTCCTCACGATACTTTTATTTGATTTATAACTACTAATATATATAAAAACTAAGAGAGAGATGACGGTATTATGTTATATGCCTGTAGGCCTCAAATCCTGGTGCTGACCGGCTTCCCGGGCGAACGGCCCATACTGACGGACTTCACCTATTTACTTACCAAGGGACACTCGCTCATGCTGTGTGGCCATATTATGCAGGTAAGCAGTTTATTTGAGTCCGACTCACACAAGGACGATTCTGTTTGAGCATGTTTCTGACATATATTTTGCTGAAAATATTCGAATTGGAACTGCCTTGCTCTGCAAGTCATGTTAGCTTGCAGTCTAAAATTGTGTTATGGCCGGCAAAAGGTCGCTAACTGTGAGGCAAGTTCAAACATACGGACATTCCAGTTGCAGTTTGCAGACACATTAGTTCTTAAAACACATCACGCCTGTATTCCGCGAAAAGTAAGGCAAAAGTCTACCTAAAGTATACCTACATTTCACCAGTTATGTTTAAGTCCCATGTAATAGGGAGCGACCCTATTGCCATCAACATTCAACCGGGTACAAATGAGAAATTGCCCGACCCGGGAATCGAACCCAGGTCCTCCTGCTCGGCAGTAGTGCTTGCGATTGCGACCAATACACCAACGAGGCCGAGGTAGTCAGTGGTTCATAGGTCAGGGTTTATTCAGCCTGGACATATCTCACTAAATGCTTTGCGTAAATTATAATTAGTATTTATTGGTAGGGTCAAGTAAGTCACCGCGGTCGCGAGGCGCTGGCGAGCCGCGCGTACCAGTGGTTCACCAAGCGGAAGATCAAGGCATTCTACTCCATCGTCGATGATGTGGGGTTCAAGGATGGAGCCAATGCTTTAGTGCAGGTAATCAATACTAATATTATTCATTCGAACGAAACTCTGTCTGTCTGTATGTTACCTTTTCACGCCTAAACCACTGAATGGATTTCGACAAAATTTGGCAAGAAGATAGATGGCACCCTGGATAAGGACATAGGCTACTTTTTATCGACATACCGCGCGGGTGAAGCCACAGGCAGAAGCTAGTATAAAAGAAGTAGAGAATTTGCCGTTTGCCTAAAAAGTATTGAGATCTAAGACAGACTCTGAACCTTTCATAATGTCCCTCATCATACGAAAATATAGATTAGCGGGATTTTCTTGAAATGGGTTCTGTAAATAAATCCATTCTGCGTGAAAACCTTATTACATTGCTTATATTTGTTTCTTAAAATTTTGAATAGAGGTTATATTAAAAACATGAAGCTCAATAATTTAAGACTTTATTTAATCTAAGACATAATCACTACAATCTCTCCAATTCAAACATCTTCAAGGCCAAGACGGTTTCTCTCTCTTGCCCATTACATCTCCATAGAGTTGGGACTTGTCCCTGAAGCTGGTCATTCTCAGGGTTTCTTGGTCGTCTAAGTACTTGCCTATAAGGAAGCCTCCAATAGGGACGGCAAACCAGGCATAACGCAGGGTGATTCCGAATACAGCCATCTTAGTGCTGGAAAGAGATAAAAATATATTTTACTAGCTGACCTGACGGACGTTGTCCTGTCAAATTGTAATAATTCATTCAAAAATTCCATTAATAACATCATTTTTAGGTTATCCCGGATTTTCTGGAGAACTTATTCTAATTATTCTTTCCCTAAAAACTTATTCGGACTACAAAGTACATTTAAAAAAAAAACTAATCACCCCAGCCATTCTCAAGTGAAATTTTGCTTTTATATATAAACATTGTCCAGATACAATTCATAACATCAGTCACTTTCAGAGTTTGACAACACCCAAAGGTTCCATTGTTTACCTTTGGCAAAACCGAAATTTGGACGAATATTTGAGCGGTCTAATAAGGGTGTGTGGGAATTAGTTTGGTATGTTGCACGTCTGTGGTAACAAAACGTATATATGCTGGTATGCTGGCCTCTTGTTCTATTTAAAACTCCGTACTAAGCTAGTCCAGCTCAAGGTCAAAGTGTATATACTGATGTACAGCTTCCTGTACGTCAATCTATTATGATATAAGTGGTAATATTATTATAAATCAATTTTCATTGGTTGTTAGTCATATTTTATTCGCCAAATTTCGGTTCTGCCGCAAGATGGAACCTCTGAATGTCGTCAAACTATAAATAGGTTGAATACAATAGTTTAGTTAGAATGTTAGACACTTAGAAATATTACTTACAGGTAGATTACACAATTGTATTATTGACAGTTATTCAGTATCTTTATTGAGAAGTTCCTTCTGTAGTGACTTCCACTTCTTAGTGTGACTCCAGTCAAGATAAATAAACGTAGCAGTCAATACAGGGAAAGATATGCTCACAAAATTACGGTTAATAAATCTTAACAACGCCATAACCTTACCAAGACAAGTGCTCGCAAGTGACGTCAATCGATTTTGGTTGACGTTTAATTTGACGTTTAGTTTGACATTTTGTTTTGACGTTTATTTGACGTTTGGTTTGACATTAGTTATTTGAATGGCCTTGTACACAATGGGCCATAGTGTGCCATTCTTATTAACGTATTACATTGTCATTGCAGGCTAGTGGTATCGGCAAGTTGAAGCCAAATATTTTGCTGATGGGATTCAAGGAGAATTGGCAAACGAGCGAAAGAAACGAAATCGTCGACTATGTTGAAGTTATGCAGTAAGTGTGTTGTTACTATATTAATAACATATCATCACGCTTGTATTTACTGAAGGGGTAAGCAGAGTTTTAGGTATAGCAGACCCATATATTGTCAGTTATGTTCTAAGCTACATCTTGGCAACAAAGCTTGATAAACCTTCCTGTAATTGTGATTTTTATTTATTTTATTTTATTTTACTTACTTTTTTTTTTTTTTTTTTTTCTTTTTTTTTTTTTTCTTTTAAATTGTAATGCATGTTACTAATATAGTTTTGAAGTAAGATGTAATACTAGCGCCCTATGGGCCTTGATGCCTGATAATATTTTTTAAATATTTTATTCAAAATTATAAATTGGCGTTTTGATCAGACAGCCTTCCAACTTGTTAGACGCACCTAGCTTCTGAAAATTCATAAGTGCCCATGTAGTTTTATGTGAAATAAAATATTATGAATTTGAAGTCGAATCTTTGTTTCAGCAAAGCACTAGACGTGCACATGGCTATCGCGCTACTGCGCGTGGAGGGCGGGCAGTACACCACAGACGCACTGGATGACGACGTTCAAGCGTACCTCTCTGATGTCAACCTGAAGGACTTGTCTGCTTTCTCACGTGAGTATACCTCCACAGAGACATGAACAGGCAGCCTAGCTAAGAACGAAGATGGCTGAATTAAGACTACGGGAGTAGTTATTGTTGTAGAGTGCTTTTTACCTCAGACGAAGTTTTAATGGATATTCTTGTGGCTTTTCTCCTGCACACCTAGCATGACCACGGTCGAAACGGGTTTTATCGACGGAAGAATAGACAAAATTAGAGACTGTGATTGCGTATCTGTCATTTTTGTCTATTCTTCCGTCGACAAAACCCGTTTCGACGGTGGTCATGCTACGCGTCTGATACGCGTGCTGGAAGCGAGAAGGTGTTACTTATAGTTTGCATTTTATGGTTTAAATTCCTATGTGTATATTTCGAGCCGTGAGCAATTGCTCCGAATATGATACTAGTTGGGCAATCCTTTCTTTAACTTATAATAAACTATTGTAAATGATTACCAAATATAAAGATTTTACGTTGCTTGTCATTCAAATCGGTCGGATTGAGAAACATGAAGTTCACGACCTGTCTAATTTGCCTAAAAACCTTAACCGAGACAAACAAATCTATCTTGCAACATGGTCATAGGCCTATTTCGACCATATCCGAAACAATTATACATAGAAAACAGTACCAAATCAATGTAATTCTTCAAATCCACACTTTTTCGGTGTATTAGTGATAACGAAATTTTCCGCTTTTCAGAATTAAATTTTAATGGGTGTTAGAAAATGAATTAGACTTATGACTAACGAATCAATTCTTCATCGGCATTAACTCATACTTTCGAACGTAGTTTCCATTTTGTTGATTAATAACTCTTTATACATTTGCTGCGAAAAATACGTAAAAAACCATTGAGCGTATTCTTCGAAGATTTCGTGAGGAAAGTTTTGAGTATGGATGCGGATGGCTAAGAGTAGGGGAAGACCAAACAAACAATCATAATCAGCCTATAATGTTCCCACTACTGGGACACAGGCCTCCTCTCTGTGAGAGGGAGTGGGCCGTAGTCCACACGCGGGCCCAGTGCGGGTTGGTAGATGTCACATGTCTTCGATTTTTTGGTTCTAGGACATGCCGGTTTCCTCACGATGTTTTCGTTCACCGTTTTGAGAGCAGTAGTGATGAAAATATTTACACAAAGTGAAGCGCCTGACTTGGTTCGAACCTACGACCTACAAATCATAAGTCACCACCTAGGCCACCACTGCTCAAACAAACAATAGAAATAAAAAAACGTTTATTGTTCAGGTAATACAGTAAGCAGGTTTACAGGTTACAATATTACCTATAGCTAGGTTACACAGAGCCCCAAACTAGACAGTTAGTCTGTATCTTGGGGCTCGATGGATGACTGTGTGAAAGATATGGCTAGAAAGGAGGTGACTACCGAGATGACGACTAGTAGAGACGAGAAGCATGCAAGAACAATACATGTTGCGCCGACCCCAAATAAATTGGAATATGGGCAGGAGAATAAAGATACTAAAAAAAAAGAATCTAGCCTTTACAACACAGACAGTGAAGCGAAAGCGTAGCGAACTTTGGCGACCTTTCGATATGACTTTAAAGTCTGTACCCGGCGGTAAATATGGCACATCGAGATTTAAAAGTTTGTAGTGCGTCGTCTCTGTCACTCATACCTAGGTCTGACAGTCTCTTTCTAAAGCTCGATGTGTCACTGTCATATTTACTCCCAGGTTCTTTACATAAAAATACGAACACATACCTTATTACCACAAAACCGTGTTTATCAGTTGTTTAGCCTAAACACTTTATAAACATGACATTTCTTTAAGGAGTTTGACATTAAACACGCGTTGAACAAGTGTCTAAGTTTTCGTGGTTAGGCCCTGAAAGTTTTATCAAGGGGTATCGTGATATCTAGTAACTGGGTGGTGGAGGGTGGGGATCAGATAGGTATTCGCTCCATGTAAAATACTGGCATTCAGCTGCATCTGGTTAGACCGGAAGCTGACCCCAATGTAGTTAGGATTTTGGGAAAAGCTAGGTAGATGATGCACTGAAAGTTTTAGTTAATTTACTGATCGCATTCGCCCCGCATACGCTTCGACTTTGCTCCTACATTTTTCAAAAAAGGCGCGTTCATTCGACGTCACGACGTATTTTCCGCAGCCAATGTCCTCTTATGTGTATCATGCAACCATCACACATCAGCTTCTGTTTAGGTTCCATGGGCGATAACAAGGAATCTAAGTCCACAGAGAGTCTCAACACGCATTCCAGAGGTGAGCCGCCATTTGTATTTTGATGTTTTTTAAACAGGGGTCGTATTATGAACTGTTGAAGCCATGCCTGCTCCGGTGATAAAAAGGGAAAGTGCTATTCGTCCAGTATAGCTGTATCTCACTCTCACAGTGGTGTTCCAGTGAGCTGAGCCTGATTTACATAGTGCGATTTAATTGCCTGTTGCCATAAGTTGAAGCAACAATTTAGACGATGCAAGTCATTTGTTTCTTCAATTTCATTACAGAACAACTATTTTCTTAATGCCCCTCGGCAAACTTCGTCTTTTGTCAGTCGTCGGATCAATTCATTTGGATTGGAACTCGGTTTAGAGCATCCGGTCTGCACCAAGTGTAAAGGGCAACTGATAGAAATCGAACGGCTGACGAAACACGAAGTGTGCCGGGGGACAATAAGAAAATAGTTGTACTGTGTATGCCACAGGCACGAAACTTGCATTGTAAATGGGGCTTTAGGATTATGGTTTAGTATGCGCCAATATTCGTGACAACTGCGGTCATGAAATGCGAGAGTGAGATGACTCGAGATTGAGCTCTTAGGAACCCTACTCGCACGTATTATGATCAAGGCTGCCAGGAACATACGCGTAAACTATAACACTTCATAATACGTACCCAGGTACCTACGATCTAAATTTCCTTTGCATACTTCTATTGTATTTAATAATACTTATTATAGGCCTACTACAGCTTAACTAAGACGTTTCCTGAGGTAACTGCGTGGTACGGGCGGGGTGTGGTGACGTGATGCGAGAACTCAGTGAAATGACAACTTATGACAACAGTCCTCCCTCCCGCACCGCGCAGCTACCTCAGGAAACGTCTCAGTTACGCTGTAGGCCTATAGACTTCTTGACTTTTGGGTAAAGTGCTTCTCCGATTCCTTAAATAAAACTGTGTGTTTTCTTTTTAACTCAATTTAACAAATATTATTGTTACAAACAACTTACTGCATCTTCTGTATATGATAGCAACTTACTGTATGATATGCGTTATTATGCCTAACCGAATCCGTTGGACGTACCTCAAACGCCTGCCTGTTTATACCAGCAAACAAACAACATAAGACATCGTTTTAAGTCACAGGAAAACTCTTTATAATATCAACGTTTATTAACGACCGGCGCTCACTTGGCGAAGTGCAGGGCAGCGCGGTTGTCAAATAAATATCTACCTTGCTGAACTTGTAATAAAGTGGATAATGAATAAACTTCCATTAGCTCGAGAGTGTATCTAAGCGGAAAAAGATGCGTGTCTCAGTTAATTTATTTTCGACTTTATTTTAAGGCAAGCAATGTTGATATTTATTTGGCAGTGACAACCGCACTGCGATGCGCCTCGCCAGATGTGCGCCAGCCCAGCCCTTACGGAACGGCCGCATTCATTGGTTAGTTCTAAATAACGCAATGAATGTTGTTGAACTGTCAAAATGAAACGGATAAGTAATAATCGGTTACGAAAATAAGTTACGCAATTAGATAGCTGATCTATGCGCGAGGAGTGCCCAATGAATGCAGCTGTCTGTTCTTAACATATGTCAGAAGATATGTCCTATATGTAGGTAGCAGTATGTCCGACGTATCGTTGGGATCACCGCAACTAGGTCGCACCGTGTCTGCCGACCCCGCAGCGCTGAACAAGGAACATGCACCCAAGGTTGATGATAAAGAAAGGTAAACTTTGGTTTTTTAAATTTATTTTTACAAGTTCAAATGAGTAACTACACTATTCAAGGTCGTTGACCCAAGAAATGAAGAAAATCGTTTAATAGTAGATTATTTACTAAAGGATACATATCTTGTGTCACGGGCGCTAGTTTAAATCCCGAGTGTAGCGAAGGATTCCAGTGCTCCCAAGCGAAGCGAGGGAGTTTAGAGTTAACTCCTGAGCGAAGCGATGACAACAAAAACAATTGCATGTTCGTATATATTTTTTTTTCGTAAAAGTTTTCATACGAATTTTTAGTAACCTGAACTAAAAATTCGTATGAAAACTTTTTTCTCTTTTTTAGTTCAGGTTCCAAATTCAAATTGACGAGCTATAATGAAATTCATATCAAAATTAAATTCAGTACAATATTATTGCCCGACCAGGGCTATAATGTCTAACTTTATGGTAGGTTTGCACGATTTATAATTGTGCATTACCTAGCAGGTGGTGTGAAAATAAGCTTTTGTGTGTAATCCTAACTCTATACTCTGTTTATCAAGTGGTGTGGGTAAAGGCATCGGGAGCGCGGTGCGTCGCGCGCTAGGCGCGTCCACAGCGCGCCGCACGTCGTCCTTCACGTCGGTGGAACAGTTCACCAAGCGACAGGCCGGCACGGTGGACGTGTGGTGGCTCTATGATGACGGAGGTAGGAATAAGATAGTTAATTGATTCACTTTGCGGAAATCCGTTTTATATTTAGTAACCTATTCCGCTTAATCCGCAAGAGTTATAAAAAAGAGAGTCAGAGTTTCTGCGTCCGGCGCTCGGAGTGGCAACACATCGTGTTCGGGTTCGCGACTGGTCAATCGTCATCCTGAGGATGCCTCGTTGAGAGGAGAAACACGTGTCGATTTCTTACAGGGTTTTTTATGACTCTTGAGGCTAAATTATATCTATTTCTATTGTATTTTATAATGGATTTCCGCAAAGTCACGCCTGAATCAATTAACTATCTTTTCGTTTTTTGTCACCTACTTTCGAAATTAAAGTTATTTTCACTTTGTAGTATGAATAATAATTCAGCTATCATCGTTTGCAGGATTTGATGCCTATCAGTAACACTGTCGGTCATCACTAGCTGGTAGTTTTTTTGCAAACAAACCAGGAAAGGTCATTTGAATAAGACAAGTGCTTTAAAAAAATGCAGCGTTACTCCTACTTGCACCACAATTACTCAATTGCTAAACGAATTTAAAACATCGCTATATTTCTGTCAATCATTTGAAGATGATAGAGACAGAAGTTGTTTTATCATCTGCCTAGCCTTTTCCTTTTTTTTTTGCCTTTTCTTTTTTTTTAGTTGTTTTATAAACGTTAAAAATAAAAATTGAAATGTCTAATTAGTCTACGAGACTAAACAACAGGCTAGAATCCCTTGGCTCAATCCATTCCCAAGCACTCACAGATGTGATCTTAATACAGGTCTAACTCTACTCCTACCGTACATATTGTCGACTCGACGCGCGTGGTCATCGTGTCCTCTGAGAGTATTCACTCTGGCCAATAAGAACACGGAGCTGGAGATTGAAGAACGAAAGTGAGTACCAAAATAACTTAATTATAAACTATTCCAACTTATCTTTATGTTAAAGTTCAACCATAATAAATAACACTTTTACACGTCAAATATCTTAAAGCTATCTGGTTACTACTCTGAGCTAGTTTATCAAGTCAAAATATGCATAAACACCGATTTTTTAGAAATGTCAGTTCCTAGGTTTTGAAATTACACAGCCGAGCAGTGTGGTGTGATCGT
This sequence comes from Lithophane semibrunnea, assembly GCA_947363905.1. Lineage (NCBI taxonomy): Eukaryota > Metazoa > Arthropoda > Insecta > Lepidoptera > Noctuidae > Lithophane > Lithophane semibrunnea. The sequence continues at coordinate 1,764,962 of OX376202.1, read as the reverse complement.
CGGATTGCCAAGTCTCTCCAGGTCTTGCCAGGTCTCGACTTCGAACCCAAGACACGCACCTCTGATTTTTCGGATTCATATCACCATCATCTGCCTGCCTTTTCCCAACTATGTTGGGGTCGGCTTCCAGTCTAACCGGATGCAACTGAATACCAGTATTATACATGGAGCGACTGCCTATCTGGCCTCCACAACCCAGTAACTGGGTAATACGATACCCCTTGGTAAGACTGGTTGTCAGACTTTCGAGCTTCTGACGACTCGTAACGACTGTCAAAGATCTACAAATGACAGCCGGGACCAACGGCTTAACGTGCTTTCCGAGGCACGGAGGAGTCTCGATAAGTAAAGATGGTCACCCATCCACGGACCAACCCCGGAAAGCGTAGCTTATTACTGCTGTTATAACTTAGCCACGAGCTCCTTTTCGGATTCATATGCGTAGTGTATAATTATCACTTGGAAACCGGCATGCCTGAGAGATATTTCTCGACGGCATGTGAAGCCAAGTCAGAGGTCCATGGGCGGCCTTAAAAACTGACACCAGGTTAGTCACTAACCACACGAAAAGAGTAAGACTACTCTGAGAAGAAACATCGAAACAAACAGATGAGTGGACCTGACTTAAAAGTTCTCACGAATGTGTTCAGTAATCGGATAGATTAAAGCTTCACGGGGCTCACTATGAAGTATTAATGCCATCATTATTCCACTGCGAGAAAAGGATGGTGCTAGCGGGCTTGAATAGCTCCGTCTCTCACTAACACTAGAAAAATGGTGGCATTAATACGTCGTAGTATAGGCGTAGCTTTAAACTATACGATTATTTAAACTTGCGTCCCGCGCAGGATGCGGGGCGAAATTCACAATCGCCGATTAAGTGAACTAACTTGTATGTTGGTTAGGTGTTCAAACAGTCGCGTGACTTCCTAAACATCAAAACAAGAGACGTGCGCGGTCGCGTACCGCGCGGGATTCGCCTCAGTTTGAAAATCCCTTTAAAACGTTTTATCTATACCCATGCTATAAATCCTCTATAAAAGTTTCTGAAACAGTTAGCTTATTGCGAACATTAAAACATCCAGTGTCATAGTAACCATAATATCATCCAAACGGGTGTTATAATGTTGTACTGAATTTCATAATGCAACTCATTAAAATAAAAGAACACTATCATTCACGAGAGTTCACTAACAAAGCAAAAACACATTCGAATTCACGTACCGCGCCAGTTTTGTTCGATATTGATATTGCAAAGAAACTTATAGAAGATTCATATCATGGGTGCTGATAAAATCTTGTATGCAACTGTAAATAATTAGGTATTAAAACACTCATGTGATTCGTGTTTTAATACCCCTTATTATATAACAGTTGCATAAATAACTATTATCTATCTATCTATCGATCTACGTTTTATCTATCTTTACTCAAACTATTTGATATTGATCAAAGTTTCTGAAACAGTATAGGATATCATAGGTAATGTTAAATAATTGTCCACAGCATGGCATCCTTACTATCAAAGTTCCGGATAGACTACTCAGCACTGAAGATGGTGGCCGACATAACGCGGCGGCCTAAAGACTCCACGCTCGCGTACTTTGACAAACTGGTGACGCCCTTCAAGTGTGCCGATGATGATACCAGTATGTATTTACTTCGTTTTAGTTAAGAAATTGGCGACTTGCTTACTCATTACGGCTGATTTCTTATTTTTTTTATTTATGAGGTTTTTGTTTTATTAAAAGAAATCAGTTAATTTTATCGCAGCACACATTCTTTCTTAGACCAGTTGTGACCCATTGGAAACAGCCCTGAGTTACGAGTTGTAGGTTGTGGGTTCGAACCAAGCCAGGCGCTTCAGTTTGTGTAAATATTTTCATCACCACTGCTCTCAAAACGGTGAAGGAAAACATCGTGAGGAAATCGGCATGTCCTAGAACCAAAAATTCGAAGACATGTGACATCTACCAAGCCCGCACTGGGCCCGCGTGGTGACTTACAGTCCACTCTCTCTCGAAGAGAGGGGGCCGGTGTCCCTACAGTGGGAACATTATAGGCTGATTATGTTTATGCTAATGCACATTCTTAATTATTTCGATTCAGATGACTAGTTGTTTTGAATTCAGAAGGTTTTCTATTCTTCGTTATTTCACCAAAGAACAATAATGTTTTAAATAAGCCTGGACCTCTAAATACATCAATATTGTTCTCAGCGGGCATAACCGAAGCGGACTTGATAGCAGCTCAAGACCGCACGCACCGTCACCTGCGCCTGCGCGAACTCATCCTGTCACAGTCGCGGTCTGCGCGCCTGGTATGTGTGACCCTCCCCATGCCGCGGAGAAGGAACGTGGTCCCCCCGGCGCTGTACCTCGCGTGGTTGCACGCTATATCGACGGCAGCGGAGAGGACGCTGTTGGTGAGAGGGAACCATGCTGCTGTACTGACATTCTATTCTTAAGCTGAAACGAAGAACGGTGTCATCGGGCTTTAGGGTACCGAAAATATTATAAGCGTAGTAGCCTAGAGTACAATATACAGTAATGGGCGGTAAATATGACGCATGAAGTTTTAGGAAAGTTTGTCTTTGTGGAGCGTCATCTTTGTCACTCATTGTTTTACTGTCTTTTTTTTACATCCATGCCGCACCGAATGGATGTCATTGGATATATCCATGCCGCGGCGAAGGGATGTCGTTGGTTACATCCATGCCGCGGCGAAGGGATGTCATTAGATATATCCATGCCGCGGCGAAGGGATGTCGTTGGTTACATCCATGCCGCGGCGAAGGGATGTCATTGGATATATCCATGCCGCGGCGAAGGGATGTCGTTGGTTACATCCATGTCGCTGTGCTAACTTCCTACTCTTAGGAATAATCGGTAATCATGTTGTAGGCGTGCTTTATGCTAGAACGAAACAACCATGCCACTTTCTGTGAGAATATGCGCTTTTATGTTTTCTAACAACTTGACAATTTTATCGTAGAAGTACACGTCCATAAAATGTATGAAAATACGTGCACGCTATAGCGATATCGTGTACGGAAATTTACAAGCGTCTTCATATATTTCCATACATTTTACTTCTCTGTGTTATCGTGATGTCGTGACGTGACGTAGACGTTCACGATAAATCGTCACGTTAGAAATTATAAAAGCACACCATGGCCCCCGATTGAATGAGTGAACCATACCATTGACATGCTACTCTTAGGATTTAACCGGTAATAAGCCTATGGTCAATATATTCCTCATTATAATACTAGGCTCGCCCCCTATTACAATCAATCAATCAATCTGCCTAGCCTTTTCCCAACTATGTTGGGGTCGGCTTCCATGTGCCCCCTATTACATGGGATTTAAAATATAAATGGCGAAATGTGGTTGTACTACAGACTACAGGTACACCTCTGTCCAACCCTTCGGGGACACAAGGCGTGATGTTATGTTATAATACTCACATCGGCTATAGAGTTGATAATACCGTCTTTATCTCCTAGAATGAAGAAATCTTCTAAGATATTATGATCCCCTGATACCTAGAAATGAAATTAATCCAGTACAAATACAACCAACTTATTATTGTACATTTTAATACGTAAATATGCTTTTAGTTTTAAAATGTTAGTGTAATTTTAATATTTAGTGACGACCTGTGTGTTTAGATAATAATATGTTATTGTAATGGTAAATACCAAATCATTCCATTGGGTCTTATGCCTCAATTGTTTTGAGAACGATATATTTTTGCACCTTTTAAGGCAACTGTCCGGTCACTAACGAGGCCGCGACTAGCTATCGACTATTTTCTCGCTCAAGAAACGTACAATAAATAGAGAGAGTTCTCGCAGTGTGCACAGTCAGCTATGAACTATTATTCCATACTAATCCTTATTATTCATACTAATATTATAAATTCGAATGTAACTCTGCCTGTCTGCCTATAAACTAACTCTGCCTGTCTGTCTGGCGTAAAAAGGTAACAACCTTTTCACGCCTAAACCACTGAACGGATTTCGATAAAATTCGGCAAGGAGATAGATGGCATCCCGGGGAAGGACATAGGCTACGTTTTATCAACATACCACGCAGGCGAAGCCGCGGGCGGAAGCTAGTATAATATCTATGAGCTATTTATTTCTTGTGCGAGAAAATAGTCGATAGCTAGTCGCTTCGTCGGCGGTGGGACAAGTGTCTAAAGTACCTAAATAAAATTAAGAATTATTGCTTTTGACTCAGTATCGTCCGAAATGGAACCGTTATTGAATTTGATTCACATTCGTGTCAAATGTTCCGAGATGACTTGCGCTTGCGGCGCGATTTTTGGCATTAAAATGCAGGTTTAATAATCTTTTGGGTGATGTTCCTGCATGATATGTAACCGTGAGTTGCCCTAATTAAATTATTAAAGACGTTATCAAGTAACGAGTTGACGTGGATGTGACGTCGATTAACCTCTTTTTCGTGACTTGACGTGGTTAATGCATTCACCTAGCACGGCCTATTTCTTCTATAATTATGCCATCTACGACCAAACGATCATTCATACTTATTGACATGTTGTTCCTTTGATGTTTGCTATACAACCGAGAGAATTTGTTAGCCCTCGTCTCACGGGCGATTTTTTTATGTGCACTGGATTTTCAACGCACTGATTAGCGCCGAGAGTTTAAAATCCAATATTGTAATTTTTTGACGCGTTGTGATGCACTCTGTTGGATTCTCAATGCCCGGCCCATCACAGAGAGTTGAAAATTCAAGGCGTGGTAAAAAATCGTCGAGTTAAAAACTCGCCTGTGCCTACCTGGGCTTTTCCGAAATTCAATTGAGGTTGCGACCGAGTATGTAATACTAATGAAAGTACAAATAAACATAACGTGTGTTGTTTTATTATTATTTAACTTTTCTAGGATAAATCGGTTGTTTTTATTTATTTATTTATATGTAGATCTGAGCTTATATCAAGATCCTTAAGTTCTTGGAACAAGCAATAGTATTCAACTTTGACCAGTGATGGAATGCATCCTCGTATACATATTTCTAAAATAATTTATCTTTAAAAAAAAATCACCTACTTATGTAATTTTTTTAAACCACCAAGATTTCCTTGATAATTAAACTAAACTGGCAACACCGTGTGCCACCGAGTACTATAAAAATGAATTCCTTACAATGTTGCCTTATAAAAATATTGGCAGATTATACATTTTACACGTTATTGACGAATATTTTGCTAATGTTGTACAATTTTATAAACATTTTATATAATATTTTTTATTATTTTTAGTAACTTGTGAGTCTCTTTACGGATTTTGAAAGTAGTAAATTTATAAATAGGAAAAATGGCCTTATTCGGCTAAATGTATTTTTGCAAGATAAATGTTGGGCTATCGTATCGTATAAATCTTGAACTTATTCTGAACCTAGGTACGTAATATATATGACGGTTATTTGGTATTGTAGTTATAGATACGATTTATCTAAAGATTGGCGTAGATTATATCAAGTATTTAATGAAATTAATCGGGAATATAATTTATTTTACCCTTAAAAAAAGTGTTTTTTGGACGTAAAGTTTTTATCTTACGATTCTGTCAATCTACGCCAGTTTTCAGTTTCATTTCCATTTAAAGTAAGATATTTTGCAGTGAAATCAAAGTTACCAATTAATGTGTGGGTTTTGTCTTTAATATGAAATCAGTGCGTTTTTATTCAATAATTTTAATGTGACTAAATTATTGGCATCTAGTTTTAATTATTTATTAATTAACATATTTTACTTTTATAATAATATGACATGTGAATATTGTGACATTATGTTTTTTTAATACATTGTTTTTTTTCTTCTAATCCCATTTATGTTAATAACATATTAGGTAGTTATGACCCAACCTCGTAATTTATTTTATTTCTAAACGTGTTATTGTACAAATAGTGTAAAAATGGATTGTGAATAAATGAGTTGAGACGATATCTTTAGTTTTTATTAACACTGGTTTTAAAGATCGTGTGCGAAAACAAAAACAAGACTCTCTAAATAGGTCTTGTTTACTGCGTTGCGTAGTTTCTGTATTTTGGTTCTCAAATATGTTTTTTGACCTATCTCGTGGAAATATTTACTGTCGAAATGAAAGTAATGTGTAGTGTATCTGTATTCTGTTTCTCCAAGTCTCCTAGTAGAGTATTACATGGTGCATAGGACATGGACCTAAGTAAGAGCCTTTAGGGACACCAAGTCTACTAATCAATGTTTCTTACCGTTAGAAGCGACAGCACTTCTCTCATGCTGAATTAGGGTTTATGCTAGGTCCTTAACATTGATAATCTGTATTGTGACTACCTTAAAACCCTTCTCTGAACTTCCACTCATGAACAACGGAGTCAAAGGCGTTCCACAAGTCTAATGTTGGAGCTTGGGTTTATAAACGTAGTTTCAATGATCAATTACTCCTTTTGTAACAAGTATATTACTAAGGTGTGAAGCTAAGAAACAACGTGCAAGTTTTTCAACGACTGGAATGAAATGATCACGTACTGTCAGGGCCAAGTTCGCTGCCGAGAATGCGATGCAGTAAGTAATTAGTACCTCTTCTACTAAGAACTCATACTCCAACAAATAACTGGCTCAAAAGCGGAACAACAAGTTAAAAAGCTGTAATTAGCACATAAATCTTTCTTCAGTTAAAGTTTAAAACAACTGTAAATTGTTTCTTTTGTATTGCTTTCAGCCCAACCTCATAATGCATTTGCTAAGCGCATTCAGTCGGACAGCACAGCATTAGCAAATACACCGTATCTATGCGATTTATTCGTTTTCTAATACCGATGGCAGAATGCAACGATTATCTCGGTGCGTCTTGTTCAACAGCGGCCGGTGGTCGAGTCAGTCAGTTCGCGCGCGCGCTTCTGAACGCACGCGTTTTCCCGCCAACGGACTTACGAAATAACACGTTCCACGCCCTGTTTTCGAAAAAGTGTGATAAACAAACTTTTTTTTAGTGTTAGTAAACTGTGTTGTGTGTTCGTGTTGAGTTTTATTTTCTTTTCTATTAGTGGTGGCACAATCCGGATCTAAGGGACAGTCTCTCGAGGTAAACATGTGACGATGTTTTTAATTTATTTTTAAGCACGTACACGATAATGCTTTGTAATTTTTTTTTTTGAAATTGAATTAATGTTTTTTTTTTTTTGAAAATGCGTAGCTGTTTTGGTGGAATGTTACATGTGTTGGTACTTGTGTGAATGTACTTAAAAGCAATTTTAATAAAACATAGATCTAGAAAGGACTGTTCCTTACCTTGAAAGTTAAAAGTTGTAAACGTTGTGCTATGAGTTATTCTTATTTACACAACTTGTCTTGTGGAATGACAATAAAATTATTGTATTCTAATATTGTTTAAAGAGTTTCATTTAGTTTCAAAGACATTATTTTTGTGTCATACCTACAATTTATCGAATGTCCTAATTATTAAATTCCAAAATTCGTATACCCAACTCTGTGAGAAGTTTTATCTGGGCATCGTTCTCAAGAATATTTACTGAGTCTATGTGTGTCATTCCCGGAGTGGAGATAATCGGGAAGATAGAAGCTTTTGTGTGCTCTTATCACTGGTACAGCTTATCATCGTGGAGAGAACTGTGTCAACAGTCATGAATCAACAAAACTTTTTGATAGTTAATCAAGCAAGAATGATTGGGGCATTTTTGGGACTAGCATTCAGAGAAAGAGGCAAACATAAGGTTTCTGATTCAGAGCCACGAATTTATCCTTAAAAAAACCAGCTTTTCTTTTTCGGGACTTAACGTTTCCTCATATGACGCTGGGCAGAATAGACCACATCGGCTCAGTTGCCAAAAGCGAAAAAAAAAGTTTCCTCACATCATTTGATTGTTTTAGATATTTGGGGCCAATTTCCTCTTGAAGTGAGCGAGCTTACTTGTTTATGAGGCTTATCTGCCTATTTTATATGCTCAAAAGCTTGGCTTGTTAAACCAATATGCATAAAATAGTTTAGGTACTTACATAGTAGACACGCAGTGCCCCGGGCTCTAGCTGGTGACATTTATTGTTAACTATAATTGAGTTGACAATGACATCTTGTTAGCCTGTATACATTTTTGTAATCCGCGTCCTATTTTCGAGTTTTCCGTAAATGACATAATATTTCTAAGGAAACTTGATGTTGTGAAGTGACTAAAGTACCGAAATAACATTTTTCGGAGCTAACTCATATTATCCACTTAATTAAAATATAACTTTGTGAAACTTCTGTAAAACAGGAATGAATTTTTGTGGAACTTGGCGATCAAATTCTTTGTGTTCCGCTTCATCTCGTAATGCCACTTATATGCAAATGTTTATTTGTGTAGGCTAACAGAGCAAAACCATAACAAAGAATGCTTGTTATAAAAAAAATACATCGAAGTCAAAACAATGCACGGAAAAAAATGACAAATAGCATCATCACATCATTAACATTCTTTTCACCCGCAAAGAACATAACTGAATCGTAATCCCAATAACTTTCTTCAAAATTAATTATCGACAAGTATTAACACTTCCTCCATCGGCATTTCAAAAGTGGGGCGGATTGCAACAAAACCTATTGGCGGATGTACGTACAGTCAATCAATAAGTTAGGTAGGTACAGGCAAAAATCCACCACCACTACATTACCAATATTCATTTTTATGAGTGCAAACACTGCTCAATACCTAATAGCATACCTGCTTCCGTGCTAGTAATAACCATTGCCTGTACCTAAACATAGATTGATGTAAAATCAGACTTCACTACCCATTACAATCATTGACAGGGAATATTAATCATTCCCAATTGCCACTATGTGACACCACTGGCGGACACTGCCTAAATTGGTTTCACAAGATGTCCTACCAACCAATGGTGGTGGAAGTAAAAACATAAAAATTGTGCATTTCAGACATCCAAACTACAAGGAAAGTGAATAATTCATCATTTAATTATTTGACGGATTCATCCAAAGTAGTTTCAATTTACCTGCCTGTATACCAATATCTTTGGGTGACTGTACTCGCAGCATGCCTGACTCATGCTGCTATAAAAGTGTATCACGGAGTACGGAACGCGCTGTATGGCATCCAATACTTGTTCTGCTGACTGCACACTGTTCCGGGCCTCGGTTCCGTTATGTCCAATTAAATGCACGCGTCCATCAGGCATCTTATGTTATTCTCTTTGCGATTTATTTATGGATCTGCAAGTTTTTTGTAAACATTGTCTAAGTTGGGGGATTTTCATTTTTAATTGACTTAAGTAATAATGTATCTGTATCGGCTACTTCATAGCGTTATTCACCACATAGCATTTAGCGATATATTTTTAACCATGCCAAGCGTTTATCTCTTGGCATTTTAAGACATCAAGCGCCAGTCGTCATGTAATGTATGACGATTATGGTGTGCCATGCTTGGGGGAGTCCAGTGGATGTCTTTTCGGCTTAACTGATGGTGATGATGATTGATCGCGTATATTATTTTCAAAGTTTTAACTACCTCGTTTGTGTCTCATAAATGAGTTCTTACTTCGTTTCTTACCTTGAGAAAGACCTAGCCTTCTTTAGATTGTGTCAATCCGTTTTGCTGTGCGGTCAAGCTTAAAAACGACTGCCTCAAAGCATCGAATTACTCTCTTTCCTGTGTTGCGTAGGTATTAAGAAAAAAACTGAAAGACAAGACATCCTTGGAAATGATAAATCGTAACTGCCTGCAGCTACGATGATTATAAGGATTTTATATTTAGATATAAGATATTAAATTTACAGGCGTCAAATCCCAAACCTCTCGCTCAACAGTCGCAGTTATCCTACCTCACTATTATTCCTACCTCAATGAACAAAAACGTTTTGTTCCGTTTTATAAATTGGCCGAGCGTGTTTGATTTCCCGCGTTACATTTTAATTGAACAAAAGTACCTAGTGACAGCGGAATAGATTTGATAATTGATCACAATTAGCGAGCGAGCTATTGTGTACAATCAGTATTAATAAAACAAACGTTTATTTACGAAACTTGTTCCATTCATCATATCCGCCTGTAACGGCTGTTAACTTTATTTTTCAGATAGGTCTTATGTAGTCTCTTGGTCACTGCGAGCTAAGATCTGTTCATCTATTGTGAAAGCTCTAGCAGCTTCCAGCTTAGTTTGATTTGAGATCGCAAGTTGTTAGCGCTCAGGATGAGATCAGATGAGATATCGGTCTATTCTGTAAAAAACTCAACTTAGGTGAAGTAAGTCACACGGTGGAGCATACGGTGGAGGTCTGCCCTGCATGGGCGGAGCCCCGCCGTGTCCTCTTGGAGGCGATTGGCGACGGTGACCTCTTGCGTCCGGCTCTGGTCCAGGCCATGGTACGGAGCGAGAGGGCATGGGAAGCAGTCACCTCCTTCTGCGAAGCAGTAATGCTCGCAAAGGAGGAGGCGGAACGCGTGAGGGAGAGGCAAAGTTTGCGCCCTCACGCCCCTAACCGCCGCCGTTGGAGACGCCATAGGCGCGGGCTTGCGGACGGCGAGCTACCCATTGCTCGCCGATTAGGACCAGGCCCGGGTCGATGGCGCGTCGTGTTCCACGCGCGCCTCAAAGAGATGTCAGCACAATTGGCGGGGTCCGCTAGGACCGATGCCTGCCAGGGTTGCGGGTTAGTCCGAAAGGGATACCGGGACCTTGGCAATAGGCAACTGAAGGAACACGGGTGGGTTTTAGTCAGTAAAAGTCTGACAAGCCCTTCCGCTCCGTCCAGAGCGGGAGAAGTCATTGGATGATTAACCACCCACAAAAAAAAAAAAACAAAGGTGAAGTAAGCCGCCGCAGGAGACGCCGCCGCGCGTCGTGTTCCACGCGCGCCTCAAAGAGATTTCAGCACAATTGACGGGGTCCGCTAGGACCGATGCCTGCCAGGGCTGCGGGAAAGTTCGAAAGGGATACCGGGTCCCTTGGCTACAGGCAACTGAAGGAACACGGATGGGTTTTAGTCAGTAAAAGTCTGACACGCCCTTCCGCTCCGCCCGGAGCGGGAGAAGTGATTTTTCATCTGATCCTAGAGATTCACACTACAACCTATGTTGACAGTTCACCTAAGTTTTAACGATAAGACTTTTCAGAATAGATCGACTGATGCCTCAGCCTATCCTTCTTTTTTGGAGAAATTTTCAAGAAAATGTCAAGACATGCATTTTCGTACAAGAACGTAATTGTTTCGATCATCATTTATTTGTTTTAAACACTACCTAACTGCGGGACAGATTTGATAATTGTGCACAATTAGCGAGTTCGCTATTGTGTAGCATCGCCCACGTGAATCTACATAACTAGTTCCTCTCAATTTATTTTAACTATTCTAGAATTATAAGCACGTAGTTTCACACAACAAACACCAACATTATTTATAGATAGTTCTAAACAGTAGACCACGACTTTGTTAGCAAACTTTCATCCCTCGTTAGACTTGTTCAGGACTTAACTACAATACCCTAAAACACTTTCTTATTACTTACACTTCTTCACCCATCATCATTCTCCTGCCCTTATCCCAATTTATTTGTGGTCAGCGCAACATGTCTTTTTATTCCATACTTCTCTATTTAGTGAGGTGCTCGTGGCTAAGTAATAAAAGCCGCACGGTCGATCCATCAGTTAAGCTACGCTTGCCGGGGCTGGTCCGTGGATGTGTGACCATCTTTACATATCGAGACTCCTTCGTGCCTCGGAAAGCACGTTAAGCCGTTGGCCTCGGCTGTCATTTGTGGATCTTTGACAGTCGTTACGGGTCGTCAGAAGCCCGAAAGTCTGGCAACCAGTCTTGCCAAGGGGTATCGTATTACCCAGTTACTGGGTTGTGGAGGTCAGATAGGCAGTCGCTCCATGTAAAATACTGGTATTCCGCTGCATCCGATTAGACTGGAAGTCGACCCCAACTTGGTTGGGAAAAGGCTAGGCAGATGATGACTTCTCTATGTAGTCGTCACCTCGGTAGTCACTCTTACTAATTGGATTACACTTCTTTCCCCATATGGAACAATAATATCTTATTACATCTTTAGTAGTTTAGGCTGTTCCTTGTTCTTCTGCCAGTCACGAAGAGAAGATTATCTTTTGTTAAATTGCGGCAATGTTTTTCATTTTCATCGGACAATATAAATTTTTGTAGCCCCATTATGTTCTCAGCTTTGGTATCTATACATATAAAGCAAGATTTTAAGTGTATCAAATATATATAAGAAAACAAGTTTAGTTTATTTAGAAGCTGTGCCATGATTCCAGATAGGTACCTACTGCGACGGTAAATGACTGCAATTTCCACGAATAATAAAAAATTGGACGTTCCGACACTTTTTGAGAGATATGACTTGTCTTTTGGCAGATTCTACTACTACTAATTTATTAAAGTTTGTATGTTTGGATGTTTGAATGTTTGTTACTCAATCACGCAAAAACTGCTGAACCTGACCCTGATCTAGGTAAGGACATAAGCTACTATTGTGGTATTACAGGCGGGGAACAAACAAAAGTTACACCATATTTCAGGTTGCAGGCGGGTTTTTTGTTTTTTAAATAATTTGTTTTATTTCAAGCTTTTTAGTTTTATTAATTTAAATATTTGGAATAAACATCATCCTGGATTGCAGAGGAAGTCGCGGGCAACAGCTCGTACTAAAGCAATCGGCTAAGCAATCGCTAATAAAGCTTAGAAGTGGTCAAATAAAGTACCGATATCCTCATATGACTTCAGTAAACGAGGTAAATCCGAATCTTATATTGACGATCATAAATGATTTCTCTGTACCATAGACACAATCCGTTGAACGTCCAGCCATATGTTTATGTTTTAACAGTAACTAAATGAAATAAGATTTTAATTAACCGCTTTAGAAACTAGGTAATTCGGTTTTGTAACGTTTTTCTCACACAGTTTTCATGGCTGAATGAAAAGGTTATCGGCGTCTGACTTTCGCATATAAACCTTTTAATTTAGCTAGTTTTGTTTAGTAACCGGACGACTGACGAGTAGAACCTATTGCATATAAAACAGAGGCTTGCACATGCTAGATTTTTATCTACTCAAGCCGAGTACCCGATGGAATTTCCCATCGGAAAAAATGACGGACTTCCATAGTTTAAACTTCCCTTTCATAAAGGAGCCCCTTTACGAAAGGGAAGTTTAAGAAGAAATAGGAGTATTTAACCCCTTTCATCTGCCTAGCCTTTTCCCAACCAATTTGGGGTCGGCTTCCAGTCTAACCGGATGCAGCTGAATACCAGTATTTTACATGGAGCGACTGCCTATCTGACCTCCACAACCCAGTAACTGGGTAATACGATACCCCTTGGCAAGACTGGTTGTCAGACTTTCGAGCTTCTGATGACCCGTAACGACTGTCAAAGATCGACAAATGACAGCCGAGATCAACGGGTTAACGTGATTTCCGAGGCACGGAGGAGTCTCGATATGTAAAGATGGTCACCCATCCACGGACCAGCCCTGGCAAGCGTAGCTTAACCTGATGGATGGACCCGTGCGGCTGTTATTACTTAGCCACGAGCTCCTATTATAGAGTATTTATAGGGTTGAATTTTCAAAAATCCTTCCTTTTTTTTTTAAGTGCTCACTTTTGTTATATCAGTGTCAGGAACTCTTGGGCAAAATTTCATGCTTCTAGTACAGCGCAGCCGTTCAGGCTGTGCGTTGTATGTCAAATTTCCAAATACATATATAATGTACCTACCTAAATGCGAAAAAAAAAGAAAAAAAACAAAGGAAACGCGAGACCTCAGTGCGTAACAAATCGTTATAGTATCTCGATCATTCACGCCCTAAAAGTATGGCGTTTGCAACGTGCGTACAAATTGATAAGATTGCGTCACTACCACGTAAATATCTTGTTTCATGTTGGTAATATGTTTTGTTAATAGTTGGTAAACAAAAGAAGCCCCATTAGGTCTACAAGAACTGCGCTTGCGATGCGATGTTACTCGAGGAACAGAGAAGATGAACATTTTGGTGTTGATGGCGACTGACGAAGTTGTCTTAAGTAGCCAGACACAGCACCCGCCTCGTCGAAGGATCCTTCCTTTTCTATAGAGGATGAATGAACTTTATACCCTGTTCCTCATACTTCTATAAAAACATAAAGTAATTCATGCCTGCCGAGGAATTTATACCCGTATTACGTTACCTTTAAACTGCAGCATAAAGCAGCATTACGATTTTAATAGGAGAATATTAAAACTGGCTTTTTTGCTGTAACAAGATTCCGAATACGTTATAATTAAAGAACATCAAATCGAACGCGCGATGATTTTCGCTGACGACTCGTAAAAATACTCGTTTTCAACTTGTTTTATAAGTACGTAAAATTAGCATTTAAGGTGATATGCTGTGTCTATAATCACGAGTTACGTGGTTTTACTGCCTACACTACACTGTTATTTTATTTAGAATGTATTGATACTTTTAGTTTAAACGCAACTTTTCAATCGGGACATGAAAATAGTGGAAAAAGGAGGTCGATGATTCGATGAATCGAAAATACGTCGAAAGTTATGCTTCGTTCAATAAATATCCTTCTAAGATCTATAAGATAAACTGGGACCAAAACACGTTTCACATTTAACTTAAGCAATTATGTGTTTGGATGTGTAACTGGTTGAGAACCTGACTGTTACGACTTCCTTAGAACCTGAGTATTTCTTCAAGTAGATTGAAGGTACTCATGCGAGGTGTTATTGCAGATTCATGTTCAATTATCTAGGCCGTGTTTTCATGCTCCGAAAGAAAATTGATGGCTGATTTCCTCCAGATTTACAGGTTGGCAATGTATTCACCTGCATCCGTCAAGCAGCAATTGCATTATATTCCAACATCAATCAAACTTCTTGTAAGTCACTTTCCAAAACAATTACAATGTTCAACAGTAATAAAAACTGTAACGTGTAATGTACTCTTATCTCTTAACATTCGTGTTGATAAATTATAGGCTCGCATCTAATGAAACGTAACAGAAAATGGTTGGTAATGATAGGTTACCAACTGTTGCGGACGCCTGGCTACTGGCCCATTGTAGACTAGTCACGAGGTGGGTACGAACAGAAGATATAGTTTAGAAAATAGTGCAGGTACCTGGCAAAGTTGGCTGCGAACCAATCATGTTAGAAAATCAAGATCTAAAACCTGAGGTCTAATCACTTTGTCTGACTGTACAAAGCACTGAATTGGTAGTACAATATCTGCTGTTATTCTTCGGGTCGAGTCTAAGCGGGTCGAGTGGGCGCAGACCCTAAATAACATTGATTTCATGATTTTGCAAAAGACGTTGGCTCGAAGAGCTTTAACTCATCATTTCAGCCGAAAGTCTTCCATTGTCACTTCGACCTGTTTTGTGCTTCTCGCAGCCAGCGGATTCCTGTGGCGTTCACAATGTCATCGGTCCACCTTTTGGGAACTCAAAATATATGCAAAATAATTCTCCCGCGGATGGCGAATAATTCTCAAGCCAAATTCAGATGACCAGCATCCATGCGTTTGTGTTGCCCGATACTTGACATATCGTGTCTTTAGACGTTACCTGTTGGAATAGAAGTAGAAAACATGCGTTGGAGAAGATAGTGACAATAAAATCAAGTCATTTATTAAATCAGGCTGAGAATCAGCGCTTTTTGAATGTCAAAATTACGTATGACAGACCCGCATGCACGCCTAGTGGTTTAGCTGGAGAGAAGAAGTGGTGCATCTAGTCCCCATGAGCACAAGAAGAAGAATAATTTGAAACTGAACGTTTTTCCAACCGAGTGTAGAAAGGTTTTCGATTGTGAACCTTCTACCTTCATTTACTAACTGGCCTCAGTAAACTGAATCGCAATTGATATTCTATTATGTTACCAGTTGCGGCAGTTGTTACATTATATCTGTTCACCGTGTCAGTAAGGTTGGCTGGTTCTAACTGCTTACATTTCTTACGTCATGTGGGCTCTGGGGTTTACTAATAACTTGTTTGGAAGATGGCGCAGTTTCTTTCTTCATGTCTATGATTTGTTTTTATTTTATGTCGTCGAGCTTCTTGTTTCGTAATGGAAAAGCAGGTTTACCCTCATCAATATAGGTTTAAGAAGCCGAGGTCCTATGTTGCTTTCTGGATTACTATCTGCTCTATGGGTGTTGCTATTACTCCAGTATAGTAAATTGACCCGCGGCGTCGGCGTGGCAACACGTCGTTCGTGACGCGACTGGTCAATCGTCATCCTGAGGATGCCTCGTTGAGAGGTGAAACACGTGACGATTTCTTACAGGGTTTTTTATGACTCTTGAGGAATAGTTAAGCGGAATAGGTTACTAAATATGTATATCAACGTCTATTGTATGTTATTCCAGATTTTTCAATATTATCTTATCCTTTTTTATTTTCAAAGCAAAACTCTTAAGAATGGCCATTTCAAACATAAGACAGGTTATAGTAAGTATAGTATTTGCGTGTAACTACATGTTCATTTAAAAAATGGTCTACCAGGGTTTCATAATCATTGCGTAGAGATAATTGCTTTTTCACATCCCTGTTGTGTTTACTCAAGAATTACGCATATAACATTGTATCTTTATTATTTCTGGCAAACCTGTTTTTAATTGTTTTGAGTCTTCGCGTTTTAAAATAATTGTTCAAGTTCGTCGAATCGATTACCAGAACCCCCGTGACGTTTTTGACATGGAATCCTAATAAATCTTTTGTTGGCATTTAAATATAATTAAGTATCATTTAGAGGAAAATCAGTATATGAGGATTGTTAGGTCCTTACTACTTACTACCAAGTGTTGCTCTCAGTTTACAGCTTTTTCATGTCATTATCATGAAGTTGTGTACATCTACTTGACATAATTTACACAGAAGGAAGATCTTATGTTATATGTAGGAATTGTTAATATGTACTTAATTGTTGTTCCTAATTAATAAATAACTAAAATTCTGCCTTCTGAATTCAGTAGACTCCAGCTTCAATTTTCAGGTCTTTTCTTTAGGTGATTTACTTTTCGAATACATACAACTAGATAAATAAGCAAGTGCGTAAAATATTAATATTATATTTTAGAATATGCACAAAAATGTCTCGAAATACCTACCTAAAGTGAAAACCAAACACGAATCAAGTTTCGCACATCAACATATTTTACCTACTATCCACAAAAATTATGCGAAAACAATAATTTTGGATTCATCATCGATTGTATAACTAGAGTTGCGCAAGCTATGGTATCGAATCGATTAGAATCGGCCGAGATTCGGTATCGATGTGCATGGCGGTTCGACTTCCGTTCATGGATTTTTGTGGGATATTGACATGGAAACACACATTACTAACGATTGACGTGTTAATGTGGGCCTTAGAAGCACGTATTGTGAGAATTAAATGGTGAACTTGGAGAATGATTCACGAAGTAATTATGAAGTGAGTTGATTGTGTTAATGGTGTTTATCAAACTAACGGTTTTGATAATACATATATTCATGCATGAAGAAAAAATGACTGCCCAAATGCTTAAAACCGAAAATGACGAGAATTTATATATCAAAGTATTTAATCACCAGCTGTAAATGATAAGAAAATTACAAGTAGGTAATTGAACCCGGAAATAGGACATCAAGCGAAAATTATACGAAAATGAACCAAGTACCTACTTACCTACTGACATTCAATAAACTAACAATATTATTGTTTGTAACACAATGAATGAATTAACGAACACTACGATGCAACTGAACAATAACAATAGCGCGTAGTTGTTTAATTGATGCCACGTGTATTGAATAATCAATGTCTTTGATTACACCTGTCGTAAGCATCGCCATAATGGGATACTAGGTGTGACATAATTGATAATAGTGGGTCATAGAGGGAAGGTGGGTCAGTGGCGAAGCTAAGTTCCGGAACTGGCTGATAGTGAAAGTTATTCGTGTCCCAGTCTACCAGAAAAGATTTATATAGAAAAATCCATAAATAATTCAGATGGTCACCATCCCGCACCCTAATTGCGTATTACACGATCAATCAGAATCGGAATCGGTTTGTAACAAATGTCCAATCCATTGCTTCTTAAGTTCGAAAAAAAATCAGCGCAGCAACGTACCTAAATAACGCAACGAATGTTGTTCAACTGTCAAAATGAAACAAATTAATCTTTATCAGTTACGAAAATAAGTTACTTATTTAGATAGCAGAAAATTGTTATGCGATTTTTTGTATTTGACCGGATTACTTTTATAGCCGCGTTCTCACCAATTTCACTGGATGATAAGTGATGATGCCGTCAACGATGGTGAACGCTTGGCAAGTAACCTATTCACTCGAAACTCGAAACCCAAGATATATCTTTATCCTTACTGAAGTTTTCGTACTATTGGTAGGTACTACTCGTAAAAACTAAATAAAAACAGTATGAGTTAATTTAAGTTTCTACTTAAATAAGCATCTTACCAAAGGACAGATGCTTAGACATCTTTTATTAAACCAATTTTAAAAGCATGTGTTACATGGGACATAAACAAAACTGTTGAAATGTGGATTTACTATATGTACACTGCCTAACTCTTCGGGAATTACAGGCGCGGTGTTATGTTTTAAAAGCATGATCAAGACAGTAAATCTAATACTATACAACATGAATTAACAAGATTCCATGTAAGGACCTTGAGACGAACATGAATGCAGTTCAAGCAGCGGATCGTAGATGCAATGAAACGCTCTGGGAAAACCATTGTCACACGCTCGGACAAGGATGCGAAATTAGGTGGCATATTAACTTGTGTTGCAACTGCTTATTTGCTTCATTTATTTTCTTGTTATTTCTTTCGTAAGTGGTATCTGTTGAGAATATGGCTTCTGGTTTTCTAGCTGCGAATCAGTCCCATTTTCTTTTCCATTTTTATTTTGGGTACCTCTGGGCATTCCCTGGTCAAGCAATCTTCTAAGAAATAGCAAATATTTTGGCCTTCTACTATATTTCACCTATCTAAAGACGCGTTACGTTTTCATTAAGTTTTCTCCATTTTACCTTCAGAAATAAAAGACGTCATCTAAATCTGCATTTCTTGCTTTTTAATCACACTTTTGACAGAGTTTGACATTGAGATTTGAGTTTGGTTTGCAAGCTTATTTGGCATATTATAGAAAAATTGGTTACCACTACTTTAAAAAACCAGCCAAGTGCGTGTTGGACCATGCACAATGAAGTTATAGTAGGAATGTATGGGAGAACATGTTTTTGCAACTGCAAATATCAGTTGGTCGATTAATTAGCTAAGTAGGCTACTTAGCTGTGATAGTTTTCCTTTTAATTTCGTTTTATATAGGTACTTACTATTGCCGGTCTACACTATGTGGAGGTCAGATAGGCAGTCGCTCCATGTAAAATACTGGTATTCAGCTGCATCCGGTTAGACTGGAAGCCGACCCCATCATAGTTGGGAAAAGGCTAGGCAGATGATGATGATACTTACTATTGCCGTGAGTTTTTTCACATATCCAAAACCAACCATTTAGCTGGCACGGGGGGGGGACACTTGACTCTAACAAAAAATAGCACTTTAAAGCTTAATATTTCGCAAACGGATCCCTGAATCCAAAACCCAAAACATGGGAAGGACGCGAAAAAAAATAGGGAGGTACCCCAAAAAAAAAAAACCTTAATATTTTAAAAACGGACACCCCTCACCACGAGACAGATTAGAAAAAAAAACATCCCCACTGTAGGGGAGGGGAAGTATCCTAAAAAAATACTTTTTTATGATTATTTTTTACCACTTTTGTCAGCGTGATTAAAATGTATACGAATGCCATGAATTACAGCTTTCTAGTACTAAAAGTCTCTGAGTTAAGTCGCGGACAGATTAAGGGTTCCTTGTTAATTACGGAACCCTAAAAAGTCTACCACATAATTTGCTCATTATCTGCACGTTTTTCTACGGCAAGTACAAAAGGAACTTCAACAATAGCCAAAGCTGAACACCTGTAGTAAGACAGAACTGATTGTTACTACTAATGTATTTCACTTACCACGTACGTTTACGTTTGCTTATCGTTCTCAAGGCTTTTCATTTTTGTTTTAATGTTTCTTTCATGTCTGTCGTTATGCTGGTGATTTTAATTTATGTAACGTGCATAGAATGTGGGAAACTAAGACGTATAGTTTTGACTACGGACATCCGGGGTTTTGAATATGTAGCAGCGACAATTTTAGAACTAGTTTTAGTTCTAGGTGGGCAGCTATCTGGTTTTGTCGTAGGAGCATTGTTTATGTTTCTTATGTTTTATTTATCTCGTTCCTTCCAGTCCCCAGCATCTATGTTTTGGTAATCGTTTGCGCTAATTTAATTGGGCATAAGTTTTCTATTGAATTTTTATAAATGTTCGTTGTTTTAGTGTAAACAACTAACGTAATTATAAACATTGAATACAAACGTATAATTGTTCATAATTGACTCTAGGTAATCCACACTTCGTTTGCTCCTTTCTGTATTGATCTCCTTTGCGACATTCACCTTCAACATTCGATTGTTGTCGGACACAAATTCTAATTGTCCTCTAAATTCAAATATCAGAACACAATCCACTCCCTGACCTGCGTCAACTATGCTATCGCACAGATGCCTCCGCCCGCACCGTGCCGGCCCGTGCCATACGCCTGTAATCAATTACATTACACTCTTGTAGGTAGTACCCACAGTAATTACATCCAAATGAGGACTTTATTACGGATTAAGGTCATGGAGTAGAGGGAGAAACCAAGGTTGACCGACTTCAAGGTGAAGAGGATTGTTATTTTAGATGAGATTGTTTTGAAGGATGATACTATAGGAAGGAAGTGTTCACTGAGATAATGGCTGATATAGATATTGTACTCTTCTGGAAGAAACGAGAGAAGACTTCAAGGGTCAGCGCATTGGGTACCGGCTGAAATGAATTAAGACAAGGGCAACAATATTTCCGGCCCTTGCCTTGGTCCTTTTCCTAATTGATTTGGGGATGATGATTAAATTTTTGGCCACAATCTGGGTCATTTCATCTTGCTTGATCCATAATTGACAAATCTAATAAATTATCCTTTGATTTCATCCGTCTGTCGAAGCACTCTCTGTTATGAAAACTAATTGGTTTTCATATAGAATATCTGTCGAATTTGGCTTCTACTACGCTTTTCTGAATTTCAATGAAGAGTTCTATTTTATAGGCACTACCAAAAGTAACAATCCATTTACCTTGCACAGTTGCAGGTCTTTTAAGCTTTATTTTCTAATAGAAAGAGCTGAATTGAGGGAAATTGATTTTGTATGGCGCTGAGAGATGGGTGAGATAGGTTATCAACCGGTGTGACTAGTTTCTCGCTGTCACTTAATTCAATCTTTTAATGCAATACGTGCCTGCGCTCTATTGGTATCACTTTTATACCGTTTAGGTTTTATAGGTTCCTTAAACGGAACAGATCTTCTCTGCTGGTTATTTCACTCATTTCTGATTGAATGAGAAGTTTCATTAGGTACTATACTGTTATCCGAGTCTTCAATTTTAGAATTAAGTACACTGTGATAATCAGTTTTTGGAAGAAGTCAATATTTAAGAAAAAAATAAGTTTCTGGTCCTTACGCGACATCTTTATTATCTACCATTTATACTGTTATTCGACTCTGCAATTTTAGAATTAAGTATACTGTCATAGTCAGTTTTTGGAAGAAGTTTATTTAAAGTTTCAGTATCAGGTCAGTATTAAGTTTCAGGTCCTTACACGACATCTTTATTTATCATCTACCATTCCGACATGATTACTCAGTTTACTCACATAATTAATTTCATACAAACTTGATAATTCCACATAGCAAAGGGGTTCCCCCTTCATTAATTTATAAGATGTTAAATATTATAGATAACAACATCATCAATACCAAGTCAATAAGTCTTCAAAAAAACTTTTTTTAAAAGTTTATTCAAGTTCTTTAGCAACTATTTTTAAACCAACTTGACGAGTTTTTTTTTCATAGATTAGGTTCTTTGCAAAAACTGTCCATTAAGGGGGATGCGCTAGGGTGGCCCGCGAAATTTAAATTTTCTTACGTTTTTTGCAATTTGCAGGTCAGTATCAGGTTGTATGTTGATCTAAATATTATTAGCGCTCGTAACAAATATGGATTTACAGAATTATAAACATTAAAATCAGCAATACAACTCTCTAAGCTCATGAAAGTGTATTGAATGACTATTTCATGAAATCATGACATTTGGCACTTTCATGAACTTAGAGAGTTGTATTGCTGATTCTAATGTTTATAATTCTATAAATTCATATTTGTTACGAGCGCTAATAATATTTAGATCAACATACAACCTGATACTGACCTGCAAATTGCAAAAAACTTAAGAAAATTTGAATTTCGCGGGCTACCCTAGCGCATCAACCTTAAATGAATAATTTCATGAAGTCGCTAGTTTGACTTCAGACATTTTTTATTACATAAACAGTTCCCGAATGATAAATACAAGACTGCTCTATTCATTATATTAAAGTGTTCTACTTAATGTTAATATCGACAGATGTTTTTCTTGTATTACAATAATTAAATTTTGAAGTATTGGCAACGGTATTGAAAACTCCAAAAGAATACAAAGCCAGAAAATTGTAGGTTACAAAGTTGCAATAAGCAATAATGATAACTGACAAAAAATAGGTAATCTGAAATGGCGACTGGCCATTTGGATAACGGGACGCCGATGATGAAACAAAGGTGTAGGTACTGTAATTTGGCATCGTTTTTCCAAGCAATACTGCTCAGGATTGCCATGATATCCTGGTCAATCTTGGACTAACTAACATCATCATTATCTCATCCTTATTCCGTGTGTATTAGGGGTTGGTGCTGCATATCTTTTTCTTCCATACTTCTCTAGTCGTCACTCAGTATTTACCCCATTTCTAACCATATCATCTTTAAACACGGACTGTGTTTAAAGATCCATAGTTTCTTTGGTCTTCCCCTACTCTTATAGCCATACGCATCCATACTCAAAACTTTCCTCACGGAATTTTTCACATGTCATCTTTGGCCTAAAAAAACATTTTTATCTAAACATACAGAGAATCTTACCTTTTCAACGGGGGGTGAAGAGCTTTCCTCTTGTTTCTCATATATTTCAAATAATACAGCAAGTAGAAAAATAAGCCTCTATATTTATTCAACCAATGCGTGTTTTTTTTGCTATAAACTGAATGAAAGAGCAAATTGCGGGGTACACAATGGATCTTTGTGTTTGAAACATAAATTGATTTAATTACACATACAAGTGTCTATCAAATCGTGGAAAGGAACCGTAGATTACCTTGTAATGTACCAGTAAAACAACTGCGGGCCTAAACTTCTGAAGGCGACTATAGGAGTATATCAGTAGGAAGTGATCATTGATTCGCCAGCTTTAATTTAATTTAATTAAGAATCATCTTATTGAACTGCATTAAAAAACCGTTACGAGTGATGATGAATGTACGTATGATAAACATACGCCCTGGGAACTTTGAAGAGTCACACTTGAAAAGCAGGATAATCTTCCACAACGGAAATAACTATTATCTTATTTATAGCTTGGATCAACACGAAAGATGATATAGTAATCTATTACTAAATTGATGTTGGTAGCTGCAAATTTTATTTAACACAGACTGCCGGTTTCCTTGCAAGTGCAACAAAGAAATGGTTTCCAATAAAATTGGTATGAAGATTTTAATTTCGCGAAATTCGGAAATAAGTCACACATCATGGATGATTGAATTAACAGTTGTTTGCTAATTAAGTGCACGACTAGTTTCAATGAAAGTGGAACTTGACGGAAAAAGGAAACACCAGGAGGAAGACGTTCTCACATATCCTGTATGAGTCGTTGATAGACCGTCACATTCACTACTAAACGGCGACCTCATTGAAGTTTTTGCTGCCACCAAAGTGTCTGCAGCAATTTTTCTACACATTCGCTGTTTACACTCAATAAAATGAGCAAACCAACATTAGGTTTGTTCAAAACACTTCAAAAAGAAATGTAGCAATAATTATAATAAAGTAAATGACAATAAAAATTAATTAATTGAGCTCTAAATCGTGAAGCGCAATATAAAAATAAAATGTACCTGATTGTCAATTTGTTGTCTATGGCTGATTGACCGTAGAGGTTATTTATGAAATGCCATAAAAAGTATGAAGGGCGTTGTTAAGAAAATCTGTTTGAAAAGAAAACAAGTAACAATTGAATGGTTGTGTACGTGCGAGACATGTCTACCTGTGGGCTAAAAAACTACTGATGGGGTCCCATTCAAAGCTAGACATCGCGGCAGACAAAGCTGAAGATGAAGGGACGAACTTGACCTACCGAAAGTACTGGCCCGCAATGGCAGTGGACAGACGTGTGTAGAAAAAGGAAAAGGGAGGCCTTTGCCCAGCAGTGGGACATTACAGGTTAAATAGATATACAGATAGAATGAGCGTGCATAACAACGATCTTGGTTAGCGATCATACACATTGGTCCTGACTAAATAACATATTTATTTTATTTTTTATATGAAACAATTTCAAATTATTATTAGGTAAAATATATACATTTAAATTGGGTAACTTATTATACTACTTATTTTATAAAATAAGTTACTCAATTTAAATTTTACATAAAAATTGGAATAGATAATGATGATATGACATTTGTTCAGTTTTCGTACATGGATTCCTGAATTTCTGGTACACGCGTTTTACTTCGTGGAACTATAGCGACGAGTCGTGTGGGTTCAAAAGTTCAAGAACGTAGTATGAAAGGCATTAAGGTAATGTGTCTGATCGAACATATTTATATGTAGGTAGAGGCAGGTCATTAGCCATCGTATGTTAATGCTAAAGTTAACAGTTACAGAGTTGTTTTGACTGCCCGTCCACTTGTTTTAAAAATACACAAGTAATTGTTACCAGTTGTAGAACTAAATGGTGAAGATTTCGAAGTTATTCGTAATTATCATCAACATTAATATCTTGCCTCTATACTTATTTATTTGGGGTTGGCGCAACATGACTTTTTCTTCCATAATTCAAACTGATTGGTACTAAAAACGAGTATAAAATCACAAAAGCAATTCTGACTATAAAAACAAACATAACGCTTCGGTGTATTAACAATCAAACACAAAGATTAACACAATCAGGTGTTAATCTCACGAGCGCTTCTTAGAAGACACACTACAAAAAATACTATAAAAAAGACATACTATGTCGATTTATTCGCGTGAATCGAAGGCTCCCAATTTATTGAAACAAATGATGATGAAAATTGTTTTTCTGATGCTGTGTCTGATGAAGCGTAGGTTGAAGAAATCATTCGGTCTTCAGTACGCCGTGAAGGTGATGAAATAACTAAGGTAAGGTCCCTTTTTTATTAGCTGTCATAGGTTACTTGAAATCAGTGTGACTGTGTGAGTGATTCTCCACTCGGCTGCGCGTAACGAGCTACCCGTGGCCGGAGATTTAATAAAAAAGTAAATTAACTACGATTGTTGTTGCTATAGAAATGTAAGAATGCTTTTTACGGAGTGATAAGGATTGTGTAAATGATTATGAAACTAGAAGTGGACAACAAGGTGAAGAAGATGTTACAACTATGGATGAACTCGATGGTCATACTGTTTTTGTATCTTGGACTATGAGGAAAACCAATATCAAAATTGTTCACAAATAATGTATTAATAAATAGATATCTCTCAAAGAAAAGACGCGAAACATTGCGACGTTAGATGCTAACTGGGATGTTTTATAAATCGAGCTGTTTAGTTGGTAGTACTGGTAGAATTTTCATGTAAGTATATTTCATTCTCAAATTGGGAATGAACTATGCGCAGGATCTGATTGTTTCGCATCAGAACATGATAGAGATTGAACAGAGAAATAATGTATGTATTATATTTTACCTGACAGTAAGATACTAATAAAAGCCCATCGTAAGATGGAAAACCCCAACATTGGTTTTTAAATGTAGACAACAAAAATATGTATTTGCATAGGACCTTGATTTGCACTTTACCTTTGTATCCTTTGTTATTTTTCTCTTATTCTGAACCAGTTTTGTCTCAATCTGACTACAGAAAGTATCCCGACCGAAGTTTAGGATTCTTCATACAGTTTTCAGGAGAAAATTCGGACAACTTTCCAAAAACTGCAACGAGGTTTCCGATTAGCATTTCCATAACTCAATGATCTCTTGTTTCAAACAACGGTTGTATTTATAAAAACAGTTAAAAGTCATTGTCGGTACATCCTTGTACATGATTCATGTATTGCTCAGTATGTTTCGGGTTCAGTGGGTCAGTCACTGGCCGGGAATCGAACCGGTCTGAGCAGTACTCCACACCTACGTGCAGTTTCTGATGTTTCAATGTCAAGATGGATATTTATGAGTGGATTTTGATATTTACTTGCTATCTATTCAGTCGGCTGTTTTTTTGTCTATATCATCACGGTGCATTGCTGCTAGTTCGTTGTTTACTTACCTAATTACTTTTTCCTGGCCCAAATGTTAGCTAAGTTCTATAACGTGTAGCTACCTCGTAGTTCTCGATTGCCTACCGTTTCTTTTTTCTGTCAAGAGATAATACAGGGTGTAAAAAGACCCACCACATAGTCGTCCACTACGCATTCTGTACATCAAATTAAGTAACATTGCACAAAAATAATTGCTGAGAAACGACTTTTATTTTTGGTGTAAAAAGTCACGCACGCAAGTTTGTGTTTATGGGTGCATGCAACGGTTCAGGGTTAGCGGGGGTATTTAAAATTAAGTTATAACATTTAAAACTTGCTTTCTTTAAAAAACTTATGGAAAAGTTGGAACTTTGACCTTCAATATCGCCGTAACCAGAAGGTTCCCAGGTATGGTCCAATAATAAGTGACTTTCGGCTTCGTTAAGTGTCTTTTAAGTCCCGATTTATTCTGTGTCCTGTAAATTATAAACAGGTAAACTCTAGTATAATTTTAAGTAAGTCTCGGCTCCTTGGGATTCCCTCGGTTAGTGAGTCTGCGACCTACAAAGATCTGCTATGATAATATGGTGTAACTTCCTTACAAGTTAACAAGAGAGATTATAAACATTTCCTTAAAAAAAAACCAGTTTATTTTAATTATCAGCTCAAACCATGTGACGGATGTGTGCTTTACGAAAAAAGTAAAAGTTTTGGTTTATATAATATCTTTATTTTTATGCATTAATTCAAATCCGTAATGGAAATCATTGATCTTAATTTTAAGGATATACTTTTACTTTTAATTGGATACAATCATAAGAATATTAAAATTTTGAAATTACAAAAAATGAAGATATTTTTGTATGATTTCTGGTTAAAAGTTATCATTTGTTGAAAGATAAGTATAAAGATTTTAGATCACTGAGTAGGCTACAGCCACAGCAGTGATAGCCTACTGTTGTGACCGTCAGACTG
Organism: Lithophane semibrunnea; assembly: GCA_947363905.1. NCBI lineage: Eukaryota > Metazoa > Arthropoda > Insecta > Lepidoptera > Noctuidae > Lithophane > Lithophane semibrunnea. Next base: position 1,737,428 of record OX376202.1, on the reverse strand, counting down.
CCAAGTCATAGATCTCGAGTTCAAACCCAAGGTACGCACCTCTGAATTTTCGGATTAATGTGCGTTTTGTATAATTATAACCTACTTCAAAAGCGTTGAAGGAAAACATCGTGAGGAAACCGGCATGCACGTGAAGCCAAGTCAGAGACCCATGGGCATGGAAAAAATTCTGACACCAGAGGCCCTAGACAAAGTGACAGTCTATCAGCGATAACGATGATGGAAAAGGCAAAAATGTATGGGACTGACATAAGTTATCGGAAAGCTTATGTCAATCCTGTTGAAAGTCGTTGTAGAAATACGAAACGCTTTCGAAGCGATTGTCACTTGTCTAGGCCCTCAGAGGTCCTAGGGAAAGTGACAGTCTATCAGCGATAACGATGATGAAAAAGGCAAAAAAGTATGGGACTGACATAAGTTATCGGAAAGCATAAATGTCAATCCTGTTGAAAGTCGTTGTAGAAATACGAAATGCTTTCGAAGCGATTGTCACTTGTCTAGGCCCTGAGGTTAGTTACTAACTACACGAAAAAGACAGAAAGACAATGCTACAAGCTTTAAAGTATCATAGAACAAGCAGACACATAAATTGTTGTTTACAACACAGGTAGTAAACAGGCACTTGCAATGGAAACCCAGGTAGCAGTAATTACAGCACAAGTGATGTAGTTAACCTGTAACCTATGAACGTAACGAACCCTGAGCGTTTGCACTTTTACTTCCGCGAAATTGTAACACTCTGTTAAGTAGCTTTATTAACATTATTTATGCTAAATGCGACTAAAAGAATGATGAATAAATATGTTGAAAGAAGAAGAGGGAACGGGAGACTGAAGAAAAGATGGATTGCGTTATAGGAATGATATACAAGGTGTTAGTTTAAACACCGTTATCCTTGAAACCAGTGGTTTGGTTTCATTTATAGAACGTAAAATCAATGGAAAAATACAACTTTTTTTTTAAAAGAAAATCTTCATTTTTCCACAAGAATATTTCACCCTACACACAAGGGCAACGAACTTGCCTCTCAACACGGCGGCCGGCGGATGGTGGGGGCGGGCGGGCGCGCAGGACTATACATGACCGGCCGTCAGCTGTTTCGCAGCTCTCTCGAACGCGTATCCATCAGTATCGGGACATTGACAGATATTTACTTTTTAAAATCTTTTAATGAAAATAAGGTTTTTTTTTGTTGTTACTGGGTCATTTATTTTTATATTTAAGTCAACTACCTACTACTTAAGTTAACTACATGGTTTGAATGACAACGGTGTTTACCCTTGCATACTGTATAAATGAAAAGGGAGTGACTTATAAGGTGGTGGCTGACAGGGGAGAATGGAAGAGAAAACTCATGTGGGGCAGTCTTGGGACTGCCGATAAAAATGAAAACTACGTAACTAGTTAATACACAGTATACATATAGCTCATGGGAAGCGTGCGGTGACGATGACGCGAGTTTCACGCTTTTTGTTCACCCAATAAGTACACAATCATTCTATATACACAGTATATATATAGCTCATGGAAAGCGTTCGGTGACGATGACGCGAGTTCCATGATTTTTGATTACCCAAACAGTGCCTCAACGCGCCTAAAGAAGTTTTCACTTCAAAAAGGTTTAGGGATGGCTACATAATATAAGAAACTTGGGACAAAAGCAGAAAGAAGAAGAATAGCTTTGTTTTGTTCTAGTTTGAAGGATATGATCGCAGTTACGCGAGCGCCGGCGCCGTTATAGGCACATGACAACATGAGGCTCAGTCTCTGGGAGGAAAATGCAATATGATGTGGACAACACGTCTTTCAATCTTGGACGCATCCATTTTGGATATGTGATCTGAGAGGTACCCTTTTGGAATTGATAATAATAGGCAGTGATTCCAGTTGATCGCCAGTATCGCTTAAGAAAATAGACAAAAACCTGTCAATCTAAAAATATCTAATCTAACTAATATTATGAACGCGAATGTTTCTAAGTATGGATGGATGGATGTTTGTTACTCTTTCACGTAAAAACGGCTGAATGGATTTGGATGAAATTTGGCAAACAGATAGTTTGTAACCTGGATCAATACATAGGATACTTTTTATCCCGATATTGCCATGGGATCGAGACTTACGCGGGTGAAACCGCGGGCGCAGCTAGTCTTATCTAAATATAATCTAGAAATAGTGTGGAAGTGTTTGAGTGTGAACTCTGCCTAAGTATTCATACTGGTTTTTGTCCCGAGAATGCAAAAATCACCAACAAATACACCTTGAACTTTTTGCATGATCATTATTTTCGAGATAAACGTTATTTATACTCAGAATAACAAACTCTTTTTTGTTTTGTGGAGCTATTTTATCTTCATGACACTTTTAAAGGTTAAGATATAAAATGTAAAAAAATAAACAGTTGGTCAAATTATTCGCATCGAGCAAAATATTAAGAATTCACCTACTTTTGCCCAAATTATTCATCAGACAATTAAGTTTCAACGAGCCGTCACACCTAATTAATTTGATTCGTAAAATCGTATTATTTTGTCTCAATATTTCGTGAAAGCTGTTTTCCACTGACATTTATTTTATAAATCAAATAAAGTAAAATTAAATCTCGGTTGCAAGGAGATCGTTACTCCATTTAAATACGTACAAAAGACCCTATTACGTATTGCTAAATTTGTCATTGGTGATTGCTATTCTTGTTCGTAATTGGTCTACTAAACACCTTGATACACTTTACACAATAGAGCTGGGAACCGAACTTTTTGCATCTGCGGTGAACACTAAAAGTCATATCAACCACATCTCCCTAACACTATAATGAACTTTATAGCTTAAAAAGTAAAGTTTACAATTAAATGAGTGTTGTTGATAGGAATTGTTACTATGGCGTGTTAATCTTAAACGATTGTCTTGGCAAAGAAAGGATAAACTAGTATTATTAGGCTTAATTCATTAAGTCCTCAATGAAAGAATGAGTTGCAAGTTGCAATTATACATAACAATGATTTGACGCAAGATAAAATCGCGATAAAGGGTTGTCCCATTGATTTTTAAGTTGCAAGTTGCCATAATTGGCTTATGGTTTTCCCATTGTGAAATAAAACAGGAAATCAGCTTTGACACTAGCTTGATTTGGTTTTGATTAGATACCTCCCATCATTACTCACTTTCTCAATAACAAACGTTATTATAAAAAACGAAAGTACAGGTAGTCGGAAGCCCAAAAGTTCAAACCAGTCTTACAATAACCCAGTTAATGGGTAACTTGATTCGTGTACCCAGTAACTGGGTTGTAGAGGTCAGATAGGCGGTCGCTCCATGAAATATACTGGTATTCAGCTGCATCCGGTTGAGATGGAAGCCGATCCCAACATATATAGGCAGATAGATATCACATCTATATTCCTCAAAGGTTTGGGCAGAGTTGCATCTATAGTACACCCATTTTTTTAATAATTTTCCTACAGACAGTATAATTAACTAGGTTATTATTATTTTCTAGATTTACAAAATAAAACATTTTTTTTTTTGTGCCGATCACAAATTATACGAAAACTAGATAATTATAATAAATAATAAATAATAAATGTTTATTTTCTAGATTGTTTTAAAAATGTTTTACGAATTAAACTTAGGCTAGTTTTGAGTACAGTCACGGACTTTAATTGATGAGCCACCTGGTACTGTTCGCATTTTAGCTGTGTAATGCAAATCGGGTTTATTCGGTTCCCGACACGCAAAGTCATATGTCTTCGTATTAGAAGAAGAAAATTATATTTCATATCTTTACCGGTTGGCTAACCTGAGAGCAGAACTACAAACTTGACAGCAGTGACTACTCAAAGTCAACCAATTGCAGGTCTAGCAACAGTAACCTAGCAACGATAAACAATTGTTGCTAGGTTACTGCTGCATAGTAACGTTAGCGTACGTAGAAATTCTCTGACATCGATATTTCAACTGTCACTGTCTTCAGTTAAGTTTTCATAATTATTGAGTTAATGAGCTATGATTCAAAGGAGGTCAGTATCAAATAGATTGGATAAACTTAATGCAACATTGTATTTATTTTTATCATTAAGAACTTATTAGTCAACCTCTATGGATAAGACTATTTCCGATTAAAAGTAATTTATTTGTCATCTTGATATTTCAACTGTCACTGTCTTCAGTTATGTTTTCATAATTATTGAGTTAATGAGCTATGATTCAAAGGAGGTCGGTATCAAATAGATTGGATAAACTTAATGCAACATTATATTTATTTTTATCATTGAGAACTTATTAGTCAACCTCTATGGATATTTCCGATTAAGAGTAATTTATTTGTCATCTTGTTTACGAGCTTGCGATTTGAGTTCGTGTTTAATCGTGTAATCTCGTGAATGTATGAAACTGCAGAATTGAAAAGTTTGAAGGTGGCTCATCAATTAAAGTCCGTGACTGTACAAACGATTTAAGCATCTGTAGCCGAAGTAGGCAAAACCTGTATTTCGGCTATCAGCGCCAATCCCCTCGAATATTTTTACATTTATCGTAGCCATTAACAATAATTTTTACAGGAAACAGTATTCTCAAATGCTCCTCTTGTTCAAACGTGTTAGAACCGCATCTATCTGCACGTGTCCCCGATCCTAGTCGAGTTATGGTCCTATACTCAACAGTCGTAAGCCAATCGACCATTCACAGTACATTTACCATTTGACCGTCTGTCACTGTTCTATAAATACCGGCCGTATGCGCAGGCGCACGCAGCGCTCGACACCGCTTGACCTTTGTGTCAAATTCATTCAGTATTGTACTGACATGCTCGCCTCGCACAGCGCATTACCTGCCGCCTGCGAGGTCTTTATTTGTGAAGTTTAAACCCCTTTTATGATGAGTAGGGATTTTTAAAACCATTGGTTGTAACTTTGCGAAGATTCATTAACATTTGGCGTATATTGTTTAACTTGATTTTCTAGTGTTTCCTCTTCTCTTTTTAGTGCTAGGACCAATAAAACCTCAAATATTTCTTACTAAACATGCAGCATCGTTAGTATAGATATTGATTTAATGCTGCTAAATATTACATGTACAAAACAACCCTGGAGCTAATCAATTGTTACTCCATGATACAATTGTTCATAGATCACTAAAGGTGTTTGTACTATTGTACCCATTGAAAGTGAAAAGCAGACAGTGTAAGTAAAGCCTAATGACGTTTTCACTAACTCTTAGATTACACGAAGACATTATTGGGAAAGCTCGTTATATAGATTACGGTGATCACTGTCCATGTTTTCTAATGCAATATGCTGTAACTTTGTGTGGTAATGTTATTTATGTGTGGTTTATAGAAAATTGGCGCCACTTGCGACCGACTACCTCCATAGTTCTATCGGTGCATCTTCATGACAGTTATACGATCCTGGTAGGTGGAAAAAAAATTGTGTTTTTCTTTTAAGGAACTAACTGACAAAATAAGTTGGTCATTATCTCTTACATTCCCGACTTTTCCCTTTTCGGCGTTAGATTTTAGTAGGTTCGGTTCTACGGATGGCAAAACAGCACCCATTTCATGTACAATTTCAATCTCATAATGTATTTCACTAAGGTATGCTTTCAAACCGCTCATTGAAGAGTAAAACGATTTCATAAGACGATTCAATCGCTTCAGGTACCTTGCAATACTCTTGCTTACATTACTGTGACTTCGTCTGCAATATTCCATCAAATTGCTTTACACTTCTTTGTGTCCAAATAATACTCTGTCCAAAATAGCTACACGTAATATGGCTCCCAATTTATTACTTGTTACTCAACAAGCAATCACCTATGCAATGACAACATCGTTGCTTCATCATTGGTCGCGGGGCAAAAGCGAATGAACCTGGGTTTTTATATAGGGATACCAAGCTATTCGAGTGTTTAGAAATTTGCGTTTTATGACATCCTGGTACTGCCGTGCTGACCGAAATGTGTTGCAGAGAAAATTAAATTATTATCTGATTAGTTTTTATTGTTGAAAGAATAGGACATTTTTATATGAAATCGGTCTTTAGTAATTTTAACATTTTGTGGATTATAAACGTTTTCAAACTTATTTTTTCTCTCGCTATCAAAACTGTGAAGAAAAGAATTGCAAGGAAGCCGGCTACGAGTAGAAGAAAAAAATATAGAAATGTGACATTTATCGACCCGCACTGGGGCCCACGTAGAGAAAACGCCGTCCCAGTTTTTTTTTCGTGTCCCAGCAATGGCTGCGATTTATGCTTATACGATATAGGTACGTATATCATTTATGGATCTCCCTTTTCCACATCTTTGTCCTACTCACTGAATAGCTGACTATCGGAACGGAATCAATATAAACCCTCATCAAATTATAGACTCTAATACCTTTTACAACAAACCGTTAACCACGAATTTCCCAACTTAAAACTTTACCGGACGGAAATTGTGTAATGACCATATCAAATCACGGGCTCAATTTTGTCAAGTTTCTTGACCAGTAAGTAACCTATGGCCCCGATGTCAATATTGCGCAAAATTGAACTCTCCAGTAAAGAAAACTGCTCAACAATCGGTTGGAGAAGTCAAGTGTCCCAGAGGCACAATGGTAAACAAAACATAATTTTAGCAACGTTTTAATTTCATGGTCAGTTTGCGGAGAGCGGTGACCAAGGTTACATTGCGTTGTTCACCGTTAATCATAACTTTGGTACTTGTTTTATCAAAATGCATGACAACGGTTCGGTTTTATATTTATTTGACTTGAAGCTTGAGTCGAAATAAGCCCCCCTGGATTTGACTATGGAAGTAATGGCTATTGTCTGTGTTATACGGGATTTTACTGCTGTTGAATACTAGATTAATCGCGGTAGGCTTTTGAGACATCAATTACCATAACATCTCGCCTATATTTCCCGAAGGGTTAGGCAGAGGTGCACCTATAGTACACCCACATTTCGCCAGTTATGTTTAAGTTCCATGTAATAGCGAGCGAGCGTATTGCCATCAACCGGGCACAGTGGCTGACTGCTACTGAGAAATTTCGGATAGATAACCCAAAAACACTTTGCCCGACCTGGGAATCGAACTCAGGCCCTTATGCTCAGTAGTAGCGCTTGTGACCACTAGACCAACGAAGCAGTCTATAAGAGAGCAGGGGGTAAACAGCCACTTTGGTAGAATCATGATAGGAAAATAAGAAAAGATTCCTATTCATTTTTCAGTTTTTACCCGTGAGAACCTGTAATTGGCTAGAGTGTAGTATTATAATATCTGTGGCAAGCGCCAATGTTTCTGATATAATTTTATTGTTATCCATCGGTTATAGCTGTTGGTTCTCCTATAAATAAATAAATATAATGAATCATCGTAAAATGTCACAAACTAATATGATCTGCGTGCGATTCATATTACGAAATAATTCATCTGTTTGACAGTTTTCTATGGAGATTTGTAAAACGGTCCACACATTATGAATTGCTTTTGTGTCAAATTAGAGGAATTGCTAATGACAGAGCTAATGTGGCCGTTTTAGGCCCCCAGATATTTTGTAGAAAGTAAAACCTCAGTCTATAGTAATATAAACAACCTATAACTATCGTAATTATAGGTTGTTTATATTACTTGTGTTTTAAGAGCCCTTCAAAATGACTGTAACAACGACTTGTCGCTTTTCTTGGTCATTAATCGTTATGAGTTCCATTATAGCAGAGATGACGTCTTCTAATTTATTATGGCCATTCATAAAAACCTTTTATTGACGAAAGTTACATAAAAAGTGAAAACAAAAGTTTTCAGAAGCAGGTGATTTACCTTCTAAACGAATAAATCTCGTAGAAAGTTTGGTCATTACGTTGTCACATAAGGAAATTAATGAACACATCAACATCAAGATATCATCAACAATAATGTACCTAAAGTAATCGATTAAAAATTAACAGTCTTACAGTAGGTATTTTGTGTCAGCAAATCAAATACTAGAGGGAGAAAGCCATAGACTATAAATATGCATAACTCAGATGATTTCTCTCTCTGCACGCTAAGACGCGCGTGCGTTTTCTTCTATGAAAACTTGCTCGCACCCGAATTGAGTAATCGATTCAGTTGATTTATATGGTCATAATAAGTTTCTTATTGTATAATCGGTAACACCTTTTTGTTCACATATTGATGGATAGTTTAATTGTACAGACTTTTTTGTAGTTTTGTGAAAAAGTACTTAATTTTTTTTTATCTGACTGGAATTCAAAGCATCTATTTCACTTAAATCATTTACAGGCACGTTTGAATAAATTGTCAAGGAAATATGAAGCTAGTTGCCCATTCCAAAACGTAGTAGGTGAGGTATCTATTATGGAAAAGAACGGTCAAGAAATTCCATGGAGACTTTTAAATTATATTGTTATAATATTATTAGTTATGAACATAATTAATTTTGAATTTTATAATTATAACGTGAGAATGATGTAAAAAAAGACGTAAGTCCAATTTAAAAGCATCCATAATATAGCAAATAGAAACAAGAAAAAAAAACAACACATAAATAAAATAATTTAATTTAGCCATGGCAGCTAAGAGATGATCAAGTCTCAACTGGGGACGCCCGTTCAAAAACATGACGCATGGATCAGCACTATTCAGCTCAACCATTTTGAACACACGCGCCACCATCAGCGAGACATCTGAATGAGGATGACATACCTACTCACAGCCGCTAGGGCACATACAATTCAATGAAAGACATATTACCCGGTAAATGGTACCTCTGTAGTATATTATATGTACTCACACCTGTGCTATGAAATTATAAAATACAAAGGGGATTGAGTTTATACAATGCAAGAATGGTCTTACAATCTTCAGCAGCTCCAACAGTTTTTTCAAATGTTAATTAATTAGTTGTGGTTGTGGAGCAGGACCAGCATTAAGCCAAGCATTTTTATCAGCGATGTAATCCTCCAACTTATAATATGGCTGCCTGCATAGTGTGCGTTTTATTCCAGATTTGAATTTCGTCACATTTGAGTTGAAAAGTATGTGGGGAGTTTTATTGTAAGTAACGTTTTAAACAGTATCCCATGAAAGATTAGTCTACTTTAGCCAGTCTGAAACCTGGTTGAACTAATTTTCTAGTACTATAATTATGTCTATCACCTCTTTTACTAAGAAGATGTAAGTTTTTTCTTCCGCGCATTATGTTTTCAAACATGTACTGACAAGGTACCGTCATAATGTTATTATCCTTAAGGTTGATGTTATTAGCGCTCGTAACAAAATATGGATTTACTGAATTATTATATTAAAGCGCTAATAATATTTAGATCAACATAAAACCTGATACTGACCTGCAAATTGCAAAAACCTAAGAAAATTTGAATTTCGCGAGCTACCCTAGCGCATCCCCCTTAAACAGTTCCCTTAAAGAATCGCAACTGCGGAGACTATAAATGGCTCTATTATGTTATAAATGATTACCTACTCCTGATCAGTTACTGTTTGTAGATTTAGCATTTATTGTGATACTTATTGCTGAATTGATAATCTCTCAGTCTGCTATTGTTGAAGAAGAAATTCCAAATAACGATTCTATCGCATATAGATTATTAATAAAATAAAATATTAATGTCGGAGTAAAATCTATGAATTATGCAAACAACAAAAGTACCTATATCTACAGAAAATAATTATGATTGATTCCACATATGGCGTGGAATTTTTATGTTTCAATCGTTATTTCATCGATGCATTTATATCCGTAAAAGATTACAGATGTTCAATGGAAATTCTATAGCTTTGTTTCTTGTAAAGACGTGTATCGTTATATTTAAATGTGGCAGCCTGTGTAGCAGCAGTGGAAACATTATAGGCTGATTATACTATGCTAAATGTGTTAAAATTTATTAAAATTTGCTCAGATTTTTAACGATAACAATACATCGTATGACGTACCTAAATAATTAATTCCTATTTCTTTAATTATTTTTAAACATGCTACTAGTCATATTAATATGATCTTGTAAAACACATGTGATATAAAGAATTTGAATTTGAATTATATTCGTAATTCAGTTTAATCGTATTTATTGTATTTTTAGTGAGAGTAAATTCAGAGGTATTAATTTGGCAAGAGCAGCTACGTCGTTCGGACTTCGGAACCTTTGATTTAAAAATCTATGAAATGAACAGGTATTATTTTCCTGTTAACTGATTTTCAAATTTTAGCAAAATAAAATAAAATTCCTTGAGTTGATAATAATCACATTACAATTATTAGATTTTAATCTTGATTTTAACTATTACTTTATCATTTAAGGTTGGATTAAATTAATTGGCTTTTGGATGGCATCATCACTATTTAAAATATTGACACGTCAATTAATAGCGGGAATTAACTGAATTTGGATTTTCCTTGATATATTAAATAATGTTGTCATTCGTATTTTATTGATTTCTACAAAAGAGGAGCCGCAATTCTATTGAATTTTCCAATACTTTAACTTTTGAAAATTCTTATGATCTCATTCTATAGCAGTTTTTTAAATAAGTATTTAGAATATTGGTGTTAGGACTGACTTTAGAATTCACCACTATCCTTTATCAAAACCATATACATTATTATCTCCTCCCAATCAATTTCGGTCATGTTGCCAATCTCAATGGAGATAAGCCAGGTACGCAGGACGTATTGTAGTGCACAAGAAGTGTGTGCGCAAACACAGGTGCACTCTCTGTTCCATAACCCTCATAGTCCGATGAGACGGCAATCCAATACGACCGGGGAGAGATCAAGCGCAGGACCAACGGCTTCACGTGCTTTCCGAGGCACAGAGGTGTCACACCATCTACTTCCGAACTCCGGGTTGCTACTGAGAATTTCCTAATACGACCACGAGACCAACGGGGCATTCACATCCCTCTTCTATACAATACATCTCACATACCATATACATACCTACGTGGCGTCGGGCATCGATGCAGCAAATGTAATCTTTTATAGAGATTTTTTTGGATCATTGCCACGCTATTTGCGTCATTAGCACAATATTATGAATCTTTCAACACTAAACGCAAAAAATTAACAAAACATCAAACGCAAAAAATATTAAGTCGCTGAAAAGAACAATAATAGCAACTAAGACAGACGGCCGTGAGATACAGCCAGACAAACAAAGACGTCTCATCATAAGGTTTCCGATCCAACCTTTGATTTCCTGAAAATATTAAGTAATGATCACTCTAATATAATAACAGAGCCCTTTTTTGTGAGCCTCAAATAATTCGCATTTTGGCGTCCTAAAATTCAAGATGTTTCTTGCGCGTGGAAGGTCACTATTCCTACTTTCTAGTTTAATCCATGTGGTTGGGGTGCCTTAGCTTATTTACTGCGACCAAGTTTGAGAAAAGGTCCGAAAGCAAAAACAAGTTCAGTTATTAAAAAAAAAAATTAAGTAACACAAAGATCATGAAACTTTTTGAGTCACATTTATTCAAAAAGGCGTACCTACATCATTAGAAAGCCAATAATTTTTTATAAGATCAATGAAGTATTTCCCTATACAAAACCAATCCAATAAAGCTGGACAAAAGTGTTATTATTTGATAACGTTTAGTCGCCAAGCGTGACCGGTTCACGCTTAATCGCTTGCAGAGCTGCGAAGCTGAGCCGTGACTCATAACGTCACACGTGGTGGTATCCTTGCTTTTAGAGTAAGGACACGGTTGATGCCACTTTCAGTACAATTGACGGTGTTTAATTGTAGTTCCTTGTAAATTGTTGTATGACTTCCACTTCATCGTCAGCATCATCTCCTAGCAGTTCCCTGCGTGGAATTTGAAGATGTCTGTGCCCTTAATAAGCCCTTAATCCAGCTGACCAACGAGAGCCTCCATAGGTGTTGGTCGAGGCTCTTGGCAATTAAGCCATTGGCTGATACGACGAATGATCGCAATGTCAATCGTCGACCCAACTACCCTGCTTAAACCACGCCTGTTGAAAGTGCAAGGGCGATTAAATCTTTACAATACTGGAAATGTCAAAATTTCAACAAATTGGTTAGCAGAGTAGCTAAAAAAATCTTTAAATTCCAGTTAGCTCTTGAGAGCTTTCTAAAAGTATGGAGAAAAAGTAATAAATTGTCACCTCCGTTTCTTCAATTTACTTTATTGGTTTTAATCTATTTGGTACCTAATATGTTGTTTCCAAATATTAAGCAAGTCTTTGAAAAAACGAACATGTCTATCTTTTTCAGTGTGCGAAGGCTTGGTTCTCGTTAATTATAAATGTGCATAGTTTCGCATCCAGTCTAGCGAGTAGTTTAGCAATACCTAACCAATTTTGTGGCTTCCACAAGGTGAACTAAAATGTCAGGTACCTGACTGATCAATCTGAATGCTATTTTTGTAAACCTATTTTTCCTTAATTTTCCAAAGTCTGGTTTTATAATCTCGTCGACTAATTTGACATTTCAAGTGATTGTTGTTGTTTTTTCAATTTGTAGGTTGACATTTACCCCAGTCAAATTAGTCTACTAGATTAGAAAACAGACTTTAGCATTACTCTCGCATATTACAAGACTATAGAGCTTATGGTTAAAACAATTGATTTCTCACTATGAGATTTTTTTATTTAGGTTCTCTTGAATCGAGCTCTTAGTTTCCTACCCATCTCAGAACTCCTATTTATCAAGACTATGTCCAAGTAGGTTTCTGCATGTCATGATTATCAATTTAAATGGGTAATAAACGGAGCGGTCAAGTCAGCTGATAACAGCTATAAAAACATAAGCGATCGTAGATCAAAAAATTCAAGGTTGTATCTCATAAGGAAATGAAGGTATGTATCTATGTGCACATGCATAATACATAATATTTGACGCTTGTTTACGGTCAGGTGATTTTAGTTTTTTGGGAATATTCTTTTGAATTTTTTATAGCTCTATTAATAAGGAGTTTTTTGATCAGTTTTTATTGCCATTGAATTTGTTGTGGCTAGTTACCACAAAATGAATCTATTCAAAATATTTCTCAATATATTTATACGGTTACACTAAAGTTCAGAGAATATTAAATAATTTTGAAATAGAGCAAAAAGAGATGTTTCTTTCCCTATTTATTCTAGTACTAGCTGTTGCCCGCAACTTCGTCTGCGATCCAGCATGAAAAGTATGACGTTCGTCAGGTCAAGGTCCCTGTGCAAAATTTCATCTAAATCCGTTCAGCTGTTTTAGCGTTAAAGCGTAACAAACAAACATAAAAACTCACTTTTACATTTATAATTATTAGTTAGGATTCTTAAACGTACCTATTCAATAATGTAACCTATAAATACCTGCCGATCTATTCTGTGAGCTTGAAGTGAGCTGTCAATAGTCCTAGCATTAGGTGGAATTACAGCCTCACTTCACCTAAGTTTCACCATGAGATTTTTACATAATAGACCGAGTTATTCGTTCAGATGCAGAATTTCCAATTCCCAAAATTTCCACTGGTGTCAAAATGTCCAATTCTCAATATGTCCATATTGTACAAATATTTACAAAATATATTCACTTTATTTTATATTTTGTAAATATTTGTTTATATAATAGGTATATCACGCTATTAAATTACTATGCACTTAGTTCATGCGTTTATGTCCATGATTTAAATGGATACAAATCTTATCTGTACTCGGCTAAGTAACGGTTTATAAGGAGAGATCAGAATATAAATGTCAAACTTGACCCACTGACATTATATCACGAGTACTATAATATACTATTGTTTTGATTTAATATCATCTTGGGAGAAACTATTGTTGCAGCTGAATTGATGCTGTGGGTCTATTTATCATTCGGATTGAAAAAAACGCAAATTTCATAGGTGGACCTAATATAAATAGACCATTCTATTTATATTAGGTCCACCTATGAAATTTGCGTTTTTTTCTCACAAATATAGAACCTCGTCACTGCTATGATTTAAAATATCCATCAATTGCTTGATATTATATCGAATAATGACCATCATAGACAACTACCAATAGTAAAAAAAAAACAATATTTAGATTGTTTTGTTACTTGTTTTAACGAAATCAGACCAAATTACTATATTGTTATGGTCAATTCTCAGGTCAGGCAAAGTTCTTTTTTTTTTTTTTTTACTAAAAATTCTTTATTTGCGTCTATTGTATTTAAAAAAATACTGTTTATCTAGTCGTTAATTTGTAGTTCATGGTGTGATATAAGACGTTCCGTCTATGGATGTCGATAAATGGATGAGAGTTGTATGATAAGATAAGTAAAGTAAAGATAATAATTTAAATAGATTTTTGGCATATGAATGAAAACCAGATCATTGTCAGTGATTACTGTGATTAGCTAATTCTTTAACTAAGCTCCACTGGCTTAGTTATGTAAATCGTGTTTATTAAAATACTAGCTGCGCCCCGCAGTTTTACCCGCGTAAGTCTCGATCCAGTGGAAATATCGCGATAATAAGTATTCTATGTCCTATTCCAGGTCATGGCCTACTCCTGCGCCAAATTTCATCCAAATCCGTTTAGCCGTTTTAGCGTGAAAGGGTAACAAACAAAACAACTTTTATTATTTATTTTCTTTCTTTCAAACAAACACACTTTCGCATTTATAATATTAGTTCGGATTAGGATTATTCAACTAAACAATTATAAAAAGGACGTCAATTTTAAATTCAGTCACATCACATTTTTCTTGCGATTACGCCAATTTTTTTGGGTTCAGCGCAGCATATTTTTCTACTTCAGTTTAATATTTCCAGATAGATGAGAATGGCCGAACATCCAGCTCGATTGTATTTGGAAACGTTCATATCCAGCAGTAGACTGCTAAAGGCTGATGGCGAACCTTATCACACGATGCCAGAGTCAATCTGCTTCTTTAGACATTCGAAATGCAATCAAACGTCAATTGAAAAATGATTGGAGTGTCGTCGTTGGTAGGTGAGTCAGCTTGTCAGTATGCACTGGTTCATATTTGCCCAATAAATTACCCAGGTTACATAGGATTATACAAAAATATATCAAACAATTTGTATACAACGTGGCAATGCTCCCAGTCTTTTGGGCACTTTTCCTGTTGACAGCGATGCGGATGAAATTTTTGATGCCCTATGATTATTTCCCCCTCTTTATTTATATATTCGTACATATTATTATTATACTACCTACCTAACTACCTACTTAGGTTCAATTTTAATATCGCCTGCCATTTAATATCTACACAATGTGGTTAAAGACTCTTTTATTATACATTGTGGTTCGTTTATATTCAGAAAGGCTGTATGGGTGTAGTCTTGACCTGCCCTAACTCTTACTAATAATAATTTTCCTTCCTCAATTTAGTACGCGCGTGGAAATAGTGATGGTATGACATATTCGTAGATATTCTAGATAGTTATCCTTTTTGAAAATATTGCTTGCTTCGTATTAAATTCTGACCTAAATGTTAAATAGGCTGGTATTCCAATTTCAGTTATGTGATTAGTATCAGTTTTATCTATCCTAAATGTGGAATAAAGTGCTTTGTTATTATGCCTGTTTCTTCATTAGCTGATAATAATTAAAATCCTAAGCACAATGGTATCTATGTAACATCCTACTATTGTGACTCTTAGTAGTTGTCTACAAGCAAACTTGATAAATGTACTCTCGCAGTCTCGCAAGCAAGGCACGAAGCCGCTGACCTTCCATGATTCCGGGTACCTACAGCGAGCAAGACTTCCGTTCTCTTCTGCAGTACTGGTACATTTGTCTTACGTTTGACAACACCTTTGTGTTCCTGTTGTTTGAAAACACGATCTAGGAAAAGATTAGTTTTCCGTGGGCCTCACCTTTCCATATGGTAACATTTTGAAGACTTTTTCAAAATAACATATTGGGTGCAAAACCACGCTGACTGTAGTTTTTGTTAACTCTAAAATTGCATTGCGAGGTAGAGTTTGTTCTAAGAAACCACAACCTCTATTATAGTCGTCGTGGTTAATATGTAGTGTTAGATTTGTTCGTATTCCGTCCGCACCCTAAGTATTTGTTCGTTTGCGTTCTCTACACATTGTGTGTATCATACGATTACAGTAAAGAAAACATCGTGAGAAATACACGCCCAAATAAACAATACGTACTAAATGGTTTTAAACATAATAATAGGTATTGGTATCTGAGATCAGTTAGGCAAGCTGAGCGTCAGTGAACGTGAAGCCAAGAGCCTATTGCGCACGAAGACGCCATTTGTAAAGTTTTGCAATTGAGCCACGGAAACACCCGAGGATGTACCTACTCTAGCTAGATCAACTTCGGTACTTGTGATTTGAAAATGGTATTCAGACATTCTTGGAGGAACACTACAATTGAATTGAGAACTCCTTTTCGATTCTGTTCGCCTGGTCACGGAAATGCCAGATGAAAAGCGTCTTATCGAAGGATAATGACGGAAGGAAAATTGCAGTCGTATTGTGAAACCCGTTGGATAAATCATTTCTTGACCGTCGTTATTTGATTTCACAGCTTTACTGATTCCTGGAATTTCCCTGGATGATACAAAATGGTTTTGGTTAAATTATTTCAGCTGCTCGTTTCAGGTGCTCGTGCTTTTCTTAGTTCATTTGTTTTTAAATACATAAGTCAGTCACACCTTTCCAACATCATTTTCTTTTGTTTTCTCTAGACTTTAAATATTTTGGTCCGAACACACAATAATCTAAGTTTGGACCGGTTGTTGAGCGTAGTAAACATCGGTAGTGCTTTGCTCCTAATTACAGCCGGGATTGCCCAACTAGCCTGTCTGGTTGGTTGTTGCGTAAGCTCTTGCCGTTTCTGCGAGGCTGGTACTTTGACTTATAAATACCGGTGTGTTGTGGTAAGTTAGAATAAATGCCGAACAAGACATTTTCCTAATAGACGAAAATAGAAAATCAAAAACGACGGAGAAATGAAAATTTCATTTCCAAGTTTTGCAGAAATGAAATGAAATGAAATTGTTTATTCTGTAAATAGGATATTGGAATCACTTTTACACGTCATATTAAAAAGTTGTAAAAATAAGCTATATGAGGTCGGCGTTTCCTATCTGACTACTCTGAGAAGAAAGGCCGAAACAAACTCAGAGGTCAAAGCCTCTTTTAAAGTCCAAACATAATCTTGGTCAGGCCATATGAGGACCATGTAGATTAGAGTCCGAAATGGTATTTTGAGGAAAGAACCACACAGATTTGAGTGGACTGGAGACTTTAATGTTCTTTGTTTTGCCACAGTTATTAAAAACTTTCGACGAGATTTTCATTACACATCGATGGCCAACACACACTCAATATTACTCAACTGAAAAAAAAAGGAATGATCGCATGTAAAACTCACAATCTCCATAATTTGTCTAAAAAGTTTTTAATGTCCAATATCCGCCTAGAATCTCTTCATAAAATAATGCTTTTTAATTGAGCATAACAGACGCAATGCCGTTGACCGGCGATCGTGTAAAAAATAGGTCGATCACCTTTGATGTCCACCCCTTTGTCTGTCAAAGCCTTTACACACACATTACATAGTAAAATACCCTTTATGATGCAGGCCATAGTGGTTAAACTCCTATTAAAGGTGTAGTGACGATCATCCATTTTCACATGACCTATGATTACTTGTAATTTTGAGGCGATTTAGGTCAGTCCATAATGGTTGATCATAGGGTACATGTCCCGATTGTTGACACTGTTGGCACACGCGATCATCGAATAAGGTGGTGGTAATAATTGTCGGGTTAGGCATGTGATGTATTTATATTATTTGTTCGCGCCATTTTTCACGAAGCTTGTTACACTTGAAAGTATATTAAGGGTAAGGACCTTTTCAGGTGATTTGCGTGTTATTCAGTTAGACTTTCAGCATGAAACTAGAAATCAAAATAACTTTCTTTTGTTATAATATGAATTTTTTGTTTGTTTCAGAATGCCTGTGGAGGGCTAAAATAGAAGAAAGGTAATATTTCATAGCTATACTAGGAACTTTATATAATGAACCTACTACTTAAGAAGGAAATGAAACAGTCATCTTTAATCATTCGCGTCGTAATACTCCGTAATTAACGGCAACTTCTAATCTAACCAGATGTAGACGCGGAACATTATCAGTAACACGAAGCGACTGCCATCTCTTCAGATGCGGAAAGTGCCCTTATGATATCGATTATAAATATCCAGTAATGTTTCACTTTTAAGTCTAATTGTACCTTTTGCCCTCGGACAAAACTTTGGCAGAACAATTAAGGGTCATTTGAATTTGTCAAAATTTATGAGCGTTACAGTTACAGAGCTGTGCGATCACTAAAACCTCCTCGTTTTTTCCGATAACTCTTTAAATTAGCATTGCCGACCACACCATGGAAACACTGTTCAAACGCGCACCTACCCAATCAAACGGAATTTGACAGAATCTGTCAAATTCAAATTAAGATCTGATGCCTAATTTCTATCATCACTCTTGCTTTGAACGAGACAGCAATAGTTCAAGCTACTTCATCAGAATCCTGACCGTTTGTCCCAGCTCTATAAACCAGCACATGTCATCGTATGCACACATATCGTGCAGCGAGGAATGGCCACAACTTGGTGAGCAAGGGAATCACCTCATTTTCTTCCGTCTCTCTCTTGTGTTATGCGCAAGCGAGACAGCATTAGTTCGAGTTACTTAGTGCTCACCAGAATCCTGGCCATTGTCCCAGCTCCACAAACCAGCACGTGACATCGTATGCACACAATATGTCGTGCAGTGAGGAATGGCTGCGCTAGAGAAAGCGTAAAGCGGCTCGCTGGACCGAAACCCACGCTCTTCATCACACGGCAGGGCTGTCTCGTGCCGATAACAGATTTATTGTTTATTGCACTTGTTTCTTCCTTGTTATTTGTGTACGGAATACACGCAATATTGTATGACGATATGCTAAATATTTGGAGACTTGAATGATTGTAAATGACAACTGAAGATGTTTGACTTTTCTCGCCAATTATTCCGCTAGATAAAATTGGTTATGCAAAAATATATTTTTTGTTTCTGTATAGTTAAAACGTTGTAAATGGCTTCCGTTAGTAAAGTAACAGTCCGCCATAGCTACGCATGGACAAACACATAAGAAGTAGCATCTGATGTTCCTAAAACATTTAGAAGAATTCCATGTTACCGAGCAAATTATAGTTCCCACTTTAGTTCCACTAAAAATTGTAGACAAGATAATAATGATACAGGCAGCGACAACCCTATAGAACTCGCAACGTATTCGTGAGCGATAGTTGTTATTAGTCCCGTGTTTTTCCAAATTACCTACCCTAGTATTGATGTTGAGTAAATAAATAACGAAGGTCCAGTCAACACAAATCATTATTTAAAAGAACAACGCTGATCTCTGAAATATCTACAATCTAATCTGGGGACGAGCACGCTCTTCTGTGACATGGCTTAAGTCACAATAAATAAAGTCCTTTGTGCATGTCATCATCAGCCGCGACTTTGTTTTTATTCAAAACCCAGAGACAGGCATGTGATGTGTCACTCGTGGTGTCAAGACAAAGCTAATGATACCTCATTTGTTAAAATCTAACAAATCGTTTAGGCTTCAAAATGAGTGTGTTAATAAAAGTGTCTCCATATGTAGGTAATAAGAAATACTGTGTACGCAACACCACGTCAAAGCGCATATTTTGCGTACTTACGGGGCTCCGTATGTAACAGACTATTCAGTTATATAGGTCTCGTAAACTCTCGTTAGTAGTAGTACCAAACCCCATACATTTATGCCCAATTTCAGTCATGGTTTTCTAGCATTAGTTTATCTACCAGTGGACCTTTTGCGTCAATCTAAATATTTCGTGTCATATGTGTTTGTCTATTGACACAAGTGCATGCAGAAACGTAGTTCTATTTGGTTTTCAATCGTAGTTCAGTTTCATGCCTGCATGTTTGTATCGACTATGTACCTATATGTAATTTAATGGTTCATGGAACGATTCCATACCCTCTGTCAATTGTTTGTTTTCCACATGTTTTTCATATGTTATTGCTGTTGTTTTAAAACGGGGTTTTTCCCAATGTTTGTGTTCACATGTTTTTGTTGACTGTATCTTATAGGATTTTTTTTTAATGTACGTAGGTTTTACAGTAGGTTCTCTATTAGTTTCATCGTCATCATCATCATCAGAATACAGCAGTCCACTGCTGGACATAGATCTATTCAATCAGCTCGACTCTCGGCAACCCTCATCCTGCTGTTGCCAGCCATCCTGCGAAGATCGACACTCCACTTAGCCTGAGGGCGTCCTACCTTACGTTTGCCGATTCGCGGTCTCCACTCAAGATCACGTTTACTCCAACGGTAATCGGTTCTACGGCTAATATGGCCGGCCCATTGCCACTTCAGTTTGCTTATTCTGTGATCTATGTCGACAACTTTGGTTCTCTGCCGGATTACCTCATTCCATCCCTCTATTAGTTTAAAAATTGTTAAATCTTTCAGATTCTATCCCTCATTAGTTTAATTATTATATTCGCATATTCTATTCTTTCGTTGTATATAGGTCAGTTACTACGTTTTGAATGACGCTTCACGCATGGTAAACTGTCAAAATTACAAACTTGACATCCAAATTAATGAAACTAATATGTCACCAAATTAAAGTTGATGTAGTGCGAGTTTTAAAACTAATGTTAGGAGTTAATCATCAGTCAACCTAACACAATCTGTAGCATACGCTTGTGTTAAGTTCCAATGACATACCAATGGCCTTACGTCTATTGTAAGTCCACGTTACACGTCTCTAACTTACACAAAAGTATGCCAGTAGATTGCATGCTTTAAGGCATTCACCAATCAGAAGTTGTTAAACATTAGCTGAAAGCTTTGGTAATAAAATAAAACACGTATTACATAAAATAGGTTTAAAGATTCTTTATTTATCCAAAAGAACATTTTACATTGTTCACTTAGCGAATAAATATAACTAGGGTAAGTGTAGTCCAGTAGCTGATAGTTTTGTTGTTTTTTTTTTTTTTTTTTTTTTTTTAATGTAAGTAGGTAGGTATGGTGTCTCATTTTATGTGCAAGACCTTATTAGTTTTGTGTTGTTATTGACGTACTGCTTAAGTTTCGCTTTAAATATGTTAAATGAGGAAGTGCTCCTGATATCTGCCGGTAGATTATTATAGAGTTGTACGCCTTCGTATTTTATATTTTTCCTGCCATATTGCGTCCGCGGGGGGTGCGTCTGTATTTGGTTGGGGTTTCTTTGGCTGTATTTGGATGTTTTTATGTTGAAGCATAATTGTGTGTGTATGGCTTTGGTAAGAATTTTTCTAATGAGAATGCAGGAATTGAATGTGTAAAGTTGATGAGTGCTCATTAGCTTGGTGTGTTTGTATAATTCGGATGTAGGTGTGTGATAATCGTAGTTGAACAAAAGTTTAATTATTTTATTTTGCGCTATTTGTAGATCTTTAATCGTAGACTTGGTGGCGCATCCCCAGATTTCGATTAGGTAATTTATGTGTGAGCGAACTAATGAGTTGTAAATATTGAATCGGATTTTTTTTGGAATGTTATTAATATACCCGCGCATTGCTCCCATTAGCGATGTTATTTTAGTTTTTAGGTAATCAATATGTGCTTGCCAAGTCAGTTTATTGTCTAATCTAAGTCCGAGGTATTTTTCACAATTACTTTTAACGATTTTAGTGTTGTTTATGTGTAAGGCCGGATGGTCAAGAATTTTTTTATTTTTTGCTGAGAATATCATGTACGATGTTTTAGATGCGTTAATGGTAAGTAAATTAGAGCTAAACCAGTTGTATAATATATCTAGGTCTTTTTGAGCGTCAGCTACAATGGTGTTTATGTTATTACCGAAATAGAAAAGGCAGGTATCATCGGCGTACAAAGTTAATTGTCCAGTTAAGCCTAGGTCTTTGATATTGTTTATGTAAATGGCAAATAAGAGGGGGGATAGCAGCGATCCCTGGGGAACACCGAATTCTATAGGAGATGCACTACTCATAGCGTTTCCTATTTTGACTATTTGTTTCCTATTGTCAAGGTATGAGGAGAGGATATTGTACATTTCTCCGGTGATGCCAATGCTTTTCAGCTTTAATAATAGAATTTTATGGGCTTTTTTTATGGCTTTAAATCACGGCTGTATGGCTAAGGGTTCGGCAGAGGTGTACCTAGTAACCCACATTTCGCCAGTTATGTTTAAGTTCTATCTATTGCCATCAACCGGACACAAATCCAGACTCCGGGTTGCTACTGAGAAACTTCAGATGGAAAAACCCAATAATAAGTGGCCCGACCTAGGAATTGAACCCGGGATCTCATGCTCTGCAGTAGCTTTTGCGGGCATTGGACCAACGAGGCAGTAGTCTTCGGTAATAAGTATCTCATCATCCTGTTTATACGAAACTAGGTTTGTTCACAATATCATTATATCTTAAGACATCCGTATAATGTCATGATATTTGGCAACAGTGCATTATGCATGCGACATGAAACATTCAGTTTTCGACACGTTACGAAATGGTAGTAGAACAGTTTGGAGCATTTTAATGGCGATTGTAATCTCTGCCTATTTAAATACGATTTGGGTGATTTTGGGTTGTTTGTAATATGTTTGCAATAATTACAAGGAAAACAAAAGAAATATGGTATTTCCAACATTTATGTTGCGTGATCAATCCAAGGAGATTTCAAGATGCGATGTGGTCGAGTATGTGTACGAGTGGTCTTTGAAAGACTAAATAATTGTAGGCTGATGAGCAATACGCGTGTCTTTTTGGCAAAATCTGCTACATTCGTTTTTATTGCCGCCAAAGACAGACAAAGCACAAAGGTGCTCACGACGACTATCTTGTTCCCTAGAAACCATGTATTTAAGTTTATTGTGTCGAGAAATAAAGCTTATTCTATTCTATATTCTATTAGATAGCTGATATATATGGCATTTATGGTGTGAGGTCTTTGAAAGACAGTACGGAAATAAATATTCTTCTTCTTCGTGTCGAGGGTACGTTAATGTTAGCCTGTATCATCCCACTGCTGGGCAAAGGTCTCTCGGAGGAGTTTCGATATGTAAAGATGGTCACCCATCCACGGACCAACCCCAGCAGGCGTAGCTTAACCTGATGAATCGACCCGTGCGGCTGGTATTACTTAGCCACGAGCTCGTCACCCACTATAGCTTTGCACTATAGCTCGCAAATGAATATTAGAAATGGAAAACGCAGAGCTACCAACTGTTGCTAGAAGAGGCACACACAGAAGAAGCGTGAATAAATAGATTTATCACTTAAACCGTAGAGGAATTGATTAAGCCACTATTAGAAAGATAATTCTGTATCAAATTATAGATAAATCGATATTTAATAACGTTATGCAAACTCGGTCAACGAACGAAGATGTCATTTGATAAATAACGTAATCCTTTATGAGATTAGTGAATATAATGTCAAATATTTACATAATTAAGCAATTAACGCTTCCTGATGACTGAATAACTTTCTTTAAAGCTCTTTGACATTTTAATGTTAACACAGACTTAATTAGTGCAATCGAGATAATAAATATGGAAACTAATTACATCTACATTAATATAACTCATCTATTTCACAGCTTAGTCAAGATTTATTTTCTGTTGCTGCTCTTTGCAATTTCCTCCATCTTTTTTACGGGAATGGAGACTTCAAAAAAATTGTTTTTTTTATTAAATTTATTGCGCAAAACCATCATTCTCTACCAGTTAACCATAAATCTGAATTTATTTTATTTTGATATTACCAAATATTCCGGAGTTTTAAGGATCGGTGTATAGCAATTTTTATTCCTAACTCATAAACCCACTCGCTATTTTGGAGAATTCAGTAATTAGTTGACTAATTTAGTTTTCACAAGCAGTTATGCACTTTAAAGACATGTAATGAAGTATATACACGTGTTAGTAATGTTTGGCCAACATCGCATCGCCAACATTGATGCAATATGTAACTGATGTGCGCAGGACATGCCGTCAAATGGAATAATACTGATCGTTATACTATAACGCACGTGCACGTTATGTACAAAGTAATTAATTATACATCAATACATAATCATGTACTATATAAAACTTTTTGCAGAAACATCCATATTAAACAAGTTATATTCAAATGAATCTATTAATATTGGCATAATACAGTATGTCAATAATCCAGGGATGACGAAAGATAAAGTTTTAATGTTTGTAATGGCGATTGTCCATTGATAGTTATTATTAAATCCTTAGCAACTATCATGATTGAGTGACATGAACTCTTGAATACTAATTAGTGAGATGTCCTCGAATAAGAATATAGGTCACAGACAGTAGCATATTATGATTTAATATCAAAACTATGTGCAGTGGCGTACACAGCAATAGTACTTAACTACAATGTAAACAAAAAAAAAAAGAGTGAAAGAAAGTAGTAAACAAAAAGAAAATAAAATCAATGAATACAGAAGACTATAAGAACTATATAAGAGTACACACAAATGACGCCATTAAAACCCAATGATGAAAATAGCAATGGTGAAGGAAATAGTAGCCTTTTTAATTTTTTTTTATATAAATGTGTCAGTAGTTTACGTCTTCAATCAAAATATTCAAGGTTCTATTATTGTGGTAACCTTGAATAGGTATTATCTCCTAGGTACAATGTAGTTCAACAAATATTAAGTTCCTATAAAGTAGTATGTACAACGGAATGTTTATGCAACGCAGGTTTCAAACGCTTACAAACGCAGGCGATCATTGTCATCGGACGGATCGAGTTGATCAGTTGACCCTTCAGTTGCTTTTGATACGATTACCAATTGATGTTACGCAACTACTGTTGTATCAATGACCGTGGAGTTTTGATTCTTTATTGTAAACAGTAGTTGGTTTGGGTTTATAAAATATATTGAATTCGTGCAAATATTAAGTATCATATTATGCTTGGTTATTATGAGCCTTCAAATATCCTGTTATTAAAACAGGAAGTATATATTTTTTTTTTTTGGTATGGAGCAGATTTTCAAAACGAAGGCTTTTAATACAGGCTGTTAGGGTAAACAGTCTTGTCATTCAAACCATGGGTAGTTGGCTTAAATGTAAAAGTAAATGAC
Organism: Lithophane semibrunnea; assembly: GCA_947363905.1. Taxonomy (NCBI): domain Eukaryota; kingdom Metazoa; phylum Arthropoda; class Insecta; order Lepidoptera; family Noctuidae; genus Lithophane; species Lithophane semibrunnea. The sequence continues at coordinate 1,712,274 of OX376202.1, read as the reverse complement.
CGAACACAACAAAAAAAAAACGTCATTTTCATTAACAGATTTTAAAAAGTTTCTATCCGATACCGTGCTCTCTAGCGAAACAGCTGACTGACTGAGGGAGGGGTCGCGCTCGCGGCCGGTCAGGTCACATCCCGTACCCCCCGCCCGTGTTGAGACGCAAGTTCGTTGCCCTAGCGCTTAGGACAACGAACTTGCGTCTCTTGTGGTAAAATGTAGATTTAAAAAAATCAAAAAATAGTTGTAATTTTCCATTGATTTTACGTTCTATAAATGAAACCAAACCACTGGTTGCAAGGATAACGGTGTTTACCTAACACCCTGTATAAGGGCAACAGTACAAGAAGATCTATTAAGTAGTAACTCAAACTCAAAGCATTTACTTCAAATAAACCAACTACAGGCACTTTTGAATTGTCAAGGTGTCGGTCAGTTAGAAAGATGAAGTCCATTCCAAATCGTATACTAAAGAATAATGAAAGTTGTTGTTTGTCGCAGTTGTTATTGTACCATCAAAATAGAGGTAGAAAATACTCTACTATTATCTCTTTACCATCTAAAACTCTTTGTAGCAATTCCAAACGTCATCATGTTGATCGAACATAGGCACATCTCGAACAAATCCAAAAGAACCCATTTTCGAAATCCAACTCTAGATATTCCATTTCTAGATCATTCTTCATCTTAAAGAGCGCAGTGCGTTCATTGCGCAAGGTACGTCCAGAGTACAAGCAAATCGTCATTTCCTTATTAGTTTTGTGAGCCACACCGACATCGGCATGGCGGTTCACTGTACTTTCCCTTCGTTATGTTTCTTTGTTCAATATATTTTTTCTATTGTAAATATTCAAGTTTAGTGACGGCTACGTTATGTTTGAGTTGTATTGTAATACTTTCGCTGTTCACTTTTCTTTTCACAGTGTAGTTCAATGGGAAGATTTTCTACTATTCACGAGTACTTTGGAGATTGGGCAGATACCCTCCTCGTCTAAATATTTGAATGAAATCATGATAATATAGCCAATAGAGAATAGATTGGCTGTTTAGTCTATGTAACAAACACAGATATACTTGCAAAGACTTTAGGACCAATTTTATTTTAGGGACCTCTGTTGTTGTAACTTAAGGCTGTACCCTAGCTCAGATATTATCTCGCTTGCACCATACTACTCGCGACCTGGGTGAGAGCGAGACGGGGCGCTAGCGGCTTTCAAGCCTCGAAAAGTTTAGGTAATTGCTTTTTTCGGTGAAAATAATGGTAATTTAAAAAAAAACATACACAAACATAATTTGGATTTTTTTCTATAGAGAAAATTTTACGTACTTAATCGTGTTTTCGCCAAACATAGGCCTACATCAATCCTCAACTTTAACATATATTTATTTCAAAACGAACGCTGCAGTATTTTCGGCATAACAGAGGATCATGCTAAGAAATTTGTGGTAGGGTACGCCCTTAAGCGTGCTACAAAAATGGCGTTCAATAAAGCATAGATATATTCTATCTATCTAACAGTCCAACTTATACAAGTATCGTGATTAAAACGTTTGCCGCTAAACAGACTAACATGATAAAGCACAATTTATTACGCAGCCTCAACTACCCGCGCCAATATTTCAAAATTATCGCTTCAGTAACTTCAGTTCGCGTTCAATAGCACAAAGGTTGAGGACCTGACTACATAGTTCTTGGTTTGCTCTCCTCACAATAGATTACATTATTATTGAGGGAAGCCGCAAATAGTTATAGTTCTTTATGCTTCACTTTCTCTGCTTTGTTGTTGCCATGAGCTATGTTCTCCTGGTGGCTCACGACTGTTTCTAGTAAAGCTTGGTTACAAAGTAAGTGTATTACTTGCAATCCAGTTTTGAGCATCCAGTTTGCAATTGTTGCAAAAGGTGCATTGAGTTGGTTATTACTTGTTGTTGTTCTGTTTAAAATTATATACTTTTCAGTTTAATTTTAATTAGATCGCATCCTGGTATTTGACATTACTCATATTCTTTTTTTTAATAGCTTCGTTGAGCTTCTTATACTTTTGAATTCTATGAAAAATATCTTTAGGAGCCCAGTCCCCATGATCCATTAGAGTAACGTTCTTTTTTTGGTTCGCTGTTCTAATATGGTCCAGTCGCTGATGTCCCGTTGTAATTTGTGCAAAGCACTTAGACAAATGATCAACCTTTATGTTGCTCGTTGTATTTGCATTTACAATTAGTAATTGTGCAATTGCAGTTACCTCTGGGTAACTATGGAGCTTGTGGCTAAGTAATAACAGCCACACGGGTCGATCCATCAGGTTAAGCTACGCTCGCCGGGGTTGATCCGTCGATGGGTGACCATCTTTACATATCGAGACTCCTCCGTGCCTCGGAAAGCACGTTAAGTTGTTGGTCCCGGTTGTCATTTGTGGATCTTTGACAGTCGTTGCGGGTCGTCAAAAGCCCGAAAGTCGTGACAACCAGTCTTACCAAGGGGTATCGTATTACCCAGCTACTGGGTTGTGGAGGTCAGATAAGCAGTCGCCCCATGTAAAATACTGGTATTCAGCTGCATCCGGTTAGACTGGAAGCCGACCCCAACATAGTTGCTAAAAGGCTAGGCAGATGAACCTCTGGGTAACTATGGCAAAGTACATATTTATTTACCAACCAATTACAAAAGCTTGTGTTACATAGCGATGATCATCAATGTTATCGGACTGCAACAGACGGTAACTCGAGAGTGGTACGCCCACCGCGGCAATGGTAACTTTGTCTTTTATCTACAGTACAGTTACTTGTTATCATTTGTTTAGCCTAAACACCTTTTAAACATGACATTTCTGTATGGAGATAACATTTCAAGAAATCGTCATTCAATGCGCTTACATGAACTTAGAGAGTTGTATTGCTGATTCTAATGTTTATAATTCTGTAAATCCATATTTGTTACGGCCGCAAATCATATTTAGATCAACACTAGTAGCGCCCCGCGGTTTCACCCGCATATGTCTCGATCCTGTGGGAATATCAGGACAAAAAGTACCCTATGTGTTAAACATCTAAGTTATAAACTATCTGTGTGCCAAATTTCATCCAAATCGGTTCAGTAGTTTTTGCGTGAAAGAGTAACAAACACTTTCGCGCTTTATAAGTTAGATGTAACCTGATACTGAACTGCAAATTGCAAAAAACGGAAGAAAATTTGAATTTCACGGGCTACCTTATCGCATCCCCCTTAAACACGCGTTGAACAAGTAAGTTCTTTTGGTCAGGCCCTTATTGGTCACTGTCATCATCTATTTAAAAAAATTACAGAAGAAGTGACTATATCGCTTATGTTTCAGTTAATTGTGCATATGCCCATTTGAAAGTGAAACCGATAAAACACCATAAATAAACCAAATTATGGCGTAGTAACTAATTTGGAAAGCAGCAGTAGGTAGGTACTGTAGAGGTTTTATGCGATATGCAACCTCACGTTGGGCTGGCTGGTAGGACCGCAGCCTTGACTTGCGAACGCTCGAGCAGTCGTTGTTTAAATATTGACAGATTTGTCTTTTGTCTAGTGAGGATCAGATGAGGCTGAACCCTTAATATGTACAAACGTGCCTTCTAATTAATAAACCCTTGGAAAACCTACTCTTCTTTGAAATTCCCTCCTCACACACCCCCAACACACCTAGTTAACGCCCCTCAGGCGTTACAGTACTGAATCATAAGCATAAGGTTCGAATCCATGCGTACACGCGCACCTACTTTATTAATAAGTTATTGAAATTATGGTAATGTTTTAATGTTTTCAGGTACTTATCTATGACCTTTATCTCTCAGCTCTCGCGTCTGTGATTACATAAGTTTTATGTTAGTTTTGATTCAAGATGGTTACATTATAACAGAGGGCTAAAATCATGATTGTTAAATAAAAGAAGAGCTGAAGTCGGAAACTACTACGCCAAATAGTTTCCGACTTCAACTATTTTCCCATTAAAATAAAATAAACATAAATATCTTCTATTTCAGATCCCTACAGTCCATTTGGTTACTAAAAACTATAGTGTTTAATAAATACATCTTTCAAAGAAACAAGAGAAGTCTGCCTCCTCCTTATTATGGACGTGTTTACTCTATAGGCAAATCACACTATCTATATGTATATAATTTACCACAACTCTAACCTTAAGGCTCCCGCAGAAAGGCGCGACGCGACGCGAGTATGCGACGCGATTCTGGTAGAATAATTTCCTTGAAGTTTACATGGAAGTTGTTCTACTAGAGTCGCGTCGCGCCTGTCTGCGGAATCCTTTCCTGTTTTGTGGCTATGAGCAATTTTCTCTTGGAGCTCTTAGTAAAAGGTTTCTATTCTAATTAATTAATACAATTTTAAGAAATAAGCAGATTAAGCAGGTGTTATATGTTTTTATTCATATTATTAATTAGTACTTAGTGTACGTAGTTTATTCAGTGTATATAATATATTTTATCCTCTTTAATTAATTTTAAGACATTGACCTTCATAATGTAAAAGTAATTACAAGTTTGCATAATGTATCTAAATGAGCGTTGAATGTAAAGAGGAATTTACTTTCGCTTAATTTGTATATAGTTTCGGACTTTGAGTAAAAGTGAAAATTATATCGTAATTTGTAATTAACAGACCGCAAAGGTGGTTCACCTTACTTGTTGGGCCGACTAATTACTGAATGGTGGTTTTACTATAGCTTGCATTTAAGAAGCCTGCCTTACTATGATTGAGAAAAGGGAATTGGGAATATACGATAAAAGCACAGGCGCGACGAGTCATTGCGAAGCGAATTTAGTAGAACAATTTCTATGAAAACTTGAAATTGTGCTATCAGAATCGCGTCGTCACGTCGCGCCTTTCTGCGGGAGCCTTTATGATCCTTAAGGGGGATGCGCTAAGGTAGTCCGCGAAATTCGAAATTTCTTAGGGTTTTTGCAATTTGCAGGTTGTTTGTTGATTAAAATATGATTCGCGACGATAACAAATAAGTCTTTACAGAATTGTAATCATTAGAATCAGCTATACAAATCCTTAAGTTAGTATAACTGCCAAATGTCATGATTTCATAAAAAAGTCATTCAATACACTTATATGAACTTGGAGAGTTCAATAATTTATTACAATCTATCATAATAGACTAATAAGCAATATATAATAATATTTTATGTATGTACCTATTTCTTATTTAATAATTTACGTAGGTACCTACGTACATTATTAAATGACCATTTCAGACTCTTATCTACATGGTCCTCATATGGCCTGACCAAGATTATGTCTGGACTTTAAAGGAGACGGTGACCTCTGAGTTTGTTTCGGCCTTTCTTCTCAGAGTAGTCAGATAGGAAACGCTGACCTCATCTAGCTTATTTTTACAACCTTTTAATATGACGTGTAAAACTGATTCCAATATCCTATTTACAGAATAAACAATTTCATTTCATTTCAATAAGAAATAAAAATCCATTGCAATATTTTTCGGCAATGCTACAAAAGTATACTTGCGTAGAAAATTGAAATGAAAACAATTTTTTTTTCTCTTTGGTTGTCACATTTCGCGTCGCTGACACTGAAACTAAAAACAATTGCCAACTAATATGATTGTTCTGCAATTAAAGCGAAGAATTTCGAAAAACGCAGAAATCCAGACGGACAGGTTTTTGCTAGATCACATTTCTATTAGTTTCAACATTTCTCAGGCTCGATTTTTATGCATTATGCATAAAAATCGAGCCTGAGAAATGTTGAAACAGAATAAACAATTTCATTTCATTTCAATAAGAAATAAAAATCCATTGCAATATTTTTCGGCAATGCTACAAAAGTATACTTGCGTAGAAAATTGAAATGAAAACAATTTTTTTTTCTCTTTGGTTGTCACATTTCGCGTCGCTGACACTGAAACTAAAAACAATTGCCAACTAATATGATTGTTCTGCAATTAAAGCGAAGAATTTCGAAAAACGCAGAAATCCAGACGGACAGGTTTTTGCTAGATCACATTTCTATTAGTTTCAACATTTCTCAGGCTCGATTTTTATGCATAATTTGTGAAGCAAATTAGTAGCGCCGTTGAAATATAATTCTTTAAAGGCCTTTATTGCGTTGTCTTCAGAAAAACGACTGTTTAGCTGCAATTTGTACCTATTATAATTTGGTGTAAAAGATAGACCGCAGCGGGGGTCTCAATATTTTTAATGATTTTTAGATTCTATGCAATTCCATTTAAACGTAGCATTGTGTCCCGTTAGCCGGATGTCCTAACAAGCATTGTTGCGTTAGTTTATATTTTTTGCCAGCAAAAACAGCTGTTGTTAGTAGATAGATATCTTTTATTCTTCGCACTTCTTTTATTCAAGGCCAGGAAAATTGCAAGCCGAGTAAATATAATATGTTAGAGAATACTTATTATTCATGTTTGTTACACGATTGCTCCGCCAAGTTTGGTTGGTCATGCTTCAGAGATGGTCCCATATGAATTTTATAAATTAACTTTGCTTGCGTAGTTTTTGAGTTAGCTTCTAATTAATATTACGTATTTTTCTCAATTAGTCTATATGGACGATGTTTTAAGTTAATCCGTCACTGTTAATTACACTTTGTTCGAATTTGTGTGGGGCACGTACCGCAACTAAAAACTGAAACATATTTAATTTTACAAAAAAAAAAACAACTGAGTTCCAAAAGACACTAAAAAGTGAAAAATTACTTTAATTTCGGAAGTCGGTGTCTTTGGTTTTCAATTTTCGTTTTTTACCACCGATTTCCTTTTTTTTTTGTATAAGTTTTTTTATTAGTTAACGTTAGTTTACTAGGTGTATTTACAAAAGCAGCGATCTTGATGTAAGATCCTAACAAGAAAGTTATGATAACCGTTTGATACCTATGAAATTACGTTACCCGTTACTATTTCACATACGTTTTCAATGATTAATCATTAAATGATGTCATTTCATCTGTCTGACATATTATCTGTGACTTTGATTCATTTTCATTACTAATACAACAATAGTATCCATGTCCAAATTTCTTTTTTGTTACCCATTGCTTCTGCACGACTTTTCTTATAAAACTTCGATAGAAAATAATGGTATTAACAGAAAATAATACCGTGAAGATGTCTCCTCCATTAGTTACCAAGATAACGAGATGTCACGTCTTTAACGAGGTGTTTTTTATGGGTAATTTAGTGTGGTGTTCACAGTTAAGCTACGTGTGCATGACTGTAAAATTATGATGCTCTAGTATCTCGGAGACTGTGACAAGTGCTGGTAAATGGGTCATGGTGACACTTGTCACGGCTTTTGTTTCGTATTTACTCGGTAATAACTTGAGGTAGTCTAACTTATGCACCAGGGGGCCAAGTCTACTAATTTACAAACGTGTCAGTGGTCTCACAATGAGTTTTTGACAGATATGTCATACAAAATCTGTCAAAAACTCATCATTGTGACTTGGCCCCCAGTTCAGAAGAAAAAGAAAACCATTTCAAGGATGATAAGGAGCTGCAGTCTTTTTACTTCTAAGTGCAATTAAATTGTCAGTTATTTTAATATAGGTATTTACTGAAACTTTTTTAACGAAAATAACTTGCGAAAAGTTGGTGTACTATATATAAGTACACCTTTGCTTAACCCTACGGGGTTTAAAGACGTGATATTATGGGTTAGGTTTCAAATGGTGCTTTCGAATTTACTTTTAACGAATTTAGGTTAACAATTAAGAAAGTTATATTTATTAAACGTCTGAAGAGGCATAGATGTTACTAACAGATCACGAAAATACAGTGTAAACTGTTTTTCATCTGTTTCACGAAACCTGTATGCGTAATGTAGTGTATTTTTTTTACTTAAGTTTACAAAAGTGTCAAAAAATATTTTATTTAAAGCCCATGACTGACTGTTGTGGAACTAGCAAGTTAAATATTTCTGGTTAAAGTGTGTTTTTATTTAAACTTCAAAACATCATGTTTGTGCTCGCTACAATGTGTGTAAGCGTGCCGTTGCATATAAATACAGACATAACATGAGCTGCCTAACCCTTAGATCTATTAATATTTTGTGCATTTGTTTCTGCCCTTTTCTATTATAATTTTTTATTTTTTTTATTCACATTTTTTTTTTACTTTTCCTTTAATTATTGTTGCAATTAAGCGTAAACTGTAGATAGTCTAAGCCTTCGCATGCTGATCCATGTAACTGGTGATACCTCAACCCCTGTCATAAAGGATGTCCTAGTTCAGGGGTCGAGACCTCATTGGTAACGTGTAATGAAGTTTGGAAATAAATTACTATTACTAACCCTTCGAGGAGTACAGACGTGATGTTATGTTAAAACATGAGCTTTGTAGCGCCAATGGTCATAGAAAGAGTTAGCTATGGAGTGGACGTTTTTTTGTGCTAGCCCCAGGTGGTGCAGAATTAGGTCCTAAATAGGTAGGTATGTTTAAAAATTAATAAATAAATAAAATTAAATAATTTTAATTCGGACATCTAAGATATCCATAAATTGTTAGTAACAGACACTTAAAACACTAACTACTCTATTAGTAACTTAAACGAAAAACAAATTTTGTGAGACAACCACCCATCACTATAGAACGAGAAATGGAAACTAGGGTATACCCTAGTTTGCCAATTTGTGAGAAGACTTATAAGTCTTTTCACAAATTGCCTTATTATGGCTGATTAATGCTTAGAGTACCTCTTTTATCAAGCGCTGAAGTCCCGGGTGTGATTCCCAAGTCGGTCAAAGTGTTATTGAGTCTTTCCAATTTGAATTTCTCAGTAGCAGCCCGGAGTTTAGATGTGTGCCCGGTAGATGGCAATTGGGTCGCCTCCTATTGTATGGGACTTAAAAATAACTGGCGGCATGTGGCTGTACTAAATAAATAAATAAATAAATTTAGATGCCTTCGCCGCGAAATAGAAAATTTATAAAAAAACGTTTAAAATCCAGCAGTTTTTTGGTACTCAAATAAAAAAATGAAGTCTGAAAGTTTAACGAGGTATTAAATGTAGCCTAACAAATAATATCAAAGCATAAGATTTTTAGCAAATACAAAAACAAAGCTAAAACAAAGAAACCTTGACATTAGGTCAGATCGGTGACGCAAAACGTTTAAAATAAAACAATGCAAACTATCTTTATACTTTTTCTTATTTGCCGTCATTTTTATTGGTGAAACAAGAAAAGCTAGAGGTTTGGTTTGTTAATAAAAATAAATCTGCCCTATGTTGGAGTCTGCTTTGAGTCTAACCGGGTGTAGCTGAATACCAATATTTTCAATGGAGCGACTGCCTATCTGACCTACCCAACCCAGTTACTGGGTAACAAAATACTCCTTAGTAAGACTGGTTGTCAGACTTTCGGGCTTCTGACTATCCGTTAATCAAAGATCTACAAATAATTGGTTTTGATTTTGAAATGCATTTCTTTTAGTTTTTTTTTTCGATGTTAACATCGTTTTCTAGAGAGAGGTACAATACATTCCCTTCCACGTAAACCATAAAATATATGTTAACATTTAAGCCCTGATTGTAGAACAATGCTCCGACATGAAATGTAATAAAATGAAATGTTTATAAATACTAATTACGTCAAATCTATGCCGAGCATAGATTAGTATAAAACTGACACTGTCATTCCATTTTTAAATCGAGATTTATCCGAGATACTTCATTCTTGAATACGGGCTATTAGTTAGTCACCTTAAAAAAATAAAATAACAAAAAAACAAACGGAAATATTTACAATGACGAAAATCTCATTAACCTCTCTACTGGAGACAAACAGCATCAAGATTGCTGCCAAAGATTTCTATGTCCTTGACTATAACTATTGCATCAGGTGTTACTTGTACGTTGTATTGTACAACTGCTCGAATAAGGGCATAGAGCCCATAGACTATAGACTACCAGCACGTAAACCGCACGTAGATGAAATAATGTTGAACGTATAGACGGTGGGACAAGTGTTAGAGGTTGGAAATATTGTGTGTTGATCACGTACGTGTACCTACGTCATTATTTATTATTTTCCTGCCCTTAGCCAATGTTACTTAGGGTCAGCGTAACAAGTTTCCTCTTCCATTCTTCCCTGCCAATAATCACGCTATCATTTACTCTCTTCTAATCTTTTCCTTGGCCTTCCTTTCCCTCTCCATCCAGCAGACCATCAACAGTCTTCATTTTTAACACTACTTTATTATTTTATTACAGCTTGCCCTTCGGGTTAATGTCAATATACCCATTAATAACAAAATAATCTACATGCAAAATAAATAAAAGAAATCAATTCTGCGAATGTATATTTTCCTCGACAGTACCCAGTGTTGTGACTTTAGTTAAAATTCGAGTCGCGCGTCGAGTCGCTTGCTTTATGTCGATGTAATTTAATGCAATAGGGATGGGCTACATCACGTAATTTTACAAAGGAATATATTGACCTGGTTTTAAAATGTTAACATATTTTGTTTCTCATTGAACATTATGATATTTCGAAATTGAAAGTACCTACTAACCTGTTGGTATAGTAAGTACCCTTTTTAACCGAACCGTTTTTTTTCGTTTAACTTTTTACAAAACTATAACAACCGACTTCCAAAAAAAACAAAAAAAATGAAAAATAACTTTAATTTCGGAGGTCGGTGGCAAAAAACGAAAACTGAAAAGCAAAGACACCGACTTCCGAAATTATAGTTATTTTTCATTTTTTTTTGGTATTCGGTTGTTTTTTTTTTTAGTTTTTTCTATTTCTTGATTCGAAAAAGGTAGGTAAATAATGTCATTGGCATTAAAATGAATAGGTCCACGACTCAATTTAAAAGTTTATGAGATATTTTTGTTTACAATGATTTAAGCATTTAAATTGTTAGTGTGGAAACTATTCAGCTTAACTTAAAACGAAACGAAACTTATTGATGCAAGCTATGTGCATCAATAAGTTTCGTTTCGAATTTCGCTTGCATAATTGAATAACATATCGATAGCAGAACTATCGACACCCGAATGTCGCAGCACTAAAAAAACCATGAATCGGTGCTCAGGCGCATTCTGTCACGATCGTCGTGTTTTACTTACCACTTACACCGACACGACTGTATTGAACGTTTCACTCACCATTGCTTTTTTTGTTCGCATTACATTATTTTTATTTGAAATCAAAACGCATTAGATGCTTGGTATTACAGAAGTACGTGACTAAGTTTTTGGTACTTAGCGAAGTGAAGTGATTTTGTTACAGAAGAAGTTTGTTTATTTTATAATGTAATATTAAAAGTTTTAGTTAGCCAAGTAAACCGTGTGTTTCTTGAAAAATAATAGGCTAAGCGTCGTCTCTCATAGGTCATGTAAAAGTCAAACTAAATGCAAGTAAAAAAGCCCTCTTTTGACGATAACAATGCTGCGATTACTAATTTGTCATTACACAATATTGTCTTTTCGGGTATACATAAAATAATGTAGCGTATTCCGTCGGGGTCTCCAGCACGCTTAGCATGATCACAATAGAAACGGGTTTTGTTCTGTCGACGGAAGAATAGACAAAATGACAGATAAATAATCACAATCTGTCATTTTGTCTATTATTCCGTCGACAAAACCCGTAGAAAGCCCGTTTCTATGGTTGTCATGCTACGCGGCCGTCAGCCCTGTTACCAGTATGAGCTTTTCTGACTGCCTCGTTGGTTATACGGTCGCAAGCATTACTGCTGAGCGTTAGGGCTAGCCGTGAAGGGGCGCCATATGCGAACCGCCGCCTCTTATTTCTCTAACTTTTCTCTAGTTTAACTCTTACTCTCTTTTAACTTCGGGTAAAGTGTTAAGTACTCGTATTAGGTTTTTCCATCTGGAATTTCTCAGTAGCAGCTCTGAGTCTGGATTCGTGCCCGGTTGATGACAATAGGCTCGCAACTATTACATGGTACTTAAAGATAACTATATAGCGAAATGTGGGTGAATTATAGGTAGGTACACCTCTGCCTTTTTATTTTATTATTTTATTTTTATTTTATTTTATTTACACTTCTGCCTAACCTTTCCGGGAATACAGCCGTGATGTTAGCTTTTCTCATATAGTTTGTTGCGCTTGCGATCGACAACTAATAGTACAACTAACGATGATTGGCTAGGCCCGCGTCCAAGAAGGACATTTAAAGCTATCCTGACATGATGAATCATTTGCTACAGTATCCGTTCCATGTCATGTGTTCGATTCCCGGTTTGTGCAATCATGTCGTAATGTTATGACGGTTATGACAGTACTTACTTTAAGCCACTTTATTATATAACTAACTGGTTATGGCGCGGTCCCAATAAAGAATGATTACGGATCTTTATGGATCTAAGTGTCAACATTGTAAGTGTGCTACTGGATACTTGAGTACCGTCTTTATAAACTAGCACCCTAATTGTGTAAAGGCCCCGTACACGTTGGGCGAGCCTGCGCTCGGCCAACGTGTACTGGGCCATTTTGCGTGTATTTTGTTACTTGACTTTGATTGTATTTGCTCGTTGGCCAAACAATCTGAATGATTTTGAAGGGTATTACTACCTAATCCATTACTTCATAATATGTTCGACATATTTGTCTGCTCGACATCGTAAATAACGCTATTAATGTTTTTGAACTGTCAAAATAAAAGCCATTGCTACTGTGTGTTACGCAATAACCCCGCTGCTAGGTACTTTGGAACTATGTGGCGCTACGAGCTACTTACTTTCTGCATTGAGATAGGAGACGACCAATGGCTATTAGCCATAGCCAAGGTATCAGATTGACATTTGTCCATAAGTTTGACAGGGACTCTAAACTTCGTTTTAACTACTGTTCGTCAGGAGTCTTTTACGTGTATAAAAATATGCAGCAATTTCACTGCCGATCATCAAAACATATTGGACATACCATGCAGTAGTTAGCGAAAGCTTTTTCTCGGCAAAAAGACGCGAAATAATTGCATTTTCCTTCACCCATTCCTTTACACACAGAACGTGATTCCATAACGTTAAGCCTCATTCAATCCTTTTAATCTTTAACCAAGATATTCATTAGAAAGTACATTACAGTAAGTGCAGCCTCGATCTATCTAAATCTAGGACGACTACCTAATCTAGACCGAATCGCCCAACGGTACGTGGTTTTATTTGCAAATTGCATTTCATTACGTGCTTGCAACCACTAGTTTGTTTATCTAATCATTTTCAAACGGCAATGTATTTAATGTCACTGAAAATTATTTCTACATGCATTTTATATAATTACAGCAAGGTTAAATGAACTTTAGGTCCTGGTGATAAATGCTTATTTTGCGTGTTAATTCAGATGTTGACACGGTGTTGTTTTTAGTAAGTATCTCTGTAAAGTGTATTATTATTATATTGGTGTGCAATTTTCATGTAACAGCAGTAAGCTTTTATGTCCTCTATATACTTGAGATATAGATGCGAATTTTGCGTGTAAATTAGAATGTTACGATCCTGACCTTTGTCCAGTTAATCTAATTGTTTGCTACTTTTCAAGTAGATATCGTAAAAATTTATCGCGTTAAATAAATGTAAAATTTTGCGCTTTATTTGGAGCTTGTGACAGCCGGCTTTTAGTTTGGTTATCAATGACGAAGAAAACCTTCATTGATTACGCATTTAATGTCAATCTCTGTCTTATATCTATGTAGAGAGAAGAGATTGATTTATTAAGTAACTTATCCCCTGAAAATATCCTTCTCCTATTCTTAACTAAAGGCATATTACAGACAAAAGCAGACAATGTTCCTGAATTTACCAATGAATGGAAGAGATGGGTGGATTAGTTGGTGTAGTGGCTTTTATAGGCTCACTTCCTATTGGAGGGGACTTAAACATAACTGGCGAAATGTGTGTGTAATATAGATACACCTCTGCCTAACCCTTCTGGGAATACAGGCGTGATGTGATGAGTGGGATAGTTTGGATACAATAGTTGTAAATCACTCTAACCCACTCCGTTGCTACGTAAATCTACAGTCCCATTAACCCAAAAAAAGTTATGTAGGTGCACGATGTTTTTTGTTACCCAAAGTTACCTAAAATTGCACAAAGTTACCCTTCCATGGAGTTCATCAATAAAGTTCATGACGATAGTTCACATAGATTACACCCCAACTTGTAACAACTGACCTACTGAACTCCGTTGACCAATTACCACTTCTGTCCGTAATTCTGTTTTGGTAATTACTGTTACGAGTGTATGAGTGCACTGATAATTATGTATGTGGGTCAGGGAGTACCTTAAGTTCGGTAATTTTGGTGGAGATGTGTTAAAAGATGGTTCCTACAAGGTTATATTTTGATAAATGCAAGAAGGTTGATTCTGTTTTGTTTTTTACTGTGTTTTGTTTTGTAATAGTAACTATAGGTACTCTGATTTTTGCTAGACTAAAATGACATTTGGTGTAGACATACATATAACCCAGTTACCGAGTGACTCACCAAGGACCACTGGATCATTCTCTGCAGGAGGACTTTCACCGTTGTCGTGTTGTCTCATCATCATCTGCCTAGCCTTTTCCCAACTATGTTGGGGTCAGCTTCCAGTCTAACCGGATGCAGCTGAATACCAGACTACCAGTATTTTACATGGAGCGACTGCCTATCTGATCTCCATACTCCAGTAACTGGGTAATACCCCTTGGCAAGACTGGTTGGTTGTCAGACTTTCGGGATTTCGGGATTTGCGTGTTGACGTGTTGTCTCTGTAATATTAATTATTTAACGTGTTATTTTAAAAAAAAGGTCGATCGCAACTGTCGTTTTGGTCTAGCAAATTAAAAATCAGAGTTCAGTTGCATTTTGTATACGTTAATTTTAAGTTTAAGCTTTTTATATAGAATTAAATTTGTTCACCTCTTATTTGGAGTTTGAAACGCAGGGCTACGTACTTATAGCATTCTAGGCAGCTTCTTATAACGCCTCTTATCTATCTACTAACTCTAGACTGATAACGACAAGCCCATGGTTGTCCCAACCCTATCGTATCAGGGCGGGCCGCACTAGCGATCGGCACGAAGTGGTCGATAGACGATACTAATATTCGGGAGTGCGCGGGAGAGAACCGTGTTGTTCTTTTGCATACAATATAATTAATATCAATATAAATTCCGACCAGTTAAGAGAGCAGTGGTGGCCCAGTGGTAACGGCCGCGACTTACGAGTTATAGGTCGTAGGTTCGAACCCAGTCAGGCGCTTTACTTTGTGTAAATAATTTCATCACCACTGCTCTCAAAACGGTGAAGGAAAAAATCGTGAGGAAATCGGCATGTCTTAGAACCAAAAAAATCGAAAACATGTGACATCTACCAACCCGCACTGGGCCCGCGTGGTGGATTACGGCCTACTCCCTCTCACAGAGAGGAGGTCTGTGTCCCAGCAGTGGGAACAGTATAGGCTGATTATGTATGTTATGTAATATAAATTAATATAATATCAATATAATAAATTCAATCCTAGTTTAATTTCAAGACCTAACAGAATTAAAACGCCTGTTATCTACCTAACTCTAGTACTTTTTACGTTTTTGGAATGATGGATTGAAAAAAAGCGTCTAAGATTCACTGTGGGTCCTGAATTCAGACATACAGCGTCCAATACAGCAATTACTCTATCTTCTCAACTCATAGATTCTTGTAATTATAATAATTCATAACAGCACTAAGTTATCTATAACATTAAAAATAACCATCAGCATCCTATCCACATTCTACGGAATAAAATCTAAAATAAAACATCTGTATTTACAAATCATTGCATTTTTCCGCGAGAGCATGTATGTCGTTGGTATGTGACATCGGTATTACACCATGTTGAAGTTATATCACAATGTTCCCATGGCCACTATTGTGAACTATTGCGATTCTCATGTAATGAAGATGTATTTATTGTCATATCTTTTACTTCACTTCACACTTTATCGTGAGATGATCTTTCAAATACTAATAATATACGTGAACTAAGTATAGGATCTGGGATACTACAATTACAATACAACAACAATACACAATACAACAATTTATTACTCCTGGTTCGTTGGTCTAGTGGTCTCAAGTATTACTGCTGAGCATGAGGAGCTGGGTTTGATTCCCAGATCGGGTAAAAAGTGCTGTTGGGTTTTTCTATAAGGAATTTCTGAGTAGTAGCAGTCCGGAGTCTGGCTTTGTACCTTGTTGAATGGTAATAGGCTCGCCCCCTATTACTGGGACTTAGACGTAACTGGCAAAGTTTGGGAGTACTATAGACCTCTGGCTAACTGAATTTTAATTGTAGGTACTAGTATTTTAATATTTGTGTGTGACTAACACTAGATTTTATGTAAAATTGTTACTAAACTTGAGGTTAGAAACAATTTTACGTTTACGACTCTCAGAAATAAAAGTTTTCTTTATTTACCCTTCGGGGTTAACAGGCGTGATTTTATGTTATGTAATTACAACCCCATAATGAAATAATTCATGAGTTAAATGATAAAGAAATTAATTTTTGTTTTTTTTAATTTCCAGGGCGAGCAATGACAGGATGGAGATGAAGCAGAGTTGAATACAGTATTCCTAACGACAACATGTTATGAACATGGAGTCACCAGTGAGAATATGTTTAGGTGAGGCACAACTTTTATTACTAAAAGAAATCAATGTCTTTAACAATAATTTATTCATTAGAAATGTGTATATTATGTCGATGATAACATTTTTATTAAGTCTGGAGAGTTAAATGAACGAAACAATCGAGATAGAACAGTTTATATTTTAAAATAGGTACGTTACATTTTCTGACACAAATTCGTAACAATACCTCACACGATAGGACATTTAAAGAATTATTGTTTCAATATAAACTAAGGATAATCATTGTCATTTCAGGTGCAGCATTAGTAGTAAACTTACTACTGTTGAGCGGCACAGCAGTTAGCGGCAACGCTATACCCGACACGACATCTACTACTGTCAAAGATGAGAGGATACCGCGGTACGGCCGCGAGAATGGCGCCTGGCTCGCGAGGAACCGACCCAAGACTCCAGACGTCTCCCTCAACGAACTGAACCCCAAAGACTCAACCTCTGAAGAACACACAGAAAAAAATGCTAAATACAAAGACAGGGGAAGGACAGAAAGGGGAAGAGTCCGATTCCACTCACAAGTAAAATCAAGCACAGAAAGCACACAAAGAAGGGTAAGATCTACTGAAAAACCGTCTCTAGTAATAGTTACTCCTACAGCAGAAGTAAAAAGACCTGCGGAAATAGTTGACAGCATGCGGAACTATAAGAAAACGAAATTCCCTGCATTTACCAGCAGCACTACTCCAGTTACTGTAAAAAAAGAAGTACACAGTGAAGAAGCATTTGAGGACGAAGAAGATGAAGAAGAAAAGGAATCTTTTGAGAAATTCACTTCTGGAAAATTTGATTCTAATTTCTTTACAATCCCTAGCTTTAATTATGGAGATGACTTCACCCATGACTCGGATAACGAGAGTTCTGATAACAAAGTTAAAAACGAGTACAGCAGTCCATCTTATGGAGGTTTCTCTAGTTTCTTCCCTCGTGAAGCATCCTACGGCTACAAAGATACTACCCACGACATTTATAAATCAGAAAGTTTCTTCGATTTCGACAGCGAACTAACGACGCCGAAAAACGATTACTTCGACCAGAAATTTCAAAAGATCTCTACTAGTATTATTAAGAATTTAGACACTATAAAAGCTAAAGCTACTCCTCCTAATGCAACTAACATCCACATTATTAAAGAAAATATAGGCATGGAGAAAATGAATAATAACACTCCGACTAACCATTCAACAGTATTTATTAAAAATACCAAAGAAATTCGGCTCTTAGACAACGATGGTGCTAATAGCAACAAAGAGTTATCTGATGTACAAGGTACAAGTATATATTATGAAATGTCTGTATTGTCTACCGAGACTTATGCTATCACTCATGACGACGACTGTGACAATGAGTCGTTACCGTTGCCTACACCGAGCACGTCAGCAGAGGAGGAATTAGCGTCATTAAGAGCTTCTCAGGAATCAATGCCAGCGGCAACGAGGCCGGCACTCCCTGATCCAAGCCCCGAGAGCAAATCTATATCGCCTACAAGTTACATACCTCTATCCAGTGTTCTACCTATAGTTGATTCAGTAAATTCTATCCCTGTTTCCACACAAAATTCCGTATCGTCGACGGAAAGAGTTACAAAAAAGTTTTCGAGTACCTTTAACAGAAACCGAAATTATTCTAAACGTCTCAATATCAACAACAATAAAGACTCTCCAAACAGCGTGACACTAAAACCTGAACATATTTCATCAAGTCCCCACCCAAGACTTCAGACACGTAAATTCTATCATACAACTCCAAAAAATAAACGTATTTGGATGGTGCCTAGAAATATAACAAAGATATACCACCGACCTACAAATCCTACGACGATATACTCTGAGCACTTCAGTATAAAGGAAAAGACAACAGCTCTACCGCGTCAACCGAGCCGAACAATGTTGACGACAATTTCTTCAGAAATCGATCCTGTTCTGCAAAGCGACATCAGTGGACCGAAAAAGGTGGTACATTCTCAGGCGATATCTGATAACACTGTGCCGAGTTTGTGGAAGCGAGGGTCAACGAGGTTCGCGACGTCAACGGCAACGTCGACAGAGGTGGAGACGGAGAGTGAGTGGCAGATACCTCCGACATCGACGGCGTGGGCACTGGCTAGTCTGCGGAGTCCGCCACCTTCGCCCAGTGCAGTGAACAAAACCGCGTCGGCACAAAAGAACGTCGACGAAAATGAGCTGCAGAAAGTCGGGGAAGTTTTAGGTGAGTAAACGTGCGCCACAATAAAACCACACCAAAAACCTGTTTACAGTATTTCACAAAAAAGATTCGTTACTATTAGTAATTAAATCTACGTCAATAATTTAACCATATTAATTAAAACCTTGCTTAACACATCCAATTATCGAAAATAACTGCTACCTTGAAAACGTTATTGTAATGTTTCATAAAGTAATAATATTTCGTACGTTACAGACAAGAAAGAAACAACCACTGCAACCACAACCTCAACGACGGCCAGCCCGATAAGCAACGATATCATTCCAAAGAAGATTACAGAAGTGGTTCAGAACAAATTGCCTTGGCAGCCAATGTCTGCATCAACTTCACCAATCTCCGAAGTGCAAACTGAAGCGGCAACGGAGACTAAATCGGACTTAAGACTGCCCGCTGAGAGCAATATTTCTGTTCAGAACAGCGCAAAACCAGCTGCTACTGACAAGTCAAATTACATTGAAAACCAGACCGAACCATCTTGGGTACCCGTTACAGAAGCAGAGCAATCAACGGAACACGTTAATGAAACGGACAAAAAGACAATTCCACCAGTTGATGCAACAAGGTCAACCGGTTTTGAATCAATTACGAAACTACCAGCGGACATCACTACGCCACAAGATGAATCTGTTGCCAGTTCTGAAGTTAATCAGACTGTAACTGAAGAGAAGCCCAACACCACCACTGATTATGAGATAACCACTATTCGATTCTCTTACGTACCAACTGAGGACGTTGAAACTGAGACACCGACCGTTGATAGCACTACGCCTAGTATGTGGCATCCAGTTTTTCCAACAAGGACAAGAGTCACAACCCTAAAAGATAGCCCCGTTACTACTTATAGACCTAAATATATAACGACGGAAACAGTAGAAGAATCTACGACTGTCATCACTGAATCGACGTCTCCTATTGAGGTATCTTCTCAGATTCTAGAAACGACTACAAAACAGGTAGCTGAAACCACAGAAACACCCACTGAAACTACTGAAACTCCGACTGAACCTCCAACCACTATGGAACTGCCTATTCGACCGCCAACTGAAGAGGTTACAACCGAATTGACTACAGAGGAAATCACTACTCAACCAACTACAGAAACTCCAACCGAAGAGACCCAGGCAACAACTACTCAAGTCCCATCAACCACCTCAACATCCAGTGAAACCGAAGATACAACAACCATTGTTGTTGAAGTCGTCACTGAAATTAACACAGAAAAAGAACAGAGAATTACTTCGACCACTGTGGCCGAAACTGAAACTACAGAAACATCAAGTGAATCACAAGAAGCTGATTGTACAGAAGAAAATAGTCAAAGCAACGAAGTTATTACTCAAGAAACGTTTAGACCTACTACTACGGAAGCTGCTACCACGGAAGCGGAAACTACAAGACCTACAACTGTCATAGTAACTACAAAAATGGAAAAAAAGCAAACTGATGCACCAGCTACTACCACCATACGCGATGAAACAACGACGCAGCGAAACGCAAAGATTCATGATACAACGGTGGTTGAGACTACGACGGATTCAGAGTATACTACGAAACCTGTCAGTGGAATTGAAGACCTGACAAGTTATGCAGGAGACATGACTACTGAGGCGTCTTCGAGGGTGTTGGGCGATGAAGACAATAGCTCGGGAGCAGCGGTCGCGATTGCTGTCAGCACCATCGGAGTTATTGCTCTGGTACTGCTCATTGGATTGCTGGTAAGTCAAATTTTTATACTATTCGAACAGAAATTAATTTTAAACATAACTAAAGAGATAGACTTTTCGTATTATGTCATACAGCATGACCAAAAGTTCTAAACAAAACAAATTAGAGAAATCCATAACTATCTGATATCGAATACCCATCCAAATAGAATGAAGAGATCCTATATACCCATATGATTCGTACAACAACAAAAATCCTTGGAAAGATTTCAACGAAAAAATTAATTTACACGATCAAAAACATAATTATTATTTGAATCCAAAGTGTTGACCATACAGAAAAAAAATTGATCAAACAATAGCTTCATGAATGTCTTCTCATCTTCTTCAAATCTTGTATTTATCTTCACTAAAAATTCTTCGTCTTTTTCACGGTCCCCGTGGTCTTCAATTGGTGAATATTCGTACAACATATCCAAAGTAATGAGCATAATATCTATTGGTTTACCTCACGATAAATTACGTTCACTACTTTGGAGAACGTTGTAGATTTGAGTTCATGATGGAGTCGGCTCATATCTGAAATGATACACAATATTGTTTAGAAATTGTGAAATTAATAGATTTCTTTTATAATTTCCTGTTTGAAATGATCTGCAAGTTAACTGAAACATATCAGGAGCTGGTAAAATAGGCCATAAATACTAATGGACCTCTGGGTCTCAGAAAGGGAAATAAATACGTCACACATTACGTAAATTAAAATGAATCAGTTACTAATAAATATTAGCCAATCTGCCAACTGCAAGACAAAAGTTCTCTTTCAGTCGAGGAATCAGCCTAGATTTTAATCAAATAAACAATATTTCTACATAATATGAAATATAAAACAGGTACAATATTTAGCAAAAACCGTCGACGTATCTTGTGTGCTGGGGCTATACAAGTAACGTATTTTTTCCCTTTTTTACTTTATTTTCTTTTTCCTATTTGTTGTTATAGCGGCAATAGAAATACACAATCTGTGAAATTTTCAACTCTATCTATCATGAGATACAGCCTGTTGACAGACAGCCGGGAGCAGAGGCTTAGTAATAGGGTTCCGTTGGTAGCCTTTGGGTATGGAACCCTAAAATGGTACGACATCCACCGGGTAGCAACAACAATGATGTGGTTTAGTCGGCCTATCGGAAATAGTATAAAATATCTTCTCAATTAAAAAGGGAAAAAACATTTTTAATTACCTCGTCTTTACGTCAAACAATAGAACACATAGGGTAGGCAGGATATTCTGAAAATGATAAATAAAAATATATTAGTTATTGTGTGTTAGTTAAATAATTTGTAATGGAGAAATAAATATTTTGGCAGTTAACACTTTCGCGGACTGTAAACGCCCATAGACGTAATAACAATAAAACTTCAAATTGTGTCTCATTCAGTGTCCGCGAAAGTGTTTAGTAAAAATATTGTTGGGAATTCTTGGTACTAAATAGTGCAGTTGTATAAACTTATGAGTATCACTAATTTCAAGAAGTTGAATACTTTACTGCTCACGCCAATCGTAGCCTTAAGCGTGATATATAACATTTTGAATTGTTTATGTTTGTTACTAAGTCAAGAGCCTCTTATAGATAAGTCACATTTTTTTACTACTTTTAGTTTTAAGTACCAGGCTAACAGAATTCCCTAAGAGCTTTCGAAACACAAAAAAGTGTACCACACAACGCTTAAATACCTGTAGATAATCCTAATATCTCATCGGAAGTTGGTCTCGTTCGTCGCGTATGGCGATAAAAATTCCTTGCTTTGCAACTCGAAGCGGTCTAATGTGGTCACCGGACACCGAGATATGGTTATCGTTTGTAACGAGAATTGGCATACTTGGACGGCCGTTAGATATGTCGGTCACAAGTTTGGAGAACTCTTTAGTTATGGGGTCCTGGTGGTTTTATGATTTTGCATTTTGAAGTTGTGATTGAAGTGCATGGAAACAGGCAAAATTTACCTATACTTGTATGCTAAAATATTATGAGATGTTGTTTTTTTCTTCTACTTTATCATAGCGTCTACGTCTGTTGCTAGGGTCCGAATTAGTTTATGATTTAACGCGGGTTTACTACAACAAGTCAATGAATAAAGAAGTTAAACTTTGGTTTGGGTAATAGGTAATACGCGCAACTCCACGTCAAAGCGTAAAACTAGCGACCCGGCCCTTATTTGCACGGTTTTTACTAATTCACAAAAGATCGAGATTTATTTATTTTATATTCAAAGGAAAGTCGAACCAAAAACAAAAAGCAGGGCCGCACTATCTTTTCTCGACGTGTTTCGTCGTATTTAAACCTGCCTGGATAATGCTAGAGAGCTCAAATTCTCCGGATAAAATGAGGTTAGCAGGCTTATAAAAGACACTGAGTTTCATTTGACTTTGGATTTTAATATTAACTTTAATACGTCGATTTCGCCACTGACTCAGTCACTCACTCATTCACCTCTAGGGCACTTGTCGATGTTCTAGAGAGCTAAAATTTGGTATGCAGGATAAGATTTGCACGGAAACAACAAAAAATTGACAAATCTGTAACTTTCACCCTCCAATCCCCGTAATGGGGTGCAGGTCGGTGGTCAAAATGGCATGGAACGGCCATTGAACTGATACAACAATAAAGACTAGTGACATAATTTATTACCATAAACTCATAGGATTGCCCCGCGAATCGACCAAGCCGTACATTTTGACCAAGATATAAGGTTTGTAGAGTTAAGTCTTGGCTCTACATTAGATCTGACAAGCGTTATTTGAGTCTTAGCAACCTAATTTACATGTTTTTGGTGGGTGTACTATACACATAAACCTTCCGGAATATTTTTTTTATATGATGGTGAAGACCGCATCATATCCGCTGCGTATTTTAGAAGCACAAGGCGATCATACAGATACACTACACTACTCTGAAAACGGTGAAGGAAAACATCGTGAGGAAACCGGCATGTCCTAAGACAAAGAATTT
The DNA here is from genome assembly GCA_947363905.1 of Lithophane semibrunnea. NCBI lineage: Eukaryota > Metazoa > Arthropoda > Insecta > Lepidoptera > Noctuidae > Lithophane > Lithophane semibrunnea. The sequence continues at coordinate 1,688,720 of OX376202.1, read as the reverse complement.
GAAGACATGACGTGGCATTACCAACTCGCACTGGGTCCCTGTGGTGGCATCCAGTCTACTCCCTCACCAAGGGAGGAGGCCTGGATTCCAGTTGTGGGAACATTATGTTATATAGGTGTTAACTAGCAAATAGTTCCAACCGAGTAATGAGCGTTTGAAAATTAACTTTGCAATTAAAGCTTATAGTTTTCAAAATATAATATTAGTACCAGTACTTAGATACGATTGATTATTTAATCAGTTAAAACCTATTTACATGCAGAAAAGGCGGATTTTTTAAAATTTTGTTTGATAACACCTTTGTCCACTTAGCCCTCTAAGGGCGAATTTCACTAAACTTTTATACCGAGTATAAGTCTTATCCTGCGAATAAATTTTGAATTTTTGTCAGTTTTTCCATACAAGAACTGTCAGATGACAATTTTATTCCACGGATAAAACATATCTGACTTTGATGAAATCGGCCCTAAGCGAGATAACAGTTGGGGATGTAATAAAATACGATTGTTTCAATAGATCAGTCACCCACCACCACCACCACTTCACCACATATGTAAGCAATAAACGTTTTGACTTTGACCCTATCGCAGGCTTGTACTGAAAATAGCCTTTTCTCAAGATGTGCCACAACTCCCAAACCATAAATTTTTTGATTGGTTTCTTAGTTTTTTATCAATAAGCTTGTTATTTAATAATGAATGACACAAAGACGACCCACTGACCCATTCTTTTTTAATTTAAAATATTTAAAAATATATTAAAGACGTGCTGTTTTTTATCGAACGATTTGTAGTACCTTTCATTCATTCATTACATAATATAAGGCCTTGGTTTCTCGACGGGTTGATTAGAGGTGTTCCTATAGTACACCCACATTTCGCCAGTTATGTTTAAGTCCCATGTAGGGTGAGAGCTGAGAGCCTATTGCCATTAACCGGGCACAAATCCAGACTGCGGGCTGCTACTGAGAAATTCCAGATAGAAAAACCCAACAACACTTTGCCTGACCAGGGGATCAAACCCAGGACCTCATGCACAGCAGTAGCCCTTTGCCCTCTGGTCTAATAAACACTAATTTCCAGCCATGTGGAGCATACGGTATACCTAAGGTCGGAAACCGCTCCTAATGTTAAAAACCGATCAACAATCTAGTAAGTTAATGATGATTATAGGTATCTACTTCACGTTCAAAACGATGTTTCCTTAGCCTATTTCATTCGGAAGGAGAAAATACGTCTGTTTCCGGATATGTATTTATAAAAAACAAATCAATATCAACTATTCCTTACAACTTTGATTTATTGGGTAAAAACTTTTTTGTAAAAAAATGTTTCGGGAATAATTTTGGACCTCGGCAAACATCTATCTAGAAAAATTAAAGTCCACTGAAAAAAGTAGATGCTCTACAAAATACCTATAAAACAATCACAAAATATCAAATAAAGCATGGAAAAACCGGTGAAAAAAAACAAAAAAAAAAATGCTCACCCGTAACTTCTTCTAAGAAAAATGACAAAACACTAATAACATAAAACTAATGACTCATCAACAACCGATATCGTTCATTACAAAACAAATAAAAAATATTTAAAAATCGAATTCCATTTTCAAACTATGAAAAGAAAAGAGGTGTAATATGAACGAGATTGGTTGCGCACACGCCGGACGGCGGGTGATACGTCACTGCGTTGTGTGTGCCGCGCAGGGCTCCCGCCACCTTATAGGACCGGGATATTGCAAGCAGAACCATGCATGGCTTCGAGCAAGTACTAGCTACGTTGGCACATTATAAGATTTTGCACAGGGCAGCGAGTGTGAAGAAAGTTAGGTTATCCAGGCAATTTCTTGTTTCGTAATGAAAATATAGTTTATTTGGTTTTGGGAACTGACACCTAAAATCAAATAATCATGTATTTTTATGCAGCAGTATTTTTCCTTCCCAGCAAGCACTTTTTCTCAGTATTTTGGAGCCCGAACATAAACAGAAAAAAAAAACTATCAATCTTTTGTAGTCCTTAGCAACATAATTATGCAGTAGCATTTTACCGCAATTTTATTATCGATTAAAGCTAATCAAAGACAGTCCACCAAACTTAAAAAATAATACTTAAAGCAAAAATAATAAAATGAGAATTCCGAATTTAATTATTTCAATATAGAACCTAATCACGTAGTGACCTCCGTTGAATTCGATGCTTTAGTTGTTGGCTACGTGACTGTTTGTCTGTATTGTTATATTTACTTCTGTCGACTAGAAAGTATAAATTAATAATGAATTTACCATGAGAATCGTTTTATGTTTATTAAAATCTTTAGTTACGTACATATTATGTCGTTTTATTAAATGTGACAATGTACATTTTCTGTAAGATCAGTACACTCAAATTATGTTTATGGTACCGCATACTTAGCGTAAAAAATCACAATAAAAAATATCCTAACAAAATAATTCCAGAGCGTACTTTCTACCATCCATGCACATTTAACCTATGTTCGTAGTAAGCTGTAGGTGTCGCCAGTATCGCGACGCGGAGGATGTTTTTACAATGCAAATTATAAACAAAGCCAGCCTGATGACGGACCTTTTGTGCGCGACTCCATTGATATATTAATCCGATTCTGCTTCAATGTGAAAATTTTCCATGATAACTTACCCCAGGAAACTTTATATTAGTCGGTACCTAAAAAGTTTTAAATGACGGAAAAATAAAAAACCGAAAACCTGCGTCATTTTTGAAAACATCGCTGGCAGTGTGCCAACAAGGTTTTCAAAAATGCACCGCACCGCGCCGCATTTCTAAAGAGTTTCCAGTAAAAAGTTTCCAATAAAAAGTTTTAAGGAGTACATAAGTTGAAGATTTTCTTTATTTTTTTTCAAAAGTTTTTGTTAATGCGTATAGTGTGTTTTTGGACCATCAAAAAATGCGAAAAGCGTGATAGCACTGGGCAATTACCCGTACTTTAAGAAAAAAAAATAAACGATTGAAGATCGAGATCGAGAATGCATACGCCATTCTAAACTCAGTCTCAATTTATCAAAAATACTACACTTTTTACGTTTTTTAAGTTTTTGACATTGATTGTCACTGAGACACGTATGAGATTGCGACGAGATTTTGAAAGTTTACGGGAATTTGCAAAAAGCTCATAAAACAGGAAGTCAACTCTAAACTTTTACCGTAGCCACGTGCAAACAATGGACACCAACAGGCATAGGGCACCTCATAAATTAAGGTTTCAAGTGGACTGGAGCGGGCCCTTGAATTGGCCACGTTTTCACACGTCGCATTGCATTCGCTTCGAGTAGTTTGAGTGGCTATTTCTGATATATTTCTCAGAAAACTTTATCAGAAATCTCGGGCACTTTGGATTTTATATTGTTGAGCTTTTTTTGTTTGACAAGTCCTCATAACTTGACTGCCTCGTGGTCGCAAGCGCTACTGGTGAGCATGAGTTTCTGGGTTCGATTCCCAAAGTATAGCAGTCCGGAGTCTGGATTTGTGCCAGGTTGATGGCAATAGGCTCGCCCCCTATTACATGTGACTTGAACATTACCGGCGAAATGTGGGTGTACTATAGGTACACCTCTGTCCAACCCTTCGGGGAAACGAGGCGTGAAGTTATGTTCTCATAACTTTTTTAAGGACTTATCAAACCCGTCGTCCGTGATAACGAGATGACGTAAAAAGTCACAATAATCAAGCAAAGATCTATTTTCTTCGTCAAACCTAGTTAGAATGATCTCGTAGCTTTGTTATACGCGGAAGATTACTTTAAAGCACATTATTCTTCAAGATGGAACAATAGACCTATAGAAAACTCTAGACTTCTATTATAGATTGTAGTAAGTAATCAAAACTATCGTTAATCATTTATTTTGATTTGGACACAAGGAAACAAGGTACTCAGGAGCGCTGGTGCCTTAAACTAGAACTAACTTTTGAGTTCTCACAAAACGTGTTATTAGGTCTTAAAGTTACTGGTATTTCCTTTATTGCCTTCCTGCGTGCATTGCTCTCGGTCCAAGTTAGTGAACTTTTACTAATAAAAGTATTACTCCTTGCTTTAACCGTACGTATACGACGAGGTCCGCGACTGTGGCCGCAAGGTTGTAATCGTAACTCGAATTGTTGGCGTTGATCCTTGGCTAGGCATAAGGTTTTTAGTCGGATTTTAGGATTTGTTATCGTGCCAGTATTATCGTCGGATCTCATTTGGAGGGCCTTAAAATTATAATTTACTACTGATGGTAAAGTTAGACGGTTTGAATTGTGAATGGGCTTTCGCCATTTCGAAAGATAAGATCAGTGCATTATAAATGGGATACATAGATCCCTATGTAGATGAAAGAATTTTGTCTTTTCATCGCGTCATCATCTGCCTAGCCTTTTCCCAACTCTGTTGGGTTCAGCTTCTAATCTAACCGGATGCAGCTGCATGAATAACAGTATTTTACATGGAGCGACTGCCTATCTGACCTCCACAACGACCAGAACTCAGTTACTGGGTAAAAAGATACCCCTTTGGTAAGACTGGTTGTCTTTTCATTGCCTCTTTGGGGCTCCCAAAGATTGGTTAAAGAAAAATTGCCATGATCCATATGTACAGTACCTACCTTTCCCAGATAAGTTATTTCTAGCAAGAGTACTAATCATGCAGTTACAGTCTTTTGTCTTTTTGTCAACAGCTTTTATGACTCTTAAAAAACTAGCGTTAACAGTTCGATTCAAACTTAATGGCGGCTCGGAACATGAGGCGAGTTGCTGCGCAGTAACAATTTCATGTGTCAGCAGGGGTGAGGGGTGGGGTACTGCGCAGCGTGTGGCTAACTTCCGAGACGCCATTAAATTTGAATCGAACTGTACCTACAATACTTACGGCCGCTATAACTTGGCAGGTCTTTACATAAGCTCTACGAACTTTCGCGCGTGTATCACTCGCACTCGCCTCATGTCATCATTCGGTTCCTAAAAATGTTACTACGCAGGCCTTAAGTTCGGAACTGCCAAGTTATATCGGCCGTATTGTAGTTATATATATCGAATAGATTACGTCTAGGCTAGCGTAGACCATTGTCGACCGCATCTATCATATAAAATTTATACTATATGATATAGTGGCATCGATATACTAATATATGTATTGTACAGTGGTCAAACGCGAGTCTATTTTATCCTAAACATAATTGAACATTTAAGCCATAACGGTTTTGTTATGTCTAAAACATACATATAATATTTATACAAAGTATTTTATCTCGTTCTCAACGGCTATGAATGAACTAGCTGTCTGTTGAATTTGATGACAGTTCGCTTAGCTAACTGCTGAGCTTTGAAACCCGACGTCCTGCTGATAACCGATTGTTTATAGTTTGATGTTTAGAATAAGAATTTCTTATGTCAATGTAGGTAGGTAAGTTGATATGTAATTCGTGAATGGGTGCGTTTATTAGGTTAGATTTGATGACCGTGTCCTAAAAGTTGAATTTAGTAGATGCCTTTTGGAACTTCCTCAATAATGAATAAATTCTTTTGAATAAAGCAAACCAGGAATTACTAAATAACTTTGCATATTGCCAAACAAAATCTAAAATGTTGGAAAAAAATAAAAGGGCAAAGAATTTGCCCTTGCTAATTCCAAACGTTAACTTTTACAAGGTAGACATTTTTCTACGAAGACAAGTTGCTTGAGCTTCTGTATTTACTAGTTTAGGTCATCTCATCTGGACTAAAGCCAACCTGGTGACGAAAGGTTTTTGCATAGGAAATTCTCAGTAGAAGTCTCTACATACCTACTAAATATAGGTAGGCGTGATATTCTGTAGCTTCTTGTCTTTGAAGTAAAAACTTCGTACAACAACACCGTAAATGCGTAACACACGATCAATCACTTTCATTTCGACAGTTCAACAACATTCATTGCGTTATTTACGTTGTTGAGCAGGCAATTATTTCGAACTTATACAGCAATGGATTAGCAATCTCCTTCAAAATGATTCAGATTGTGATTGATCGTGTGTTATGCAATTAGGGTGCAGTTCCCCCTTATTGATAAATGTTGCAAAAGTAAAAGTAATAGTAGCAGTAAGTTGTCAGTCGTAAAAGTAATAGTAGCAGTCAGTTGTAAAAGTAATAGTAGTGTATCGTTAACCATACATTTTGACGTTTAGGTAAAAGTCTCTTAACTTTATGAACCGCTTGTAAATAAGAGGGAATTATGTTCAAATCCAGTGTGTGTGGTATAGACAGTAAATTAAATCTATGTTGAGAGGTTGACGACTTATTGTTATTAGCAAAATTACCTAAGACTTGTAATTGCAAAATATACGTAGGCAGTACTTAGCAATTGTAAGTTCAGCGGTTTGGTTTAAATATTCAGGGAGTGACACATGACGTGCTTATTTTAGGAGTGTTTCCCATGTTTAGCATGTTTTACCTATCTCTACGTTTGAAGGATGGGTCTGGAGGCTGTGCTAATGGGCACAGTATTACAATAAGATAGTTTGTTTTGACTGGCTCCATAGAACAAGGTGACTGAAGAATTATGAGTGTACTAAAAACCTCTGCCTGCCTCTTCGTGGAACACTGGCGTGATATTTGTAATCTTCTTTTTCTAAGTGTTTGCCTCTATGGTCTAGTGGTGGCGATTGCGATTGCTGAGCGTCAGGTCATGAGTTTGATTCCCAGGCAAAGTATTATTGGGTTTTCAATTAGAGATTTTCTCAGTAGCAGCCTGAATAATCCTGGATTTGTAACGGCGGTTAGTGGCAATAGGCTCACCCCTCTTACTGCATAGGATTTAAACATCACTGGCGAAAGTGGGTGTCACTATACACTCCTGCCCAACTTTTCGAGGAATACAAGCGTGATTTTTTGATTATTTTCTTTTCTATAAGTTAAGCTAGTTAGGAGCTCGTGGCTAAGTAATAACAGCCGCACGGGTCAAGCCATCAGGTTAAGCTACGCTTGCCGTTGTTGGTCCGTTGATGGGTGACCATCTGTACATACCGAGACTCCTCCGTGCCTCGGAAAGCACGTTAAGCCGTTGGTCCCGGCTGTCATTCGTGGATCTTTGACAGTCGTTACGGGTTGTCAGAAGCCCGAAAGTCTGGCAAGCAGTCTTACCAAGGGGTATCGTATCACCCAGTTACTGGGTTGTGGAGGCAGTCGCTCCATGTAAAATACTGGTATTCAGCTGCATCTGGTTAGACTGGAAGCCGAACCCAACAAAGTTGGGAAAAGGCTAAGCAGATTGAATGTAAAGTTTAGCTAGTTGCCGTCGGGAAGTGGTTAGGATGCGCATGCGTCATTATTATTTATCCTTTCCTAGTCATGCGAGCAATGAGCTACAAATGATTCACGGAGATTGTTTAACTATTCGAACTATTATGTCTGCTTCACTTGACTGCTAAGAATTGTCACTTGTGGAGAATTTTTATCGAATGACTCTCAATATTATTTAAAGTGACACAGTGTCGTTATCAAATAAGACACTTATACTCGTACTAAGACCTGCACCACATATTACTAAATGCATTTAGCGCTAAACATATATAAAACATCATTCCCTCTCTATCATCTTCAAACGATTGACCTTAATGGGTAATACGATAACCTTCGGTAAGACTGGTTGTCAAACTTTCGGGCTTCTGACGACCCGAACGACTGTCAAAGATCCACAAATGACAGCCGGGACCATCGGCACGTGCTTTCCGAGCCACAGAGGGTTCTTGGTATGTAAAGATGATCACCAATCCACGGATCAACCGCGGTAAGCATAGCTTAACGTGATCGATCGACCCGTGGGGCTGTTATTATTAGCCAAGACCCTCAACCATACCATCACCGAAATACCTACTATGATTAAATGACAAACTCAGAGGTCACAGACTTTTTAAAGACATAAACTTGGTCACATCATGTGCCCATGGACCCACACAGTTTTGAGTAGACGAATCCAGTCAGAACTCATATTTGTCAGTTCTAACCTAAAGGCGCACCATACCTCAAATTGCGTAGCGTGATCCTCCGTTATGCCGAAAATACTCCAGCATTAATTTTGAAATAAATATACGTTAAAGTTGAGGATTGATGCTAGGTCCTATGTGTGGCAAAAACACGTTTACATAAAATTTTGTCAAAAAATTCGAAAGTTACCTCTAAACCGAGCTATAAACCGCTGGTATTAAAAAAATACTTCAAATTAGATCATTAAACTTTGCATAATAACTGAACTATCTTTAAAGTAGGTCTTATGTGTTTAATTTTTTTTTAATTACCTAAAATTTTCGAGGCTTGAGAGCCGCCAGCACCCCGTCTCGTTCTCACTCAGGTCGCGAGTAGTATGGTGCGAGCGAGATAAAATCTGAGGGTACAGCCTTAACTAACTCAATTTCTCCCTTTTCAGCTGGTAGTCCGTCGTCGAGGTCGCAGAGGTATCTACGCCCAGCGCTGCACCCCCGTCTCCTTGGATGCTTATAGTCTCGACAGCGTCAGCGTCGGCCATAGGAAGGGCAACCACCGCCTCCGAGCCAGCAAGAGGAGCTACGGGAACCCCGCTTATGATGACGAGGTATGGCAGGTCAATAAATGTTCTATGTCTTGAGTACTCGCAAATGATTCTAAGTAATTCAATTGCTAAGTAATTGGTACTTGTTGACAGGCCCACACTGTCTCTCATCCTTACATATTATAAAACAAAGTACTCCGCCGCGTCTGTGTGTCGTCCTGTTCGCGATAAACTCAAAAACTCTGCACCGATTTTCATGCTGTTTTCACCAATGGATAGAGTGGTTCTCGAGTAAGGTTTTAGTATATAATAACCGACATCTACGCGACTGATGCCGCGGGCATCATTAACCTTGTAATCTGGACATATTGTAAAAGCCAGTTATTTTAAAGGAGTCCCCATGGAGTTTCTTTCTGGCTCTTCTCCATAGGAAACGACTAATCGGAACCGTGCACCTAGCTTCTGACGTTTCTTATGTGCCTTTTTTGCCTATGTTCCTCATGAATGTTCACCAATCTGGTGGTCTAGTCTCTAAGCCCGTCAACGAACATACGGGCCCTTTCGCAAGTAGTTGATTGGTCACAAACAAGTTAAAATTTTCGGACTGGCACAAGTACAGTCGAAAAAATTTAATTCTGACCCACCATAAGCTTATTTTCTTACAGACATTCAAATTGACATTCGCGTAAACATACATTTCCTTGGTAAAGACCTTGTCATCTGCCATTTAATTACACAGAGAATTATCTGTTGCAGTCTCCATCTTTTTTAAGAGCTTTTAAAAAAATGTTATTTGATACCAATTTCTGAGTGACATTTGTTCTACGAAAAATAAAAACACTTAAATGGAACTGGACTGGTCACATTATGAGAACGAACCGAGAAAAATGGACGAAAGACGTTATGGAATGGTATCCAAGGAATGGGAAAAGGCAGAAAGGACGTCAAGTCAAGAGATGATTTTCATTTGGACAAAATCAAACTGGTTGCTAATCTAGTTGTAAAATTTATTATTTTTATATCATCGATTTTTTTACATTTTATGATAATTAATCTCACACACTGTCCTATTAGTATTACTAGCAAGTTTGTAGAAATATTGTGTTATCGTACGTATACTTTAATGTTTGTAAATATGTGAGCACCATGTACCTATCACATACTTAATTTATTTATTTTTCATTGCTCCATTTTTAATTTTTAATTCTTTTTACCTATTGTAATTGTATTCTCGGTGCATCGTCTTCACATGTTATTATATAATTGATGTACCTATACCAAATATTGTAAAACATTTTTTTTTAAAAGAGTAACGGTGGAGTTTCTTGCCCATTCTTCTCCATACGAAAACTACCTTTTGGAAGGGGCAACTAGAATCAGTTCTATTTCTATGTATTTGACGTTCAAAAGTGCCTTTAATGTGCCTACTTGAAATAAATTATTTGACTTTGACTTTGACTTTACCAAAAGGATGGAGAAGATTAGCTCGTGACAGAGATGAGTGGAAGAAACTAGGGGAGGCCTATGTCGCAGGACAACCTGACCAACAAACCGGTTGCTGAAGAACGTTTTATTAAACTTATTATACTAAACTAGATTTAAAAATTAAATTCATATACTTAAGTCAAAACTGTACTTACTGTATTTGGTCAGCGAATAAAGGCTTTTTTATTTATTTATAGTTAATTCCAAAGAGTTTGGATTCAAAATATGATTATTAATGCTTTATCTAAAATATTATCTATTGCAGTGATGACAAAGGTTAAAATTGCATAGATCTCCTACCCGGATTGACATAGATTGCTTAATATTTAAAACGTCCTAAGTGCGGCATGCACTGTAAAAGAGAGAAATCTTTGTTAATTTGACGGTTTCAAACGATTTATCGTCAAAGTGGGTCATGATTCACTTAGCCTGACTGTACATCGGGAGGACCACTGTCGAATCGTGTTATCATTCATTCTTAGTTCGGGCCCCAAACGAAACAACGGATTCCGTGCTTACGGGGTAGACCCAGCATTAGGATTTTGTTATTCCTAGGTTTTGTGTTCTTGGCTCTTCAAGACACAGAATGATCTTTTTCCAAAGTAATATCTATTCTGTAACGTCTACTATTATTTTCCAGGTTACCTCCCACCCAATGCAGTACGCAGCGTTAGCCAACTTCGCGATGGACGTGGAATCCATGACGGCGGAGTTCTCAGAGATACCCTCAGTGACTGTGAGGCCGGATGAGGTACCTCCAGGCTGCGAGGATAAAAATCGCTACTCCAACGTACTGCCGCTGCCGGAGACCAGGGTCCCGCTGAAGAGGCTCGGCAATGATCCTACCACGGAGTATATTAATGCTAATTTTGTTACGGTGAGTCTTTTTTGTAATTCTGATAGTAAAACTGGATTTCCCTAAAACTTTAGGTTTCCTTAGACACGGAATGTTTGCTGCAGTTATCTATGTCCGTGAAAATAAATTCGTATGTATGTGTGTGTGTTATTCGTATAAAATCTTTCGAATCAGTAGCCACATTGGAAAATAAATTAGAATTAAATCACAATACCTAAAGTGTATCCCCGAATACGCGATCCTGAACGCGTAGTCCTTCGCGCTGACAGAGGGCGTTTTCCGAACAAAAAGTGTAATAATATTATGAGCGCGACGACGGCGTTGTCGTGCGACGATTGATCACGATTGTTTTTAAATAGGACGTAGCCAAGAGGTACCGAAAAATCATTATTTAATATTTTTAAAATTATTTTTTATTTCATTTTTCATACTCCTAAATTATATTTTTAAATATTAGAATAAAAAAAAAAAATATTTTTTATTCGTTTTTTAAATCTTTATTAAGACTTCGCATAATCATATTTTTCTCTTCTTGTTCTCACACACTATTGTCTATATTTCTTTTTCATTTCTCCTTTCGTAGATCTGCTGGAAGAAATTTCTTAACAGTACCTTTGTACTTATAAAAATTTACTGTGTGTAAATAAATAATAAAATAAAATAAAATTGTTTGCAAAGTGTAGAAACGCCTATGCGAAAATCTGCACGCATACCTATTCAAACTGATTGCTCGCATAAATCAACAAGTGAATCATGCAATAAGTGTGCGATATTTTGGTCGAGACGCCAACTTTACTTGTTGTTTCTTCTCCATTTCAGGGTCCCGGCAACATCCGTAACTACTACATAGCTAGCCAGGCGCCTCTGTCCAACACCGTGATAGACTTCTGGAGGATGATATGGGAGCAGAACTCCAGGCTCGTCGTCATGCTTACGGAATACATGGAGAACGGAGTTGTAAGTAATTGTGAATAGCGCCATCTAGTGGTATGGCGTTGAATTTCGTGCAGTTTGTGTGATTTTAGGTTAGGTTTCCAAACGTCTCATGTTTTGAATCACTAATAATCAGACTCAATGTAATCAGTATTTAAATTAGTTGTTTTAATACATATTGAGAATAGGAACAACAATCCTAGTTATCATAAATATGTTCAAACCAAACGACTGCACTATGTAGGTGCAAAATACCTTCGGCCGCTGTGTCAAATCTAATTATCACTGAAAAGTGTCAATGTATCGCAATTTGTAACTCAATCTTACTCAATTCCAGGAAAAATGTTACGAATACCTTCCACCATCAGAAATCACAGACAACAAGCGTATCTTCGGAGACTTCAAGATAATCCTGAAGAAACGGGAACAGCGTGACAAATACGCCGTCTCCAGCGTCCAACTCATCAACCTGAGCACCAGGACCTGGCGAGAGATCACACATCTTTGGTATTTCTGGCCGGCTAAGGGAGTTCCGGATGATTATGATTCCGTGATAGACTTCTTGTGTGAAATGAGGAGCTATATGAAAATCTCGCAGGCTGCCAAAGAGTATGATGAAGAAGGTAATACTTTGAATATACATTTATATAGTTTTCTAGAGATTTTTTAAAGGTTTATTGGTTAAAATGATATGCTTGTGCTAGGGTATGAGGCTCTGAGTATACATATATGACACTGCTATCAGCAGAACCCTTCCTAAACCAAGTTTTATAATTGATTTTATCATCCACAGCCCGACGTCACCCACTCAGCAGTGGGTGACGTCGGGCTGTGGATGATAAAATAGAGAGACCTAAGTCCAGCGACTTAGGTCTCTTTTCGTTTGGTCCAACGCCTCCTCCGTGGCTACTGTTGTCAAACTCGTATTTCTTTTCAGGCGTGGAAGTGATCTACGGTGACCAGAATCGCTCATCGTTCAGCAACCTGTCGAAACTGAGGAGTGACGAGGGAGGCTCGGGCAATGGCATCAATGTGTACTCGCCAGCTCGGGCTGAAGAACAGCTGAGACGAGCTGCTCCTTCCAATGGTACTCTTGGGAGGATGAAAGCGGCTTCTGAAGTTGAAGGTAAGATGATTTGGTGTTTTCTGCTCCGATTGCTTGATTTAGGTTTTGGATTCAGCTACTAAAGAACTAAGGGCTCTGTGCTACCTTACCTTTGATGCTTAAAACTCATTGGAACTTCATCTACTGTGGCTCCCTCTTCGACTGGTCATGCTTGGCTCTCAGTTCTGCCATACTTGAATACTTCTACCGTCCCCCCAGGTATCCGGCCGTGCGTGGTGACGTGCGCGTCGGGCGCCGGGCGCTCGGCGGCGCTGGTGGCGCTGGACATCAGTGCGCGCGCGCTGCCGGCGGCGGCGGACGTGCCGCGCGTCGTGCGCCAGCTGCGTGCGCAGCGCCCGCACTCGCTGTCCAACAGGCATCACTATATCTTCGTCTATAAGGTGAGCTACTAACCGTCTTATTACAAAACGAGTTCTAACTTCATATCAAGCTTAAGCTTAGAGCGTAGGGTAGGAATCCCTTAGGCAAGGTGACTGATAATGGTGTGCAATTAAGGAAGCCAGTATCCTGCTGGATTTCTGCAGTAGATTTCTATAGATTGATGATGGTGTGATGACCCATGGCACAGAAGCATTAGCAGCTTTATTAGAAGGCTAAAAGTCACCCAAAGGGCATGGAGAGGGCTATGCTTGAAGCTTTCCTACGTGATCGAATCAGAAATGAAAAGATCCGCAGGAGAACCAAGGTAGACCACATAGCCCGAAGAATTGCCAAACTTAAGTGGCAGTGGGCAGGGCACATAGCTCGCAGAACAGATTCTGGAGATTTCAGCCTGCATAATCTGTTCTGCGAGCGAAGGTTTGACGGAAGATTCTGGAGTGGCGACCGTGTACTGGAAGACGTAGCGTTGATAGGCCTCTCACAAGTTAGACCGATGACCTTGTGAAGGCCGCAGGAATTCGCTGGATGCAGCACAGAACCGGACGGTGCTTGTAGGAGGCCTATGCCCAGAAGTAGACGTCTTTCAGCGGAAATGATGACGATAATGATGGGGTTAACATGACTTCTCAAGCGCAGCCCATATTAGTCAAATATTTATTAGATAAGTTGTGTCGTTACCCTAAAGTTTTACTTAATATTTTCAGGTGCTAAGCGAATATGGTAACAAAATGTTAGGTGGCGGTGTGGACACCATCTGAAACAACACGCTTCTCCTGACGCAAGAACCTTATTCGTACCCATGACAGTGTTGGCATACGTATCTCAAACCTAGTGTATAGCCAGCCTTAGTTTAAAAATAAACTATTTGGAACATACCAAAGTATAAGTTACGAGATCTCTAGAAAATTGATCGCTCAAATAATAAAAAAAATGTAAAGAAAATTTTATTTTTTTATAATTTCATTATCTTTTTAATCTATGGAATTATAGATTTATACCATTTACGTCACCAGTATGACAACTTCGCATAATTGTAACGAAACTTGTACATAAGATTTATATTAAGTTTTATTTTTTTGTTCGAACAATTTATTTTTATTTATTTTTAGGGGATCATTCCGCTAGTCTATCGATGTTTCGGTTATCCTAGATAATGTTGTAAGCATAATTTCAATCACAATAATTAATAAAAAATATAACGTATGTAAGCATCGTTTGTTGAGTTTTGCTGTGATTTCTACTAAACTCTTAGTTTTACACTAACACTAATATTACCGTAACTAGATATATTGGTAATTATTTAGAAGAATCTTTTTAGTAAATAGCAGTAATAACTATGCACAACAAAACTGTTGATCTGGCAACTCTGTTTAACTTTTAAGTTTGACGTTTCCAGTGTTGCCAAGTTTTTGCTATGCATTGTTATTTTGTGCTCTAGCAATTACGAATTAAAATACTCTGTGCTACTTTTAAATAGTAAATGACGTAATAGACCGGTGTTCGATAATATTATATTTATGTGTATACCTCAGTATACCTTTATTTCTTTACAATCTCATTTATTTATTGTTGAAAAGTGTTGTTTATTTGTATAATTTAAGTATGTTATCAATTCAGTGTAGTCCCCATTCACATAATTAATTTTACACAAATATCATGAAATTGACTATCAGTAATTAAAATCGTATTCTAACATAAAAAAATTGCTAGTTTTGTGATAATTTTGTGGTAGTAAAATACCCAGTAATAAATCAAAAACATTATCAAAGGAATTATAAAACATATTTTAATCTATTTGCTTTTTTTCAAGCACAGGACAAAAAAATCGTTTCTTTCAAAAAAATATTTTTGTGAAGAGGGGGCTTGAGATAAATATATTTTGTTAAATAAAAGTCAAAGCATTTACATAATTAGTTAAAGTGCACTGTTTTATCCCACACGTTACTAGTACATAAGTTTTAGTTATATTTTAGGTTATGTATTATATAAACTATATTATTGACCAAAAAAATTATATATTACATAATTGTATACGTCCTACAATTGATATTAAGGTCTGTATTGAAAGTAAATAAATTTATTGTAATAAAAAACCTTTATTATTCCAAATTCAAGTAACGACAAATAAAAGAGATACATAATATTATAGAAAGCACGTAAAGCCGTTGGTCCAGGGTATAAGGGCCTTTTTATTGTCATGCGTGTTTGCGCCCGCGTGCAGGCCAGGCACGCATGCGTGCTGCCCGCAACCTATCGTATCATACATGTTTTTATTGTCATGCGCGCCACACGCACGCGGCACTCGGGCGGATCGCGGGTGGCTCGCACGGATGCGTGCCGCCCGTGTCCGTTTGGCGAACCTTGATAGTCAGTATTGTTTTTACTGTCAAGCGGGTCGCACGCACGTTGTGTGATATTTTTACATTTATTTTGACACGAATTCCCATCCTGGCGACACACACAATACTGTGGCGGCGTGGCGAAAATAATCTGCTCTGCGTGCGGCCCGCAACAAGTATGCGTGCCTGGCCTGCACGCGGGCGCAAACACGCATGACAATAAAAAGGTCCTTAGTATTAATACCATCATTATTCCACTGCGAAAACGCGATGGTGCTATCGGCCTTGTATAGCCCCATATGGAGCCATAACACCGTTGAGTTTGACGAATTTCGCTCTTGAAACCATAACATTGTGTTGTTATTGCATTACTTCCTTTTTGAATCGATTACTTCTCTAATCAATTAACATAGGTACAGTCGGAAAAATTTAATTCTGACCCACCATAAGCTTATTTTCTTACAGACATTCAAATACAATAAGGTCGACATTCGTGTAAACATACATTTCCTTGATAACGACCTTGTCATCTGCCATATTTAATTACACAGAGAATTATCTGTTGCAGTCTCCATCTATGTTAAGAGCTTTTAAAAAAATATTATTTGACACCAATTTCTGAGTGACACTTGTTCCGCGTTATAGTTAATTCCAAAGAGTTTGGATTCAAAATATGATTATTAATGCTTTATCTAAAATATTATCTATTGCAGTGATAACAAAGGTTAAAATTGAAAAGATCTCCTACCCGTATTGACATAGCTTGTTTAATATTTAAAACGTCCTAAGTGCGGCATGCACTGTAAGGGAGGGAAATCTTTGTTATTTTGACGGTTTCAAACGATTTATCGTCAAAGTGGGTCATGATTCACTTAGCTTGACTTTACACTTTGTAATTCTTAGTACAAAGTGTACCTATGTAGATCGATTAGTTAGAGAACTGATCGATTCAAGCTCTTGCTCAGGCTAACGCTTCTTATGGCTTCTATCAACATTCACATCACTGCGTTCCATTTCTGTATCGCCATCGTAATTACTCTCAATCCTCATCACATCACCGCGATAGAAAGTGTCCGAATCAGCTCCCTTCATAGATTCGGTCTGAGTTGAGTCCTTCGATTCAGAATCGTCATCCGCTTCCAATCCCATGTTTTTTGCTGCTTCGTTGAAGCTAATGTTTTTATTGACCCTTTTATAAAAGAGTTTATCTTCTGTGACCATGGAAATATGGGGATTGTCTGCAGTGTAATCTATGTGAGCATGTTCTCTCTCCGGAAATTCGTCTAAACTTGACAGAGTATCGCAGTCATGGACTGAGTATGGCTTATATGAAGGTAGGGCCATGAATGATCCGGCAAGCGAAGTTGACGACATTGTTGTTATTCCTGTAGAGAAGGATCATTTGTTGAGTTACTTAAATTAAGACGTTTGTCAATACAAACGTCTTAATTATATAGGTAAGTATACAGGGTTTAAGGGTAAACAGTCTTGTCAGTTGTCATTCCAACCACGGGTAGTTGATTTAAATATAAAAATAAATGACCGAGTAACAAGAAAAAAAATCGTTATTTTCATAAAGATTTTAAAAAGTTTCTATGCGACACCGTGCTCGCTAGCGAAACAGCTGACTGTTTGAGAGAGCGGTCGCGCTCACGGCCGGCCAGGTCACTTCACACGCCCCCCACCTGTTGAGACGCAAGTTCGTTGCCCTAGCGCATAGGTGAAAGGGTGAAATACTCTAGTGATAAAAAGTAATTAAAAAAAACGTCGTAATTTTCCACTGATTCTACGTGCTATAAATGACACCAAACCACTGGTTTCAAGGATAACGGTGTTTACCCTAACACCCTCTATTATTCTTTTATGCTAGAACTTACTTTTTTTATTCATACTCGATGATATTTGTATCTCTGGGTCCTGTTGCAGAAAATTGACGGGATTAAGAGCAGTTCCTTCAGCTTTTGGAATATAATTCCAAAAAAAAAACAACCGACTTCCAAAAAAAACACTAAAAAAGTGAAAAATAACTTTAATTTCGGAAGTCGGTGTCTTAGCTTTTCAATTTTCGTTTTTTACCACCGACTTCCGAAATTAAAGTTATTTTTCACTTTTTAGTGTTTTTTTTTGGAAGTCGGTTGTTTTTTTGTTTTTGTAAAAAGTTTTTATTTTTCTCTTTTTAGCTGTGGTAACTACCCCACACAAATTCGTATACGGTTATCTTTAACTTGACAAATTTTCGCACCTCTGCAATTGATCCCAGTGACACTGCTTCTTCGGAGTAGGTTGCCCTCGGGAAGGCGATGTCGTAAGAGATCTCAGCTCTATGTTCAGGGTCCACCAGGGTGACGGACTTGTCAAACGATTTCGTGTTTTTATTCTTCAATGCAGAATCTCGTTTCACACCGTAAGCGCGGTAGGATTTCTGTTGACAGAAGTGTAAGTACAGCGAGGTCGACTTCCAGTCTAACCAGATGCAGTTGAATACCAGTATTTTTCATGCAGCGACTACCTATGAGACCTCTAACCGGGTTACTGGGTACGCGATACTCTTTTGTAAGACTGGCTGTCAGACTTGGGCTTTCGGGGAGTGAATGTTGAGCCAAAAGGACGACTATATTTGTGTAGTTGTCTATGTATAATCATCATTGAAAAACGTCCACTGCTGGACATAGGGCTTCTCCAAGCGTCGCCATATCGACTGGGGGCCAAGTTTACTAATTTACAAACATGTCAGTGGTCTCACAATTATCAGTTTTTGACAGATATGACATACAGAATCTGTCAAAAATTCACTGGTCTTATGCTGTGTGTGTTTATGTATAAAACAAGCTTTTACCTGTATCTTTTCCGCCATGATACCGTACGTCTCTTCATTTGGTGCGGTCTTTCTGTACAGGTCTAAAGTATGTTTCGCTGCACAAATCATCTCATCCTGCTCGCTATCGGAAGATGACTGAAAATGTCACAATTGAGTAACACAAAATATATGACTTGGAAACTGATGTATTAAGATTTAAGAGATGTATCTTTTTCATAAACCCGTATCTACCCAATATTAAGTTGAATGGAATAGAATTCTTCCCGGTTTTGGGCCTCCCGCGTTCAACTCTTGATCGCGACGATAGGTCTCAGGAGAAGAATTGAAAGTTGAACTGCTCCTTCATCAGGTCATCAGTCAACCTGATTCGTGGCCTGGCCATTTTTTCTCTGTATTCCTGGTGATTACGAAGAGAAATCCTCTAAGGAGATTACATCAAGTATACAGCATAAAATTACCTCATATTTAGTAGTGTTGTGCGCCTGATGGCGTAAGAATGCATTGCGGATGGCATCCTGAACAGCTGGCAACATGTCCTCATCTATTTTGGTGTCTTTAATCAGTATCATCAGAAGATTCCCTTCATCGACTGAAAGGAGGAAGAAATTGTCAGGAACTAGCGACCCGTTCCTGATTTGCACGGTTTTTGCGACTTGACAAAACATCGAGAATTCTTAACATTAAGTAAGTTAAATATTAACGTATTATTTACATAAAAATTCTCTAAACGATGGTGAAAACCTCATTAAAATCTGTTGCGTGGTTTAGAAGAACAATACGGACATACAGACAAACACGAAAAGCTACTTTAATTAATCATTATGTATAGATGCATGCAAAACGCCTGATGTATTAATATGAATAACATGCTGACTACAGTCACATAGCGTAGTCACTTTGGGAATCAGTAAGTATTTCATATATATAGATATATCATATTTTCATATATGTAGTTAGTATATTTATTTTCAGTAAGTATAGGCGTTTTTTTTAAATCCAGTACCAATGAATATTCGACACTGTTTTACCGCCTGGCCACGGGACATTCCGCTGCGAATTTTCGCGCGGCGCGGACGGCTAAGCGTCTTGCGACTAAAACAAATGAATAATGATTTACTGCCGCACCCCGTTCGCGCCGCCTAGCGCCTGTCCCGTGGCCAGGCGGTTAGGGCTTGTTCACTTCTGCTTTAATTTTTTAAAATCTAATTCTTCGCTTCAAGATGAGTGCGCCTTTAAGTTTTATAAGACAGTAACATCAGTAAGTTAATAAGCCTTACCTCCAAGTACCTAACGACTGTTAGTAGAAGTACTGATTTACACATACCTTTACCCTTCTCCATATAATTCACAATAATATCTCTAGCAGTCTTAATATCGTCCTCAGGTAAGCCTATGTCTCTTAGTTCGACGTGTAACTCTGGTTCGCAACTGCAGTTGGCTATATCATTGCATATATAGCTAGCAATGGATAGGTTATCTCTTGTTATTAGCATAGCGGAGAGGTAGTCAGCTATGAACTTGTAGAGGTCTCTTGGTTGATATCTTAGGACCTGGAGGAAAATTTTATTATAATGATTATGATGAAATTTTATT
This sequence comes from Lithophane semibrunnea, assembly GCA_947363905.1. Classification (NCBI taxonomy): domain Eukaryota; kingdom Metazoa; phylum Arthropoda; class Insecta; order Lepidoptera; family Noctuidae; genus Lithophane; species Lithophane semibrunnea. Next base: position 1,668,681 of record OX376202.1, on the reverse strand, counting down.
ATATTGATTATTATAATGATGATAGTCTAGTTTGACCAAGACCGCTGTTCCGCACCTGAGCCGCGCACATACCGTGTGCGGCTCACGAGAGGCCAGCGCAGGCCGCTAATTCGTCAACGCCCTCGGTGCGCTGCGTCCTGACCATCATTCATTCACCTTCATTGGTCAACGCTGCCCCCCGCCTTACCACGCATTCTTAAGGCACGAAACAGTGTTCGGTCAGATTATAGGAGGAATTCTCCTAAACTGGAATGGTTGTTCAGCTGTGGATACATACATACCTCAATTCATCACGCCTAGGTACCTATTCTCTGAAGGCGTAATCAGGGACACCTACATTTAGTCAGTTATGTTTAAGTCTAATAAATGTTAAGTTTAATTTTCGAGTGTATTGGCATCAACCTGCCACAAATCTAGACTCCGTTAGTCCGTAAAAGCTGGGAAATTACATATAGGGAACAACATATTGCCCGTCCTGTGCCGCTACGCTATAGACCAATATGCTACAATGCTGGATGTCACATAAATGTCTTCTTATTTTTTAAACGACTTCAAAAAAAGGAGGATTTTCTCAATTCTCCTGTGTTATAAACTTATGACACAAAACACAGCAACGCGAATATCGGTCGCTGATGCAATCATTAGGTCCTCACGTCTGCAGGTGACAGGACATGCGGGGGCAAGATGGGAGGTGAGCCATCGTCTGTGGAGAGGCGCCACATACACACCGGAGATCTGAGCCTTCCATGAACCCCCCACTTGTGGAGGTTGTCTTTGCATAACTTGGATACGAAGTCTATTCAAGGTAACTTATGCTCGGACTCACGATACGAAAAGTGGTGACGACAGAATTGGCAAAATTCGAACTTACCTCTCTAGTAATATCACTCATTAGCTCTTTCAGTCCATCAGGCAGTGCTAGTTTGCAACTATCTTTTATTTGAGGCTGTATTAAATCTTCCATTTTGTAGGTGTTTGTAATGAGTTTATTGTAAACAGTAATATGACAAGGCAAAGGAAGTTTAATTCTAGTGTGTCATGACTTTTAAGTCAAATAATTCAATCTCATTGGCGAAAAAATAAACTATGAGGCTATTAAACTGCTGAATTACCGAAAATTTAGCAATCAATATAATACTTTTAACTAATAAAAATAATAATAAGATAGTTGACAATCATTCGTTTTCATCATCTTCGAGTGAACGAGCTGAAAAAATACTGGAGATACCTGAAAGAAAAACAACACATTTTTTACTTACAATATTAAACTTTAGTACGGAACAGAAAATTATTTTTTCGCGATTTCAAACATTGACCAACGTCGCGTCGCTTCACGTCGCGGTCTGAACCTTAGTCGACTGTACAAATATTATTATACAATTTCATACCAGCTAACTCTTCAGGTATTTCAAAAGCTCCAGGCGGCTCTATGCCCGCCGCCTCAGCAGCGTATGCGCTTAGTCCCGTCATCTCGGGCACTTCTAGCGCTTCGTCATCCGGTTCTTTTATTCTCACTTGCGGCTCCTGTGTAAATGTAATAATTATAATAATTCATTTGCAATTGTTATTGGAACAGTATGAGTTTTTTTTATTAATTTCAAATATCATGATCTCCGCTTTAGGTTGACGAAAAAAGGCACTAGGCTACAATTGATAACACTTACGGACTTTTACCCCACACACTCACATAAATATCATCTGCCTAGACTTTTCCCAACTATACTGGGTTCGTTTTCCAGTTTAACCGGATGCAGCTGAATACCAGTATTTTCCATGGAACGACTGCCTATCTGACCTCCACAACCCAATAACTGGGTAATACGATACCCTTTGGTAAGACTGGTTGTCAGACTTTCGGGCTTCTGACGACCCGTAACGACTGTCAAAGATCCACGAATGACAGCCGGGACCAACGGCTTAGCGTGCTTTCCGAGGCACGGAGGAGTCTCGGTATGTAAAGATGGTCACCCATCAACGGACCAAACCCGGCAAGGGTAGCTTAACCTGACGGATCGACCCGTGCAGCTGTTATTACGTAGCCACGAGCTCCTCGTGGACAAACACACTCACATAAAAAATCCTTACGATTAACCATTCTTCTTTTTCTTTTCTTGTGGTTATTGACTAACCTGGTGTCAGAGTTATAAAGTCAAAGTCAAAGTCAAATTTCAACCGTCCTATTACGGTTCATGAGATACAGCCAGCTGACGTTTGGTACCCTTTGGGTTCGGAACCCTAAAAAGCATCATTAACTTACTTCGGCAAATGAAATTCTATGGTGCACTGGTTCTATGCTGGCTTGGTGCACGTGCAGCAGATTAGTCGTAGTCTTCGCTTTTTCAGGCATACGAATTATAGATAAGTCAGGAATGTCTGTAAAATAGCAGAAATGGCATATTTTACAATTATTTCCGGTACATCATAAATATCATTTTGCATATCGCTCATTATAACAGCACTGCTCCGACACGGAATGCATTTGTTTTAAAATTCTAACTTGAATGATAACTTGTCATTCAAGTTAGAATTTTAAAACAAATGCATTAAAGTCTATTTTACGATGGCTATGCAGAATAGTAGACGGCTCGCCGGCCGGCCACTCACTGCCCATGAGCCGTCACACGTAAAATAGACTATAATTCATTAAGAACCTCCTCCTTTTTTGAAGTCGGTTAAAAATCTAAGTGATATAAGTAAAATAAAACGAATTATTTAAAAAACAAAAAACCCGTCTGCAAAAACCTCTAACTGAAAAGATAAAAACAAGCATTAAACTTTGTTTTTTGTAAGGTATTGCAGGCCGGGGACAAACCAATAACCTGAAATATGGTGTACACACGGCTACACATCAAGCTATACAAAACCAGTTTAAGCTGATCTCGCATTGTATAGGGTTTCCCTACAATGAGAGATCAGCGTAAACTGGTTTTGTATAGCTTGATGTGTAGCCGTGCGTACATAACTTGTGTTTGTCCCCGCCTGCAATATTTCAAGCTTTTTAGTTTTATATATATTTGGAATTAACTCATAACTAGCTTTTATTGGATACCAATATTGTTATATTTAAAAAAAAAAAAAGCCGTCGCCTCCCTTTTTTATTTGTAAATGAATTAAATAAAAAATTATAGCCTATGTCACTCCCACAATTAAGACGAACCTAACGACACCTCATATGTTAAAACTCATCAAGCCGTTTAGGCTACAGAGCGTGCCAAAAGAAATAGACATACATATACACACAGTCTCGAAAAACATTACCCTCCGTCTGTGGCAGTCGGGTAATAAGAATAAGGTACCTACACACCTTCAGCCGAAGTGAAGCTTGATTTCAACAAAGGCAGTTCCATACGGCTGACTTTAGCGGAGTAGACCTCAGTCACGTTCTGAAGATGATTGTCACCGGCGTTGGTGATCGTCTTCATTGGGTCGTATTTGAGACCAAGATTCTCTCCTGCTTCCTCATTGAACATCCCGTCGACATCGTCATCTTTAACTTTGATTTTCTAGGACATGGTTAATTTTTTTAGGGTAAATAATTATGGTCCATCGATATCCTTGTTGGTGGATGATAATTATTAGGAAGTGCTTCCGCTGCCGGCGCCGGTTGCTGAATTGGCCGCCGGTGCTGACTTTGGTTGTCAATTTGGCATAAGGAGTAGATAGGCAGGGTAGGCATAATTAAAAAAAACATCTAATAGAGCTTTTTTTTCCATATTCCAGTAATAAAGTCATGAAGGAACCGGAACCGAACTAGTAAGATTTGGTTAAATATTTTTAATCGCAAAAAATGTTTGCAGAAAAACTTATTTTAGTTAGGGTTAGTTAGTTGGGGTTCTGAATACTGCAAGGGTTTCTATAAACTCAGCAGTCGATGTTTTTAATCTCAGCTGCCGGCAGTAATGTCATTGCCGGTTCCCAATGGCCTTATTTTTGGGAGCCGGCGCCGGCAGCGGAGCACTCCCTAGTTATAAACGGAGTGAGAAAGTTTATGATACAATTCTGTTGACAACGTGTATCAAATAATGATGCGGTTCCATGCCTTCCGTGGGAGTCGGTGGGTCTCGAATGGTAAAGAAAACAGTAATGTGACTTACAATGACAGGACCCAGATATATTTCCCTTGAAGTGGCGATGTCCAGTGGTGGACCAGGCAACTCCACCTTACGGGTTTGCCTCTTCTTCTTCTCATAAGGCATGAGGTGCTTCAGCACGTTTCTACGCACATGGTATCCTCTGTACGCAGCCTATACAAGAAAGAGATAGAATATGTTTTTAAGGAGAAGAAAAAAGTCTATAACACATTTGCCAACTGATTTTATTGGTACAATCCGACTTTCCCGACTATGTACAGTCGAAAAAATTTAATTCTGACCCACTATAAGCTTATTTTCTTACAGACATTCAATTACAATTAGGTCGACATTCGCGTAAACATACATTTCCTTGGTAACGAAATTGTCATCTGCCATCTTTGTTATTTTGACGGTTTCAAACGATTTATCGTCAAAGTGAGTCATGATTCACTTAGCCTGTTTGTACAGTACTTAGTCGGAAAATTAATAAACCTTTTAAGGCCATTTTTACAATCGAACTGCCCAAATGATTTAATTTCCCATATTAAAGTATACCAAATTTTAACATATGGTTTCACATCGACTTTGCAATCGTGCTACTATGTTAGCTAAGTACATCCATAATACAAATCAAGTATTCACATTATAGAATTACATAATATTGATTTGATTAAATTTGGTTCAATTAAGAGAATTTAAGTATTAAGTACAATAGATAATTATGTCATTAGCTAAATGTGACCAACGCACTGAGCACGTAAAAGTGGTTCAATAGACGCAATGTATTTTTTCTAGACTGTACCTGAATTTTCTCCGTTGCTCGTCGTAGTTCGCTGATCGAAGGGTGGGTTTTCTTGTAAATCTCCAGTGTGTGCTGCGCAGCCTTCTCCCAGGCCTCGTCTGGCTCCGTCTTTACACCCTGAAAGTAGGTAAAAATATCATTAACTACATGTTCCTGGTGAAAGTGATCGTTTGGGGAAAATGCTACGTTACACCATAGCTATTTCTCCCTCAAAGCATTTCTGGGTTTCGGTGGGTATGGTTGTGGCTGGCAGTGAAATTAGAGGCGCATGAGACAATGTTGTATACAGGATGAAAATTCGTCTATATCCTCTTACGGGATCATTGTATTCATCATCATGAACTTCTTTCACTATGGGAACATGCCTGAAATCGCGAAAAATCAATCAGCTGTTCCCTACATTTTGATGAGCTACGTGAACATAAATGTAGGGTTCAGCTGATTTTTAAATAATTAATATTACAAAGACAACACGACAAAAATGAAGGAAATGAATCATTCTCTGCAGGAGGAGTCACACCTGAATCAATTAACTAAGGACTCCTTAGTTAATTGATTCTGGCGTGACTTTGCGGAAATCCATTATAAAATACAATAGACTTAGATGTATTTAGTAAACTATTCCATTTAACTATTCCTTGAGTCATAAAAACTCCTGTAAGAAATCGACACGTTTTTGACCTCTCAACGAGGCATCCTCAGGACGACGATTGACCAGTCGCGGACCCGAACACGACGTGTTGCCACGACGAGCGCTGGACGCAGAGACAACTCTGCGTCCGGTGGTAACAAATTGACTTGAAAAGTTAAGCGGAATAGCTTACTAAATATTATCTACGTCTATTGTATTTTTTTTTCAGTGGTCCTTGGTGAGAGTCTCTCGGTAACTAGATTATTTATTAGGTTATTTTTAAGTCGACACCAAATGTCATTTTCGTCTAGCAAATTAAAAATCAGAGTTTCAAATAAATCATCAATCTTCAATTCATCAAACTATGATGTGATTACCCTTTTCATCAGAGTCTTCCTGTACCAATAGTCCCGGTATGCGTTTCTTGCAACTTGGCACACTTTGGTGGACATTTCTTCATCGAGAGGGTACCGGTGTAGCATCTTATTTAGTATCTCAGCTTCTCTCACTTTTTCTGTAAAACCAGAAATTCATTTCAATCAATCCTTAGGTCAGCTCAAACTCAAACTCAACGTATTTATTTCAATTAAACCATTTACAGGCACTTTTGAATTGTCAAGGTATACAATGTGGAGACGACAATACAACAATAAATGAATACACTGGCAATACTGATACTTATGGGTATTTTGAAACTATCAAATAAATTCTAACATCGAAATTAAAAAAGTCATTTTTTCAAACAAACTAAATAGTAGTGATGGGCCGACTATGGGGTTTGCCGATCTTTGACCGGCTATCGTAACTAAACTATTGGATATATTTGATAAATTTTTTGTATGTAGACCGAGAACGTCATTAAATAAATGGAGTTTAATTTTTTGTCGTATTGTCGTCTCCACCTTGTATACCTAAAGCCCCAGAAGAACTACCACCGGGATTATCTTTATTAGTCACTAGCTGTGCCACGCAGTTTTACTCGCGTAAGTCTCGATCCCGTGAGAATATAGGGATAACGGGTGTCCTATGTCCTTTTCCAGGTCATGGTCTACCGATGTGCCAAATTTCATCCAAATCCGTTTAGCCGTTTTAGCGTGAAATCGTAACAAACAAATCGTAACAAAGAAACAAACTCACTATCGGTTTTGCATTTATAATTATTAGTTAGGAAGTTAGGATTAAATTCTGCACAAAAAGTCGTACGTAATAAAACTTAACTCGAATTTATATCACAGATTTGCCTTTAATTTAAAATAACAGCCGCACGGGTCGGTCCGTAAGGCTAAGCGCACGCTTGCCGGGGTTGGTCTGAAGATGGGTGACCATCTTTACATATAGAGACTCCTCCGTGTCTCGGAAAGCACGTTAAGCCGTTGGTACCGGCTGTCATTTGTGGATCTTTGACAGTCGTTACGGGTTGTCAGAAGCCCGAAAGTCTGACAACCAGTCTTGCCAAGGGGTATCGTATTACCCAGTTATTGGGTTGTGGAGGTCAGATAGGCAGTCGCTTCATGTAAAATACTAGTATTCAGCTGCATCCGGTAAGACTGGAAGCCGACCCCAACATATAGGTGGGAAAAGGCTAGGCAGATTGATTGCCTTTAATTTAACTTATTTTCGGGGACTTTTATTGAGAAAGTGTCTTTCGGACAACAGTCAATTCTTCGTTGTTTACTAGAGAATCGATATCGATTAGCATTTGGAAATATTGTAAGCGTCCAGTTTGCATACAAATGTCCTTATCTGTCTCGTTACTGCATCTCGTCCCTATGTTTCTCCAAGTATGTGGTAACAAAAAGTAGGTAATAAATTTCACAACGAGGAATCGCTAACTTTTGAAAGTGTAACTTGTCAAATGACAAACCGACTGCAGAAAACGATTGTCTTCTATATATAAATGCATAAATAATTATATTATTGTAGGATGGGTGATTATGGTGTAAGTATATGAGGAATGGAACGCAATGTGTGTGAGAGGGAATGACAGTGAGAGAAGGTGAAGAAAGAGGAAAGAGATGTCAGTTAAGGTTTTGGTTTTGGAAGGAGAAGATGAGTGAGAATAATTTAAGACTTGTGTGACACTATGGTGTCGTTGATAATTTAATAATATTAATCGTTTTTTTATTGTCATAACGTGTAGATATATAAGTAAAGTAAGATATAAAATTAAAATAATATGAATTTTATGAAAGTGCAACCAAATAATCTCACTTTTCTACAAAAAGTTTAAATATACGAACCTACATTCAACGTTTTCCAAAAACTTATTTTTTTAAAATAGGTTTCTTTAATTCTAAAGGTGCGATATTCTTGGTTCGATCATTCACATTTAGTTAATTGGACATTTGAAGTGATTGTTGTTTGTTTTTTCAATTTGGAGTTTGACATTTGCACCTGTCAAATTAGTCTACAAGATTAAAAAACGCACAGATTTTAGGATTCCCTATCAAAAGGATCGGTTTCATACCATTCCCTTCAACAGGCCGTTCTCCTTCAATCTCCTCCTTAATGATGGCAGCCAAATCATCAGCTTGACGTCGATCCAAGCCTATCTGCAGCAGATGTTCGGCCACGGTAGGTCGGCAGTCACAGAGGTCGTCCAGTATTTTGACCGCCATGATGCCGTGTTCGCGGGTGATCAGTAAAGCTGATAGGTAGTTGGCTATGAAGTCTAGTATCTTTGCTGGTTGCCAGCGTAGCACCTGGAATGAATTAATTAATGAAGGGGAAAGCTTCTCGTTATTAGTGTTGTGTTATGCTATTTGAGTTTGATTCTCTCGCATCGACACGAACTGTAAGAACAGGTTATGTCGAGGTAAAACATTTGCCAGAAGACAAAAGGAGATCATTCATTTTGGAACCCAACCAAACAAAATAAATGATAATAGAACATTGTTATTTTCTTCAAATTTCACTATTGGACCAAATCTGTAGGGCAATTTCCAACGCTATTATACGATTTTGAAAAATACTGTTTTCAGTATGTTTTAGTTAATATAATTTATAGTAATTAAGAAAAAAAAAAGGAATTTATAAGTGTCTTTAAGAAATAAAGGAAGTAATTTAATTAAAGTTATAGCTTGTAGTAATAAAAAATGAAGAGAAAACGTAATCTTTCGGAATATAGCTCTTTTTTTGTTTGACCGCCACTTTTACGTTTAGCCCAAAAATATATGGACGGTGAATGATCTCCTTTGTAATTGATTCTTGCAAACTACTGATATTGAGCAGGTTAGACTAGTAGCCAACTGAAATATAGGGTTAAGGCCCACCATCAAAATTAAACTCAAAGCATTTAGTCATGCAATTAAACCATACCATACCACAGGCACTTTTGATTATCAAGGAGGACTCGGTGAATCAGAAAAATCAAGCTAGTTGGACATTCTAAAGTATAGAATATTCCTATTGAGAAAAACGAGCAAGAAACATCGGTTACATCGATATTATGTGAGAACGATGAAGAAAAACATGCAGGTTAAAAGAGCCCAGAATAACAAGATCTTCAACAGATGCAGTTTTTAACCCCCAACGGGAAAAGAGGGGTGTTATAAGTTTAACGTGTGTATCTGTGTATCTGTGTGTCTGTCTGCGCCATCGTAGCTGCCAAACGGCTGAACCGATTTTGATTTTTTTTGGTTTTGTTTGAAAGGTGACTTAATCGAGAGTGTTCTTAGCTATGATTGAAGAAAATCGGTTCAGCCGTTTGAAAATTATCAGCTCTTTTCTAGTTGATGAATGGATGTGAGCATCTTCCACAGGTCTAATCGATTGGAAATTTAGAATTCTCTTATTTCAATGATATGAAAAGAATATATGTAGTAACCTTGAGCTGATGCTGCAGCATCACCTGGAATTTGCAGGATACCCAACTCCCTCACGAACTTACAGCAGAGGTATCGTGTTTGGACTCATTGGAAAGGTCTCAACAAATAGGTTACAGATAGATGGTGATCAAAGTCTGATGATGGAGTAGTAAAGATAAATGAGAGTAAATAAGTAGGTAACAATCTTCACTCAATCCAACCGTCGTCGTGTCGGGGGACGGCTAATGAAAATAGGAAGTTAACACCAGCTATCCTTTCTACAACAGCATACATTCATTATGCCTAGTGTGTGTTGGCGTTTGCATTAGCCATCCCCCGACACGACGACCGTTGGATTAAAATATTACCTACAACTTTTATGATATTATTTTTTTACTTTTTAGACGCTATGTTTTTGTCGGGGGTTTTTTAAATTTTTAATTGCAATCCCAGATGCGTGTTGATGGCAGTCACCAGCGCGTAGCTACTTCACAGGCCATGGTTACTCGGTTGTTCAAGTTTTATGATTTGATGAAAACTGTACATAACATCCTATCAGGCTCTAATGATGTAAGTGTTTTACCAAGTGCCCCAAGGGGTCATGCCACTCAGTACAGCACGACACAACTTAGATGTAGCATACATTTGAAAATTTTACGAATGTATTTCGTTATAAAACTTTACAAGTTATTGCGTTTGCGTAAAGATCATTTTCTACTAAAGCAGTAATAAAGATTGGAGATTATGAAAGCACACTCAGTTCGGAATGTGATCGGTTTTACGAATTTTGCCGATGATACATCTAAGTTGTGTCGTACTGTATCAGGGTTGCGGACGTCAGATAGGCAGTCGCGCCATGTTCTGGTATTTCTGCCTCTGCCTAGACGTCAATCCGACACCAATATGTGTAGTTGGGAAAAGACTAGGCAGATGATGATGTTGATGTAGGTGTGCAGGTATTTAAGGGTCTACCTCACGTGTGATATCTGACATGAGCTCCTTAAGTCCTTCGGGGACGGTGAACACGTTAGAACATCCATGCTTCTGCAGGAACTCGTTCATTATATTTCCAGAATCGTCACAATATTTTTGTCTTTTTTATGCCTTTTTAAATGACAATATGACAGTCACAGACTAATAAGTCTTATGACAGTCGTGTTCTTTGACGTTCTTTTCAACTTTTTATTTATCATAGATATTTAAAATTTCACGGACGATCTTTTTCTATCTTATGGTGGACCAAACAAATGCTTATTCTATCCCCACCCCATCAAATTATTTTGGTGTAAACAGAGACAGAGTATTTTTTCGTTGTTCTATATTGTTTGCGGAAATTCTATAGAATGTTCTAAGAATGCTCGCACGCTTGATGTAAACTGCGCACGAGCGTGCGATCAGTTGCAAGTATAATGTACTCTGTGATCAGTTGTCTAGATCGTTCTTTCGTGTTCAGACGTGCTCGCTCCTCGAAGCGGTATTTTTAAAGCGTTCTTGTGTTCTAGCTCGACCGATAAATATCTTATTTAATTATGAATTGGTCTCGAGAAAAATGTCCACTTATCATAGTCCACATTATGCAGTCTCCTTCTTTTAATTAAATCGTCACCCACCAGCGTCTTTCGCGCGTCAAAGAGCTTGAGCTACCTTCAACCAGGAAGGAAATAGATAGCCTGTATGACACCGAACGATTACATTATTATAAAGTATTCAAGAATAATTATCAGTTGGATAAGTAATAGTCATGTATGTGTGGAACGCTTAGACTAGCACCATATAAGTACCCAAGTGTCGTAAGAAAAATATTATGTGGGTATGTCACAGGAAGATTGTGAGAATCGTTAGGTTTATAATGTATCGGACTCAGACCAACAAAAAACGAACCTTTTTTTGTTGGTCTGAGGTATCGGTATTATTTCCGTTAGATTATAAGATTATAAACTGTAGAAAAATTCTGAACTGGGTGAAATGGGTTAGGTTAGGTGAGAACTGTTACCCACCGAGCACGAGCCGAGCGAGCGAAGCGAGCGGTGCCGCGGCAGCGGCCGGCGAGGGCTAATTCAAAGTTGTTTGCAGCAGTCACAGCTAACTGTCTGTGCAAGCTACATTGATACATTAGCCGGTTGACAGTGGATAAATTACTTATAAACTGTCGAAAAATAATAATTACTTATAATATGTAAAAAATAAGTATTCGATTATAATACGATAGATTATAAAACTAACGAAGTTCATAATTATACGGTGACATAAATACATACTACATAATCCGCCACACGGGCCCAGTGCGGGTTGACCCAGCAATGGATCGTAAACCCACATTTCGCAAAAAAAAAACCATTAGGTATATTATGCCCAATTAATTCAAAACATTAAGAAAAAGAATCACTCTGTTCGTCTGACGCCATCTCCAAAACGACTGAACCGGTTTCAAAAATGTAGTTTTTGTGTATCAAACTGAGGCTTTATTGTTTTTTTTACTGATTGGTGACCTTATGGTAGGTATCTACAATGTTATGTTATGTGCATTCATATTAAAAGTCCTATAAATGTAGGTATAATAACATTACAATTTGATAATAATAATTAGACATTGTAAGACATCGCCCGATTATTTGCCAAGTAGGTGGATCCATATTCCTACAGTTATTTATTTTTTATATTATTATCAAACATTCTACTTAAAATATATACATTGAAAATAATAACCATAATATGACAATTTACTCATCACTGTTCTTTATTCTTTGTTTAGCACCATTTAAAGTTGATCCCTCAAATGTATCTGATCACCTTTGATTCATCCACAAAATGTTTGAAGCAGAGGGACGAGGAAGCTCATTCATAATTGGTCACTTCGTACGCATGACTAATGAAATTAACATCAAGCTATCTTCATATTATTCGAAATTGAACCGTGTTGCTTTGTGATAGGGGTGTCGATTTTTTTAATGGCCGGTATTATTAAGGTTGTATGGGTATGTACTGATTACAGCATGTCATTTGTAGTGGGTAGCCGCGATGAGTGGCGGTGTGCAGTGATACAGGACAATCTGTCCGTTATTATTGATAAACATATGTAAATATTACATCTGATAAAGTTTTTTGTGTTACTGCGACACATGTGTTCTGTGTAGTGAGTAAAAATAGATGTACCGACATTTTTGTGACCGAAGACAGTTTTGTGAGTGAAAAAAGATTTAGAAAAGGAGGAACACTTTCAAATAGAACAAGGAAGGAAGCGCAAGTAAAGAAAAGAAAATAACAAAACAATTTACATCTTCGATACATAGACAAAGGAAAAACAAAGGACAGTAAACAAAAAAAATACCAAAATGGATATCACTACAGCAAGAGCGATATCCATGCTCACATTGGGCTTGGGAGCCTTCTTCTCAGGAATGCTACCAGCCTGCTTCTCAGAAGCAGCTAGACGGAGACATCCTCTGTTGCTATCCTGCTTGCTCTGCTTCGGAGGAGGCGTCCTCTTATCCACCTCCCTAGTCCATATGCTGCCAGAAACAAGAGAACATCTACCACAGTATTCAGAACTAACTTTATGCATTGGATTCTTCACAGTTTACTTAGTAGATGAGCTAACTCACCTGTTCTATAGCGGTAATCATGAAAGGTACAACCATGTGAGTGAACAGACCAGGCTGCTGCCAAGAGACCATGATGGAGAAATGAGGGACAGAGAAGGAGCATCGGAGTTATGCCATGTTAGCCATAATGAACCTTGTAATAAGAGCTCTTCTAGTGTGGTGGGACTGCTCTCTGCGTTGTTCGTGCATAGTGTGTTGGAGGGACTGGCGATTGGACTGCAGGAGAGCGCTACACAGGTAATTATAGAATTTTTTTAGATGTTAGTTAACCAGCATGTTCCCGAAATTTCGCGGATTTATATATGTTGGATTTTTAATTCATAATCTTTTTGGCACCTCTTTAGGTCATGAGCTTTCCGAATTAAAAAATGTGTCCGTGGTGGGAAATGTGGGAATGCTAGACAGACGACTCGCGACGCACAGCCTAAGCAGCTGGGTCTAAAGAGCTCCTTACATAAATGCTTTCAAAGAAAGTGAGCACTATATAATCTAACTAGTATTGTCCCACTGCAGGGCAAAGGCCACCCTCAACCCTACCCCTCCTACTCCCTAGTCCTAGGGCCCTTTTCCACCGTAATTCTGTATATTTCTGTCTTTTGCTAGTAGGCCAGACCTTTCGCTAGGAGTCAAGCTCGTCATGCCATCTTCGTCTCGGCCTCAGACCAAATAAAAAACCAAGACAGAGCGCTGTCAACAGTGACGTGAGGCCGGTTTTGTAAACATGTGTGCACATATTTTGGTGTAGTTTGGTTGTAAATAAGTGCGTGTGAGCGTGTATGCACAGAGCGGTGGTGTAGTTTTGGCATGCTTCACTGTATTATTCGCAGCGCTCTGTCTTGGTTTTTTATTTGGTCTGAGGGCTCGGCCTGCCGCGATGTCGTTGTGCGTTTAGTGGGACGGGTGGGACCTAATGGGGGGTGGAGCTCTAAGGAAGGATTTTTCGAAATTCATCTGTTTTTATGAAAGTTCGTCATTTTTGACGATGAGTAGGTACATACGTCGTGATGCTTCTATGTATAGATATAATAATAACGAGTCACGAGGGACTTTTTTTTTTGTTATGTAAGTAAGTATGATGCTTATTTAATTTAACCAGACTGCAGGCAGATAGCTTTGTTTTAAAACTAACCTCTTCTAGTTGAGTCAGATACCTGAGAGACCTATTTTGAATCATTTATTACGGGAATATGAAGATAGAAAGAGCGAAACAAAGAGGAAGCGAGACAAAGGTAATACAGACAATACTTCTTATAGGCTGTTTTTAGGGTTCCGTACCTCAAAAGGAAAAAACGGAACCCTTACAGGATCACTTCGTTGTCTGTCTGTTTGTCAGTCTGTCAAGACCCTTTTTCTCAGTAACGTGTGGAGGTATCAAGTTAAAAATACATAGGTCTACGGTCCCTCGAAGATGTAAACAAATCAAGTTTCTAAGTCAACGCAATAAACAGATATATTTTGATACTCGCAAACAAATTCATCCGAACTACGGAACCATTCACCAGTGCGTGGTTCGACACGCTCTTGGCCATTTTTTTTCTTTCATTTTACACTCTAATATTTTCAAAACATTACCATCAAGAACAGTAAACATTTATGAGTTACAATGGTTGTGTTCTGCTTGAGAGATGAGCGATGCGTGACGTCACGCCATTTTCAAAACCAAAACCATGGTAGTATAATACGGGTTTTTACTTTGAGGAAAATACGGATGATACCTACTACAGCCAGGCAGACACTTAGCTCACATATTCAACGGTCTGCGGCTTCGCCTACGATGAGATTGGAAATTATCCCACGGGAACTCCATATCATATCAACTCCAAATCCACGGGAATATCTTATTTGCATAACTTATTTTCGTTACCGATTGACTGTTAAAATGAAAGACTATAAATTGTTTCATTTTGACAGTAAAACAACATTCATTGCGATATTTACGCTGTTGAGCAGATTTTTTTTCGAACTTATGAAGCAATGGATTAGTCATTATTATGGAATTAGGGTGCAGTAATATTTTAATCTTACTTCAGTGGGGGGAAGAGATGGAGCTATACGTCCTGTAGAGCTACACTGAAGTAATATTAAAATAATACTGCTGTAAGCGGTGGTGGTAAGCCTCCAGGCCACCAGGTCTATGGTCTACCTGTGTGCCTAATTTCATCATTACGGCATGAAAAGGTAACAGACAGAATTCAGAGTTACTTTGGCATTTTAATGTTAATTTGGATTCAGTTAGATAGTAAGTAAAAAGAGAACATCAATCCTGTGTCCGCGAAGGGCTCGGCAGAGGTGTATATGGCTACCTAGAAATACTGGGAAAAACAAAATATCACGGTGCCCGATCTGGGAATTGACACCGGATCCAGCGCTGTATCTACATACAAATATAAGAACTTTTATTTGAAAACAAAAAAAAAATATTGGACTTTACTTTGTTCGTACACACGGCTACACATCAAGCTATACATTTCCAGTATAAGCTGACCTCGCATTTTAAGGAAATCCTATACAATGCGAGATCAGCATAAACTGGAAATGTATAGCTTGATGTGTAGCCGTGTGTACACAATCAATTGTCTGTCCTCTTTATAAGCAGATAAAATATTTAAAAATAAAATACTGTATCCTACACAAGCAGATAGTGTTCAAAACAACGCAACGCATATATAAAATATGTCTGTACACACGCAAGCAATTCTTGAATCCTAACTAATTCTATAAATCTGAAAGTGAGTTTGTTTGTTTGTTACACGCTAAAACAGCTGAACGGATTTAGATTAAAAGTGGCACATGGGTAGACCATGACCTGGAGAAGGACATAGGATATTTTTTATCCCGATATTCCCACGGGATCTAGACTTATGTGGGTGAAACCGCGGGGCGCAGCTAGTAATATTATAAATGCGATAGTGAGTTTGTTTGTTAAAATTTCAATGCTGCAAACTGATTCACCCAAAGGGAGGGGGTCTCCTCTGGCCCTGAAATCGGTTATTGTGGTGCTGTGGGCGGGGCGACCTATACCTTTCACTCGTAATCTTTAAATAGCCGGTTACTGATATATAAAGGTCTAAGATAAGCTCTAGTGAACTTAAATTGATAAACAGAACCGTTCTGGTTCCCACGCAAATAAACTAAATAAGGAGCGGGAGGGCGTGTCAGACTTTTACTGACTAAAACCCACCCGTGTTCCTTCAGTTGCCTGTTGCCAAGGGCCTCGGTATCCCTTTCGGACTTTCCCGCAAATTTATAGTACACCTGAGGTGTACTTATAGTACACCCACACTTCGCCATTTATGTTTCGGTCCGATGTAATAGGGGGCGAGCCTATTCCCGGCAACCGGGCACAAATCCAGACTCCGGGCTGCTACTGAGAAATTTCAGATGGAAAAACCCAATAATATTTTGCTCGATTCGGGAATCGAACCCAAGAACTCATGCTCAGCAGTAGCGCTTGCGACCACGAAACATTTGCATCAGGGTTTTCGTCGGCTATTAGGTATGCGATTAATGCTTCTCTCCTCCCTTCCTTTTAAACCCGGTAGTACACACGGCTACACATCAAGCACACGAGGTCAGCTTATACATTTCCAGTATAAGCTGACCTCGCATTGTACAGAAATCCTTTAGAATGCGAGATCAGCATAAACTGGAAATGTATAGCTTGATCCTACGTTCCTGTGACATATTTTCCGAAATCCACGCGAACGAAGTCACAGGTGAAAGCTAGTATAAAATCATCATCATCATCATCATCTGCCTGCCTTTTCCCGACTATGTTGGGGTCGGCTTCCAGTCTAACCGGTTGCAGCTGAATACCAGTATTTTACATGGAGCGACTGCTTATCTGACCTCCACAACCCAGTAACTGGGTAATACGATACCCCTTGGTAAGACTGGTTGTCAGACTTTCGGGCTTCTGACGACCCGTAACGACTGTCAAAGGTCTACAAATGACAGCCGGGACCAACGGCTTAACGTGCTTTCCGAGGTACGGAGGAGTCTCGGTTTATAAAGATGGTATAAAGCTAGTATAAAATATAATGTTCTAAGGATATAGATCTGGACTTCATGGTCAAATAACACAAAAACAAAGTTAGCAAGTGTCGTGAATTTGTGATCAATGATCGTCACGTTAAACAGAAATTAGCTTTGATTTTTACTCATTCACCTATGACCGATGCTATTGTAAAATATTATGCAACATTTCATCATCACGTTATGTAAAATTACCAGCGACTTGTTCCTGTTCGCACGGTTTTTACGACTAGACAAAACATCGAGATTTATCTGCAACTAGTTGCGTCCCGCGGTTCCACCCACGTAAGTCTCGTTCCCGTGGGAATATTGGAATAAAAAGTATCCTATGTCCTATTCCAGGTCATGGTCTACCCCTTTGCCAAATTTCATCTAAATCCGTTCAGCCGTTTTAGCGTGTTATTGGGTTTTCCATATAGAATTTCTCAGTAGCAGCCCGGATTCTGGATTTGTGGTCAGTTGATGGCAATAGGCTTGTATTTTTACCCGACTACGGCGAAGAAAAAAGGAGGGTTATAATTTTTACCCGACTACGGCGAAGAAAAAAGGAGGGTTATAATTTTGATCGGTATGTATGTATGTATGTATGTTCATCTGTTCCCTCCTATCTTCCAAACCACTTATCACAATTTGACAAATGAGGTATCGTTAGAAGCGTCGTGATTGTCCGCTGGTTATAGGCTATGTGAAGTCACATTAAAAATGGCGCCCTCTAGAGGACATAAAGTGAGGAACTTAAAAAAAAATATGGTTTAATCGTACCATGTTGGGTATCAAATGAAAGGGCTTAATGAGCACATTTCAAAAATATATAATTATAAACCCAAAAGAATTTAAAAAAAAATCAAGTAAGTAATAAAAAACTACGACTTAAAAGGTATAAACAAGACACCACAGACAGACAAATTAAAAATCCGGAGTCACACGTAATCTGTTCGATTTATGCCCTAACACGTGTGACTCTGGATTTTTAATTTGTCTGTCTGTGGTGTCTTGTTTATACCTTTTTAAGTCGTAGTTGGGTTTTAGTTTTTATTACTTGATTTTTTTTAAATAGGGCTTAAACATAAATGTGGGTGTACTAATGGGTACACCTCTGCCTAACCCTACTTATTTACAAACAATCAAGCCACGTTACTCTCATAGTTAATAAAATTTTGGTACTCAATGCACCGAAACTTGAAACATGAACATGGCAAAACCGGTTACACGACTTTACACGAGTGTATTTTGGACAAAAAACTGTGCAAAAATTTAATGGCTTTCCTGATTGCGTCCTTAACATGACCGTTTTCAAAACAACTTAACAGATGTTAATTTATTTAATTAAGTAGGTATCTAAAACATTTTATTTTAATAATTTTGCTTTGTTGATTGGGTTTTGAAAGCCACGAATTCAGATCCAAATCTTGTTTTGTAAGTCTAAGAGATATACGATAATAGTAATTTGAGAAATTTCTTTTCGTGCGAGAATCGAATTAGTACATATCTTAAAACTGCTAAACAGGTCGTGGCTTCGCTCGCATGGAGGTCGGAAATTATCCCACGGAAACGTACTAACGGGATGAAAGTATGCTCCTGTCCAGTGGCGGATTAGATGTCGAGACCGCCCTAGACAAGCAACTAATCGAAGCCAAATAGCGGCCAAATATAAAAAAAAAAAATGTTCTCTGCTGTAGTTTATTGCATGAAGAAGTAAGCAGTTATAATATTAGTAGGAATAATTAGGTAGGCCAGGGAATATGTGATGAAAGTGAAGAATGCAAGAGGGACCGAACGAACATGGAAATCCATTATGCCTTTCTGGGAAATAGATCGTTTCCTATAATTAATTTAGTATCTTACCCACTTCTTTTTTATAATCAGGCGATGTAGGAATAATCAAGAAGGTGGAGCACGCTTCCGAAGCTCTACATCTTTATAGAATTAAATAATCTTTTACATTGTGTTAGTGGGTGCATACTTACTTACACAATTAATTTTTATATTAATTTTCATATTTTTTTGTTAAAAATCTTCCGCGCGGCGGCCGGCGACGTGCCCCTAGGCACGTGCCTAGTTTAGGGTTAATACGCCACTGAGAGTGACAGCGTAACAAACAAAATCACTTTCGCATTTACAAATATAGGATAGTTAGGATTACGCAGCCAGAATGACGTTGCTGCCAATATCCTTTGGTCTCAGACCAAATAAAAAACCGAGACAGAGCGCTGTCAATAGTTACGTGAGGCCGGTCCGTAAACATGTGTGAAAGAAAGAAAAGAAAGAAAGAATAACGTTTATTTGGACACAGTTCGTGAAACACAAAATACAAATAACAAAATAAAAAAAAATAAACAATTTGAAAACAATAGTGTGCGCCTCACGGCTGCGCCAAAAAGGTTCATTTCAGCATTAAATGCCAGACAGGTACTGTCTGACGCTGGTTTTCTAATGAACCTTTAGTGACAAGCGACGGGAAGTACAAACAGTTTCAACATACCCAATAAATATTTTAACCATTTTAGTGTGCACTTAGTGAGGTGTAGTTTGATTGTAAATTAGTACGTGAGAGCGTATATACACAGAGCTGAGGTGTAGTTTGGGGGTTATTTTGTTCGCAGCGCCTTGTCTTGAGTTTTTTTTAAATCCTGATATGATCCAGCCTGTCCCATCTTGCTGTCCTCCCCCCAGAGACGCCCTTTTTTTGAGGGAAATTACCAAATGACTTCTCCCGCTCTAGGCGGAGCAGGCGGGGCGTGTCAGACTTTTACTGACTTAAACCCACCCGTGTTCCTTCAGTAGCCTGTTGCCCGGTATCCCTTTCGGACTTTCACGCACCCCAGAGACGCCCTAAGTCGAGATTTGTACTCCACAGGGGGTACCCATATCTTAGTAGCTTATAATAAGATTTATGCCCTGCTTAGTGGCTTTAAGTTAGTAGCTTAGGGCAGCCACAAGACAGCGTCAACTATGAGATAAAACATTTAAAAAAAACATTTGTTTTCTATTTGGTCTGTGCCTTTGGTTACATTATTACGTCCTCATAGTACACACGGCTACACATCAAGCTATACATTTCCAGTATAAGCTGACCTCGCATTGTACGAAAATCCTACACAATGCGAGATCATCATAAACTGGAAATGTATAGCTTGATGTGTAGCCGTGTGTACAATAACGAGCGTCAGATTTTCTTTGTTGACTAAACGTAACGTCAAACACCTTTGTTTTATTGTTTGCGCATGTAACACCTAATATACTATCAATAGAATTATCTAGTCAAACAACAAAATGTTGATAAATTTCAACAATTACCACCGTATTCCTCTATTTTCGTCTAGTACATTTCCTTACGAGCATTATCGCTATTATCTACAATTATTGACCCACATACTGTGATACTTCTCTTGTGATAACAATACCTTCGTAACGAAACCGTTACTCCTCGCTCCGTTAGTGATAAGGCGTCAATAATAATCCGTGGTAATAATAAAGGATAAGATTGTTATTGTTAGTATAATAATATTTTGTTTGTGGAAAATATTGAAACGTAGGTATATAATGTATGTAGGGGATAACGGTCGATCGACGTCGAACAGTCAATACTGATAGCCGCAAAGCGTAATCGATGGTCGATCAAGGCATATTATTGTACTAGCTGCACCCCGCAGTTTCACCCGCGTAAGTCTCGATCCCGTGGGAATATCGGGATAAAAAGTATCCTATGTCCTATTTCAGGTCATAGTCTACCCCTGTGCCCAATTTCATCCAAATCCGTTCAGCCGTTTTAGCGTGAAAGCGTAACAAACAAACAAACTCACTTTCGCATTATAATATTAGTTAGGATAGAACCAAGTTCTTCTAAAATGCGTTAGGGTAGCCCGCGACATTCAAATTTTCGTACCTTTTTTTGCAATTTGCAGTATTGGGTTATAAGTTGACCTAAATATTATTCGCGGGCATATCAAATAATTTTAATTATAAAAATCATCAATACAACTCTTTAAATTCATTTATAATCCATTCATGTCATTTTAGGATTATTGTAACATATGGAATTGTATACATATATACAATTGTTATTTTTTTTTAAAGTATTTTATTGTGGATTGTATTGTATTGAATTGTATTCTAATGATTATAATTCTTGTTACGGTCGTGAATCATATTTTGTTTTTTTTCTTAAGTTTTTTGCAATTTGCAAGGCTTACTTAGCGTGGGGGACGCGCTAAGTAAGCCTTTAACAGACCGCTGTGCTGCTGGGGAATTAGTTGCGTCACTTCTTCTTCCCAGCTAAAGCACTAAATAGTGGTGAATGGTGGGGTTTTGAGGGACATTCTTAAGTAATTTTGACGTTCAAAAAGTGCTGATCCTCAGACTAATTTGAATAAATGACTTACTGATTGATGAACCTAATCTGGCTGCCATGCACCACTTGGGATCGATCTGAACGGTCGATATCATCGATCCAGTACAGTCTAGTTACACCGTTAGTCCAGCAATTGGTACTATAGAATAGTCAACAATGAAGACTGAGGACTGTAGAATTGAAGTGATGATTTAAATCAATAAAAAGACTACACTTCTAATAATCGGCAGTAGGATGAGGCCACACGTTATGCCGCAGACATTGACATGGCCATGATACACACAATAGGTTTATTAGGAGCTAACTTGTAAATAATATATATATTTTTGCCGAAATAAACATGTTAATCGATTGCAATGTTAAGATGCTTGCAGATCACAAAAATAAATATAATATTAAGTACGGACTGGCATACGTCTTAGATACCTCTTTGTAGATTAGCTTCATCTTTATTGACCAGCTATAGTTGCCATCAACCAAGACAGGACTTGGTCGAAACACTCTCTGGGGCACTAAGGTAGGCTAGTCAGCCGTACGCATGCAGAATATGACCCTAGAGACTAGAATGTCAATGCAAAAGTCACAGACCAAATAAACAACCAAGACAGAGCGCTGTCAACAGTGACGTTGTCGTTAACACGTGAGCAGTTGTAGTTTAGTTGTATTTTTATTCTATAAGTTTGTAAATGTGTGCGTGTGAGCGTGTATACACATTGCACAGAGCGGAGGTGTAGTTTTGGCATGCTTCACTGTATTGTTTTTTATATGGTCATTTGGTGTAAGGCAAAAGTGAGTCAGTAAGCTGTGGCACTGGCTAAACTAATGAACGCAATTTTATTACGGCTTTAGTTGAGCTCGAAAATATACGGGAGTTCCTGATGAAAATGTGAGCAAGTTTTCACTCGCGATAGCATATGATACGTAAAAGTTGAAAGTTTAAATCAAACGCAGGCTGGGACACGTGCGCATCCATGCGCTTAGTCACAGTATAATAAAGTAATAGTATTTTGTCTTGACAGTAACCTTGAAATAATTACCTGTGGCCGCTCGGTAGATAGACCTTCCGCATCCGTGCGTAACTGCCGCGTACTCGAGATTGTTGCGTACTGGCACAGATATTATAATACTACGTAGTACTGGTCTCAGACCAAATAAAAAACCAAGACAGCGCTGCGCTAGCTGCGAACAATACAGTGAAGCATTCCAAAACTACCCCTCCGCCACAATATCCTCCGCCCTGTGCTTACACGCTCACACGCAAATATTTACAACCATTAACAATCAAACTACACCTTACTAAGTGCACACATGTTTACGAAACTGGCCTCAAGTCACTGTTGACAGCGCTCTGTCTTGGTTTTGTATTTGGTTTGAGGTACTGGTATATACTGAGATTTCGAAGCGCGTCATTTTGGCCGTTTTCTACGAAGACATAATACTGTTATTTATGTATACTGTGGCTTGGGTTAGTAATTAATTATTATCAAAGCAATTGAGTAATACTGTAGATTAGTAATACAATTAACAAATCGTTACCTACGTGTCTTTTGCCTTCTGTTTCTATCGACGAGTCGGGCATATTGCACACAGTGTTGCAATTATTATGAATTTATGTGATTAAATATACATTAGGTAATGGATTTGTAATGTTAAACTATTCATTTTATGGCTAAATGGTTACTTGTTTTATCAAGCTATTCGTGGTTAAGGGGGATGCGCTAGGGTAGCCCGCGAAATTCAAATTTTCTTACGTTTTTTGCAATTTGCAGGTCAGTATCAGGTTGTATGTTGATCTAAATATTATTAGCGCTCGTAACAAATATGGATTTACAGAACTATAAACATTAAAATCAGCAATACAACTCTCCAAGCTCATGTAAGAATAACTATTTCATGAAATCGTGACATTTGGCACTTTCATGAACTTAGAGAGTTGTATTGCTGATTCTAATGTTTATAATTCTGTAAATCATACATGTACCTGGAACTGACCTGCAAATTGCAAAAACGTAAGAATATTTGAATTTCGCGGGCCACCCTAGCGCATCAACCTTAACGGGGATGCGCTAAGATAGCCAGCGAAATTCTATTTTTTTTTACGTTGTTTTGCAAATTGCAGGTCAGTGTCTGGTTGTATGTTGATTAAAGTATGATTCGCGACCGTAAAAACCTGGCTTTATAGAATTTGAATCAGCAATACTCTGTCAAGTCTGTATCTTATTTGAAAATGGTCCAACGAAATAACAAAAGTACCTATTACTAATTATTTCTTGCTTGATTATTTTTGGATAGAGACTAGTATTGTAGGTACTTTTGTTGCATAATTGCGTAATTACACCATTAATCACAATCGAAACATAATGCAAATACATTGCTTCATAAGTTCAAAAATAAATTCTGCTCAACAACGTAAATAACGCAATGAACTGTCAAAATGAAACAGATTAGTAATAATCGTTATCTATCGACATAATAATAAGTTGTTTCATTGGCCGAAAGACAAATAATTAAATGTCGATGACATTTAAGCATTATTATATGAGACTGGCCTTCACCTTTATCAACATGTATGAATTCACAAGCAAAAGTGTAAGGAAGATTTTCAAGGCCAACTATACCTTTTATTTTTTGAGGTTGGAAGTCATCAAATGACTTCTCCCGCTCTGGGTGGAGCGGAAGGGCGTGTCAGACTTTTACGGACTGAAACCCACCCGTGTTCCTTCAGTTCCCTGTTGCCAAGGTCCCGGTATCCCTTTCGGACTTTCCCGCAAGGCCAACTATACCTCCTGATAACTTTGATTGTTGAGTTCATTGATTTTGAGAATAATATACAGAGAAATTAAAAATTGCATCGTATCCACATTTTATTTTTATGTAGATTCTAGATGCCAGTCATGGGTGGCCATCCGTAACATACCGAGACCCCTCCGAGCACATAGATATAATTAGTATAGAGTGCGTGCAACAAACTATGAACAGTAGACACGGGTTTGAACAACACGACGTTCCTCACCACACTCACTTGTCAGGTCGAGATTCATTCATTTGTGTGTCACAGTGAAGCGGTACCAAATGTTATTTTGAGGTGTTTGGACATTCAATCATTTTGTATGGGACATTTGAAGTGCCTCTTGTATGTCCTACCCAACACTAATCTATAGCTCACTTGTCTACGATGCGCACTAAGCGATTTGTGCAATACGCGCCCTCTACTGTAATATGTATTATCTCTGTCATTTGTAAATCTTTGACAGTCGTTTCAGAAATCTGAAAGTATGACAACTAGTGATACTGAGGGCATCGTGTTTACCAGCAGGCGTAGCATGGCGCTTTCTATCTCTACGAAGAATAGACATAGCTGTTTCTTCATTTTTGACATCCACCGTAGAAATCTTTCTACAATCTGTCATTTTGTCTTTCATTTCTAGGTCTTTTTATATGTAGACTATTTCGGAAGAAAGTTTTCTATCCTTACTGTCAAAATCACACTGACAACCGATTAATCCTATGATAAAACAAAGAATTCTGAGTCGAATTATGTAAAAGAGTGAATTTCGTAAAAAGTGCAGTTGACTCTTTCTATTTTGCTGCCGTCTCGTACTGTCTACAGGAAACGTCATTTTTGTCTACTCTTCCGTCGACAAAACGGTGCTCATGCTACGCCTGCAGTAACGACGTTTTGGAAAATCAGATAAACATTTGCTCCATGTAAAATGCAAGTATTGGTTGTGGAGGTCAGATAGGCAGTCGCTCCATGTAAAATACTGGTATTCAGCTGCATCCGGTTAGACTGGAAGCCGACCCCAACATAGTTGGGAAAAGGCAGGCAGATGATGAAAATAGTTATGAGTATAAACCATAGATATATAATACTAGCTGTTGTCCGCGACTTAATCTGCGATCAAAAATGAAAAGTCGGTTCTTCTCCAGGTTAAAAATTTCACTCGTTCCACTTAAATCCCCTAGACCAGTCCCCCAGGGGACTATACAACACTCAATGTTCCACTATGATCCCCTTTGCTGGGGATTCTATAAGTACTAATAAGTGCTATTCCTTTAAAGTCCCTTCTAAATAAAAAAGCCACAAAAAAACAAAAATATGTAATACATATAATTTAAAATCTGTAAGAGGTGATAACTATGACATTAATTAACTTTTCTAAAATAAGTTAGATGTTGAAAAAAAAAGTATCAAAATCGTTGAACAATTTCGCAGGTTCGACCAGTGCAGCGTCACGGTAGCGTCTTAGTTAGAATCGCGTTCACCTAGATAGTGAAAGACGTGAATTCGAGTCCCACCTAAGGCGTTCGATTTTTCAACGTTTAACTTATTTAAGTATATTTAACTTTATTAACACAACATAAAAAAATAAAAACTACTTTTCTACTTAAAGAATTAAAGTTTGTAATTCTACTTATTTAACTTAAAAATTGCAAGTTGTTTATCCCCGAATTATTATTTACTTCATCATTTCTAGAAAATGACCGACTGATATCTGCCCACTCAGCAATTTCTGTTGTGACTCTTGAATCCACTGATCTTTGAGTACATCTTCTGGTCTTCTTTGTTTAGCCATTGGGCGGCGCTCTTTTTTTAACGCATTCAAAACATGTACCAGCGTTGGTTTACGGCCAAATTTTCTATTCAAATGGGAATGCCAGTTTTCCGCAACATTAGTAGTTCTGTGACGTTCGCCGAAAACTGACCATCTTCTAACACATTTTTCATTTTGTAACCAGAACTTCATATACTTTTGCAGTTTTTTAGATTTAGAATTATCGAGTAATTCCATCCTTTCTTGTAGTATGTATGACCAACCATCTTGTATGAGATTTATTGGCAGCAATGGCAATGTTCCGCAAAGTAAAACGATGCTTCTTGTTACTTTTTGTTTTGTTAAACCGAGTTTTGTTCCCATTTTGTAAACGGCTTTTTTAAAGTGAAAATAGCAAGTCTTGACCTCAGCAGAGGGAAAATTTATGTTGATAGCATTTATGGCTGCTAATTCGGTATCCAAAGTAAATTTGTGAGGGTTTAATGTCGGTAACTGCGATTTTATTAGCTGTAAAAGGACATCATAAGATTCTTCTTTCTTTTCTGTCATGAATGCGTACAAAAAAGGACTAATATTAGTTTCTTTTTGTGTGCTTCCAAAGTCCGCATGAAAAACATATAATTGGGCGAATTGTGACGGACATGATTGGAACGTACCATCAACCAGCACATGTTTTATTTTTGAAAGTAACCTCGGGTCTCTATTTTCTTTGGAACAGAAAACCAAAATGCGCTGTAACCCGTTTTCTTGAACATTTTCCTAGTCACATAAACCGAAATCTAGGTGGAAATTAGGTACTTCTACCTGGTCTCCTCTACTAGAAGTATACTTCTGTACATCGGCACTCTTATTTCTTAATTTATAAAGACCGCTTTTCATCGCCTTGAAAGATGGCATATTCGGAACCCAGTTATACCCTTTTGATATTATAGGATCGAAACATTCATTGTAAATAGTCGGGATCGGTCTAAATTCTTCGCTTGTTACTTTATTTCTGCATTCTTGTTCCGCCAAGTAAATTTCAATTTGCTCTAAATTTTTAATACACGACCCTGCATGTTTAGTTCGCCGCACTATTGTACTGTCCTAAAGATAAACAAATAAACAGCTTGTAACAATGCAACAGTAGGGGCTTAATATAATTTGACTAATAAATAAGAAGTAAATAAAAATATATTCTGTACCTTATTGGTTACATAGCCACCACATTTATTTTTACTCCAATCACTGCATCGCCACAATACTGCGCCGTTTTTGTAAGTTTTTTTTTTGTGGAATTTGTAACCATCGTGTAATAGCACTTCGCCTCTTCTTTGTATAATTTTAAACTCTTCAGACATGAAGTTGAATATATTATAAATCAAATAACTCAATTTAATTTCATATAGGGTGTTGAATATATTTTATATATCCCAATAAAAATTTATCATCTATCGGTAAATGTCAGTCAATGTCAATGTTATTCTTGTACCAGCCAGTGCTACATTGTAAATAGGTTTCAATTCAATAATAAGGTTTGTAAACAATTAGGGGATTCAAAAGGAAATTAGAGTTTTATATGATCCCCTAGGGCATCGTAGTGGAACATTGAGTGCTGTGTAGTCCCCTGGGGGACTGGTCAAGGGGATTTTAGTGGAACGAGTGAAAAATTTCATCCAAATCCTTTTAGCCGTTTTAACGTGACAGCGTAATATATAAACTCACTTTCGCATTTATAATAATACTAGATGAAGCCCGCGGCTTTGCCCACGTGGATATCGGTAATGATATATTAAAATCTTGCTTGAGAACCACTCTATCTATTGGTGAAAACAGCATGAAAATCGATGCAGTAGTTATCTATTAGGGATCTGTGGCGGGAATCGGGATCGGAGCGGGATTGGAGACTGTTAACTCCTTGAAGGAGTCTATCGCTGTGCCGATTATGCAGGTAATGGTTTATGTTTTGTTGGCCCTAAAGTTTTAAGATTCTAAATAATACAGAATGTCGCTCAATTAATTAGTGATCAGTAGTTTTTGAGTTTATCGCGAACAGGACGACAGACAGACGCGGCGGAGGACTTTGTTTTATAATATGTAAGGATAAGGAAGTTATAGAGTTAGGATGCGAAGCAGTGGGCAAAGGCTTCTTTACAACAATACAATAAACACAATTTTAGTAGGTAATTAATTACTGACCATGGGGTACAGTCTTATTTGTCATCAGACTATCTAAAACTTTACATAATATTGTTTATCTTTCTGTGTATTGCTGTAAACGTATTTTATTTTCAGTCTTGGTTTTATCTCTGCCCGGTGCTAATTGGGTTAGGCAAGGCAGCATTATGACC
The DNA here is from genome assembly GCA_947363905.1 of Lithophane semibrunnea. Lineage (NCBI taxonomy): Eukaryota > Metazoa > Arthropoda > Insecta > Lepidoptera > Noctuidae > Lithophane > Lithophane semibrunnea. Next base: position 1,640,495 of record OX376202.1, on the reverse strand, counting down.
AAGGTTAGGACACCTAGATTAAGATATTTGAAGAAGATAAGACTGCAAGTGAATGTCACTCGCATAAGTATGCACTTATTGAATTATCATTTTGAATATTTATGCACTCTGGCACTTATTTCTGGCATATCACTAGTTGAAGCTTTATAGAATTAATGTAAAATACCGTTATTCAGCTGCATCTGGGTAGACTGGAAGCCAACTCCATCATAATGATACTCAAACTCAAATAATCTATTTCAATTAAACCACAGGCACTATTGAATTGTCAAGGACTCGGTCAGTCAGAAAGTTGCAGCTAGTTGCCCATTCCAAAGCGTAGTAGGTACCTATGGAGAAGAACGATACCTAATCACAAGGGACTTGTCATAACATTCATAAGTGTCGAAATATGGGTGTCGATTACTTTTATAGTGTATCACTATTAATGAAAATAGATCGCAATGGATGTTCATTACTGGATAAAATCATAATACTCATATTATACTAACAAGACCCGGTCATTTATGCTCGTTTGAAGTCGCCCCTATATGTGTTTTGGGGGATGTCAACACGAACCTTTAGGTACTAAAATAATTTAGATGTTGCTGAACTGATTTGCAAAAACAAAATGCAAATCATTACTTGCGGTTCTTTTATTGCACAAGGAAAAACCTGGTTGTAATTCTAACAGATATGAGGAAAATGGCTTTAGAAATCAAAGCCTTAGGCAGGTCACAGTCAGTAGAGGTGATACCGGTAACCTTTTCTGACGGGGTGGTTTTAAAAAAGTTATAAAACTAAAACCCAAATACGACAAAAAAGTCAACAAGAAAGGTATAAACAAGACATCACAGACAGACGTTACAAATAAAAAATCCAGAGTCACACGTAATCTGTTCGATTTATGCCCTAACACGTGTGTCTCCGGATTTTTAATTTGTCTATCTGTGGTGTCTTGTTTATACCTTTTTAGTTGACTTTTTTGTCGTAGTTGGGTTAAAACTTTTATTTTTATTTAAACAATTTTTTTTTAAATTTTCTAATTTAAACCCTTTCATATGATACCAAACAGGGCCCGATTAAAAAAGTTCATGACTTTTGTCCTCTAGAGTGCGCCATATTCAATTTAATGTGACGTCACATAGCAATCTACCATTGAAGCTCGGAGTATTATTCCAGCAGAGCTCACAAAGTGGTCTAAATATCCACTGGTCTAAAATGTCAGAGTAGTTAATAAATTAATTAAATAACAAGACATTGTAGCGAAGCTCACTGTCCTTGATATAAGTAATAAATGATTCATTACCTAAAGATATTATGAATCGCCTTATAAGTTCTGTGTGACAACAGTTAAGTCAGTATTTTCCTTGCCTAGCATGTACAGTTAACGAAAGAGATAAGTAACCAGGCAAGAAATTAACATCCTTGCTCTACGTAGGCAAAATTCATTGAGTTATTCAGACGCGTTGCAGCAGCGTAGCAGTAGCGTAGCAGACGCGTAGCAGTCGCGTAGCAGATACCGTAGCAGCAGCGTAGCAATAGCGATGACTGCCGCGTGAACCATGTTTGTAGTTGTAATTGGTTGTAACATATCCGTTGTAATTAAATAAATAAATTATACTTCGATAAAATTGTATCAATTTTGACTCTCTTATCCTTATTCCAATTTATTTAAGGTCGGCGCAACATGTCTTCATGCATGCTTAATGTGCCTATTAACTTATAAAACCTAAGCACATTAAATCTTTCTAAATCTCTTTCAATGTGTCAAACAAATAATGTCAAAGATGTCACAGCACACTTACAAAAAAGTGTTGCAGTGCCTGATTACTTATCTAATTTGTCGACTGTACTTACCAGGTGGAACTGATTGCCGGTACATACCTTACGTGAGTACATACATAGGTGCATTTTTATGAGCTGATAAAAATGTAAACGTGTAATTATAGGTAGATGTGTTACCCACATACATATTTCCTAACACAGGAAAACAATTTCATGCTGGTTGTATTACCCATAACAGATCATTTTAAACCTTTTTATGTTTTATTTCAAATAAGAATTTATATTGTTTTGTTTATAAAAGAATTTGTTAAATTGTCTGTATGATTTTGTTTTTAATTTTTATCTTAAAAAATCTTAGTATGTTTCTTTTCTTTTTTAAATTATAGGTACCTACATAGTTTCTAACTTGTGGAAGCTTGTAAATGTGTAAACGCTAGTACATAACCTACCTTTAAAGATATTCGACTGTAACCATTAGGCCCTTAGTGCACGGCACGGTTTCTTTACAGTACGGTACGGCGGCGTATAAACCGCACCGTAGAAAAAACGTGTCTTTCAACAAGCTTCCATAGGAGTCTCCCATACAACAATGACGACCGTGCCTACTCCTACACACGGCGAAGTAGCCGTAGTTTTTAGAAAAATGTGTCATTTATTTATTTATTTATCATGAGTCTTTGGCGGACGCCTGTCTGTGGTGACAGCCTATAACGTTCCCACTGCTGGGATACAGGCCTCCTCTCTGTGAGAGGGAGTGGGCCGTAATTTACCACGCGGGCCCAGTGCGGTTTGGTAGATGTCACATGTCTTCGATTTTTTGGTTCTAGGACATGCCGGTTTCCTCACGATGTTTTCCTTCACCGTTTTGAGAGCAGTGGTGATGAAATTATTTACACAAAGTAAAGCGCCTTGGGTTTGAACCACTGGGCCACCACTGCTCAACAAAAGTTTCAATTCATGTCAATAACAATAAATATCTCTCTTTCCAGGTGCTCCTCTTACTAGCGGCCGTAGCCTCCCACAAGTTCGTGGTCGGCTTCTGTCTGGGCGCGGAACTATGCGAGAATTTCCCGAACCGTGCGTGTGCGCACATCATGTGCATCGGCCTGTTCAGTGCGGGATCTGTAGCGGGAATCGGGATCGGAGCGGGATTGGAGACTGTTAACTCCTTGAAGGAGTCTATCGCTGTGCCGATTATGCAGGTAATGGTTTATGTTTTGTTGGCCCTAAAGTTTTAAGATTCTAAATAACACAGAATGTCGCTTAATTAATTAGTGGCTGCGACGACGATTTACAAAGCCGTAGGTAGTTTATCTAAAACTTGTGTGTGTCATTTTATAGACGAAAGTGTCGATTGAGATTTAAAAAAAATAAGCAGTGTATATATAAATAGCTGCTAGGTACCGAAGTGGAATTTCAATAATGTTATTTTAGAGGTCAGAAAAAAAACTAGAACGTAGAATAAATATCTTTTGTTTTTATTATGAGACTCCCATAATAAAAACAAAAGATATTCTACGTATAGCTATTGATACACCAAGGATACACCGGATTTATTTTTGTATCCAGTTATCCTCAAGTAATACTACTAACGCCATCTATTGACCATTTTAGAATGTTAAAGGTTTTCTTAAACAATTTCAGGGCTTGGCAGCCGGTACGCTACTCTACGTGACAGTTAGTGAGGTGCTTCCCCGAGAGAGGGCGCGCTGGCACGAACGCAAGACGAGCGCTGGATTACTGCAGTTCTTTTCCGTTGGACTTGGATTTGTTCTAATGTATTTGACAACTGTATATTTGGGTGAGTCGAATTATGGACCTACCTTGTAAACTAATTCCTGATACATTTGAAATTACAGTTGTGTCATTGACTTTGGGAGGGCCACCATCAGGGATTTTAATTTTGATTACACAAAAAATTTGTCGCTAATTAGTCGAAATTAGTCACCAAATATCAGAATTAGTCGGTCACTGGCTCAAAAGATATAAGGGTTTATAGGTGGCCGATATGGAGAGTCTCCCCAGCAGGGCCACATTTCTATCTAAAAAACTAGAGCACCTAGCGTTCTGTTTTCTCCCAAATTTAGTCGCTAATTGGTCGGAATCAGTCGCCAAGACACAGATTTATGGTCTTAGTCTAGAAGATATAATGAGTTCAATTTTTAAGGTATAGTCCATGAGCTAGATCGCAAACTTACGCGTAACTCTAATTAAACCGACTAATTCTGATATTTGGCGACTAATTTTGACTAATTTTTTGTGTAATCAAAATTAAATACCCTGATGGTGGTAATTTGTTACAGTTTAAAAAATTGGTGAAGTAATATTTGTCGCTATTCGATAACAGATGGCACTGCTGTAGGAACTTATGCATTAAGTAGGTATTCAGCTTGCTTCGTTTACGGTGTATGTTATTATCTACTGACGTGTTGTATTCAATAAATAACATTTAATCTCATTCTTTTCAGATCATGACGCTGAATAATTCATAATATTTTTTTGAGAAAAAGACAAGTTACACATACGTGTAAGCACTTAGGAGATAAAAGGTGTGACTTTTGTATTGTATTTTTTTATACGATGGTTTATATAAGTGATTCCTGAAAGGACTTTTAGAAAATAAGATGACAATAAAAGATTTTCTGCTATTTCAGGTTTTTATTTTATTTAAAGTTTTGTTTTTGATGTCAACAATAAAATAACGTATAGCTGTTGTGATGATGGAAGTAACATTGTTATAGTTTGCAGTGATTTTGTTAAAACTAAATACTTTACTATACCAACCATATGACACATTGCACTTGGGTATTATTATTTCGAACTTTTTACATTTAGCGATGAAGGCATCTCGATGGTAAGTACATTGAATGTCAACAGGTAATAGAACTATAATATGCATATAACAAACGTTCCTAAATTCTTAGCTGACCAATACATTCATTATTATTGGCTTACATAATTATAATTAATTATACATGGCACTGTTCTGCGTAATGCTAGACAGGTTAGGTGGATGTAGCGACATCTAGTTGTTGCGTAACAAACTGTTTGTTAATCGCTACTCGCCAACAGATGGCGCTACATGTATGTTGTAAGTTTTTTACTGTCGATGGATAGCGTTATCTTATTATAAAAAATATTCTCTCATTCTGTTATTACACATCTAAATGCACAAAATAATCTCAGTCCACAATACTATTGCGTTATTTATATACATCAATTATATTTTATGGAAGCGATTTCTACGTACAAACTAACATTCATACTGTATATCGGAATACCTCGTATTAAACAGTATAAATAGAATGAAATTAATCCTTAAAAATAATAACTACATTTTTAAATACAATAAAAGTATTACAAAATAGAAAATAATACAGATCTTTGACTCGACGCACTTATGTCTAAGAAGTAAGTACTGTTACAAATAATAACAAAAAATTATAAATTGTTAACTTTGAATAAATATTCTTAATTTTAAAAGGGAAGAGAGCATTATAATCCGTGGAACGAGTTTAACTGGCGATGCTCCTCATGCGAAACAACCAGACGAAGTAACTCTTGTAGATAGAGACTACCCGATAATGATTTTGATTGAAAGATTGTTTCAACTTACTTATTCATCTTTGATGAAGACGATTTTGTCAAAGTAGTTTCTTCTAAGATTGGGTGTGATGATTCAGATACAGTGGAGGCCAATTACAAACGAAACGATGGCATTGGATGCGCACTTGTGGTAAAGCATGAAATAACATCATGAGATACAACAAAGTGACAATCAATTGCAAAATCAAAATGAATGGCACCGTTGAAATCGGCGTTAACATGTTATATTACATTATATAAAATATATATTATCCAAAATATGTTTTCTCAAAATAGTTGTTTCACAGGAGAATTATCGTGACCCCACTACGGCTTACAGAACGTGTATGAAGTGATCACAGACTGCTCTTTACTGTTATTTACAACGATTACTATGTACCACGTACTACATACGAAGATTTACGGAAACCTAGAGATCCAAAATCTTAGAAAGATACACTACAAAGAATAAAAAGCCGAAAGTAAAAAGAACTAGAAGATAATAAATGGGAACCATGTAGTACATACAGATTGGAAATAGGGAACAGTTCTTTGCAGATTTAGACTCCTCTTTAAGAGCATGCTAAAATAGGACTAGCTTTTACGACCATAACAATATATGTCCCGTAATAGTCGTTCCCAAAAAAATGTCCGGCAGTTGGTTTAAAATTCCCTTTCACAATTTTCCGGATTCTCTCACCAGTCGAGTTGTGAAATACCAGTGGGTTCATCCAAGATACTGATATCCACCCACATCTGGTTGAACCGAGAGTCGATTCCGACATATTATTTGGGAAATGGCCAAGACTTGGAAATTCAAAATCTGTGAACTACATACAAGTAGATGGAAAATACTGTTCGTTAAGATCACCGTCCGTAGTACTTTGTACACGAAAGTCGTTGGTTTCTATCTTAAAATTAACTGAAGGTGTAGCGATAGCGCAGTGAAGTCGAATTATTTCTATGCACCTCGATCAACCGGTAACTATTACATTATCATGTAGTTTCTAAGCGAGTGTCACACGAATTATATTTGTGAAGGTATGAATATTTTAAAAGTTTCAATTCTAGTTGCCGTGAATTTGTACCGGTAATGAAATGTAAATTATTTTAAGAAATATTTGTGATGTTGTTCAACTAATAATATTGTAAGATTTGCTAGGGCATTATGACTCGTGTGACATTAGCCTTTACATTTAATACTTATTGTATACAGATAACGCATTGGAATCAAAATTTCAACAATTCCCAGAATATAGTGAACTATTTAAATCTAAGGCACTTTAATTTCATAAGATCGAGACTAACTAACGGACTACAACAAGAAGCGTAATATAGACGAAAAATAAAATAAATACATTGATACATCGACCGACAGGTTGTACCACTCAAGCGTACACTTGAAATAGGTAACGAGAAACCATCTACAGCCGCCACACAAACAAACATAACTCTGCTGCTGTTTTATACACGAAACAGTTCCGAACCAAAGAGAAAACATCAGAAAAGGTATCTTTGTAAACGTAATACTATGGGACGATCCCAAATTTGTTCAAAGTCACGATTTCACTAGCACTGAGCCCGAAATCAGGTCTCGTCGTCTTCGATGACCCTCCTGTTTCGTTTTCTCTGTTTGTGTCTTCTGCGGGCGGGTTTATTTGTTTTGGGTTTAATTTGGCACTCACAACCGGCGCGCACGCGCACATAGTCCATAGACCAGCCTCCGGAGCCGGGCACGGAGAAGTGTCCCTCGGTCCGCGGCTGAGGGGTCTCGGTGGCCGTGGAATGGAGGTACCGCACGAGGGCGTAGGAGTACGAGTACTTCTGTATGCACCTCGATTCGTTATAGAGCCTCGCGTCGACGAACCGACAGGGTTTGTCGACGACGTTGGGGGCGCACGACACTTCGAAGAGCCTCTGCTGGTTCTCTCCGTCTTCGTACAGTTCTACGTAGAGGCCGGTGGGCGTGCGGCCTCCCTTCTTGGTGACCATCTCGAGGACGGAGGGGCAGCACTGCACGCCCTCCTTCTGGTTACCCTCTCGTCGGAGGATGGATTGCATATCGCGCCAGTGCGAGCGCTTCCACGCCGCGGTCATGTCTAACTCCTCGTCCGTTCTGAAAGGATAAAGTGAACGTAAGTATAATTCCAATTTTGAAACAGTATGCGTGTTGGTTTTAGACGTGCTTACGCTTAGAAGCTAAGTAAAGTGCATGACGAAGCTTAGTTGTGTTGCAACATGTAACTTAGACAGTGTAGTCTGAGATTGCGAAATTAATGGTAAATCAAAACTGTGGCCAGAACATAGATAGTGAGTTCTATTTTTAGGAAAAAGACGAAACAATTTAGTATGCTCAGTAATTGATATTTAAGAAAGAACTGAAAAACAGGACGGAGACAGTCGTGGAAACTGTAAGTTGTCTAGCTTTATTGGTGGAGTAGTAAAGTTGAATTCAGTCTTCCTATAGCAGGAACACGCGGAGTAAACGTAACAACGATTTTCAAATTCAAAATACTTGTTTTGCAAATAATATTTACTTAGTTCTATGGCTTTATTCATTATCTATAGGTGAAAGGTACTTAGTGTTTCGTGCAAAAAATAAATCAAAATGCATAGTTATGCATAGTTGTATTTGCAATTAAAAAAGCGTTCGAATTCATGATTCATTTACGTCGTGCGATCAAGCTTCGGGCATTTGTTTGCATGTTCTATAAAGTCAGTGTGATACTTACAACACGCGGTGCGAGTAGTGAGGCTGTGGCGCGCGGCGCACGCGGCTCACGTTGGCTATCACGTCGCCCGCGTCCGCCACTGCACCACACAGCACCTGAACCAGACAAAGAGGAAATTTTACATCTATTAAATAAATAACAGAGACAGCGTAGTGGAGTAGTAGGGTCTGACGTATAAAGGTAGAAAAAATTAAGAACGTAAAAGAAAGTTTAAAAATGTAAGAAAAAAATGGCGGCAATCATATCTTTTCCTATGGTAAAATTACTACTAGGTTAAGGAAAATTGCCACTAGACTCGCGACAATCTAAGAAGTCCGTTATGACAGCTACAAAAATGCTTTGTGTAGCGATGAAAAAAAAAAATTGGTTTCTTATACACTGATTCTCGAGACATATCGATTGAACATACTTAAAGAGTTTGTAATTGAAGAGTTATCTACATTGCTTAAAACTGATTCTCAAGGTTTAACGTTATAGTACATGTACGAGAACGAAACGTCTAAACGGACTTCTTAGATTGTCGCGAGTTTAGCAGCAAACTGGATATGGGAAATGGTAAATACCTAAGATAAAATATATGGTACTTATTTAAAAATGTAGCAAGACAAGTAATTTTTTTTGGAAATATATTATAAATGGAATCACCCTATTATGTTATGAATGTTATTATGGATGTTTTACATTAAAAGGTATTTTCTACGTTTTAATTAAAATGACTCATTATTAAGGAATTCGCAAACGGATATAAAATACTTAAAAATAGCAATCGTACAAAGATTTTGCATATGATATGAACAGATAAATAATTATAATTGCTTGAAAGAATTTGTTAATCTGATGAGATTAATATTTGAAGAACTCATTATTTCACTAATACAACTAATATCTATGATGATAACAATAGTCAGGTAATTGTTATCAATTTATCATAGACGACGTGCGGGGGGTTATAAAAATAGTGACAACTTATTAGGCCTACAAAACAGTTTTCTGTCTCATATAAATTGTATCTACCACCCTTTTTTTTTGGGTTGGGAAATCATCAAATGACTTTTCCCGCTCAGGGCAAAGCGGAAAGGCGTGTTAGACTTTTACTGACTAAACCCCACCCGTGTCCCTTCAGTTGCCTGTTGCCAAGTTCCCAGTATCCCTTTCGGACTTTCCCGCAACCCTGGCAGGCGTACCACCCTAATAATTGAACGGACAGTGGCCTTCATGGGTTACCCGCCTTTTTCTAAAATATTTGTACACGTAAGGGTTACCTTATTAAAGCAGGAGCTTGTACCAACCTAAATAAATATATCAACAACACACCATTAAAGTGTTTACTTAAAACACAACACTTCCACCAAAGAAAAAGGAAAATAACGAAACGCAAATTCCTCGCCGCGCCGGTAAAATTACGAGAATACCTGATCGTAATAATACATAAAACAGATATATTAGCACATATACGATAGAAACTACATCTCAGACGGCGTAAGCCCACATAACTCACATTGCTAGCATTTGTAGACATCATATTTAACAACAGCTGTCAGAATTTCAGTTCTGTGTATCATTATTATGTAACAACAGTTCCTATGAACATTACAACATTATTTCACACCTATAGCATCAATGAAAAACAGAAAATCAACCATGTTTTTGTGGTGGTAGGGTTGGATTTTGAGAATCTAAGGTCTGGAAGTGGAAATGCAACTGTGGTTTTGAAATAAGAACAGACGATGTCTTTATTGTCAAAGTAGTTGTTTTCAATAAAGCTTTTAGCATAACGGTTGGAATTATCAGATTTTAATTTATAATTAAATCACAGAGACATTAATTAATAATTAAATCTAATAATTATTTATTACTCTTTTCTGCGAAGTTCGACCTACAATAATTATGCTTATAGTAGGTTTTCTATATTTAATAATCGTCCTTCATTTTACGAGCTTATTATTTTAATCTACAAAGACATAGCTATACCTAATTATATTAATTAAGAATGTAGTAATGTAAGTACCTACTTATTATTCGTAAATCAGGATTATTATTAATAAAATGGTCTTCTTTCTATAATTGATTATTATTTATGTAATAGATGTGATTATGGAACACGACAAATTGACCCATTTCTATCAATCTAAAGAAATTTACCACGAATTCTATGTGTAATGCGAAATTAGGACGACAGCGAATAAACTTCAGCCTGAGAATTAATTGGGATTCATTTCGTTTGACGGCTCTTTGATAAATAAGTAGAAATAACGCTTTGCTTTTAATAAAAGTATTGCAAGAGATTGAAGAAGAGGGATGAGTCAAGGGACACTACGTTTCAGTGACTATTTCAGTGGACAGTAGCTATAACTTTGTGGTATCGCGATTCGACGACTGCTTTATTCGGTGAATTACCTTTCGACAAAGTCTCACTGCCATGGTTTATAATGTGGATCAACATTATCAATGGACAGTATGTTTCACTGACCATTTCATTGGACAGTCGCTATAACTTCACAGACACATTACATCGCAATAATTTTCAAGGAATACGATTCGACGACTGCTTTATTAGTTGAATTACTTTTGACCAAAGTCTCATCGGTTTATTGCGTGGATCACCATTATCTTACTAATATTATTTAATGTGAAAGTTTGAATATTTGTAACTCAATCATACTATAACGGCTAAAGGGATTTGGGTGACATTTTGCACACAGGTAGAATATGGCTTGGATTAATATGTATACCTATAAATTGCGTGGCAGCATTAAGTATCAACTATCAAATAAATTAGGAATATGTCAGCTGTGGAGTAACATTAAAAGAGCAGTTATTTAATGTAGTGGAAATTACAGAAGTCTATTTAGGCATAACCACGCCATCATTAGAAGATTATTTATTAAATCCCCATAAAGGCAAAAACCAGTAAGCTTATAGGCACACCTTTAGTTCTAAAAGTGCGGCTTAGGCAGCTAAAGGATGTGAGTAGGACGATGTTTTATCTAAATAGGTAAGGTGAATTAGAATGCCACAAGAAATACAGAGGAACAGAAATCTCATTCATAACGAAGAGGTGAAGATAATTGAGAAAGTTAATAGGAAGGAATATGTACATAAGCTTAGACAAAGTTACATTCTATCAGCAATAATGATGATGGAAAAGCAAAAAAATGTATTCGATTGACATAAAGCTACCGAAAAGCTTATGTTAATCCGGTTGAAAGTCGCTGTAGAAATACGAAACGCTTTGAAAGCGATTGCGAATTGTCCAGGCCGTCAGCAGCGGTCAGCAATTGCTATGAATTAATTGGAAGAAGTTAAGTCAGTAAACTTAGAGCGTTGAATTACTGAAAATATAGAATCAATCAATTAATCTATCCCAGTCCATTAGAGTGGATTGCAAATGCCAGTATTTTTCTCGTAACTGCCTTGTTACCACATTCTGTAAGATAATAATTGTAGTACCTAATGATACATCAGAACCAATTCAGAGATGAATTTAAGCCAGTTTAATGTCCAAATTTTGTTAGCCTGCTTGTCCTATTTTGTTCAATGCTATTGAATCAAGTAGTTCTTCTTTATCTATCTGTATGAAAATACTGAATAGCAAACTGGGACTACGATCCAATTTCCGAAATGTCTTGTTCACGAATTAATTCCTAAATAGACAGGTGTTAACCACTACATGCTAATTGGAATTTACGTCGTATTTGATTTTAAACGAGAATGTTTAACCTATATGTCCATGTTCGAGTATTAACAATTACATTTGTACATAATCTATGTGTGCTATCGATGTTTTATTAAGGTTTACTGAAGCCTGTATATGTACAATGTATGTAAATGTTGTACTGAAGTTATGTTAAAGCCTGGATAATAAACTGACTAGAGAAATTGTTGAGCCTTTAAAAGAAAAGCAAAAGATTTTAGAAAGCTCACAAAGTACTGATTAAAAAATGTCAAGGTTTTTTCTCTGTCTGAAGATATTGGGAAGGATTCATCATATTGTCTGCTTTTATATGAATATAAAACCGTGGCTTTTAAAATTGGAAATAGTAAGATAATAATACAAATATTGTTTGAGCACTTGTTCCAAAACTGTCAGCCCTATTAAACAGTAGCAATTTACAAGTTTAACCGGATAATTTACACATGTCTTTACGATTGTCGCCAGACGTAAGTATTCACATATCACGCTTAAATTTGGACTTATTAAGTGATGCTGCCTATAAAGTATACTTGAATAACACTGACCTTTCACAAAATGGTGTTATTCGTAAAAATAGTAAAACGGTAAAAGATTCATAAACTTGAAATAATCCCTAAATTATTGAGTGTAACTAAATTTTAAGAATGTATTGGAAATATGTAGATGATAATAGTCATGGTAGATAAGATTGTTGAAAGAAGTAAGATCAAGTAAAATGATAATCTACAATGATATAAAGATGATGAAATTAATGTTGAAAAGAGGGTAAGGAACCCAAAATAGCAAGTCAGTGTTTGCAATACCTACTAAAGATAGATTCAAAGGTTGTCTTAAATACTTAGATCGCTTTTAGCGATAAGACCGCCCATTGTGGTGTCACTCTATATAAAATTTCTACATTTATATCTGTAACCCACATGGTGTACATAATAACGAGTATTCTATTCTATAAGAAATCCAAGCAATGGACGAGAAAGGCAGTGATGATCTGACCAAAGATTACATGGATCACTGTTTAATCATTGATAGTGTGTTGTTATAGATTTACGATATTAGAATCAATCGACACTTTCATTTTCTTCCATTGGCAGAACCATTTAATTACCATATTAATAGAACTAAAGTAATAAATCAAACTGAATCTGTTTAATCACATTAGTGTGGACGAGCATAAAAATACAGGTCAAATGAAATGACACCTATTAATTATGTAAGAAACCAATCAAATATAATCGTCCATGAATAATAATACTATAATGCGGTCTGTAAACATATTTATTGGTCAACCGAGTTATTTCATTTCTTTGGCTATAAAAACTACATCTGATTGGCAATAGTTATAACTCACCCATTCATGGATATCAGAAAGTTGTAATGTTAAGCTAATCAGATCTCGTCTCGTTTAGCCCGGTAGGGCGAATATATTTTTTTGTTTTAAGTAGTAAATTTTATTTTCAGATATTTAACGGTTTTCACTAGAAGTAGAAAATGAATAAAGCTTTTTTCTTGCGTTGAGAGTTAGTAAAAACGATTTAACTATTTGTTTTTTTTCTTAACAATGTGTTGAAAATAGACACTTCGAAAGCCTTCGAGTCTGTAAATCATTGGAATGCCCCAAGGCACTCTTTAAGTTATGTAGAAATTAAGTTAGCGGACTTCCGTTAAATAATATTTAATAACAAAAACGAGGAATACACAGCAACTTTGTCGAGACAAAAATAAATTAACAGAATTCTAGGAAATCATTAATAATATTCTTAACAAAACATTTGAAAATGACGACAGAGATCAATCCGCTCTTGAAAACATAAAAGACACTCTATTTCTTAATAGTTAGAGTATACATTCAAATGACAATAGGCTTCACAACTGACATGACGATGGTACAGTTCGTACTTAGCAGAAAGCGGGATTAACTTAATTTATTGGCTATAGAAATCAAGTTAATTATTTGAATTCCATGTTTTTGTGCGTCGTAAATATGGAAATCACTAATTTAGAGCATAGATTTATACAGATTATTCGGAACTGTGACTCTACTGTTATAAATTGTATTAGTTAACAGTTAAGGTATTTGGATTAAAAATGTAAGAAAATATAACAGCGGGCCGGATGCTTCATAGTGATTTAGTTTGAAGCCTGACATTAAGAAATATGGTTTTATATTATAGCTACGTATTAGCTGTCTTGCATAAGAATCAACGAAGATTTGATTTCGACAATATTTGTGTAGATCTTGTCCTCCTGTGTGAACCTCTTCTACTATAGAAGGATTATACCGTGGAAATTACCTTTGAAAGCCAATTGACTATAATTTGGCATGTATTACCTAAATCAATGATTTGTAAGAAAAACGACACCTGTTTTTTTGTGCCCTGTCTGATTCGACTAAAACGAATTAACTTCACCATTTTCCAAACAAAACGCAGGTCCTACTGCTAGCACTTGCAATTACTCATTTACTTAAAAATTACTCGCAGCAATAACCGAAACTCAACCAGATTGCAACCGACCGATAAAAATCCGTAACATGCGATAGCCTGCCGAGAACAATTGGTAACAAATTCAGCTTTCAATGCAATTGGAAACCAATAAAAGGTTGCACAAACGAACACCTACATAGATAGATAACAGGGCAATACTGGAGCTAAACTTATTGCCTTAAGGTTCGGGTTAATTGACAATAAACACGCTATTAAAGTCAATATAATCAATGGGAAATAAAATTACCAACTTAACACAAAACATACACATACGACTCTAAAGCTTTTCAAAATAGAGTTTCATTTCCCTTAGCAGAACAGCAAATACAATAGAGTAAAAAGTTTTATGTACTCCAGTAAGATGATGTTAGGTGATAAATTTCTCATTTGTTTATCTCATACAATGACAAATAAATTATAGTAGAACAAAGTAATGTCGATTATGTAATATTTTCTTCGGAACTACACTACGTAGGTGTAGTTGTAATTAATGACTTTATTGTTATATATTAGGTTTTATTGTATTGACATCAAATAAAATGGGAGATATTATTTCTGTAAAGTCTGGGAGAAACGATCTTGAAAGAATAAAAAGGATCGAAGAATTATCCGACGTTGGTATTTAGAAATTGAAACTGGAAATTATGTCATAAGGATTCTGACGGCTGTAATAGCAAAGTTCTGTTGCTAGTGTATTAATGATGGACACTCGAATCATTTTTTGGCCTTTAAATAGCAAAAGAAGATTTTTTTTAGACGGATGAATAATTTGATCTTAGTCTTCTAAAGTATCCAGCTATTCCAGCTTTTCTGGTATTTTCTGTATTTTGGCTATTAATAGAACAATGTACTATTATGTTGCAGTATCAAAACATGTCATTAATAATTTGGACATTGATTAGTCAGCTTTTGACAATGATTCAGACCAAGTTCTCATTGTTATAGCTTTGGGAACTTTAGTCCACAATGGAGACCCACAGAAAGCTATGAACATAGGTATATTCGATTACCAGTAACTCTAATCCCAGCTCAAGGATTTCCACAGAACAGAACACGCAACAATCACTCAACTATCATTTATATTTTCTATTACATCAGTCGGTGGCATGGTGGCAGTGGCGCCCACAAATAGGTTTCTAATTACAATAACAATAAACTATAATGTGTCCATAAGAGATTGTCAAACAATGTAATTAATGGACTCAAACGCTTGATTCGAATCACAGCCATGGGAACTCCTTCAACCATAAAGTATACTATAAAATTACTGCCCCACAATTCCAGCTTTTAAGAACGTATAAATAGCATATAAATTCGTCTGCGTGATTTGTTGAGGACATACAGAAGTTTTAAGAACTAGGCGTGGCCGAAAGGTTTAATATTACCTACAAGTGGGCAGAAGTGGGTAAATTTTATGTATTAGGAGAATATATTATGTACCATGTTGAACATAATAATTTATTCCCTACTGTTAAGGCCTAAGAAATAAATAAACCTGTCTAATTTGACCTCTCTACAATGTAAGTGATATAAGTACTCACTACGCAGATAATTCTTCCATTATCTAAATATTAAATTTACATGAATATAGGAGATGAATAATTTTAATTATAGGTGGGCGAACAATCAAAATATCTGATTAGATACACCATGTTTTCATTTGCAGAGTAAAAGGGCAAAGGACGCTAACCCCGCTCCAGCACGATGGCGTTCAACGTGTGTTTTCAATTACATCTGTCAAATTGTCAGCCCACAGACAACATAAATCAGGGATTTGCTAACTAATTTGCCGCTCATAGAACAATTTAAAACGATTGTTCGTAATCGATACATATGAGTATCGGACACGATCGGTGACAATCGATTGTTTCTTTAGATTGATGATGTTATTGTTGTGTCGGATGACGTCATCATCAGACGTGTTTCTCGATACCTATGTTTATTGGGCTATTGTGTTGGTGTGCAGCGTTCGATAGTTGATTCTATAAAGAAGACATTTCTTTTATGTGATAATTGGTGTAACTGTTTAAAGGGTTACGTACTATTGAACTTGTAATTGCTTAATGACATAGATTGGGTCTTCGTATTGTGTAATTTGGTATTATAGTCTAGTTGCAACAGAAATTGAATCATTTTCTTTTGAAACTGAATGTAGTAGAGTTTCAGTGTCAGCTGAAGTGTAGTGGTAGCACTACATTGTTTTCCACGGTTACTTCTAACAGCTCTATGTAAACTTTTTCCGTAATGTGAATGATTACTTTATGAAATGCTCTTTCACAGAGCTTTATTAGCATGTGCCTGTCTAACATTCAAAAGCCTACGCATAATATTTTTACGAAAAAGTGGGGGCAAAAGAGATGCGTCACACCTGATACAATTTAAAATTTCTTTATCAGCAAGCAACTTGGTCAAGTTATCTTCAAAACAATGGGAATCCATGATATCAGTTACAACAAAAAACGAAAAAAAATGACTTATACCTAACGTTAGTCAAAGGAGCTCGTGGCTAAGTAATACCAGCCGCACGGGTCAATCCATCAGGTTAAGCTACGCTTGCCGGGGTTGGTCCGTGGATGGGTGACCATCTTTACATATCGAGACTCCTCCGTGCCTCGGAAAGCACGTTAAGCCGTTGGTCCAGGCTGTCATTAGTGGATCTTTGGCAGTCTTTACGGGTCGTCAGAAGCCCGAAAGTCTGACAACCAGTCTTGACAAGGGGTAGCGTAATACCCTGTAACTGGGTTGTGGAGGTCAGATACGCAGTCGCTCCATGTAAAATACTGGTATTCAGCTGCATCCGGTTAGACTGGAAGCCGACCCTATCATAGTTGGGAAAAGGCTAGGCAGATGATGACCTAACGTTAGTCAAAAAGGTTCTCCTTAGTCTAGAAAATACGATAGCTGTAACTACTTGGAAAAAATATAATTGAAGCAGACTGTGAAAAATGTCTCGAAGAAATATGAATGAGTCCCTAAGAAAATTGCTGTATCAAACGGTTCATTTCGGTAATACATAAAACAAAAAACGACACGATATAAAAACAAAAAATAAATGAAAAAATCCCAATGTTTATGTGGTCGACGCAACATTTATTTTTCTTCCACCCTCTCTATTAGTCGTCATCTCGGTAGTCAACCCATGCGTAACAAAAACATTGTCAAAAAAATAAATCAAACATTATGATAATGTCGGCAATAAGCAGCTTGAGATGAAAGAAACAACAAAAAGAAAACTTGAACTTAATATAAGTATTGTTTATATTTATTTATTTATTTAGGTTAACCAACAACTGTTTACACTACATACATTTCTGACTTAATGACAAGGGACTATATAGCAACTCATCGGATCCATTCCTATTTCCATCCTCGCCATTCGCGGACCACATTACGATTTCAAAACCAGAGCCAAACAAGCCCAACTAGTGCTGAATAATGAAAAATTAAAAATGGAGAGTAATAAATCTTGATAGGTTTGACACTAGAGGAATAAATGTGTATTTAATATATCGTTATCTGCTAGTGCACGCCGCCGCGGCTTTTAGCGTATCTCGAGACTCGAGTGCGGGATGCTGCAAGGTTGGCACGCATGGAAATTCATCGTTTCGAGGCCTTTTCTAGTTCAGATGCGGTAATTTATATGAACTTTATGATCCAGAAACCGTAGCAGCACCATAATCTTAAATTCCACTTTTTTTCTAGCTATGACTTTTCCAAAGAATCGATAGTTTTTTTTTGGTCTGTCTGTTTTCTTATAGCCATCCATAATCGGTTTTAATACTGATTAAACTAAAGCTGCAAACGCTAAGATGACTTCCAACATTACCGCTGCTACATGTGCTAAGTCTGCCAATAACGATTTACGTTTGCGAAACGCAGTGATTTCAATTTTCTTAAAGATCCACTAAAGCTTTAATGTAGTCAACGCAGTTCTAATTCTACCGCTATTCAATTCCATAAACATTCACGAAAATAAACGAAATGATTAGCAAATTGCGTTGCTACAATGCCATTATTTCTATCACCACCTCCAACTAGACGAAACACTCTAACGACATCTACTGACTATATTAACGACATCATTAATTTCCTGCATCCCACCACATTTATGTCAAGATTGAATTTTCACCTATATTCCTGCCATCCCTGAGCCACACCGGCGGGATCTGCACATACGCTTCGCACTCCATTAGATTTAAAGACATTCCGATTCGGAAATAATCCTTTTGAGTTGTGAACGTGAGAAGCGACGGCGCTGAAGGACGAGATCCTCAAGTATGCGAACTTATTGAGCAAAGGACGTGTAATACAATCAAATGAATATGCCTGAATACGTAATGAAGATACTTATGGTAATAAAGAAGAAAATCTGTAGAATGTTGTTCGATGGCATAATGATTTATCTTTTGTTGTGGATCATGTGTGTAGTTTTAAACATGTAACGTAACTGTGAAAAGTTAGGGGAGAAGAATTTTTTTGGAAGGAAATTATTAGTATTCCATCATTCCAAACATTTTTCTCTAAAATGCTACCAGCATAAAAATAAAAGCAGGTTTATTGGACAAGCCTGACTGGTAATTTATAGACTTACTAAATCAAATTCAGATACCGAAAATTGGCATAAAATTGGATAGCTTGTATACAATATTGAGGAAAGCTAAGATAGGGACACGAAATGATTTCGTTACATTCAAAGTAGCTATAAAACTTTACGCCGACATGAACCCTACTTTTTTATGAAGACAAAACGGTACTGAAACAATGAATGGGGACCCTTAACACAAGATCAACAAAGCAATAACACGATATAAACAGGCAATAAATAAAACAATCGTGATGGAGCCGATGTCACTGACAGCCCACGCTTAATCGATTGTATCGATACGTCTTTATCGATGCCGATTGTACTCGAATGCGACTCGATTATCAGATGATTTGTGTAATTGGCGCTTGTGAGTTCAGTCGTTTATATTGATAGTCTGTGTAATGATGTGTTTGGTGATAATCGGAAGATTAGTTTTGAAGGCACTGAAACATGAAATGAAATCAATGGAGTTGAGAAAAGTTACATGTGCCAGGAATTCTAATCCAAACTTAAATTTAGTTGACGAGAATATTTATACTTACATATTATAAAACAAAGTCCTCCGCAGACTCTGTCTGTCGTCCTATTCGCGATAAACTCAAAAACGACTGCACCGATTTTCATGCTATTTTCACCAATGGATAGAGTGGTTCTCGAGGAAGGTTTTAGTATATAATGACCGATATCCACGCGGGCGAAGCCGCGGGCATCAGCTAATGAGTCACTAAAAATGAAAGCTGAAACAATTTCCCACATAACTCAAACTAATCATACCCAAAATAAGCTGACCCTTTTCAATTGCCACAGGATAAAGAAATGTCACTTGCGCATGTCATTTGCGAAGTTAATAATCCAGCGAATAAGAAGGAAGGCCATGGAGAATTAAATGTCAAACAATCAGCCTGATACCCCGACAGGCCGGACTTAAGCTCCCTCAGTGATTTAATCCTTTTTAACGGTATAATGTTATTTACGAAGGAAGATAAAAGGAAATCTCGTATAAAGTATGACAGATCCAGTCCTTGGAGGAATGAAGCTGGATTTTAGGATAAAGGAGATTGTTTTATTGAATATGAGTCAGTTTTGGGAATTTTTGGGAATGTATTTGAGAATATAGAGATTAAAAATAAAGACATTAAAATTGAGAAATGGTGAACAAACACCTCTATTTGCTGTTACAGCAATATTCAGTATTTTTAATTTATTATTTTGCCCTTTTATCGAGTCGTTTCATTCCTTTTTTGGTCAATATAAAATAGATTTATCACCCAACAATAAAGGATATAATTATTCAGATACTACTAAACTAGTGGCTGAGAAAACAATTAATTTCATTTAACAGTAAAATATCTACCACGTTAAATATTCCTAATAGACTTTCAAGGTAGTAAGTTGGTTTGTCGCCATATTGGATTTCCAAAAATGTAAATAACTCAATAGGTTAGTTAACATTTCAGTTTGTAAAGCGTGAATACGTTTTAGAAACTTATACGCTTTTGGCCAAATCCGTGAAGTTATTTAGGTTGTAGCTGGTGAAGTATTAATTAGTAAGTGTTTTACTACCTATATATATTGTAATATTCAACTACAGATGTAGATTTTAAGCATATAAAGTAAAATCCCAATGCATTCTAAGTTACTGATATCAATAATGATGATGATTTCAAAGATTCAGCAAGAGAAGAGATTGCGTAATATTGCGTACCTTTTGAAAGAAGCATGTCTAAAATAATTAGTAACAGGAATAGGAATGAATAGCCCAAGAGGAAGTGAACTAATACAATAGAACTAAATGGTCATGATAAGGAGACGGTGAAACAGATAATGCGACTCTTGTATGAATGAAATTCTTGATGCTCTGACGAATGTGGACGTAAAAATTGTTTCAATGCATACTTGGCTTATCAAGATGAACAGTCTAACAAGTGTTGACAGTAAGCAAGGAAACGAAAGTAAAAATTCCAAAATATACGGTACGCCTCCATGTCCACATTCATTTACACAGTCCCTTATCGAAAACAAACAGGAAATGGGCCTCCAATGAACGAAGGTGTCTAACAATATGTTCTACATACAAAGTTTGGTCAAACTTTCCTTCAAATATTGGGTCACCACGGAACCCTTTGATTTGGTGCATATTTGGTCTAAGGTTTGTGTAAACACGATCATTCATGTTGGAGATAACCACCACCAGCGGGAATTGTTGGTTTTGACCCACTTGTTTCTGGTGATTTGGAAATTAAACAAAAACAAATGTTGAAAGAAAATAAGCATTTTGAAACGAAGGTGACATAGTTTGGCAAAGTTGATTGTAAAGTTCCTTCACATACAAGAATCAACGAATTTCATAAAAAAGAGTATCATCAATGTAGCCGAAGCCAAATCTTAGATTGGCCATTATACGATTTACTGATAAAAATAGATTTCTTTACTATTCTACTGCAAAAGCAACCTGAAGTCCTTGTAACTTTACATCCAAAGGCTCGTTAATAGGTATTCAATAAAATTCATTACAACAAAATTAATAATAAATCGTGTGACCCGATAAAGAAGGAAATGAAACCAGTTGCAGTAAGCTCTAGTTTTCGTTCAATAAAGTTATCAACTAACATGTCAGTTAACAACTTTAATGTAATTCATGTTATTACAGATTTTACGCTGCCCATTAGAATTATATTAGATTGCAGCTTTTCAAATTTAACACAAGCGCCGGTTAGCCCAGGTACGCACGGACGACTTTTTTTCGCGCACTGCGTTTTCATTGCACTGCTTAGCGCCGAGAGTTGAACATCCAACAGTGTTTTTTTGACGCGCTGGGATGCGCTCCGTTGGGTTCTCAATGCTCGGCTTAATACTGAAAGTTGAAAATCCAGTGCGCTACAAAAAATCGCCCGTGCGTACCTGAGCCTAAAGCTACCGGTTAGGTCGTGGTTTCGTGAACTATTGCCGCAATGTGTCTACGCCTGTAGAGTTATGAAGTTATGACAATTAATGTGATATCCAATCAGCTTTCCAGACATAGTAATTAAGGCAATGTCTCGGGATTGGCCACGGTTGTCTTATCAAAATTGCAATCACCATGTTTGTCTGTTTGACTAGTCTGGAGTTAGGATGTGTAATACGTTCCATTTCTTTAATTACACCTAATACTGATATCATTACCTACTAATGTTTAGAATGTCAATGGATGACTAAGCCATTGCATTAGGTATTAATTTATTTTTAATTATGTTCCTATTGTCTAAAAATTGCTTTATTCATGAGTATGAGTAACAAGGTGATCGAAATTCGAAATAGACGATTTCGTGAGTTGTGCGTTTACTTTTGGTAAGGATGTGTACTTAATGGAAAATATATACCTATGAACACTGTAATTTGAAAACATTATAAAAGCCAATTATTTTTAAAAGAGTAACCGTGGAGTTTCTTGCCGGCTCTTCTCCACAGGAAACGACCAATTGAAACTTTGAACCTAGCTTCTGACGTGTCATAAGTGCCCATGTGTTATGTGAAATAAAATATTTTGATTCTTGAATTTGAATGTGTTATGCTGATTAATAATCTGAGAAAAAAAAAAACTGGAAAACGGTCAAAAGAAAATAGGTATTGAGCATACAGACACTGTCCATTTCAACAGGGCTGCAAAAATGACGTAAATAGACATACGACATTTCTGCATATGAAGAGGGTAGCTTTTTCGTCAGAAATGCGTATCACTTATTTTATACAATATTATGTCAGAGTAAGTAAGCTCTGTAACTATGCAATTTTCTTTTCGTCCCGTGCGTTTTGGGTTTTTCCGATTCATAAAGATACAACTATTTGATACGGTGACGTATTCCAAGAAATAATTTGTTTTAGTTTCCGTAATATATCTTTCAGTTGTTTCCCCAATTTAGATAACTATATAAATACAACATCGCATGAAAATTACACGCAAAAGGATAAAGATTAGTAGTTGGTAGGGAAATACCAAAATATCACTATTTTTATTAGTTGTTTAGTTTATTGTGTGATAATGTAAGTAAATAAAACATAATAAACGAATCACATAATTTTTTATTGATTAAGATAATTTTGGTATTTATTTCATAGACGAGCATTATTTTATTATCATAATATTTGTTTGGTGTTTTTTAGGTGTAAGTGACTAATATGTTATTTATTTGTTTGTGTGGTTCTTATACTTAGAAATTCTTCAGTAGATTAGACAATAGCAAAAACGTTTGGTATTCTTTATGAAAAACGAAGCGTGTTAACATAAAAAATAAATAAGCCTGCATCATAATAAGCATCTATTCATAATACAAACGAAAACTGTGATTTAGTTTTATTTTGCTGAAAAAGTGTATAATTTTGCCAAAATTTAGTTTGATATTAGTTTTAGTTAAGTTAGCATTTTATGTAAATATTATTTTTTATTAACTAATAAGGTATAAATTGTTATTTATGTACATTAAATTTTAATTCTGAATAAACCAAGCAGATATAAAAAAAAGCTTAAATTAGACAAAGCCTATTAACCTCTTAAGCCCATTTATAAGTCTCAGTTAACTTGACATTTCGCAGCTCAAACCCATTAATCATAGTTTATCGGAAACTTAATAGGCAGGAATTCATTAAAAATAAAAACTACGAACTTAACACCAGCTGCGTAATCTATACAAAGCTGCCCGCTTTAATCCGACAAGATTGTAATGTCACATAAATCAATTTAAATTCAAAAGGATTGTCGGCTATATAAATTAGCACGTCTATAGTTGAGACAGGCTCGCACGCTTCAACTGTGGCGAAATAATACCATAGTCATGTTGTCGTGTCCCTAAATTATTGACAAGGATCGTAAATGGAGATACGTCATTTTATAGGTAATCAGATTTTTTTATTTTATTTAGGAAATATTGGGTTTTCAGATTTTCATAACTTTCCACATGAATTATTGGTTTAAATTTTTACATGTAACTCGCATGTAACTCGTCGCAATCATGTTTTCGTAAGCTTTTAAAAGCTTTATATGTAGTCGTGTGTCATTAAATTAAAATAATAAAGTGGAATTTAAATCTTCTGTGATATTTTCATTTTTCAGAACAGCCGTTTTCTTAATTATCTATTGAATTTTGATTAATAGATTTATATTGATTTTCTATGGATAGTAAACAATTGCAAAGATGTAAAATATCAATACGCTGGATTATTTTTGTCTAAAAAGCCAGTTGTTTATTACTTGTTAAAGATTTTCCAAAGTCCTAACATCGCCAAATAAAAAAAAAATATCTACTTTATAGTCTGACGTATTTTAATAGTGCCTTAGGTGGGTGTGTCAAGTGAAGATTATCAGTCCATAAAGGGAGATACTGGTCGATATCACAAATATTTTAATTCACAAATTAGTTTCTTATCTCGTAGACGGTCATTATTGATGTATCTTTATTTAGCCGTAAATAATTGTAGATACGTTTATTTGTGGAAAATGCCAGAAATACTGAAGAGGTGAAAGATATGGTATCTTAGGTCTATAATGAAAAGTTCCCTCCGGAGCAATTGGACAGATTCGTAACTGGGGCCCTACCATCAAATTTTAAAATACTTGCCAAATACAGGTCAACTTAGCAGGCTAACCTGACAGGTTTTCTATTTGTACCATGAGCATTTCTGTCTGACCTGCAATGTATCAACTTCAGACCTGCTACGTAACCGTTGACCGGTACGCCATATTATAAACAAACGTTCGGAAATACTTTTTCGCAATGTTATCGGTTTTACGGTTTTAAAGAACTACATTAAATTAATTGAATAACAGTTTATAATGATCAAGAGAATTCTAAAAAAAACTATTTTTCGTAACAATATATCTTATTTAACACGATTATGACACTGGAGACCCTTTTAGATACTTATGAAAGTAATCTTGAAAGTTACCAAAGTTATTGCTATTTTCGAACGACTATCCTAGCCATTAAATAAAATAATATAAATAAATAAAAATAAAAATGCCCTTTATTCCACTTCTTACAATCAAACACAGGTTTAAATATTTTAAATACTTCTAAAAGAAATCGTTATCCTAGCCATTACCTAAGTATAAAAAATTATAGTTTTTGATTGCTTGTCAGTTTGACTCTAGTGATGTTACTCAGTCACGTTTTTTTTCTCACAAATAGAGAACCTCGTCACTTCTATGTTTTAAAATATTCATCAATTGCTTGGTATTACATCGGATGATGACCATCATAGACAACTACCAATAATAATAAAACCTTATTACTTATAGTTTTCTAAACATAAAAAATACCTTAAAAAGGACTCCTTTTTGTTAGCAGAATTGACCACAATTTTTTTTTTAACTTGGCCAAAACTTATTTTTGTCGCTTACTATAAGTGGCATACGTTAACTTAGTTTAAAAAAAATAGTGCATAAAAGTTTTAAAACATTAGAAAGTTTTAAATTAAGAAAATGTTAGTGTAAAAATTCAACTTCTTTAAAATTCCTTTTTTAAAATGCATTTTTCAAACTAACATTTTCTTAATTTATGTAACAACCATGAACACTAATGTGTAACTTTTTCATACTAACATTTTATAACCTAATAATTTCAGTGATACTACAGAATTTATTTCCCTTAGATCAATCAGTTTTATCACGAGGACCCAAGAAGACTTCACTACAATGCCTTCTAGGCACCTTAAATCACCATTTCCCATAATCCTAGGCACCGATCCCTCACTGTTCAGCCTCTGCACACGGTCACGGCTATACATTCGCAATATATCAGGTGTGACCGCATATCTGCGTTTATTGTCGTGTGGGCTTAGTAATAGGATGAGCGGAATTCCGGACGGATTCAACAAATTGTGTGCGTTTGCGTTGGTGGCGCTTAGGTACGCTAGTCAATAGTGTGGGGATTGGATTGTGTGATGTGGCGTGTGGTCTCTTGGGATATGGTCAGCTTAGAATTTAAGTTGGCTTTATTAGTGATACGGATGTTGATATAAAGGGGATCATTAGTTGTAAGAAAACTTCGGATTTGGAGCATCACGCTGTGAATACATACTTTTTTTAATTTCTGAAGAGTTTTGGAGTATTCAAATAGAACGAACTTTTCGTAATAGATTAAATGGGTCTAACTCCTGCACCATTTAATGAAGAATGCTGGCTTATGAAACGTTAATAATGAGGAAGAAGGAAAAAGGAAATAGTTTGATAAAATTTAGTACCTGATATTGATTTCTATTGCTATTTAATTATAATTAATTAATTTGTATTATGAAATGTGCCATTTTTATAATAGGGAATATGCATGTGATTCAAATATGGGTCAAATATTTTTTTTTATAAACTATGTTACTTCAGAATTATGCCTCCATCAATATTTTTGAATAAAATTTCATTTTGAGCGAGAAATTAATTTTTAAAAAGTCCCAAATAACTGTGGGTAATTCAAATACTTGAAAAGGCTAAGAGCGGATGTGACGTAACAATCCGGAATAACAATCAAAATGTCAATGTCAAGTTAATCAACAAGTGTCAAGTCAATGTCAAACGCTCATAGAAAAAGGAGTGTTTGACGTTGACTTGACAGTTGCTTGTCTGTTGTCGCGCCAAATGGAGGGCGTTTAAATAGCCCGGATCGGTTGGATATTTTTAAACATTTTTTTAACAACTTTAAATTGCTTTTCTGCCGTCGATTTTTTTTTTACTATTATTTGACGATGTAAACTATCGAATAAAAATATTAAAAAAATACATGCATATTCCCTATTGTTTTTTGTTATTGTTTAGGCTTATTTAATTCATTACTTGAGACTTGGCTGGCTTAATTACTAAATTACAAACATTTGTACGCCCTCTGGCATAACATAGCGCACTATTTATTATCTTTATGCCATATTATTGTACCTATGTTAAACAAATGAAGGATAAGATTTTTCCTAATTATTGATGTGTAACATCTTTCCTCTTGCTTTCCTGCAAATCTTTCCTTTCGCTTTCCTGAGGAGTGATTTCGTGTAAAGGGACGGAAGTGTATAATAGGAAGCCGGGGAAGCGCGCGCTATTTGATTTGACCAATGAGCACGCGCGGTGCTAGAGTTGGCCGTCAGAAATGACCTTGACGAGTCCCCGCCCTTAATGTTGCTTATTACCAAGGTGAAATGTCTGATGTTACACATCATATGCGACTACTATAAGGCTTACTCGTTGTTTTTTACATACCTATCTAAGCCTTCAAGTTAGGCATACTTTTTAATTACTATAATATTTCAATCACATCAATATCATTTCATACCTGACCTATTTCTCAAAAAGAAGCCACAAATATAATCGTAAGTGTTGTTTGTGACAATGGCATTGGCTTTGAGAGTCTACAGCGGCTAATTTGTTGTAGTTCAGACCAGTTTTCACTAGAGCACGTCATTCATACGGCGACCTCTGGGCCTTGTGTGAAGGGTCAATATCGTGTAGGTTTAGAATATAGAATGAGAAAATATCGTAAGATTCATAATAGTTAAATGAAAATATTGTAAATGTTAAAATATTGAGAAGGATTTTAATATATGAGCGCAAATGTAGGTATTCTTAGCGTGCAGATTTGAAATTCTAATATATTTTAGTACATAATGTTTTTGACCTTCCTCTGTTCTTCATTAATCAGAATATATAAAATCGGCGGGGTAATTGCATAACACACATAAAATGACAACTGATCGCAACGTTTTTCTTTTTGACAGTTCAGCCATGTCAATTGCGTTATACATATAATGTTGTTGAGCAGACGAATTTATAAAACCTAATTGAAAGACAGAACTGATATTATTGAGTGCAGGTTCTTGAACTCCATCGACATAAGTATTTTATTTTCGAAAAAAATAAGAAAATGTTGAAATCGAGAAAATTACAGGTTGGTAACTAAATATTCGCATAATTACCAGATTTTCATACAACAAAATAAAATGGCCAGAAAAGCATCGCATCTCATTGTTTATGAACGAAACAAATAACGTTGCTAGTTTGCTTTCTAACCATAATATTCTTTCACACAGTCCATCCATCGTTTCTTTGGTTCTACCTACTCTTATTATATAAAGCCATCGAAATTCCTACTCAGTATCTTTCTAATATATGAAAAGAAATAACTGCAAAGTCTTTCCAATCTTATGCGGAGCTTTTGCCGTCTATTTTCAGAGAGCGTCACCTTCCATTACTGCAAACTTAGTGAAGTTCGCACGAGCTGGTCTATTCTGTAAAAATTAAACTTAGCCGAAGTGAGCTTCACGTGGGCTGTCATTCCATCTAATCAATCAAAATGCTGAGAATCAGCACTTTTCGAACCTCAAAATTACTAGGCTTTAACACTATTGACAGCTCAAACTAATACCGAAACCCCACGATCCGCGATTTTGGGGACGGACACCGACGAGCCCGGACGGACCGTGGGAAAATGTACGTAAAAACGTACGCTTAGTTGTAATTTATTTATTTATTATAATAATATAATTGCTTACGTATTCAAAATAATTAGATGAATAAATAGTGAAAATAAATGAGAATTGCATCCACATTTTGATATCATTGCAGATTTAAATTTAAAAAAGAAAACTGTCGGTTTCGTTTCCCGCCAAAGAAATGTTACTGTCAATCATATTTCATGATGACCCTGCCTGTGTGTCCAATAGAAAAAGATTTAGATTTTGAACACCGTGTCATCATTCTCTTAAGAAAACCTGGTACTAGTGTTGTTCCGGTGTCACATATTCGTTTATAACCTAGTCGATTAATAATCGTTTTAATGAGAACCCCGTTTTAGAGTTATCGCGTTCTTCCATGACCACAACAATGAGTGCTGATACATTGACCTTTGCTTGCACGCGTAAACTACTGTTAAACTAAGGCATGAAATAGAATTTATCGCTAATAACTGGTGCTTTTCACCATAATTTTCTTGGCGTAAAATAACAATGTAATGTTAATTTATTTTGTAATGTGACTATTTACTTGTCATAATACATGTTTATTGCCATTTGTTGTAGAAGTAATTTTGCTTGCTAAAGAATATTATTTAAAAGTACATTTTAAAATAACGGGTTTCAGTAGCTGTTGTAAGCTGTTGTAGCTTCTGAAAGCCGTTATTTCGAGAAGAATGTCTTAGAAAGTTTTCCTAGACAATAATTATGCTGTAAAAGAAACAATCTGTTTCTCGCTTGCCGATAAAAAGAAAAATTCAAATGACAGTTTTTATTGAAGAATAACAAAAGCAACACAAAAGGTTTTCTTTTTTTGTAAAAGCAGTTTTTTTAAACTTCCGCATTATGCACTAAACGGGAAAGTAGGAAATTGTTTGATGTTTGTGTTAACTGAGCTCTAGATTTTCGTACGCGTTTTATAGGCGATTGAAACGTTCACACATAAAATGTTTATTGGTTACGAAACGATATTTTTAATTTTATACGAGCATTTTTATTAAGTAGGTTCTACCCGGAACATTAAAAATGAATGTAGGAATGCTTGTTCAAAAATATCTTAAATTAAGTATATTTTTACGATTATGTGCGTGTTGGATTAAGCTACTTCATTTATTAATTAATGTTGAGCCGAAGTAAAATATAAATGTCAGATACTATGCGAATTTTATTGCAATATAATCTGAGTTTATATGAATAATCTCGTAAATGAAATTTAATTTTGCTTTAAAACTGTGAATATTTTAGGTACTTTTTTTTTTCAGATGGTAATCAATTTTTGCTTTAATAGATTTTTAATATTCCTACTAAATATCTCTGTTTGTTCTACTTTCGGGGAAGACGATTGTATCACCGCACATTTAATTAATATTTGATTTCCAAAGCAATTAATTAGGCGATAAGACATCAATTTAAATAACGCACAATCAAAGGAAAAATAAGGTCTCTACTTGTAAAATAAAACTTTATAAAAATTCAAATTTAACTCACCATTTTAATTGCCATGAGCAAAAATAAATTTGTCCAATGTATTGAATAAATCATACATAAAACAAAACGTCACTAAGTTCATTTGAAAACTTTTAACACACTTTGGAACTTTGTTAAATAAATTACACACATCACTAACTTATGGCTAACTTTTTTTTTAAAATTAATTTTGAATCGATTCCATTTTCGAGCGCGTGCTTGGCGGGTTGTGTGCTATAAGCGACTAGTACTGCTCGCGCCTTGCTCCATACTGCACGGGTATCGCCTCCACCGCATAATGAAGCGTCCGATTAGAATGAACCGCTTTATTGGAATTCCATCGAGTTTTCGCTCATCATCGCCTCTAGTAATACATATATGAAAAATGTTTGATAGTTTTATAGATAAGCCTGTTCGTAGATGATGTTAACCAAATAATTGCGACATAAAGTGTGGTTTACACGTGTTATCATGCCAGACACATTTTGGCGCGAGCATGGAAATTGCAAGGCCAGAGTAAAACCCGGAAAATATGAAACTTTATGGTGTCAAATTATCGCAATTATTCTGTTTTGAATTATCTGTTCTCTGAATTATCAAAACATATTTAATCGGCTGTCTTTTCGTGGGAAATATTATAATAGAAGGTCGCGAGTTTCTTTTTTTTTTTAACACCATTAATTTTTCTTTGAGTTTTTTGCAATACCTGTAAATCTTTTCGCAAAATATTTTTTTTTTGCTATTAAAAATCTGAAAAGTTTTAGTTTATTGATCTTGTTATTTTGTACGTATTAGAACGATTACAATTTGGTACAGTCAAAAGTTACGTTCTTTTGGTTAAATCATTATTCAGACACAATCACTTGAAATCTGTCTTGACATTACATTTCTTCAGTAGACTTTTTTTAAAATTTATCCAAGGCATCCCTTATCACCACCGACCACATCACATACGCTTGATAGAAAACAATGGTACATTAACACCCACCAGACTGTCGCCAGTGGCTCGACACCCGACACCGATGCCGGCTGATGGCCTGACCTATTAAATACTAATTTACTGACATTGATACACATCACTAGTCCGATTTAGTCGATGTTTCGGGTACTCGATTCTGGGATGAGCTTTGTTTATTGAGTGTTTTGACATTAGGCCTAATGTATTAAAGTTAACTTAGTATAGAAAAATGGACCATCTGGTCTCTCTTTGCGCCAGCCGAGGAACAAGTAAAAAGGCAACTAAGTTATTAAATACTATCTGTTACCCACGACTTCGTCTGCGATTCAGGATGAAAAATAGCCTTTGTCCTTACCCGTTATGTTACCAAATCCATCCAGCCTTTATTGCGTGATTGAGTAACAAACAAATTTTTGCATTTATAATATTAGGATGAAGGAAGGTTACACGGCGTATTGCATTTAGGGTACCTCCTCTTTGTTTGAGGGGCGTAATAGTGTATGAGTAGGTAAAGCCAGGCGTCGAGCACAAGTGCCGTAAGTGATAAAAGTAAGGGCCGCATAATAGTGTGACCGCATCTTCGGAGACAAAGGCAGGATCCAGCAGGGAGCTTACGCACAGTCGCATGTCGATGATTACATGGTTGGCTCAAAGCCACCTGGGCCAGTTAACGGATCGCATCCGGCAGAGGCAAAACATAACTCACTAGTGCATTACCATGTCCCTTACCCTTGAAGTTAATGCTTCATAAACCGTTTTCTGGACGCATCCGGGTCGAATTCCCGCAAACAACAATATTTTCATAGATCATAGTCATTTCAGGTATGGAGGTGAATCAATTCCTACCTTATTACCACAAAACCGTGTTTATCAGTTGACCTTCAATCTGCCTGCCTTTTCCCAACTATGTTGGAGTCGGCTTCCAGTCTAACCAGATGCAGCTGAATACCAGTATTTTACATGGAGCGACTGCCTATCTGACCTCCACAACCCAGTAACTGGGTAATACGATACCTCTTGGTTAGACTGATTGTCAGACTTTCGTGCTTCTGACGACTCGTAACGACTGTCAAAGATCCACAAATGACAGCCGGGACCAACGGCTTAACGTGCTTTCCGAGGCACGGAGGAGTCTCGATATGTGAAAATGGTCACCCATCCACGGACCAACCCCGGCAAGCGTAGCTTAACCTGATGGATCGACCCGAGCGGCTGTTATTACTTAGCCACGAGCTCCCCTTATCAGTTGTTTAACCTAAACATCTTTTAAACATGATATTTCTGTATGGAGTTTGACATAAAACTGACATTAGACACGCGTTTAACCAGTGTCAAAGTTTTTGTGGTAAGGCCCTTAGAGTCGACCTGCATTCAACCGTTTGGCTGAAAACCTGTAACGCCCCTACAGAATACTAGGACCTACGCGCTTTTCCGTAGCATCCGTGGAACTCTTGACT
Organism: Lithophane semibrunnea; assembly: GCA_947363905.1. Taxonomy (NCBI): domain Eukaryota; kingdom Metazoa; phylum Arthropoda; class Insecta; order Lepidoptera; family Noctuidae; genus Lithophane; species Lithophane semibrunnea. The sequence continues at coordinate 1,608,308 of OX376202.1, read as the reverse complement.
GACCGTGACAAGAGCATCTTAGCCACTGATGTATCCACGTTAGTTTAGCCACAAGTTCCTAGGCGCTACTCTACAATAGCTCACAGTACGCACGTGTACTTAGCTTTCTATGAAGCGGGATAGTCTACTGCGACCCACGACCACGCTAACGGAAAATATCTTCTTGCACAGTGCATATCCTACGTAACCGTAGACGATTGTCTTTATAATTCTAAAATATCAGTAAGTAACTTACCGCGAGCAGAGTGGCCAGGGCGCTTGCCATGCGCATAGTCGCAGCGCGGCGGGAGCGCGGGCGCCGCTAAGTGACGGAGGCGGCGGGCGGACGGGCGCGCGCGGGCCGCATCCGGCCGCCCTCCGGTCCTCTACCACCGTCGCGACGGCATCGCGCACCTGGGGGAAAAGATAGGGTTATATTAGGATTGTAATTTTTCATAGTCAATGTCTACTGTAAACGGAAGTGAATTTAATGGCAGAATGGATGATTTTTTCGTAGATAAAGTGCTACAACGATCTTTTAGGGCTTGACTGACATTGACAGGAGGGCGCTGTTGGTAAGGATTTGTAATAATGTTTTGTGAAATTGTATTGAAATCAAGAAGGCGGCGGTAGTTCTTATTTTAGCCACATACCAAGAGAACCTTGTACAGCTTTATAAGATTTTTTTTGTTTATTTTTATTCTCGGAGTGACTGAGTGCAGTCTACAATATTATTTTTTTACTCCATTTTCGTCTTTCCAAATTAGCATGGTGAATTTTTCTAGGTGTGAAATAGGGCGGTGCTATAATCAAGGGGTAATCAAAGATGGCGGCAATGGTCCCAGCAGCGCATGTGCAAAACCACGAGCTCCGCCCACGACTTTCTTTATGGCTGATGCGACCTCCAATAACATCCTATTGGATTGAATTAATTGACTTGCAAATGTCTTCCTAAAACTGTTGGAAACCTACTCGTTTGGAACTTAAATGAAGCTATAGGCAACAGTTCCAAGTACATTGTATAGCTTGTCCACTCTAGCTGTGGACAAGATATAAAGATGGGAAAACAGTACCAAGTTAATGATTGTATCAGGCGAAAAACCTGGACAGCTAAAGTTAATGACAACATCACTATGACATTGGCATCTGAAGCAAATTCATACTTCTGAAAAAGAGATAGCTTTTCCTTTGAAAACTGAACAAGAAACAGGATACAAAGAAAAAAAAAATCTGCATCTGAAATTCTTCCGCATCGAACAACCAAACGCATTTTTCTCAAGAATTTCACCAAAATGACGTCATTATTTTCGAAATCAAAGTCTAATTTCTGACGTCACATGTCGCGCCTCCGGTCATACGTCACAGGATATGTCTGATTATGATACTGATTACCGCGTTATCAGTTATCAGTGGCGCCACGATTGTGGGGTTAAAATATTTGTTTGATGAATATGTGATTGATAAGTATTTATTGATAGCGTAATCTACTAAAGGTATTTACATTTTTCTGTTTAAGTAATGGTTTAAGTTGAATTTTGTTACGTCATCCGTCATTTTAACTGTGCTCTGCCTGTACTGTACTTTATTTATCTAAACAGGATCTTAGGAAACGTCATCTTGAAAAAATAATAGGGGGCGAGCCTATTGCAATCAACCGTGTAGAAATCCAGCACCCCAATTGGGTAACACTGTTTTTAACAATCCGAAGGATTTTGAAACAATCTTCCTAATCCAATAACGTAAATAACGTAATACCTAAATGTTGTCGAATTGCCAAAACGAATTCATTTTGCTCATAGCTTTTCATGCCAACAAGAATGGTGGTTTGTGTGAGCTGACGTGTAAATCCAATACACTGTAACTCGACTTACAGTGTTTTGCCTTAATAGCGCTCATTTGATTATTTCGAGGCAGTTACATTGCCCTATATTTTTTTTTTCTTTTTATTGCATGTAGAAGGAGATATGAGCACATACACATTGTACTAAAGCATACTATAAACAAAAAAAAAGTTTAAAAAGCCCTTTTCTTGAAATAGGTATTTCTGAGATACAGTGTTTTGGATTCACACGTCAGTGAGGTGAAAAGCCGAATCGTGATAAGTAATAGGAACTACAACGAGTGGCGATGCTTGAATGTAAGCTTCCAGTTTGTGCCAGTCGCACCCTGGACAGCCCCGGAGGTGGTTCCGGGGCTTAAAAAATTTGGTACAGTACGACATAACTTAGATGTAGCATCGGCAAAATTCGTTAAACCGATCTCCGCCTGCGCCTTCAAAAAAATGACCTTTACGTAAACGCAATAACTTAAAAAGTCATTTATTCAATTAGGTTCGTAAAATTGAAATGAATGAATGCAAATTTTCAAAATGCCTACATCTAAGTTGTTTCGTACTGTAGAAGAGAAGATAATTGCAATCAAGAGTTTACTTACTGTTCTTCAGTTTATGTTCAAGTCTTGAACATGCGTTGTAGAACAATGTTAACTGTCCTTGAACTAGAGCTAGACAGTCACGTTGCAAACCTTGCGTTCAGGTCGATAGTCCGTGTAATACGGCAATTTTGTACGTCTTCATCTCACATTTTACCGACTTTTACTAGTTACACTGCAAGGCGAACTTGATCTATCATCATTCAATGTCAATCCTTGAGCGGGGGCAGCCGTAATCTGTATGTGGTTGACATGACGAAGTGAGAATCGGGTTATATCACGTTTCTAATGAATATTGGATGCCAAAATGCTCTACATACCGAAATCCATTTTGAAATCCACAAAATAATTAAGATTTTGAATAGTTTGCGTGTATTCGGGTTCAGGCCGGATTTAAGAGGCAGTAAGTACCTACCAGGGTCTTGTGTTGTTAACGATTTGTAAGGACCCTTTTTTCAAGTAGAGTTTTATGTTTAAACTAGGTGCGCCCTGCGGTTTCACCCGCAACAGTCTTCATCCCGTAGGAATATCGGGATGAAAAGTATCCTATGTCCTATTCCAGGTCATGGTCAAATTTGTGCCAAATTTCATCCAAATCCGTTCAGCTGTTTTAGCGTGAAAGCATAACAAACTCACTTTCGCATTTATAATATTAGTTAGGATTAGGATTAATCGTTTACCCATAAGGAATGAAGTTATCCGGAAAAGAACTAGAGTAACAACCGAGATAGCTTGCAGAGTAAGCCAACTGAAGTGGCAGTGTGTTGTACATGTTAGTCGAAGGACTTATGGCCGGTGGAGCAGACGAGTCCTAGAGTGTAGACCGCGTATCGGCAAGCGTAGTGAGGGCCGCTCCCCAGCTAGATGGACCGACGACCTTAAGAAGGTGACTGGGATAGACTGGATGCGGAAGGCGGAAGCCAGGGTGTTGTGGCGCAGCCTGGGAGAGGCCTATGTCCAGCAGTGGACTGCGATAGGCTGAGTTGATTGATTTAAGCGTTTCCACAGCATTTACCAGGTTTTCATCTCATATCATTTCTCAAATGATCTATCCATAATTTCTTCTTGGTTGTTACGACGTTGTTCATACGATTGCAGGTTTCGAGTTATGAGAACTGTAGGTTTTCACGAGCAACTTTGCTATCGTCTTGACACCAACTAACAATATGGAAAGCGCTTGAAGCTATGTCGTGTAAGCGAGGTTAGCACCGGAACTGACAGCTACAGGGAGCGCCGGACATACAAGTAGCTAAGTATCGTCATTGAGGTCAGAAGCTGTAGTAAAGAAACAAACACGTGTCATAATTAATTTTACAACGTATTTTATTAACTATTTAGCACATCTGTGACGTATTTCACATGTAACAATAAAGTTATTAGCGTTGTAACAATCAATATGTTTAAATGAACGTTTGCCTGTTTGTCGGTTTCTACTCTCTAAACTGCGCAATAAAATTACTATGTCATTTTTAATGAGTGGAATTCTTGACAGTAGTCTTTTCAACAAGATTTCGAAGACCATATCTTTTTGGGATCAAAAACAGCGTTGTAGTATTAAATTGACTGGAATCATGGAAGGTTTATCTTGACTGATTAAACCGCATTGTCGATTTTCGAATATTAAGCTCAGAATTCCTCAAGGATCTTACTATTTGTCGTGCATAAGAAATCGCGAATCAATTCAACTGGTTCATCCAATAACTAGTGGATCCGATAGATCGAATCAATTCTAAAGATTGCGGGTAGGTTCTATCTTGTATTGGTACTTTTTTAATCGTGGGGTCGGGGTCAATTCTGGAAGGCCAATTCTCGTACATCGAAAACGTTCACATTCAAGTCGCAATCTGTCAAACTTGTCAAAAATTTTGGTAAATTGGTTGTCTTTTTGACAGATTGCAAATGAGATGTAAATGCGAACGTTCTTAAAAATTACGGGAATGCCTCTGATATCCTGTGGAAGCTCAGCTTTATGGTTTGATGAAGTGTCTAGAGAAAAACAACGCGATGTCTAAACACAAAACGAACAAACCCACGGCCTATTAGTTAAAGTACGGTTTATAGTTAGTCAATAGTTATTGGCGAATCAATCGTTTAATTAGTGATGATGCATGCAAAACAAATGACGGCGATAATTGACAGATATAGACAAGTGACGTAATTACACGACAATGCTACAATGTTTGAGCACAGGTCAGTGGCGATGAACTGCCACATCCTTGTGACTTACAATATCCTATTATTGGACCGGATCTATTTGGATGTTTAAAGAAAATCTTTGGATCTTATGTAATGTTCGTGGAGCTTAATGGTACCTAATGCTTTGAGATAAACTCTGCTTATGACGAGTACATGTGGTACCTTCTGCTATGGTAATTGAGTAAGCGCTGAGCCCTGGATAAATAGTCCTCCAGACCATATTTCGGCCACGGCGGCTTATCTCAACGGAGACTAGCTTTCGATGCCCTGGATAAGAGGTAGTCGGAAGGTTTTCTTTTAGCTTGCACATTTGGACATATTTTTCATAAATTAACAGAAAGTAGAATTTAAACGTGCTCCAGAAAGAAAATGGGACTGTTCCAATTTTCTGAAATTCAAACCTTCACTGAGTAATGTGTGTTTAGAAAAATATCTTGCTCTATAGTTTGACCGAGACCCCTGTACCGCACCTTAGGTATGTGCTTGGCAAGACGGGGGGGAAGTGCAGGCCGCTCATTCGTCAACGCTCACAGCGTCCCGCCGCTCATTGGTCAGCGCTGCCCCCCGCCTCGCTGCATATTCCTAAGGTACGGTACAGCGGTGTCGGTAAAACATAAAGTTGTTTGATTATAGATTTTGGCAATATACAGGGTGGCCGGAAAGTTGACGTCCAAAAAAAAAATGTTGGTCGCTCTTGTCGTGGGGTATCCGAATGACCTCCATGTATGTACCGCGATTTTTCTTAGTTTTCGAGTTTTCGAACATAAATTGATAGATTTATGTTCGGTGAATTATGACTAAAATTTTCAACTTCAAATTAAAAATCTAAAAAGGTGATTTCATGGTTCCTAAGAAGGCTTCAAGAATGCGCCAGACTCTCAGTTTTCATAATCAAATAAAAAAGTAGTACTTAATTTGGCTACGTTGGCTAAAATTGGCCTTCAAAGACAGCGAGGTGGAAAATTCTCTAAAGTGGGCACTAGAAAAAAAATATTGACCATTTTCTCGTTCCTAAGTCAAACATTCCGAAAAAATCATAACTCGAAAACTATGAAAAATCGCGGAACATACATGGAGGTTATTTGGATACCCAACGGTACGAGGGACCAAAAATTTTTTTTTGGACGTTATGTTCCGGCCAACCTGTATATAGATTTTTTGGATAGAATTTGGCGATCAACAATCAATTCTAAACAATGACTGCATATTTGAAGCCTCCCGCGTGACACCACACCGCATCCGATCCTTTATCCGCTTTCAATGTACACCTAACCTATACACTATTTGTATTTTAAACGTAACTGTGAAACTACAAACTTCGACATGCGAAAATAGCAAAGTCCGTATATTTAATTAGGCAACTAAAAATAAATCTCCGCAAATAGCGTTGTTGATTTATCGCGTGTGATTAAGCATCAGTATTAATTACGCGCAGGTAATTAATAGCTGGAGTGATGTAGTATTAATTACTTTACTACATGTCATTGTGTACTTACAAATTATACTATAATTAGATGTCGCGACATTTCGTTTGCTTGAGGTAAAGCTTCTTTTTTTTCAACTTTGACTGAAGGCATGACCCAATGGTTCATCATCTGCCTAGCCTTTTCCCAATCAAGTTGGGGTCGGCTTCCAGTCTAACCGGATACAGCTGAATACCAGTATTTTACATGGAGAGACTGCCTATCTGACCTCCACAACCCAGTAACTGGGTAATACGATATCCCTTGGCAAGACTGGTTGTCAGGCTTTCGGGCTTCTGACGACCCGTAACGACAGTCAAAGATCCACAAATGACAGCCGGGACCAACGGCTTAACGTGCTTTCCGAAGCACGGAGGAGTCTCGATATGTAAAGATGGTCACCCACTCACGGACCAGCTACGGCAAGCGTAGCTTAACCTGATAGATCGACCCGTGCAGCTGTTATTTCTTAGCCACGAGCTCCTGCCCAATTACCCAATGGTTATCATCCTTTAATTTCATCGCTGGTCTTACATTTATTGTTCCCGGCCCGGCCAATCAATGCTCGAGCTGATGGCTACAGCACCGCCGAAACTGCTGGATACCTAGCTCATAAGTTACAAGCCTAATTACTTGTGTTCCCAAGTCGTCGATATAATGAGTGAGGCGGTAAACATCGACAGTTGCGCAAGATACCGGACGGGTTTCAGTAAGAGTGAAATTGATTGTGGACACCCAACCGGTTAGGGGCTACTTGAAAACTAAACGGATTTTTCCATGTTATCACAGTTTTATCTGGGTGCTGTAATACGGATTAAGTTCAACTATCCCTTGGACATAGTCGTGGTATTAAGTTGGTCTCGATTTCTGATATTAGATTTAAAATACATTATGAGAACTGGATTAAAATTGAACTAAAACTCTACTATGTTTTTCTCAACAATTAAGTTTCTTGCCATAAGTTTCTCACTATCATCTGCAGTGAGACTGAGACAATGGCTGCAACTGATAGTCCTTAAAGTAATCTAATCTTATGCACCGTATTTGTATGTATTTTCTCAGCACCAATTTTTTATATGAGTTTCTTTTATTTAAGGGGTAGCTTAAAGAAAAGCAACTCATTAAAAAAATTCATTTCTGCAGGCCGAAAACTAACCCAGCAAACTTACTCAAAGGCTAAGTAAAAGATAAGTTAATAACCAACATTTATTATAACAAGCTTATTATATCTTATTCCTATGAAGCTTCACACAGCTTCGACTTTGACCCCCGACCTTTGCAGAGTCAATTCAGTAGTGGTTCCACTAAACCCGTCATACGATACATCTTACTCACTCCTATACCTAACAGTCTTCATTGCTATATTAATTCAATTAAAATCTGACCCAAATGATTCAAATATTCCATTAACTATTAATATTTCACCGAATACCATTAGGCTTCAATGTGTATAAATCTTTGGCAAAATGGCGTGCGCATTATTAATAATACTTATAATAAATCATTCGAAACCCTTCCCTTTTGGGCGCCATATGCGAAATATGTTGACTTAGGAATGAAGTTGAAACATACAACTGACTATTAGGTTTGATTCATGATATAGTGGGCACCACGTATCATTTCGGTCTCGATACAGAACCATTCGCTACGTATAGGGAAACAGCGTTCAGTCTAAACAAACATTTATCAAAAGAGCTGTACGTAGAATTGGCTCTAGATGGGATCAATTTTGGATCCTGAGTAGGGCCATCATCCGGGTTGCTTCCGTGCTAAAGATATTCAGGATTCATGTGTTACGACACCTTATTTCCGGCAGTAGATAGAAACTTGGCGGTGAATTCAATCTAACTTATAGGCTACATAACACGCTCTTTTAAGTTACACCAGAAGGCACTCATAAAATTTTATTTGGAGACGACGTTATGACAATAATTTAAACTTCGTAAATCTAATGACGATGCCAGTCTGCATACAATAATACTATCAAATATATCCAATAGATTAGTCGCTATAGCTAGTCAAAGATCGGCTAAACCCATAGTTGGCCATCAGTAATATTTAATTTGTTTGAAAAATCTTTTTTTGTTATTCGATGTTAAAATTTAATAGTTAAAAAAAAATACTCATATGCACTAGTATTGCCAGAACTTATTTTAATGAATTGTCGTATTGTTGTCCCCACATTAGGGTAAAAGGGTATCAAGGAAAACTCGCGCTGACCAAGGAAACAGCACAAAAGGGAGGCCTATACCCAGCAGAGGTTGGAATAAGGCTGCCGATGATGATGACGATTAAAGTCCAGATATAATCTTGGTCAGACCATAGGAGGACCACGCAGATTAGTGGCTGTTAACATCGTGAGGAAACCGGTATGCAAGAGAGATATTTCTCGACGGCATGTGAAACCAAGTCAGAGGCCCTTGGGCGGCTTTAAAAGTCTGTCACCAAGCTAGTCACTAACCACACGAAAAAAAGAAAAGTAGTTGTGATGGTCTCTTGAGGAAAGAACCACACAGATTTGAGTGGACCTGTGCAGTCAGTGCACGCATTTGTCAGTAATCGTGTAGCTCAACTCAGAACTTAATTATCTAGAAACTAACTACCACTAAATAACTACTACTACTTAGGGCGAATTTCACCAAACTTTTATACCGAGTATAAGTCTTATCCTGCGAATAAGTTTTGAATTTATGACAGTTTTTGTATGGAAAAAACTTCGGACGTCAATTTTATTCCTCGGATAAAAGATATCTGACTTTGATAAAAACAGCCCTTAAACTAATAACAACTTATAACTCACTTATAACTACTACTACTTAATTAATTAGAAAGAAAGAACATTTGGATGGGCCGCATAAAGTACGTACACAAACACCCAGACAATCGTAAAAAAAATCGATGTATAACAGAGTCACTGTTCCTAGAGTTTGCATGCGTGGAAGATTTCATTCCGAAAAGTTATATATGTACGACTTCCACCATGTTATAGCCTATTTAAAAGATACAGATGTCGGATTACTCATCTGATCATAGTTTTTAATATCTACCAAACTCTCGATAGTTCACGTTATAATTATAAGCTTTTGGTCATGGATATAAATATTCAAGATTTTATATATTCAATGAAGCAAATCGATTAATATGATGATTTATGATTATATTATGGCTATAAATCATGAAGTTTGATGGAAAATTAGGTTCATTGGTCTATTAAAAGAAAACAGGTTGTTTTTGTGTTGCCAAATTAGATTTATTTGTGTCATTAATGAGGTATTGGTTAATCTTCGGAACTTTAAAAAGCACATCAGTTTAGACTATCATGAAGTGTATTTTGCAAGAGACTAATATCTGGACTAGAGCGGCCTATATGTTGGTAGACAGAAAGAAGAGAAAGATTCTTTCCAAGATGAATCTTCAAGCACTCAATTTTATTGTTGTAAAGTAGATTATTCAAGTTAATGTCAAAGCAGGCAGAAAAATCGGACGGAGGATAGATTAGAATGACAGAAACAAATGACAATTTTGACAGCTTTTAAATACAGTGTTCAACTTTTGAAAGCAGAGTTTTCATTTGTCTTAGTGGCTGATTAGATTCAAAGCCAATATGTATTCCTGATAGAAGAAAAACATTGAATAAATAACTTCATATATGCTTGATGAAGCTAATATGGCTATTGCTTGCTAAATGGAAAATTGAATTAACTTACACAAATAGGGAAAGGACTTAACCGATGACAAATAACCTTCAGTATGAGCAAATCTTCACGCTTATTATATCTTTAGCATGAATAGAAGTGTAATTAATTATCTTATTAGTTACAACGTGTGTTGGCATCAGTCTTATACAGTAGTCAGTGTGTCGGGCCTTTAGATCGTTATCAGGCGTGAGTTGTGGCACTTTGCGAGATTATCTGTGGTTACCATCGTTATTGGGTAAGCTGTTATGTACACCTACTTGTGGGTTATTAATGTCAACACATTAATAAGCCCAAAATCTTCAGTGCCACTACCTACTGATTATCCTTGGACGTCATGTATGACAGACGAATTGGTGATCACAGTTTTTCGGAGTATTCATCTATTTTTTAATGTAATTCCGTTGAGGAACGCCTTTAGTAACCTCAGAACGGAAAGATGGTAAAAAAGAATTTGGTAAGTACGAAATGATGATTGACGTCCCGTTGTTACTTATAATCTGTGAAGTTTATCGGTCGATGTTACTACCTACTCGATACAGATAATTAAATTACATTACACAAGCTATATTTTGTGTGGGTACGCGATTACATAAACAGTTTTATTTTTCGTAAAAACGACTACGAGAGAATGAATTGGGTCTTAAATCTTTGGCTTACATTATTTGTCATGACACCATTAATATCAATTAAAAGCTCAATAGCAACAACGTATCATTTAATTACTTCTGGTAATGACTATATTATATGTACACCTATCCTTTACCATCAATTAGTCCACACATCACACGTGTTTTAATTATCCAATTTGTATTGCAGTCATAAGAAATGCCACGTGGTGATTGGTTGTTACAAAACACTGCACGCGTGCTGTCGCACTTTCCTGATTTATGATTGGTCGTTTTACTAATGAATTATTTAATGGCCGCCGTCATAAAACCAGTGACAAGTTGTATACATTTATTTTAAATTGTAATGGTGAGGCGTGATTCGGAATGGACTGTTGGGGGCCCGTAATTGGTTCACGATAATATTTTCCCTAATGGCTGCCCAAAAGTTTTGAATGCATAATTTCCCATCATTAAATAGAAACATTAAGTGGATAGAGGATGTAAAATCTTGTTATCTTTTTATTTGACTTTTATATGACGTGGTTTATTGGGAGGCCAATGTTCTGCAGTTGGACATTTACGATGCAATGTTACAGCCAAAAAGTAATAGTGTCCAAAGTCAGAGATACTTATAGATTAATTAATCCTATAGTGAATATTGTGAATCTGGGAAAGTATGGTAAACCTAGAGGTTAAATCTAGTAAGTTAGTAAAATCTTGAAACCCCGTGTCATTTTGGTCAACATTTAATACATTTCGAAAATTAAAGACAAAGTTATTATTTGATTTATAACATGGAAACTATTGTGGATTTTTCAATATTCACAATAAAAAAATCAACAGCTAAGTAATTTTATTAGGGCATTATCCATTGTTTGGATCCTTTTTCCTGCGGAACCCTAAACCGTGTGAATCAAAGTTAAGGGCCAACTGTGTTTTACAGCATTTTTATTTGTACTACAGGACATAAAATTAATGGTGTCAGGTATTTGATTAAAAGTAGCTTTGCATTACATTTTTAGATGTTTTTTTTATGTCCCTATTAATTTAATTTATAGACTTGCCGATTCATTTGTGGGTACATAACAAGAACCCACAAATTAATTGGTTCAAAGGTTTATGATCAAATATTTTTTTTAAATATAACTTCCTATTTTTTATAGGTTTTGACACACTAACAACCTATATAACAAATATAATGATACTGAATGTATTATGTAGAGCACGCGTGCGAAATATTTTTTGCGTAAGTTTGATAGCGTGATGTTGCGGCGGATTTATAGGATAAGCATAGAATAGTAGACAATCTGAAAGAAATGTATAAGATAGAGAAAAAACATGACAACCGAGGTTGAAGCTCTCGACATTTACCTACGGAAAATAATTTTAACAAGCAAGTCCTTATTATGAAGTATCAATGCCATCATGATTCCGTTGCGAAAAAGGGATGGTGCTATATAGCATTATTTTCTTCATAATACGGCCCCAGGACTTCATTATTACGAACTCCACTGTTGGAGCAGTGGTGGCCCAGTAATTACGGCTCCGACTTATGAGTTGTAGGTCATGGGTTCCAACCCAGAGAGGCGCTTTACTTTGTGTAAATAATTTAATTACCACTGCTCTCAAAACGGCGAAAGAAATCATCGTGAGGAAACTGACATGTTCTAGAACCAAAAAATCGAAGACCTGTGACATCTACCGACCCGCACTGGGCCCGCGTCTCACGTGGTGGATTCCAACTACCTCTTGAAGAGAAGAGGCTTATGTCCCAGCAGTGGAAACATTATAGGGCTGATTATGCATACGCAGTTCAACATCCATATAAAAATGAATCTTGACTTTTTGTAAGAAGAGCGAATATTCAAAAACAGCGGTTCTTTAAACACAGGACTGCGATACACTTTTTCCTATTAAATACAAATAAGTTTAATACAAGTCAATTCTAATTGCTATGCCAGTACCAACAGCACAATCAACTGTAGATACTCGTACATACACATACTACGTTATCGAACCTGCCACTTACAGTACCTACTAATCAAGAGTGAGAAACTCCTTCGACATCAATTAGGGACGAGCTACAGATTACCGTATGTCGACGTCTGAGCGACGTATGTCTACGTCTGACAGACGTGTGTAGCGGCGCCTACGATCTTACGTGTTTTAATTTACATTCGATTATCTTTACATATTTGTTTGCTGTTTACAAATTCCTTTCCGTAAATAGAGCATAATTATGTAAAGGCAATACGTGGTCTTTATCAGAAGAGGTCTTATTGTCTCTTATTATGCGTGGGTTTGCGGGCTAGGAGATGTAATTAAATGGGAATGAACAATAATATAAACGACGTTCCACCGAGTACGTGAGGCGCGAGCGCAGATCAATCAACTCACTGCCCTGCCAGGGTAGTCACCATGATCACCAATACCACAGTCGCCATGAATCCTTGCCGGTTTCCCGGTTTCGATCCATCTCCGCGATCTTCCAATATTTTGGCGGGGGGCCGCCTCCTCAGTATCCGGGGCTACGTCAAGTTGACAGCTGTCACAATCGTTCGAAAATCAACTCCGTAAGTTTAGCGTCGTAATATCTTTAGACGCGCCGTCATATGAATTATTTTACCATGCAAATATTATCTGCGGCACGCAAATATCTAAGGCCATCTCTTTAGATATTTGCGTGCTCGTGGCCGAGTTGTTCTTCGAAACTACGCAACGGATTGTGATGCGGTTTATACCAACATTTTGAGAATTTGTTCCGGAAGGTTTATGTGTATATTATATTAATATTAAACTTAAAAATAATAAAGAAATTAAGATGTTTTGTCAAGTCGTAAGAATCGTGCGAAGCAGCGTAGGTCGCTAGTACTTAATAACTTGCGAAATGCTTATCATAACACAAATGTAATGTCTTGTTTTGTTACTTGTTGAACTCCTTAAATTCTGAGTTGAGCTGCAATATTATTGAAAAATGCGTGCACTGACTGGACAGGTCCACTCAATCTGTGTGGTTCTTTCCTCAAAAGACCATTTCAGACACCAATCTACATATGATCTGCCCAAGATTATGTCTGGACTTTAAAAGAGACCGTGACCTCTGAGTTTGTTTCGGCCTTTCTTCTCAGAATAGTCCGATAGTAAACGCCGACCTCATCTAGTTTTAAAAATGTCATTGACGTGTAAAAGTGTTTGTACAAACCTACTTACAGAAATAAATCATTTGTCATTTACTACAAGCATGAAAGAGCCACTGGTCTACTATGCTCTTTAAATACTTAAGTTGAATTTGTGGTATCCAACAGTAAAATTTTAACAGTCAGTAGGCAGTATCGTGAAAAAGCAATGATTTTCAGTTGCATCTGCTACATTATAAACCAATCTTTATAAAATCTATAATATAATCATTATAAACCAATGTTATTTAAATAACTAGAATCATAAAGCCAGCGATTTTCAAAATCCTCACTCAAAATAGAACCCTTCACGTCTTCATCGCTATGTCCGCCTTACAGAGAAAGGATCTAACTCTTATCAAATAAAACAAGCATTTATGTAAACACTCCGTGAACACAATAAAACATAATATTATTGTTGATAACGTAGCAAAGCGACGCAACTAACGAAGCTGTTGGTTTATGGTCATCTAGATTGGTTGTTCGTTAACCAAATACAGCGGTCTTGGTTGTTTGCTAGTGGACGCACTGGGTTTGAAAACGGCGCAGAACTTTTTAAATTTCTGAAACTTATTTGTAAAATCATGCAAAGAGTGCGTTCCCGTTTTCAATGAAATATATTTTAACTCGGCCAGTTAAAGTTTACAACTGAACTATAGCTATTCTGCCGTCCACTAACTAAAAGGCCGTTAAGCCACAGTTGGTCGTTTTTCACTTTGTAATGTAGTCTTATACAACTTTCGATGCTCTATCTTTTGGTGTAAGAATCATTTTTCTATGATTTATAGTTTTAGAGATACAAAACATTGCTGAGCAGTTAAACCACATAAAATTCGTTACTCCCTTAATTAAAAAGCGGCTAAGCCACAATACTTCTCTAGAAAGACGTTAACATACTTTAACGGCAAATTGATGTATCATTTTTTCTAAATTTACTTAACTAAAAGTACGTTATCTAGTCATGTTTGACTAAAAAGCAGCTAAGCGTCTTTAACTACCTTCATGTATTGTGTCACAAATAACCATCTGAACATCGTGCCTTAACTATAAAGCAGTTTTACGCCAATAGCGGCTTTTAAGTTATGTATTGAAATTAGTATTAGCTAAATATCAATCGCTAGAGAGCAGCTAAACGACAATACTAGACTAAAACGCAGTTAAACGCTCGTGATTTGCGTGATGATTTGCTTTTCACTTCGGGTGCTCGTTAGTGGATGGACGTGCGGCATCTTGATTTTTGGCGCCACAATTACGAGAATGGCGCAAAATATGCAAAGGTAAGCTGACATTATTATTTCATTTATTGTAATAAATAGCTATTTGTAATATTATTATAAATACGAAAGTATGTTTGGATGTTTTTAAATCTTTTAAGCAAAAACGAATTAATGGTTTTTAATTTATCTAACTTTATAAATGCCTGTTTTTGTTACCATATATTTTTCTGTATTCCGCAATACCTGCACAGGTAAAACGCGTGCTGCTAGTTTTCATTAAGTACCTACCTATTGCAAGTACTGTTTCTAAGTTCATCGTAATTGTTGTTGTATGTATCTGTTTCGATTGCTGATTGTTTTATACCTACCAGTGCGAAAGAGATGTGTCGTATAATTGGTTCATTAGTTAACTGATTATATTTCATTGTATTTTAGACGTTCCTGTGTATCATCAAGAATCCAAACTATGATGGATAGTGTGTTGGTGGACCAGGAATTTCCAACTGCACAACGCCTTGACACTAACAGCATGCCATCTATACGCATTTCCACTTGCTCTAATATTAGCCAAAAAGAATAAAAGTAGGTACCCCCGCATGAACAATAACGATTTAGTTAATCTTCTCTACCAAGAATCTTACTCGATGACATCACAAGTGTTTCAAAAATTCAATGAAACACAAATCACATATAATTATAGCCAACCAGAAGAAACTCTGAAGCTTACAATAGAAACATTAACACAACAGCGTGAAACACATTCGATATACTGCCACGAATCGATGCCCCCTCCTTCCCCGATGCCATCTTCTTCTCACTGCATTATACCAGAAATATTAGATTATGACAGTGATGACTCTGTTAAGGATAAGGACTACCAACCATGTGAAGAAGTTTTTAGTGATGATGCTGAATATGGTTATGACATGCAAAGACAAAATACAGTTTCAAACCCTAAAAGTAAACCAATATTGAAAAGGAAAATATCAATAACTAAAACGTTTCCGAAAAAATTAATAACGCGACGACATACTCAAGAATTTACAAGAACAGAAGAGATTATTGGACATCGGTTACCTAAGGAAAGACGTACATCTTACTTCTTCTTTACTTTATTACTTAATTTTGATAATACTACACGAGTGTTACTAGGTATAATTGCTTATTTACCTAACCTGATTTACCCATTTTGTTAAAGTTTTTAATTAATATTTAAGCATAAAAAATGGCCGAATTTATATTTTTTTATATAAAGTCTAATATTTAATTGATTATGACGTTATGTGTTACGCACAATTATATTATTTCAACTTTGCAATTATTGATCTCTGATTGTGATATGTTTATTTCATAAGTGCATAAGAATTTGAAACCAAGTGTGATGAATATGAAAGATGTGCCATAAAGCTTTCAAAAACGATACTTACATGTTTTGGGTATTTTTATAAAATAATTATAATATAATTTTTCCTATGGTTTCGCGAATACTGATTATTATTAAACATGTAATTGTGATCTCATTACTGAATAAGATTTGTAAAAGTTTGATTAAACTTGTTTTTTTTATTTTATATTGTTTAATTAAATAATAAGCTATTTGTTAAGTTCCTACACAATTTAATTAGACGTACTGATTGTCTATTATTTTTATTAATAAATAAAGTTCTGATTTTTCATAAAATAGTTTTTAACTTTTCAACTTTTTACCCGCAAGTGCTTATTTAAAAGGCAGTTAATTGCGAGCGAGATGTCTTTAACTGCCTTCTAGTTGAGCAATATGAGAACCAGTATAAAAATATGTTTTACAATACCGAGCTTAAAAGCGTTTAAAATCCCATAACTGCTTTCTAAGTAAGCGAAGTTAGTCTTCCAAGTGTTAGTTACTAGGCTATAAGTCTGTTAAAATCCTTTAACTGCTTTATAACTAAGTATATTTTGATAACTTTAACTATAAGTACAAGACGTGGCGGCTACAAGAAATTGCTTTACTATAAAGCAGTTAAGGTATGGTTAGCGGCCTTATAGTGCAGTATATTATGTAAAAATGAAAAAAATTGCTTGGCTAAAAGTTAGAAAATGAATTTAAATAAAATGTGATTAATATAAATGAAGGAACTAAATCACATATTGTGCAAAAAGACTGTGCCTACGTATATAACTTGCAACTTTGTTCCTAGGTAGCATACTTTTCAAGAGACATCAATTCCCACTTATTTTTTGCGTTTTCTCGAAAACTACTTTTTGCACTTAGCTGCCTTTTAGTTAGTGGACGGCAGTATTGTCTTTCAATGTATTTAAACTTAACTTTAACTAAAAACGTACGTATTATGAAAAATAACTCAAATAGTATTGCTGTAAATATCAAACATTTATGACAGTAAATTGAGTTATAAATCAGCATATCAATAATTTATTAAAAAGATGGGTTTAGCAATAAATACATCAATCGAGTGTGAATAGAAATAACTTAATAAGAGTCTGATCATAAATTAAGCAACTTATTACAACCATAAGACGATATCTTTATTGTAAGAATATTGTTACTGTGGTTACTAGCAATAATATTTTTAATACAAATGGTGTTTAATGAAATGATTTCCGTCGATTGTTTCGATAAAATGACGGTGTTTATAAAATTATAGTAAACTTGAAATATGTCTCTTTCCCTTTACCATAATTATATGGTTTGAATAGATTTCTTAGAGTCGAAGACAAACGAAAGCGTTTTT
The DNA here is from genome assembly GCA_947363905.1 of Lithophane semibrunnea. Lineage (NCBI taxonomy): Eukaryota > Metazoa > Arthropoda > Insecta > Lepidoptera > Noctuidae > Lithophane > Lithophane semibrunnea. The sequence continues at coordinate 1,590,812 of OX376202.1, read as the reverse complement.
CCTCATCACGTTTTTTCCTCTCAGTGCGTCAAGAGCTTTTAGTAAAATATGTTATTTCGCCGAATTTAGTCATTTTTACTTTAAACAATAAACTTTTTTTTAAATTCGTTGTGTCCTACTTTTGTGCAATGGCCAAGGTTCTTCCAGATACTCTTTTATTGCGCTAATACGAACCAGCTCTCGCGGTCGACGCCCAATCTTATATTAGCTAACTTTATTTAATTTTCATGTTTTTTTAACTATAAGTAACGGTCTCAAAACCGCCGCGTTTTCCATCTGATTACGTAAACTGCGTAGCTTTACAGTGGTTCTGGGCCACTCCCTTATCTCGTCGCGCGTTGTTCCGCCCTCATATATCTGTCGCGAGCTGAGATATGTCCCGGTACCGGCGGTATCCAACATTTTGCTGCTCTGTGGCTCTTGGACCTCTTGTTAACACGTTTGTGATACTGTGGTATCTGTTGGAGGTCAAGTCTTACTCTTAGTACGAGGTGTTTGGATGTCGGGTGTTAAGTGAAACGGGTCGATAACGGTCTCTGCGACAGAAGGAGGTCTAGATTTGGAGAAATACTGCAAGCATTTCTAATGGAACAGAATTTGTATAAAACTTTCTACCTATTACCTTTTATTATTATTTGCTACACATATCTATCTATTTTTTATTTAAACATCTATACACACTATAAAACTGGTTTACATCTCATACTCAAACTCAAAGCAGTTATTTCAAATAAAACAATTACAGGCACTTTTGAATTGTCAAAGGGTCGGTCAGTCAGAAAATATGAAGCTAGTTGCCCATTCCAAAGCGTAGTAGCTTCCTATGGAGAAGAACGGGCACGAAACTCCACGGACACTCTTTTAAATCAGAATATTGTTACAATATGTTGTCTCTCATCTGTAAGACGTCCTCATAACATAAGGTCCAGTTGAAAACCAGCGTCAGGCACTAGTTGGATGGCATTCATGCTGAACTGGGCCTGTTTGGCGCAGCCGTGAGGCGCACAATACTATTTTTATGTTCTTTGTATTTTAATTTTTTTGTGTAAATATTGTGTGCCTTAGTCGAATAAATTTATTTTCTTTCTTTTACCAGATACCTAGCCGAAACTTCTTCGCCAGTGGAGAGACCGACCCATTTTTAACCCCCGACGGAAAAGAGGGGTGCTATAAGTTTAACGTGTGTATCTGTGTGTCTGTCTGCGCCATCGTAGCTGCCAAACGGCTGAACCGATTTTTATTTTTTTGGTTTTGTTTGAAAGGTGACTTGATCGAGGGTGTTCTTAGCTATGAATCAAGAAATTCGGTTCAGTTGTTTGAAAATTATCAGCGTTTTCTAGTTGATGAATTGATGTGAGCATCTTCCACAGGTCTAATCGATTGGAAATTTAGAATTCTCTTATTTCAATGATATGAAAAGAATATAGTAACCTTGAACTGATGCTGCAGTATCACCTGGAATTTGCAGGATACCCAACTGCCTCACCAACTTACAAAAAGGAAAGGTCTCAACAAATAGGTTACAGATAGATGGTGATCAGGGTCTGATGATGGAGTAGGAAAGATAAATGAAAGTAAATTAGTAGGTAACAAGCTTCATTGTGGCAAAAAACGTACAGCTACGCAGATTTCGGCGAGCTGCGTGTTGATCGTAGCGTTTCTACTAGTAATATAATATCAAAAAAATACTTTTTAGACCTTTTGTTTTTGTCGGGGGTTTTTTAAATTTTTAATTTAATTTTTATTTTCCATTTAATTGTAAAAGCGTTTATTGATTTAACAGATTTCTATATAAAATGTAATACAACTAATTACTGACTTTTATGCCTTTTAATCATTTCCCCCCTTTCTTTATATACTTGTACATAATTAGTATTATTAATTGTAAAAAAATTCGTCTGCATCGCTGTCAACAGGAAAAGTGCTCAAAAGGCTTGCAGCATTGCCAGGTTGAATAGCTATGCTGATTGATTGTAAAAGTATAATTCTTGGATCAAAAAGCACAAAATGAAAGCTCGCTTACTTGTTTTTTTAAACCTCGCAAAGTTAACCAAACTTATTTAATTTCATTGCTATACGAAATATCTAAATTGTTTATAGGTTACGATGAAATTGGAAGCAGATGACCCATCAATAATCCCTTAAACAGCTTATCAGTTTATCAACAAACACTTAAACCTAAAACACCTAGAAATCACTGACCGCAATAAGATCAGTTATTATCATTTAAAATTAATATAATCAGCAATGCAGTTAACAGGACGCCGCGCGCCGCCGCCGTGACAATTTAGTGTTAGCCACGCTGCACAGATTTGTGGACAAGACAAGGTTCCACAAGGACGGTCAATCAGTTAAGTTTGAACCATAGATAAACATAGTTTGAACGGACGGTATGTTGGCGCCTGCCTCTGTCACGAGTAACAAGGGAAATAATTGGGCTGGAAATATTGGAATGCATGTTGGTTCGGTGGTTTGTCAATAGAAATTGATTGCACAAATGCACATAGCTGAAGCGCAAGGAGATTACGTATTCTATACCAATTGCGAAATTGAAAAAAAATTGGAAGAAAATAGGCTGACGAGACAGAGTAATATTTTCTTGAACTATTATAGTAATAAAATATAATATTTTATTTAAATTTTACAGAAAATCAAATTTAAAAGGAATGTTTTTCAAACTAGGCTAAGAATCAGCACTTTTTGAACGTCAAAATTACATAAGACAGTCTCCCAAAACCCCACCCTTCACCACTTCCTAATAGCGTTCCTAATAGTGCTTTAACTGGGAAGAAGAAGTGGCGCACAAACTCCCCAGCAGCAGAGCTGACTGTTCAGTTAGAAAAACAATAAAAATGTGGCGGTATCTTCATCGCCACATGCGAACTACGCATCAAAGACCTGAAGTCACATAGAATCCTGCATCGCGCAATTAGAGTTTACCGCGCGATGGACATATAATATATACAAGATTCCAACATCAGTTGCCCGCCAGACACAACACCCGTCTGGCCGGAGGATCTTCCCTTTTCTATAGTGGATGAGTGAACTTTACACCCTGTTCCTCATACCCCTAAAATTCTATAAAATAGTGACCGATTCTAAACAAGTGACAGTCACTTTCATAAGTGTCACACTCATGTGTCTTTAGGTATAGACTTTTTAATTTTCTTGGGTTACTTTGACAAATGCACATGACTGTTTTGGCCTTCACATAAAAATGCCCCACTGCACAATCCCATGGCTCACTATGCAACAAGGCCAATCAATTCAGAATGAACGACCTATTCTGCCAGCTAACTATCGCGCTACGTGTCAGGATGATTGCGTGAGGGATAAGGCTAGACCGGATTAAGTAATTCCAGTAGCTGATAAACTAACTTGAATGGAGTCAAAGGCGTTCAATTTGTATCAGAATTGTAAAGGTATTTGTTGTTGCAAGTTCCTTCGCTTTATATTTAGCTGCAAACCGTTGGACAGGTTGACAGTGGTATTCTGTAAAATCAAGCTGTGAAAACTTGGGTAAAGTGATAGCGAGTTTTGCTGTACAGGTGAAAAATTTGTGAGAGAGAAGTGATCTAAGTGTGAGTTTGTTAAACAGTAGACAGTAGCTGCTGAATAAAATATAGTTTTCACGACATTCGCAAATGTCTTAAAATATAGGTACGCAAATATACTTCTCATCAGAAAAATCGAAACAACTTGCAAGTTTATGTTTTGTAAGTATTATCAGAAAAATGTGTATATTTAGGAATATATGTCAAAAAAAACGGAAGTGTTTCTGATGAGAAGTGTATGTTTCGCTACGGGTCGACAGTAATTCATCATCCTAATCTAAACTTAATATTATAAATGCGAAAGTGTTTGTTTATTACGTTTTCACGCTAAAATGGCTGCACGAATTTAGATGAAATTTGGCACATGACACCATGACCTGGGGGCCAAGTCTACTAATTTAGAAACGTGTCAGTGTTCTCACAATGATCAGTTTTTGACAGATATGCCATACAAAATCTGTCAAAAACTGATCATTGTGAGACCAGTGACACTTTGTAAATTAGTAGACTTGGCCCCCTGGAATAGGACATAGAATACTTTATGTCCCGATATTCCCACGGGACCGAGACTTACGCGGGTGAAACCGCGGGGTGCAGTAGTCTTTAATAATCTTATGAGTAAGTAAATCATTTGCACACACATACTAAATTATAGAATCAAGCTTACAGAATTACATTCGCAAATCCAATATTTCCACATTTTTAAAAAAAATTAACTTTCAGCAAACACAACCACAATCTTTACAGATTTTAAAATATAAAGCCAGTAATAAAAAATATTATAACCGCCATTAAAAGTTAAACAATATTATTGAGTGTGCTCCAAAATCAAGTCGTAAATATGATATTTATGAGATATTGAGTACTTACTGATACTCAAAGACTTAAAGCTGAACTGAGGGCATAAGAAAAACAGAATGGATGGTAAGTAAGTACCAAGGATATCGTTAAAGTGTATAAGGGGAAGCCGTTACGTTCCTCTTCAATATACTTAGGCCCATCGTCTAGGATGCCACCGAAAAGTAACGTGTTACAAACTCAAATTAGCCATTTGAAGCCAGAATGTCACTAGCTACTAGTATTCAAATCAAATCAGAAGTCATTTATTCAAACTAGGCTGAGAATCATCATTTTTCGAACGTCAAAATTACATAAGACAGTCCTCCAAAACGCCCACCCTTCACCCCTTCCTAGTGCTTTAGCTGGGTAGAAGAAGTGGCGCATCAAACTCCCCAGCAGCACAGCTGTCTGTTCAGTTAGAAAAAATTGATTCTATACAAAAGTATGCAAAATCATTTAAATTTAGCAATATAAAGCATATATCTAATTATTAGCCATTTGTCAGCTAGCACACGCCAATATACCAACCAAAAAAATAATAATAAAAAAACGAGAACTATAATGTACTCAAGCAGAAATGTATTATTTAGAGTATTTTAATGGCGGGCCGTACACGACGCGACTTATTTACGCGTTATAACAAGTTTACGGGCCTTACAGACGAACGCAAATCGATGATGGTATCAGTTTGACTGTGGCAACGACTATTATTTTGTTGCATTCGGGGCGGTTTTTTTTAAATTGTTTGTTCGACGTCACCGTTGAATGTCTACCTGTATTACCACTGTAGGAAAGGATTATTTTGTGGCTGCTACTGTCATTGTCTATCGAAAGACCAATATTATTTCAGTGTAGGAAAGAGATGAAGTTTTACAGGACGTATAGTTTCATCTCTTTCCCCCACTGGAGTATAATTAAAATAATACTGCTGTAAGCGGTGGTGGTAGGCCCCTTGGATGAGACACGCAGACCAGGGAGGCATGACACAAATGGATGCCTATACTCAGCAGTGGGTGGAATAAGGCTGCCAATCATGGTGATGATGATGATTGTTTCAGATTGACTACAGAAACAGTAGGGTTTTTGGTGTTCAGTGCTAAAGTAAGCATAAGGAATCACTTTAGTAACTATCGGTTACAGACGATTTACTCTTTCGTTAATTATTCGAATAATTAATTATTTACCTAAGGATATTATTACATTACCTTATCCTTACCTTATTACCTTGTTATTACCTATTATTACTATGTCACGAGGTTTTCTCTGAATTCTAAAAAAAACATACCGCAATCACCATTCGCCTTACCACGATGGTGGCATTAAATAACAGTGCTTGCATTATGCATATGTAATTGTACATAATAAATATTATAATGTGTGCGACTAAATATTTAATGTACTACCGACCAATGAACGACGGCGCCAGTCCTTACTTGAAACTAATGAATCATGATAGAACGACTGATGCAATTATAATTATCAGTATTGAATTGATAATCTATTGAAATGGTTTAGGAGTTGTATATACTTAATGTTGGTATGAAGTATGATTTTGAATTTGGATTAGAAGGCGACTCTTTTTTGTTTTTGCAAGTTTTCTTGTCATCGAGGCGTACTACTGAAGTTTGTACATCTGCATTAGCAGAGACATTGCAGATTCATTGCCATCCTAGAGACAACATTAAAAAGTCTCATTGGCTGTAATTATACCAACACTTATACTCTCCCCAGACGAAAAATCCCCTAAGGATTACGCTTGTCAGGGTGCGATAGGACCGATGCCTGCCAGGGTTGCGGGAAAGTCCGAAAGGGATACCGGGACCTTTGGCAACAGGCAACTGAAGGAACACGGGTGGGTTTTAGTCAGTAAATGTCTGACACGCCCTCCCGCTCCGCCCAGACCGGGAGAAGTCTTTCAATGATTTCCCTACCTCAAAAAAAAAAAAAAGAGTTGTACCTATAGTACACCAACATTTTGCCCGCTAAGTTTAAGTCCCTTCTAAAGGGACAAGGAAGGGGTAGCTTATTGCCATCAACCGGGCACGCATCCAGACTCTGGGCTGCCACTGAGAAATTCCTCATGGAAAAACTCAATAACACTTCGCCAGACCTGGGAATCGAACGCAAGACCTCATGTTCAGCAGTAGTGGTTGCGAGCTCTAGACAAACGCCCCAGACCAGTTCCTTAATAATTCTTGGGCTAATTTTCCTAATAGTAAAGTAATAAAATAAACCAAGCGGAAATTGCTTGTCCTTTTTATGGCCACGGCTTCATAAAAGTCTAAACTTAGCCCACAGCTCTAAAAGTTATTCGTCACTTATAAACGACTATGAAAACTCAAGTGGACATGATTAATTTGACAACTCAGTTACTAGTGCAATGTTACACGATTTTAAAACATTGCCTTTAAGTGATTATAAATGCACTAGTGGAAACCGTGGCAAGCGGTAGGTACCCAGATAATTATGTACCCTGGAAGTAACTATTTACTCTAGTCTACTTATCTTAACATAAAACAGTTCTATGTCTGATAAACAGAAACGCTTTGGCAATATTGAAGATAGAAAAAAGTTTGGTGTGGACTTGCACCAGCACGGATAGAAACGGGTTTTGTCGACGGAAGAATAGATAAAATTACAGATTCTCATTGTTTATATGTCCTTCTGTCTATTCTTCCGTCGACAAAACCCGTTTCTACGGTGGTCAATTGGTCATGCTACCGTGTGCTGGAAGAAACGGAAAATAAACTATAAAAGTTTGTGCCAATATGAAAATATTTGTTGGAAAGTTTTCGAAAAAAATGCAGGCGAAGTTGTATTTAGTAAAAACTAGTGAAAGAAAACAATACAGTTTTAATTAACGTGATTAAGTTATGGGAGAAAATGCAGTAGACTTCAGTTAAGTTCATGATATTAAGGTCTATGGACTGTGATGCCAAACTGAGCTTCACACAGAGAACCGATTGCAGAAAGGCAGTTTTATGGTAGTAACAGAACGGACCATTCATCACAGGAGCGGCAATTGAAAACTCGTAATTTGATCAATCAATTGGAAGCCCATTAGACAAAATTGCTCCATCAAAACACCCACTAGGTACAATTATCTTGTTGTACCTTTTAAATATGAGCCTAGTTCAATCCTCATCTTTATTAAAAGTTCATTATGTCACAGTTTAACTTAAATGAACGTTTCAACCAATTTTCAATCAAAAACCAGGTTAGTAGACGTTGATTTATTTTCTTATAAATAAAACTGAACTAGTCAACATTTTTAATGACGATTTTACTTGCTTAGCATGACCAATACGTATGCAAATTGCTGTTAATAGAACGCTAACTGAAAAGCAATTTGATACAAATTATAAATGAAATCAATCGATCGATCGATGTGATAAGCGGGATCGATTGACACGACACCGATCGTATCAACGTGTAAGGGCTTTGGCATACAGCGGGCGACGCGCGTTAGGCGTCCGTAGTTAGTATGTATAATATGCAACGCACGTAGCAACTTAGTACAAAATGATTCGTAGGCCAAATATTAATTAGTATGAGGCGCTGTTTTTGAAAACAATTTAATGGGAGGTCCTTTTTGAGCGGCGGATGTTAACGGAATTATAATAGTTAATACAAGTCTAACGCAGGATTCCTTTTGAGGATCTACTTCTTTCCTTTATAAATAAATAAATAAATCATGGTTCATATTCACAAATACACTGCTACGTTTATGAGATTTTTTTGATTTAGTACCGGTGGCGTTCTCTGTGTCCTGTCGCTGATCTAATTTATTTTAGTAATTTTCTAAAGGTTATGACCTTCCCCATTTAAGACAGTTTTCATTCGTCAGGGGTTTGGCAAACATGAGTCATTGCAAACTGGCCTTATTATGGGTTTCATTACTCGTAAACTTGACCAAAACCCCACTTCTTTCCATTTTCTCATAATTTGAGGTCTATTCTTACCCAAGACCACACATGCAGCTGAAGGCATACCTTTAATAGGTTCGCTGACGCCGTCGCAGGCGCCGCGTGCAAGTGACGCGGCTCGGGCGGCGCCGGCGCATGCTAATCGATTATTTACATTTATAATATAATAATCGCTTTATCCAATGTCCACCCACGAACGAGATGTTTTTGGGATTACTAGAGTTGCAAATCTGATGGATTGGTGTTCGGGATAAGGGCGGTGACAGTCGGTATTTTGTTCAGATTAGGAGTAATGTTGCTTGACGTTAGTGTTTAGATATCGAAGGGTTTATGTGACAAGGAGACTTTAGATAGTCCAGTCCGCCTGAATTATATTGAGCTGGAGGTCACTTCTATACACCAAAAGTGGTTTTTGCACAAAACAAAACAAGATTTCTACTTTCTTCAGTTAAATCGCTAATAAAAGGACTAGTGATGCACTTGACAATGATTCCATTCATTTTATCGTCGGAGTAATATTTATCAATGGAAAAGTTGTAAGATTTTACTACATGTGCGATAATAACTGATTGTATCCTTATCCTAAATGATTACCGTCATAAGTCACAGTTTATTCATACCTACGGATCTTGCCACTCCTATCGCCTACGTGAGGACCAACCACAAAAGGACCAGCTTACCTGATGGCGTCATCTCTACCATCAATCCACTCCTGACCAAGAAGATAATCCGCTGCATTCCCAAAGAAGCCATTAATCATATCGTAATATAAACAGAGCGAACTATTTTGCTTCTAGATACGCAAAACATTAGCATTCTTGTTTCTATTAATCAAAGTAAAGGAAAACCTGATAGGCAGATTTTGTAGTTCGCCTTCGAAGGCTGAATATCAAACTATTTAGGAGTTGGTACACGAAATAGTATTGATGGCTATTGCTTTATGGTAGATGAGAGATATCGAAAGTATAATGAAGAGAATAAAACAAGTCAATAATTTTAAAATGGCATGTGTTCGTCTGACAGTCTCTTTAGAAGTTGGTGACGCACTAGGCAACTATGATGTCACATTGAAAGAAGAAGAACTTCATTAGATGCATCTGAATTAAAAGGAATGAATTGACGTGTTTTGCATGACTCAAATAATGTAGGTTGACAATCTGTCTCTTATATCAGCTTTTAACCCATATTTTTACTAAAAGTGTTTCTGGAGTTCTAAGTACTGCTTCGGCACTAATGTGTATGACTGTTAAGGCCGTGGCACATCTCTGACACTGTAACGTCTTAAGTACTTAGACAGAATGGTCATTAATTGAAAACGGACTAAGGAGATTAAAAAATAAGCTAAATTATCAATTTAGTTTGTGACAAGGAGCTCTACGAATAAAGTTTAATTTACATATTCCCAGCCACTTGTATCCAGCTATGAAAGTATGTCATCGACTGCCGAAATTGATGAACTGGCTGTCTGCGGTTATTCACGAGAGACATGTTTAGCACGTGATTTTCATATTTAATTAATTCATTGCCATTGATGATCAATTTCGTCAATTGAATCATCATCATCAGATAGCGGGTGCGTGACTCCTACCGAAAGGACTGGCCGGTACAAGCAAACGACAGAATTGTGTGGAAAGGGAGGAGAGGCCCTGCAGTGGGACACTACAGGCTAGTTACATAAGATTGGAATCATCAATACTTTGTTGTTTTTTACCTATCCTAACATTAATTTCCTTCTTATAGTTAATTCATCTGTTGCAATGGAACACAACCGTATTATTATGATAGTTTTACTTGCAGCTCTACATAATGATTGTTTCTAAAGCTCATTGCATTCAGTTCTGAGGGCCTAGACAAGTGACAATCGCTTCGAAAGCATTTCGTATTTCTACAACGACCCAACAGGATTGACATAAGCTTTTCAATAGTTTATGTCAGTGCTATAGATTTTTGCCTTTTCCATCATCGTTATCGCTGATAAAATGTCACTTTATCTAGGGCCTCTTGATAGTAAGATGCCCATGCTGACTATACTGTTAATCTTTTTATCACATCATCTTATACATTAGTTGTTTATTTGTATTTTACAGTTAGTTTTATTTAATATTAGTTAGAAAATTGTTCAGGTAGAAATAGCAATGTTACAAAAATATTAAACATCTTAGTAGGTCATCGAGTATTTAACCTTTTTTTTTTTTTGAGTGTGTGTTATCATCCAATGACTTCTCCCGCTCTGGGCGAAGCGGAAGGGCATGTCAGAATTTTACTGACTAAAACCTACCTGTGTTCCTTCAGTTGCCTGTTGCCAAGGTCCCGGTATCCCTTTCGGACTTTCCCGCATCGAGTATTTAACCTTAAACCACACTGTCTCTAAAAAATATCCGCTTTGCACAAAAGCTAGGTGACATTGAGATCGTTTTCACGTGATCCTGAGCGCATAGTTGCAGTCGATGTCAATGTCGTTTGGTTGCTTAGCGGGAACCTGATAGATCCGGTGATGGGCGGTGCTATCGACCTACAGGCCGCGGCTACGAAGATGGATCAAAATCATAGAGTTGTGAATGGATAGAGGGCGAATAGTAGAATAATTTATAACTATAATTTATGTTTTTTAAACATGTTCTCAAGTAAGAGAAATCTCTATAATTTCTTATTGAGAAATACATTTCTTTAACCATGAATAGTAAATAGCTTTCCTACTAGATACTATTGTGGTGATACTACTAGTTACGGTATTGTGTTTGAATTTGCGAGCAATCGAAGAATGTTTTAAGGAAAGCTCAAAGTTGCCTTAGAAGAATTACTGCATGATTTTTTAGTGACCCAAGCCTGAACATAATGTTATTATGGTAATTTCTGCCTTGTATGATATACCCGTCGGTTTTGCGATGATTGAGACGTTCATGTTCAGTAATGGACTTCAAAACATTGTTACCAAAAAATAGGGATGCCTCTAATAGATAATTATACGCTCCTGCCCTTCTCTCAATTTGGCCTTCTTCTGTACATCTCTATTACTCTTCATAATAAACTCCAATCAGTAATGTAGTATCTCCTTTCCAGTCATATCATCATTCTCACAATCTATTCATAGTTTTTCCTCCACTCTCTTATTTTTCATAACATTATCTTTATTTACATGTTGCTTCTTTAATCTCCCACTCTATACACTGCACAGTCTACATAGGTCTCCATAACACGGAAGCACCCAGTTTACGGCTTGACGAGTGGCTAAGCTCGTGACCCGCCGTGTGAATCTCTCTGTGACTCATATTGACCTAATCTGACCTTGACCCTGTTGATGTCGGGAATGAAATAAATGAGAGGCCGTAGTGTAGTAATTTACGGAGTTTTTTCTCGGAAAAGGGATTGTTTGCATATTACGTTCAGATGCCAGGACCTTATTGGTCTTGAAGGATCTCTCCAAAAGCAGATGAATACCTTGTGTAAACAAATGGTTACAAGTTCTACATACTAATATTATAATCTTCACATGGAAATTGTTTTTTTTTTTTAAATAGATATGTCGAATATAATTACTATGGACTTCTTATAGAAAAATGTACTTATTGCAAATGAATTGTGTTCGGTAGTAGTTTTAGTCTCAAGTATGATTGATAACGATTATTGCCTCGTTGGTTTATTCAAGCACTACTGCTGAAAAGAGGTCCTGGGTTCGATTCCCGTGTCGGATAAAATGTTATTGGGTTTTATCATCTGGAATTTCATCAGTAGCAGCCCAGTGTCTGGATTTATGCCCGGTTTAGTGGCAATAGGCTCGCCCCCAATTACATGGGACTTAAACATAACTGGCAAAATGTGGTGTACTATAGGTATGCCTCTGCCTAACCTTTCGGGGGAATACAGGCTTGATGTTATGTTATGTTTTGGTTGATTACAAGCGTAATAGTTTACCTTTGACTTTTTTTATGAGAACTAGAGCCCTGAAACGATTCTATGGCTACGACGGATTCGGTTCAGTCGGAACGATATGTCTATAGTAAAGTATATTGGTTGTCTCTTAATATTTTATGTTACCTCACATCACGGTTTGCATATTGCTGCTTACATCATAATGCTGTACTATCACCGTTTGCATATTGCTTGCTATTTAATCATTATTTTCCTTGCATTCTCCTCGTTAATGTCCAACACTTTAGAAAGGCATTTAAACGGCCATTAAAGCCAAGCCAAAAATTTCAAATTAAATTCCCGCGCCTCTACTTAACCACCTTATTTTAAAAGCGATACATCGTCGTATTGACTAAGTGTAGACTCAAAGATGCAAATTTTTTCAAGCACTTATTCAACAACATTCCAATTTGAATTCTACATTCATCATTTTAAAGTTCGAAATTGGTTAGGTCGTTTAACATCGAGAGGCCAACCATGTTTATGATGACAGTCTATCGGAAGGCCTTAGTAATTAGTGTGAATAAAATTACTCTTAACTTCATTAGGGAGTATTCTAACTACGGCTATATTAAATCAACGTTGCGTAAGAATAATTATAATTATAATAATTATTATAATTATTACCTAATAAAGTGTTCTGGTTCGTAAAATAATTTGGTTTGCAGTCAAAATAGTTGGATTTATTTTAATGGCTGGAAAAGAGAACCTATAGACCAACACTTGGCTTCTGAGAAAAGGAGTCATGTTATGCAGTGACTATTTAATAATAATGAAATATATACAAGGGTTTTCTATCATTCACGAAAGATATAAGTATATGAGTGAGTGAGTGTGTGTTCTAAATAAATAAATAATGAGTAATTCTTTTTGTTTTTTTTTATTCGAATCTACTTATATTTTTTTGACATCCCTGTAAATTAACAGCCTTCAATTCCAACATCCATACAAAATATATTACCAAACATGACGGCACCACAAAGAAGTGTAAAATTGCAAAGTAAATTATGGTTTCATATAAAAATTGATTATTCGGTGTTAAAGTGTGAGGTATAAATCTTTGGCTCGCGCCGTCCATACATACGCAGACGCAGCCCGTGAAAGCGAAGTTATGTGTGCTCCCTTACATGGAGCGGTTTGGGTGATCGCGTACAAAGTGGTTTGTGAGTGTAGGTGTATATTATCATGATGTTTTTCTATAAATTGGATAAAGAATTGATTTTGGGTGTAGTTGACGTGGATATGGATTTTATTTCTATTGCGCTTTTATGAGAATCAGGTCTAACTTTTTAAAATAAATTCTATTCTCTCTAATTTTTACTCCTTTCTGAGTGCCTCTTGGTTAGTCTTGCTTTTTATCAAAGATAGTCAGTCAAAAATACATAGGTACCTACATACATAATCAGCCTATAATGCTCCCTCTGCTGGGATACAGGCCTCCTCTCTTCGAGAGGGAGTGGGCCGTAATCCACCACGCGAGCCCAGTGCGGGTTGTTAGATGTCACATGTCTTCGAATTTTTTGGGTTCTTGAACATGCCGGTTTCCTCACGATGTTTTCCTTCACCGTTTTGAGACCAGTGGTGATGAAATTATTTGCACAAAGTAAAGCGCCTGTCTGGGCGAACCCACGACCTACGACTCACATGTGTTACCACTGGGCCACCACTACTCCTTTTTTAATTAAAAGATATGAATGACTAGAGAACCCGTCTATATAATAAAAATGAAATGCTGTTCGTTGGTAAGCGCATCACTTAAGAACGACTGGACCAATTTTAAAGTAGAAAGAAAACTGAAAGTGCATTTTCTATGGGAATTTTGCATTCATTATTGAAAGATTGACAGGACAACGTCTGTAGGGTCAGCTAGTAAATAATACAATTACTTAATATTCGAGTCGAATCGAAAATATATATTCTACAGCTCTGCTCTTTCGGTAACCAGCGTTAGCATTAGCAGGTGCTGTTAGTAGTCAAATAATTGACGCCAGAATTTAAAATAACCCGAGAAAATAATTCCTTAATCAAAAAAATTCTTAAAACAGTTGCTATTTTAACAGCCAGTATTTTGTGAGTTCCTCGTGCTGCGTTCGCCAGCACTTGTCAAGTTTATAATAATGCTTCCGTTTTCGATACATTGAATATGCATAAAACTGTGCGGCTCAGTAATGACGGGTTGTAAGACTTTTATATTGAAGTTTACCGTTACAAGTTTAACAGGGATGTTGTTAAAGTGTTGGGTTATCATCTTATATATTTATTTAAAACGACAAGGAACTTTTTCCAACAGTGGACTGATGACGTCATAATCCAACTAAGTACCTTGAGATTTACCTAATCGTATATATAACATAACATAAAATAAACTCACGCCGTGCGTCTTCCCATGGGGGTAGGCAGAAACTACAGAACGTCACCTGCTACGATCCTTACATACTCCTTTTGCTTCGTTTATGTTCATACTGTCTGGTCATACACGCACGTCGGTTGCGAGTACTACGCACCTGACCTTTCAGAACATCACCAATAAGGTCACAATATTTGTCCTCCATTTTGTTTTTGTGTGTGGGATATCATCAAATGCCGACAAAACAGAATGTAGCCTTTAAAAAAAAAAAAAAATTATACTTTATATACCTATGTTTTTTTATTTTCACAATTATTAGGTATTTTATTTATTGTATTTCTTTTTTTCTTTTCAATCAGTTTTTAATTTATTAAGTATATTATGTTTCTAGCGTATGACACTCGTGGGTTGCAGCTGAAAATCAGCGTCAGGTGGTACACTGTGTGTTGCCATCTGACAATATGCTGAGCTGAGGCCCTTTTGGCATTGTAATGACTGTTTTCTGTTTTTTTTAGTTTTAAGGTGTATTTTTGTGTGACAATGCCAATAAACGCATTTTTCTTTCTTTCTTTCTTTCAAATGACTTCTCCCGCTCTGCAGGCGTAGCATGAGCACCGTTTTGTCGACGGAAGAGTAGACAAAAATGACGTTTTCTGTAGACAGTAGATAGTACGAGACGGCAGCAAAATAGAAAGAGTCAACTGCACTTTTTACGAAATTCACTCTTTTACATAATTCGACTCAGAATTCTTTGTTTTATCATAGGATTTATTGGTTGTCAGTGTGATTTTGACAGTAAGGATAGAAAACTTTCTTCCGAAATAGTCTACTTAAAAAAGGACCTAGACAAAGATCGTTAGAAATGAAAGACAAAATGACAGATTGTAGAAAGATTTCTACGGTGGATGTCAAAAATGAAGAAATGAACTGTCACTTTGTATAGAAAAAGCTATGTCTATTCTTCGTAGAGATAGAAAGCGCCATGCTACGCCTGCTGGGCGCGCAGAAGCAGAAGGGCGTGTCAGACTTTTACTGACTAAAACCCACCCGTGTTCCTTCAGTTGCCTATTGCCAAGGTCCCGGTATCCCTTTCAGACCGCTGTACCGCAACCCTGGCAGGATATTTTTCCACCAAGGGCGTATAAATACAACACGATTTAGTGAATTCACTTATTTAAAGTTGACACTATTACAAGTTTTAAACTATGATTTTGATTCTTTTACAGCTTTTACGTATATTCAGTTTGATATAATTATTATTTACTGCGTAATTTCAAGTGTGAAATAAAGCTCGCAAAATCTGTACTTCATATCACTACAAGTACACCTACATGACACTACAATACACATAAAAAAAAATTAAAGTAATAAAAATTAAAACCCAACTACGACTAAAAAGGAATAAACAAGACACCACAGACAGACAAATTAAAAATCCGGAGTCACATGTGTTAGGGCATAAATCGAACAGATTACGTGTGACTCCGAATTTTTAATTTGTGTGTCTGTATATTTTTTCTTCGCCGTAGTGGGGCTGGTGTTAAAATTATTAAAAGAAAAAATAAACAATCTTCAAATCAAATGAACTAATCACTTCGTGACAAAGGAACTTAAACAAAAATCACACGGATTTAATTAACATTCTGCTGACCCCACCAATTAACCGACACAATAGTCCGACATACAGGCTGAAATTTTACCGCTGAAACACTGAAATTTAAGCCTTATGATTAATAGATGTAAGTTTTAAAATTAACTGACACAATAGTTGGACATACAGGCTGTTACAGTACCGCTAAAACAATGTAATTTCAACCTTAATTCTCGGAGGCAAGGTTTAAAATTCCATGTCATATTTTTCCTAGATCTACCACATGTAATATGCGAGCAAGGCTTCACAGTAAAAGGTTCCTGTTTGGTCGTAAAAAGGTGCATTAAGCGAAGATTATTATTTAAAGGCAACTAATAAACCACAGGCAGGCATGGTGGTAGCAATTACAATTTTACAGCACCATTCTTTCGTCAGTAATAAAGGAGGTTATTGCCAATTGCTTGCAAGTCTTCATGCTCTCTTGAGTGAAAAAAAATAAAAAATATTTTTTTTTCATAAAAATATTAATATAATGAAACTGTCATGGTTGGCGCTGGCAGCTTTAAAGTTTACAGTTTTTTTTTAGTGTAATAAAATTGCTAGATTGCTATTGCTCATTTTGATAAGATTACTCTGTAGTTATAATAATTAAGGCCACCCTGCATTAAAAATCACCTGTCTGGTAGACTTGAAAGTTATATGCTCAAATAAAAGCTGACCATCACCTTCCAACCACCTCTGCCCAACCCTTCTGATCTACATCGCCACAAGTGAACTAAACATCAAAGACCTGACGTCACAAAAAAATCCTGACGTCAAATAAAATCCTGCATCACGCAATTAGAGTTTTCCGCGCGATGGACATACTTATGTAGATTACAAAAACCATCGTTGAGCAGTTGCCCGCCAGACACAACACCCGTCTGGTCGGAGGATCCTCCCTTATCTATAGAGGATGAGTGAACTTTACACCCTGTTCCTCATACCTCTAAAAGGGAAAACTAGGCTTTAATGTTATGTTATGTGTTATAAGCTGAAATTAAATAAATAATTCGAATTTGATAATGACTTTACAAAATAGGCCAAACTGCTTTGAGCTTTAAAAAAAAAAACTTTTCCCTGTTGACTGAAACTCATATAAATCATCAGCCACGATCAGGCTTTAATGCTACTCACACTAAAACGGTTATATAGCCAGCCAATAGTATTAAACAATAAACATCAAATTGTGATGGCCACTAATATATAATAGGCTCCTGGAACTTACTGGTTACCTATTTCATTTCAAGTAACTGTACTTAAGTTCACGCTAGCTAAAGTGCCTGCTACACAGATGCCAACCGCGTTCCCAATAGAGGTGACCTTAGTTGGCGACCGGCACGGTAGAGTTTCAGATTTGGTAGAAAACCATCATCGACACGGTTATAAACCACCAAGGTCGGGACGCAGTTGGCGACAAATATATCTTATGCCCGCGACTTCGCCAGCGCGGAGGTCGGCAACTATCCGATGGGAATTTACTACTGGGATAAAAAGTATTCCAACATAACTACAGAAAAAGGTACTGCATTTATAATAGCAAATGATATTCTCTGAAATATTCTAAAGAATCCTACTAGCGATCTGAATCGAGAGTAAGCAGAAATCATTTACTACTTTATTAGTAATTAAATCGACAGCAAATGAGACGTAGGACGCCCTCAGGATAGGTGGGGCGATGATATTCTCAGGGTAGACTATAGGGGGTTCGGGTTCGTCCCTGAGGGCCGCAATCCCTGAGGTACACGATCCGGAGGGCCACGATTTCTAATAATCTCCATAAAGTCGATTAAAAGTCAATCTCGACTCTAAATGTATGAACATGCATATTATTCAATTACATGCGAACATGCTACCTTATTACCGTGTTTCTGGCAAATAAATGACTTTGACTTTTTTTTACTTTTTGATGATGAGAAACGTCGCGGAAGCTACAAAGAATCCTTCCAATCATAGTATCCAGTAATGATTCTCTACAAAAAATTGCCTACCTACTAGCTACTAACCTCACCTACCGCAGATAGATAATAACAAAAGTGAAGCAAAAAGTCCTAAACACATGTGTAGCAACCTATTAGCTGTGAGCTGTTATTATCTTCGCTGATTACTCGTATTTAACACCACCCAACACGCGGTACAACTAAATCTACATACATATGTAGGTATAGATATGTCTTTGGCTAGATGAGAATTGAGATACAAAACTTATGTAAGGAGGACGTAACATTGGCCTGCTTTTTTTTATAAGCTTTATATTAGCTTGCTCCGTTCTTATGTTTCCGGTTACTCCTTTTGTCATCAATTTTTCCAGCACTTCCTGGAATTGAGCTGTTAGTCCGGGACCGATTGCTATTAATGGCGATGCTCTCGAAGTTGTTCGTGAATAAGTTTACCTCGGTCAAACTCTGCAGTTAGGTAAGAACAACTTTGAGAAGGAGGCTAACAGAAGAATTCAGCTGGGCTGGGCAGTTTTTGGGAAGCTCCGTCGAGTCTTCTCGTTGCGTATCCCGCAGAGCCTAAAGGCTAAAGTCTTCAATCAGTGCGTCCTGCCTGTGATGACCTATGGAGCCGAAACGTGGACACTCACGGTACGGCTGGTCCATAAATACAAGGTCGCTCAGCGAGCTATGGAACGTGCTATGCTTGGAGTATCTCTGAGAGATAGAATCCGGCAGAGAACCAAAGTTGTCGACATAGCTCACAGAATAAGCAAGCTGAAGTGGCAATGGGCCGGCCATATTAGCCGTAGAACTGATGACCGTTGGGGTAGACATGTTCTTGAGTGGAGACCGCGAATCGGAAAACGTAAGGTAGGACGCCCTCAGGCT
This sequence comes from Lithophane semibrunnea, assembly GCA_947363905.1. Taxonomy (NCBI): domain Eukaryota; kingdom Metazoa; phylum Arthropoda; class Insecta; order Lepidoptera; family Noctuidae; genus Lithophane; species Lithophane semibrunnea. The sequence goes on along the minus strand of OX376202.1, from coordinate 1,571,778 downwards.
AGGTGGAGCGACGATCTTCGCAGGGTGGCTAGTAGCAACTGGATGAGAGCTGCCGAGAATCGAGCTGAATGGCGTGCAATTGGACAGGCCTATGTCCAGCAGTGGACTGCTATAGGCTGATGATGATGATGATGATGATTGAGCTGAAACTTGGCATACTTACATAATAACCGAGACATTTTGAAAAAATGATATCATGGAGCTGGTTTCATAAAGTCATAATGGAGCCGGAAGTTGGCCATAGGATCTCCTCAATCAAACAAGATAGCAGTTTGAACTCATTGGCTCTGAAGTTCTGATGAGCCGGACGGTGGCCATGGGAAAATCCTTTAAGTTAATTAAAAGCTTCTTTTTAAAAAGATTTTTGCTTATATTTTATCTAAAAGTCGATTTTAGAAGTTTTCCAAATGAGGTCTGTATTTCTACGTTAATAGAAGTTGAGAAAAACAGAAGAGAGGAGAACATTAAAGGCATAATAACATCGATATACTTCTGTACCTTATGTGTAAGGGTAAACACCGTAGTCACTCAAACCATGAGTAAGTTGACTTAAATATAAAAATAAATGATCGAGTCACAACAAAAAAAAAACATTATTTTGATTAAAAGATTTTAAAAAGTTTATATCTGACTCCGTCCGCAAATTCATAGATATGCGCCCGAGGCCTACCTACACAATCCATGAATAAATACACAATAGGGGTCGCGCTCGCGGCCGGTCAGGTCACGTCCCGCGCTCCCCGCCCGTGTTGAGACGTAAGTTTGTTGCCCTAGCGCGTATGGTGAAATAAATTTGAGACCCTAACACCCTGTATATGCAAATAAATGATTTTAATTTTAGATTTTTTGAAGTCTTTCTTACACTATAGTCTCAGGAGACTCAGTAATTTTTATCGGAGTGTCTATGGTAATTTTTATCGGAGTTAGTTCCATAGATACTTGGTCTCGTGGTCACAAGCGCGACTGTTGAGCATGGAGTCCTGGGTTCGATTCCCAAGTTGGGCAAAGTGTTATAAGGTATTTATATTAGGAACTTCTTAGTAGCAGCTTGGAGTTTGGCAGTTGGCGGCATGATACTCCCGTGCGGTATGATAGCACGTTAAGGCGTTGGTCCTGCGCCTGGTCTCTTTCAGGTCTTCTCAGATCCCATTGGACGATGAGAGTGAGGGAAGGGAGAGGGCACCTGTGTCTGCGCACACACTTGTGCACTATAACAACTCCCGCGTTGAACGCACTACTCCATTGAAATTGGCCGCTTTGGCCGAAATACGGTCTGGAGGACTATTATTTTTTTTTTTTTCATTATTCTAATAATTTAGAGCCGCTTTCAATAGAATCGATTTATGAAAGAAAGAAGAAAAAAAGCAGACGAAGAAGAGTATGTATAAATAGATCGATTTCAAGTGGAAACTTCTGTTACAATTTGTCAGTTAGCTAGCTTATAAAGTCTCATATGCTTTGCCATAAAGTCTCATATGCTTTGCCCATGCCCCTTTGTTATATCCCCCACAATTTTCAAGACTTTAACACACACAAAAAAAGTCCAAGTATGGTCTAGCACAGCGGTCGGCAACCTTTTAGCAGGCAAATTCCACATAATGGCAAAATGAGCTAGAGGCGGGCCCGCACTTGTTCATAATGAACATGGTATATCCTCAATAACATACATTTAAAATGTCTTTCATTTTATCAATGCTCGCTCGCTTAAACTTTGCGCCCGCATAAATTATTTACTTAGGTAATAAGAATAAGACTTTAATTAACAAAACTCTCGCGGGTCGCAAGGAGGAGAGCAGCGGGCCGCGTGCGGCCTCCGGGCCGCATGTTGCCGATCGCTGGTCTAGCATAAACTTAAGTTATTTACTATGAATAAACGTCAGCTCAACGTGATAAGGTCAAATAGTCTATCTGACTTTACAGCCTTGTAAAATATCAGGCCTGTTTGTTAGCTCGGGCTATTGAGGTGTATGGCCAAATGGCCATTAGTTATGGCCGTTTTCATGTTCCACGAGACAGGAAATGGCGTTGCCTTGTAATGAGGTGCATCTTTATAGACTTTTGATGCTTTTTTGTTTAAAATTTGATGTTGTCGCGAATTAGGTAGGTACTGTTGTTTGTTTTTGTTGTTTATGAAAAAGTAATGATGGAGTAACAGGTGAAATGCTTAGTAATGATAGTAATTATTCCCCCAAAAAACTATTAATTTAATATGATTTTAATTAGTAGGTAGGATTTATAATTAATTTTGTGAAATGTATTTAAGAGACCAATGGTAAAGCAAAGCAGCGATTATAAAAGAAAACGTTTTAGAGACTATTGAAAGAATCGCAACTTACTTACAAAATACAGGAAATCATTTCACTTGTGAAGACCATGTGCAAGTAGAGTGCAAGTTACGATTTCTTCTTGCTGACTCTTGCGTTACCATGATTGTAATTTGCTTACATTGTCTACATTGTGTCTTAATAGCAATAACGAACTTTGTACAGGAATACTTCTTGCCTGTGTAGCCTGGGGGCCTAACACCACCGCTTACAGCAGTATTATTTTAATATACCTTCAGTGTAGGAAAGAGATGAAGCTCTTCAGAACGTATAGCTCCATCTTTTCCCCCCCACGAAGTACGATTAAAATAATACTGCTGTAAGCGGTGGTGGTAGGCCCCGGCTCGCAAACTTTGACATACATAAAAACTAAATCCATGAAAGTAAACTGCCGGATCGGAATGCCAAAACCACAACAAATTATTGCAACTATTACCTATTTAGTGTAATTTAACGTCTGACATGTCTATTAACATACAAATAGGTATTTAACTTAGACAAATATAAATTTATTTAGCTCAGTTTAAATGTTATTGTCTAAAATATGGCCATAGGCTGCTACCATGTCTAATTTACACAGGCAGGCGCAAATCCTAGGAAGAATTAATACCTTGACCATTTATTTATATTGCCCTGTTGTCAATGCTATATCGACAGTGCAAGGCTATTCGAGTTTAAATTAGTTTTGTTTAAATCTTACATACCGGAAAACTTTAAAAAACTAAGTGCTTTAAGATGAAGATAGTTCATAACGTGGTTTTCATTATTCATAACAGTTTTACACTTTTTTAATGTATACTTAGTTTGCAAATAAATCTTTGACTTTGACTTTTGACTTTTTCGGAGTCTGGATTTGTGCCCGGTTGAGGCCAAGAGGCTCGCCCCTTGATTAATACATGGGACTTAAACATAACTGGCGAAATGTTGGTGTACTATAGGTGCACCTATGCCTACCTCTTCGGGAAATACAGGCCTGATGATATGTTATAATTAGTTTTGACCATAAACCTTGTGAGGTATGTTGGGCTGAGTACTATAAAGCCCACACTCCTTACTCATGAAGAAACAGAAACTCCTGAGCAAGATGACCTCTGAAAATACGGTAGGAATCCGACACAACCCTCCATTCTCCCCACATGGGGAGTATCCACGTTATTCACAAAACAAGGTTACGTCGTGCTCCTATCGATTACAAGGACCTGGTGCCATCACCAAGAGGAGAAGCAACGAACTGGAAAAGAAAATAAAATATTTCAGCATAAAAAAATAAAAATGTTTTTTTTTAATGCGAAATGTTTTATTTTGCCTGTTCATGCCATGCCTGTTCTAACTGAAGGGAGGTAGAATAAAACGTTTGCAATCGGTAAATTCCTGGAGGTGATTGAGTAATTTGGCAGTACCTAATAGTACACGTTTCACCAATTATGTTTAAAAAGAAAACAAGTAATATAAATAAATCTTTTCTTAAATATTAACACTCATCATGACAATGACATATTACTACAGAGCTATTAACAGCTATAAAAATATAGCCTACATCAATATAAACCGTATAAAGATTTAAAAGGCCGAGATTATAAACGATTGCCATTTTTTTCTCCTGTCGCTGTGTAGCGCAAATTGGCCAATAAAAACGTTTAATTGAGACATCGAGCCGAATACACTTGGACTCGCATCTTGATCTTGTACAAGGTACAGATGTGCACACAAGTGCTAATGATGAAGTAACTTTTATTCATATAAAGTTATGATTCCGAACAACGCTGCACGCGGCAGTGCTGCGCGACATTGCTGCGTCACATTGTTGCCTAGCTCGGAATGTAATCTCATATAAACCTATAAAAATGTATGGGGACCAGCAGTGACGTGGCAGCACTGCTGCGTGCGGCGTTGTTCGGAATCATACCTTAAAACTCATTTTATTCCTAATATCTGAGAGATTATTAGAATTGTGATTTGGAATTGAAGCAGTTTATCCCTTTTACCCTGCAATTAACACATAAGTAGGTAGTGTTTAATTTAATTATCTTTACCACGCCTTGAGTCAGCAGTCAGCTTTTTAATTAGTCCCCAATTGCCACGATTTGTCTAGTTTGTTCCTAATTTATGTCATGAGATCGCTTCTTGTCTTTTGATAAACTAGACTCACGCCGCACCCCTGTGAAATTGTTTACTAAAATTCCGGCATTATACGTTTACGGTCATCTACAGCCCAAATAAAATAACATTTGGGACTTAAGAATTCAGCATTCGCCAGTACGTTATCTAGAACGAAGCGAGAGGAGGCACTCCCCGATGGCTATCGCACGGATTACGAGCGGTTACAGGTGGACCGCCTTGTATAGACGGTGTATAGCTTTTATAGAGCCGGTGTATAGCATGTATGGCCCGTTTATACGATTTATGGACATGTCTTACAATGCCTAGTTGTATTATTTACTTCCAATGAGGTTGGAAAAATTGGCAGTGTATTTTTTAATTGAATGTTTCCAAATGTAATTATAATATTAGTATGGATTATTCCATACTAATATTATAAATTCGAAAGTAACTCTGTTTGTCTGTCCATCTGTCTATCTGTCTGTCAGTATGTTATCTTTTCACGCCTAAACCACTGAACGGATTTCGATATTTGGCAAGGAGATAGATGGCATCCCGGGGAAGGACATAGGCTACTTTTTATTTACACACATACATACAATTAGACAAATTAAAGGGCTATCCAACAGCAACGTTCTTTAAAGTTCTGTTCCTGTTTTCTTAAAGAACACTATGATAGGTATCCAATTAGCAGAGATGAATGATCAAATGTGTGTCAAAGAAAATTATATAAATATAGGAAGGGAAGCCGAATGGACTTGAGTTATACCTATAAACCTTTTGCTATACGGGTCTGTTGTGTAGCTACAGCAGTGCCAAAACAAGGCTATAACATTTTAAGTTAGGCCAGCTGTGTTTTATTCCCTATGTTTCACTAAATATTTTGAACAAAACATAGTTATAACTTTTAATAGATGTTTTGTTTCCAATTATAGAATTGGAGAGCTGGTATTGTATCCTCAGAAGGTGCACAAAACAGTTTTGTCTTGTGCCAAAACAGAGTTTTCGGAACTATGGCTTTGCCACTGTTGTTGCGAGTGTGAGCGCCATCATTATGTTCATAGAGCGATGGGCTATCTGTATCAGTAGTGACAAAGCATACAGCCTTATTGAAGAAAGCTTAAGGTCCAGCAGTGGAAGGCGAGACTTTGTTAATTCATTGAAATTTTACAAATTAAAGAGATAGCTTAGAAAAAATAACGTACGGTAACTGTTTTCCGACAAGATTGTTTCGTTCGAACAACGTCCTTTACATTGTCCCATAAATCATGCAAATAGAGCAAATATAACTAATAAAAGGTTAACTTTCCTAACCAATTAAAAGCGGCACAATTTCCATAATTATTATAACTACGACGAGTCTCTATAGTCATAATGAAAATCATATCGGCTTGTATAGCCAACCACACGTGAAACCAACATTTGAACTACGAAAAACCGGTCTTTCTCTTCAGCATAAATTAGCTGTCAATGTCAAATAGTTACCATGTACGTGCAGTCGACTGTACTAACACAGTAATTGTTACCTTTTCCCTACGGTAATTTACGAGGAGTACAGAAATACATTGCATACGCTTTCTTGCACCTATATTATAATTTACTTTGGAAGCTTGTTGCAGTCGGAACAATGGGAAGGAATGCCCAGGACCTAGTTTATGAAAGGTTAGTGATAGACAAACATAATAAATTGCTTGGTTTACGAGAAAATAGAGATGATTCGGTTTTAGTGAGAGTGAATTTGCAAGATAATAAGACCAGGATAAGTAAAAACTTTGATGAATTAATTACCTACTTGAAACACATTACCGAAGCTTAACAAGCCCATACTTGAAACGACTTTATAAAATCCCAGTCATTTTTCTTATCTTGGTATTCCATACCGTACAATAGCGCAGGTGTAATACACAACGAACTAAGGCACGCTTGTTACTACATAAGCATTAACGAGGCGACATTCAATTGCTAAATCAACACAACACCTACACGATCGCGAACTCTAATCGCGTGTTTAAAATTAAACAATGTTTTGACTCGTACGACGTAAGCGCAGTTTAAAAATAGCCCAAGCATTGCTCTTGTTGTGTCTAAAAGTCTGTTCTCCTAGTTTAGACAGGCAAAGTGTTGATTGTTTGGCCGTTTGCACGTGATTACAACCAGGACTGCATAAGTAGGAAGTCGTGTGGTTTAGTGAACCGTTGTTAGCGGGAAAGTTATGAGGGAAATTAAATGTTTTAAGTTTTCAATGTGAAAATAAATTTATGTTAAGGTTATGGTTTTGCTGGTGTTATGGTATTTGAAGTGGTTCTGAAATTAGTTGGGGACTCTGACAAAATACCTTCAAGATTACCACGTCTATAAATAAAAATCAAAAAGAGAATAATAAATAAAGAAATCGATTAACAAGATGCACCGACATCAAATAAAGAGCTCGCAGACGTGTTTAATAAACTCGAGATCAATAAAATACCTCCAAAGAAAATTTATGAACAAGAAACAGCTCATCGACACAATAAATATAAAGAAAACCACGGGAGTCTTCAACAGCTCAAATAAAAAGATCGCGAGGTGATGAATAAAAATGTGGGTGCAGAACTTGACATGTTCGGATTTATCGACAACTGTGCTCAGGCGACCACCGGGCTAGATCTCTACCTACCACCGAATGAACGACGGGTACACTCGATACACACGTGCTATATTGCAAATCAGATTGAAAATAAAAATGCTGGAGGAACTTTTTGAAAAGTCACGATTTGGAAAGTACCTAATTTTGATGACAACTTGGAATTAGGAATCTTGTTTACAACAAGTGAAATGATACTCTAAAAGTTATGACATATATAATTATGTAGTTTTATAGAGTTCCTTCCATCATTCAAAATTTCGCCTCGGTCTAAAAATGTAAGTTAATTCTTGTAAATTATTCTTCGGTGTGCGCCACCCGCACTTTTTCTCTTAAACAGTAACGACCGCAGTCGATTTCTTTCATCGCACGCGCTCACGATTTATCGCCAATAAACGTAACGCGCGAATTGGATGCGCGAAGAACTAAACGTCGATCGAACCAAGCAAGAAGCTTTTGTATGGAAGATGTTCTCATGATGTAGGTTAGTGATAAAATAAAGATTATGATGATGCAGAACCGCGGTGGGTCCATACTGACGAATTTAATAACCGAAAGCTTTTTTCATTTAAATACGTGTGAAATTCGCGATGAAAATTATGATGTCTGCGGTGGGTCGGAATTTATATAGGGTTTATATTTAAAACCTAAAAAGCTTAGAGCGATTTGAATAATGAATCTGTTTTTGGAATGATAAAAACTGTACCAGGCTTAAGTGTTTATGAGACGGTAGATTGCAACGCAGTCATTTATCGCGATGAGTTTGAAGCTAGAAATATAGAGGTATATGTTAGTCTCAAAAATTGGCAACTCAGAATTGAACTGTCAGTAAAACAAATTAATAAAGCTCAACTTACTGAGTAAATACCCACTCACCACATTAAAGCTAGGAAAAGAGCTAATCAAATCCTTCACCTAAAGCCTGAAGCTAAGGCTCAATAAATTTAATTGAAAACCAACTCTATGAATCATATGACAGCTGACACGGTTGAGCGGCAATTTTGCCGTGTTTGTGAACTGTCGAGCTATCAATCTTAGTTAATTGCTCGCTAGCGCCTGTTATTCTATTAACTTAGCGAAACATTTAATTATCATGGCTTTATTAGATAGTGGTTTGTTAGTGGCTAGTGCACTTGTATGTTTTATATCTTTTCCTCGGTATAGCGGTAGATATATCATAAGATCTCTATGTCCAAGATCGATTTATTTATTGATTCTCAGGCAATGGCGTCTTCCTCCTGACCTCCTTCTTCTCTTTAATTTCTTATCCGTAAAAAGAAAAGCATTTGCATAAAGTATAGGAAGACGAAATTAAAAAAAAAAAAAATATCCGTAACACCTCGTCTACTGCTGCACCGTCTAAAGCATCAATTTCTCCGTCTAGCTAATACTGACTGACATTTTTATCTAACATTCATGTCTTCTCATATTTGCCAATAAATAAATTCCACAAAAAATATGTCAGTCCCAATATTTACAAGTCTGCAATTTGCGGGTACTTCTATGAAGTCTTAAATCTGTCAGTCAAAGCACTTATTTACTGAATATATAAACGAAAGGTAAATTCGTAACGAAGCAAATGTCTATAAATATCATATGACGAAGCATTACTTCAAACCTTTTAATGACAGATCTATGATACAAAGCGATAATCAGATACAATAACGCGAAACAAACTTACATTTCTTTGCAAAAGTAAAACTCAATCAAACTCAACCTTATCTCTTCAAGTTAAAGTTCAAAATTAAAAAGGCATTATTTATCATTCGCAACGTCAAATGTGTTTCATTGATAGAAGATGACAGAATGGTTTGAAACATTGGCGCCAATTTGCACCAATCAAAATAGTTGGTTAAACTTGACCTGTGAATTGGAGAAATGCACTTGACAATGTACAATGAAGTTCAAAGTGTCTATAAATGAACTGGCGACACTTATTTGTCTGCATTAAACTGTTGCATATTTTAAATGTATTGCAGAATCTTTTAATTGTTGTCAAGAGTGTCATTCCTATATCTTCGCGGGGCCACCATACATCTTATCGTGGCGTTCTACCGGCTGACTGCCTGATTCTGATTTGCATACAGGAACTGTTCAGCGCTCGTTGGTATGCGCATGATCAGTTTATTTACTCACAATTTAATAACATCAAATATGGCAAGATCTCTTTCCTTCGCAATCGGAAAGAAAATTACTATTTTATAATTCACCAAAAAAATTACTTACTTCTTGATTTTTCGTTAAATTGTGGAAATGTTTATAAGCCGGAATCAACAAATCAATGTTTTTTTCTTAACTAAAATTCTTTAATATTTTTCCCTCGTGTCAATCGTGACACAACTTCACATTTACGAAATGTCAAAACAAATGCCAAAGCCATTGGCAAACTCAACGCAAGCGCAACTCTATCAGTCAATCACAGATCTTATCTGGGCGGCAATAATCATGTCATACATCGGCCATTAGAACAATTAACAATTCATTACGTGCTTTACATGGCAGTATGGCGATCGCAATTTGTCCTGACATTCACTTGATTCGACCCCATATATGGATCAAGTTATCAGTTAGATCGGGCTTACTGAATTAACTATAGGTACGGCTACATCATTCATAACACAGATATCGATTCTTAGTTCAATAAACAGTTTCACTACAAATGGAATGTTGATTATATCAAAATCCAACCAATCAACCAATTGTTATGATAGTTTGATAAAATCTAGACTGAGCCATAAGGCTTCTTATAAAGCGTATAATGAAACGAATATGATTAAGACTAACTTTGTCAAGCAATTGCTAAATATATCAAATTAATGCACAATTTTCTATATCACCAACTAAGTGCAGTTCTAAAGATATACCCGAAAATAAATCACCTAAAAAAGAAAACAAGGCAGCCAAAAATCAATCAAGAGTCCCTCATAATGATCACTTAGAAGCTTCAAAGTGAATCGTCACAAAACGTAAAGCCGCTTAAAAATCTAAATTGAGATGAGAAGAAAGCCGTCTGTTTCAATGAAAGTGCTCAAAAGAAAAAAAAAAGTGATGACAAATTAACAGCGACGTTTGTCACGACGTTTGTCATGTCGTTTGTCATTGGCTGTTAACGGGTTTAGTCATGGCACTGTTGTTATAATGGATGAAGAGAATTCCGAAGTCGTAATTGACTTTGATTGGATTGAAGTGTAGTTTTGAATTTCAGTGCATTTTTTTATGAATTTTAAAGTATATGAACGCCTTAGGTGAAAATGATTGACATCACCTTATCTGCCGTCCACTAAAATATTGCCAGTGACGTATTTTTTCCGAAAAATTTAAGGAGATTCAAATTATTAAACCAAATTAAAGTAGGTGCTTTTGTATTAATTTTGTTCAAATCCTTTGATAACTGCTCTAACAGCTAATAGATAAGTACTTACAACGACGACAAAAATATTTGGGAAGTTTGTTATCAGAAGAAGTATTTTTGTTATTATTCATAAAACACGTTTTTGCACTCAACAGCATCGATTAAAATCAATGCTTCCGAATCGATATATCTCTAAATTGATGCAACAATGAACAAGTCATCCATAGTTTCATAAACACAATTCTTCCGACCATTACCATTACTTTTTATTGTATTTTCATAGAGATTTATGTTGATCGATCTGACATTAGCAATTTTTTTATTTTCTGCATTCAATGCCAAAACAATAATTGATAATGACCACAAGTAACAAGTAGTTAATGATAGGTACCTTTGTAATTTTGTTCTTCGTAAGAGGTCAAACGTTTGTGATGTATCTGAAACAAGAGAAATATTTTTAATTAGTAACAATAGGTTTGATTGGAAGCAAATGATGAGTGACGTCTTTACATTTTTTCCTTTATTTATTGGTCATCGACAAGTGCAATGAGGAACCTAGGAGAATGAGGTTATGAAGAAATTATTAAGTGGTCAATGCCGTGTGTGTATTTTTTTAATTCCGCAAATGATTTTAAAATGGTATGGTAGAGAAAAAGCTGCTTATGATAGTTAACATGAAGTAAAAGATATCGTTGATAAGGAAGTAGTTTATGTGGCGATGGTAAATTAAACCAGGTATTTAACGTCTTTAAGAGTTGAAATATGAACTTTTCGACGAACTCATACATTACGGCTATCAACAAAATCATAATTTTCGATTGCACCATTAAATCCTACACGTCCCGTTACTCTAATAGCCACATATTCGTCTTATAAGTCTAAAAGCGAAATCAACACTAGTTCCAACTCCGTAGATGGATATTTCGTTTATTATAATCCGGAATCGTGACTCGAGTCCCAGATATAATCGTTTGACACCTAACTAGCTTCCTTGGTTAAGGACGCCAAATAGGCACCTGTTAACCAGCAAATCCGTGATAATATGTGTGTTATGAAACAAGAATAATGGTGTTTTCGATGTAATGATGTAGTTAACTATATAACAAGTTTGTAGTTAAGATAATTCAGATTCCAGACGGTTGTGAGGTGGAAATTAAAATAGTAATAATAAAATAATTATGAATAAGTGAGGGGTCAGACTAACTTTAAAAACAAGAGGAACATAATCGTAGTTTACCTTTAAGATGAACTAGGGCTCAAAATAAAAATGTTAGCTTCAAGGAATGTGTGCTCCCTACACTAACTTAGTGAATTGAGGCATAAAAAACTGCTGCATCTTACATAATGTCAAGGTAATAATTAGCCTACAACGTTCCCACTGCTGATACACAGGCCTCTTCTTTGTGAGAGTGAGTGGGCCGTAATCCACCACGCGGACCCAGTGCAGTTTGGTAGATATCACATGCCTTCAAATTTTCGGTTCTATGACAGGCCGGTTTCCGCACGATGTTTTCCTTCACCGTTTTAAGAGTAATTGCTATTGGATTTATTTATGACCGTACCTTTGAAGCAAGCTCTTAAGAAAAGCATATTATTGAACAGGAAGCTACGATTCTTGGACCTACTTTATTTCTGAGAAAATCTTGACAAATTTGACTACATTCAAAGGAACACCATTAATATATAAAATCATAATATAATCAAACCATCTCCGCACATTATTACTTCCTTTCCTAGAATTGCGTATAAAGCTACGATTCTTGGACTTTCTTTATTTGTGAGGAAATCTTGACAAATTCGACTACATTCAAAGGAACACCATTATTATACAACATCATAATATATAATAATAATCAAACCATCTCCACACATTATTACATCCTTTCCTAGCGTTGCGTTTAAAACTGAAATTGAGTTTTGACACTTCGTAAGTGAGTTTACAAACTCGTTGCCAAGTCTTGTAAATAGTGATGCTATGCTGGATTATATTTCCGCAATACACGTGGTGCTAGTTGAAGAATTTGTGCAAGAATTATTACAAGAACATGTGCCATTTATTCTGGAATATGAGTAGATCAGTTGGATACTTTTCGAAGGTGTGATCAGGATTACACGTCATATTAACCTATTTACCTTTACACTTGACTTTAAATTCATTATTGGACAAGGCGTCTCATTGTTACTTAAGCCCATCTTTTTAAATAACCACCTACTACCAACCATTGTCCTTCAAAGTCCTAAAATACGTAATTAACAGTTTCACCACTCTTCGGAGACTACCAGAAATCTTTGGCCATATCTTTCAGAATAGTCTTCACCGTATCTACCGTCCGTACCGTCACCGTATTTGTCTAACTAGGTGGGCATCCCACTTCTATCAGCTTATTTAATGCCCATATCAAATGGGAACCAGTTATGTTCCTACATTTCCTTACAACATAATTCTAGATAATAAATGTTGGGGTCGATCATCCGCCGTGCGATACCGTACCACCATGAAAACCCATTTCGCGAATTCGTCGCTATCAAAATGGGAACCTTCGCGTAACCATAACTGATAAATTTAAATTACTACACTGACAACTGTAACAAACAACGCAGCAGGCGCTCATGTACCACCTTTACTTTTCTATTCACAGCAATTTCAGCTTTAATACTAAATTCATAAAGCACATATTATCCTATATGTTTAAGAACATTTACACTATATATAGGAACAGTTTCAAAGGAATAACAACTTTGAAGACAGCGAACATTGGAATCAAAATTGATTAGAGTTTTTGGCGTAGTGCATATAGGTTTATGGAAATCCATATAACAAAATATCACTCCTGAGCTATACAAACTTGTACAGTAAATGCAATTCAAACATTATGATTTGTGATAATTATACTTAAATGCAAACGTCAAGTGCATGGCATTCATAAATCAAAAGGATAAAGTACAAACGATGGATTTAATCTTAGACAAATGTACATTCGTTCTCTATGGGAAGTTTGTTGAGAGTATGACGCATTGGCTTTTCGATATAGATGACAATATTATCGAAATACCAAATCATATTGGCTACAAGGATCACTGCTGTCATCAATATAATTAGACAAATATAATTTTTGTATGTGCAAAAAGTACATAAATGTCTAGTTTTTAGATTTGACTAAACTTCGAGATTTCTGAAGTTTAATATGAATACAAAAAAGTTTTCTGGAATAAATTCTGTATTGATGGTGAAAATCGCATTAAATTGTGTACTTTATAAGAACTATCTGAACACAGAAAGACACAAACATCGTTATCGTTTCTGTCCGCCGCTTGATAATTTCCTAAATAAGGTAGTGGGTCCAACTATGAATCTCATTCAGGGAAGTAGAAAGTGCTAACACTCCGAATTAAGGCAAGGAAATTAAACCATTTGATGACTAGACTCGTACATCAAACGAGAACTAAATCCATATCCGAAAAAACTCACCTCCCAACACGGACCAGTAAAGATGTTAAACAAGGATCAAAAGTGGTCAGCGATTACACAAAAATCCAATTCAATTACCACGTCTTTTGTGATCTAAAAGCCGCCTTTGTAACCCATATCCAGCCGAGTACTCGAATAATCAGATTCAATATTTGTTCTGCAATTTGTTTACCCTTCATATTGGGGAGCAGGCGCCCTCTAGTGTTACATTCAACATTAAAGAAGTTTATTTCATGAGAAATTTCGTCAGGACATCGTGGGAACGCAGGCGTACCGCAAGGGTCAATATTGGGCCATACAATTTCATTGTCAAGTTTTTGGTAGCTTTAGTGTTGTATCCAAACAGAGTTGTTGCTACTTTCCGCTTTTACACCTACGTTAGCGTGATGTTTATATTTGTGATTAGTCTGTGTGTCGCCCTGCCGATATATAATGGTAAATAATGCATTGTTGTGGGTCAACTTTTATGACTTAGAGCTTGGAATTCGTCATGGGTGGCTTATGAGTTTCAAGCATTTTTTCCAGTTTCGTTTTATATGGTACGTTATAAATTAAATGATTGAGTTTATGGTGATTAAGCTTCTTCTTTATGTGAAAATGATATTCCTGATTTTAATTAAACTTGAAGTGGTTTACCTACATTTTTTGCTGTGGCTACAGCGCAAAAAGTTTACCTAAAAATGAGTGTTACTGTGTGAGTTTCGATAAAATAGTGGCAATACGCTCACTGGAAAAACCGCGGTGAATCCCAAAATGCTTGGTTTCCAATCAAAACATTTTCTACACACAATATCTTCATTTAGTAAGGTGTCTGTAAACGAGGTTCATAAAGAGGAAAAGCCGTGACACAATATCTACAAATTAACTCAATACTACCTAGAACCTTCAGACTAGGTGTAAAAACATGACATCTTAAGCATTACTAGAATCCCTGCTGATTGTGACGAAACACATAATTACCATATTAACATGAAAACTTAAGTCAATGAGCAATAAAATTATAAATCTACGATTAATTAACATTTGGTATTAATTTAATTAATTTAGTTCGTAAATTCCGAGCACTATAGAATAAGATAGGGTATAATGAGTGTGATTGATAAGCGGAATGCTTAGATTAATATGTTGCGTTTTGTTCGTGTGAATGTGAAGGACTAAAGTAAAGGGCTGGTGAGTGCACAGTAGTCTTGTTTACTGATTGCTAGGAGTTGTACACATGTTAGGATTGTAAACTTGATCAATTCAAAGGCTACAACATTCGCGAAATGTAAAACGAAATGAAAATTCCAGGACTAATATTGAAGTTAAAGGAAACGCACCCAAATCAACCGATCCTGTGTGTAGGACACACAGGATCGGCTGATTTGGCAGCGTTTGGAGGAGACCTATGTCCAATGATGATGATGATGATGAAACTAAAATAGATTTTAATGAAATTGTTAGAAGTAAAGATAAAATATTAATCTTTATTAACACTTTTCCTGCTCAGTATATAATAATTATAATTAACAGCGATTGTTTAACCATTTTGAACTTGCTATATGGACAGTGAAAGTGTTAAACTGATCTAAGTAGCTAATAACTAGGCACAAGCTAAAAGACCCAGCCAGGTTAGCCGTGAAACCGTATGCTCAAGCCTGGATGACGTACTGAAACGTCGTCAAATAACATCACTTCGCGAGTTATCATCTGCAGAACAAGATCGAATTGAAACTGGAAAATCCAAACATGCTATATCGACACATTCAGGCAAATCAGTTGTCACAGACAAGATCCTGCTTTTCAACAACCTAAATACCCAAAATGCCTCAGAGTCTCCCACGGGACTATCTGAAATGACCTATTTCACTTCAGGCGGCACTTAAAATCAAATGTACTTGTAACTGATTGCAATATAGGGCGGAGTGTTGACAGTCTGTCTTACACCAGTCTATTGGATTAGCATTCTTCACGCTTGGGCTAATAGGTTCGCACAAAAACTTCGTTAGCGCCGAGCGACATATCAACTTTGACGGCGACAAGCTACAGATTTATACGTATCTGTCTGGGGTTGCTTGTTTAGAATATTTGGAGTTAATGAGTAACGTTTTGTGTTGTTTGGTTTAGGTTTTGGAACGTTTTGTCTGTTTGGAAGTTTAATTTGAGAGAGTTTTTAGTTAAGATTGAATTTCATGAAAACAACAATTTGACTTATTGGTTTCGTTGTATGAGTCTAATTCAAAAACTATTTGCTATTTTGTTGCAATCAACAAAATAGCAAATAAGTAAATGTATAGCTTGCAAAGACAATTTTTTTTGCGAAATTCTTTTAATGTGTCTGTAATTATTACGATAGCTCATCAGAATTATTTGTAATACAACGTACATTTCCCACAACAGTTCATTTGAAAGGTTCGCGGAAAGCCACGTTTCCAGGAGAGACAAGTTGATGAGGAAGATCCCAGGAAAAATAAATTGAATACAAACAACCTGCCATGCACTCTACATAAAATCAACATAAAGTTTATACAAAATAATGAATGGTTGCCAATCATAGCATCAATTTATTATACTAATAAGAAAACACTTACAGGCGCCACGTGATGCAAGCGCTCGCAACTAGTTATTAAAGACAGGATTAATCATGAAACGTTCTGGTTAAAGCTTTTGCAATTATGTGGTAAATTAGTTTCCTTACTTCCATGTTAGTCTAGAAGTCATAGGAGTGACAAAGTGTTTTAATGGCTTGTCATCCCATATTTGATATTCAACTAATGTTGCTGCGATGTTGGGTGTGAGTGAGCTTGATACACAGTTGCAGCGTTGATAGGTTCTTGTTGGTATAAGACGTTTATTGCACACGCGTTTATGCCGTCAAAGATTCTAAGGTTTAACGATTCAGGGCATAGTTGTCAATGTTGTGTATTCTCGACCTGTGCATTAGCAATTTCTATCATCCTGGTCATCATCGCCTTTGAAGAATAGTTTTATCAAGGTTGCATCATTTACTGTATATTTTGTTTTTGAGCTTTTTATTAGACATTAATTAGTATTTGTAATGTATAAGCGATCAATCGTTCATTGGCATCACTATACCAAAGAATAGCTCTTCTTTTCAAACATTTTTAAAACAAGGAAGTAAAATTCATAACACAGACCACTGTTAGACTTGTGCAACGGACCAATAGTCATAATATTTACAATAATGCGTTTAAAAGACGTGGGAAGCAAAAACATTGCTTAAGTTATTCAAGAGCCACTCTTCGAAGCAATACTCGATGATTTGGGACTTAACAGATTGTGGTTGTATCAATACCTACTTGAAATATCCAGAAATTTCGTTCTCTTTAAAACCGTTTTTCATTAGTATGTTTCCAAAGAATTCTGTCATAAATGAAATCATGTTCTGTACTGGTTTACTCTTCTGCGTATAGGTAATTGGAATCTGTCAGGAAAATACATATAATTTACATATTTATTTTTTTCTCGTCGTTAATCATCATGACATTGTAGCACTCCACGTGTAATCCATGACCATGAAGTATTGCATGCACCGTGCAGGTAAATTATTTGACGCTTCGATTCGAAGAGTATGGTCATCGGTTAGTATACCAGTCTCTAAATCACGAGGTATATCACGAAGGATTTCCAATTTCAATTTCTCTGTATCCACATTCTAATGCGATCTATCGACTTGGTCATAATCAAATTAAATATTGTGTAGACCAATAAAAATGGTCGCTTCCCTTATTATCGCGTTTCACACTTGACCGTTGAGCTATAATTACTCAAGTTCTCATAGTTCCAAGGGGTTCGTGTTAAAAATGTTATTAGGGTGTTATACATTTGGTAGATGAATAAACGTCACTTGACACTTAGGATGAATGGAAGACATTTTATTGGTACATGCGTCTATTTTTATGGGCGTGGTGTTTTCATTATCGCTTCTACGCTCTGGGTGTCAAAGTGCAGCAATCCTCGTAGGAGTAGCCTTAACTTGGCTTGAATTTTAAATAAAATTATCAATGGAAGTATTGTCATGGCAACGGTAGTTGATAACAAGGTCATAATATGTTTTGCAGTTCCTATATTATGTCTTGATCAAAACATAGTCCTTGCCACAAATCTATGAAATGTCCAAGTAATAGGAGAGCATTTGACAAAAGTTCTGTGAAAGATAAATATGAGGCTTTCCTTCAACAGAAAAACTCTTTATATATGTCGCACAGCTCATTTTCCAGTTTTTAACACATTGATTGAAGAGTAGGGAATGCTTAGTGCAACAAAATAGAAAGAAAATAAGTCACAAAATCTCTATAAAATATGCAATCAGCTCAAAAACCAACTGACACACATCCCTACATTCCAACCGCTATGAAAACATTATTAAATCCTTAAAAGGATAATTAAGCAATAAAGGAACCTATTTGTAACCATCGGTTTACGATCCCAAATCGTCCGAGAATCGAATCGAATGCAATCGATTGTTTTATCGATTCCCATAATTACGGCGCTTATGGTGATCATGGGTTTATGGTGATATTAACGGGTTTTTCATGTTCTACCGGCTTGTAGTGTTAAGTATTGGTAATATTATAAAGGATCTCATAAAAGGAATAGTTTTAAAATAATACTTTGTTTTTGAATAAAAAATATTCTCATCTTTATCATTGGCTTTATTTACGGTATAGGGGATGTCCTTATTCTAAACTTACAAAATTTGCGATCAGGTTTTAGCAAAACTTGTTGTTTTAGTAATGTATTAGGTAAAGTACGTAGGAACTGGTTAAAATACTTTTACACTAAGATAATTTAAAGGTGCCTGATTATTTTGTTGATGTTCGTTTACATTTAAAACGTCTTTTATGCTTTCATCATCACCAGCTTCAGTCATATACTGAACAAATGAACTTATGCCTGTAAAGCCCATTGTCCACCACGCAACTCAAAAGTAAAGTGTGTAACACGACGCTTACAATCACAAATTATAGTTAATAACGGGTTAGTAAGTCGCCTCGTGTATGGACTGCTATTGAAATACTATAGTGCTGTGATATTCTGGCTACTGACTGGTGATTTGAGTTTGTAACTGGTTACTTTCGAATAGCGTCGTGGACGATACTTTAACATAGTTTTTAAAACATTTCTTCGGCAACCGATTTTATACTCCATAAAGAATCTCTTGGACCATAACGTTAAGCACTTCTACATCATCTCAAGTCCCGTTAGGAATCCAATTCACCCTTTTATTTAAATCAGACTAATGATACTCTTCATAATGATGCCCAAACACTTCGAGAGTGATAATAGCTCAATTAGAACTACTAAACTGTTATAAAGTGGTAATTAACTTATTTTAATGGTTGACTGCGATCTTGAGTACTGATGTGTCGTAATTGTATATTATGTATAATAAGCTGTTGATTTTGTGGGTAATAAGCTAATAAGTCAATCCATATAAACATTATGAAGTATAGATTATTTTTATAATATATTGACTTCTGCGTGCAGTTTTCTTTTCTTTTTTACTTTGTTCTCTTTAATTAAACCAAGATGAATGTTATTACAGTAGCTCCTAGCGTTATTTCTTATCATAGCTTTTCTCAAACTACGGAATTTCTAACTGCATTAAGAATCAAATATACGTTGCCCTTATGAAACAAGCTAATGCTAATAGCCAAACTGCTGTTTTTCTGGCATGTGAACTAGCCGAGAAATGTTTATTATATATTTTATTTTAAAATAACAGGCAAAGTGCGTTTTGGACCACGCACAGTGAAGGATTCCTTAGTCGGGATGAATATTGAGGCAAGTACAGCGTTGATTTTACGGGCCGGAAAAACAAGTTTGTATTTCAATTTCAATATTAAAATAAAATAAAAAGAGAATAAAACACTAGAAAATATCGAAATAAGTCAACCTAATCAACCGTGTTGAAGAGTAAATGCAGCAACTTTTACATTACGCAATCAGTGTACTAAATAAGACACTAGGGTGCTAGATAGTGACCCAGCATTTACTAGACTGACGGGACGCACCAAATTGCATAATGTAGATTTAAAGCAAGGTGCAACACGCTCATAAAATACAGATGCAGATGATAATCCACATGCAGAGCGAAGTACCAACCATTTGTAACAGGTCTTAATTTCTTACATAGAAATCTGTAGATTACATTTACTCTTACTTATTACCCCATGCCCTCGTATAATTTGTGCCGAGCTTTTAACAAGCTATCTGGTCTGTCTGTCTGTTAGACGTGCAAGCAAGACTGTTATTCAAAAATATAGTGATATAAATTACTTCACGCTATTTAGTTTAGGTTCGGGAGCAGTGATGTATGGTGTGGTTTGTAGGGTATCTTGTAAGGTTTAGTAAGAGCTTAGGTGTGATTGTAAGCTTGTTAATGTAGATAGAGAATTAGATTGTGGCTGTGTGGTCTCTGGCTGATAAAAGGGGATTTATTATATGCAATCTTTGATTGATCTTTGATAGCTTGCTATGATAAAAATATTGGTTATGGTAATAGTTTTTTGTTTGGAACAGAAATCTTTCATATCCGTGTTATGTCATTAACTAGCCATAGATGAAAGTTTAAACTCGATCACGAGATGAATTTTAAAAATACCTGGGGGCCTAGACAAAATCCCTTTTCTGTAAGCGTTAACGCCAATGGAAAGATCAAATTGTATGGAGGTGACAGCAGCAGTCACGTGACATCTCTAAAGCTAATGTCAGCTCCATACAATTTGATTTTTCCGTTGGCGTTAACGCTTACAGAAAAGGGATTTTGTCTATAGCCTAAGGGGGCCTAGACAAAATCCCTTTTCTGTAAGCGTTAACGCCAACGGAAATATCAAATTGTATGGAGTTGACAGCAGCAGTCACGTGACATCTCTAAAGCTAATGTCAACTGCATACATTTGATATTTCCGTTGGCGTTAACGCTTA
Organism: Lithophane semibrunnea; assembly: GCA_947363905.1. Taxonomy (NCBI): domain Eukaryota; kingdom Metazoa; phylum Arthropoda; class Insecta; order Lepidoptera; family Noctuidae; genus Lithophane; species Lithophane semibrunnea. The sequence goes on along the minus strand of OX376202.1, from coordinate 1,550,980 downwards.
CAGAAAAGGGATTTTGTCTATAGCCTCTGGTCTGTTAGGAAAAACACTGCCTAATAAGACGCGCAACGCCGTGAAAGCAATGTAGATGTGGTAGATCAGATAAACCTACGTTAATCTTTTACTAAATATGACTGCAAAATACTATAAGATAGCATTTAGAATAGCAATAGAAAACAGGTTAGCATTTCGAACAAAGACTTGAAAATTAAATAAACCCTTTGGCATGAATCGAATGCTTTGAATGGCACAGGTACATCCTTTTAACCTCAAACCAGTTAGTCAATCATCGCGAGATACTATCGCTTTACGTAATCAAGAAATAACGACAGATTGCCGTCATTTGATTTGATTAAATCCAACAAAACCTTCATTAAAATAATCTCAAGTTAGATCTGAGTATCAGTTACATTATGTCCGTTTATTCACTAGTTCGCCTTTGCACTGTGGTTGGGCCGTAAATTATATAGATATCATCAGAAACTAGAATTAATGTATGTACAGAATATTTTGTTGGTAAAGGATTATGGCAAGTCGTGTTGTTCTTACTGGTTCGGTTCGTGACTGCGCCTGCGTCTTCTTACGACTTTTGTTTGTAAACATACTGGTTTACCTATTCACTTGTCATTATGTGGCCTAGTGTTTGCAAGGTCTTATGTCAGTTGTCAACTAGAGCCAGGTGCATTACGAGTACCTTGTATAATGTAGCCAACAATGACAATCGGTCAGCGCCGTGTCTGATTGCTTGTCTTTCTATGCTAGGATAATAGGTAATAGGTATCTATATACCATTAATTACTAATGTTATTTCCAGATTTTGTTTGTGATGGAGTGAAAAATTAAAAGATTCTTTGATTTTATTTTCTACCTGGAATAAATTGACATCCACCTCTTTGTAGTATTACAAATAAGACAACCGTTTAGCTTCCGTAATCATTAGGAAAACTAGATTCTCTTATGATGGTATCAGTGACAAGATGAATGCAGCCACCTACTTGCATGACATAATCCCCTGATTATCAGCTCTTACAGCACCTACAGTAAGCAAATGCGTAGGATCTGATATGCAGTCGGAAAAGTCTACTGCGACGAATCTAGCGCGCTTTGGAAATGTGACATACTTACAAAAAATAATCTTACACAATAATTTCTTTTTCGATATAAAATTAAAAGAAGATCGCTGAAGAGTAGGAAGGCGAAAGAAACTGTGGGTGAAATGTGAACGATGAAAATTGCTAGATAATATGGTAATGTGACATACCTATAAAAATAAAGCGATTTCTCTTTAGATATCACAATATGTATGGAAAGCGTTGGATGAAGTCTTTGACGGAACAAGCAACCCCAGAAGATGTCGATGACGATGCTGATGCGTTATACGTGGTAGGGAACGCAGACGCTGGCAGATGGTCCCACACTTTGACTGTGCGTATAATAAATGTGGAGGAGAAGCGCTTAGTATGACTAGTAGGTATATTGACTGTGGCGGGGCCTTTCAAAAGTGTCTGGCTTGCTAATCGGGCCCCCAACTTCCTGCGGTCGGCCAACGCCAAGACCGTGCTTCGGATCTCGCTATACCCCAGTGTGAGTTTCCTTGACGAAGTTCACTCCTAAGCTGAGACCAGCCATGGACAATGCAACTGCCAATTTTCTAAATGAGCATACAAAGCAACAAGCATAATAGAAGACTTATAAAGTTACGCCAGCATTCAAATCAGAAGTCATCCAATGACTGTTGTTACCTATCGCCCAATATCCGCAAATGACTAACAAAATTACATAAGACAGATAACGAACTTTTGCAACACAATTGTTACAACATTACCTAATTGGCTAGAAGCTATTGTTCTGTAAAATATAAGGTACATGTTTCTGGTCTAACGAACTTTCTTTACGACTATAAAATACAACAGTTAACAACTGTAGTTGACCTACTATAAAAAGCTAAGTGAAGTTAAGAAAATCTTCTGATTGAAGACTGTCTGCTACTAGGAGCACTCAAGGCAATATAATAAGAAATTCATCACGGAACACAGCACCTTTGTTGTTGAAATTGATGTGCGCCATCGTTCACCATGTAGATAAATGTGCGAGGATGACGAAAACCTATCAAAAATTAAATGCCAAATAGCAAGCCTTTGACCACACTCAATGCCAAGCAATTTTCGACTTCAGGGGGCCTAAAACGGCTATTTATTAGCAATTAATTTCCTGAATTTCCAGCTATCATTAGCAATTCCTCTAATTTGACACAAAAGCAATTCATAATGTGTGGACCATTTTACGAATCTCCATAAAAACTGTCAAAACAGATGAATTATTTGCACGCAGATCATGATTATTATGAATTGTCAGTTTGTGACATTTTACGATGATTCATTATATTTTCCTATTATGATTCTGTCAAAGTGGCTGTCTTAAGCCCCAGTTGTTTGATTTTCGTGATTGTTCCCGGTTAAGCAAAAACATTCATGCAACGGGTAATTTTATATTGAGGTTTTATCCAGTACCAACTCGTAACACTTCGGCTTTGTAGTGATTTTCCTCGTGTAAAAACAACTGGGTGCAGTGACTGAACAATTTCTTTGACCTTTGTAAAGATTACAATCGCCCATCCATTAGGATGTTTTGCTAATGTCTCAATATTCTTCGTCAATTTAAAGCAGGGCTTGAAAACGATACCAATTCACATTAAAAGTAACGTTAAGTAACGGTATTTCCGTAGAGATACTTCGATATCGGTACAATTTGGTAGCGTTACTTAGTAGCATAACATAATAATAACGTTAACATTTTTGGTAAAAATTACCGGTATTTTTAACGTTATTGTAAAAATAGCGGTAAAAAATTATCGGTATTATTTTGTTATTTTAAGCGACGTTGCCAGCCCTTCTCAAAGGCGGCCGCGGCCGGCGTGCGCGCGCGCCCCTCTCACTCCCACACCCTGTCGGCGCTGTTGCCATTTCGTTTGTCGTCTTCATATCTCTCACCGCTCACGGCAGTCTTACGCGCTTACAGAACACGGTGGACCAACCAACCAAGTATATTCTCAAGTACAAGCACAACACAGAATAGCAATGATAAGATAATATCTATTAAACGCGCAAATAGTCGTATGGCAGGCTTAGCGTCGATGCAATCTGACATCCTTTTGCGATTGGACGAGAGCGACGGTAACAAAACTAATTATAACGATAAAATTATCGTTACCTTAGATTTTAACGTTACGTATGTTTAACGGTAAAATGTGCCAGATATAACGGTAAATAATATAACGTTATTTATTAGTTAACGATACCCGCATCAGAAGGCTGTAACGATACCATATTTTTAACGGTATTTCAAGCCCTGATTTAAAGTCGATCACATTTGCATAAACTTATTTCAAGAAGATCTTTGGCCAAAATAATGTTTTGGAAATATCAATAATTACTTACTGGTCGTGCACTGCATACGAGTATTTCTCTAAATATTTTTTTTGGAAAGAAAGATGAAAATAAGTAATATTACTTTGTGCTATTTTAGATAGCTTAACAACAAGATAATAATAGTTCCCATTAAACAGGTGCAACACGGCTCCAATTGAACAATAGCTAGAACAATTTCTATGAAGTTTTCTTAGATTTTTTTCCAAAACAGTCGCGTCGCGCCTCCCTGCGGAAGTATTTAGGTACCTAGTTCTATACCGTGCCATCGATATCTTTGCATCGTTCGCTTGTATCTTGCATCACCTCAGAAGTATTTCGGTTGATAGGTATTTCATATCACTATAAATACCAGTGTAGCGCATAACAATAGGTAACACCACTATCAGCTGACGTATTGAAAGAATGTGTATAAAACTATTAAACAGCTGATTCATGATTTTCTTTGTAATTAGGTAAATACTTACTTGGTTTATAAAGTGATAAAAAAAGTATTTGTAACAAGAATTGAGTAATGTCACTACACCTATTAGGTAGACATTGTTAGTAGGTACTGGTAGGGTCATTGTTTTAACTGTCATGTATGTTACGCAATATTATTTTTAATTTTTTTTTTTTTTTGGATTTCGTAGTTTTCTAATTGATACATTCATTTATGTATGTTGATAGTGGTCAAAGTAAATAGCCAGTATTAATCGGTTAGTCCCCCTATGCTCTAGTCCCGCTATGCTTAACTCGAAAAATACCTACTAAAAAGTTTCGCTATGCACGAAATTCTTCGATTCATCGTAAACAATGGAAGGTACAGATGGAAAGAAAATTGTTTGAATTCAAATTTAAAAAATTATAGCGCTATTCGTCTAAGAGTAAGCGTCTGTAAGTTCAAATTAATGAAGGAATGAAATGCAGCGATCCCAGCATGGTTTAACCAAGCTCTAAGAATCGAATGAACCTCAAAATTTGCACTAGCTCCTGCAGCCTCATGTTGCATGGGGCTACAGAGGCCATTGCATATCAAGGATTAGACCGGGTGGCACGGATATAGAATGTACCCTCTTAGGATATGAAAGGATTTGCGAGCCATACCGGATATATTATGCAATATCCAGAGGATATCAAATTGTATAATCATTATTGGGGTGCGTTAACACTGGTGGCTTACCGGGGCTCGTGGCTAAATAGTAACAGAAGCACACGTCGATCAAAGATTAAGTTACGCTTACCGCAGACGGTTTATGAATGGGTGACCCATTAAACATCGTGACCCCTCCGTCCCTCGGAGAGCACGTTAAGCCGTTGGTCTCAGCTGTCATAGATCTTTGACAGTCATTACGTGTAGTCAGAAGCCCAAAAGTCTGACAACCAACCCTTGGTAAGACTGTTATCCAGTACCTGGGCTGTGGAGGTCAGATAGGCAGTCGCTCCATGTAAAATGGTAAATGGTATTCAGTTGCATCCGGTTAGACTGGAAGCCGACTCCTACATAGTTGGGAATAGGCTAGGCAGATTGATTGATACTTAAAGGTACGCTAGGTATACCTGTGCAGTCTGCAGTCGGTGACCTTCTACAATCTAGGTGACTGGATTTAAAACACGGCACGAGCTATTCTTATTTATTTGATAGCTTCTGCCCGTGGCTTCGCACGTGCGGACCCATTTTTTTAATCTAAAATTGAATTAGCATAAATTACTCCTTATCCTAGCCAGTGAAAGTCCCGTCACAATCGGTCTAACTGTTTTGGACATTAGGCGGAACAAACAGACAGACAAATTTTTTGTTATTTACTAAAAGTTATTTTGACATTACAAACAGACACTTCAATTTATGTATATTATGTAGAGATAGAGTAAAGATATATTGCAAAATGTCCACACAGTTACAGGCTATGACTTGGCTAAACTTATGAGTACATAACCTTGTTAAGGCGCAGCAAGTAGTAACATATAACATAATGCTAGGTTATGCTTAACATAAAATATTGCATACCATCATACACACAAACACATACACACCGTATACATATTTCATAGTTCGAGACGATACGACAGAAGACGATCCCCTATCACCCCTATAATACGATGGTAAATCTCAGATAAAAATATCTGGTGCCGTATTATGAAGTAAGGTTAATGCCACCATTTTTCCAGTGTGAGAGAGACGGAGCTAGACAAGCCCGCTAGCACCATCCCGTTTTCGCAGTGGAATCATGATGGAATTAATACTGCATAGTAGTCAGGTCAGGCCAAGCAACCCTAATCTAGTTTACCAAATAGATTATCTGTAGGTAAGATGATCAAAATCAAGGTTTTCTATGAATTATTTATTGAACAGATAATTTTAATTAATCTACGCCTGTCAATTAACATTTTTGATTTACTAATGATGATATTTATTTTATTTTGTACCTAATCATTCGTATCTATTGCAATATTTTCGCAGTCTAAAGGTCAGTCCACACACCTATCCTACACATTACACAATACTTTATCATAACGAAAAATTAAAATGAATACTTATCTGCAATCTGCTGGCATATCGGTTTACGATTTTCGGCGCCGTTTAAATCGATTACTGATTTTGGGACTAGATTTACAGAAATTCTTTTGTTACTACTCACTCCATATGTCGTTTTGCAGAATGCTTAAACTAAATATAACACTAAAGTGAATTGGTTTACCTTGACCACAGATATTATAATACTCCTTGACAACTAATATTACAAATATTCAAACGATGAGTTATTGTTTCATTAGGATGAGACTCGTAAGAATTAAATAACGCTCAAGGTTGCAGCTGTGTAATATGAAACTATCTGCTGAGAAATAAATCAGGCAGGGTACCTAATTTAAGTGCTACAGCTACTTTTACATTTACGAGTATATTACATAAACATCGACTTATCCATACTTAATATTATAAATTCGAAAGTAACTCTGTCTGTCTCTCTGTATGTTACCTTTTCACACCTAAACCACTGAACGGATTTTGACATAGTTTGGCAAGGAGATAGATGGCACCCTGGGGAAGGACCTATTCATAATAAAAGCTGAACTGACCAAATAACAAAACAAGTCCACCGAGGTCAGTAAACAGTCCTCATGGATGGACGTGGCGTGTAGCTGTAGTAGAGTTTTCTAGTTTCCACTAGCCGTGAGCCACTTTTTGATTATTCTCGTGGTTGCACTCTAGCACGTGGAGGTGGGTGCAATGAATGTATGACATAAGTCTAGAAGTTCCTTACGATGATTGATTAGTATCATCGAGGAATCGGCAAAACTTTTTGCATGAAAATTTTTGTGCATAAATTGAGTTGACTTGTTCTATTAATAGCTATTCTTAATGACGTCATTGCTAATTTCGTTATCAAGTTTAACCCGATACATAATCAGCCTATAATGTTCCCACTGGACACTGGGACACAGGCCTCCTCTCGGTGAGATATAGTGGGCCGTAATCCACCACGCGGGCCCAAGGAATCCCGATACGCGGTATCAGAATTCTGGCATTTGAATTCTGACAATAAGCAAAATGATGGGATTCCATACCCATTACATTAAAGAAAGAAAGAAAATTATTTTATTTGGGACACGACCAGGAAATATAACAATACAAACAAACATTAAATCTAACAAAATCAGTAAAACAAGTAATAGAATAAAATAAAACAACGTGAAACAGGAAAAGAAAACCTGTGCGAGGCCAAAAAGGCTCCTATCTCAGCATAATGCTACGATATTTGAGAAAAAGTAAACAAATATCACAGTGTATTCTGATAGGGCCCACTGTGATGCCACGGCCACACCAAAGCGACTATTATCGTCGAAAAAAGAATTTTTCATGAAGAAAAGAAGCTTGAAAAGTCATTCATGATAACGTTCAAAAATGATAAATGGCGTTTGTTGTCACTATGCAAAAATGTCCATTTCAATATTTCTTGCATTCAAACCACAAAACAAATGAAAAATACAAAGTGACCACTCCTGCACCTGTTACAATAATATCTGGAAGAGCCTCTGTAACAGGCACCTATTGTCTTATAAACATGCACATACATCTGCCGTCATGCATTGTCGCCAGAGCGCAGTACTTCAAATCGTTAACGCCTCTATTAAGGAGACGCATGGTAACACATCCATCAATTGAAGTTTACTTCCGCGGTACAATAACCAGTTGACACAATATCTTTTTACAATTTATCGTTGTAATAATGAACAGAAGGACCAGTCGGGACAATGTTGGATGGTATGGTAACAAGATGGGTATTTGTGGCACCACCAAAGTCAAAGTCAAAGAATTTATTTTAAATAGGCACATAAAAGGCACTTTTGAACGTCAAAAACCAACCATCACAGTCGTCAGTCACGTGAAGTATACAGTTTGAATGCCCGTTATTACGTAAATTGCCACAGAGCACGCAGTCGCCTCAGCAGTCACTGCTGCAGGCGGCAATGTCAAAACTTTCCATAAAAACCGAACGTTGTGTTTGTTTGAAGACAAATTAAAAATCCGGAGTCACACGTGTTAGGGCATAAATCGAACAGATTACGTGTGACTCCGGAATTTTAATTTGTCTGTCTGTGGTGTCTTGTTTATACCTTTTTAGTCGTACCTAGTTGGGTTTTAGTTTTTACTACTTTAATTTTTTTTTAGTTCTTTTGGGATATATATATTTGAAATGTGCTCATTAAGCCCTTTTAGTTGATACCCAACATGGTACGATTAAACATTTTTTTTTAGTTCCTGACTTTATTTCCTCTAGAGGGCGCCATTTTTATGTGATGCCACATGGCCTATAACCAGCGGACGGTCCAACGATACCTCATTTGTCAAATTGTGACGAGAAGTTTAGAAGATATGAGGGGACATCTGTCCCCTCATAACACATACATACATGCATAGCGGTCAAAATCATAACCCTACTTTTTTCTTAAAAACTGAAGTGTATTCCTTAGATTTTTAAACTAGGCAAAACTATTAATTTGACGATTGACAAGTGGAACTTCTGAACTAACCTATCGTATCTACATAGTGTCACTCTCAAAACATCCAGTGGTTTCAAACTTAAGACATGCAGATACCCAGAGAAAAACAAATCGGCTGTATTTGTTGAACGTGCAAACTCCCACTGCAGGTTATTTATATGCAAATCAGTCGGGAACAAAGTGACATACGGACAGACAGATGTTACCTGTCAGAGTATTAACATTACATAAGGAGGGGTGAAGGACCTCAGGCCAGGTCAGGTGGAGTGTCAATAGTATCGAGGTATTGTAACGAGGGAGTGAGCAGAACGGAAGGTGATTCAAACAAATTATTTTTTTCATTAATTTCATACCTACTTATGTTGCCCCTGACTTTGATTCAAGGAATTTCTAGGGATAATAATGGAAAAAATCATGCGTATAGCATAAGCATAGCATAATCAGCCTATAATGTTCCCACTGCTGGGACACATCTACCTATAGGCTTTCTCTCTTCGAGAGGGAGTGAGCTGTAGTCTACCACGTGGGCCCAGTGCAGGTTGGTAGATATCACATGTGTTCGAATTTTGGTTCTAGAACATGCCGGTTTCCTCACGATGTTTTACTTCACAGTTTTGAGAGCAGTGGTGGTGATGAAATTATTTACAAAAGTAAAGTGCCTGTCTGGGTTCATACCCATGACCTAAAAACTCGTAGGTAAGTCAGGGCCTTAGCCACTGGGCTGCCACTGCTCTTCATGCAAATAACTTTTATAATTGGATGATGATACATGCCAAATATTTATTTTTGAGTTCTAGACAAATGTAGGAACAAGCATCTTCGCAAGGTGGCTGGTAGTAGTTGTATTCGAGTTGCAGACGATCGAGTTAAATGGCGTGCGATTGGAGAGAGTCCAGCAGTGAACTTCTATTATGATGGCATAAGGCCACAAACCACGATCAAATGAAGCTCTCAACTCCGGTCTGGTTTCACTCTAACCCAATCTCCTATTATAAAGTGTATGTATTTTTCTTTTCTTTTCTTCTCGTCTGTCTTTAGTGTGTACATAAACTGATATATAGATAAAGGATTAGGATGACGCTTTGAATTCAGACAACTATTCTAGTTCGTCGCGGAATCGTATGACTAACGTCCTGTGTACTTGCGATGTTGTCGCTCTCTTTTAGGACCTAAAACGAAAGCTTAAGGCACCAAGTAGAGTACCAGATAAAACATAATTACGTCATAACACCCAACATGATAATCAACACTTCCTCATCACTATAACTCTTAAAACATAATGGTACAGTCAGTAACAGAGGTGAAAGCCTTGGCAATAACTCATAAGTCATAGAAACGTATGCCTACAACGACCTACTCTACGAGGTCTTGATTTATGTCTTCATGAGTTAATAATGCATATTTGCGATATTGCACGTGAGCGCAGATTATAGATTTGAATTTTATAGGTTCGAGGGAGAAATAATAAGTCAGACCTAGTCTGGGTGTAGCTAGAGAAACTGCTATATTTACCTAAAGCGGGTGCTTTAGGTAAATATAGCAGTTTCTCTGCCCAGCCTGTTCCACATTTTCATAGTTCACAAACTAATAAATCTTCTTCATCATCATGACATCACAGCTGTAATCCCTGATGGGTTAGGCAGAGGTGTACGTACTATAATACACCCACATTTCGCATTAGTTATGTTTAAATCCCATGTAATAGAGGCGAGCATAATGCCATAAACCTGGCATAAAATCTAGACTCCGAGCTACTGAGAAATTCCTGTTGGAATAACCAAATAACAGTTTCACCGACCTGGGAATCAAATCGCTTAGCAGCAACGACCTGCGACCACTAGACCAACGAGGAAGAACCGGGTTTGCAGAGTATGATGTCCGATGAGAAATCTGGACTGAAATCATCAAGACGGAGTGGCCCAGCATGATTGAGCCTTGGCCATTAACCTCCAACTGTTACTAACGAGACACAATAGAATTGTAATTGTTATCACCTTCTAAAGGCCAATCGACAGTTGAGCGAGAGTTTGTTTTTATTGGACTCCATAACCTTATAATGTGTGGAAAATCTTACTTCGATTACAAGACTTGACAAACGTGTGTCACATGCAGTCTCCAAAGCGCAGTATGTATTTTTTTGCTTACTTTATCAACAAATAGCAAAACAAAGCCCCATATGATGAAAGAACAAGCAGTGACAACCTCACAAACAAAACACGATCGCCATAGCATTAGATGACTACCTACCTAACTGAGACAAATCAATGTTAAAGATGCATAAAGACTAGTTTACACATCGTGAGCAAACACATCTACTTAACAATTTACTCTACAACAATAATCATAATTTCCGTAAGTTTTGTTGTCACAAATACGTAGGACAGGCGTGAGAGGGACGTGACAAAGTGACAAAGGTGTCGTGACACTGTGCGACACTAAGTGTCAATGTCAATACACACATTGTATGAACATTAGCGTGGGAATCCTTACGACAGTTAGCTTTGTTTGACTTGTTTTTACTACTGAATATTGACGCTGAAAGGATGGGTCAATACAGCGAATATATACTTATGCCTATTGAAAGTGGGTGCGTCATAAATTCATAATACAATATTGTTCCACTAAAGGCGCCTCGTAACCTGTTGCTAGATACAACCTGTATTGTAATTTGATTCAGCCTATTATCAGTCTTATAGTATATGAACAAACATACACAAGACAACACAAGACAAGTTTTTATGATGACATGGTGTAGGTCCAGATCGCCCCGATACCATCAAGTTTAACCTTCGCACACACGTGTCAGAGGCTCAATAAAGAGCAAGCGCTACTTGTCACTCGTCTGCTAAGAGGACCGCCCCGGAACTTTCTTGGAACGGCCTAAAAACTATGGTGAAATGTTTGTGGGATCGATGAAGTGGGTCAAGATGTTATGTAGTCACGTTATTGATTAAATAACGATATTCATCACAATACATCATGATCATCATTGGCGGCCTTGTACCACCCACTGCTGAATACACCTCCACCCTTTTGTGCCATGCTTTCCTGGCCTGTGCGAGTATCAACCAGGGTCTTCCCTACGATCTGTTTCGATCACATTAATTGCTATTAAAAATGTTATCATTACTATTAGTTTTTAAATATTCATCGCTATCCTCCTTTGACGTTCTTATAAATATTCGCCAGGAAATATTGTTATTGAAAATCTAAAAGGTGGTCGTAGTTATCAGAACGAACGTATTCTTGCCGCGAACAATATTGACGAAAATTGTACTCATCTTAAACTGATTGCCATTAAAAAGCTAAACGGTTACATAGAGCTTCGGAATTATATCCTAACTACTTCGTCATTTATTATCTGACTTGAAAACCAGAACCTGCTTAGACGGCAACTGTATTCAAGAAGCGGTGTCACTTTTGTCAACTGATTACTAAAGAATTTGAACGTATATATTATACTACCTACTTGATGTAGTAATGTTATGTCTACGAACATGAGATGTCACGAAAAACTTCTCGGAAGCCGTCCTTTGGTCGCTTGCAACCTTGATTTGTGCTGATACCCGTGGTATGTACGGGGATTTACTTTTAATTGAATTGGGGCTTGTTGTAAGTTTACATTATGATTGTGTATATATGATCTACAATGTATGTAAGGTATTATTTTTACCCGATAACACTTTGACAGAATGTCATTAAAATCAAGATTAGTGTTGATCGGAAAAAAGGCTTGATTCAGGAACAATAGAGAATGGACCGGAGTACAGAATGCTGCAGAGCTGTTCCACCTCGCAAAAGATAAGACAAAATGTTCAATATTTATGGCAGTACTTAATTAAAAAAACATCAGAAAATAAGTTAAGTTCTTTACAGACGCATTACCTATACTACAAAATATTCTGCAAGGTAATCGTATTAACATACAGGATATGGCATAAATTATGGATAACTCTGAAACTGTCGATTGGCCAGATTATCATTTATCATTTACCCCACTTATATTTTATTTTATTTATATCGCCATAATTATGCCTATTGTATTTTCTTCATTTTTTTTTCGTGAATTTTTACAATGTTTTAATAGTTATTCTGCTATTCTGGGCGGAGACAGATCCAACAAATCAAAGATCATCAACATCGGTCCAGCAGTTTAAGTGCTTGAACAAACCCGACTTTGTTTTATTTATAAGGTATCAAAAATATCAATAATTTGGTCATTCATGGGCATATGGCGATATAACTGGGGTAAATGTTATATTATGATAATCTGGCCAATCTACAGTTTCGGGGTTATCCATTATTTACGCCACACCCTGTATATGTACCATTATTCGCCGCACGATGCCGCATTTCGTGCTAGCATAAGTGTTTTACTACTAATTGTGATTTTGCTAATCCTTCCGGTTGCAGTAAAGCTGGACATTCACAAGCCAAGTCCTCCTACTAAGTGCCTTTGTAACGTCAAAACAGTGGGCAATAAAGTTGTGTTTCAATATTATTTTACTTTTGCTACATAGTGTTATTTTCCAAGTTAAGGAATTAAGCTTGATTGGCTCTGAGAAATGAATATTTCTGAGTTCCAAGATTCTGTTTTTTGATGGCCACGCAAAGATAGCGTGTTTGTTTTATTATAAGAATACTATAAGAAAAACATAAACTGGAATTCATAAACGAATTAGAAAACATCGTAATGATTATTATAATCTCCAAACTAGTCTTATTATGAGGGGCTTGAGGATTATTATTATCAGCCGAACGGGTCGATCGATCAGGTTAAGCAACGCTTGCCGCGGTTGGACCGTGGATGGGTGACCATCTTTACATATTAAGACCCCTCCGTGCCTCGAGGCACGAAGCACGTAAAGGAGTTGGTCCTGGCTGACGTTTGTAGATCTTTGATAGTTGTTACGGGTCGTCAGAAGGACGAAAGTCTGACAACCAGTCTTCCAAGGGGTATCGTGTTACCCAGTCACTGGGTTTCGAGGTCTGATAGGCAGTCGCTCAATGTAAAATACTGGTATTCAGCTGCATCCGGTTAGACTGAAAACCGACCCCAACATAGTTGGGAAAAGGCTAGGCAGATGATGACGAAACTAGTCTTATCCCAAGATATTCCGTTGCAGTTGGTTCCCAATTTAAAAATGCAGTTGGATCTCATAAAGTCATAAAGTTACCCAACACAGTTTTGTCTTCATCTGGTATTTGGAACTTTATTTCACCAGACTAGACCAACAATCCAAATTTTGAACTTCTAGCAACTTGTGGAGTATCTAACTTGGGCCGGTGACAGTTAATCTTGGCCTCTCAGACATAGACGGGTCTCGATGGGTACAGAATGGCCAACCATTAACCAAGCGTTGATAGGTCCCCACGCTTTTAGCCACGAGGCTTTCTTAAGGGCCGGTTTTTTGATCCCTAGTAATAGTCAAGCTAACCAATTGTTAAACTGACCATAGTTAGGACTCTAACCAATAGTTATCTCAAGTTTACGTTTTTTGATCCCCATTTGAACAATGGTTAGAATTGACTATTGTTAACTATGTTGCCATTGCAATCGGCACTAAATTACCGATTGAAGAGTTGGGAGTAATTATTTTGCTATGGTAATACTTGTGCATTTTGACGTCTATCGCGCATGTCTAATGTCAAAGTCGTCAAATGTTACTTTGTTGATTGTTGTGTTGTGATTTCGTGCTATTTGTTATTATATCTTGCTTTTACATTCATATTATACAGTATGTTATCTAACGGAGGGCGTTCCCGTTATCCTGCAATAGTATAGCGTCTATACATGCTAAAAAAATATTATTAGTATAATAAAAAAAGTTTTTTTTATTCTTTTATGTAATATAGTAAAATATTTACAAAACAAATTAAATTGATACGGAAAAATAAAAAACTGTACACGCACACCTGTCGTACTTGTCTTTTTACTTTTCACTTAATATTTTTTATTTATTTTTATTAAATAATATTATATTTTTTTATATTTACACTTACACGTCTTGTGTGTTTCTATGTTTTAATTAAGTATGTTGCTAGTGAAAAATATATTAATTTGCACTACTACGTGTTTCGTACCGCCAATTTTAATGAACAAGAGACGACAAAGCTCTCGTACTTTCTCAGAAATTATCCCATTATAACGACCAAAAAAACTGATCATGCAAGTAACCAACAAAAAGATGCAGCTTGGCGGGCTCTTTCTGAAAAATTTAACTCTGACGCAGTAAGATATCGAAGTGTAAAACAATTACAGCAGAAATTCAATAACATGAAGAAAACTCAAACACACATTTATAAAAAAACACATAACAGCCGATTGCGACCAAGAGTTAACTATCCGCCATCTTGCTAAACCCTAGATGGAGCTGTGGTTAAATATTTTGACCAATGGTTACATATTTAACCACTTGTCGTGTTAACTAGGGATCAAAAAACAGAATTTTCAGAAATTTAACCATTTGTTGCAATTTTTAACCATTGGTCGACTTAACTAGCGATCAAAAAACCGGCCCTAAGAAGGATAACTAACATAATACTAAATTGTTAACAATAATTGTCCTACAACTGCCTGTAAGTAGGTTAATAATTATCTGGACATAAAATTACCGGTCGTGATGTTATTATTCAGTTAACCCAACGATAAGGACAGTGCTGTGATTAATACTGCCAATTATAAAGGTTTGTTTCGCAATAATTTTAACAAAGTAACAGATGGAGATGGAATCATTAACTGTAATGGCGTCGGGGATAAAGCCAATGATTTAACAAGATGTATTTGTTATGGTCATTATTGAGATATTGACTACTGTCTTAGAAATATTCAACGATGCATTTATGTGGCTTCGTAAAAAAACATTGAAAAACTAATCAATTTGTTTGTCAGTCGTACCACTAACATATACAGGGTGTCTAGCTAATAACTGAATAAAGCAATAGTTTTATAAGAATCTGCCAACATTGACGATAAAAAAAAAATATATATTGCCTGTTTTACCCATTTTTAATAAAAATTACACTAAAGTTAAGAAAGTGGTGAAACTAGAAGAAAGCAAAAAAAAAATGTTTTTTTAATATCCAGGGCAAGGGCCAAATAAATTAGGGCTGAGTAAGTAGCAGATGACCCCACCTATCCACCATTTTCATATGTTCAACGTTCTGACAAACACCCTGTAAAGTAGATATAGGATTTGGGTATAAGTCTAACAAAATCATCATTTTGAACTGCCAGGCTTAAATATTCCCCAATTAACCTTAACAGATCGTTATGAGATATTTATGTTGTGGTTTAGGTAATATATATACATACATATAATGATAGGTTATGTGGATAATGAGATTGATTTTCCTAAGGATGCTGTAAGGTTTAAAAGATTCCTACTCGGCTTATTGCTGTGAACAGAATTAGTCAAACAGCAACAGAGACAACTCACAAGCAAATTAGCATTCGAAATAAGACATCAGTTCTAGATTTCCTCCTTACAACACCCACGAAGAGACCCGTCGGGTTATTCATTGCTTGCTACTTTGAAATTAAATACTCGAAGCAAAACTTGTAGTTGTATTAGAAGCTTACCTCACAATATCTTACTTTCCCCAAGTCTTGTACTTGTCACCGCGGAAGGCAGAATAAAGGTTATCGATTGTCCGATAACAGACAACGTTACGAAATATCGATACTTAAACGATATCGATAATTTAATCTGGATAATAGTGTTGTGAAATGTCACCGCACTATCTTTGAAGGAAGTTTGGACGGTTTAGAGTTACGAATTAGTTAAAATTTGTGTACGGTAAGAGGTTAATGATAAAAACGATATGATAGCTAGTTGTTAACTTGTAAAATGTAAATATGTGATACGATACGGGAACCCGGAAAACATTTGAGACTGAGACGATGTTGAAATGTTTAAATAAATTGAACTAGAAGCTGTTGGGAATCAAGAAGTAGTTGAAATGAAAAAGAGGTACTGCGTTAATGTGATTACTTTGATGTGAACATAAACCAATCGGCTGTAATTTTTAAAATTTACATGGGAATAATTTCACAGGCATATTTTATGTGAAGAGCCAAACTCCCAAACAACAATATTGTCGTCCTATAGATAGTAGGCCCAATTAAATTCTAACTCAGACAAAATAGAAGAAAGTGTAAAAAGCAAAGGAGCATTAATCGGAAACAACAATAAATCCCAGTATAGTCAAGTTGACGAATGACGGTATTATAATAAAGAAAATTACTATGAATGCTTTTTAAAAGATAAAGGTCCTATCTCATGCGTCCTGTAAATTATAATGGTGGGAAATAGGCCAATGTGGTGCTCGCTGAACATGACCTTATTGAAATCAATAGCACACACACTACGCGAATGAGAATAATATTTGCACATTTTAATGTTAATGAACTCTGCATCTGAAAGATATAGTTGATCTATATTTCTTTATGTGCTACGGCTATCTTAAAATACGTATATAATCAGTAAAATATAAAATCTACTCAGGCTATCGCAGACCACTGATGGTCATTGACATATCTCAAGTCCACCAACTGTCTTTTTTAAAGCTCTGTATTCTTTTTCGCATTTAAATTCTCACAGCTTCTTGATAATGATGAAAACCAACTTATCGGTTACTCTACGGTTGGATGTAGATACAGAGCAAACATAGTTCTCATTACTTGCCAATAACCTAAGATTTTCTGAATAAACATGGCCTCTTGAAAGGTCAACGACGAATGATGAGTGATTGAACAATAACGTTTCCCATAACAGAGATGTATGGGATTTATATTGGGCAAGCATTTATCACTTGTACGACAGTGTATCCAATGCGTGTATACAAACACTTAATGAGGCGAAAACTCAAAGAAAACAAGCTACGAACACCCACGCAAATTCCTCGGATAATCGGAGAAAGACCAATTTAAATTGACCCACTTGACATTTAAACTTCAACTCTAATTTCAACAACATAAAATTCAGGAAAGTAAGTTGGGGAGGTTCAGTTATGCTGGTTAATAACTTAGTTCCATGTAGTGAAGTTATCAGTTTGATGAATAAAAAAGTTGATACAATTCATGACTTAGATAGTTGTATTGAGTAACAAATGTAAAATGAAGAAATGGTAGGAAACTTGAAAAAAACGAACAATGGATGCACTAGTAATTTTATTTATGGATGAGTAATACCTAATCTAATGCAAATGTCTTGCATATAATCGTAAAAAACAAATCAAGTACAACTTGAAATACAAAATCCTAAGCGGTGAAATAAGGCCATATATGTACGAATGTAACATACATAAATTACTCTAGGAATGTCAAACAAAGTAGCATTTTGTTCTTGAACTTTTAAGAATTTATTTCTGATCTCAACTGCGATTACATGTACATGCGAATAAATATCAGAGCCACACATTTAGCCTCGCATGATAGCAGTTAAGATAATTGTACATTTAATATCAATAATTCTGACAAAAGCTATGTCGAAATACCGAGAAGCCTAAATTAAATCTAAGGACATAGGCCTGTTAAAGACAAAACATTAACTCATTAATTTCTCAGAAGAGGAAATCCAATTCAAATTGACAAACCAAATAAATTATGAACCAATTAAAATTAAATGGGAGCCAATAAAGATGATAATTTGCTATCTACATTTAAATCGTACCTTATAACTTGAAAAGACACACCATTAGTAATTAATAGCAAAGAATTCTATGTTATTTTTGTTGCTACTTCTACCTCTTACGTATTTCTCCGACCCATTCAAGGGCTGTCAAGTATTGCCACCGACTCAAGGACTCTTGGAGGCGCCAACGGGCAAACCTTGAGAATTTTTACCATAGCACACTTTACGACCTATTCAAACTACATGAACTCTTACTGTTTTATCATAAGCGCTATTATCGAACGCTTCCTAATTACAGACAAGATCCTATGTATGCAAATCTTCAAGAAAAGCTTTCGATTTCATAGCTATGTTGTTGTATCCAGTTAATTGCTTGGAAACTAGTAATCTTGCTTCATAACTTATGTAGGTATGGAAAATCAGTTATAGAACTAGTTACGTCGATTGTGGATGGGAGACGGGGAATCTTACCTATTTCATTATAATATCCATGGTTATAAGTAGTAAATTGATATTTCAAGCTGTAATTGAATTCTTGAGCAGTTTTATTACCTTAACGCTTATTGGTGAGTTCTCGTTAATTAAATCGTATTAAAAGTGAAATCTATTTGTGTCTTATTTTCCCAGCACAGATGAGATAGAAGTGCGCGTTAAACAAAATATTGCTTGCCCAAGTTTTTAATTACTGTTTGGACTTATCAGTTACTCAAACGGCCAAAAAGGCTTACAAAGACAATGCCTCAGTTGCAAGAACGACCACCGGCCATTATTTCAGAACGACCTCTCACACTAAAAATAATTACATTTTAAACGGAGACATTTAAAGTACACGCAACGCGGTCTTCTTTGATACAGCTCACTTTTTAACACAAAGCGATCACTCAATTGCTGTCAACAAAAGATAAGACACCATTTAATTTTTACTTACAACATTTAGAGGGATGCTAAAGAATTGTCGACTGTATGCCTTTGATGTTAAACGTGACGTCTTCTTTGGTCGCTGTCTGAAGAAGTTAATGTGAGGATGACAGATCGAGGGCGTGAAGACAGTGCCTCAAGTGGCAAATATTGTGATCCTTTGTACGAAGCACAGAAAAACACTTAAGTCGAGATAAAAACAAGGAGGAACTGTATAAATGTTAAAGTGGTCAGTTACAAATGGATGATTCAAACATTTTCAGAAGAATTTTGTTTTTTATTTGACGAAAAAATAACCATTGCATTACTTCGTTTTTTATGCAGCACATGGGATGGAATTATTAGCTACTGGATGTCAATTCCACTTTAAACTTATCAGTTTTATTAATAGCTTAAAAAACATTCACGACTTAAACAGCAGAACAACTTAAACTATGAGTAATAACCTCCCACGAACACCCTTTAAATAAATACTAAATTATGACAAAGGTATTGAATGATTAATATTGACAGGACATTGAATTGACATCTTAATAACTCGGGTAACAGCTTTAATTTGAATAAAAGGAATTTTGGAAACCATTGACAGCTAAATAGCTTAGCTGATAAACGTGCGGCACGTGTGCTTATCAGGATCTAAGTAAAGAATTTAACACCTGATATTTGCATAGACTACAGATATTGGTGTGATAAGTAGCCGGATGCAAAATTAAATAGTGTACTAGCTTTTACTCGCGGCTTCGCCCACGTGGACATCGGAAATTATGCCAGGGAACGTACTACCGTACTACAAAGTATCTTATGTCCAAACCCAAGTCATGGTCTATCCGTGTGCCAAATTTGATCCTAATACGTTCTGCTATTAAGGTGTAAAAAGGTAACAGACAGACAGAGTTACTTTCGAATTTATATTAGTTTGGATGGATATTTGGATATCATAGTTTAGAAACTGTCAAGCAAATTGCACCCAAATTAACAGAACAAATGAAGATCACAAAAAAAAGAACATTCACCTACATTTCTTCGAACATGTTCTTGACAAAAAATATCGTTCGTAACTGTGTCACGTGCATCCCTTTGGTGTCATGTTACTGTCATGTATTGTTTGAACTCCGTGTCTCAGGGATACACCAATTGGCAAGTTTTTTTTCCACGTACAAGATCATTCACGCTTACAAGGACCACTTTGAGATGTGATACGAATGTACAATGTTCGAGAACTTTTTTCTCTCTCTCTTTGTTCAGTGGCGCCAGAGGTTTTTGAAAGTCGCTGTTTTATTTTGGGTGGTGAATAGAAGGGTGTGTGTGATTCATCTGTTCACTATTGTTTTAAATGTTATTTGGTGATTTTTTGGGCTTGGAGTAAATATATTATATGGCGCCACCATAAAAGTGTGAAGAGGCAAAAAAGTCTTTAGATAATATTTTATGGCGCAAATGACTTGTACAATTTACCAATCATTGTCTAGCGAAGACATTGTTTATACTACACAAGAAAACCAAAGTTTTGGTAAACCAATCCAACTAAAGGAAAAATATTTTTTCTAATACTGATCACATTAACACGTCCTAACTTTATAATTACACAATCTTACAACAAAATAAATTCTTAGATAATAATAATATATTACCAAAACAGCGGCCTCTTTGTAATCCATTGAAACAATTTCAATTGAAATTGAAACCAAAACAGAACAATTAGAAACAGAAATTGATAGTGACAAATCTAGTGCACTAAGTGACAAAACAAATGTAAATCATGTTGGACTTAACAATATTCATATAGATAAAGTTAATTACGCCACTTTAGAATAGAAACCTTTGGACAAATTAGGCAACGCAGCAAGGGTTTTCAATACAAATGAGGTTAAATGTCGGCCCCTTTTAAGCAAACGTTTCGAAGGAGTATTGGGTTACTTTCTAGCTCCGACATTACAAGTAATGAGGGCTAAAATGGGTGGATTTCGATTACCATATTGATGCATAGGTAATTTGAATTTCTCGTTTTGATATCTTTATATGATAAGGCTATCTTATGATTGCTTGTTAGGCTTTTAGTATGAGTTCATTAGACAACATTAATATTAGAAGAAAGCGTTTGATGTTACTTTGAATTATTTCTTTGGGTAATTAGATTTTCTTTTCTAATGTTTTAAAAGTATGTATATTAAATAATGTTTGTATTTCAACGCTTTGTTCCATAACCCAAAAACTTCTAATAACATAACTTACATTTTGGACACTGAGAATTTTAATTAGGAACTTGTTCAAGAAGTCACGTCCATCATAAGACTTTCGCACATAAATTGGAGTAATGTTCATTCAAATCAAATTCTGCCGCTATTGGAACAAAGTGTCGTATTCAAAAACCGCACCTTTCTCAGAAAACCCGAATGTTTTGGGTCTTATATCGATTTCTTAGAAACAAGGGGCTACGGGCACAACAATGGGAACGTAAAGTGAATTGCGACCAACTAGCTAGTGCTGCGGTGGTGGTTTACTGATGGTAAAACTGCTAAAACACTATTGTTTTCATATTGAAAAGTTTGAAAAGGATGGACTGATTGATTGAAAGAAAGTTGTAATTGTGAATATATTTCTGTGATATTTTTTTTTACAGACATCATTTTCCACCATACCATTTTGGTTCACACCGTAACAAACAAGTCAAAAAGCCACGAATTTAGCCTAAACGACACAAAACTTTACGATGATTTCGAAACTCATCGTCGTGTCACGAGATATTAATCCATATAAATGGTAACGCACTACCCAAAGCCGGCGGCTAATTGAAAATTTATTCGATTTATAAACCCATTCGGTTGGTTTTGATATTTGATTTATAAACCTAATCGATTGGACCTCACGAGTCGTATCGATTAGTACTGTTATGGTAACACTCATTTGTTCCTCTGTCACTTTATGTGCATAGAGAAATTTTATGACTTGTTTGTGCCACTTTTTATTCTTCGTAGCATGCTCTCCGTAATAGCCGTTGGCGCGTTTGACACTTAATAGTCAGCTGATAGTTGTATTGCAAATTGAGTAATGATTTTCGAATACATCATCATCATCATCTGCCTAGCCTTTTCCCAACTATGTTAGGGTCGGCTTCCAGTCTAACTGGATGCAGCTGAATACCAGTATTTTACATGGAGCGACTGCCTATCTGACCTCCACAACCCAGTTACTGGGGAATACGATACCCCTTGGTAAGACTGGTTGTCAGACTTTCGAGCTTCTGACGACCCGTAACGACTGTCAAAGATCCACAAATGACAGCCGGGACCAACGGCTTAACGTGCTTTCCGAGGCACGGAGGAGTCTCGGTATGTAAAGATCACCCATCCACGGACCAACCCCGGTAAGCGTAGCTTAACCTGACAGATCGAGCCGAGTGGCTGTTATTACTTAGCCACGAGCTCCTCACGATTTTCGAACACATCAGTGAGTAAAATACTGTGAGAGAATTGTGTTTCATTCATCAAAGAGTCGAGTTGTGATTACTTTCAGTAAATCACCTCTTTGTTAAAAAGTGCATCTGAAAGTTACATGTAATATCGTTCATATTATGATTTGAATCTAGGTAATACAATTCCACTTAATACGTCTTAGCAATTCTTACGTGGTATGTTATCTATATCTATACATATAATAAAATCGTAAACGGTCCGTGTCTGTACATTAAAGATTTTTGCAAAAAAAGTACTGGAAGCCGCGAGAAATTAGTAATAGAAAGTAAAAAAATATTTTTTGAAATTTTTGTCTGTTTGTTTGTTCGTTTGTGAGCGCATCACGTAAAAGCCACTCATTGGATTCCAAATTGAATTACTGAACAAAAAGAAGCTTTATTGTGAGTAACATTTAATCTTTATTTCATCAAAATCGACCTGCAGAATCAAAAGATATGTGGATTTAACGCTTATGATTTTTTATTTATCGGGGTATTACGTGCAGCGCTTGACGGTATTCTGTTCACAAGAAATTGTGCGGTTTCCGAGCTGTAACCTAACAGAAAGTACTAGGTTTGCATGAATTCACGTTTAGATTATTTTAAGCACATCACTCACTTTTTTGTTCTATTCGTATCTGCAATACTATATATCGTATATTTGTATTTGTATGAAAAATGTTTTTTGTTAATCCACCGGAAAAGTCGGAATTACACCCGGGCAACGCCGGGCACCAACAGCTAGTTTCGAATGAAAATCAATGACAGCAAACTACAATCGATAAATTATAATCGACGTATGTTTACAGACGCCTACTAGGTTAATCGGGTGTTACCATCACTGGTATATTAAATATCCAGCTACCTTCTCTTTTAAATTATTACTCCAATAATTTGTATACAAACACCGATGACAGAAACTATTCCAAGCTATTAGTACAAGGCGTTCTCTGTAGGAAGATCGATGGTGGAAGAAATGTAGCATTTAATAGAGGCACGAAAAAGGCGGGCAAGTGTATCACAAATGCATATCAAAATTTGATCAAAAGTCTATCTCGTAAAATAGTTTTACCAGCGTAAGGTTGAATGTCACTCGCACTTTATAAAACGTTAAGGTCTATTTTTGCTTGAAGAACAATATGACATACAGTTTAGTATAGTTTTAACGTACTGATAGTTTTTGACAAAAGTGTTAAAGCACTAACGACGTGACTACAACTATTTTTACGAACGTTTACTTTCTTTTGTAAACCTTAAGTAAGCTTTGATTTGAGTGAATAAAAATCCTTTTTACAGCACATTGTTAACCATTCACACCGATATCGGAGACGAAAAAAGTAGTTCTAATTCGGTCGATGGATACAAAGAACTGTAGCGTGCAAATATACGAAGGGACCCCACACGCGCCCTGCGGCACGCCTGCTCTGTTACTAAGTAAACAATTATGGAATGAAGTGAAAATAAAAAAGTTATTTATTGTTCCGGCCAGAGGTTGAAGGTAGAAGAGGAAGGGATTTTATGGCAGCCAGTGGTGAGGGATTTATTGTTTATTTGCAGTTACAGATGCACGTGTCAATTTTGAGTCAGAGGTTTTTTTGACAGCTCCTATGATCTACACAAAATCAACATTGAAATAGATAATAATAAACAATTCAAACAATTTAATTTAATTTTCAATTATATCATTTAACATTTGGATTAGTTATATTGCGTGAATCTTCACAAAGCTTTAACCTTTCTAAGACTTGAAGTAATTTTGTGGTCACTCTAAAATCTAATCGAGCAATCGTCATTTAAATTTATTCCATCATATTTTAAGTGAAATATCATTTATATCTGTTCGATAATTGTACAGATTAAGTGTTTATGACGTTCCGTAAATCTAATATCGAGGTATTACCCACTACCATATTTAGGTCAAGAGTTGTTTAGAAGTGTCATAACATAAAATTATATTGGGTCTTAAATATGTACTTATTGGTTAAATAGCTGATTAATTCAGTCGTAAACCATAAGAATGCCAAAAGTGGAAGGATGTAAGGATTAAAAGCAACCTTCGCGGTATATATGAATAGTTACGAACCACTGATAGAAAGCAAAGAATGTCTGAAACACAGTGTCATGAACACTGAGAAAACATCTCGAAGATATTGAAATGCTTCATTATATGCAGCAACTATCATCTCATATGTAAGTACGTGGTAAGTTTTTGAGGTAGAGCCAAGTGAGAGAAATGAACAAAACGATAGAGAAGCTGCTATTGAAGATAAAGCTATCACGAACCGAAAATAAAACATTAATCTGACTAAAAAATCACATGCTAGAATGAATGCATAAAAATGAATTAGCAACCTCATAAAGCCAACATCTTTATAATTTAGATAAGTACAATGAAATGTCTCAGCAACGAGCAATTGTTATGAAATATTAAAGTAGCTTAGGAAAACATAATAGTAAATTAGCCAATGAGAAACATACTAAATATCTTAGGGTTGATGAGTTTGAGAGAAATTATACAAATTGATAATGCACAAGTTTGTGGGAAATAGAGGCAAGTACTTTATACGTTTTTCTTGGACATCGGTGAAGAGAAACAACGTGAGGCAACCTGGACTTATAAAATTAATATGTCTCAAACCGCCAATCCGCCTTGAGCAAGGGTGGTGAACAATGCTCATGCCTTATCTATATAAGAATAAGCCTGTAGCCTGCTGTAGGAAAATTATAAATAATTAAAATTATAAAATATAGCAGGTATTTACAATTAATAGAAATAGAAATAGAAATTGTTTATTGTCCAGGTAATACAGTCTGCAGGTTTACAAGCTATACAATATTACCTATAAGCAAAATTTACAAGGTTACAATTATTTAGCAGGTTTGCAGGTTACAATATTACCTATAGCTAGGTTACAAAAATTGTTTAACAGTGAGCCCCAAACTAGACAGTTAGTCTGTATCTTGGGGCTCGGGGTACGACTTACAAAGTGGAATTTAAACAATAGTGTTTTTAGTACTTATATGGTATTTTGTTTGTTTAAGTGTGATGTGGGTGTGGTGAGTTGTGTATGTGAGTGTGTGTGTGCATGTGAGTGTGTGTGTGTATGTTTGCCTGTTTGTTCCCATTGTGTATTATTGATTTAGTGTTAGGTCAGAGCATTTATATTAATTGTTCCTAGTCCTCGTAACCAGAGTTTTGCAACATTTTCTTTATTATTTTTTTGCAACTAAACGAAGTAGTATTATTGATTTCACGGAGTTTGCAGTCTTTATTGTACGTATTAATGAGAGAGTAGGCTGGGGAGCGTCTAGCTAGCAAAGCGGTGTTGTCAGGTGTTGGGATTCTATAGTTCCTTTTGCTTATGATTGATGTGTAGTCGAGTCTACTTTTAATAGTTTTATGAGTTTTGGTACAGGCAGATAGAATGAAAAGCTGGCGGACTCTGAGAACGCTCGTTTCACGATAGAGTAAGTCAGTAGAGAACCGGTAGGTCTTCTTAAAAGTTACTTTAAGAAGCGCTCTCTGTACTCGTTCTACTTCAATCAGGTAGTAACATACTAGCTCGCAACCTGTGCTAGACACAAATATATAGAGACATAGACAATTGATAATTGACAATTTAAAGATTTATTTTAATTAATTACACAGTTTTAACGAAACATCAATTTAGCGTTACGGTTGTATTAGAAAGACTATTTACTTCCAATACATATAGATAGAATTATGTACAAATATCACATTATCATTTAGTCAACGTTAATTATAATAATATAATAAGGGTTACTGCAGAACATAAATTGTTTGGACCACTGGTCATTCCACAAAGTTATGGGAGTCAACTAAAGGGTTACTGTGATAATTATAACCGACATGATGCCATCCAGTTAAGTACTATTTATAAACTCGATTGCAGTGATTTTCAAATAATGCACGTGGCTGTTAAATGTTTTAAGTGATATTAGAAATGCAATGTGTGAGTATGACATCATGTTAAACGACTGCAATTTGTCTTGATCATTCAAGAAAGTACATTTCAATAGTCTAAATGTATTCCTAGAAACGGCTTGGACTGTCACTATCAGTTAACGGGACAATCATGGTAACATAAATTTTCCTAAGCAATCAGGCCATAGATTTGAATGTAAAACTAGAAATCAATTCTCTGCAGATGATATCTGCAGAGAATTGATTTCTGACACACAATGCAGTTAGGATGCGTTATTACAACAAAAGGACACAAATATGAAAGCATCAGTATTAAAACGTATACTAACACCAAAAAACCAATAGAGTGAAACTTATTCTCAGTAATGAACCACACAGTTCAACATTTGAATTTCGGAACCAAAATAATTAAGCATTACACCAACCAGAAATTGTACAATTCTTGTGTCAGCCCTGTCCCTTCACCGGTTGATTTAAAAGCTCTTACAATGAAAATATTACGCGATGTCACATAACTTAGTCGCAGGCGCGTGCCTTAAATAGCCTGCAGTAAGTAAATATGGAAGATGTTGTTTCTCACTATTTCTGATAGGAATTACTGGAAGTATTTGCTGTTGGTTCAGGATTTCGTACTATGTATTTGGTTTATTTTGCAATGTTTTATTTTGTACTGGCTGCACCCGCGTAAGACTCGATCCCGTAGGAATTCCGGAATAAAAAGTATCCTATGTCCTATTACAGATCAAGGACTACCCCTGTGCCAAGTTTTATTTAAATCTGTTCAGCCGTTTTAGCGTGAAAGCGTAACAAACAAGCAAACAAACTTACTTTCGCGATTATAATATTAGTTAGGATTCACATTTTTGTATGCACATTTATCAATGGGTTTGTGCACATTGGGTTGGTTATCAACATCTGTATAATTAGCTACAATATCTCAGTTAATTCTTTCTGTAGTAATCTTTTTTTTTTATCTTCTGCCTTTCGCTTTTCAATATTTTTGGTTTGAACAAGGTGACATTGAATGTTTTTTAAATATTATAAACATATAATATTTTTGAATTTACATAATTATTGAAGTGGACTGTTAACAGAAGCGGCTTTTAAACTTTTTGATCTCTGATCATTAAAAACATCAGGAAATTGAGAAATATAGATAAAGGGCCTAAGTGAGTCTCAAATAAAATTATGCATAATATACTTTTAATAAAGTACCTATAGAGCTACTTTTAGAGCAAGATGTTCCCAATTTGTTATCAAAGCATTATACATACTTAAAGAACCGTTCAAGTCTATAATTTAGGCTGTGTATTCCGAGGTCGAAACAGTCCATTTTCCCCGGATGTGGCACAGAAAGTTGATATTTAAAACCACATTTATTTGAGTTTTGGTTTCCTTAGGATTTTGATACCAGTTTGTCAAAGGGCACCATATTCTTTAGAAATGATAATACTGAAATTAGTGAAAAGATAATAAATTGGCACTACCACGAAAATAAGAGTCACCTAGATATTACTCTATATAGTTTTCAATGTTTTTGTTGGTATATTATCGTGTGCTAGCTGACATATATGGCAAATAATTTGACTCAATGTTTATTCGTTTTGTAATGTTAATTACTTTGCCTATTATTGTATTGAATCAAGATCTTTTAACTGAACAGCTGCGCTGCTGGGATATCTGTTGCGCCATTTCTTCTTCCCAGCTAAAGCACTAGGAAGTGGTGAAGAGCGGGCGTTTTGGGGGACTGCCTTCTGTAATGTTTACGTGCATCATGCGTGAATCTCAGCCTTATTTGAATAAATGACTTCTATTTTTTTTTTTTGATTCGTTTTTACACTCCCTTACTCCTTCCTCTTCTCGTAAATTAAACACAACAACATAAAAGAACTGAAACCGAAGTGTCAATAACTAAAAAGCTGCTAATTATACAAGTTTAGATAGCCAAATGGCTATAAATTTTATTGTCTATGCATTCTATGCGGCTCCCGTCGTCGATTTCCATAGTTCCCGATTGTAAGCATAAAATGCATCCGGTCGATCTAAGTGACATTCCATTGGACACGTGGGTTTCATACGAGAGCGTAGAAAGTGTCTCGTCTGTATGTCTGTCTGTTGGATGAATATCGATTGGATTTATAAGGGTTGATAGCTTTCTTGGATGAGTCTTTAAGGTTGGTGGTGGAAAGGTTAAATGGGCAAAATATTGGAAAAAATGTCTACTATCTGGAAACGAAAATTGATGAAAAAGGAATCGTACAAATTCTAGAAGATATGATGAAGAAAAGAAAGGACTTACTAAGAAAGGACTTACTCTGTGGCCATAAAAGCTGAAGCGAATAAGAGAAGAGAAGTCATAAGCTCTGTTCATAGAATAAATGCAAAATGATTATGTAGAACTTATATAGTGAAAACCAAGTACTGGTAAAGACGAGGACCTATACACAGACGAACCACCGCGTCATCACTAGTGCCTCATCAAAAGTCAATCTTAATCAACAACGCTCTTTATTTGGTCTGAGCAACCACGTTGTGACACCAGCCATTTAACAGTAAAATTAATTGACCGTTCTTCCGTTATTACTAGAATTATCATATCAAGTAGCTTTCGGCGTGAAATACCACCTTTTACTTAATTTTAAAACCATTGGTTTCACAAAGCTACACCCGATGAATTCCAATGGCTGGAATATAAATATCCTCCTCAGTCAATATTGAATATTTTAGTTTTTGTATAAATATTATTTTATTGTTTGTGTTTCAGGCACATGATGAGTATCATCATAGTTATGATGCTACTGCAATAGTTATGGTAGTATAAAATGTCAATTCCAGAAATGTAGTTGCAATTTATATTAACTGGGAACGTTGTAGTATCTGAATAATAGGAAGAGTTTAGGCTGCTGAAGAAAAATATACCACTCATACTGTTTTAGGATTTATTTATATAACAACTAGCTGCGCCCCGCGGTTTCACCCGCGTAAGTCTCGATCCCGTGGGAATATCGGGATAAAAAGTATCCTATGTGTTAATCCAGGTTATAAGCTATCTGTTTGCCAAATTTCATCCAAATCCATTCAGCCGTTTTTGCCTGATTGAGTAACAAACATCCAAACACACAAATACACAAACTTTCACATTTATAATATTAGTAGGACTATGTGTTAATCCAGGTTATAAGCTATCTGTTTGCCAAATTTCATCCAAATCCATTCAGCCGTTTTTGCCTGATTGAGTAACAAACATCCAAACACACAAACACACAAACTTTCACATTTATAATATTAGTAGGATATTGACCAACTACAGCTTCTGTTTGAAATCACAAAGATCAATAGAAAAGCGGGAAAATTAAGACGACTTAGTATTCAAACTAGTGTGCGGGGTCCGGAGTTTGTAACCCCTAGACTCACAAACAACTTAAACTTAGTCTTAATGATATAATAGAAATGCTAAAAATCAGTATAGCAACCTAACCAAGATTATGTGTAAGTTTAAAAAACTGGATCCAATTTTTGATCGCTTTGGATTGAAACTGCAGAATCTAAAGCTTACAGATGTGACGAAACGGAACGTCAACACACTGACGGAACAAAAAATCTACGGAAACACCAAAAAATAAATGCACGGAAGCGAAATTAGTCAACTCATTCATCTGTCAACATTTATCAGTTTCGAGAACAGATAGTCGAAACAAAGTGATCGTTATTATCCTGATATGACTACACAAATATCTTTGGGCAATGGTTATGCAAAGTAATGGAATTGACCACTTCGCCAGTATGCCTCGGCTTTGTTCGTTAGAATTTAAGACTTACATAGATTTGGTTAGCAGGACATTGCGGTGCAAATTCAATTTCTAAACGTCGTATAAATTGTGTGTTTCGTACATTTGTTTAGATTCTGAGTAAAATTATTCCTTGTACTATTAGTCCTATTTCTTCCCTCAAAAGGTTAAAACTCAGATGAGGTTCTAGAGATATTGTTGCTTATATTCTACGTTTGTTATAGGATGATTCTTTGGAACGAAAAATATAATAATAATCGAATCGATCATTGTGCCGATAGTCGTATCAGCCAATGGCTCAATTACCAAGAGCCTCGACCAACACCTATAGAGGCTCTCGTTGGGCAGCTGGATTAAGGGCTTGATTCAGAAAGCGGTACTCCTGGATACGGCTCGCATTGTTAGGAGGTTCCCCTTTAAGGACGCGCTGGCCGCCAGTAGCTTAGACCCTGTTCCCGATACCGGTAGGCTATTATTTTTTAAAAGATAAGATAAAAGATAAAATCATTTATTTGCTCAAACATGAGTAAAATACATACTTACAACACAAATTGTCAGCATGCAAGAGATGTTAAAAGGAAAGATAAAAATAGATCATCATGTTTGCCTTAAACAATGGCATGCAAATATTAATAAAATAAGTTATAATGTAATCAGTCTAATTATTTAAAAATGTCATGATAATATTAGAAAATTAAAAATAATAAATTAGTAAATACATGGTCAAAATCTCTCATCTAAAAACTCATTTAAATTATAATATGCTTTATCTGCTAGAAAATTTATAACTTTCTTTTTAAACACTACGTCAGTTAACTGCTTCCAGCTTTTAGGTAGTTTATTATAAATTTTTGGAGCCATGCAAAAGACACTTTTTCTCATAAGTGACGTTCGATACTGATGTAGGCAAATTTGACTATTGTCACGTCTATTACGTGGAAATCGATCTGCCATGCGAGAAAACAGATGAGGGTTGGACCTTAAGAACAATGCATTTTCAATTATGTATAATGAAGGCAATGTCAAGACTTTGTATTTTTGAAAATAAGGCTTGCAACTCTGAGTGGTTGCCAGATTGAACATTGACCTAATGCAACGCTTTTGTGTTTTAAATATTAGTTCCCGGTCAGTCGAGTTACCCCAAAAGATAACACCATATCTTAAAATGCACTCCACCAAGCCGTAGTATGCGGTGAGCAAAGCATCTACACTAATTACTGATGCCAGTTTGTACAGAGCGTATGCTGAGGTACTTATTTTCTTACTGATAATCTCTATATGTGCCTTCCAATTTAATTTATTATCAATAGTAAGTCCTAAAAATTTTGTTGTATCAACTTCGTCAATGTTATTATTATTATAGTTTATGTCTAGATTATTATTTAATGTCAAAGAGCGTTGACTGAAGTGCATGATTTTAGTCTTATTTAAATTTATTTTATATTTTTATGTTCTTTTTATTTTTTTATTGTAATATTTAATAATATAATTTATATGTAACTAATGAATTAAAGGAAATAATAATCATTTATTTATAAAAGGGGCACATTTACAACAAATACCTTAACAATTAAAATAGAGCACAGTTGTTTATTTGCCTGAACTAGGTTGAACCTGTGTTTCAGGCTAGAAAGTGCATAAATGCTGTAATAAATTAATAAATCATAATCATAGCAATAAAACAAGAATCATCGTTAAATCCTTGTATTGCATCGTATCTTATGTACGCTGCAAATAATCAGTCTTACCAAAAGTTATCGTCTACCCAGTAATTGGGTTGTAGGCTTAAGATAGGCAGTCGCTCCTTGTAAAATCCTGGAATTCAGCTGAATCCGGTAAAACTGGAAACCCCAAATTAGTTGGGAAAGGGCTAGGCAGATTGACTACGGATGATTCCAGAACGCATAACGACGAGTAACGCATTATGTCTTGATAACGCACATAATCTTTCTAAAAAAGATTAAGCGTTATTGTAATGTAAAAATATGTCTCTTTTACTTTGAAATATTTTTTTTTTTTTTTTTTTAGAAATATGAATCTTGAACTTCGCTTGACACGCTAGCGCGTGTCCAGATGTATTGGTGGTATTCTATTTTGACATTGAATCCATAATAACATCAGTGGTTAGTAAAATCTTACTAGTGTTAACAGTAATTGCTTAAGATTTGTCAAAGTGCACATAACTTTGTCGTTACGTCAAACTAAGTTGGTTTTGTAATGTCTGCCTCAAAGCATAAGCGATAGCGATTTACGGAAACAAAAGTTTTTTTTTTTCACCTGAATTATTGTTTCCGTTACGTTAGTTTTATTATTTTGATTATATAATATTTATAATTATCCTAGAAATTCTTGTTTATTGAATAAAAAGTATTTAATTATTACATGGAGCTGTATTTGTATACCTATATAATTTAAAATAAAAAGGTAGGTCTTAGGTACTATATTTATTTATGTTTAATTGTGTAAATAATTTAATTACCACTGCTCTCAAAACGGTGAAGGAAAACATCGTGAGGAAACCGGCATGTCTTAGAACCAAAAATTCGAAGACATGTGACATCTACCAACCCGCACTGGGCCCGCGTGATAGATTACGGCCCACTCCCTCTCATAGAGAGGAGCCTGTGTCCCAGCAGTGGGAACATTATAGGCTGATTATGATGATTATTATGTTTAATTTAGTTTTTTTTTTTTAATTTTAAGAGGATATTTTACATAGATTGTAGGTAAATAAAACAAGTTGTCGTAAAATTAGTTATTTAAACAAGTTGTCGTAAAATTAGTTATTTAAACAAGTTGTCGTAAAATTAGTTATTTTTAAACAAACTATTTTTAGATTGGTTCGTAAGTCCAGTGGCCGCAAGGGTTACTGCTGAGCATGAGGTCCTGGGTTCGGTTCCCAGGTCGGGCAAAGCGTCATTGGGTTTTGCCGTCTGGAATTTCTCAGTAGAAGTTGGGAGTCTGAATCTGTACTCGTTTGATGGGAAAAGGCTAGCCCCTGTTACATACGACAGTAAACAACTGGCGAAATGTGCAAGTGCTTTAGTTTCACCTCTGTCTAACCCTTCAGGGATTACAAGCGTGATGTTATGTTATGTTATGATGATAAACTAACTACCAAGAATATTTTTCGAAGGTTGACATATGCGCCATGCGGTCATTAGTATGTTCCTATTATTATAATAAATTAAAATCTGTCCGCCAAACAACGGTAAAAGTAAAACAAAATGACAACTTACGAAATTAGAATAATTTGAATGAAATTATAAATCTTAATATTAATAGGTTTTCATTTACATAATTTGTGGCACTTTAATATACTTTACATTAGTTTCAATAAAATATTTATGGATAGACCGTATGCAATAATGTAGTATTTTTAATTTCGTATTTCTTTTAGATTTTTTTATTTCTTAAACAAATGAAAGTCTTAATGGACTTTGTCTGAAAATAAATGAATGAATAAAGTACACACGTAGCTAGCAACATTTTAAGAACTTGTGTCACACAAAATCTTTATTTGTTTATTCAGTACAACTTAATTCAGAGTAATCTATGATATTGAAGTATATTTATATTGTTTCACCACACTCCCCGCTAAGTTTCTCACTCACACCATACCCGAAGTGCCCCCAGTACAAAGTCATCAACATTTCAGCGCTGGGCGGCTGCGCTTGCACACACTACTGATTTATAGTTATTTTGCTCTTGAAACTATCTCGCGCCTCAGTCTATTTGAGGGTGCCACTGAATGTGTACAGGCCTTAATAATCATAGAAACATAGCTGCAGTCCACTTTATTGTATGTCTGGGACATTAAGTTTAAAATAGATTACGTTGAGTTATTTATATATTCAATTACAATTATTGATACTTACTTAATAATTTATAAACAGTGTACAAAATTACAATCTGCATTACTATTCTGTAACCATCTCACCGTGAAAACTTAGGTGGAGTGAGCTGTCATTGTCATCGATACCTACTGATGCTAAGGCAGTGACAGTTCACTCCAAGCTCACTTCACATAAGTTTTCACGGTGAGATTTTTAACACAACTGTAATTATATTTGTGGTCTTGGAAAAGTAAAGATTATTTGAAAAATTGTAGGTACCTACTTCGTACATAAACAGTATAACTGAAGTTTTTTTGTTTTTTGCCCAGGCTCTTCCCAACTATGTTGGGGTCAGCTTCCAGTCTAATCGGATGCAACTGAATACTAGTATTGTTCATGGAGCGACTGCCTATCTGACCTCCACAACCCAGTTACTGGGTAACACGATACCCCTTTGTAAGACTGGTTGTCAAACTTTTGTTCTGCTAGCTTTTGACTACCCATAATGACAGTCAGACGTATTCAAGTTTATGTTATAGGTATATATAAGTTATTATAGTTTAGATTTAACCCACAAAATTTCACGGTTTTTTTTTAGTTTCTTAATTTGTATTCTATGGCACCTCTTTAGACCATGAGCTATCCGAATAAGTATCAAAAAAATTTGGCTTACGTCATAAGGGGCAGACGTGAAAACGAAAAGTAAAGTTTAATACAAGGCTTAAGAAACTGAAAGGAAATAGGTTGTTTATACAGAAAGGTTTTATGTAAGTAATGGTTACATGAAACTACGTCATGGCGTGGCGCTTTGGAAAATTAATGTTAACGTCGGAAATTTTCCATTCGGCTTTGATTATGTAGGGTTCACAATTGACTTCTTATACTGACTTTAATAAAATTGAGGGGCTATTTGAGGTAAGGGGTATCGTGCTAGTGCTACCCAGTAACTGGGCTGTGGGGGTCAGATAATCGAGGGGTTATTTGAGGTCTTACCAAAGGGTATCGTGTCACCCAGTAACTGGGCTGTGGGGGTCTAAATAGGCAGTCGCTCCATGTAAAATACTGGTATTTAGCTGAATCCGGTTAGATTGGAAACTGACCTTAACACAGTTGGGAAAAAGCTAGGCATAATAATAATAATATGATGATTTGAGTACCACAGAGATTTTAAATAATGACTCAATTCCAAATGATTAAGGCGAACTTCGCAAAAGATTATAGACTAAGTTACCTTATTCAAAGCTCTATCTCAGGATTAAAATCACCGACGAGAAATTGTAGGATTGCAATGTAGAAATAGGCCTTACAATCGATAGACTCAATAAAACTGTCATTTGACTTACAGAATCTGTAATACAGATGACAGTTGCCCCATTGACATAGCAACACAGTTCCATTGACCGTCTATAGCACTGCGCTTGCTTTTACTAAAGGTGACCGAATCTATTAAATGAATAAATCAATTATTACAGATTTTCATTCCGTTGGTATTTAATGAAGATTTAAATTCAAGTAATTTTCAAGGTTATTTTGTATTTTGACCAACCATTGCTTAATGATAACAGCGCAGCGGCACGGGTCGATTTAAAGTTAAGCTACGCTTGCCACGGTCGGTTCATGGATGGGTGAACATCTTTTACATATCGATACCCCTCCATGCATTGGAAGGCACGTTAAGCCGTTGGTCTCGGCTATCATTCGAATATCTTTGACAGACGTTACGGGTCAGAAGCCTAAAAGTCTGACAACCAAGGGGTATTGTGTTACCCAGTAACTGGGTTGTGGAGGTCAGATAGGCAGTCGCTCCAAGAAAAATACTGGTATTCAGCTGCATCCAGTTTGACTGGTAGCTGACCCCAACATAGTTGGGAAAGCCTAGGCAAAAAGCTTCAGTTATACTGTATGAGAACAAAGTAGGTACAATTTTGCCTTAATCTTTATTTTTAAGTAAAATACTGGTATTCAGTTGGATTCAGTTAGACTGGAAGCCGAACCCCAATGTAGTTGGGAAAAGGCTAGGTAGATTAGGTGACGGGAATAATATAAGTAACTACTAAAAGTTCAGATTACATAACTTTATAACTACCTAGAAACGTGTCTCTCGCTTTGGATTCCTATCAATTTTCTTACTGGTTTGGTTTCAAATCTACACACATCGCGTTATTACAATTCAGATGATTGTCTGTTGGATAAACGAATAATCTGTGTATACTTAAAATGTGGCAAGATCGAAAGTTGATGTCTGAAAATTTCTCGTTGGATGCTTCAGTTAGAATACTCAACAGTATTTACGCACTTGGATAGGGTAACAAGGGTATGCACTTTACATATCAGCACATAAACGTGGAAATGGGATTCCCAATGCCTGCACAAGCGACGTTTCAAGCGTAAAGTGTCAACTACTACGCATGATGGTAGATACCTAAATAAATTGTTAGATGGATTAATTTAGTTTGATCAAGCAGACTCAAACTAAATTAATCCATGTCTAATCCATCCAAAGTCCAAGAAGAATCGTACAGTTTCAGTCAAATTGAACATTATAGTTAATTCACTGAGTAACTTTAGCCTATGTATTCTTGCCCGTTTTTCTCCATAGGTACCTACTACGCTTTGGAAAGGGCAACTAGCTTCATCTTTCTGACTGACCGACTCCTTGACAGTCAAAAGTGCCTGTAAATGGTTTAACTCAAATAAATGCTTTGAGTTTGAGTTAAGTAAGATTACATACGTAAAGTTTAAGCTACTCAGGTAGGTTCTCACAGAACGGTAGTGGCAATATGTTATGCGGTTAACTAGGGCGATATATATTTATAATTTATGAGCCGTATCGAGCAAATTATATGTATTTCATAGTATATAACACCCTGTGTACGGTCGTTCTTGCGTGTGTTATGACTTTGACATATGAGATTCGGATTTACTTAAGTATTTCGTTGGCGAAGTGTTAGTTTTATTTAATGTTAATTTAGTTTTAAAGTAGAGCAATGACGCAATTTTACGGTTAATAATTATTTTACTCAGGTAGAGTTTTTTAACTAAATTTTTACCAGCTCCTAGGTATTTATTTTCTTTAAAAATTGAACTAAATTTTTAGATAAATTACAAATAATAAAAACAGAAGTTAGCTTGCGTGAAAGTGTCACGTCAAAAAAACATGCCTTAAACACACGCATAGGCACAATAACGTACTTATCACGTAAATATTTTCCCACTACTTTTCACAAGTAACCACTCACCTGTCAATTTTAATGACGTCAGCCGACACTTAACACACATAAACAATAATTTTCACTCAACACTTTTCACTGGCACTCGATAAAAAAAAGAATTCAAAAATTCGAAAATATTCCTGAACACTATTCAATCCTCATGTAAACTGCAAATAAAAAAATTGACACATTAATCGATTATGAATATCGATGTTTGTCGTTGAATCGATTTGTATCGATCGTAGATGGGTGCGTGTTTGCGGGCTGCGTGTGCGTCGGATACTGGCGTATCGGTGCGCCGGCGCACGCCTATTGCGCTTGAACTTGGCAAAGCTCGCTGAAAAGATTTTTGCATTTGACTGATGAAGCTGCGTTTGTTATCGACTGTGATGTATTGTTATCGATGTTGAGGTGCGATTTTAATCGATTAGAATGTTTATCATAGATCAGAATGCACATCTATCATAGTTTTGGATACCTATCGTGTTATTTATGTGTGTTGCACTTCAACATTATCTTGTACGGTTGTCAAAATAATATGCATTATCAAATGTAATAAATCATTAATAATTTAGGACTTAATGGGAAAGTGTCTGAGTGAAATTGGTTGTATTTTATGATAGGTATTATTTTACTTAATTCAGTTTCAATTTAGAGTATTTTCTTTTAGTGTAGGTCGATTTTTGTTTTTAATTTTCAAACTGCTATTAAACTGTGACGATACGAGCGAGTAAGAAAACGAAACGTAGGCCAAAAAAATATATTTTACTAGATCTGTCATAAAACAATAGTAATATTTTTTTTTTCTTTCCTCACAGTGCACTTAAAACAATTATTTACGATTTTCTTTAAGAATTTAAATGTGCGGTCAAATAAGATGGTCGAACGTGTAATGCAAAA
Source organism: Lithophane semibrunnea (assembly GCA_947363905.1). Lineage (NCBI taxonomy): Eukaryota > Metazoa > Arthropoda > Insecta > Lepidoptera > Noctuidae > Lithophane > Lithophane semibrunnea. The sequence goes on along the minus strand of OX376202.1, from coordinate 1,512,889 downwards.
ACGGCGGTGTCGCTAAACAATCAGCGTTTAAACCCAAGTACCTGCGCAGAGGCACCTAATTAGTATTATTGTTATCTCAAGTGAAAGCTTTCATTCACACCATTTTGAATTTAGTTTTAAAGTAATAGAGTCGGTTTTACGATGGGGAGAGGAAATAACAATTTGTTGTACATCATTTCAGAATATTTTTAACGCATTTTGTTGGCGGGTTATTATTATTATTGGGTAAGTACCTACATTCAAGATTTACTTGTGTAAAGGATTTGAGGGTTGCGTTTTAAAAGCTGTTTATAATGTTTAGGTATAATAAATATTATATATTCTGTACCGGTTGGTAGGCTAGGTAAGGTCATAGTTCAAGACTATCGATAATCGTTAACTATTTCGATAAACTTATGATAAAAATGTATCGATTACGATACATACATCTCTGTAGATCTTAAGTGGTGACTTTGTCAAGTTAATCCTAACAATAAAGTTTTGCAATGGTGCCGATTCTCTTGTACACCGAACTAAACTAACTAAACTATCACTAAAATTCCTTACTTTTTACTATGAGAATCTTAGAGCTATTCTGCCAAAAAAAATCTCTATATTTTGACAGAACTAAAATCGAATTTGACAATCGCGACTCCACTTGGTACCTACTTGTTTGCCTACCACGTGATTTTTTTTGAGCCGGAGATGCGTGCAATGTGGCCGTCTCGACGTATTTTTATATGGAATTTTTCACTTTTTGGAAGAAAACAAAAAAATTAAATCACCTAAATGTAGAGTATTACGGGTTTGCGGGTTGCAAAGCGGGTCAAAATTTTCATTATTTTTGCGATAGGACACACCGTTTTCGAGATATAAGCAAAAGAAAATAAAAAAAAGATACAGTACCGAAAAAATCAATTCAAACCGACACGTCGGTTTGAATTTTAGTTCATGACATCTAATTTTATTCCGCACATTTTTAATCGTGATTAAAAATAGTCAGAGAGTTAGAGGATTTTAGATATTGAACAAAAATTTTGGTTAAAACGTCAAATTCAGAATAGCATTTTCACTAAATTAAAACTCAGTGCCATCTTAGTGCTGTCAAACTAAATTATAGTTAAGTTGTGTCAGTTTAGTCTATTTTCAGAATAGGAAATCGTCGTTTGACAGGAATAAACTAAATTTTAGTGATTTTTAGTTTAGTTTAGAGAATTTGTGACAAGAGAATCGGCACCAATAACCACTCAATTTCTTCGTGTAAATACTAGAGAGTACTTTGTTATCAACAATGTCTGCGTGTGGACCACGTGCAAGTTGGAGTATTAACTTACAATTTGCGTGGGTCGAAGACGCAACTGTTGCCCGCGCGCATGTTCATGCCCTGCCCTGTTGAACTAGTTGTGGTTAAACCTTTGTAAACCGTTGTATGTAGTTCCTTTACACTTCGTTTAATTGACAGTTTAACTAAACTTAAATCAACTACAAACCGTACGTATATTATATTATATTTAATAACTAGCTGATGCCCGCGGCTTCGCACGCGTGGAAGTCGGTTATTATATACTAAAACCTTCCTCGAGAACCACTCTATCCATCTGTGAAAACAGCATGAAATCGGTGCAGTAGTTTTTGAGTTTATCGCGAACGGGACGACAGACAGACGCGGCGGAGGGCTTTGAATATGTAGTGATACAGTTTTAATAGGTATATAATATGTATTTAAATAAATATTAATTCCACAATTCTCGATATTGCACCTACCACTTTTTGTCTCTGCATCACCCAAAGGTTGACTGGTATTAATTGCCGATGGTATGAAATCCACCTCTGTATTGTGTTTCTTCATTCTTCATTAATTTGTGTGCTTAAAGTATTAAATAAATAAATAATAACCATTTTTCAGTAAGTTACTTATTACCTAGTGGTCGCAAGCGGTACTGCTTAGCATGAGGCCAGCAATCGAAGCCAGGTGGCTTCGATTGCTGGGTGGGGCAAAGTGTTATTGGGCTTTTACATATGGAGTTTCTCAGTAGCAGCCCGGAGTCTGGAGTTGTGCCTAGTTGATGACAATGGGCTCGCCCCCCATTAAATGGAAGTCGAAATGTGGTTGTACTATAGGTGCACCTTTGCCTCACCCTTCGGGGAATACAAGCGAGATGTTATGTTATATTATGTTATGTTAAGTTTGGTTGATAACTTACTAGACAAATACAATAGACTAATTTAAAATAAAAAAAAAAAAAAATTGTAACCTACATTTATTTTGTAGAGCGTTACATTTTTAAGACTTGGTTAATTTAAATATTGGTCATTTAGTGCTCAAATATTAGTCATTTAAAACGCTGTTTTAAATTACCAATATTTGAGCACTAAATCGTGAATCGAATCAAATCGTCTAAATCTAGATCGAATGACACACACGTGACAATATAATAAAAAATTATATCTCCCGTATAAAGTTTGCTTCTAAACTAGATGAGCAAACCGGAGACGCTAAATTAGGTTTAATTCCTATTGGGGCCAATTTGAACCTTATTCATATTAGACGCAGACCAATATTATCCAAAGGGGTTTTCAGAAACTACGGTATTGGGTATAAAATCAATAAAGCCATATTTCAATTTACGGCCTGAATTTTTTCCCGTACGAAAAGCTTATTAAACTCATATGCTTACAACGACTTGACAACCAACAAAAAAACTGAAATACCAAAAAACCACACGTCTTAAGAGATGTAGTAAATACTAACGTAACTTATAAACACGTGGCACAGACACAAACATAGAACCCATAGCTACAAACACACACACACACACATAAACCCTTCCACGTTTAGATGACTGTATCGCCTTAGCAACGCATGTTATTGAAACTGTAGCAATCACCTCTTAAATTACATAACAGTGTTTTCATATATGTGAACTACTGAACAAGTCCGTACATGTTTCTCTTAGTCATAGGAACTGGGACCACCAGGTTTTCCCTAGCGAATCTATACGAGGTGGCATGGAAGCCCACTTGCATGTATTTTAATCATAACGGTCGGGATTTGGTGTTTGGTACAAGTGTCAGAGATGAGCGTTGGACAAAAATAGCTTTAGATAGTTTAATTTTTGTAAGCTATCATAAGAAAGAATCTGTGGAATTAACATGCATGCCAAGATATTTAGCATGACATAAACTTTCTTAAAAATAGGTATGTGTATGTATATCCACCAGGCAGTATAATTTACATGGGCTACTACGCTGGCCAAATGAATTCATCATCAGAATAATTTATCAGCTTGTGAAATTTTTCTCTGCCTAGCCTTTTCCCAACTATGTTGGGGTCAGTATTTTACCTGGAGCAACTGCCTATCTGACCTCCACAACCCAGTAACTGGGTAATACGATACCCCTTGGTAAGATTGATCGTCAGACTTTAGGGCTTCTGACGACCCGTAACAACTGTCTAAGATCTACGAATGACAGCCGTGACCAACAGCTTAACGTGCTTTCCTAGGCACGGAGGAGTCTCGGTATGTAAAGATGGTCACCCATCCACGGACCAACCCTGGCAAGCGTAGCTTAACCTATGGATCGACCCGTGCGGTTGTTATTACTTAGCCACGAGTTCCTCCTCCTTACTACTGATGATGGGCTTCTATTCGAAGTTAAGTAATGAACTAATGGCATGTAAAAGTACACCAAGTGTGATTCACTTGGTGCACATGCTTTGTCATATCCGATGCTTACCTGGAATTGATCGTTTTACGCTTTCCGCTAATAACTTGTGACAAAACCGCTTCAATTTTGATATCCACCCGATGAATTTGTCACGGGTTTTATGACAAAGCTGAGTTCAGCTGTGTCGCTACTCACAACATGAATATTTATTGCGTGTGCGCTGTTGAGTAGAATTGATGTGGTTGAAATCCAAGGAGTTGAAATGTGGTGGCACATTCGAAAATCGTGTTGGACGTAGAGAATAAAGTTTGTTTAAAAATAGCTGCAATAGTAACAGGAATGGTTTCAAAATGGGTACAAAACGATTTACTTGTTGCTACACCTAATTATAAGACAATGCAAAGAGACAGAACGAAAACAATTTAGTTAATATTTTCAAGTAGAAAATAAGTTTATTTAGCAGTAGGTACCTAGACATTATAATAGGACACAGACATAATCTCCCGTCTTTTTAAGGGTGAAAAATATTCATGAAGCGAGTAAAAATGTTTTTGTTGTATGCGAAATTCAGTCAGATCTTAGATCAAATTGATGGAATCCGTGTAACATACCTGTAAGAAAAGGATAAACCTTTTGATGTATTTATAGATAGCAACCCGAAGTTAACGATTCGTTTCCGAATTGATAAGAAATCGAAACTGCTCGAGGTGTATCGATGCTAATCAGATGCCAGTATTGAATGGGCCATATATTTTAAGCTGGTTACACACGATACGCAAAGCAACAATTTTCATACACATCGAGCACTGTTAAACACGCAGATTGCTGTTGCGTAGATGATGTCTGTACCAACCTTTAGCAAGTACCGAGGTAGGGTCGTAGGTATTAACATTAGGTACATGTGTCCTTATGATTTATGTTATAGTTCAACTTTTGCTCGTACCATGTTCTGGCCTCGTTTTGAATCAGAACTTAGCTATTTTATATATATTATACAGGGTGACTGGATCTGGACCCGCCATAGCAAATTCGCATAGAGGAGGTAATTTACTAATTATTAGACCTTACTTTCCCTAGCTAAAGTTTTGTAGTGTAGGATTATATGTCAATTTTTATATTTTATTGTGATTTTTCCAAAATTCATTATTTTAGTATTTTTTTATTATTAGTTGGTAGTCATAAAAATTGGTGATTCAAATACCTCAGAACTTTCCTCAAACTAGGGTTAAAAAAATAAGTTAGACGTTTTTTTTTAAATACAATAAAAAAAACCTTTACCATCAAATTCAAGTAGGTTCAGTAATTAGTGAATTACATCCTCTTTATGCGAATTTGCTATTAAGATGTGTGTGATATTAAGATGATAAGGGTGGCAAGGTTTTCGACAGTAGGTACTAGTAATGCGAAGTTCAATGGATTTATTGAGTGACGTGAAGAATTAGGTAGGCTGGTGATATGGCTAGAAGGGGTGACTACTGAGATGGTGACTTTTGCTTTGCAAAATGGCGCCTGACTTGAATATTCAATTTTTAACAAGAAAAACGTGTTTGATTTTATTGATATTCGTCGTTTCTGTAATAAAACTGTGAATGGGCTACTGCGGTTTCATTTTATGAATAAAATTTACGATAAAATGGTAGCTTGCCTTCCTATTGTACCTACTTATTATTGGGTTGTCATAACTGTTGATTATAGGTTTGAATTATAGCAATAAATACCTATTGGCATTTAAACTGGATAACTAACACTACAATAACTATAAAACGATGAATTACGATGTAATTGTGTCCACACCGATCTAGTTATAATAATAAACTAGAACAATTAGATAGTAGCACCTACAGAATAACCGGAACAAGCGATGCAGCAAGTGGCGCCGTCTAGTTTTGTTATAAAAGTTACTGGAATCACCGAAAAGGTCGGATAAGAGTGAGACTGGCTGGTGACTGTCACTCTAGCGGAGCGTCGCGCATCGAATGGTTGCGTGGCGGCTGTCTTCTGATGACAGATGATGATAGAGCCGCTGTCATACCACCAAAGAGCAAAATAAGTAACCAAGGAACATAATAGTCTCTGGCCACAGAGTACTTTTTGGAACATAATACTCACTGGCCACAGAGTACTTTTTATGTCACTGGGCGTACCAAGTCGACGACGAACTGCTATAATCCGGTACAATAACCCTGATAATATTGAAGCTGCTGCACCACTAATACGATTACCACTTCTGTTCTGGTAGAGGGTATCATGCGCTGTTAAGGTTTCTTTGAGAAGTTATAAGTTCATTAAGATAATTAAACTAAGGCCTTTATAGTAACCTAAACACTGAAAGATGGTTCTATCTTAGCAGAAAAAAAAATCCAGGCTCATAAGCTGCTGGCGGAAAAACATGAAGGAAAAAGGTCTTCCTCAATCAAAAAAACTGAACATAACATCTCGCCTGTAATCCCCGAAGGGTTAGGCTACAAGTGCATGAGAGTTTTATTATAATATAAATCTGCTACCAATCCACAATACTTTAAACCTTAAACTTCTTGAAAAAATAAATAATTTAGTACTTACCTACGTTTCAACTTAATTCCTCATTGATTCTGAGAAGAACACTGCAATTATGCATTCTATATCAGTAAAACAGTTTAATTTTAGCTCGTAAGTCGTCGATTGATTGACACAAACGGCTGGAATTTTGCATTTTTGTAAAACAAATAGCTGTACCCGGTAAGGTGAACGCTCAGTCAAAGCGTGCGACGTGCGGCGCCTACGCACGTCTGTCCGTCTGTCTGTCACACTCGAGTAGGGCTGTACCACTAAAATACTACTAAAAGTAAAAAAAATGCCGGTTTTCTTTAAACAATTATGTTTTTGAGTATGTACTTTCAGACTTTTTTTTAAACTAAAAACAAGTAAAATAAACAGGCGTGTGAAAAATATAATTAGTACTTACAATATTTTAAAATAAAATAGATTTTACTTATTCTATATTGTATCATTTTACTTTTGCTGGAGTTTAATTTTCGTTATAATTAATAATAGTCATCGTACTTATGCACTTAAATCGTTCATAAATCTTCCGTTTTCTTTTCTTATTCGACTCATATTTGAGTAATTTCAATGACAAAACAATGCTTCATTCACCTTTCAATAGACGTTAAACTCAATTTGTGCTACAGGAACCATAATAGGCAACTAAAGTACCTACACCGAAACTGTAACTAGCCTAACAAATTATTATAGTTACTAGCTCCCATTTCACGGTTAAACTTAACCATTAAACTTCGACAGTTATCTAGTGTGTTTTAACCGAAGTAAGCTACTGGGTTTGAGGTGTGAAATTATAACTAGGTGTCAAGTTTTGGAATGTCGAACGAATTCTCCGATACTGGTTTAAATCGAGAAACAATATCGAGATTGAGGCAATTGTATTGGTAATTATTATTAGTGCTAATGCACCTTCTAATTTAAATGGATTTTGCGAAGATAATATTGAGTTGACCCGAGTTATTCGAAGATAATAACAATGTGTATTTATAATCTGGGATATCTTTTACATTCGATTCACCTTTATGTAGGTAGTAGCTACTTAATTCCTAATCTGGCCGAAGCACCTAAATTGTATATATTTTAATAAGCAACACGCTTTTCAAATACAGGCTCCCAGGCGCGATATAGCGAGCGCGGGGTAGCGCTGCCTGTCGCGCCCACTTTATCGAGCCAGTATGTACTTACGAGCCTTACGTTGAAATAGTTATTTACTTACCCTCTTTTTAAGCTTTTTCAGTACCTATTCTTTTTTATGTTAATACTGATATTTTTATCAGAAAAATCCATATATAAAAAAATGAATCCCTATTTCCCTTGGTCACGCCATCACGCGTGAACCGCTGAACGGATTTGGATACCTTTTATCCCGATATTCCCACGGGATCGTGACTTATGCGAGTGAAACCGTGGGGCGCAGCTAGTATATAAAAAAATTGATGCAATTTCGTTTTTCATAATGCTTAAATTATAGCTACGTGATCATTAGAAGCTTTTAATGAGATGTTGCATTAAAAGCTTCTTATCATCACGCTTGTTTTACACCCACATTTCACCAGTTATTTCAAGTCCTGTGTGGGGCGAGCCTATTGCCATAAACCGGGCACAATCCAGAAAAACATAAGTATTTAAAAATATGGAAAACATGTTTTTGCTAACCCTATCGCCATTACATATTTGTACGCCTTTATAAATATATATTGTCAACATCAATAGTATGAACATAAATTATTTGTCAAACATTAAAAATAATGTAAAACTGGGTATAACTAGATTTTCTGAGCGAGTGACTAATTGGCGAAATATTCCAAATAGCCAGTATACATCGGACACGCGACCACTTCCGCGCTCAATTTCGATTAAAAATTATGTAGTTTGGAATTTATGTAGGAATTATTTGATAAAACGACGTTTAAAATTGTACTGGATCTCAGTCTCAGGTGCACTGGTCTTGGACACGGTGGAGCATACGGTGGAGGTATGCCCTGCTTGAGCGGAGCCCCGCCGTGTCCTCTTGGAGGCGATTGGCGGCGGTGACCTCTCGCGTCCGGCCCTGGTCCAGGTCATGGTACGGAGCGAGAGGGCATGGAAAGCAGTCACCTCCTGCGAAGCAGTAATGCTTGCGAAGGAGGAGGCGGAACGCGTGAGGGAGAGGCACAGTTTGCGTCCTCACGCCCCTAACCACCGCCGTTGGAGACGCCCTGGACGTCGGGAATCCCAGGCGGATTCCCGGCCACCATACGCGCGGACTTGCGAACGAGCAATGGGTACCTCGCCGTCCGATTAGGACCAGGCCCGGGTCGATGGCGCGTCGTGTTCCACGCGCGCCTCATAGAGATGTCAGCACAATTGGCGGGGTCCGCTAGGACCGATGCCGGCCAGCGTTGCGGGTTAGTCCGAAAGGGATACCGGGACCTTGGCAACAGGCAACTGAAGGTACACGGGTGGGTTTTAGTCAGTAAAAGTCTGCGACGGCCTTCCGCTCCACCCAGAGCGGGAGAAGTCATTGGATGATTTCCCAAAACCCAAAAAAAAAAAAAAAACATTCGGCCGTTGTTCCCGGCTGTCATTTAAAGATCTTTGACAGTTGTTACGGGTGGTTCAAAAGACTGACAATCAGTCTTGCCAAGGGATATCGTGGGTTACACAGTAACTGGGTTGTGGCACTTAGATAGGCAGTCACTCCACGTTAAATACTGGTATTCAGCTGCATTCAGTTAGACTGAAAGCCGACCCGAACATAGTTGGAAAAAGGCTAGGCGTATGACAGTAGAATTATAAATGATGTTCCTACCATGCTTAAAGAAAATAATGTACCTACCAATGCAGCAGTGTTATGAAATCGGAACAAATCAATAAAACTGAATCTGCGGTATATTAATAATGTCATTCAATAACTGAACCGTATCGTCATATTTCCAAATAGATTTTATCAGTAATGCAGCGATGAATGTCTGCAATCAAAGTTTGTCACTACAATATATGACATCATTGTTACAGTGTTTACAATGTTACGCTACAGTGAATCATGGGCTTAACTTTTCTTTGTTTACAATTTTACAATGCAAGTCATGCAATAAAAGTAGTATAAGAAGGAATTAGTGGCAGTCAGTGTGTGCCTACCCTTAGGTACTCTGTTTAATTTTCCATATTAAATTGGCATAGAAACATGTTATTTACATAGCTAAGGAATTGTTATTACTCCAAAGTTAAGTATTTACTCAAATTATAATTAAAACAACGTTCCAGCAAATTGTTTAACATAATTAGGTAAGATTGTTTTCATAACTTTGAAATTCTGAAAAGGGTCAATGACTTTCACTGTTTATTGTAAATAAAGTATGTCAGAAGTTGGTCACACATGCATTTCATGCCAAGCTTTTTTCATTCAACATATTTCATAAATTACGATTTGGTAGACGAAAACGTGAAATAATTATCATAAGAATCGAGTTATTTTACATCTAGACGTGCGCTATCAGCTCTCCAAGCTGAATGTATTCCTAACTTCCAATTTTCAAAATATGAAATGTGTTTAACGTATTATACATGGCATCAACTCATAAAAGACCTGTGGAGGTTGCATGGGAACGCCATGCAGGCTAAAACATCTACAGTACCTATATCACTCTCAGGCTTCGATTCACATCCTAACTATCTTAACTAATACCTATAATAAATACGAAAGTGAGTTTGTTTGTTTGTTACCCTTTCACACTAAAATGGCTGAACGGCACGTGGGTAGACCACGACCTGAAATAGGACATGGCATACTTTTTATCCCGATATTTTCACGGGATCGAGATTCACACGGGTGAAACCGCGGGGCACAGCTAGTTATAAATACTTTCGAAGATAGTCCAATGATTTGAGATTCAATGTTTAAATCAATTGAACTGATGTATAGTTTTCCATCTGATACTTAATGTAGCAATAAGTTTATTATTACGCACAAACCGTGCATACCTTCGTTCTTACTGCCCAAAGTTTTCACCTCAAGATAATGATCTTATAACAACAAAATGTTGAACACATCTGTGGCATGCGCCGGCGCTGGTGGCGCCGGCTTAGTGTGAATACAGCTACAACTACATAATATAGACTACAACACAAACACCCACTATTTAGTTTTACTCGCAATAATAATATTTGTCGAGGGTGTTTACATTGTAGTGCCGTTTTCTACAATGAACTTGACTGGAATCAGAACACAAATAGATTTGGTATTTGAAAGACCTGTACGGTGAGTGTTTGATGTCCAATTTTTGTCTACCTATATTGAAATCCCCATCAATAATTTGCATTTGGAAAGTATTGATGGGGATACATGAATGAAAAGGGAAGTCATAATAAAGAAGCGTCTTCAGGATCCTGGACACCACCCTATTGCCATGTCTTTGGCACAGCCCCGAGCAAGGAATCAGTCTTCTCTAGAGCTAATCCATACTAATAAAACTTAATACAAATTATATAATACATAATACTATAATACTAATATTATAAATTGGAAAGTAACTCTGTCTGTCTGTATGTTACCATTTCACGCCTAAATCATTAAACGGATTTCGACAAAAGACAAGGAGATAGATTACACCCTGGGGAAGGACATAGGCTACTTTTTATCGACATAAAGCGCGGGCGAAGCCGCGTTCGGAAGCTAGTACATTCATAGAAACACAGTTCTAGAACTGGTCCATGTTAAAATTTGTGTAAACCGGGAAATAACTGGGGATGTACTTGTACCGTGTTAAATGATGCACAATTTCGTGCTTCGCCATCACTCACTCTCTGTGTCACTTACGTCATAGTTTATAGTATTTATATAAATGATACATTCCTTATAAAATGGACTACTATAAAACAAACTTAAACAACGCCTCAATGCTCCGTTCCCACGAAAAAACCGATTACAACACAAAAAAATATTCCAGATTACAAAATTAAATCAACATTACTAATAAAGCATTAATTTTTATCGTTTACGAAACAAAGAAAGTAAACATAACATTGGTCTACTGATCAGTAATTTGTCACTTACGATTTATGTGCGGCCACCGTGCGAGATCAAAGGGCCGCCATACCAACCCGTGAGCTATATCAAAAGGTTTGGGCCCGAAATACCCGTAAAAATAGAATTATTTGAACGTGACCGCTGCTCGGTTGAATGGTGAGGTGAATGGTGCCTTTTGGTAGGTGATATAATAGAGAGATCTTTTGTTTCGTTTTTGTGAAGTTGTCGATATGTCGATTTTGAGTTTTCATTTTTACCCGACTACGGCGAAGAAAAAAGGAGGGTTATGATTTTGACCGGTATGTATGTATGTTCATCTGTTCCCTCCTATCTTCCAAACCAATTACAATTTGACAAATGAGGTATCGTTAGAAGCGTCGTGATTGTCCGCTGGTTATTAAGGCTATGTGAAGTCACATTAAATTAAATAAAAATGGCGCCCTCTAGAGGACATAAAGTGAGGAACTTAAAAAACAAAATGGTTTAATCGTACCATGTTGGGTATCAAATGAAAGGGCTTAATGAGCACATTTCAAAAATATATATATTATAACCCCAAAAGAATTAAAAAAAAAAAACAAGTAATAAAAACTAAAACCCAACTACGACTTAAAAGGTATAAACAAGACACCACAGACAGACAAATTAAAAATCCGGAGTCACACGTAATCTGTTCGATTTATGCCCTAACACGTGTGACTCCGGATTTTTAATTTGTCTGTCTGTGGTGTCTTGTTTATACCTTTTAAGTCGTAGTTGGGTTTTAGTTTTTATTACTTGATTTTTTTTACAAAAGATGATGAATTATGTATTTTGGTCAACGATGAATCCGCTCAACTGTCGATTGGCCTTCTAATGGCCGATAACAATTAAAATTCTATTGTGTCTCGTTAATGAAAGTTGGGGGTTATGTAGTCATATTGACCAGTTGCAATTACTGCTGATTGTCACTTTTTGCATTCCATCTACCTCAAGTCTGTTTTTTAATCTCGTAAACTAATTTGACATGTCAAGTGATTGTTTTTTCAATTTGGAGCATCTGTCAAATAAGTCTAAGAGATTAAAAAAACGTGTTAGGGCGGCATAAATCGAACAGATTACGTGTGACTCCGGATTTTTAATTTGTTTGTCTGTGGTGTCTTGTTTAAATACCTTTTCAGTCGTAGTTGGGTTTTAGTTTTTATTACTTAATTTTTTTTTTATGTTGTGGATTTTATTATTTTTATTTAATTTACAATTTTAATATACAATCTATATAACATAATTACTGGGTAATAACTATTTACATTATATAATAGATTAAATAATTACTGATTAAAACTAGATTATTTGTTTATCGTATCTACAGTTAAACCATATAGGTTTTGGTCGTCTAGGGTAGTAGAGCAGTTGTCGCCTAGTGGTACTAGCCGTGGCTTACAAGTTGTAAGTTGAAGGTTCAAACCCTGTCAGGCGCTTTACTTTGGGTAAATTATTTCATTGCTTCTGCTCTCAAAACGGTGAAAGAAAACATTGTGAGGAAAACTATTACTCCAGAAACTTCGGAGACATTGTGCAATCTACCAACCAGCATAGGGATGGATTACGGCCCACTCCCTCTCACAGAGACGAGGCCTGTTTCCCAGCAGTGGGAACATCATAGGCTGATTATGCTTTTGGTCGTCATAGGACTATTGGTTATGCAATGATGTCTAGAAAGATAAAAAAAAGAATGACAATCGATGTGATCCGGAAATGAGAACCTACAAACCTACTACCTTTAAAAAAGGTTCTGACCCTAACTGAATTCAGAGCAGCGGTAAGTAATAAAGCCAAAAAAAGTAACTGACACGTTGATGTCAATCAAAAATGTGTTGCAGCGCTAAAACAGAAAATAGCCACTAAACGTTCAATAATCCATAATTTGAGCATGCAATAAAACAGCCTGATTGAAATTAAGAGACATTACCATGCGTTCATGTTTCAAATTGGTTGTAAAAGTACCAATTACTGGAATTAATAATGTATTTAGAAGAGAATTTCTGTCATAAACAACACGTATTAGATATTAGTAATTACTGTGCAATCATTTTAATTACCTGAATATTTTACGATAAGCACTTAGCCACTTAGTTTACCGTATATGGGTAAAACTAATATGTAATTACAAATACAATTAAAATCATATTTGAATGATAGAATGCAGCAAGTTCAAATAAACGGTGTGAGCTCATTGGGTTTAAAAGTTAGAATGGGTGTACCACAGGGCTCGATATTGGGTCCATTCCTCTTCTTAGTATATATAAATGATTTACCTCAACAACTGAAAAATCGACCACAAATGGTGTTATTTGCTGATGACACATCACTGATTTTTAAAGTAAATAGACATGCACTGGAGCTTGACGACGTAAATAACGCTATGTTCAAGGTCCATAATTGGTTTACTATAAATAATTTGGTATTAAATGAGAAGAAAACTAAATGCATAAGATTCACGTTACCGAATGTAAGAAGTAGTGAATGTCATGTTGTACTGAACAGGGAGATACTAGAATTCGTCGAAAAGACAGTTTTCCTGGGGATCACGCTTGATTCAAAACTACAGTGGGGTCCTCACATAACATCACTTGCAGGGCGACTAAGTTCAGCCGCTTACGCTGTTTGGAAAATCCGCCAACTAACAGACGTGGATACGAGACTGGTCTATTTTAGTTACTTTCATAGCATCATGTCTTACGGTATTTTGCTGTGGGGACGGGCTGCAGATATTGATTCTATCTTTATTTTGCAAAAGAGGGCTGTCCGAGCCATCTACAACCTCCACAGACGCAAATCTCTAAGGGAACTGTTTAAAAAAATTTACATCATGACGGTTCCTTGTCAGTACATATATCAAAACATTATGTATGTTCGGAAAAATCTACATCTTTTTAGTAAGATAAGTGACAGGCATAACTTTAACACTAGAAATAGGAACAAAGAAGTATGTACTTTAGACAATCTGAAACGTGGTTAACGTTTCAGATTGTCTAAAGTACATACTTCTACTGTGTAAAATGTTATAATAAAATACCACTCATTATTCTTCAACTAAATGAGAAGAAATTTAAAACATGCATTAAACGCACACTATATAGACTGGCATATTATAAGTTGGATGATTATATCGTAGACAAAATGCTTGGCTTAATGCTGGTCCTGCTCCACAGGCACTAGGGCTCACTAGTTAAAAAATTTAATATTTGGAAGAGTTGCTTCCCCTTTTTTTTCTGACTTTACAAACTTAATATTTATTGTTTTCTTTAAATTCTATTATATTAATCTCTCAAGTACATTGCAAATTATAGTTTTGTATAAATTAGAAGCATTTTTTAAATTTTGTAAATGTGAGTACCATGGAGCCGTTTAATATGGTATCATGTTTTATGTTGACTTGAAAGAGCATGGCAGATGAGAGTATGTCATACTCACTTAAATGTCTCGCTGATGGTGGCGCGTGTGTTGGATCATTCGGTTCCCTACAAAATGATTGAGCTGGATGGTGCTGATCCACGTGTCATGTTCGTGAACGGGCGCTGTCAGTTGAGACTGGTCATCTCTCATCTGCCAGGGCTTATTTTTAATCTTATATTTTGAATTGTTTTTGATTATTTTTCATTTGACATTGTTCTCACATATAGAAGCACCAAGAATACTGTACCCAGGATTTTGTAATATCTATATCCATTTTTAAAAGAGTGTCCTTGGAGTTTCTTGCCCGTTCTTCTCCATAGAGATCTACGATTTGGAATGGGCAACTAGCTTCAACTTTTTGATTAACTGACCGATTATTTGACAATTCAAAAGTGCCTGTAAATGGTTTAATTGAAATAAATGCTTTGAGTTTTGAATTTTCATTAAGGATTGAAAGAAAAATAAGAATTGTGATTTTGATTAGTAATTTTTCTAAGGCTAATTATCCTACTGTAAGTAGTATTTTGTAGGAAGTAACAGAAGGTTATGGGGCCGATCCGTTGAAGTAGACGACTATCCATGTGGCAATCAGGTGCCTGAAGCAGTCATAATAGTATCTTTTGCAAACCATCGCTGGGTGTCTGACTTGTCTCCGCTATGCATTACATTACGATTTTAGTCCACTCACATCTACAAACTCAAGTTACAATCATTCAAACAATATCAAACCTGCAAGCCTGACTTGGATTCCCAAACCCACATCCATCGTCCTAACAAGAGTGCTTATTTAACTTTAACTACGTTTCAAAAGCAAAACAAGTCATAATACCTAATTAAACCAGTTAATAATTCAGTTCTAAGACTGCCGTAACGTAAATATTTGCTATCAACGAATGCCATAGCCGACAATGCCTAGAGTCCTTGATCTAACGTTTGGAAACTCGACACCAAACTGCAGTGTATCTTGATAGTAGATCGATCGCTGAATATAAATTAATTAGCTTTGTTTGTTTCTATTATGGTAATTATTGTATTGTTTTGGCAAGGTGCTGGAAATTAACTGAAAGATTTGGTATTGCAGTTTATTATCTCTTATCTGATAACCTTTACCAACGCCATAGCCTTTTAAATCGTTTGTATCATAAAATTTAACGTATTTCTGTAATTTTTCTCTTCGACGACGATTACCAATCTAAGGCTTATGGGAATGGGTAAAACTGATTAAATTATTTTTATTTTACTCATTATTATTCAGATTTACCAATTAGGTCATCTTAGTTATGCTGTGAGATTCGAAATAGAAGTGCCATAAGCTCAAAAGAAAAGTACTAAATCGGAGATCCACAAATTGACTATAGTTTTGGTAACGAATCTGAACATAATTACCAAAGTAACAACTATATATCGTGACAATGTCAAAACATTCGCGAAGGACAGCGTGTAACATGTAGCAAATAACACGAAATAGCAACAAACGCGGCCCGACACTTGAGTCAAAACAACTATTATGTCAATCATTCACAGGCTCGTCCGATTTGTACGCGGAGTTGCAGTGATAGCGATTGTAATGATGTTGAAAGTATAAAAAATGAAGCTCAGAAGCTAATAATAGGCCTTGAAAGTCAAAGAGGATGATGACTATAATAGTCAAAGGGCTTTTAGTGGCATCGACGATGACAATAGAGATCATACTATAAGAAATGAAGAGCCAATGCCCAATCAGAATCACTGGCTTATTGGAAAAGGTTCTAAAATACTAACAAATAAATAAAATAATTGCAATTAAGAACACCATTAATGCTTGAAGTGAATCCTATTAGAATACCACACAGAGCACAGAGATGCCTCACCGGCCTTCCCCGGCGATCAGTAAATAAAAGAGTTTTCTCCTTGTACGACATAGTACGTTTAGCTAAAACACTATTACAGGTACCAATTCCAAACGCATTATGGGAACTAAAAAGATTTCTCCATTTAAGTTTTCATCCCGCTAACACTCCATCAGGACATGATGTACGTCCTCGATTTTTACACACTTCTCGCAATTAGTTGTAGGTTGTACTCATATGGACTCCTTTGATCGCTAAAACTGCCACCGTACCTCAGGCCACATGATTCGCGTTACAAACTCGTGGGTGTATCGCGTGCACTCAGATCTTAATATGTTATAATTTGCAACGCCCGAACGCTAATCATACGAATTATATCCATTTTGTAAAAATTATAGCTTTCACTTTTTGAATGTCAATGCACGCTATTGTGGACTATTTGGACCAAGGTTAACGAACTACAAGGAAATACCAGAATTTTTTATATGTTTTTTTTTTGAGAACACCATTTTCCACTTCTAGGTAGTGGTACCTATCATGAACAATTTAAAATAATAACGCTAACGCGCGCCCTGCATACACATCACATCGACTGCTTCAATTGTACTCTGAGTGAATTCACACGTGCCGCATTTTGTAAATTATCTTTGGGTTGTTCATAATCTATACATATTATAAATTAAGGTCGCTTTTTGTGTTTTTGTGTTTGTTGGTACGTCGGCGTTGTTCTTCTGAACCACGCAACGGATTGTGATGAGGTTTTCGCCATAGTTTAGAGAAATTATTACGGAAGATTTATGTGTATAATATGTTAATGTTAAGGTTGCATATGGCTAAGAAGTCGATGTTTCAAGTTGTAAAAACCGTGCGAAGTAGTAATAAATAATTGTAAGTTTAATAATATAACAACACTATTGTATTAGGTAAACCTCGTGTGATGATAGTTTTATGTGTTTTAAATAAATAATAAATAAAAAGCAAAGCAACTTGAAATGGTAAATAAAATGCTAAACTAATTGTTGATAAAGATAGAACAAAAGTAAAGGACTCTAAGCAAGAAGATGATGAGGAGCTTCTTAAAAATATCACGCGGTTCACAGGTTACCTTTCCATCTAACTGTAAACTAATATGTACTGATAAAACATAATAATATACCTTGTTTTTAATTAGTACATATGTTACTAGATTCACTTAAATTTATCTCAGAAACTGGAAGATCAAATCTTCTCACGTACACACTACATTTTATCGAATGGATTTTCCCTTTCAAACCGAACTCTTTGGCGCCACTCTGTGATAAAGTTCGCGTGGATTTGAGCCAACACCGTTTCTACCAGGGATTATACAGTATTTATTAATAATAACTATACTGAAAATATAGTTCTCTGTTGATCTGTTCTTAACACTATCTTAGTTATTCCGCATAGTATATTACTGCGTGCGTCACTACTTTGTCCTAGTTAGAATACAACTAGTTGTTGTTGTTCTTATTCCAAAAATCTTTCTGTATCAGTCGTCATCTCAGTATTCATCCCCTTTCTGACATACCATCTTTCAAAAAATTCATCCATCATTTTGTCCTGTATGTCGTTGCCATGGAAAATCGGACAATACTCAAAACTAACGGGGAAATTGATAGGATCAGCTTTGATCAATCAGAAAAACTAAAGCTAGTTTGCTTCTATGAAAGTTTAATATGAAAATATTTATCAGTTGCTCTATTTATTGGAGTTAATTTTGTTTTGTCGACCTTTATAGGGATTTGGGAATCTTGGATCGTTCCCAATTCTATTTATTATGTATGGCAATAAAATTTTGATATTCATGTTTTTGTAACCTGTTCTTAAAATGGTAAGACCTAGTTCCCCGATTTTGGGTGTCAAGGAAACCATTGCTTGAATCGTTGTCCAAACAGCTGCGATGCTTTTTCTGGAAGTACCTCTTTTGAGTCCCCTTTCCGGGTACAGGCCTCCTCCAATTTTTTCCAGGTTTCCCTGTTTTTGGCTTTGACCATCCAGTCTTTGCCTAAATTTTTTATTATTTCATCTGCCCAGTGTTCTGGTGGGCGTCCTCTGGGCCTTTTCCCTGTTGGTCCCGACCATGTCATGGTTCTATGTGTCCATCTTGTGGCAGGTAGGCGTGCTACATGGCCTGCCCATTTCCACTTCAAACGTTGGGTATGTTCCAGGGCGTCTAGAGCGTTGGTTCTCCTACGTATGTCTTCATTTCTTTGTTTGTCCTTTAATCTGATCTTAAGGATGCTCCTTTCTATTGCTCGTTGGCTCGTTTGTATTTTGTCCTTAGTCGCCTTGTTAAATATCCAAGTCTGACAACCGTATGATAGGCAGGGTAGTAAGCAGGAGTCCATTACCTTTTTCTTTAAAGTCATGGGGAGTTTTGATTTTAATATTTCTTTTAGACTCCAAAATTTCTTCCAAGTCATGTTTATTCTCCTTTCGATCTTATCTGTGTGCCTCGACTTTTTGAAGGACATTTGCTTGCCTAGATATTGGTAGCTATCCACATATTCTAAAGTTATCTGGTTTACCGTTATAGGCCTTTGTGTACTGTTTGTTGCAACCTTAGTTTTTGACGTATTTATTTTTAATCCAATGCTTTTGCTAACGTTGCATAACTCTGTGATCATTTGTTCCAATTCTTTGGGTGTTTTGGAGAAAATAACAATATCATCGGCAAACCTTAGGTTACTCAGGAAGTACCCGTTTATGTAGATTCCTTTGTGTTTCCAGCTTAGGTCTTTCATTATAAACTCCAAGACAGAGATGAAAAGTTTGGGAGATAGAGGAGAGGGTCTCCCTGTTTTACCCCTCTACATATTTTAATTTCTGCACCTAGTCGGTCCAGCTTCACTCGACTTACACTTTTGTTGTATACGTCTTTTAAGATATTTATGTAGGCGTTGGGGATTTTTTGCTACTTCAGTGCTTGCCATATGCTTTCATGCGATATAGAGTCAAAAGCCTTCGCGTAATCAATGTAGGCTAGGTAGAGTGGTGCTTTCCGTTCTTGGTGTTTCTCTATCACCTGGTCTAGAGTGTGAAGGTGGTCGATAGTACAATACCCTTTTCTGAATCCTGCCTGCTCTACCGGTTGGTGCTCTTCTATGGTTGGCTCTATCCTTTTGTCTATACAAGCTACAAACAGTTTATATATAGCCGGTAGCAAGCTTATGGGTCGGTAGTTGTTGACATCCGCTGGATCACCTTTCTTGTACAGAAGTATAATTTTCGATTCTGCCCAGCTTTTTGGTGTCCTTTGTACTTGTAGTATTTCGTTAAATAATCGGGTTAGGGGACTACAGAGAACAAACCTTCCCACTTTTAGAGCCTCGTTTGGTATGTTGTCGGGCCCTAAAAAAAAGTGGCCCTAAAAGAAAGGGGCCATAACCTAATGAAAAAGTGTATTATATATTGTTTTTTTTTAAAGTATATTTTTGTATTAATTATTTTTGGTTATGGAAATAAAGGCTATATTATTATTATTACCTCTTTTGAGTCATGGAAGGAAAGTTTATTAGATAATGATGCACGGTCCTATACAAAATATTGAATTTGAGTCAGCCTATATTCGCACTCCGTTCAGTTTACATTTCTTATAAAAAATGGCTAGAGATAGACGAAAAAGCCCTGTAATATTTCAATCAATTCATTGGGAAACGCCTGGAAGCTTGTCTTTTCACAATTTAAGCTGATGATAAAGATGCTCTTGAGGCGGTAAGAGAGAACATCAAAACACAGGATAATAAACCGTACAAAATTAACATATTCAGCAAACCCAGCAATTAGCACACAACCAAAGGATAACACAGACAACACATTAATTAAAACAAGAACTGTCGAAACTAAAAGTAAAATCACTTAATTATTACTCAAGTGGTATTGTTATCGAGGGCGGTCGATAGCCTTGCGGGTAGTGAGAACTTAGTGCTACAATTAACTACTATCGGGTCTGGCCTGTTATGGCACAATATACACATCTTGATAACGACAACTGGGCGGTTTGGCTGGGCTTTAGACTTTGACATGAGTATTTGGAGGCTCGATAAGATATTGTATTAAGGTGTGCTGTGAATATTTTGTAAGGTGCATTACGGTGATTTAGCGAGGTGAATTTGGAGTTGGATCAAAATCTGACTAATTTAAAAAAGATGATCATCAAGGATGATGTCTTAATTGTATGCTTTGAGCTCGTGGGACAATTCTAGGTCATTCTAAATGCAATGATGCAAATGTTTCTGGGTGTGATCGTCGAAAAGTTTTGTCAGTTAATATTAGAAAAATGGATCTAGTAGCAAATACGAACGAATTCGATGAGGATGTGCCATAATAATTAGAAATGTGGTAAATAGAGAGTGCAACGTCCGCTCTTATTACCTACCCATCTACCTGATAATCAGGAGGCGACACCCACAGCGATATAACACATTTCCTAATACACCTTACAAAGATAAGCAAATACCGGCAATATGTTAAATCACACCATACTTATCTTCGTCCGGTCTTCATAACACAATTATCGTTGAAAACCTGACTGGCGCCAATACCAACCAGATCATGCGCATAATGAGCTGAGAATCGATAGCGGACCAAAATAAATCAAAACTTTGTCGGTGTTTATCGTGATAGTTATTATGAGCAGCCATGATAAGCGGCTTAACTGTGGGTTAGGTAACCTTAGGTGTGAAAACCACTGCTCTTAAATTAGCTAAGTGGCTTTATCGAGTGGTCCCAATGCTGCGATAAATGGTGCCCCATTATGGTTTGTTGACGTAGAAGTCTTGAGATTGGTTAGCGTGCTTGGTGATATGTTGGGGTTCATTACGTCATTATTGTATGATGTATATATTCGATCTTTAAATTGTTACTGTTCTTGGTTTTTGGAAAGTCATTCTGACAACGCTTTTGCAATTTCTATTGGCATACATTAATACATTATTCAGTTACTCATTACATATAGATTTTGTACGGTAATAGCAATGGTTGTACACAATATATATTTACACATATTTATCATTAGGATTATGACTTATTAAAATTAATTCATAAGTTAGGATTTATGACTTTATTACTTTTTGCATTTACCTATAACTCTCATTTCTTTACGACAATGAGCGAGGATCAGTATTAACAATATTTTAAACTTTGCGATTTGCGATTTTTTGATCATTTTGATAGACTTCATAGATATTCGCCACAGTTGAAGTCCGTGTGTATACACAGGGATTTGCATTTGTCATAAGGGCGCAATATGATATGAGGTCAGTTATGTCTTTACCGCCGCCGCCGCCGGTACTGTTAATAGTGTAAATATCTGTACCTTGTTGAGAATATTTATGATATCCTTACGATACCTGTTGCCTCCCGTTATCTATATTTGTTATTTTAAGCAGGACATTAACTGTTTTGTCGTAAAGAGGTGCTGTTGATACATGAAGATTTTAAATCAGTCTTATCCAATTAATTTTCAATCCCAACATTGCTAAAAATGGTCATAATTATGTTTCGGTTTCGTCTGTCGCTTAAAATGGTATATTTCTCGTAATGATATGCGTGACAATTATGCCAAAGGTCTAGTTGTAGGTGAAGCGGCTTTAGACTGACCTTTTAGGTATAAAATAAAACAGAAGTCCTAATTTACTGTCTGGAAATGTTAAAACTTGTAGGAATGATAAGATAATTAATTTAATTGAATGCATTAGTACAGTGTTATTAGGATTGTTGGCGAGGGCTCAAGTATCACAAGTAGCTACATGTATGTACAATTGATGCTCATATCTTCTAAATATACTGTTTCAAGGATTGTATCGCCATTTGTACAATAATATCCATTCAGAGAAGCAATTCTGCTGTAATCCGCTGTTGTCTGGGACATTGGCGACCACTGAGGCTATTTTGGCAGCTAACTTTACTTCAGGCATTGCGACGAAAAAGTCTATAAGCGCCGGCTGGTCTTTCTAAACGGCACCCTAGAGTAAACCTCTCAGCATTACAGTAACGATATTTTTATACTTTTACTTTTCACACAAAAGTTTTTTTCTTTTGATATATTCATACCATGAGTACCTTAGAAAATAAGAGCACGCACTTTCACATCATGTGTGTTTATTATATCGAAATCCCACATTTGATCAGTGCACGGAAATTCTTTGATCTCATGTTTTACATAATTTTTATTACCACCACAAGATTTCTTGGCTATCTAGTTTACGACTTTTTAAAATCATCAGATTTCAATGTTGTGAAATTTGAATTTTGTAAATCTTAATTTGTTTGGCCCCAGATGTACCAGTGACAGCTAACAATTTTTTTTATGAATACAGAAAAACTAATTAATTTTGAACAGAACCCTTGGATCATAGAAAAGGGCCTAGACCTAAGACCATTGCTAAAGGAAGTAGGATATGGTTGCATAGCAAAGCATTGATGGAACTAGTTGTTAAACAGAATTACTCAATCAAACCTAAAACTTTCTAGCTCATTATACATTAATCTTCTTTAATCTCTTTGTCATAGCCTATTTGCTCCAGGTACCGGACAGTCAACCACTCAACAGCTGTTCCCGGTAGCAGCCACTCCATCAAAACGTCACAACATTTCACTTCCACCAGCCATCAGCACATCGAAACTCGAGCCGAAGTTCTGCGAACTCAATAATCGAGATAAATACTATCGATTTATATCTATCATTCGAATCGCGATGATTTGTTAGCACTTGGTAATATTTCCGCTGAAGTTATGAGCGATCGCGAATCGATTCTGCTAATCAAGACAAATCGTGTTGTCTCTGTTGTTTTAAGATAAGCAGGGTTTAATTCCAATAGGTGGGTATTTTGTTTTTCAATTTCTGTCTAGGTAGTATGATGGTAGGATGTTATTTTTGAACATTGTGTTTTTTGTGTCTGTTGCAAATTGTATCAAAAGCAAATGGAGGATAATAGGCAATTTCAAAGAATTCAGGTGTGTAGACAAAAGATGAATGAAAAAACTTCGATACTGGGAGATCACCGGGTGATTTTATAAACAAAAACGGTAAAGAAGCCTCAAGATAGGATTTAACACTACAGCTCAATACGAAATGATAAAAAAAGAACGTCATACACAAATAGTACGCCATAACATATTCCAGTTTACGACAAGCAGCCACTAATTTATGAACCCACTTGCAACTACGTATGTTTAACTAAGATACGCCACATTTCACCACACACTCTTTAATAATTCCTTCTTCACACTTCGTAAAACATACCGACATGCAATACAAACCTATTTGTTCTATTTGTCGCCAGCATCAAAGGAGTTTAAAACTAATTAATTAAAGAATCTAGATCAACGGACTATACCAAAAACAAGCAAAATTATACCCTAATCTATACTATAATGTGTCGATAGAGCACAAAGTTGCTTGCGCATACTCTAAATACAGATAATTACAGAACATTACATAACATAACAAAACAAGAAAATGCGAAAACAAAAGATACGAGTGAATGTATCAACGAGGATAACATGATGCAGTTTAGTGTCTACGATACGATTGCGATACGACTTTTGAATGATAACAAAATAAAATTCGTTGCATTCCTTTTCATTCTCATTCAGCATTGCTGAAAAGAAAAGCGCGGAAGAGAAAAGCGTTTAGATACGAAAATAGAATTGAGAACTATTCACTTAAAACATAGTTGGTTAACATTTGAAAAAGTCGCATGCAACTGTCTGACATTTATGGATATACCAACGAGATGATGACTGTTCATTTAACACCCACTAACTAACTCTAATTAATAACTTAATAATAGAATAATGAATCGGTTCCGCGTTGTGACTGATGAAAGCTTGAAGCTTCCTTTAAACCCACTTAGACTATTTTAAAACAAGGCTCTTAATACGTCAACCTGTAACTTTGGACATATCCATAATTCTAATATTAAAACGGACAAGAATGAATGTCGGGCATTATAAACGTCGCCACGTGAAACAAATTGCTTAAATCGGCCGTACCGCACACGGCTCGTTGGACACTCCTGAAATAAACTAGACACAAAACGATGAAGCGTCTATTGTCCTACACATTTGTCTACAGCGGCTGGGTGTAACTACGGCTTGATATATGAACATAGACGAAATTTCGTATGCACTTCCGATCTGCATGTGTGGCTACGGTTATGGGAGTGTCTCGTGATTTGTTTCTCATGGGATGGTTTATGTTTGCTGTTATAGTTTGAATTCATACATAATGAGCATTGTTCTTTTTCTTTTGATGTATTCTCATCGATCTCTCTCTCCTCCTCTTTAAGCAAATAGTAGTTACTTTTTGGTAGTAGTATTTGCTTTATTAGCACTTTGGCGGACAGTAAACGCACATAGACGTAATAACAATAAAACTTCAATTGTGTCTCATTCACTGTCCGCCAAAGTGTTAAGTCCATTTCTGCTGTGATGACGTTATGAAGGTTCAGCTACTCTAATGTTAAAGCAAGCTAAGCTAAGGAACATATAAACTTGCGGGTTTTTTTTATAGTGACGTGTTACGGATTTAAATAATAATATATAAGTAATATCATAACTCCTAACAGCGGACCACACGGCAACAAAGTTAATGATTTGCAAATGTGGCTATTAAAATCTAGTCACCTAATAAATATACTTACAATGTTTGTATGGAATAGTCATTAATTTGCCACTAAACCCACAATCCTTGCCAAAATAGGAATCCATCAATTCATATATGAAATCCTAATCAAAAGAAACGAATTGAAAGATACAATTTTGTCATGTGGGAGTATCAATAACATAAATGTAATAAAAGACGCCGTACAAAGGTTTAATGAAGCGGATAACGATGTAATTAAGCTAATCAATCATGTTTCTATGGTTGATGATGAAGGCACTAAAGATAAAAGCGAAACTAATCGCGCTTTGTTTATGGTAATCAATGATTATGTGGCGGTGGTTGAAATGAAAACTGATTTTGAAATTTTTGATAACAACAACGTGGCACTTACGGAATTTCTTTTGGAACTCGCTAAATATTATCATCATAATTTGTTAGTATACTTATCTGAGAAACATATTGACAAATAGGTACTCTTAGAATAGTATTGAAGATAGTCGCCATAAAATTACAATTTTTTAAAAATGCTTTTCAATTTTACATAATTATTATCCAATTTCAACTATTTTAAGCATCATTATTGGGAAAAATTCTTAACTGAATTATTTTAGACTATAAAAAAACCTGCTTTTAAAATTCAGTCTCGTCGTGAACTCATCACTTGGGCCAAGTTCCGACCACAAATAGTGTCGTATTGGAATTGATCCGTTCCTTATTGGACAATTTCCAAATGGTTTAAATTATGATACATGTGAGTGATGAAAGCTGCCATTTGAATTAATTAACATGGATCTTACATTTGCAAATAGGAAGAGAATGTCAAATTCAACCGTAATTTAGTAGTGTTCAAAATAGCCAATCCTGTTTTTGTTCCAGACGGAATACTAAGAATATTATGTTTGGAAGGGACAGCGTATGTTACGAAGGTATTTTATCCAAGGTTGAATATAAATTGGCTATATTCGACATGCTGTTATAGATTTTTGGTAGGTCATATGTAACGTAGTTTCTAACAGTGACTTTAGGTTTCTGCAAAACTCATATTTCAGTTATTTTTTGCTTTCTTTTGTTCTCTTGGTAGTCTTTACTACGATGTTATCATTACAATCTATCGTCATCATCGCTACAAAGAAAATGATAAGTTACAACTATCATTCACTTTCAATCCAAGATTATGTAAATAGTCTTATTGTGATATTTGAAGTGGGCGAACAATTCAGCTTTCCAACAATTTCACCATCAAGTTTGCAATTGTAATGTATACTGAAATTAACGATAACTGCCTGTGGTCTACTTAGAATAAGGTCCAAAGTGTCGCCGACTTAATTTAAAATACATAAAATCAATTAGTTGTTGTCATTTGCTGTCAGCAAAGTGTCTGCTTTCAGAGTTAGGGTTGCGATTTTGATTCGTGCGTCGAGACCACACGTTGTGCGGCGAAATAGTTAATGTGAACTTTTTCATACAAATTGCTCTACAATCATTTCAGTACGTGTTGTCAATTGATGTGTATCACCACTTGAGACCCAGACAGCTATTTAACTATTTAACAAAAAAGACAGTCACAAAAACTGATTTTACTTTTCCTGACAGTAATAAGTGACAGTTGTGGGATTTTATTTCATGATTATTCTAATTTGAGTACATGATAGAAACATAAAGTCCAATTAAGCTGGTACAAGAAAGTCGTCAACCCGAAGATTTAATTTTATCCAACAAGTAGATCAAGTCATAAAACTTAATTAAATCCTATTAGCTTCCATTTAAACTACATAAAAACTAAAGCAGCGCCTACAAAGAAAACTTTAACATCAAATTAACCGCTCTAACAAATCAAAAACACATATAAAGCCACTGAAACGTAAGCACTATTTGAACACGCTCATAAATTTAAAGAGATGTATTCAAAAATAGTGACAGCATAAATCAAATGGCTTCAACGCCGTGATAATAAACGACGTCCCACGCCGCTGTGCCGTCCACTAAACGTTATGTACAATCGTAAAACACTTAATAGTCACTTGTATCACACCACCAGTTCCTAAATATACTTTTTGTCTATTGTCTACGTTTCTATTTTTATTGTCCAACGTTTCAGTTATTTAATTTGGAATGTTACGGTTGTTAAATTCCGTGTTTTTTACAGTTGTCCTTTAGCAATAAAAACATTTATTGTCTTTTAAGTAGCTTGTTAGGAACTTAATAAAAATGTATCTCTCCACGAAATGTGCTCCAATTCTAGATTTTATGTTAAAAGCAGTGTCTGTTTATTTTTTATTTGTACTAGCATGCCTCATTCAATTTACTTCTACAACAAGGATTACATTCATAAGTAAGGGATGCACCAACAAAGTGTGTATAGACAATTGCGGGCCTTGCTGTAAAGATGCTTTGCGTAATATAATTCAAATGTATGTTATACGCATTATCATACCATATTAATACACTGTAAGTTACTTTTCTATTAAAATCAAGTGGTTGATTTCATACAGCACTACTCTCTTTTAGTTTAATCGATCTTCTGAACAAATACTAACCGCAAATGTTAGACACTGTTGCCTTAGGCAGTGCCCCTACTTATGTTTTGTTTTATTTAACAGCTACCGGATTTCGCTTAAGGTAAACCCACACCTAATGTAAAATGAGGTAGTCGGTCAATATTTTGCTAAACATCACTTGAATCTTTGTGCAAATACGTAAAGTGGACATATCCTCCTTATTCACACCGTAATCGCAGAAATAATAACATTTATCATTCAAGTTAAATAATAATTACAATAAAATTATGATTACGAAATACATTCAACTTATCTCAGGCCACTTACAGCATCAAGCACCAAATGAATCGGCTTTATAAAGATAACTTCCATAAAAGACAGCCTCATTTAAAGCCAGATGAATATTGTACGCTTGATAATTACATCCCTCGTTTCGAGATGACTTTTAGTAAGAATTCAGAAGTTGTTTCCTATAAAGGAGTCCCGCTACTGGTTTGGAGTGCCGCAAGGAACTGTCTTGGCCCACGCTTGCTCCTTATATTCCACCTGATTTATGACGCTACATTTGGATAGGCGGTGCTCGTATAGTGTAGGAAATATTGATTGTAACCTATTTTAAAATATTTTACATAAAGGACTAGTATTATTTTACTCTACCACTTAATTTATTTTATGGAGATGATTTAGTTCAACTTTTTTTTGATGTTTACAAAAGTAGGGAATCTAGTCTTATGAAGTTTAACTGTAGGTATATATAAGGATACCGGTTCAGATACTAATTAAGACAAAAATATTTTATTTTCATATATACATAATTTTTAATACACGTAAAGACTTTGCCACTTCATCACCGCTAAAACTAACAGTATCAACGAAAAAAATATGTTTTACTACTTCATTGAGTCCAAACGTCCAGTTAGACCGGTTCCTTATTACAAAGCAATATATCAAAATGCGAGGGAGGACATCTGTTAAGGCTGTGTGTGGTCTACAGGCTTACAGTGATAATTATTAAGTTGTTAAACCAAGATTTAAGTTGGTTCTGTAAGATAAGATCGTACCGCCTCAGGGTTTAATAGTAAATTCGTTCGGGATTTGCATTTCAGTCATGTTTATTGTTAGATCGTTATCCATTTCTAAATTTTATTGTAATTATGAAAATTTGCTGTTTTTAATACATATTAATAAGATAGATTTTTTATTTTAATGTCATTTTAATGAGGATGTAAAGCAGCATTTATTTAAATTTTGGCAGTATCATGTTGCGATCTCTAATATCCTGCCGTAAAATGTAAGCGGCAAGAGAAATTCAAAAGTTTAAACATAATTATTTCTTTAGAGGATTTAGGATCAGAATTATGATGCCAAAATGATAATTTTATATTGATGAAACATAGATGACTTTTATATACAAAATGACATAAATATGTATTTTGTAAAAGGTACTTTAATTATTGTCAATGTGAAGAATTATGTGAGTCATTTTTTAAATTCCCAGAAAGTTTCAATGATGGTCTGACAGTTTGAGTACTTTATGCGGCGTACCCAAATGTCCTTTCTTTGGTAATGTTCATCGTTGAGCTCCTTAAAATCTGAGTTGAGCTACACGATTACTGACAAATGCTTGCACTGATTGAACAGGTCCATTCAAACCTGTGTGGTTCTTTCCCTAAAAGCCCATTTCAGACACTAATCTACATGGTCCTTACATGATCTGACCAAGATTATGTGTGTTTGTTTCGAAATTCCTTCTCAGCAGGCGTAGCATGACGCTTTCTATCTCTACGAAGAATAGACGTAGCTTTTTCTATACAAAGTGAAATTTTTTTCTTCATTTTTGACATCGAACCGTAGAAATCCTTCTACAATTTGTCATTTTGTCCATCGTTTCTAACGATCTTTGTCTAGGTCTTTTTATATGTAGACAAGTTCGGAAGAAAGTTTTCTACCCCAACTGTTAAAATCACCATCAGAAAAAAAATACTATGACAAAACAAAGAATTCTGAGTTGAATTATGTCGAAGAGTGAATTTCGTAAAAAGTGCAGTTGGCTCTTTCTACTTTTCTGCTATTGTACTGTCTACACGGAACGTCATTTTTGTCTACTCTTCTGTCGACAAAACGGTGCTCATGCTACGCCTGCTGGGGTTGTCAGATAGGAAATGTCGACTCCATATAGCTTATTTTTTTATGTCGTGTAAAAGTGATTCTGATAACCTATTTACATAATAAACAATTTCATTTCATTTCAAATACGTTTAAATTGAAGGCCTTCAATTCGTCAATTCTTCATCGAAATACAAAAAAATCTAATATACCTACACTACAGTGCACAGTGTATACAAGATATTTTTTTGTTTTTCGATGTGCGTGTGACGTACTTGTCACATAAAATTACAATATGAATCAAAGTCAAAGTCAAATAATTTATTTAAACTAGGCACATTAAAGGCACTTTTTAACGTCAAATACATAGAAATAGAACTGATTCTAGTTGCCACTTCCAAAAGGTAGTTTTCGTATGGAGAAGAATGGGCAAGAAACTCCACAGTTATTCTTTAAAAAAAAAAAAATGTTTACAATATTTGGTATACATCAATTATATAATTACATGTGAAGACGATGCACCGAGAATACAATTACTGTACCACAATAGGTAAAAAAAAAAGAATTAAAAATGGAGCAATGACAAATAAATTAATTAAGTATGTGATACATATTTACAATTTACAAACATTGTAAAAGTATACGATATCAGAATATTCCTAAAAACTTACAAGTAATACTAATAGGACAGTGTGTGAGTGCAATAATCATAAAATGTAAAAAATCTATGATATACAAATGTTAAATTATACAACTAGAATCAATGTTGATTACCGGATAGTGATTCTATCATAAAAGAAAATAAAAACATTTAATATCAGCTTAAAGAACCATGCGCAATACGTAATAATCTGCCAAGATAATTGCACAAATCAACTCTAAACAAGTAATGACTCCATCACTTACAACTTTATTCAAGTTCATTACTCTTTCTCTTCTTATTTTCAAGTACTTACATATTTTTGTTTACTGAAATACTATAAAATCCATATCATAAACATTGACGCTCATACAATATTCTATATCCTCAATCCTTATTCATGCAAAGGCGACTGCCTAAAGCTGTCACTGGTGTAAAGTTATGTCAGACACAGGGACACTCAAAATGCCTCCCATAAGTTTTACAGTCGCCATAAGGAACAGGACATTCCCTTTATCTCTGGCTAGACTGGTTGTGAATGACTCATGAGGTACTTGATCATAAATTCGATGGAAAATTTTCCTTTCAATATTATCGTTAATGGTTTACGAATTATGTTCGGTGACTTTGGCTATAGTGTTCCCTCTATTAATGTTTAGGGATTGTTTGAAAGCTGTGGTAAGTGCTTTCATGGGTTATGTTTTATTTTATTAGGAATGTAAGAGATAAATTTTATTTCCGGATTGTCTTTCATTGTCATTTTTCAACTTCCTAGTGTCTATTGTTCTACCTAGAAATATTTTCATATAAAAATGGCCAAATTTTTCAAGAGAGAAAATCTCTATTTTCTGCTTCTTACACGGGTCAATAATGAAAAAAAAATTACAAATGTCTTAGCTAAATAAATCGCTAAATAATAAATTTAATAAACATCAGTTAGGCAACTAGACTTGTTGAAGTTAAGCTTCTCCATCCCTGTACAATTCTACATAGTAACCACAATGTTTACAAACAAACAACAGTACAGCTTTATAAAATCTATGAAACATTTTAAACGAGACTTCGGCCTGATTCCTTTTACAGTTATTCCCATAAAGTCCTATCTATGTTATCATTCACTGACTTTCAACTTTCAATATTTGTAACAATTGTCAACTTTAAGCTAATCGAGAACCAGATTGTAACAGCTGTTTATCATATCGCACAAACGCCGGAGGGAAAGTATTATTTGTAGATATTATTTCGTGTCGATAAATAGGCTCCGTGTTGGCAATCAGTCAGTATAATAATGGCATTTGTAATGTCATGTAGCCAAAAGAAGTGTCCCGTTGTTTAAAGCAGTCCATATAGCTACCAAATCAGTAAGACGATCAGTAATCCTCCTACTTTAATAAAAAACAGTTAACCAAATATAACGGCTGTAAAAAATGAAGCCGAAAGTCACTTGTTATTCCCTATTCATATTTTTGTGCAATGTTATATTGATGTACAGAATGCGTAGTTGTCAGCTTTTTACCTCCTGTATAGGCTGGCCCAACATGGCTTCAATCAGAGATCTGACCAACTCTATGTAAACTAGAGATTTCTTGGAAGTGAATCTCCCAATACTGAAACGTTAACAACCAACATTTTAATCTATGATTCAGCCTTAAAGTCTAATAAAATCAATCCAGATTTATCAGAACATAAAGCTGAACAGTATAATCCCACATGCGAACGAACTACCGCACACTACACATTAAGATCTAGACAATGGCTAGGTCATTGGCAGTGTGACGTCCTAGTATGATAGCACTCTCTACCTGGATCTTAGAAACAAAGGATATGGCACGAGAGGGTTATAATTTAGTTCTGATGTACGTATTTGCCCCAAACTTAATGAGATTATGGTATCTTTTTTAATTTTGGGACATATACAATATTATATGCATGGCCTGGACAGGTTTATATGGCAAATCGATCGAAAGCTATGAGTGACAGAGACGACAGAGTCTAGGTTTTTTAATTTCAGCTTTGTAGATACTAATTTTAATAGTATTAATACCGTCATGCATAATTATGTTAATGCTAAACACCAGTGACACGGCCAGCAACAAAATACTTTCAAACTCTTTTGATATATCCAGTCAGGCCATCTCATATTTCCAGTCTACTTCTCCAAATTCCAAAAGTACTCTCTGTTGTGTCTCGCACACGGGTGCGAGGTGGTGCAACTGGCAAAACCATAGAATTTGCACTAGCAAGTTCATATAATTCCATTCTAAAGTTTAAAAACGACTTTACGCACAGTATAATAGAGTTTAAAAATTCAACGTTGGTAACTATACCAAAAGCAACTCTCAGCGCTTTTCTTTACGGTAAGCAATAAAAATTTACAAAATAGGGAAAATAAAGTTTCCAAGCAGCTAAAAACTGATGTACCATCGAATATTTAGAAGGAGTGTCATATTGTTTCCAAGATCAGAGACATACAACGTAAAATACTACGCTCGCTTCGAACCGGTCGGAGATATGAACTGTATGGTAATGCTAATCTTTAGGGAGCCAGCCCACTAAACATGTTACACCCTGCAGTTCTAATGTACCGTATTTGTTCTATATGCCTGGACGTTTATAGGCAATGGAAGTGATTGTAAACCTAGTTTGAAAGATTAAATTGAGAATAATATTTTTATTTGACCATTCAGTACGTGCGTTTTGCTGTCTGTTTATCGAAGTCATAGGAAAGAGATACCCGGTGTCTAGAAAAACTTCTTTAAAAACGCTAGATGCTGCATTGTCTTTGCCTTCCTAGACGCTTTCATCCGTTTATGGATTATGAGACCAATTAAAGTTTGTTTTATTTTACTTGTCGGTGTAGCAATTCTTATCCTACTCTATTATTTCTACTCTATTCAATTTCAATTATTTCCACTGCTTATATACTTCTTTACATTTATTTCCTTTTTTCCTTCAGTTGTTCCATTTCAATGCTCCATGTTTCGAGGTTTCTATGACCCTTAAATCTGCTATTGGAACATTCTCTTTAAGAAAATATCATAATTTTGTTGTAAACAAAAAAAAACACGTTTCCTTGGTTTCGTGTTAGTGTACAGCGACGTTAACATAGCCGCAATACATGTGATTTTTACGCGAGTCATGAATCACGGAGTAAGTGCGTACTATTCGTTCACTACTGGATCGCAAGCGCATAAACTTTACTATGGTGGTTGACTGTTAATGAGACGTCTGGTAAACTCAGAATATTGTTTATTCATAATAGAAATAGTTACCTTGGATTTAGATTTCTTTGTACATATGTATATACATAGATTATACATACATTACTTAATGCCTTCTTTCCAAGAGGGCAGGCAGTAACTACAGAACGCCATACGCCAACGTACAAAGAAATGTCATTATTTTTTTTATTTTATTAGCCCATAGTTTGTCCCACTGCTGGGCAAAGGCCTCCCCTTTTTCCTTCCAAAGCTCTCTATTTTGTGCGATTTCTGGTCATGTTGGTCCCACAAACATGATTAGGTCGTCACACCACCTTCGCCGCGGTCTACCTCGACGGCGATGTCCTCTTTCAGGACGAGGGACGATCTTTGCCCATCTCTCCGGGTGCATTCGTGTGACGTGGCTGGCCCACTCCCACTTCAGCCTGGCTGTTTTTTCTCCAACATCCGCTACTTGAGTTATGAAGCGCAGGGTGGTGTTTCTAACGCGGTCTGTTCGCTTGACACCTAATATGCTGCGCTCCTTGACCGCTAGCAAATCTTGAGTTTGGACTTTCTAAATAATTTCAAAAATGAATCTAAATGGCAGTAAGCTCGCCCTCTATTACATGGAACTTATACATAACTGGCGAAAGGTGGGCGTTCTCTATCCAAATGTCGAATCTAGCTTCAATTCTAGCAAAAACCACCACACACCGTGACATACAAATAAATTTTAGCCTATCCTAATTTGGTACAAGGCGTGAGCGATTCATATAATTAATGACGACTATCAATATCAATAAAAATCCGTTACGGATCGTACGATATGTCAATAAATAATATAATATTTGAAAGCAAAAACAATTAGGAAACGGTTTCACTACACATGTCTGGTGAACAATCAATGGAATGTGTTCATTGCTTGACTATAAAAACAACAAATAAGTACTTTGCATCAGAAATGAGCAATGGATGGGTTTCTATAAACTTGTTTCAGTTTGGCGGCATTATTGGGGCTTTGGAGCGCTGCAAATAAAGAAATACAATCGTAAAATTAATAATTTGTATATTCATTCACAACAAAATCACTTATAGGTAATCAATTTGGCAACCTTATCAACAGATTTACATATCGCTAATTAAAATACAATCAAATATTCGTCCGACATCCTTTCATCCGTAGCGATGCGTCTTAAATGTATTATTTATTTTCTTTACACACATTTGAATTATTAAGCTTATCTATATTCTCATAAAATTCTTAAGAGGTTTTAGAAACAAAAATGTCACCGGAATCCTAGACCATAACCAGTGACATTTTAACGGCCCCGGGCCAATAAAATTTCGTTTGCCATCGAACGACCGAAGCTGATTGGGCGACAGATTGCTTAGTTATCAATAAATATTTATTGGGTTTATGTCTTTATTTGACAAATCTTACAAATTGTGGTCAATGTTTCGTATAATCCGCATCGTAAACGCGCACGGTTGGGCTAGACGGGCATTTGGTATGTAAATGTATGATCTACCTACCTACTTCTGATAAAATATTGGACAAAAGGTTGGGTGGCAACAGGCTGTTGAAGATTATTGCTGCTCTAAACAAAGCCCACGTCACGCGTTGATATTTGAATGTAGTTTGACCGCCATTGAGAAGAAAGTCTGATGAACCAAATTCATTCTTCACGAGTCACAACAGATTTTGAAGTAACTAAAAAAATTAAAGTAATAAAAACTAAAACCCAACTACGACTAAAAAGGTATAAACAAGACACCACAGACACACAAATTAAAAATCCGGAGTCACACGTGTTAGGACATAAATCGAACAGATTACGTTAGAAGCGTCTTGATTGTCCACTGGTTATAGGCTATGTGAAGTCACATTAAACTAAAAATGGCACCCTCTAGAGGACATAAAGTGAGGAACTTAAAAAAAAAATGGTTTAATCGTACCATGTTGGGTATCAAATGAAAGGGCTTAATGAGCAAATTTCAAAAATATATACAACATATTATAACCTCAAAAGAATTTTTTTAAAAATCAAGTAATAAAAACTAAAACCCAACTACGACTTAAAAGGTATAAAGAAGACACCACAGACAGACAAATTAAAAATCAGGAGTCACACATGTTAGGGCATAAATCGAACAAATTAAGTGTGACTCCGGATTTTTAATTTGATTTTTAAGCTACTCATGTCGTCTCAACTTGGTGTTAACCTGTAAACTTTCTGACTGTATTACCTGGACAATAAACTATTTTCTGTTTCAATTGTTTCTATTGTTTGTAGCTATTATACGCTTTTATTCCATTAAACACTTCTTTCCGGTTGCACCTAGACATTAAATACAACATTTTCCCATACATAACTGCAAAATTCCACCAGCAAAACAAAGCAAACGGAACATTTTCAATTATGACAAGAATTCGCCTATCAAAATATCGTAAAGCGCTGGTCAATGGTAAATCTCGCTTTTTCTCACACTTCACGTCGGGAACGTCACCATGCAGCCGTAAACTTGTCCCAACACGACCTTTTATGGTGTCCAATCTATCAAAAAACCGGACTATCTAAGGAAATGCTTTCAATGTGTAAATCATACGGAATTCAGTCGTAAAAGTTTTACGAAGTGAATCTTGTGTTATTTTGATGGGCGTGCGAATATAAATATTTTAATTGATCCTTGAACGATAAAATACTTGAGACATTTTCGACTTTCAGTATGTCGAATAATAATAGCAATTATATTGGCATACTAGCTGTGCCCCGCGGTTTCACCAGCGTAGGTCTCGATCCCGTGGGAATATAGGGATAAAAGGTATCCTATGTCTATAGAGTATCCCTACTCTATAGACATTGATAGGATAGGTCGCGGCATTCGACGCGGCATTTCATTCAAAGAGTGTCCGTCGAGTTTCTTGCGCGGTCTTCTCCATAGGAACCTACTACGCTTTGGAATGGGCAACTAGCTTCATGTATTCTGACTGACCGACCCTTTGACAATTCAAAAGTGCCTGTAATTGGTTTATTTGAAATAAATGCTTTGAGTTTGAGTTTGATTCGCGTATTGCATTTTTATACTTACTCGTGATAACTTCGAAATTAAATGTCCGATTCGAATCAATTAAAAAGTATTTTACTGCTACATAAATACCCTTGATGTTAAAACTATTTATTTGAATAAGAATTAATATTATGTTAATAAAACTCCTTCGCAAATAATGTATTAATTTCTAATAAATTTGATTACCATAAAAAAAGGTTATAGTGAGTCAATCTTAAAAGATAGACATATGCTGTCGCGGACTTTTTTTTTGGAACTTTTAAAGAGAAACAATTCCATCATACATGATATTTGCGTAACTTAAACCGTTTACGCAGCGCACGCAACGGAAGGTCTCAAAAAGGAATATATTTTCCCGTTTTTGCAATATTTTTCATTTATGCTCCGCTCCTTCCTCGATAAATGGACTATCCAACACAAAAATATTTTTTCAGTCGCAACCAGTAGTTCCTGAGATTAGCGCGTTTAAACAAACAAACAAACAAACTCTTCAGCTTTATAATATTATATTACATATTATATATAGTAATATAGATAAGATGGGTTGTATGTCCGCTTTATTTTGACACCTTGTGTCGTGACTTTCCGCATTAAAAACCCACCCAAAGACGTAAGAGTAATTAAAAACCACTAATTTCTTTATTTGTCGGAACACAACTATTCAATTAAATCAGCTCCAACTTTGTTCCACCTGAGAAATTAACAAACCAGCTAAAGCCAGCAGATAACCGCTTCCGCACTGCCACAGCCGTAAACTGAGATCGTCTAAGCCTTGCTACATAAAATCACAAACGAGATAATCATATGAAAATGGAGTATCTGTGGCGCCTGCGTCTTGGACGTGAAATAGTCCCTGGTATTTATTCGACATCTAGCCTTAACGACTAGTACAGTACGACACAACTTAGATGTAGCATACATTTTAAAATTTGCACTCATTCATTTCAATTTTACGAATGAATTTTCTTATATAACTTTATAAGTTATTGCGTTTGCATAAAGATCATTTTCACCTAAAGCAGAAATAAAGATTGGAGATGTTGAAGACTCAGTTCGGATGGTGATCGGTTTTACGAATTTTGCCCACGCTACATCTAAGTTGTGTCGTACTGTACCTAGAATTGAATCAACTGGAATTCTCAACTATTTATTCCTTGTTCCTAAGTAAGGAAGGATCGAGAATAATTCTAACGTCATGCATGCAATAAGTTGACTTGTCCCAATCTTTTATTTGAATTTATTTCGACTTCATTGCTTTCTAAGCAGTAGGTACTAAAGTTTGAAACACGATATTTAACGCAAAGAAAATTGAATGGAAGTGCTATAAGTACTGTGATAATATCATCAACCAGATACTTCTCACCGTTTTCTCCAGGTTCAATACTTTAAACATTTATTAATATAGAAGTAGCAGTAACTCTATACACATCTGATGCCTACATTTTCTGCTAGCAGTTCATTTATACTGACTCTGTTATCTCTGATTCTCCCGCGGATACAATAGCATAGGATAAAAATAAAGATTTTTACGACAATCCAACGAGGTGACTGACACGGGGCGTCACATATTACTGTAAATAACATATTTTATTGTTATTTCTTAGTTTTGACTCCTGTTCTGTTGTCGTCTGTAAGCTTTTGTGGTATTTTTGGATTATCTACGAGAGTAAGGGAAAATGTGTGGTGGTCATAACATTCTGGTTTATGTTACATGTTTTGCATTTTATTTTTTAGATTGACTATTTTGTTTTTTCTGACATTAAACAACATTTTATAATGCCATATAATTCTAACATTTTATAATGCCTAGTTATAACAGTAACAATCAGATCAGTTAATTATTTTGTTTGAAATGATAATAATGATAATAAACACTCTATTTTTTAAAGAAGATCCATTTAAAATTAACAGTTCTTCCACCCACCACTTGACTAGAATGAACAATTCTATTGTTGCAATAGATTAGCAAAAAGCCATGACACTTGACGGAGTTCAGAACCATTTCAGCAAAGAATCTGATGATCCTTTATAACAAGGGAGTCAAATTCATAGCATTTATTTTAAATAAACTAATTACATGCACTTTTGAATTATCAAAGTATCGGTCGGTCAGAAAGATGTTCTTATTGAGAAAAAGGGCAAGAAACTGACTACGGGAGAACAAAATCATGCGGCAACAGCGTGTTAGCTCTCAAACTCAAATAAAGCATTAGTAACAGCTAATCCATCTCCTTACAACAATGGTAACCCGAATGATTCAGTTGATGTAAGCTCATCTAAGTATACGAGATAAATCCTGGGCTTAACACTTTAATGCAGTTTAGTACCTAAAGCAAACTCCTTGATCCGCAGCCTACTTCCAGTTTCCGTTTTATATGAAGAACTATCTGATACCCGCGGCTTCGCCCGCGTGGATGTCGGTTATTATATACTAAAACCTTACTCGAGAACCACTCTATCCATTGGTGAAAACAGCATGAAAATCAGTGCAGTAGTTTTTGAGTTTATCGCGAATAGGACGACAGACAGACGCGGTGGAGGACTTTGTTTTATAACTTACATATTATAAAACAAAGTCCTCCATAAGAATAATGGATAGCTTAGTCGCTGATAGTAAACATTTGTTATATTGTTTTGATAAATGTATTGAAAAATCAAGATGGCGGCGTTTGTTTCCAATTTTGGCTACGCAAAACAAAGTCCTTGCTATACATAAAAGTGGCTTTTCTGTCTGTCTGTGTATTGCATTATATTTTATATATAAAATTATATTGTGTAGTGCATTGTGCTCCTAAATTTTGAAAGGGCTTTTGATGCGGTTTTCATCAGCATTTATAGAATTAATTCCGAAAGGTTTATGTGTATCATATATTTACTTGTATTTAATACAAATATATAGTCAAGTTAATAATCAGCAAGGCAAATTAGTAGTCAATAGTAAGTTTGTCAAGTCGTCAAGACCGTAAGAATCAGGGGCATATTTCTAGATTTAACACGTGGTTTTTCTTGTTGGAGTAACTATTGATCTCCTCTTTCAGTTTGATTGACTCTGATCACACTGTTCTATGTATTTGATAGACGTAGGTACGTGGCCTTCTTTATCATTATTTATCTCAGGTTTACCTACTACTAAACTTTTACCTACTGCTTTAGATTATTCTGGCTGTATCTCAGTAACATGCTTTTGCGTTATAATTTTTTTCCCAACAAACCTATTTCTCTCCCTAATTCTATATTTTATCTGTTTTAATTACGGGAAATGATAATACTTGCCATATCTTAAAACAATTTACTTGAAAATAAATAAATACGGTTTTCAAAGTTTCATTCGCCGCCATGAATTGAAACATAATACCACAAAATTATATACCTATTGACCTAATTACATATTCAAAAAATATATATATCACGTAAATTACACTCTAATCGCCTTTCAAAATAACGTTTTGGGCCACAATCTCTATATGAGATGGGATCTGAAAAAATCTGCGATAATATATGATACCTACCTACCTAATAGCATCGTAAAATGCTCATATTTAGCGGCATTTTATTAATAATTCTTATAAGATCATTATTCATAGACATACACACAAAAATATGTGTTTGTTTGCATTTATGAGTCACTTTAACGATTCCTATGGCCGCTTTATTTTATGGGTTTTATAACTCGTTGGATGATGAGTTGAAACACAATTCATATCAAATGCGCTAGTTGTGAGAAAATAAATACACCTATGAGATAGCAGATAAAAGAAAAGATTTGATAATACATATATTCCTGATCTGCTACATTACGAGTTACGCCCATATTCTTAGCAGTTTTTGGAAAACGCCATCGACTTTGGCGCGACCTCACTAAAACAAAATCGTTTGATTTTGATTAAATAAGGATAATTATGCATCTAAGAAACACGATCTAAGAATGTGGGGGGTAGGTCTATAAAACACAGAACGTTGTAATTAAATCGCCGATCAAATAGTATTCTCACATCTGAACTACTTTTTGTTAAACAATCATTAAAAATATTATTCATAAAACACCACGATTTAATTCCATGTTAGTTTTTATGAGAATCCTAGTTAATATAGACGCATACTGTACGAAATTCAAAAAAAGTGAACGTCCAACAGTTGAAAATGGGGCAGAAGAGCGAATCCAACTCGAATCTGCCCGTAATTGTCCGTAGCAACACAACCAACATGGGCTAAAAAACTAGTAAAACAGATCTTTTTATCATAGTCGAAATGCCTTTGCGAGTATCGAGTTTTACGACAATTTTATGACACAGATAAATTCGGTTAAACTGGGCGTTTGTACAAATTGGAACTTTGATATAAAATGTCAATGAACCGACATACTTAAATAGTTAATTACATAGATTTTTTAATTGCGTGTTCGTTTTGTAATAAAATTTAATGAGGTCAATTGATTCTGTACACGATCTTGGGTATTTATGGTCGCCTACATGGAGTGCCTAACATTTGTACTACGCTTCTCAATAATCTTAACTGACAGCTAAAGGATATGATTGCTGTTATT
Organism: Lithophane semibrunnea; assembly: GCA_947363905.1. Lineage (NCBI taxonomy): Eukaryota > Metazoa > Arthropoda > Insecta > Lepidoptera > Noctuidae > Lithophane > Lithophane semibrunnea. The sequence continues at coordinate 1,471,737 of OX376202.1, read as the reverse complement.
ATGCTCAATAATGTCTGTTTATTATGATTAAAACTATAAACAATAATTGTTATAACACTCTTGTATTGAGTAGTTTTGAATAATTTATGAAGTGTGGTCGTAAATAAATAACAATAATTAGGTTAATTTTAAGTTTCATTGTCTATATCCGTTTTATTTCTCAGCATGTTTCAGAATCTCATAAATTAACTTCTGATTGTTTTTTAATTATACCAATTTCCCAGCAATCTTTTTTCTGCTTATTTCAAACAATTTATTACCAATTAGTCTTAAAGAATTTTTGGCGCAATTATTACTGCGTCTCTCGTACTCATAACTTCATAACCATTTTCAGTAATACTTCCTTATTATTTAAACTTCAAAAGTCAGAACAAATTGGAGTAAAGAATAACCGTCGATAATAACTCGCCATTCAACTTACTTCAAAAAGAAAGTGAATGCTGGATTTTTAACCATTCAGCAGAGTGCAGAACGTTTTGTAACCTCATACTGAGTTCATTCACTTCAGACCCTTAGGCTACCCACAAACTGACTATTAGTACTCCTCAATTTATGATTACCGAAATCCTTCGCGACCACGACGTGTGAGACCGCCTTGCGTATACAGCAAAAGAAAATTAGACTGAACGTACCAACTACAAAAATGAACCTTAAATTCAAGTATCAGAATTCAATATAGATCTAAAAAAGAGCTAAATTGGAATACCGGCAAGTGATAAAGGATCCCAAAATGATGAATTTACATAAGCAACTCCAAAGAATAATGAATCTAATTTAAATGGAATTAAAGAAGACATCCTTTTGATTGCACTGGAGGGGAGAATCACCAAAAATCCTTATATCTCAATCGGTATCGATTATTCTCGCGAAATTTATGAGCATGTAACTACCAAGATCGGTGTTTGTTAAACTTTTAACTGCGCTCTTGTTTAGCGATTGTTCGTTTTGCGAAGGTAAATACATCTCTGCACGTCCGGGCTATCGATCAGCATTGTCTTATTGCTTTTGTTTCAACTTTGGATGGTCCTCCATTATTTCAGTGCTTGCTTTGAGTCTTTATGTATATTTAGGGTTTGATCTTGAGGTATCTTGATGTATTATTATTCTCTTTTGGGACTTTACCATCCAAATTAATGTGTCTTTTTATTTTTTTTTTATTTGTGATATCAATTTACGCTGTGTGGTCGGTAAAACTACCTTTCAACTTCGGTTTTGCATTTGCAAACGTAGTGATTTCGAAAAGGTTTTCCACGAATTGACTGCGGCGATAAATAGAGAAGGTCCATTCAGAAGCGGACATTAACGGGCTAATATTATGACGTTTCCTGCATTCAGGGTGTAGTCTATAAGTTAGAAGCATCGCAATAAGGTGTGTTAGACAATTTTATTACTCATTTGGCTCAAAGCTCACAATATTTATGTAACCAGTGGTAACATTTAGCATCTAATTAAATTCATCAAGTTCGTTATTAACGATGCAATAAATATAAACAAGTTCATTATTTATACTATCTTGTGTATCCGCCGCGCCTGCGCAATGAACATTGTTTAATGTTTTGCAATTAAAGTTTTGCTGGATTATCGGGTAATTGTTTGCGTCTTACTAATCAACATCTCCACACAAGTTATTAATGAGGTACTAAAAGTTATTATTTAAAAGTTCCTCTAGGGCCAGATGTTATCTTAATCTAGAATTGTATACTGCATGAATTTATTCCGAACATAGAAAGCGTTTTAGGCAAATACCATTTGTTAATTTTTACATAACCCGTTACAAAATACACAAATCCAAAAACAACACGTTTCCTCTAAAAATTTATGTTATGTTAAATAATTAAAATGGCTTAGCAAATCCGTGGGAAGTGAACAGTTGGTCTGCCGATAATATTATCAGTAGGGAAGCATTTAATGGTGACCCCCGTGGTCTTAAAGCCATCGAATATTTTAGTCTTCCGTGTGACGATGTCATATTTCCCGCACCATGAAACCAATAAAACAGTTGAGCATAAAATCTAAATTGGCGTTGTAGAAATAAAAGTACAGGTAGCTGATAGTTAAAGAAGTCAAACAAGCAGTGGCGATAAACAACACCATTTACTTCGGTATAAAACTACTGTACATGAAAGAGACGCTGTCGCAGAAGCTTATAAAAATAAAGATGCTGATAAAGTATCATTATCAAGAGTGTATGATGTGGTTTTGGAGAAAAGGATCGATGTGTTATGTGAGAGCAATTTCAACATTAATATCAGCGTCCAACGTGCAATTAGCATCAATAGTTGATGATATGTTAGGTTCAAAGATCATACGTGTTTATAAAACAGTGTGAAATAACAGTATAACCTCCACATTTACAACTATTTTTTTGAGGATTCAGATTGGGATAACTTTATTCTGCGTTTATGAATAAGGCAAGAATTTTTTCTTCCTTTTATCTTAAATAAAATACTTTGAAGTCAAGAATTATCAATTGAAAGCGAAGAACTTATTTTACATACGATTTAAATTTAGGTAGGCGTCACGACGAAATTACTCCAATAAACATAAGAATGAAATTGGAGTAAGTAATAATGGAACAATATATGGCGATCGCCCATGTTAATAGACCATTTGAATTGATATATTCTAATAAAAGTTATGTTTGGTAGTAATAAAGGTCTTTGAAATAAGATAAGATAAGATAATATTTTATTCAATTAGTCAATTCATTTGTTTAATTTCAATTCATTAAATTAGTACAGTTTTGCTTAAATGTAAATTATTTTTCTAAGACTTACGTGCCTGAACTAGGTTATCCTGTGTTTCAGGCAGGAAATGTGATAATGGTAAAAAATTTATTGCATAAGCAAGTGAGCACGCTTTTCTGTAAGAAGATAGCGTTTCCGACTACATCAAAAGAAATGATTGGCTTTTGTGATTTTCTGCTAAAACAACCTTTAGATAATTGTACGGGTTTGAGAAAAAACATAATTCTTCATTAGCTAGATACTAATTTATAGTAGAAAACATAATATTTGGCTATACACACATACTCACGACACTTCTTTCCATGGCGGTAAGCAGAAACTACAGAATACCACCTGCTACGATCTTTACATACTTATACGTTTGCAATGGGATTCACAGATGTTAAAATAGAATTTAATGACCAATAAAATGTTAATCCCAATCAGATCATTATGTAAAAGAATACATTAGAAGAGTTCCTGCTATAAAAGTTTATGATCATGTAGAACAATGTAAAGCTGATAATTTCCTACATCTGATAGTTTAATATATTAGCTAATGATATTCAAACCAATGCGAAGTAAAATGTTTGAATGTGCATATATTTAGAAAAGCTTATCATTGAGATGACCTGATGTTATCTCAAGTTTGATTACGACCGGTCGTCTAGATTCATTAGTGTTTTAGTTATTTTTCTTAGATTGAGGTATAGTCTCATTGCTAGCAGAAAATGGCCCTTGTTTTATGTCAATACAGTTCAAATCATACGTACCTTTGTCAATTTAGTGAGATTCAAGTAAACTATTGCAATGAGCTCATTAGTAGCAGCTAAATACACGCCACATGCAGCATACATGCGTCCCATGTGAATATGTAACTAATTAGGAAACCCGGAACAAAAACGTTGTAAACTTTAAAATTACGTCGAGCTGTAAACTTTAAAATTACAAAATCTGTAGAACTTAGAATATACTACTGAAACTGGAAGTACTTTGGAATTATTCAGGAAAATACTATTCGAAAAGAAGAGAACAAATAAATTCTAAATACACATGTTTCCAAGTCAGCTGCAATGAAAAATTAGTGGCTGTAGCAAGTCTGCAAGCACAGTAGTAAATCTCAGCTGTTTCTTTACGACTTGCGTAGGTCGTACGTACACCAGAAACAACCCATTAAAATCTCCATCGTCATGATCAAATTGCATTCTAGACAAATTCCTGGAATCTCTCTATACATGCGTCAACTAGTCATGCGCTAATGCATAATCATAATGTAGGTCGAATGTGTAGACGGTAGACATCCAATACAATGATCTTTCTAGCCTTTCTCCAACTATTTCGGGGTCGGTTACCTCTTTATCCAGATGCAGCTTGCCTATCAATGTAGGACATAGATTGTCTGACATCTCTCCACAATCCAATAACTGGGAATACCAATATTAAATTTGACCAGGAACTACTTGGAACAGCTGTATTGAATTTGACCAGCATTTTGTCATGCTGTCTGTCACTGCATTAAACTGAGTTGATTGATGGTGTGAGCTATAATATAATACCAACACATTTTGTCTGACTACAGTTTACACCTATATGTATACCAAATATTTTTTTTTTTAATGTTCTATATCTCCGTCACTTGCACCCCACACACTACGTAATACGCGGCGCCAAGTGTGGTCATTATGAATGAACGGGCATCGTGATAAACTTTATTATATATTCAAATTCACCAAACAGGATCCACACGACGGTATTTTCCTCTACAATACAATAATTAACTTAATTATGTAGACTACCAACTATGTATATCGTGCCATTTCTGTAGTATTTAAGATATTGTATTTATTTTTCATTTAATTCTGGTATTCATTTAAATATTTTTAATAATGTTGTTCTTTACTAGACTTAGGTCAAATGAAGGGCGGTTCGATCTTTGGCTGAAGGCTTTCCAAGATTTTTGTATTTTTGTATTTTAGACAGTTTGCAAGGTTTTTGTAACATAAGCTACGTTTTTATTGTGTTAATTATTGTATGATAAAACTTTAATTCGTATCTCTTCCCTTCTATATATTTTTTTCCCCAACTACTTAAAAGGTATTCGACAGGAATTCAAATATTATTTTTTACGTCAAGACACATTCTTCTCGAGTATTTTTCATGCTAATTATTCACAACTCTTTTAATCCGGGAAAAGAAAGGAATCTTAATGTTGCCATCCCTAGCACTAACAGAAGCTTTCGAACCAAAAATAAAGTCATTTAGAAGTTATCAATGTCTATCAACGGTCATGAAACCAAATTAGACAGAGACAAACGACACCCAAACGATCCTTTGACACAATTCTTTCAACTCTTTAATTCTCTGCCGCACAATCTTCAACTTTATTTCCAAACACATAAGACGGTATAAATTAAGAGTCTTTAAGAATGTCAATCTTTATTGAGATTTCCCAAAAATGTTCGAAGGAACACTTTATTGAAGTGTGGTTAATATAGGATTGAGAAGAGAATGCTTTTCGAGTGTTTTTGTATGGTGACCACGAAATAGACGTCTCTAGAGACAATAGTGTTCTATGAAGAGTGTTACAATTTGTTGTTTTAGGGGGATAATATTTTTACTTAATTTTCCTTGAACTTTGATAAATTCTTTAAGTACACCAAATTGTTGTTTTTAAATTTTGTATAATTAATAGTTTTTTTTGTGAGAACCTACTACACTATGTTTGCCTTTACATCGGGATCATTAAGTCTCTGACTTTCATCTCTAGGGTGTTCTAAAAATAATTCGATAGTCTTATCCACTTACTTCTCAGATTGTTACCCTTTCTCTCGCCTATCGTTCAATATCAGTAAATCAGCGTCTGCGGGAGCATAACAAGCCAGTCTGGAGCCACTTATTTCACCAGGCTGAGTTTATTAACTAGACGTTAGTTAGTAATCGACTGGCGAAGGAATTTGTTGAAGGAAGTCTTTAGTTTTAACTGCTTATACCATTATTAGACTATCCGAGATTAGCAGACTAGAGACTTTATCTGGTTTTTTGATTCTATTGTTTTCTGGGAGGAGGAGCTCGTGTAAGTAATAACACCCGCACAAGTCACCATCAGGTTAAGCTACGCTTGCCGGGGTTGGTTGGGTAACTATCTGTACATACCGAGACTCCTCTTTGCACTGTTGAGTCAACGGTTTTTCTTGGAATAACTATTGACGGCAAATTACAATGGGGCCCACACATAGAAAAATTGTCAGGAAAGCTTAGTTCGGCCGCCTATGCTGTTAAAAAAATTAGACAGATAACCGACGTAGATACAGCCAGAATTGTTTATTTTAGCTATTTTCATAGTCTTATGTCCTATGGGATTCTTCTCTGGGGAACCTGTGCGGACATCAATAATATCTTTGTTTTACAAAAAAGGGCTGTTCGAGCCATTTACAACCTAGGTCCAAGAGATTCCCTTAGAGAAAAATTCAAAGAAATAGATATTCTGACTGTAGCCTCACAATATATATTTGAAAACCTGTTGTATGTACACAAGGATATATCAAATTTTAAGAAAATGTCCGATATTCATAGTATAAATACTAGGAATAAACACAATCTTGCTGTACATCGCACTCGTCTCCACAGAGTAGGCAACTCGTTCATGGGTCAATGTATACGCTTTTACAACAAACTTCCCATTGATATTAGAAACTTACCCATTAAACGATTTAAAAGCAGTATTAAAACCAAACTATGTAAAAAAGGGTACTATAAAATTTCGGATTATTTAGAAGACAGAAATGCATGGGATTGAGCTGCTCGCTCTGCTAAGCCTTGAAAAAACCCTAGAACTTGACATTTTAACTTTAATTAGTATCTAAAATCATTAAATTATACCAGTTTTATATACCTACAAATTGACATTGTTGATTATTCTTTATACAACATGACATTATTACTTTGTAAGTATTATTTTGTTTTGATTATTGTGAATGTGAGGACTATGTGGATCATTTTTTATTTTTTGCTCCTCTTTCCCTGTTTTAATGATGGTCTGGCAGTTTTGAGTACTTTCTGCGGCCTACCCAAATGTCCTTTTTTTGGTATTGTTCGTCGAGTCGTTGAGCTCCTTCAGCTCTGAGTTGAGCTCCTCGGTTACTAACTTACAAACGCTTGCACTGACTGGACAGGTCCACTCAAATCTGTGTGGTTCTTTCCTCAAAAGACCATTTCAGACATTAATCTACATGGTCCTCATATGGCTTGACCAAGATTATGTCTGGACCTTAAAAGAGACTGCGACCTCTGAGTTTGTTTCGGCCTTTCTTCTCAGAGTAGTCAGATAGGAAACGCCGACCTCATCTAGCTTATTTTATTTTTTTAATAATATGACGTGTAAAAGTGATTGCGATATCCTATTTACAGAATAAACAATTTCATTTCATTTCATTTCATTTCATTTCATTTCATTTCATTTCATTTCCTCAGAAAGCACGTTAAGCCCTTGGTCCCGGCTGTCATTCGTGAACCTTTGACAGTCGTTATGGGTCGTCAGAAGCACGAAATTCTGACAAACAGTCTTATCAAGGGGATCGTATTAGGAGTAAGAGGTGGAGGTGGAGGTCAGATAGGCAGTTGCTCCCTTGTACAAGACTGGTATTCAGCTGCATCCGGTTAGACTGGAAGCCGAACCCAAAAAGTTGGGAAAAAGCTACGCGTATGATGAGTTACGTTTACAATCAGTTCGCCAAAAAAATACAATAGACGTAAATATATTTAGTAACCTATTCCGCTTAACCATTCTTCAGGAGTCATAAAAAACCCTGTAAGAAATCGACACGTGTTTCACTCTTAACGAGGCATCCAGATGGTGACGATTGACCAGTTGCAAACCAGAACACGACGTGTTGCCACTCCGAGCGCTGGACGTAGAGACTCAGACACAGACTGGTATAGAGAGACATAGCAAATTCAACTCAAATATTAAAACTTGTTGCTTAATTTTGTTTTATGAAGTCACTGGGTAATAATTTTTGTTCCGGTGTAAAATAAGCTTGTAAAAACAGAGTAATTGCATGAGACAGGAGTAAATATTCAAACTAATTTCATCACAGCCCCAGTCTATAGTTAGATAGGAATATTAAATTTTAACGAGCGTGTCTCATACAAACGAGACCGCAAACAAATAGTTTGTAGCTTTTAGAGTTCGTCAACGTATTTAAAAACACTTAAGCCGTAGAATAATTACCACTTCAATGCAGAATTTTGAGGAATTTTATTTTTGTAGCTCGCCTGATGGAAACACTCGGTATATATATATATAGGCTATAATCATCTAGATGCAAAAGGCGGAGAATTCAGTGTATAGTGATATTAACGGATAAAGATGAAACTTGACATAGAATGAGAGATAGGAGGAGTATGTCAATACCCTACAATGAACTGTTTTAATTTATACATTACTAGCTGTTGCCCGCGGCTGCGCCCGCGTGGATTTCGGTTATTATATACTAAAACCTTCCTCGAGAACCATTCTATCCATTGGTGAAAACAGCATGCAAATCGGTGCAGTCGTTTTAGAGATTATCGCGAACAGACAGACGGATAGATGCGGCGGAGGACTTTGTTTTATAATAATGTAGTGATAGTGTGTCTTCTCCATTATTTCTATCTCCGTTGAGCTAAGCTTTAAAACGAAGTCATATTTTTAGTTAAGGGGGTAGCTTGCCTTGTTCACACTTTGAATGACTTCCGCCACACGTCATAGAAAAAGTAGAAATTATTTATTTATATATTTCAAATCGGTAAAATTCGGGTCAATATACGGAATCAACCCAAAAATCCGTCTACCATCCTTCCCCATGCTTATAAAATAAACGGATTTTATAATAATATCTTAACTACTTGTATCGCTCATATATCACCCAAATCACACATGATCAAAGACAAGCGTTTGTCATTGTACGCTAGTAGGGGACGCCCGCGCCGGTGATTAACCGAAATAAATAACATATCAATGTTGTCTGGCGAAGAAAATAGCACTTTTAATTCGTCTGGGAGACAGTATTAAAAAATATGAGGTAATTCGGCTGAAAATGTTATCACGTCTGGCTTAAGTCTTGAGAACCCTTTCATGTTAAGTGATGAATTCAATATTTATGATAATTATAAATAACAGTGATATACATATAAATGAAATTCCATTAACACTATATATTATTACCACTTAAAGTAGGGACCATTTAAAATATATTATGAACTACATAACTAGGATCCAGAGATAAAACAAGAGATATTAATTTGAGTATTCAGTGAGTTTAGTTTCATTCAAAACTTGCAAAAATATGCTACCTTGAATTCCAAACACTGCATCATTTGGAATAAATGACGAACACGAAAACATATTTCAATGATAATAATTAATTCTTGTAAGGTCACGATCTTGCCTAGTAAAAGCGACTTTGACGAATGTGATCCAACACTCGAGAGTAAAGGTCAAAAAAAGGTCAACATTACTAATATATTTCAAAATGAGTGCGATGTTTCCGATTCAACTGCACTAAAAGCAAGATAAACAATTTTATCTCCCTCTTTCTGGTTTTTCATCCTCGATTAGCATTCCTTAACTAGTAATAAACTCATTAGTAAATGCACTTGTTTAATGATAAAATCAAAGCAGGATAGCGAAGTTTCCCAAAAGGTTTCACAGGTCAGGTGGCAGACATTTCACGTAAAATTTAAGACTTGATAACCAAGATAAACATAATTATTACTTGCTTAGGACCTAATTGGCTTGCTAAAAGCCAAATACAGTTCTTTGCAAAAAAAAACAGATCCTAAATTAACCTATACCTACTTAGACAAAGAAGATGATGAAGTAAAACATAGAATTCGTGCAATCGTGGTGTGTCATGCTGTAAGTGCAAATACTTACATACCTATCCTTTCCTTCATTTCAGCTTTGATTTAATCTGAAAAGAACAAAACAATAATTAATATTAATTCAAGACAGTAACAGTAAATATGGCAGATAATTCAAAAACATGGAAAATACATAATGGTAGAAACTATAGAAATCGAGAATTTATTGAATGTTAAATCTCTCTGCAAGTAAAGTTCATTATGTTAAAGTGTTGCTTTTATCTGCTTTATGTTATAACTACATGTAATAAGTCTCTAATATCCATATATTAGGATACTCGTTTGCCGGCGCGTCGGCGCCTTCTGTGACTACTAAACTTTGCCACTTTATTGTCTTGAACAGTTTTCTTGCTAACGCCACCTCTAGGGCTGGCACAACATCCAACTTTTTTATTATCACGACTATATCATCGAACTTATTTCATTTCTTCTTGTAAGGTTTAGTCTAACGCTCTTTTCTCAGACGGAACATTCTAATGTCTTTTTTTTCTGAAATCCGCCATCCGAGCGTAATTCCTTTAATCCATAACTACTTTTCGTATTTTAGGGGCAACCTTTTATCGTATATTTTCATTGAATTTATTGTAAACCGTAGCTAAAATAGTCTCATTAGGCTAAGTTGACGTTGTCTGATAGTTAATTGCCATATCTGAGTGGAAAAGTTTAATTTATTTTTGACAATTTCTACTGAGACTTTATGACAGGATTATTAACATAAAGTTTTCTAGAATGGCTAATTATTAATGTCAAATTATTCTATAGATTTCTGCTATTTTAAACAGTTGTGACCATAGCCAAATTCTTAAGGTGTATTGTGTCGTACAACGCGTATTTTCCAGACAATTTGCACCTTATCTGACATACCGGACACGGACAAATCGCGTCATAAGCGTCGACACGTGACGGACAACTTGGTCAAAGTTCTCATGCTAAGCAATACGTTTAACGAGTGACTTGTGAATATGAGTGATAGTGATGGAAACTGGCATATAATAGACAAGACAAAGGAAATATCAATAACGCCACAGTTGGCTTATAGTGTCGACGACATTACACCATCCGGATGTGACCTCACAATAGCCCAAGATTAATATAAGCATTGACTCATCAGCGACAGAAACTTTACAAAAAAAACAAAATTAACATAATATTTACGGTCAATAAACAACAAAAAGCAACAATCAAATAAATCTATTAAATAAAAAATAAGGCATTCTGCACACGTGCCCATGAGCAAATAAAGCGTCGCGGCGGCTAGACGGACGCGGTATTATCGCAATATGTATGCGACTGGTCGCGTCGATTGCCGTGTCAATATTGGACCACCGCAAGTCGGCACGCTCCGCTCAATAGCTCAGTTTGCAGATGATCTAAATACCGTATGATTGTGTGCTTAGTTTGTTAATGTAGGAAATTAGGAGCTCTTTAAGTAATTTGTGTTTGTTCAAGTCAGGCAGTATCTTCGTAACACCAGTTCCAGGGCATCTACCGAGAATTGTAGATAAAGGAACATTTTTTTATTATTTTTGATGATGCTAGATAAAGATCTCTTAATAAGCGCATCCATGCTTTATGCTTCCATGGTCAAACCATAATCTATATATTATAGTAGGCATTCGAATAGGTCGCTTTCATACTAAGCTTGATTCATACTATTGAAGTAAATAAACAAAGATTTGTACACTATATTCCTCCTTCTGTTGAGCTATTTACGTCTAATTGTTTGAAAGCTTTGGTAGGATATTTTCTTTCGAGATCGAATATTTTTCGTGACTGGTGAAATGTGGGTGTAGGTAATTTGGCGCCATTCGTCTCTTCAGATAGTTTGATGTTCCTTCCATGTCACATATTTGTGCTGCCACCTGTACGTATATGACTTCCACAAATGATCACATAAATATTTTCCGTCATAAATTAATGGACGAATCATGAAATCAGATATTATTGCCGAATTTTCCATAGTAATTGAATATTTGTCCTCGTGACTGCACCTTCATATTATGTAAACAATGTAAAGTAATACAGCTGTGTCAAAAAGAACATTTAAATAAAATAAAAGACGAGACAATCTCCCTTAAGTTAAAGAGCATTAATATACTAGAATGTCTTACTAACAAGTACTTAACAATGAAATAAATTAAACGTAAACTAACGAGGTGTACGTACATACCTGCAATGTCAATAAAGTTAAGATATCGGCTAGAGACACGACTATCGCATTAGCTTCAGATGAAGCAATTATATCGGATTGTTAAGATAAAACTAAACGACTAGCTCCTTAGAATCCCTTCAAATAGAAGGTCTTACGGAATGGACTTTGGCAAATGTGAATTCGCGAAAAGACTAACTATCACACTATAGAGGATGTTACCATAAATAGTTCCAAGTCAAGAACAATAGTAGAAGCAAAGAAGAGTTAAATGGATTTTGATTGGCAGAAGCAAGATGAAGGCTATGGCGAAAATGCCAATTTATTTTTCCAAGTATACGAGTCAGTAGCTGACTAGGGACATTCAACAGACTTCTTTTACAGTGGAATTTATTAACTGATCAATCAAAAAGATCTTACATAAACTTCAAATCATCGACGACAATGTATTTCGTCTCCATTTCGAACCTATAGCCCATTGAGACTCCTTCACGTCACCTTTATTGCCTATTTATCAGGAGTGCTTATTACATCCGCGTGTCATTGCATGTCATAAAGATCATTCGATTATAACCGTTTAACCGTCGATGAGCGCTCGTTGCATGCAACGCCTCGCGACTCTAGTGGCGCCAACAACATGAAATTACCAACTTGATTTCATCAGCCATTTATCGTAGATCAATAAAATTTGAATCTTATGACGATAAACACATCATTCAGTTTTGTAAATACTGCAGTTTAGCAACAGCAAAGTTATGTTGGCTAGAGTTTACGCGAGCTGACTCCGCCGTTGGATCCGCACAAAGTGTTGGCTCATTTCAAAGCGACCAGTCATACAAATTGCACATAAAACGACGATTTAAACCGTGCCTTTCCTTTTACAATTCGTTATTCCGTCTCGTGTGCTTTACAACGGGATGGCGCGAATTGAACTCAGTTTTGCAAATTGTTTTTGTACGTGTATCGGGAGCTGATCAATCGATTTGAATCGATTCCGTATTGGTATCGATGCACGTCTTTGATGTTAGAGCTGCAACTTTGATTCCTTATTCGATAAATTATAAAGTGAAAACTTTGTTGGTTTTGTACGCTGTTTAAAGCGTGCGATGAATTTGATGGATGTTCGATTCTTGCACGTAGAGGAGATTGATATGATATGCAAATAATTTGAACATTTTATTTGACAAAGATTTCTTTTTGGACATAACTCTTCGTACTGAGTACTCTCCAACAAGTGTGATATGTACGTAATTTCTAAACGCACATACGTAACCACTTTATCATACCTGTCTGTATGGGCCAAAAGCTGCGAAGGTTGTGTCGTCTGATTTATAGCGAGAACTCCGCGACAAGATGAGACATAACTTACTGCTTAACGACCGCACAGATTGACAAGTCTTTACGTCATTAGCACAGAGTATGCTAAAGATTTCTCAAATTGTTGGACATTATTTTCGTTTTCTTTACTATTTTGTTAGTAAAACAACAATTCTCTAACGAAACTATTAAATATCTGTAAATGAACGTAAAGTTAAGTTTCTCATTTTCTCCGTATTCTTAATTCTCTTAGTTTTAATAAAGTTGTGCTTCCATTGTCGTCGCCATCTTGAAATTATCAAAATATGTTTATTAAATTAACACTTTAGAAAGTCTTCAAAATTTTTGTAGCAAATGTGAATATCTATTAATTATTTAATTTTCATTCATCAAGTGTAAGCTAAAGTGAAACCACAACAGCTGCGTTTTCTATATTTTCTCGCTTTATAACTTTGTACAAACGACACGTTTAAGTTTCCATACAGACCAACCTACCTACCGAAAGTATGAATCAATCAATATCGATTTTGTAACCAAAGTGGATTCACAACTGAATCAAACCAAGAGGATCAACAAAGCTTGGCTATACAAATCCTTTCAGTTAACTGGCTTGCCAGAGATTATGTAACTGTTTCAGTGCATAGACAAATAGTAGCTCTACATCAATGTTTTACTTCTGCCAACGTTCAGAATTCAGATGTAGCACCTCAAAATCAGCCGTTGACCTCACTCTTACCATAACTCACAAAGCACTTAACGAGATTTTGTCTCCAACATGCTAATTCTACGACCTACTTCAAATCAGTACCGATATAATTCCGTTTTATTATCGATATGCAGGGATAATCCCTTCACGATACTTTACTCCCAACTTAGATTTATTGTCGATAGAGTTCTTCGTTCATTTTATTATTCTCAATTCTCAGGTCATAAAATTGAAATTCGTTGTTCAAAATATTTTGACAACTGCAAATGTTATTTGGTTTTCGAGAAACTGTCAACGGTGCGTCAAAATAAAGGTGTGTTTATACAACACTTTACGGCTACTGTTGATCGATTTAGTATTGGGATTATTTAACTTTATTTATAGCCGTGGCGACTTATTGCATGTGGGAATCGATAGACAAAATGTTTCGTGTAAGGCCGATAAATGTATCGTTTACAAAATCAAAATAAATAAAGTCATAAAAAGTATTTTAAATATGCAGATGAATGAAGCAGTAAAATTAACAGTTACTGTGACGCTGTGGGCGTAACTTGCAACCATTCAGTAGGTATAATAAGTGAATGCATAGGAATGGAACTAAACAAGTTGAATAATTAAACTAGATTTCTTCGGAATATGTTTTCAAAAACCGCAGAGAACAACTCATGGATCACCCTGCCTGACGCTTCTTCTTATTTTGAAAGGTGTCAGAGGACCGAGACAAGTGACAATCGCTTCGAAAGCGTTTCGTATTTCTACAACGATTTTCAACAGGATTGACATAAGCTTTTCGATTTATGTCAGTCCTATATATTTTGCCTTTTCCATCATCGATATCGCTGATAAAATGTCACTGTATGTAGGGCCTCAGGTCTCAGGAAGTCGTTAGAGGAAGCCTTTGCCAAAAGGCACACTGAACTAAGAAACATTCTGTAAACTACTGAAAAATACCTCAATGCAATGATGTTCAGAATAAAAAGGGCTTATTATTGAATTTTCTTTTGAAGCAGATTGTAAAGCATCAGTAATCATTAGAAAAATATTTGTAATTGCATTTCGATTCGATTGACGAAGTCTGCGAAATAAAATTCTTTCAATAGATTTCTTCAAAGAATTGATTCTTTTTGATAGGAATCTATAAGCACTCAGCACATGATTGCAAGCAATTCTAACCTTCCTAGAATCATTATTTACGATATCCTCTTCCTTTGACACTTCGAATCCTATAGCTATAGACAAATTGTATCATCATCACCGGGGCTTCCCCTTCATTTCATAGTTCTTAGTGTATGTAACACTATCAACAGCTGATAGGACTAATTCTGCGTATCCATTGTTATGTCTAGATGACAACTGACACCCGCCATTTTTAATAGATATCTGTATTACCACCGCGTGTAGATAGATGCTGTTGTTACGTGAAATGTGTTGTCATGTCGTCGATAAAAATCATCATAAATTGCAGACATCAGCACCAAATATGTGACATAGATAACTACATAAGTTATTATTGTATATGAGGTATATTTTCAATGGTGCGCCTGCAGTCCTGCACACTACTGCTCAGGTCCCCATGTATATATTTCCTGAGTATGTAATGAGTATGACTTATTTTTCACACTACTGTGATCGGGTTGTTCAATGAAAGGTTTTTTTAGAACTAGCTGCGCCCCGTGGTTTTACCGCATAGGTCTCGATCCCGTTGGAACATCGGGATAAAAAGTGGCCTATGTCCCAATTCAAGGCATAGTCTCTACCCATGTGTCAAATTTCATCCAAATCCGTTCAGCCGTTTTATCGTGAAAGCATAACAAACTCACTTTCGCATTTATAATATTAGTTGGGATTTAAGAATAATTATTCCTAGAGAAGGTTTAACGTGATGACGCACACTGACAACTCTGTAAGCTGGTCATCTTATTTTCGTATCTTCTAAATACTAAATAGTATGTCTCTAAAGATGTCATTAACATAAAAAATACTAGCTTCCGCCCACGGCTTCGCCCGCGTGGTATGACGATAAAAAGTAGCCTATGTCCTTCCCCGGGATGCCATCTATCTCCTTGCCAAATTTTATCGAAATCCGTTCAGTGGTTTAGGCGTGAAAAGATAACATACAGACAGACATATGCCAGAGACAACAAGACAACAGTGAAGTCCTCCTGCAGAGAATGCTTCACTGGGCCTTGGTGAGAGTCACTCGGTAACTAGATTATTTAGTAGATTATTATAATACCGACGCCAAATGTAATTTTAGTCTAGAAAATTAAAAATCAGAATATACGTAGTTTACTACCAACAGTAAACAGAGTAGAATCCCGGTGAGTGAATGATTCATTTAAAATGGATCGAAGACCGGTGAAGGCATTCGTTTTGCGTTTAGATTTAGATGCTTCAACTGTGTGTGGCGGGTGTATACTTAGCGCTTGAACTAATAAGTTGGAGCTACAAATGGCTAAGTAGTGAGTTTGGTTCTAATTTAAGATGATAGTTATGTTGTTATCTTAGATCCATCTGATCTACTCCAGTCCGTGGATGTTTGATGTAGAATAACTTAAGATTTCTGTTTTCATAGATTTTCATCAACAAGAATTCAATTTAATTCAATTCAATTTCATGCCTGAAACACAGGATGACCTAGTTCAGGCACATAAAACTGTTGGATTTTTTGTAAATTTAAGCAAATTTGTATTTAGTGTTTACCTTCTTACCAGAATAAACTTTTATTATATTATATATATTATATCCGTTTATTTATTTTCTTTCTTATTTATTTACATTTTTAAATATTTTTATAAAATAATAATAAAAAACATTTAAAAATAGGAGTCCACCGGTATCGGGAACAGGGTCCAAGCTACCGGTGGTCAGAGCTCCTGAGAGAGGAATCTCCTAACAATATGCGCCGTGTCCAGGAGTACCGCTTTCTGGATCAAGCCCTTGATCCAGCCGCCTAACGAGAGCCTCCTCAGGTTTTGGTCGAGGCTCTTGGCTATTATGCCATTGGCCGTCACGACTATAGGCACAATGATTGCTGTATCCACATCCGACATGTCGACAACCTCGCGTGCCAGGTCAAAATACTTAATCTGTTTACCTTTTTCAGCTTTCACGAGGTTCTCGTCATGCGGGACACCAATATCAATAATCACTGTGCGACACTCTAATCGATCTATCACCACAATGTCTGGCTTATTGGCAACAATTGTCCTGTCAGTGATGATAGATCGATCCCAATACATCGCCATATATATTGCCATTTTCGAGAACTGGGTCGGGCACATACCTATAGTACGGTACTTCAGATTCCACAAGACAGTATTTCAGAGCAAGTTGCTGGTGGATAATCCTGGCTATAAGGTTGTGCCTATGCAAGTACTCTCCATTAGCCAGACGAGAGCAGCCGGAAAAAATGTGTCGGATTGATTCCCCCGGACGGTGGCATGCCCGACAGATGTCAACCGTGCCGTCCTTCACAATATTATATTATATTATTATTATGCCTGGTCTTCGTAGGGAACATCGAATAACTTTTCGGTTAAACTGTCTCAGGAACGATATAACAAAGTGCATGAATGATTTATCATATCAGTTACCTCGGAAAATAATATAATTTATCACAATATTAATAAAATCCATCAATCGTCTGCTAAAACTACACAATAAACTAACTAATAAAGCCGTCAAACGTTTCGCGAATAAAAATAATGATAATTCAATAACATCTTCATAAACTACAATAAACATGAAACAAAAAAAAAACGTATAAAACTGATTTATTAGTTCGCAACTAGTAGTTTTATTAACACTATTTATATACTTCCACGAAGTATCTACGTCGTATCATAGATTTTTCTACGTTATTTACGATATCACAGTACGTAAATCATACAAGTATTTTATTATATTCGCGCTGTAAGAGGATCAAAAGAAATAATTCATAAAGCTGTGAAGACTAATCTTCACTGAACAGTATCCCGGGATCCGGGATTAGGAATCTTGTAGGCAACTCGTAAAAGGGGATATAACGTGGCCGTGTGTTGGGAATCCGATATTTGTTTCTCCTTTTATTGCACTTTATAGCTATTTAAGGATTATTCGAATGGAAGAGTATTTTAGTACCATCTGTACGCGATTTGGTTGAGCTTGCAATATTTTTATAACTGTAGTGTTGGTTACAATAACAAACGTGTAATTTATTCTGGTATATCATTTTATGATAGCAGCTGTTTTACCAACCCGAACCAATACGTATTTGGGAAACATATTTCATGAATGGATATTATTGCGAGCTTAACGATTCTATTACCGAGCTTTACATAATAAAACATATTATTTAAATAAACTTCAGAAGAGTTCATTAAATTCATTAAAACTTACTTTATGAAAATTAATTACACCAGCGTATTATTGTCTCATACAGAAAATGCTCGTGACATTGCGTACAGCGCTTGCTCATTATGTCCATGTTTTTTCTTCACCGATGTCAGTAATGTCCAAGATGAGATTTTTTCTTTTCCAATTCTTAAGTATTTTCTGAGTAGGAAGTACATACGAATTGAAAAAGACACATTTTGGGACTTGCCCGGAAAAATGAAAAATCGTTTTATTTAAATTATTTATATAAATAAAAAAATTAAATCCTGTTTGTTGGTAAGCACATCACATAAGAACGGTTGGACCGAATTGGTAATTTTTTTTTAATGTTCGTAATAGTCCGAATTAAGTTTTTATGAAAAATAAAGAAGAAAATTTTCAGATTCAGGATTTCTATGGGTTTTTATGGACTATTGATTTTTTTACAGGACCATGTCGGCTAGGAGCTAAAGATCAATAAATATCCCGGAGTAAAACCAAAAAGTGTGTACCAAGCCTTTCTTCTACTCCATTTATTAGTTTGTTTACAAAATGGTCTCTTTCGTTTCATGTCGCTTTCGCAATTTCTTCTGAAGTTCATTCATGGAAGAGCAATGTGTATTCGATGTGGGAAAAGATTTATTTTGTTTACACATTATGCTTGTCTGATTTATATAAGTTTGTATCTCAATTCCGATGAAAGATGTGTTCGTATAACTTTCTGCAAAATATTAGACGGAATTAGAATGGTTCATACCATTTTTTGGTAATGTCAGTACACAATATGGATTTTCATAAAATTTGTTTTAGTTACGTTTACGATTACTATTATAAAAATATTTTGTCTATTATACTTAGTTCCAGTTTTATTTTCTTCCATTCATCTAAGAGGGAGCATCATCCTAGTATCCTACTTTCCTTTCTCATCTTCAACAAAGCCCATCCGTTTTCTCATTTCATTTATTTCTTCGTAAAACGATTGGACGTAGTTCTGCCACATAATGTACCAATCCACATCACTATGCTTTCGAGCAACTAAATGTTGTAGCAGTGAATGCAAGTTTAGAACTAAGTAGAATTGATTAGTTTCTTTTGTAACAAAAAAATACATTCACACAAATAATTATAAAGGCTCCAGGGCTCCAATTAAGGCGGCAGGCAGCCGCGATGCGACAGCTCGACGCTACTCTAGTAGAACAATTTCTATGAAAACTTTTCTACCAAAATCGCGTCGTACCGACGCGTAGCGCCTGTCTGCGGAAGCTTTTAAAAATATAGTAAAAGGAAAGACAAGGGTTCACGGAGTGAAAATACCCAAAAAAATCCTGCACATGGATCATCACACGCGACCCACGCACTTAACATACGGGTGGTCTATTTACAGACAAGAATATAGTCGCTCCATGTAAAATACTGGCATTCAACTGCATCCGGTTAGACTGGAAACCGACCCCAACATAGTTGGGAAAAAGGCTAGGCAGATGATGATGACTATAGCAAATAGTGAAGTCAAATAGTATATTATTTAAACACAACAGCCATAATTTAGTAAAAATATTAATGTATGTAGCAGGGCTTGAAATACCGTTAAAAATATGGTATCGTTACAGCCTTTTAATGCAGATATCGTTATCTAATAAATAACGTTATAATTTTTACCGGTATATCTGGCACATTTTATCGTTAAAATATGTAACGATAAAATCTACGGTACCGATAATTTTACCGTTATGATTTGGTTTTGTTACCGTAGCTCTCGTCCAATCGCAATCAACGGGGCGTATGTAACCCGAAAAATTCTCCCGTCTATGAAATTTGGTATATGATGAAGTTAGGTAATACAAAGTATAGACGTACAATAATCCAACAAATTTTGTTAGGTACGAGAAGTTATTTTTTTAACCTAAATATGAAAATCGCTTATAGCTCTGTGAATACATCAGACTAAAATACTACTTTCTGTATACGTACGCATGTACTAGTTGGAATAAGTATTAAAAAAAATCCAATATTTTTTCGATTTCAGAGATAAGTACTCCAAATTTAATTTTTAACATTTTGCACTATAATTTCTACTGATAAATTGCTCGGCGAATTGTTATTTTATAATATGGTTTTATGTCCTTAAATACACAGCATTGTTTAGTTATTCAAAATATTTTCCTTTTTAATTTTTTTTTTTCGATTTTTGCTTAACTACGTAATGTGGAAAATCACTTCGTCAATTTTTAGACCTTTATTAGGCTTATGGTTATAAATTAAAAAAGATTTATCAATTTTCGAACGTTCATATATATTTTAGGGTTCGCTGATTTATGCTAGACCGAAAGGGTTGACCTTCACTTGACCGCTCGGAGCTGCGATGCCACACACTTTTCGTGAAGGCGAGTTTGGTGGCCACCGTTATTACAATTTTATTTTTTTATCTTAAGGTTACACTAGTCGGTCATTCTTCCATACAAACGTAGTATGTTGATTACTCGTCTGTTTGACGGTGTACGTTCCAAAATAAAAATTATATCGGGGGGCACGGCAGTGCCTCCGCCAAGCCGAGCAAAACAAACACAAAGGCACAACCGTACCATCTTCTCTAGAAGCCATTCAGAACATTTTCGACTTCCTGTAACTTGGTTGTGGATAAAGCTAAGAGCCAGTTCAGTTACCAAGAGGGCTTAGTTTAACTAGGTATATTGCCAAATTACATTCAATTTGAACCTGTAGTTAAAGAACTATTGCAGGTCAAAGTTCCTTAATTTTGTCACTGACATTCTCTCACCGATTAGGTATCAAAAGTTCACCGTTATAAATGTGTGTAGAGTCCGCGCCACCACTGAAGTCCTATTGACCCGGCGTTAGTGTTTTTGGATGTGGAATCTGGAAGCTGATCTAAATGATGCAACCAGGAGGTGGATAGTGCAACTCTTCAGTGGCTACTAGTAAACCCCTCGAGTTTGGGCTCATATGATTCATTTTCACAAGTCCAATAGATTGACCTTGGTAACGAGTATCTGGTTATGGAGCCAAGAGATCGATACTGGTATTCTTTAGTGGCTACTAGTAAACTTCCTAATAAACTTCCTTAAAATATTGGATTCCTTTACATACTTATTCTAAATAGTACATATTTACGTACACAGAAAGTATTTCAGTCTGAGGAAATATTCACAGAGAGTTATAAGCGATTTATATATTTGAATTATTCGGAAGTCTCCAAAATCATTTCCTCGTTGAGTGGACTATGCATCGACGCTCAGACTGTGCCGTACGACTATTACGTGTTTAATATTCTCTTTGCTATTCTGTGTTTATGTTCATTTATTTCAAAATATCTATAGACGACATTTCTTTTCGTAATCGTGACTAAAACAAGAACTAATAATTCGCGAATACCTAATAATTCGCGAGCGTGTTCTGTAAGCGCGAGCGACTGCCGTGAGATTATAGAAGACGACAAACGAAATGGCAACAGCGCCGACAGCGTATAAGAGGGGCGCGCGCCGGCCTCCTTTGAGAAAACGGGCAGGCAACGTCGCATAAAATAACAAAAATAATACCGGTAATTTGTTACCGCTATTTTTACAATAACGTTAAAAATACCGGTAATTTTTACCAAGATTTATAACGTTATTATTTTGTTATGCTACTAAGTAACGCTACCAAATCGTACCGATATCGAAGTATCTCTACGGAAATACCGTTACTTAACGTTACTTTTTATGTGAATTGGTAACGTTTTCAAGCCCTGGTATGTAGTAATCAAATGCTTAGTTTAATTTCAGAAGTCATACTAGCAACAGAGTAACATGAAAACACAGTATGACAACTGCATGATTGTGAGGAATCACATATTCTGCTTAACAATTAGCGCCAAGGGAAAGTTTGTGTGTCTGGAAGCTGTAACCAATAGTGATTATGTTTTTGAGCTTGTAAAACGGGGTGAAGAAATGCGGTCAGGAGGATAATTAAATATAGTAGTAAGCATGTAACAAAATGACAATGTCTCTCGTAAAATTTTATATCTTTGAGTTATTTTAGTGTCAAAGACGAAGCACGATAAATACTTTGCTTTATTTTACGTTATGCGAATTCAGTATGGAATCACGGGTTTCTGAAATCCTATTTGATTCCATGGGTTGCCACATGTCGATCAATTTATTTAGCGTCTGACATTTTGGCCTCAAATTCAAATCATTGAATTTCGAATTTTTAAAAATTAAATTTGAGGCCAATTGTCAAGGGTTTGGTCAGTCCCAAAGATGAAGCTAGTTGCCCATCTCAAAGCTAGTAGGTTCGTATGGAGAAGAACTTAAGGAGCTTTCTTGATTGTCATCCTCTTGAGTATTTTTCTTATTTATGCCATTTCTTGAGTATTATATACATAATATTACATAAAACATAATTATCATGTATTCATTACATT